>CM077017.1:75528807-76885714 GCA_039090855.1 Macrothele yani | reverse complement strand
ACTGTGTGTTATGAGTGGCGCACACCCGGGCAAAACCCATAAGGTCCGTCCTCTTTCCCCACCCTTCCAAAAATTCTTGTCCATTGCTCAGATGAAGGAACAAGAATTACTTTTAAATTACCTTAATCCAATGGATCCAGGAAAACTTGCACACTTTCTCATGCTGCTGAGAAAAGTGCAAAGGGCGGAAAACTCGTACACCCTTTCAAGTAAGGGGATATACACAAATTGCGTTTCGGTCCGAGATTTTGACAAAGTGTACGAGTTTTCCTAGCTGAACAAAACAAAACGGAATGTACCAGTTTTCCTAGGAATCTCAATGGGTATGTAAGACCAACATGGCTCAAAGTTTATGTAGTACCTTTCTGACTCCTTTAATCTTGAGTTATGATTTTAATATCTCTCATGTGATAACAAGCAATAAAGGCTAATTAACAGGGGCTCAACGAATCGATATTCAGGTGTTGATCTTTTTAGAAGATTTTAAATTACAACCTTGATATTCCGTATTTCTAAACATTTTATAAAACCTAATAAAAGGCACTCAATGGATTATTTCTCACCTATTTACAAGCCACCTAGGCCGCTGGCCTTTTGAAAAGATTTTAAGTTGCAACCTAGATATTTCGTATTTGTAAATTAAACCGTGACAAACGGTATTGATTTGGACATGTCTGCATTAGTATGAATTCCACAAGAACCGTAGCTCTTAGATTATGCAAACGATGTACGTGTAAAAATATCTCATTCCCTTCTTCACCTTCCCCTTCATTTTCTTTCTTTAGTGAAAGAATGATGTTATTGTACCTTAATAAAGAAGAAACAGTTCCAACCCTTCTTAAGAAACCACAATATACTATAAATTTCAGGAAAACTTTTTTTTTCTTTTTTCTTGTAGGGGGGGGGGGGATTAATCTCTAGTGGGACTCCGAAGTGTAAGGGGTACCCAGAATTATCCATGCACTTTTCCGGGAAGCGATCACACCATATCATATCGGTAAACGGTAAAAATACCCCCCCTGAAAATACCCATGAAAATTCAAAAGCGGTAAAAATAACACTGGAGGAAATACCCACAGAACAAACGGTTCACTGAAAACTGTCACAGAGGAACACTGAAGTGTGGCAGCGTTCCGGTGTGGCGATTTACCGGCAACCCTGCCACACATCTTTCAGCAACTTGGGAAATTTCCACAGAGGAAAATTGCCACGTTTTTCATTAAAGGGTCGGGTACAAATTGCTGTTCCTCCACTTGGGCAGTTTTTTAAATTCCCGAGTTATGTGTAGCAGTTTTCCAAGGTACCTAAAAAGGGGAAGGAACTCTTTTGTTAGTCAGAATTTTTATGCGGGTTCATACGAGTTTAGGGCAACTGGGCACAAAAGCTCAAGAGAGGGGGGGGGGTATAAAGATTGCTGTTTCTGAGCCTATATTGAGAACTGAATTGGGAACTCCAAACGAATTTCGAGATAATGTTCCATGTAAGCCGAGCGAGAATTGTACTTTAATTTGAAGAAATAAATTGCCGAGGATTCCAGGTACACTTGGTTTGGGAGGGGCTCTACCACCAACTTCCGTAATATTATATTCTGGGCAGCTAGAGTCTGTCAGTGTATCCAGGATATTCCTCTTGAAGCGTCCGCGAGTTTGGGGGAGGGGGTGGGGTTACCACAAAATGTTAAAATGGACGTAGAGCTGTAAACATCAGTACCATGTTTTATATGATGATTCTGTACACCACCACGAATTTTCAGGAGGGTGGGGTGAATTTAGCCCCCCCCCAGCCTTCCGTGTCTAAGAGCTCTTCAGGGGTAACATCGAGGATACACTGACCAACCCTAGAGGTCCAGAATATAAAATTACGGAAGTTGGGGTTGAGCCCTCGAAACCAAACACCTCGTATCCCTTTTACAGACTTCACCAAATTACCGGGCCAGCGGGGAAGAGCATACATAGTCTGCCACTAAACACAACATGAAGTATAGAAATTGCGAGCAAATCCCTTATCTTGAATATCTGTCTGCGCTCTAAGCGGCCCAGAATATAATATTACGGAAGTTGGGGACCCCCACCCCCAAACTAAGTGTACCTCGGATCCTCGGCAATTTATTTTTTCAAATTAAAATACAATTCTCGCTTGGCTGACATGGATCGTTTTCTCGAAATTCGTTTGGAGTAATCAATTCAGTTCTCAAAATAGGCTCAGGAACGGCAATCTTTATAGCCCCCCCCCCACCTTGAACTTTTGTGGCCATTTGCCCTAAACTCGTAAGAACCGGCATGGAAATTCAGACAAACAAAAGAGTTTCTTCTTCTCGTTAGGCACCTTGGAAAACTGCCACATATAATTCGTTTTTTTTACTGCCACATATAATTCGGAATATATTTGGAATTTCACATTCAAAGTGCTCTTCGGAGGAACAACTATTTGTGCCCGGCCCTTTAATGAAAAACAGGGCAATTTTCCAAGTTGCTGAAAGATGTGTGGCAGGGTTGCCGGTAAATTGCCACACCGGAACACTGCCACGCATCAGTGTTCCTGTGTAGCAGTTTACAGTGAACAGTTTGTTCTGGGGTATTTCCTTCAGGGGAATTTTTTCCTAGGGTATTTTTTACCGCTTTTAAGTTTTGAGGGGTATTTTCTCCGGGAATATTTTTTTCCAGGCGGTAATTTTACCCAAATCCTATCATATTATATGCAGAGGTTTTTATGAAAGGAGTGCTTGACCCCAGTTCTTAAACAATTCTTAGAAATAGGAAGCTAGGAGATTTGGGCTAGAGTGCCCGATAGGAAAGTTACAGGGAAGCGAGGTAGAAAGGGGGAGAAAGACGCCCTTATTTATTACCGGGGTCCAATACCCGGAGTCTGATGGTTTTACGTGCCCATTGACGCGTCCGTGAAGGGCTCGGGTTTGAATCCCGCCCGGTGAGGCATGAACGTTGCGTTTGTCTTACGGCACTGGACCACATTCTGATTTCTTATCTATTCAACACTGGCATGCGATCATTCTGAATTCATGCCACTGTTCTCTTCCCTGAAATCAGTGGCCTTAAATTTGGAACGGGCGACAGCTTGTAGCCCATCGAGTTGCTCACGGTGGTCGTTAAACCTTCAATCAAAGAAAGAAAGAAAAGAAAGATCAGAATTGTCGTTCTTTTGTTTTCTTTGTAATTTACACTTTTGGGACAAACGGCATAGTAATATCACAGGAAAAAGAACTGAGGAAGAGTCTCACATCTCTATAATACACTAAATATCACAATTAAAAGGAACACAAAATTATGAGGGTCGTTATGAGTCACAACTGGGAATGTTTACATGGAGCAGTCAAATGGACGATTATTATACTGTCCCTTTATATATTTGTGTTCAGTTCTCTGGGTGGTGAATCTCCGGTGGCCACTTCTCTTGCACTTGTATCATCATTGTCAACCGTTATCATCCACTGTTGGATGAAGGTCTCCCTAACTTTTCTCCATAACGATCTGCCTCGAGCCAGTCTCCTCCATGTCCCTCCCGCATGCTTTCGAATTTCATCTATCCATCTCCCATGCGGTCTCCTTCTGGGTCTTTTCTAGTCCTGTGGAGTCCAGTCTAAAATTTCAGTTCTGCGTCGGTGGTCCGTTCCTCTGGCAATATATCCAGCCCATTGCCATTTTAGGGATTTTGCCCTGATCAAGCTGTCTTCCACTCATGTCATTTTCCTTATTCATGAGATCCTCTTTTTTTCTTTCCTGGTTACATCAAGCTTCTTTTCAGTTGTTCGTATTTTTGTAAACCTTTTTTCGTTAAGGTTCACGTCTCCACTCCATATGTAAGCACTGGAAGGATGCATTAATTAAACACTTTTCTTTTAAAACATAATAGCATATTGCTCTTTAAAAATTCACTGTTTCTTCCAAAAGCACGCCGATCAAGTTTTATAAGCAGATTAATTTATTCATCAAAGGGACCATCGCTTGATATCTACTATCGAAGATAAATGTAGGTATCCGTTATCTCCAGCTTCTCCATATCAAACAGTAATTCTTTATTTTTTGTAAAAGCATTGTACATCATGAATGGAATACAGGATTACACCATATGTAACGTATACTCTATATTCACTTTCCTTTTGATTTTACTATCTCTGGTTATTTTATTTTACTATGTAAATTATCTTCTTACTGAACGAAATATTATTTCACCCGCTGAATGTGATCTGGCAATGAGTGTAAGTCATGACGTGGTGGTAGCTAGTATATAGGCGCGTTCATCGAGACTTAGTGGAGTTGGTGTGTTGTTATGAGGTGAGTTGGTGTGTTGTTATGAGGAGAGCTTGTGGTCGTTAAGAGAGAGCGTGTACAATAAGAGGAAAGATTATTCATTATTGTGTACAAGAGTTATGAGTGCCTTAGTTGACCAAGAGTCGTTCAAATAAAGAAGTTTTCAGTAAGTTCAGTCTTTCTCAATTCATAGTTTTTGTCAGACCTCTGTCTGGCTGTTAGGTTTATAATATTTAGTTGATTCCTATAAATAACCAGCGTTGAGACTTTGTTTACGTTCGTAATTAACTAGTAACAACACCCTTTTGAATTCATTATTTTGAAGCTTAGTACAAGTATATCATTAGCTAGCTGGTAGGAAGAGAATCATTCATAATAATTAGCTTAGCGGAAAGTAAATAAAGCTAATTCATTATAATTGGCGCCCGAAATTTTCTCGAACACGAGATCCTGACTATTATTATCCATGTCTTCCTTACCTGAGACAACTTCAAATTTCCACCATCCGGCAAGTCTCGAGGGTAATGGTGTTTTTTTGGACAATTTGCACGAAGCCTGTGGCTCTGACTTTGATATGAATGATCTACACGCACCCAGGCATTCTTCACCATTTCGTAATGCACCAGCTTCTTATTACTCTGAGTCGCGGGTCGTACCTGAGGGAGTTCAATCCTCTCAGCGAAGCAGAATGCTTGCCCATTTCGTGCCGCATGCCGGAACAATTCATTTCAATGGTTTGGAGGGGTCCTTAAAGTTCCTCGAAGATCTGGAAGATCATTTTGACCTATATAATATTCCTGAAGACTGCAAGGTCCAAATTGCCGGCACTTGCTTGAGGGATACCGCTAAGACCTGGTATCGGCAGTGGAGAGGGTCGAACCCGGATTCTCATTATGAGAATTTCCGTGCAGAATTCTTGGAGGTCTTTCCTTTCGGCCTCAGTCGAGCTAGCCTTGCTCAACAGCTTTTTTCGCGTCAGCAAGGTCCCAATGATAGCCCTGTTGCATTTGCGTTGGAAACTACACGCCTATATAACCTATGGAATCCACATGCCAGTCATGTTGACATGTTGGATACCCTCGTGCAGCAGCTCGACCCATTCTTACAAGATTTTCTTGAGGTTCGACACCCTGCCACAATTCATGAATGCCTTCGCCTCATACGCACGTATGAAGAGCGACATGGCAAACATGGTTCAACTCACCATGCTCGGGCATCCCGCGAGGCTTATTACGAAAACCCTCAGCGGCATAATAGACATAACTTTCAGCGCGAGCATACACAAGTGCCCACCCAAGCTTCATACGTTCCACCACACAGAAGAGTGGCGAACCAACAGCGAGTTTCTGAACAAGCTTCGGGATATCGTCATAATGCACAGTATGCTCGACCCCGTTTCACTCAACAGCATTCGGAACGTTCTCATGCTCAGGGCAATGATAATTTTTCTGCCCGTGCTGAGGGCAGACGTAACGGATATGAAAATGTCAATAGACACGCAGAGTTCCCGACGCACGTTTCACGCAGTTCTCCTCATCGTGAAAATTTTCCCGATACCCGGCAGGGTCGAGGTTTCCGACCACATGATAACCCCACCAGGATTCCTTTAAACTTCCACAGGAAGTAGACGAAGGGTCGGTCCTGCTTCCTGATACCAAACATTCTGACCCTAAAACAGTATTAGTGGCTGTTCAAACTCCTCAGTTGCCTGATGTATTCTTGACACTTGAAGACATTATTGTCGAGACAAAGTTCGACACTGGGTCTGAAATATCAGCCCTAAATACAAAGTTTTGCACTGACACTTTTCCGGCAATACACATTCAGCCTGCAACGCAGTATTTGCGAGGTGCAAATAATGAAATCTTCAGTATTTCAGGAACTGTCACATTATCTTTAGGGCTGGGAAAAGCTCGTTTTACACATTCTTTCCTGCTTATAGACGAGCTACCCGTGAAATGTCTAATGGGAATGGACTTTATAAACAAGTTTCAAATAACTTTGAATTTTGTACAACATGTGATTTCCTTTCCGGAACCTGTCGAAATGATTCCTACGGTTCCTGTAGATATCACGAGTTTATTATTGAGTGACCAATTGAATGAGGGGCAACGAGACCAGCTTTCTCTAATTTTACAGGAAAGCCCTGGTTTATTTTCGGATCAACCTGGTTTCACACAGGTGGTTTATCATGTTATTGACACTGATGGTTCGAAACCCATTGCGACGAAACCTTACCCTTGTGCTCCACATAAGAAACAGGAAATGCAACGTCAAATTGCTGAAATGATTAAGCAGGGCATAATCAGGGAAGCAACAAGAGCCTGGGCTGCCCCTGCCTTTTTGGTTCCAAAGAAACAACCCAATGAATTTCGTTTCGTGACAGATTTTCGCAAGCTCAACCAAGTCACAAAAACGATCAATTATCCCCTACCTGTCATGTCACATATTTTAAATGACTTGTCGTCAACCAAATGGATGTCAACTTTGGATTTGGCGAGTGGATATTGGCAGGTGGCAGTACATCCGGACTCTGTAGATAAAACTGGCTTTGTGACTCCCTTTGGGGCCTATGAATATTTACGTATGCCTTTTGGACTAGCTTCTGCACCTGCTACTTTCCAAAAGCTTATGAATACGGTTCTCAGACCTGTCCTGGGTCCCCATGTGCATGTCTATTTGGATGACATTATTATCACATCAGAGACTTTTGACGAGCACCTTTCTCTGCTCAAACAGGTGTTCCAACTTATATACAATGCTGGCTTGACGTTAAAACCTAGTAAATGCCAGATAGCGCGGGACGAGATTGTATATCTGGGGTTGAAAATCAATCCCCACGGCTTATTTACTGATAATAAAAAAATTATACCTATTGTTGACTTTCCTCGGCCTAAAACAGCAAAAGAACTATCCCGCTTTCTGGGAATGACCGGTTGGTATCAGCAGTTCGTCCCCGCTTATGCTACAATATGTGAGCCATTGTATGCTTTAAAACGTAAATACAAGAAGTTTATTTGGACACCTGAGGCTAACGCTGCATTCGAAACACTGAAGTCTGCATTGACTCAGCCTCCGGTGTTGGCTTTCCCGGATCATACTAAGGAATTTGATATTTATACTGATGCATCCGGAGTTGGTCTTGGTTGCGTTTTGTCACAAGCTGGGCATCCAATAGCTTTTGCGTCTCGTACTTTAGCCAAAGCTGAACGTAATTATTCAGCTACGGAACGTGAATGTCTTGCTGTTGTGTATGCACTGAATAAATTTCAATGTTATCTTAATGAATTGACAGTTAACATAATTACGGATCATTCAGCCCTTCAGTATTTGAATTCTGCTAAGCACCTATCTCAAAGACTTATGAAGTGGGCTCTGAAGTTACAAGAGAGCAATATCAAAATTTCGTATCAGCCAGGTCATAAGAATCAATTACCGGACGCATTATCTCGCGTTCCGATTAGTGGGGTCCCCACAGAAACTACTCCTGGATGTCAGCCTTTACTTCTAATAGCTGATATAACATCCAGAGAGCAGATAATGGCAGAATTAATAAATGATCCAGATTTTGGGGATATCTACAATTTTTTGCTTGCGGGTTCGCCCCTAACAAGTGATCCTTCTCTGGCTGGAAGGTCACAACATTTTGAGGTAATAGAGGGTCTTCTTTATTATACAAAATCTAGGACTACTAGGGCAGAGTTTCGCCTATGTATTCCGCGAACCCTTAGAATGGCTCTTTTAAATGAATTTCATGACAAACCTCTTGCAGGCCATTTAGGTATTCGCAAGACCCGTTGTAAATTGCGGGATGTTGCCTATTGGCCTGGAATGTACCAAAGTGTGCTCGCATACGTTCAATCATGTCACTTGTGTCAGATTAATAATTACCGTAATGTAAGACCGGCCGGTCACTTGAAATCTAGTTCAAGTTCTCATGTGTTTGATATTATTTCCATAGATTTATTGGGACCTTATCCATTATCTGTTAAAAATAAAGCTCGTTACGTTTTAGTACTAACTGATAATTTTTCTAAATGGGTTGAAGTTTTTCCCATTAAAGCCGCTACGGCTGAAGTTATTTGTAATGTCTTAGTTAATGAAGTATTTTCTAGATATGGTGCACCTAATAAAGTAGTTTCGGATAATGGTCCTCAATTTATTTCTGACATTTTTGAAAGAATGTGTGCGAGACTACACATTAAACATAAATTCATTTCCCCATATCATCCCCAGAGTAACCCTGCGGAACGTGTTAACCGAACGCTAGTGAAAATGATTGCGACTTTTGTAATGGATCATCATGAAAGATGGGATGACCATTTAGAACTTTTTGCGTTCGCCCTCCGCTCGTCTGTCCACGAGTCTACTAAAATTACTCCTGCAGAACTTTTTCTGGGTCGCAAAATTAAAACCCCTTTTGAAAATTTAACGGGGATTATCGACGAACTAAACCAGCGACCAACTCCGCAATCAGTACGAATTATGGCAGAAAAAGCTCGTGTTGCAATGCTAGGAGCACAAGCGGCTCAAGCAAGATATTATAATTCTAGGCGTAGGGAACCAGATCTTGTCGTTGGAGATCTCACTCTCGTGGAAACGCACTTCCAGTCTCCTGTTTCGCATACTTTAGTGAAGAAATTTGCACCCAGCTACGAAGGTCCATATCGGGTGGCAAATGTCTTTGAAAATAATATTGTTCTGGAGAAACCTGATAACCATTTTCAATATGTACATGTTGATCAGTGTCGCAAGTATCATGAACGGAATATCGATTTCATTATCAATCCTACTCAACCTTCTGTTCCACAGACTCAAGAATCTATATCTCATGTTCAACCGCCAGAAATTTTGGACGAACCAACAAACATTTTTGAAGAATCTCCAGTGATTTTTCCTTCACCCTCCCCCCTCCAGACGGGTTTCTACACACGCAATCTGATTCTCCCATGAGACCAAGGCTCGAATCGAGTTCGTCGAATACTAGTATCGTTCCTTTCCCTCCAACCATTGCCAAGACTATTGCTGCGCCGTTTCCGGATAACTCTGCACCAACGCGGGCTACTTCTTCTTTGAATACCTCGTCCGAAAGTATTCCTATAGGTAAATCTAAACATCGCCCTGCACGACCACTGAATTACAGCAGCGACTCAGAGGCTTCGGACATTTCTGACTTATCAGTTATGAATACTACATTTCCGGTTCCAAACCGTCCAGCACCACCAAAGGCTGGGCGCAAACGTGACTTGTCTCCCCAATCTGCTTCGCCGCAACAGCGACGAAGGCAGAAATCTTCGCATCCACCCGGGTTTCGCCCCTGGAACCTACGTTCAGGGCAAACAGGGCCGATGCCTGCTGCTACTCTCATGCCACGTGGGCGTAAGCGAAAGCAAACGATGTGGTCGGAGACACGTCCGTCCAAAAAGATACTGGAAGGACACAACGGGCCCCAGCACAAAGGGACTTCATATCCAAAGCCTGGGGGAGCCCGTTCCTATCAGCCGCAGCAAGGATTTCCGGACCGCCAGACTTCAGACGTTCCTGACCGTTCCTATCAGCCGCAAGGGATTCCGGACCGCCAGACTTCTGACCGTTCTTCTCAGCCGCAGGGATTTCCGGACCGCCAGACTTCTGACCGTTCTTCTCAGCCGCAGGGATTTCCAGACCGCCAGACTCCTGACCGTTTTTCTCAGCCGTAGGGATTTCTGGACCCACAGACTTCAGCCGTTTCGGACCGAAGGATTTCCGCCATTCCTGACCGTTCCCGTCAGCCGCCGGGATTTCCTGACCGACAGCAGACCGATGTTCCAGTTCCCTTCCATTCCCTGAAGAGATCCAAGCCACCTGATTTTACCAGTCCAATTAGCCTTGGAAAACGTTATCGCACTAGAGTTTTTTATGCGTCCTCGAGATAAGTAAGTTCTCGTGGACAGGTTCTTTTCTCAGTTTGTTGTTTTTCCTGCACGACTAGTTGGCGTGTCAGAATTTCTTTTTTCGTGTGGGCCTATGCATTCTTTTTTGTGTATATATGTGTGTTTTTTTTTTATATTTCTTCTATGTCCATCTACTAATCCACTTTTTTTATATATATCTATGTGCTTAGGGGTAAAATAATAAAATTGTTACTGTTAGGCAGCTCCAGGTAAATTTCGCTGCTGATACAGTTGGTATGTATTTCAAGAATAATGCGAACGTAATTTGAAATGAAAATAATAAAATTGTTACTGTTAGGCAGCTCCAGGCAATCTTCGCTGCTGATACAGTTGGTATGTATTCACCAAATAATGAGAACGTCATTTGAAATTAAAAAAGTGATTCCTGCTAGGCAGAATAAAAGGAAAGTATGCCGATGCAGGTTTGTTTTGTTCTACACTACAAATTTCACAGTCGAATACAGAGATCGTAAATTGTCATGCCAAGTTTGATAATGTAAATACGGCTAAAACCAAACCACAAAACAAAAAAGAGGTCGAGAAACGTCAATCAACGAAATGTAAGACTTACACTCCAAAATTGATAGGTTTTTCGGAAATAAAAAGAAAAAGAAAAGAAAAGAAAAAAGAAAAAAAAAAGAAAAATTAAGGGGGAGATGATGTAACGTATACTCTATATTCACTTTCCTTTTGATTTTACTATCTCTGGTTATTTTATTTTACTATGTAAATTATCTTCTTACTGAACGAAATATTATTTCACCCGCTGAATGTGATCTGGCAATGAGTGTAAGTCATGACGTGGTGGTAGCTAGTATATAGGCGCGTTCATCGAGACTTAGTGGAGTTGGTGTGTTGTTATGAGGTGAGTTGGTGTGTTGTTATGAGGAGAGCTTGTGGTCGTTAAGAGAGAGCGTGTACAATAAGAGGAAAGATTATTCATTATTGTGTACAAGAGTTATGAGTGCCTTAGTTGACCAAGAGTCGTTCAAATAAAGAAGTTTTCAGTAAGTTCAGTCTTTCTCAATTCATAGTTTTTGTCAGACCTCTGTCTGGCTGTTAGGTTTATAATATTTAGTTGATTCCTATAAATAACCAGCGTTGATACTTTGTTTACGTTCGTAATTAACTAGTAACAACACCCTTTTGAATTCATTATTTTGAAGCTTAGTACAAGTATATCATTAGCTAGCTGGTAGGAAGAGAATCATTCATAATAATTAGCTTAGCGGAAAGTAAATAAAGCTAATTCATTATACATACAATATAAATCTGAAAAATGTGAATCCGTTTTTTGGTGTAAATATGGCATGGATGGTAAGTCAGATAATATCCGAAAACTTGAAAATGTCGTCGTCCTGGAGCGGGAATCAAATCCGCGTATCCCGGATAGACTCGGGCGTTATCGGGTGACGCGGGTTCAATTCCCGCAGCAGGACGACGAAATTTTCAAGCTTTCGGATATTATCTGACTTACCATCCATGTTATATTTACACCAAAAAAGGATTCATATCTTCAAAATTTGCATTGTACATAAGTTTTTTTTTCTGCAATTTCATTTTTAATTCCACTTCTTCACTCTTGTCAGCAAGTTCTTGGAAAATACAATGCAGTTCTGAAGTGTCAGTTCCAAAAATGACTACGTCTTCAGCAAAACGAAGGTGAATTAAATAATCTCCATTAATCTTTATCTCTTTGTTTTCCCAGTTCAGTGACTGCATGACATTTGCAATGTGGCATTAAAGAGTTTGGGAGATGCAAACACCTGATGACTGATATATTGTTTCAAACATCCGATGACTGATATGTTGATATCCATTTACCACTTTTTCTTATTTATTTAAACATATCAAACATTATGATTGTAACAAAAATTCTGCTGAAAAAGCCTAGGGGGTTTGCACGAGTTTCATGTGTAGCACAATTTTTTTATTGGTAATTGTCATTCTTATACAAAAATGAAATATCAAGCATTTAACGGAAAACGTCGTAAAAAGAGTTTAGGTCTTTTTGTTCATGCAGACATCTAAGGATTGATGCACTACTTCTCCTATCCCAATTTTAGAATGTATATTTGAATACACCTCACCCTAAAACTCCAATGTAAAAGCTAAATTATGTTGAAAAGTCCAAGGAATAGGAATTTTGCAAGCGTTTTAGGTTCAGTGCGTTCTTGCTTCTTAATAACATTTGATTGCAAGTCCACACTTACGAGATATTAAAATTGCTGAGTTTCTTCGACAAGACTGTTGTGAAATTTTCAGAACTGTTCAATTTCCTTGTAATGCTAGGTAAAGTTCTGTCGCTCAGCAGAGGAAATGATCTGACTAGTTTTGTCGATTGCTTAGTTAAAATCTGGATATTTCTTCGTGAAATTAAAAATGATCTCTTGTTTCTCACAGACGTAAGAAAACAACACACATTTGAGTATTATCTTATTTTCAAGTCGTGGGCATTTTTTTCTTATTTTCGAGGAGTGCGATTTTTCTGTGAGCAATATTTCTGTGCGCATTCGTTATTCACATCGGATTAAACATAACAGTCACGAGATTGTGCATTAGGAGACGTCGGCTGTTTTTAAAATGAATGCAAGTGTTTACATGACTGTATTTAGGAAAAACTAATCCAGTCTGATCTCGCTCCTCAAAATATGCAGGTTCAAAAAATCCAACTATGGGCAACTCGATATTAAGCTTTCCGATAAGCATAGCTTGTAATATTATTGAATTCTAAATAACATACAATGAATGAGAGTCTGACTGGACTTCTGCAAGGATAGCGCGATTTTTTTTCTAGCTAACCGTTTTCCATCTCTGTGAATCCGAAATCATATGCGTTCTAAAGAATTAGATCAACTGTCTTCGTACAAAGCATGCTGATTGACAACCGACCTACTATTTCCTCCTGTTAAATTAAAGAAAATCGTCTTTGTGTCTTTTGTGTTTTATCTACTTTTTATTGCTCACACTTATATGTAACTATCTGTTCAACTAATAGTTCAAATCTTTGCTGTTTTCATTTAAAATAGCAAAGCACTTTTGAGAAATCTTAAAATAAAGTAATTTTTGAAATTTAAATTTTGTTTCTCCACAATTTTAGTACCACCTAATGACAAATTTCATATAAAAAAATTCATGTCATATTATTTAAATTATTTTTAGGTTGCTGTTGCAAACCGAAAAATCAATTTCACAGTGGATGTCCTATTTCTTTAAATAAAATCGCGTTAATTAAATATTTTAAAATTAAAAGATTGTGTTCCCGAAAGTAATATTTTTTCTTGCCAAGTTGATTACAGAGAATTATTGAAATACTCTAAAGTTTTCCTTCAGTTTTAATTGTCGCATAACTACAGTTCAAGCTTCGTGAATTTATCTTTCCAAGACAAATGTAGAAACTGCAATGACATCCAAACGTCTCTCCTTTTAGATTCAGTGTCATTGTCCGAACCCTTTTAGCCGGTAATCAGTCAGAAGGGATTAGTGTCAACCGTCCCCGTAAACGAGCAATTGGAATAACAAAGCAAAGGGGGAATCCAATGTTCACTGTTATCCGGAGTTCGAGGTCACTCGGGTGAGCTGGGTAGTGGACAGATTGCGTACCCCGAGTTATTTCGTGCCAGCCGCTATGGGCCACAGAAACGTACCCCGAGTTATTTCGTTCGAGCCGCTTAAAGGGTTAAGGTAAAATCGAAAGGAAAAGAAAAAAAAATCTAATTTTGTCTTTCCATCCGTTCACCCTCCCCGTCCAGGCCGCTCCGTAAATGCACCTTCTCAGGTTGATTCTCGAGGTTTACGCCACCTGCTTCCGAATGGCACCCACCGGACCTCCAAGATATAGAGGAACACTTAAGCAAAAACTTCGAGCTCTCACTGCATGGAAGGTCGTAAAGCAAAATTTTCTGCTTCTGACACCCAGGAACACTTAAGCAGAAACTGCGAGCTCTTACGGCATGGAAGGGCATAAAGCAAACTTTACTGCTCCTGACACCCAGGAACACTTAAGCAGAAACTCCGAGCTCTTACGACATGGATGGTCATAAAGCTTTTGCTAGTTCAAGAAAAAGACACTCTTGCATTATCAAGAGAAAACTTGAAGGAGATAGCAATTCATCTTCAAAGAAGTTCAGCCATGAAGATTCCCTTCCGGCAGATATTCGACCGTCCCGCTTCACTACTTGAAGCCAACGAGCCTTCATGCAAAGTTTTCCAAGGACAAATCAAACTGCACCTGCGTGCCACACGCAGAGCAAATGTGCAAACAGTACCACCAAAAGAACGAGCAAGCGAGAGATGACGATGACCAATTTACAGAGACCCTGAGCTGCAATCAAACCACTCCCCAACGAGTGGCGTCAGCTCCGGTAAATTTTTGCATATAAGTATTTTTTTCTTTTTTTGATTGGAGGTTTAACGACCACCGTGAGCAACTCAATGGGCTATAAGCAGTCGCCCGTCCCTAATTTTGGGTCACTTGTTTCAGGGAAGGGAGAGAGCCAGTGCCGTAAGACAAACACAACATCCATGCCTCACCGGGATTCAAACCCGGACCCCTTTCGGACGAATGATCAGAGGCCATCGCTTAGACCACTGCACCACCGCCATATCAGTATTTTTCACACATCAAATCCTTAATTATAACTCACAATGTAATAAATTCCAACATTGTATAAATAAAATATACAACAATTTCTTTTACAAATAACACATAATGAACAATTTATACAATAATTTTTTTGACCTCAGCACGTGAGCGACTACAAATATTCTAAACAAAGTATTTATAATTTCAACCTGTATATCAAGAAACTTTCTCAAATTATAAACACTATTAAATTAACTTTACATTTACGTTATTTTTATCCTTAGCGACCCCAGGGCATGACTCCGGGACTAATTCCACCAAAACGTCAATGTAGTTATTACTTTATCCTTAAAGACTGTGCCAGTAGAAATAAACTTTTTTGTTTGAAACAAATAACAAAAATTAATGAAGGAATCGTATTTCACAGCAAAGACTATATTCGTTATTTAATAATGCGGTTCAAAAGGAACTTATTTCCCTTTCCGAACTTGTGTTAGCCGTCCCGGTGGTGCAGTGGTCTTAGCGCTGGCTTATGACCGTTTGTCCGAGAAGTGTCCGTGTTCGAACCCCGATGAGGCATGGATGATGTGTTTGTCTTATGGCGATGGTTCTCTCCCTTCCCTGGAACGAGTGGCTTTAAATTAGGTACGGGTGCCCATCGTGTTGCTCATGGTGGTCGTTAAACCTTCAATCAACAATAAAAGAAAAAGAACTTGTGTTTAAACCGCCGATTTTTCGTTTCTGTTTTAGACATCATTGACAGCTATCCTTCCTTGAGAGATAGAAGAACTGACCTTCTTTATAAAAATAACAGATGCCTTTGTTTCCTGAACACACATTTTTTAATATTTCAACTGCTTCTCCGGTCGCGCGCCTCCACTTAAAAGAAACTTATGCGGAGATTTGCTTAGTTTAAAAATCAACAAAATGTCAGCCTCTTGAGGGGTCCCATATCTATGGTCTGCAACTTTTAAATAAAACGAAACAAGTAATAATACGGTCATCCTTTCGGCCGACGTCACCGTGGTGCTAGGGGTAAGCACGTCGCAGCGCGAGATTGCATCCCCGTTAGCATTTCACATCAAATCACATACTTGAAAATATGTATGTAAATTTTTCCGGAAATTGTCATCCAAATAATTTAAGACGCTAAACTAAATCTTTACAAGCTAGTGATCCGAACCTGTACAACGCCTTGTGGAAAATGCGAAGCGTACGTTGCTCTTATTTGGGAGGGCTTAAGACCCACCGTGAGTGCATCAAAAGACGTTTTGAAATCTGCTTAGTGCATCAGTGGCAGAATTCATAAAGAATGTGATTTTAAATTTAAATAATAATTGTTTATAAACAATACTGCAAGCGGTTTTTTATTTGGTTTAGCGTTTTATAGTTCTGTCTTTCTTATATCATTATTTTTACGATGAACACAAGTAGATGAAAACTTATTCATACGGTAGAATTATGCTACCAGGAGTCACCGAATTATGTGCTGGTTCTACTGGGTCCATGAAGGTTCCCAAATTCTCAGATTTAATTGTATAGTTTCCGAAAGTCTCAGGTCTAACGGCACATATTTGTCTAATACGGGTCTTAAGGCTTTGAATTTCCAAATCGCTTATTAAAGATCTTCAATATGTACTCAAAGCTGGGTTGACACTTCCGTAATAAAAGATTACTCCCAACACTGTGCTAGAAACAAGCAGTTTTGGGGGAAAAGAAAAGTTTCACACCAAAAAGGAAAACAAGCAGTTGAAGTCGTGTATGTTCTTCCGAAATTTGGGAAATATTGAGTTGATGCATAAGTTCATGCCGTTTTATTTCACGAGTATTTCTCAAGTCAGTAGTGACGGTGCACAGGGCTAGTTCTATATCAATATGTAGCCAGTAATATAGTGTATCTAGGTCATACTGCGTTGTGTAATTGTGGCTAATGGTTTTTTTTTGGTTTTCAGGTCTGGAAATATGGAGTATCAAGTAGAAAGGAATCAGCATTTCCGACATCTGCTCCACTACGAGTTTAACAAGGGATCCACAGCCGCCGAGGCTACTCGACAAATTTGTGCTGTGTATGGGGAGGATGCTATTGCTCCGAGGGCAGCCCGTAAATGGTTTGAGCGATTCCGAGATGGTAATTTTGACCTCAACGGCTCTCCACGTTCACGTTGTCCATCTCACTTTGATGAGAATCGTTTGAACCATCTCAT
Organism: Macrothele yani; assembly: GCA_039090855.1. NCBI lineage: Eukaryota > Metazoa > Arthropoda > Arachnida > Araneae > Macrothelidae > Macrothele > Macrothele yani. Next base: position 76,868,727 of record CM077017.1, on the reverse strand, counting down.
CCACTTGGAACAGCGTCAAATCCTACAGGAAATGGCAACTGAGATGGACTGTGATTAGGACACAGAGCAACGACACCTGGAACGTATGGGAAAGGTCCAGAAATTGGGGTCTTGGGTGCCTCACACTCTCACTGAGGACAACAAGAATCAGCGTGTAGCCATAGGTGGTTAATTGGTCGAACATTGTCGCAAATGTTCTCAGCAACAGAAACCCTTTCTGTCACGCATTGTTGCCGGAGATGGAAAATGGTGCCTGTACGGCAATTTCAGCCATCGAGGGGAACGGTTAAGCCCAAACAAGACCTACAAATCGCGAAGATCATGTTATGTGCCTAGCGAGACATAGAAGGCATTATTCACTGGGAAATGCTTCCAATGTATTGGACCATCAACTGTGCACCCAATTGTGAGCAACTCCGCCTTGTGGAGGGAACATTTCAGCAAAAATGGCCACATCGGCGCCATGGTGTTCTTCACCAACATTACAAGAAACGCCTTACAATGCAAACATGACAAAAAGTGCCATTCAGGATATCAAATGGGAGATCCTTCCACATCCAGCCTATTCCACAGATGTTGCCGCTTCAGATTATCACCTGTTCCGATCTCTGTCAAATACACTTCGTGGCAGACGTTCAATAATGTTGATATCTAGAATTTTCTTGATGATTTCTTCGCAGCAACGTTTTTTCAAGAATGGCATTGCAGACCTATCGAGACGTTGGGACACCTTCGTAAACAATGGGGGAATACAGGAGTTGATTGATTCCGTTTTCCCTTCTGATGTAATACACTTCTGCAGTGCGGTCAAAAAACGGCATGAACTTATGCATCAACCGAATATGTGTATCTGGGACTAAACGTTTTCAAACATATGCACATTTGAAATATTATACTCATTCACAAACGAAGACAATAAAGTAAAACAAAAATGTGGGATCAGAGCTGAGCTTTAGCAGAAGTAATAATTTGCCCTTGTTACAAAAATTGAAGTATTTGTTTAATTCTTAAATGATTTGAGTTTTAAGTATAATTACAACACAAACAACGTAAGTGAGTTCGAACCGCCCTCATAATCGGGAGATGGTAGTCTGATATACTGTATATTTACTAGAAGGTGCTATGGCAATGAATGGCCGTCTACTTAGCCACGATAAGAACAAAAAAGGCAAATAAAATATGTTATTTGACATACAATAATTTGCAACAGCAGCATATTTCGAGGGTATACGTTTTATTCTCGGCGACTTTGTCCCAAAATCATAGCAGTAATATCTGTATCAGTAATCAGCCATATTGAAGAAAAATTGAATCTGTCCAAAATATGAAGTTTAATCAGACATTTCTCTGATTTAAGTGACAGTTTCCAATTTAACCTGAAAGGGTTGGGTCATACTCCAAATTAATTTGTTTTATAACTGTGACGCATGAGTCAAAAGACAAATTCTACATCTGATGTATCATAATACATTTCACCATCTTGTGTGTGTGTGACAAGGAAAAGCTTGGTGCGGTCTTTGTTAACTCAGGTTTCAGGAGAACACCATTCCAATTCTAATATCATTCTTGTGAATCAGTGACATTTAGTTCCAACTCTCAAAGAGGATGTAAGAAACGCACGCCCGCAAAGAAGATAACTATTATCTAAAGAATCCGCTGTTGATGTAACAATTGTTCAATTCAAATAATAGTATTATCGTGCTGAAGTATATGCATATTAACATCCAACCGTCTTTGCATGATTCAAACTTGCGTTAGATATCTTAAAGTTAAGGAACAACATAAACAAGTTAGAATTATATAAATAAACTTTTCAGATCTTTCGGATACACAGTGAATCCATCTTCCGAAAACATTAATTGCATAAAAAGAAACGTTACAATTTTAGAATAAACATAAACATCGTACTGACAATGACATACAACGCGCAATGCACGTGTTCACGTACTCGCACGCAAATTACAGTTTCTTCTGAGTTGGGTGAAAAGTTTAATGAATAATAAATAGTGAAGTTGTTTCGGATTTAGACAGATAAGTTATTATTAAGTAATACCTTCCAAGGTTGAGGAATGCTTACTGGGATGTCTTCATTACAGCATCTATCTGCCAATTTGTGGACAAAAATACTTTCTGATAATATCATTCTTGATTTTGAAAGAGTGGCAAGAATTGTTGCTTCGTCCCATTTAGGGAAGTGGGTACCTCCGTGAACTAGACGAGATAGAGCTGTAGTCATAGCACAATTTTTAACATTATATTTATGTTCAGTCAGTCTAGTTTCTAAAGTCCGAGTCGTTGAACCAATATAACATATATTTGCAAGTTCCGGGTGTACTACGTTTAGTGGAATACTGTATATTCCATGTTGATTCTGCTCTCCCACACGGTCACGGTCTTCTTTAATAATGTATAAGATGTTACTTTTCCTTAATCCAAAGTTCAGGTTATGACGTCGGCAAATGTTGTTAAGAGACCGAGAGATCCTAGGAATAATGTCCATGGAGCCTACATATCTTGTAGAAGTATGGTCTCTCGATAACGTAGTGGTGTTCGATCTCTTCACTTTTTTTAGTGATGTTGTCAACAGTTGACAGAGAATATCCATCGTTTTTAACTATGTCCTTTATCTGTCGAAGTTCTGCTCTGCATAGTTTCATACTTGAAGAATGCGTAAATGCTCTTCTAAAATGATAAGAAAGGGATGAAAGTTTGTGTTTTAAAGGGTGTTCCCAGGTAGATGGTATTAGATCTGGAGAAATAGTCGGTTTCTTACAAACAGAATAAGTGATTTCTGACGAATCTGGAGTTCACTGTAAGAGAAAATCTAGAAATGCCAATGTCAAATTAAGGCTAGGATATTGAGCAGATAGAGATTCGGCGAAATTGTTCAGTTCTTCGTTAGAAGATGGACAGAAGATGAAGAGATCATCTACGTACCTTATCTAAAGTAGTGGTTTTATTGGGTATGATTCCAATATTTTCGTTTCTAGTTCTTGAAGAACAAATTCTGCTAGGAAAGGGGAGAGGGGGATCCCATAGAAGCTCCATTACATTGACGGTAAGTAAGGAGGTTAAATTTGAAGTATGTACGTTGATGAATCAATTTGAGAACTGATATTATAGCTTGAATTTCTGGTAGAGGAGTATTGCCTTGAGAAATCAGTTTGGATTCTATATGTTCATGAACTACAGGCACTGGTATGTTAGGGAAAAGCGAGACAACTTCCAGAGAGGCAATAATAAAGGAGGAGGCATTGTTCTGATTGAAAGACTTAATTTTGTCAAGAACTTGCACAGAGCTCCTTATTGACTATTGAGATGAGTTAGCCAGGTCCCATAAATAAACATTCAAGGCTTGTTCAAGCGGTTTTGTTGGATTAGCATTTGAGGAAACAAGAGGTGTTACAGAGATACCATCATTGTGTAATTTCACCTTTCCAAATACCTCTGGCACCCGTGGACCAAGAGGTGGATACATGTTCGTAGGAATAGAGACTGGAAGGGAACTGTGAATACGTAGTCTACTAAGGGCTGCAATAGTGGATGATGTCGGATCACGTTGGATAACTTGATTTGGTATTTGTTGATGGCTTCATTCATTTTAGTGTTATAGTCCTTTGAGTTTAGGATTACCACTTGGTTTGATTTATCTGCTGTCACTAGAGACTACTGAGAATTTCTTCGTAAATATTTAAAATGTTTACATTCTTCTTTAAAGGTTTCAGGTATACTATATTTGTTTTGACTGTTAAAATATTTGAAGTAATTCAAAATCCTGTATCTAGCTTTTGCTTGTTCTTGCTGAGGTAGGAACCCGATGATGCCTTCCAATTGCGGAATAAGTTGAATCTTACTGATGTAATTGGATAAGCAAATTTTAAACATCGGTTCAGTGCCTTTTCTTGTATCGGGTTTAGTTGAACCTAACTTAAAATGTTATATGGTAGAACATTACAAAACATCTTCTAGGTCTCTATTTAATATATCACAGGCTACCAGATTTCTTAGTTTTTTTATATGATTTGCTGTACGGCGCTCTATGATTGTGCTGTAATTTGCTTGCGAGAACGTGAAGATGTGCATCTCGCGTTGCATATCATTGTCAGTACGATATTTATGCTTATTTTAAAATTGTAACGTTTCTTTTTATGCAATTAATGTTTTCTGAAGATGGATTCATTGTGTATCCGAAAGTTCTGAAAAGTTTATTTATATACTTCTAACTTGTTGTTGTTGTTTGTTAACTTTAGGATACCTAACGCAAATTTGAATCGTGCAAAGGCGGTTCGATATTAATATGCATATCAACTAAAACTCAGAAAATGCAGTTAGGTAAAAACTGCTAAAAATGCACATACGTACTTTTGGCATAAAGGCGATGATAGTGCTCCGTGGCGAATTTCTCTCTTAAAAATTGCTCTGCTACTCAAAACGTTTAAGAGCCGGGGAGCTACACAGTTTTTTTTATTGGAGGTTTAACGACCACAGTGAGCAACTCAATGGACTATAATCAGTCGCCCGTCCCTAATTTAGGGTCACTGGTTCCAGGGAAGGGAGAGAACCAGTGCCGTAAGGCAAACACAACATCCATGCCTGACCGGGATTCGAACCCGGACCCCTTACGGACGAATGATCAGAGGCCAGCGCCTTAGACCACAGCGCCACCGGGGCGGCGGAGCTACACAGTAAAAATATGTAGCAAAGCACACTCAACTCAATATGCAATCGATAAAATTTCCCTCCTTCTCTAAGTACATTTTTCTACCTTTAATATCCGGAGATCTGAATGCCTACAAATAATCTTTGTTTACGAAAAATCATATGTTATGTTCTGAAATTTACAGCTCTAATGATGGCAGTCCTTGCTTGTCAAAAATTAAATGATTCAATCTCCATTTGAGGAACAAAACAAAGGTCATGTTCTTCATGAGACAATTCAGTTTCGTAGAAGACTGAGTATCACACTCATAAATTTAACTTCATCGCAAAGGTAAGTTCAATAACCTGAAATCTAAAACAAAAATAAATAAATAGTGAACATTAAACAATCCGAGATTTTTCTCATGAAAAGTGTTTATTGGGAGTAATAGGTTCTTCATGAAGAAGTAAATCATACATAATTTATGATTTTCATTCCGATATAAATCGCTAAAACTTCACAATGTGATAATTCAGTGTTTCATTGCACCTTACGATACTGATGAAATCAAAGATATAAGAAACAGTATCATATAGTGAAGCAATTTGTCCTGCAGAAAAATAATTTAATATGCTTGTTTTACCGCTCTCTGCCAAAGATTGCTGAGAGCATGTAAGATCAATTTTTCATTTCTGGGAAAAATGGATTAGATCATATGTAGAGGATTTTAGGAAGGGGTGTCTGACCCCAGGTCTTAAACAATCCATATAAATAGGAAACTAGGAGTTCTGGGCTAGAGCGACCTTTAGGAAAGTGACACGGATGCTAAGTAGAAAGGGGGAGGAAGAGTCCCTTATTTATTACCGGGGGCATGTACCCGGGGTCCGACGGCTAAACGTGAAGATCCAACACACGGCGGTTATTTAGCGGATCGAATCTCAGACCCTCTCCCTGGCAGTCACATAAGTTCCCCACTATGCCACCCGTGGCTCTCTGGCAAGAAAGAAACTTGGTCGTTAGTAAATTATATTTTTTTATAAAAATAAATTACTGAAAGCGACTGAATATTTGATATTTACTCTGAACCAGAATATATGGTGTGTTTACATCAAGGTAAATGTAACAGCTGACTTCAATTCTGAAATATATTTTAAAAAGCAGATTCTCAAAGTAAAGCCTCGTTCCTCATAAAACGTTTATTTCTAGCAACGAAATTATGAAACTTGGTGGCAAAATACCTGGACATAGTATTTATAGTGCAAACCTATTCAAATGATTGTCCAATCCTTTCTATACATTTCTGCTATCTTTGAACATTTTGCTAAAATCCATTTTGGAAAAAATTTCCGACGCTCTCGTTTCACCAATGAGTTAACAGCCAGTTTAACGACGTCTGTCACATCGTCGAAACGTTCTCCTCGAAGGGTATTTCTGAAACGGGCAAAAAAGAAAATGTGTGAGGGAGCCAAATCAGTAATGTTGGGGATTGGGGCATCACCGTCCATCCCATTTTCGCAATAGCCTGTGAAGTATCCATTGAGGTGTATAGACGTGCGTTATCATGGTGTAAAACAACACCATGAATTGGAATGTCACGTCTTTGCCTTCTGATAGCTTTCTTTAACTACTTCAATGTATGCACATAGTGAGCACTGTTTATGTCTGCACCCTGTTGCAGAAAATCTCAAAATGACACTATGTTTGTCCCAGAAAATTGTCACCATGACGTGCCCTCCGAAACTACTTGTTTTCACCATTTTGTGTGTAGGTGAAGATCAGCTGTGGCATTCGATTGACGCACGTTTTGTTTCTTGATCATGAAAGTACACCTACGTTTCATCCCCCGTCAGAAAGTTAGAGAAAAAACACCTCACCCTCCCTCTCATAATAGTCCAAAAGGTTTCGTCACATGTCTAACCTTTATTCACAATGTTCTCGGGTTACGTTTCTTGGGATCCAGTTTGAAAAAACGTTTTGTAGTTCAGATCCCAAAATAATGTTTCCATGTCATTATGACAACAATGAATTGCATCACACAACTGCTGGATGATGACACGACCATCAGGTATGATGAGGTATTTCACTCGTTGCCTGTTGCCATCTGTCAGTGCAGTTGCGGGACTTCCATTTCGCTGTTTGTCCGACACTGAACTTTTTCCCCTTCGAAAGAACTTCCATCTTCAGACATTGCTGATATCGATTGTGGCAGCTTCATTCACCACCAGGAGTCTTCTATGGATTTCTGGAGACTAAGATTTTACTTTTTCCAGGAATTCAATTACGTCTCGCTGCTTCTCTTTCTCATTCATGAACTTTATTTCCAATTCTGAAGAAAAATTGGTCTCGCATTCGTAACATATCATAGTACATATCATTGCAGTTTCATTAAAATCACTTCAAAACTTCAAAAGTTATTAAGGGGGAGGCATTATTTTAAGTATGTCCTTTGTACTTTAATAAATACAAGGCGAAGTGTATGTTACTTCTGTTCTGTCGTACACTGCGGGTTCTCAAATTTTACTTTTAAAAGATAGAAAGGATCTCTATCGAAATATTAAAATTTCCCTTATCACATCGTGTTTTCTCTTTAGGTGGAAATTAAACGAATGACGGATTCAAATGAAATACCATAATTTCAGCTTATTTAACTTTCTGTTCTGCTTAACAGGGGACATTTTTAAGCGTAGTAATGAAAGTTCTAAAAAGTTGAATAATATTTTCATTCTTCAAATGGAGTTTTAGAATTTGTTACTCCTAGTACACGGAACCGTCCCTTGATTTGAACACATTTCCAGATCAGTAAATAGATTTATTTTATACAAGTACATACATTTAAAGCTCTGTATTACACCACCACTATGTATGTATTAAATGCCCATATCTTTTCTGGAACAACTTTTTATATAATAGGACAAATTTAATACATCATATGTATATGCTGTATATTTTTAACATTAAGGTATACATTTAAATTTAATACACCTTCTAATGCTGCTGTGAACCATATTGTCTTTAAAAAGGAAAGAAATGTACTGTTTAAACCTCCGAAAAAGAAGTCATCGAACTGTGTTTCTGTTACGTATAAAATTCATGACGCATTGAAATAGTTTGAATATCATTCAATATTTCTTTCAAGTGTGTACATCCTGAATTCTCATTCGGTAACTACTTAATGAGCTAGACTGAAGAAGAGAGTACACGTACGGGTACAATAATAGCTACTTAAATTTAAATTCACTATAAAATATGAATGGCCGATTTGATTTCCCACAAGAACATATTATTCTAAACAGCACGATTTGCACAGTTTCCTCAGAAATATAAACCACATGGTAAATCTTCTAACGTTCTGTAAGACAAATGCGGGGTGTTTCTTTGCAATGCTGTATGTAGAGTGTCAGTTTTAGTCAGATGTTTCTTATAATAGATTATAAACATTGTCACTTTTCTATTGACTTTGAAAAGCAACATTTCTTTACGTTCCTTGAGAATATTTTACGTAAATTAATTTTCTGATTTGGTATAAGTAAATACCGTAATTTGTTTTCGACAAAGGTGATGCTATTTTAGTAACGTTTTCCTTGTATTTTTAACTTAAAGGAATATGCGATTCTCTTAATATTTGGAAAATCTGATTTGCAAAACATGCTTTTCTTTCCGTGTAAAGACAATTGCAGTAGTTGATATTACAGCGATTTTGATGGTGTGGCATGAAAATACGTACATATCAATGAAAATGTTTCTCATGGGAGAGATAGACTGAGTTATCTGAAAGAATTAATTATGGACACCGGAGAAAACATTGATGGCCCCCAGGTGGCGCAGTGGTCTAAGCGATGGCCTCTGATCCTTCGTTCGAAAGTGGTCCGTGTTTCGAATGCCGGTGATTCATTGATGTTGTGTTTGTCTTACAGCACTAGCTACCTCCCTTTCGTGGAACCAGTGATCCTAAATTAGGGACGGGCGATGCTTACAGCCCATTGAGCTGCTCACGGTGGTCGTTAAACCTCCAATCAAAAAACAAACAAACACTGGAAGACGTTACTTCGAATCAGATGGCAACGTATACGTAAGACATCCAGATGGTTATTTAAAACGATTATAGAATAAATAAATTTTCAAAAACATTGACAAGTTTTTCAAATTTAATAATTCTGCTTTATAAAGTCCTATTTATTTATTTCAAAGGATCAGCTGCTAAACCATACGATACTGTAGCAAATTATATGAAAACACAAATCTATGAAAACAAGTACTCAATGTCTGTAAAGAGTAACTACAAAGTACAAGCTATTAACAAATGGCTCAGCAGTTCAATGTTGAAAGCTAATATCGCTGTAACTGCACATCCCAAATATGACCCAACTGATTTAAATTTGTTTAACTGATTTAAATTTGTTTGGGAACTAATGATCGTCACGCTGTCATCTGGAACGCCGAGAATTTTTTGTGTGTTAGCATGTATTGCGTTGGGAGGAAAGTAAAGTCTGTAAAATCCAATGCAACGAAAGTTCTAACTACCGTATATGCCAGTACAAATTAGTCCTAAATGTAGTTCCCATCGTTTGCCAAAGCCTAATCCCATCGTGTGGGCAGCTGTTGGATATAGTCCTTGTAAAAGTATCGCGGCTTGGAGGCAAAGAAGTGAGTAAATGCTCGTGTGATCTCGCCTCAGTTGGTGAACTGCTGTCAGTCTAGAACACACGGCATTAACAGGAAACGGCGGTAGTCGTGTGAGCCGAATAGGCTGGATGTGGCAACATCTCCTAGCAGAACTTCCTGATATTGTGTCCACACTCGTGCCGTGTAAGATCTCGCTCTACCCTGCAGTAGGAGGATACCCTCACTGTTCAGCGGTGATAATCATTTCAACGTGAGTTATCTGGGCAGATCGCCGAGCTAACGGCAGTAGGCATTGGCGGTCACAGTGACGTTGTACGGCAGCAACAATAATAGTCAGCAGGACCTTACGTGTCTGGAGGTCAAAGTTGGGGGTTGCCATGGACCTCGGTTTAGAGAACAAAAATTGTTTCCTGGCGCAGACATTGCAATGCATGTCCATTTCGTATCACCTGTCACAATGCAGTTCAAGAAGAGTTCAACTTCGTTACATGCAAGAAGGGAAGCCCAAGCGATTTGCTTTTTGCTCAACTGTGAATTGATATGGTTCCCAAGCTCTCCTCTTCTCCATACACCCATACTGACGCAGGTGTGTGTTCCTAATCCCCAGTTGTTCAGCTTACAATGGCGGGCTCACACGTGCGTCGGTGTCCACTAAGGATTTCAGCGTGGCCATATCTCCTGTTGCGCGTCTTCCGATTTTGGGTCGGTTTAACAGGTCGAAATTTCCTTCTCCAAAGCGTTCGAGAAAACGACAGCACTCACTATGTGATGCGGAATTGGGGTAAACACTAATGAGGTTCCTCATAGCATTGCGGGTGTGCTACTTGAACAAAACTCATCAACATCCAATGGCGGATATGATCCTTGTCCAATTCCATTTTTGCTGGTGCCTACACTCTTCGTATTCTTGACTTAAGACCTGATGTTATGGCTGTGTGCTGTGCAAATTCAGTAGTCAATGTGCGCCGTGGCTGGGTATCCGACTTCGAGTATCTCGTCAGCTGACATCACTTTATTTCCAATCCAAAATATAAAACAAGTTAAGGCATTTTTTTAAAGTCAAATATTATCTTTAAGGAAAAGCCTTTAAACATTTTAAACCGTAACGAAATACAATAATAAATACACTGAAGTGCCAACAGTTATGGAATGCGTCCCTACTATCGTGTAGTACCTCTTTTCGCCCTGCGAAGTGAAGCAACTCGACGTATCATTGATTACACCATTGGCCGGAAAACTTCTGGATTGAGGTTGAGCCATGCCGTCTAAATTGCCGCTCAAGAACCCTGGTATTTGTGGGTGCGAATGAACCTTTCCACCACGTCCTATAAGTGTTTATTGGATTCATGTTGGGCGGTGGCCACACCATCCGTTGAAACTGTCCAGGATGCTCTTCGAACCAATTTTGGATAAATTTGGCCTGATGACATGGTGCATTGTCCGTTTGGAAATTCCCATCGTTGTTTGGGTGCATGATGTACATGAAGGGCTTCAAATGGTCACCCAACGGAACAACATATCGACTGCTGGTAAATACCGCATTTACGACGACCAGAGAATCCAAACCGTGCCACGTAAAGACACCACACATATGTATGCAACGACCACCAGCTTGGACATTGCCTTGTTGACAGCTTGAGTTCATGGCCTCATTGTGTCTGTGCCACACTCGAACCCTGCCATAACCTCTTGACCACTATCAGAATGGCTCATCGGACCACGACATATGTTGCCAGTCCTCCAGATCCCAATTACCGTGTTTACGAGCCCAGGTGAGGCGCTGTGTTTAACGTCGTGGTGTTAACAAAGACGCTCTGGAGGGTCTTATGCTTCCATACCTCATATACGCCAAATTACTCTGCAATGACCTGCTGAACATGTCTCTGGTACCTCCTGAATTGAATGTGGATGTTATTTGAGACAGTGTTGCTTGTCTGTTAGCATTGACAATCCTGGTCAGATTCTGCTGATCACGGTCACTCAGCACCAGTGGTTGGCCACTGAGATGTCCTCGGTGGATGGCAATGCCTTCCACGAGGTATTCTCGATACACACGCCACAGCGTAGATCGAAAAAAGTTGAATGTTCGCACAACTTCGGAAATTGAATGTCCCGTCCGTCTGGCTCCCACTATCATACCTTGTTCAAACTCTCATAATTCATGTCGGCTTGGCGTAATCCTACGGGCGGTTGTTCAACCTAACTTACAAAACTACACCTCGCAACTGAAAAAAATCGTGGCGTGCGTAGAAGCCTTTTTACGATGACAGCGCTAGTTAAAAATTTGCATACTGCTATCCCATGACTTTTGGCACTTCAGTGTGCACTGCTTTGCAGGCAATGGATATTCTAGTACCTGTATAAGTGATCAATCAGTTTCATTTTTGTAAAGCACAGTGTAAGTAACTTCAGGATAGAAACTTGCAATACCATGACTAAACCAGGTTCCATTCCTTATTGTAAAGACGGTGATTTTTAAAATTCTAGAATCAGTACAAAAGATGTGGGAGGAAATAGTGGACCAACAAGTGCCTGATCATTTAAAATCGTATACAGCATGTTTTCTGCATACATATGTATGAAGAATTAGGATAAACGAAAAGAGAAGATGCATTTTTTTCTCTACATCAATTAAGTTGGACTATATTTTAAACACAATGCTTACTTATAAATCTGTCACAAGACTACAGAGTCGTATCTATTTTCAAAAAAAGCATAAGGATCGTTGTTCAAAAGGAAATTCAAGAGTTCAATTAATTGAGCAGCTATAAAAAAATTTCTGAGTAAATTATCTTACGTTCTGTTTGTCAGTATTGAAGTTCACGGAAAGAATTGAAGATATGTCTTCATGCACCAAAAGTATTTCCGTATGAAAATGGTTAATTTTGGATGATTTTAAACAGAAATGAAAACCGAATGAGATCCTTTGTGTTGAACTCTATTCGATTGTTTCTCTTCGTGATTGTTTCGAAATTTAAATGCTGTAATCGTCCAAACTTATCGAAGCGGTAACAATTTTAAAAATTTACCAATTATGTAACCTTGCATTTACTTCAACCAACGCCTCTATTTTACGATTTTACTCTATTTCTTGCGTTTAGAAAATCGCTTATTTTAAACAGCATAAAATCTGGACGAGGGTAAAAAATTTAATTTCATTTACATTTATATAATATATTTATTCTGTAATTTAGTGAAAACTTTTTGGAACAGAATATCTCACAGTATACAATAAATTTCACCATTTGATCGAAACAACATCGCTGACAATGATCAAGACCAGCGGCTCTTAACCTTTTCTTTATCACGTGCCCTGTTTAAATATATTTTCTTGTAGAGGACCCCCAAGACTTAGCTCAAGGTTTGAAACCCTAAAATGCATCGAATATTTATCTGAATTTTTTCATGAAGGGTCTTCAAATTTGGAGAGAAGTGAGAAATACATGCTCCTATTATATTTATTGGAATGATTCCTTAAAAATTTTAAATAATAATAATAAAAGAATAATTGTCTTTAATTCTTTCTGTATAAACCGAAATTACAAGCACATAACATCATCATTAATATGACATACCTATACAAAACGGCACATGAAAATGAAAACTAGAAAATGACATGAATTCAATTTATACAAAATTGTACCGTAGCTTATTAACCACAAGTTAGGTGGAAAAAATTGAATATATTATACTCACCAATCCATAAAACACACTGCCTAAGCACGATACTTATATAAAAGCTCAAGGTGCTACTAAATAGAAGATGGCATTTATTTACAGATTAAAAACACACTAAGCGTTAAATTTACAACGACAAGATCTTTGAAGGCTTCCAAAACCCCATTTTCAGGTTGAGTGCACAAAATGATCACGAAATGGTCACGTATACAGTCAAATGTAACCACAATACTTTGCGGCCTCGGAGACTACCTATTGCCTATACTAACATAATTACACTCTCATTATTAATAAAATGGCTAGTGTTTCATTTCACTTACAAGCATTGTTATATCAGGCTTAATTGCTTAAACTTGTATTATAACCCTACGTTTTTCTAAAAGTTTCAATACTTATTTTTAAGATAAACGAAAGAAGAGAATGATTTTTCACACAAGTATGTCATGAGGAAAGGTATCAAAAATTTTACAGCCCTCTTCGGTAGTTCCGTAAAACCTACTTGTAAGTGAGTCCAGAAATGTGGAAACGGAACAGCAATTTCAGGGCATCATCCGTGGATATTTCTATGATCTTGTATTCTTTTACTGCTGTGATCCCCTCTAGCTCAAACACATTAATTGTAAATGGATCTCTAATCCCGCTTTTGCTTGAATCATGAACAAGGAAATATTCACGGAAACTATGCTGCAAATCTTTCAAATGTCGGGCGATACGTGATTGTCCTCCTCAGACAGTGGAACCAATAAGATTTGTGAGGTTTCCAAATGTATCACCGTGTTTCGGTTCAACAGGCGATGACGCCACAATTCCAATTTCTTGATCACTCTTCGATCTTGCTTCAAATTGAAAAACTGTAACCTTTTCTCCTTGAAGATTTAAGTTGAACATATTTAAATGGGTGAAAATATCTGAGAGATATGCTAATTTGACTAACCAGAAAAAATCTGTCAAACGATCGCTGAGGTGAAATTGCTCCTCCATGAGGGATACTCTAATATCTTTCCTGAGTTCCTATAAACGAGACAACACTTTGCCTCGAGATAGCTTCACAGCGTAGCAAAAGTTAGAGGTGTTCAGTGCCCATAACTTTGCAAAACTGTTCAAAAAGTCTTGAATTCAGTGATATTCTTTCCAAAAATTGACAGTTTTGACTGATTCATTTAAGGTTTCCTTTAGTATTTCTGGTATTTTCTTGGCAACTAGTTTCCCTTTATATCAGCAATGGTACCAACACACCGACGGTATGATTTCCTTGATCCGTGCTACAAGTCCATTCCAGACATTGCTCGTTCTCGGTCTGTGATAATTCCAACGCATTTCAACGAATCCATATCATGGGATGTTATAAACTTGTTTAAGATAATAAATACTTCTTCAGCTGTAGTTCGTACCAATGAGGAGAAGACCAGTATGTCAACGAAAAGATATCTCTCGTGCTCATATCTAACGTAACAGAGTAAGGTCGCTTTTTTATATGTTTGTGCTTTCGTTTAACAACTTAACGACCATGACCCTAAACTTTTGTATCACTCTAAACACGATAATGGCCAAACTGTCTGTTGGTTCACTTCTTTGTTTAGTAACAATAATGATGACTGAATGTGACCCTTAATTATCCCTCATAGATCGTGCAAATTCAAAGAAAAGCTAAAGATAGGAAATCGGAATCACTCTAGAGAGGCGTTTCGAACGCCTATGGTCGTTTGCATGTACGGGCGTTTTGGGCGCTATGGTCGTTAAGGGATTAATTGTAGAGAAAAAAATAGGACATGCGAAATATCTTTAATAATCGTTCCTTGATATTGGTTGGCAAACCGACAATTCGCTTCTTAACTGTGTCATTTGACAAAGGTATTAAGGAAACGTCTTTGGCAGCTTTCTCGTTAAACAATGCAGAAACCATGATTTTTGAAGCAGGTAGTTATTTATCAGCTTTTGTGTGCAGTTTTCCAGTTTTTGCTATTAGTGGAGAAACTTCAAATGAAGCCATCACTGCATTTCCATTGTTACAACCAGTGCATTTTTTTACCTTTTTTTACCTTAAGGAAGCTCATGCTCCTTACTTTTGAAAAAATCGATGTTCTTTGTGGCATGTTCTTTATGTTTAGTATCGAGATATCTTCGCAATTTTGACGCTTTCATGACCTCGTTGGACTATATATCGTAACACAACACACATGGATTAGTTGCTTGTATTCGAGACCGGTGCACGTGAAGCGAACCGACAGATATCCCATGCTATAACGGTGGAATTTCTTAAATGCCAGGAAAAAGTTTCATTTAACTTTGATAAGGATGCACCCTCATCAACATCATCAGTTCTTTAAAGTTTCAAGTTCAGCCAGCGATTCATCCAGAAGCTCAGCCAAAATGTATTGTTACGAAATTCACTGCGACAATATCGAAAAATCACTTTACCCTACAATAACCCCTGGGTTTTATTAGCAGAAATCGAGAGAGAAACATGATTACGAAATCCTTCCGAACACTCACTTACACTGACACTGACTGACTCCTACTCTCTCTTCCCGTGGCTTCTGACGATAGGCGCAGTAGCAGAAATGTCACGTGGTATCTCTCAGCCACTCAGTGCCACTCACTTGTATGTTCTCATCGTGTGTAGAAATACCCATAGCTGAGTACTGTAACTTCCGGCAAATAAATCACAGAAGGAAAAAAATCACCATAAAAAATAAAATTCGGAGTATAAACCACAAAGGAAAAAATGCTGAATAGAAAAAGGAAATACCCTAAGCTCCGCCACACCCCACACCCCCACCCCGCTCCCTCCCCAAAAAAACCTCGGCATTATCCGCTCATTCGTATAATCCGCACTAGGAAAATTTTCAACAACAGATTTTTTCAATCTGTTGTTGAAAATGTGTCAAAATTTACGGTATATGTTCTGCTGTCAAACTTATTTTAATAAGGGATTTTTTTACTTCTTTTTGTTTTTACTGGAGGCGGTTGGTTATAAAAGCCAAGCTTTGCACAAACAAGTGATGGGAATCAAGATTTCGTTCTAGGTTTCCTTTTCTTTCTTGTTTTCTTTCATTATTTCTCTCTTTTTATTTCAACTGCACAAACATCATAACATTTCTTCAAGCCTTTGTCAACCCCTTGTGAGGACATCGCGGTCCCCCAAGGCTCTGCGGACCACAGGTTAAAAACCGCTGGTCTAAGAGAAGGCTTCCCATCACTCCTACGAGATGGTTCATGGGTCCGAGTCCCTGTGAGGCATGGATGCATGGATAAAGTTGACACATATGTCTTACGGCATTGGGTCTCCTCTTTCCTGGGAACCAGTGGTATTAAATTAGGGACAGGTGACTGCTTATAGCTAATCGAGTAGCTCACGGTGATCGTTAAACCCCCCCAAAAAAAAATGTGTATCCCACGCGCTATCTAAAAGAGATAGACACATTTTAGAACGTCATTCGGAAAAAAGATCGTGTTTATGCTACCGGTTTGTCCTTCCCTCCGTCCGTCCACCTGTAGACACCATATCTCTGCAACTAACAGTCCGATTTGAAAAATTATGTTTGCTTTAGAGAGCTTGAAATGTACGAATGATGATCCTTCACAACGTTTTTTTTTACGAAGCAAAATTTCGCCGCAAGAGGGCGTAAAAGTAGATGATATCGAATTCAAAATACATATTGCATTCAAAATGCATTGTATTCCATATATTTGCTTCTAAACATCCAATTTAAAAAAGTATTTTATTTTTTGATTCCATTCATGTCGAAGATTATTTTAGATATAGTCACTTTTTCAAGTTATGCTTAGATTCCCCGCTAGGGGCGTAAAAGTAAATTCAGTTTCTCACGATATCTCTGCTTCTAAAATTCCGATTTAAAAAAAAAAATTGAAGCGGATATTTTTTTGGACCGGATATATTTTTGAAGCGGATATATAATGAGAAATATTTTACATATATTTTCTAATTTTTAGTACAAAATGGTTTGGCCACCAGGGGGCGTAAAATTTAATTTCTGCATCTCTTGCAGTTTCTGCAAAATTTGTGCTTTTAAAATCTCGATTGAAAAAATCCTTTCGTGGACCAATACTACTCACATCGAAAAACCTTTTCAGTATATTTTCTTCTTAAAATTATGCATGGTTTCCCCGCCAGGGGTGTGATGTATATCTTATTTTTGTCAATATCAGTGTTGTCGATTGTTCACTTCCTGAGAATTGGTCTATTATCAAACAAAAATTAAACAGGATTGGCACGTTACGGCACTACATAACAAAAATTTGCCACAGAACAAATAAAATGCTGCTGAAATCTGGACTACGTGATGAAGATATTATTGCCTTTCTGTCGTAGTCCAGAAGTTAGATCATCTTCATCACTTATTGAAGTGAAGATATGGTAGTGCATGTTTATGAAACTCCCTTTTCAACAGATAAACCCGTTCATAGGTGCTCACCTACGATTACGGGCCAGGCGGTACTACAAAACTAGGTGGCTCTATTTTATCCTCTGTGCCTAGAAATAGAAAAAGAAAGCCTTTGCCATATAGAAACCGCCGCACATCTTTCAGCAACTTGGAAAACCGCCACACATTGGAAAATTGCCACACAGGAAAACTAAGGGGCTGGGCAGAAATTGTTGTTTCCAAGGTGCCTAACAACGGGAAGGAGCTCTTTTGTTTGTCTGATTAGGACAACTGGCCACAAAAGTTCAACTGGGGGTGGGGGCTGACAAAACGTTCTACGTAAGCCAAGCGAGAATTACATGACTCAGCAGTGTTCAGAAAAGGACGATAAGGTGGGATTAATTTGACTTGTTACATAAACTTCATGAATCAAAGATTGGTGAAATAAAGCCTACTCAGGGTACCAAAACGGTGAGGGGGCAGAAATAAAATTGTAATCTATAGAGGCGACCTACCTGGAAGTTGACAAGGTAATATCAAAAGTGTGATTTTTGTGCAACTCCCTAACAGTTTGTGCTCATCCTAAATTAAAGCGGACACGAAAGAAAAAAAAAACAATTTTTATAAGGCTCCTTAAACTTTTCTGACCAGTTGTTCGTATGGTCAATTGTCTTAAACTCGGTCAGATCAATGATATGCATAAGTAAGCGATAAAAGGTAGTAAATAGGAAACAATATATCAGTCGTCAAGTGCTTAAGCTGGGCCCAGGATGCAGACCCTCTTGCAGTTATTTTGCAATTTCCTCATTTGGGGCACTGAAAGTTGTGGGTTTATGAATTAACATTTTCAAAATATCTTTCAGGGTAAAGACTTATTACACTGGTTCACCAAAACACCAGTGCTTAGCCTATGCGATACTTTGTGAGTTCTTTTTATTTTACCATGTGTTTAAGAAACATTCAGTTTGGGGTTAGATAAATCCGCTTCCCCTGTAATGCACCACTCCGTGATTCCCCGTGAAAAGAATGCTGGAGAAACTTTGCTTTAAGCGTAGTTACTCTTCATGGAAGAGCCTAACACCCTTACACACGCGTGTTGATTCGGACAATGTGCGTCTTAGGCCATTTTGGAAACAAACTAAGATGTCCTTATAATATTATGTGGTTGCGCGCAGAAAGTGTTATGATTAGTTTTGTCTAATGCTTAGTTGAAATTAAGATATTTTTTCATGGAACTAAGAAAGGTCTAATTTTTTGTGTGGACATTTTTTCCAATTTTCAAGAAGTGCGAATTTTTTCCGTAGGTGTTCTTTCCCCATACACTGTTGTTTATGCTTTCCAACCGTAGACTGAGAATTCTGTACCTTTGAACTTTTTCCGTCAGCGGCAGAAGAGGGTGCGATTATGACATAATTTAAACATGTTGCCTGCGGACGGTCCCAACTGCAAATGTTGAAAATTACACCAAAGGTCTAGACGTAGGAGCGGGAATCCATAAAAACGTCATTCTGAGTGATAATTTATGTAAATGCTTTTCGATTATGACGAAAGTGCGGTATGTTGTTCCTGACAAATAGGGGATTTATCGTGATGGAAATCTTGGGAATATGGTCAAACGAACTCTCAAACATGGATAGGGAAGAAGGGAACAGATTCGCAGGACATGTGTCCGGAAAGGCAAGACAAATTACATTTTAAATTATAAACAGCAGAAATGTGGATAAAACTGGAAAAACACTGAAATGTACCGTGAAATTGACGTGCAATAGTGTACATAGTAAGCAAAGTACAAATTTGAAAAATAAATAAAACCAAAAGAAAAATCACTAAATGTTGTTTTTGAAATAAAAATTTCTCATCCAGGAGCCTTCCATCTCACATCGACCTAATTTCTTGAAAAGCATATGTTTCAGGAAACTTTAAAGCACTGGAAAAAGTTTGCCATCAATGACGCGCTTTCAAACCAATATTCATAAATTGTCGCCTCAACCCCAGAAATTAAATTCTGAATTATCCACTACAAATCAGTTGGATATGTAGTAACCCATTTGAGTCAGCCAGATTAGCAAAGCGGCATTCTTGTAAATATTTTTTGTTTTTGTTTCGATTGAAGTTTAACGACCACCTTGAGCAATTCAAAGGCTATAAGCAGTCGCCCTACTCTAATTTAGAGGCACTACTTCCATGGAAATGGGAATAGGGTAGAGCCATTGTCCTAAGACAAATACAACATCCATCCCTCATCAGAGTTTCGAACCCGGACCGATTTCGGACGAATGGTCTGAAGTTAGGGCTTTGACGACGACACCACCGGGGTGGCGTGGTTTGTGTGTGTGCGATCATCAGCAATCTTTAAGATCGTCACGAAGGTCTCGCCATGTCTTTTAGCACAACTGTCAGTCTTCAGCCAGTCTCCTCTATATACAGCCTGGTTTCCAATTTCATCCACTCATCTCCCGCGCGGACATTTTGGGGAAAGAGGAGAGCGAGGCTTTACCATAGCTCATCACGCCAGTCTAATGGCTTGGTGCGCATAGGATAGCTTTTTCCCTAATTGGTATATTTATACCGTTACGATCGTCAGGGTGTCTGAGTGTGTGTGCGTAATTCAGCCTCCTAACATTGCTTTCTAAAATCTTTACTAAAGTTATTTCACATCGCTTGAAGGCAGCACTGGACGTGGCTCAACTAACAGTACAGGCTAGATTTAGGAGTGCCTACAGCAAAAAAAATCGTGTCCAAGTACTAAACGAACAAATTTTAAGAACGAGGGAATATGAACTCCTATTATACAGTACATGGCTTTTTTTATTGATTATGTAAAGGCCTTTGATTTAGCGAAACCAGCAGTTACAATGGCTTTGAAATCCTGCGGGATTTAAGATGCATATATTAATAACTTCTATGAAAATGCAAGTGCAAAGGTTCGGATATTTGAGGATACAGTACAAATAAAAATTGGAAACGGAGTGCGAAAGGGTGACACTATATCTCCCAAATTCTACAATGCCACATTGCAAAATGTCTTTCAATCGTTGAAGTAGAAAAACAAGGGGATCCACATTAACGGAGATTATTTAACTCATCTTCCCTTTGCTGATGACATTATCAGTTTTGCAGGTACTCCTTCAGAGTTGCAAAATATGATCCAGGAAATTCCTGACAAGAGAAAAGAAGTGGAATTGAAAAGTGAACTTTCAGAAAACAAAACTGATGTGCAATGCTTTTACAAAAAATGAAGATTTATAGATTGATGTTGAAAATTTGAAGGTAAGCTGCACCTGCATTTGACTTTGACAACAGATATCAAGTGAGAGTCATATTGATGAAGAAATTAATCGGCGTATAAAACTTGGTTGGAGTGCTTTTGAGAGAAACAACCCAATTTTCAGGAGCACAATACCATTATGTCTTAAAAGAAAAGTTTCTAATCAATGCATCCTTCCAGTTCTTACTTAAGGCATAAAAATCTGTGTGCCATACTACAGAGATGAAGCGCATATAAAGATGGCAATGTTGCAGAAATAAATTATGCCGGTATAGCTTAGTAGGGAAATCATTCAGCTCCGGGGCAGAAGGATGTGGTTTCGATCCTTGTCACGGGCACATGTGCTAATTTCGGACATAAAGCAGAACTAAAAAAGACATGCAAAGGCTGCAGACAACTGAAAAAAAAGGTGGAGAGATGTATTGATTGGTGTAACCAGGAATGATAAGATCGGAACTCGTGGATCAGGAAAATGGCAACTGCGGAAGACATTATCATCAGAGTAAAATCCATGAAATGGCAATGGGCTCGAAATATTGCAAGGCTAACGGACCAGTGGTGGACAACCAACATTTCAACTGGATACCAGGGGACAGTAGAGGACCCGGAAAACTACTTTGTGGGAGATATGTGAATGAAATTCGAAAGCACACCAGAATGACATGGACGAGACTGGCTCCGTTCTGAGGAAAAGTTTCATCAAAGTTTTATTTAACATGCAAAATACTTAATACTACAGTTACGCAGCTCAGCTATTCTGTGTTGCTGAAATGCATTATCGCTGAAAATTGTTTTGTAGTGGTGTTATCAGGATTTCATTACTGGGGTAGCTTAACAGAATAAAAATATTGCTGATCAAACAGTACCAAGGATTATTTTTTTTTCAATGCTTTAAAATTCCGAAGCACTCAAATTTTCGAAATAGCATGAAAGAAAAGGGGAGAGCAAAGGAATGTGGATTTCTTTTTCTTTTCAAGAAATGGCATGTCAATGATAATTTTTGTCCTGTTTGGGGAAATGGTGATTTTCGGCATTTTCAGGCAAAAGCTTCATCTAATAAGTGCAAAGTTTCAAAGGTTAAACATTTTGCGACAATTTAGTACACACGGTTAGTTTTGTTTATTTGTGTAGGACACTTTTATGTTCTTGATTCTATTTATTTCTCGTTTCCCAGATAATTACATATTTTCTATACATACTGCATATAAATTTAAGATTTCTACAGGTTAAACGTTCAGATTATTTGGCATTTATTTAAATTACTGATGACTGTTGGGGTGTAACACACATTACAAAGTGAGCACATCGTACTGATCCGAATAAATAGCAATAACTAGTACTGATATTATTCAATGCAAAGAATTTTGTGTCTATATCACAAGGATTTCTTCTATTTTTTGTGATATAAGATCGCATAAAAGTGCCCTTTCTATCGAAGGGGAGGTTGCGTGTTGATTTTATTTTTAGAGGATAAAAATATATTCCTGTTCGCAAGATGTACTACCTACTAATCCTCAGAAAACGATATGTGTTTTCTCCAAGTTATATAAAGAAGGAAAATCAAATAAAAACGATAAACCTCGATCGACCGAAAATAGGTTTCAGTAAATGTTAATGAATAAACGCTTATTTTTCCATTGAAGGTGGGATTCCGGTATGTGAAAAAATCAATTAAAATCGCTATGAAACTCACTTTGTACGTAAAGTTTTCAAGCTTTCTTTGTGCGATTTATGTGGCCAAAAAGACCTGGATGTGTCTTACTGTGGGTGTGCGACACAAAGAAAACAGGCACGACTCTCTGCTATTACCGGAGGCAGGGACAATTAATCTAATTCCATTATCATGGCCGTCAGTCAGTGACATCTTGTTCCTCCTCTCAGAGGGTAACGAAACAATCTTAGGGCCGCTACTAAAACAGCTTTCGTCCGCATAGCCTGCCGCTCTTGGGAGGTGTTTTCGCAAGACGCATTGCCGAAATTAAAGAATCACGGGGGAAATGTTTGTGGCCCAGAGCGTTAAGACCCGGAAATACTAGTTCTTTGATTCCGCATATAACAGATAAGTGCACCGCCTCGTTACTCTCCGCATCCAACACAAAGTGTCCACCGACAACGCCATGAGAGACGAC
Source organism: Macrothele yani (assembly GCA_039090855.1). Taxonomy (NCBI): domain Eukaryota; kingdom Metazoa; phylum Arthropoda; class Arachnida; order Araneae; family Macrothelidae; genus Macrothele; species Macrothele yani. The sequence continues at coordinate 76,846,005 of CM077017.1, read as the reverse complement.
TAACTTTGTTTGTATTTCAAATGACTTTGACGATAGATTCAGTTTATATATTAAAGAATAAATCTTTTTAGGTTTCTATAATACAAGATCACGCTTCCTTTTATATAAGAAAAATATATATGGACAATTTGCAAAATTTTAAGGACTTCAGTGGTCATGATATTGATGTACAATGAGTAGGAAAATTTAACATTGTTTCACCGAAATGTATTATTTCTCAATGTTCCTTAGAAATTCACAAAGACCAAAAAACGGATTCGTTTCGTTTCAATATCCAAATTAAAGAGATTGTTTTAGGAAATCCAGGGTGAAATTCGTAACAAACGCAAAGAAAAAATGTTCTTATTAATATAACCACCTCAAAACAGATGTTTGTATAACAATTTTTTTTATCAAAGTAGTACACCAAATTGAACACGCTTTTACAATTTTCAATGCGAGCCTACCGTCCGACACAACGTTTGCCCATCACGTAATCCAACTTGCTACATATCTTTAGAGGTGTTGCCTAATACACAAATTGAACAAAAAGAGAGGAATACCGTGGCGTTAAGAGACGATTCGTTTAATTTCTTGGTCACCACGACGGTACGCGTTTTCACCGTCATTCAGGAGGAAGGAGCGCCACCCAGTCCGCGGCACACTGCCACAATGCTCCAAGCAGCTGGTGCCTTGGCGTAGGGTACCACTAGTCAGACACCACGTTCACAAATGGTCATCATAAAGAAATACTTAACTATCCACAACATGTTGTAACATTCTGAATCCAGTTGATGTCCTACTCGTTTAATAACCCGGATTTCAAGGCATTTTGTACTGCATATCGAGATCGCAATCAATTTAATATGGTCATAATATACACAGTCGAGTCACATTAATGTGACCACCTCCTACTTTTGGTGTCAACTGCGCGTAGCAAATGAAAGAAGGCACGTGTCGTGAGCTGGCTTGAAGGGTATATAAGATGTGCTGTAGGCATTCTGAAAACATATCACTCCTTGCTGTCATGGATAAAAGGAGCGATTTATCAGATTTGCAAAAAGGGATGATTATCGGCTTTCGGGCGAAGGGTGGCAGTATTTCTGAAACGGCGCACTTTGTGAACTGTTCGCGTGCTTCTGCGGTTTAAGTGTATCGTGATTGGAAAATGGCACCATTGCGAATAAGCGACGTGTAAACTGCGGAGCACCACGTACCATTGACGTGAGAGGTGGACGGCGGCTTCAAAGTTGCGTGAGGGCCGATCAACACGCTACAGCGGAGCAACTCACTGGCCGAATGAATCTGGGGTCTACCGGAATTGTGTCTAAAACGACAGTTCAGGAAACCCTGTTGTGTATGGGTCTCCTATTAAGACGGGTGGTCACTGCTCCTATGCTAACCAAGATGCATCGGCGTAAAAGGCTTATATTTGCACGGCATTATTGGAATTGGACATCCATTGATTGGCAAAGGTTTGCCTTCTCCGATGAGTCACGTTTGCCTTCTCCGATGAGTCACGGCATTATCGGAATTGGACATCCGCTGATTGGCAAAGGTTTGTCTTCTCCGATGAGTCACGGCATTATCGGAATTGGACATTCGCTAATTAGCAAAGGTTTGCTTTCTCCGATGAGTCACGAACGGATGGACGTTGACATATAAGACAGGAAACTTCAGAGAACAAACACTCTTCAACCACTGCTGGAAGAACACAAGCTGGTGGGGGCAGCGTTATGGTCTGGGGAATGTTTTCCTGGCATGCCCTGGGTCCACTTATACCTGTGGAAGGCACTATGGACCGAATTCGTTATGATTCCATCCTTGTAGACCATGTACACCCATACATGCTGATTGTCTTCCCTCGGGCGAATGTGACTTCCAGCACAACAATGCGACGTGTCACACAGCTAGATATTTCGTAGAGTGATTGGAAGAGAACGATGAAAACTCCAAGTTACTTCCCTAGCCCCCTAATTTCCCAGACGTAAACCCAATTGAGCATCTGTGTGACCACTTTGATCGTGTTGTTCGCTCTATGGATCCTCCACCACGCAGCCTCCAGCAGCTGTCAGATGCACCGCAGTCAGTATGGCACCACCTACCTAAGAACACCTTCCAGCACCTTATTGAGTCACTACCAGCCTGTTTAGTTGCTGTCCACACGGCACACGGCAGTTACCCTGGATATTAACTGGTAGTCACAAAAATGTGGCTCGATCATGTATGTTACAGATAAGTCATTTGAAGATTGCATTTATTCTTTCTAAATGATCACCTTTGAAGATTGCATTTATCCTTTCTAAAAGATCACCTTTGGAGATTGCATTTATCCTTTCTAAAACGTCACGGCCTAGCATTGGAGCTGAATAAAATGTGTTACTGAAGCTTTCTCTTCTCAAAATCACTCCTAATTTGGTTACTCTCGATAGTATTTGTTATTCACAACAATGTGACTCGACCATGTATATATACACTGAAGTGCCAGAAAACTGGTACAGACGCAAAATACATAGCAACGTCACCCATGCGTGTACTCGGTTGCGTCCGCCAGTGCGTATACACTGAATGGCCACTTTATTATGACCGCCCCCTAAGTACTTCGTTGGTCCACTTTTTGCCTTTACTGCTGCGTCGATTCTTCGTGGCATGTACTCCACGAGAGGTTGATCGGGTGTTTGTGGAATCTGAGACCATGCTTGATGAATAGCACTTTTCAGGAGTGTGAGATTGCAGGGTTGTGGATCCAGCTGTCTGATGGCTTGTTCAACTTCATCCCACACATCCTCAATGGGGTTGAGATCTGGAGATCATGGGGGCCACCTAAGCAAAGAAAACTCACCGGCATGTTCCTGAAACTAATCCTGTACAATGCGAGCACTATGGCAGGACGCATTATCTTGTTGAAAGTAGCATTCGACATTGGGACAAACCATCCACGTGACAGGATGCACTTGGTCCGCAACGATGTTTAGATATGATGTGCCAGTCACACGTTGTTCAACACGAATTAAAGGAGCCAAAGCATGCCAGGAAAACATGCCCCAAATCATAGCGTTGCCTCCACCAGCTTGAAGGGTTGTAGCAATGCATTTGGGGTCCATGCTTCCGTGCGGTTTCCGCCAAATTCTCACTCGGCCATCGGCATGGTGCAACTGAAAACGTGATTCATCGGACCACATAATTTGTTTCCAATTTTCGACTATCCAATCCTTCTGATCCTGTGCGAACTGCAGAAGTTTTCTCTTGTTAACTGCAGACAGCGAAGGTGTTCGAACAGGCCTTCGGCTGCCATATCCCACCCAATGCAGAGTACGGCAAACAGTGCGTGCACAGATCATTTGAGGGGATCCTTGATTATGATGGCCTGTAATTTTATGCACTGTTGCCCTTCTGTTGTCTGTTACCAGTCCGGACTTTCTCCGTTCCGCCCGAGCAGTCACTAGTCGATGACGACAAAACGTTGGACATAGAGACCTAGTTTTTTGACTGACAGTCCAGTCTTTAAACACTTTAACAACAGCTGCTTTGGAACATTTCACGAATGCGGCGGTTTAAGTGATACTCGCTCCATGGCTCCGAGCTCCTACAACCATCCCACGTTGAAAGTCCGTCAAATCACATTTTTTACCCATCTCGTCACCCAAAAATCACTTCTGCTGCTGTCGCAAGCACTAAGCTTTCCTCAAACTCTGGTGGCAACAGCGTGCAACCATAGCTCATTTGCTTAAACCTGTCAGGTGGTCATATAAAAGTGGCCACTCAGTGTATAAAGCGATAGTAATCCTTGCCAGCTGTCAGAGCTCTTTTTCGGCATGAGAATGACAAGTAATAACGATTTAAGCGATTTTCAACGCTGTGTCATAGTCGGCGCTCGTGAGATGGGCCATACATGGTATTTTAAAGGTAGAAACGAAGTTCGGATTTTCACGGACGGCCATTGCAAGGGTGTACCATGACTACAAGAATTCCGGCAAAAACTCCAACCTACGATACCAGTGTGGCCGTAAAAAGAGATTGGGTGAACGTGATCATCGTCGGCTGTCAAGAATTGTTTTACGCGATAGGCGTGCAATACTTTCACAGGTATAATTGGAATTCAATACTGGAGCCTCAACAAACATCAGCGTCCGGACTGTGCAACCTACCCTGCACGTTATGGGCTTTGAGAGCCGACGCCCAACTCGAGTCGTCTTGATGGGTGCACGACACAGGACTATGCGCCTTGCTTGGGCACGGCAACACCGCCACTGGACGCTTGATGACTGGAAACAAGTAGCCTGGTCTGACGAGTCGCGTTTCCAACTGTATCGGGCAGATGGGAGGATTCGTGTGTGGCGCAAACCCCATGAAGCCATCGATCCCGCATGTCAACACAGAACTGTACCGGCTGGGGGTGGGTCCATAATGGTATGGGGTGTGTTTACCTGGACTTCACTGTGACCCCTGGTACGTCTACAAACGTCTCTGACCGGCCAACGCTATGGGCGCATCCTTTCTGACGAGGTACACCCGTTTATGTGCTGCATTCATGCTTATGTGTTGGGGCTGCTCCAACAGGACAATGCATCTCCACACAAGTGTTGGAACGCCGCCCCGGTGGCGCAGTGGTCTAAGGCGCTGGCCTCTGATCATTCGTCCGTAAGGGGTCCGGGTTCGAATCCCGGTCAGGCATGGATGTTGTGTTTGTCTTACGGCACTGGTTCTCCCCTTCCCTGGAACCAGTGACCCTAAATTAGGGACGGGCGACTGCTTATAGCCCATTGAGTTGCTCACGGTGGTCGTTAAACCTCCAATCAAAAAAAAAAAAAAAAAAAAAAAAAAACAAGTGTTGGAACGCCACATTATTGTTAGAGGAGCATTCATTTGAGTTTGAGGTGTTGCCATTCCCACCCAAGTCCCCAGATCTGAACGTGATAGAACACATTTGAGATGTCATGCAATTTGCTATCGAACACAGGAATCTAAAACCTCTGAATACACCCGAATTGTATAATGCTCTGCAGGAAGTATGGTGTGCATTTCCTACCGAATATTTCCAGAAGCAAGTGGAGTCCATGACCCGTCGTAGTTCTGCGGTCCTGCGCTCCCGTGAGGGACCTACGAAGTATTAGACTGGTGTACCAGTTTTTCTGGCACTTCAGTGTATATATATACAGGGTGTACAGGAAAGTCCTTAAACAGCGAAATAACTGTTGAACGCAAAATGCTAGAGTTGTGGAAGTAGTGTGTGCATATAGTAAAGTGACTATGTTCCATAAGATGAGAACGATTGCAACACACCGAGCGGCGAATTTTGGAAGTTATCTATCCTATTGCGAAAACCAACAGAGATAGCGAAAAAACGTCAATAGAAAACGTGTAGAGCGTCACCGATTTAGTATGAAATGACGCTCTACAGTCACCAAAATCTCCAATAGAAGTCCAGAAATGCAGATCTCTCGGCATCCGATCACCGGCATAAATACGTCACTCATCGCATGCATAAGTGTGGCATTATAAGATGATGCAAATTTACTAACAAAACTAATACATGTACGTGTCAGCAAAGTACAATTTTTTATGTACTGTACACTAAAGTAGTAAGAAATTTATACAGCACTAGGACATAATGAAGAAGAAAAACACAAAATAATGTTCTAGAAATACAAAATGTCAGTACTAATACTTAAGCATTCGCGATGTGTCCACCATTGGCAGCAATGCACATCTGTATTCGAGCTAGAACGTTTTGTTGGACGTTCTGCAGCATTTCAGGTGTTACGTTACTGCATGCTTGGATAATACGGGGTTGTAGAAATTTACCATTCACGACCAAATGTAAGGCCACACGTCGCACTGATGTCTCTCGTACTGCAGTGTGGGTGGGCTAGCGCATAGGCCAGGACGTCCACTGGCTGCACGTGAACACCTGCAAGTGTGAGGCTACCTGAACGGGAACGACATGTAATGCTCCCCGTTTCTCTCAGCCGGCGAACAACATTGATGATAGTAGCCGCATTAGGATGAGAACGATTAAGGAAACGTAATGCATATTGGCGTGCTGCATCTCTTGCCCGACGACAGCGTTCCCAGTACAACATAGCCATCTCACAGTACTCCTCGTTGGAATAACTAGCCATGTGTAGACTCGAAGATCCAGTACACGCACTGTCTGACAAACCTTCTCTGACCGCCAATTTATGCTTCCGGATGAGGTATGACGTACCATTGCCATTTGCATACTTTCATCAATCCTTCGCTGTTTGAAGGCAACATTCATTTACAGATTTTACGATTTGCGATGTCATTCGTGACGTATTTATGCCGGTGATCGAATACCGAAAGATCTGCATTTCCGGACTTCTATTGGGGTTTTTGGTGAATGTTGGACGTCATTTCATACTGAATCGGTGACGCTCTCCACGTTTGCTCTCGACTTTTTTTGCTATTTCTCTTGGTTCTCGCGATAGGATCTCTAACTTCCAAAATCCGCCGCTAGGAGTGCCGCAATCGGTCTCATCTGATAGAAAATAGTCACTTTACTATATGTACACACTGTTGCCACAACTCTAGCATTTTGCGTTCAAAAGTTATTTTCCTGTTTAAGGACTTTCCTATACACCTTGTATGTACATACACTGGCAGAAAGTGAAAAAGAACACCAAGAAGGAGACGTCTGATACCAACGAAATTTATACAGCATAATAACGGAATACAGAGGATAACGTGATCAAAACATTATGGCAAAATACAGCTGTACTTGCTGGTAAACTGAAAAAAAACATTCCCATGTAACATGGTTAGCACGAGGTGGAACCGCCATGAACTGCTTCACACTGTGCAATTCTCGCATGGTGTCTGTCGTACAGATGTTGGATGTAAGTTTGGGGTATTGAATTCCAAGCATCCACAACCTGGACGCGTAAATCAGGGATGGTCGTGGCTGGCCGTGGAGACCGGATAAGTCGTTGTCCCATAAAATCCCACACGTGCTCAATGGGGGACAAATCCGGTGAACGTGCAGGCCATGGAATTTGTCTCACACCTTGAAGTACATGTTGCGTTGCACGTGCCGTGTGTGGGCTGCGTCATCTTGCTGGAAAACACCAAGATGGACTGACCTTACAAATGGCACATCAACGGGCTGAATGATGTTGTTGATGTAGGAGGTGCTGTTTAACGTACCCGGTACAAACACTAGTTGTGTACGGGAGTGATAGCTGATCGCTCCCCACACCAGGAGACCAAGTGTAAGCCCTGTGTGTCGCTGGCTGATGCAAGTAGGGTGGAAACGCTCCCTGTGCGTCTGCAAACACGCATACGGCCATCGTAGGCTCCCAAGCAGAATCTGCTTTCATCACTGAACACGACAGATTGCCATTGCGTTCTCTAGTGCAGACGTCGGCGACACCATTGCAGCCGTTCCTGACGGTGGGCTGGAGTCAGAGGTACACATGCCAGAGGCACAGGTGCACCTAATCCTGCATACCGTAGACGGTTGCGGATTGTTTGCACAGTCACCTCAGGTGCAACGGCAGCTCTGATTTGCATCGCAGTGGATGTTCTGCTTCACAACGCCGCTGATCTTATGCGTCGATCGGTCCGCTCATCAGTCCGTCTGTGACTCCCGGTTCCACGTCTTCTCGTGTGGGAATGTTCCTCGGACCATCTACGCCACCACCGATACTTCCCGTCCAATTCACTCCGCAATACGACGATACGACCACCCGGCCTCGCGGGGTCCGACTATATGACCTCGCTCAAAGTCAGATAACTGCTGAAATCGTACACGTCTTCCATCTCCAAGCATTGCAGCTTCTTCAGGATCTTCGCACGTGTCCGTACGCTGACGACTGATTACATTCACTTTGCCGTACTCCTTAAATACCACCGACGAAAATTTGCATTTTATGCCGTGCTGTGGCGTAAGAGCTCACCGGTTGGTCCCGAAATTACCATCACACCTACGTAAATTCGACCCAATTAAGATATGTAAATTTCATGATCGTCCGCCAATTCCTTCTTGATGTTCTCTTTGCACTTTCCGCCAGTGTATATAGATACATTCATTGTCAACCATTATCAATCCGTTTTCGGGTGGTCAGCCGACGTTCCTTCGACAACGGTCTTCGTTGAGCCAGTACCCGCCATGTTACTCCCGCATGCTTTCGAATTTAATCCACCCATCTCCAACGTGGTTTTGTTTTGCGCCTTTTCCTGTCTCATAAAATCCAATCTAGAATTTCGGTTGTGCATCAATGGTCCGTTCTTCTGGAAATGAGGCCTGGCGCTTTGTGACACCTTGAAGAATCTCTCATTTATTTTTACTACGGAGTGGAACTTTGATGTTCGTCAGAGAAAAAATCTTTAGGATATCAAAAATGCCACAAGCCTTTAAATACATTAGCTAATGAATTTTTACTTAAAAATAAATTACTGCATATTGCTTTGTCGGAAATGTTATGTCATTTTTCCATTGTGATACAGGTTTTATTCGCAAATTCTTAATTCACGAGTTTGTAATTCTCATGTTAAACTTTTAATTAAGATGATAATATAACTAAAAAAAGAGTGAAATACTTATACTTGATTCAAGTATATGTACACACTGATATCAAATATTCCTTAAGTTTGTTACTATAGTGAATGTTAAGAATTTACATATTAATTAACATGATCCGAGAAATTCGCATACGTATTGAAAATTTTCTCGAAAACAGCTAGTAAATGCCTATACGAAACTCAGCTCAACAACATATCATTGTTTTTAAACAGGAACGTCCTTTGTTTGCGGTTGCCGGTGCTAAATGACGCCACCTGTTTTACAGCTTGACGACTGTTGGTTATGCAGTTTTTCAAGTTTCTTGTACTGGTAAACAAATGTTCCCATTTTAGATGGGTGACATTTCCGAATTTGCATTATATATGCATCTTATCAGAAATGAAGCGGGTGTATGTCCTCAAGTTTGAAGCAGACATTTAGATTATATCCCGGTTACTTCAGTTGTTTGTAGTGAGACGAATCCCGTTATGCAATAATGAGCAAAAAGGCTAAGGAGAAAGATATTGTTTGCATGTAAATGTGACATCACCGTCTACTTCTGGTGCTGCGGCGCACCTTCTTCATTGAATGTTGGAAGGTGTGGAACTTTTCTAATTTGCCTTAGAAGTAGAACAACAACATTGCATAATGCTTTACCGAATAGCTTAGAACAATTTCTCACGTAAAACCTCAGTGTCATTCCTTGTAATATGATCCAATTATTAATTATCCATAGGCATAACGGTGAATATAAATGATAGAACGTCAGAAACCTACCATAAATATGAAAATCATTAATTCAGTTGTGCTACGAGAAAAGTCCTGAAAAACGCTTATGAACACAAATGCTAATAGATAGAAATACAAGCAATGCCGCTGACTGACCCGGTGAACCTGTGACCTAAGCGGTGGCTTGTGACGATTCGTCCGTGAGGTGTCAGGGTCCGAATCCTGGTGAAACATATATGATGTGTTTGTCTTAGGGCACTGGAACTCTCCTGTTCCTGGAACCAGTGTCCCTAAATTACTGAAGGGCGACTGTTTATTGTCCATCGGCCTGTTAACTGTGGTCTTTCAATTTCCAAACAAAAAAAGATAGATTTGACGCACTTGGTTCTACCACGCGACTAGAATTAGATGTCAGATGGATTGTACAGTTTCATACGTTTAGTCACTGGGCAGTGAGAAGAACTAGAAGAAAGCGCTTATCAATCGTTATCGTTCGTTCAATCCGGCCGTTATTTGCAAATTTCTGTTTTGTTACCATTTGATTCTTATACATTGACCGCTTAAAGGGTTAAGTCGCGAATGTAATCCTCATCATTAAACTATATGAAACAAATTATTGCTTACTTCATTTTAATGTTATATGTTGGCTTGCATCACAGCACCGTGATTTTTGAAAATATATTCTGGGAACTTGGTAAATAATTTCCAAAATTGACATTTTCCTGTTGCCAGATAAATTTCATGCTGCTGACGCATCGACACTTTCAGATGCCTTGATATATTTGACAGGAAAATATGGAAGAATGTAAAATAACGTGTGAAAAAGCATTAAAAATATGAGACTGAAACTGGGATACCTCTTGAATTTTTGAAAAGCACAATAACGGACGCGCGTCTTTGGATATGGTTTGTGCACGGCAATTTGTCTGTCTCCGCTTTCTGTTTTCACAAGTGATGAACCATTCGTGAACGATATATGTTCAAAACAAATGATTCTTCACGATGAATGGAGAATGATATGCTCTCACCGATATAAAGGTCAGTCAATCCTACACTAGTGTAGTAGGAAGAAATTTCAAAGTACTGTTCCCCAGGCTGTTTACTTTTGAATTGTTACATACAGTCAGTAGACAAATCATTACAGACAGGAGTGACAGTTAACTGACATGGGCATGCCCCACGCAGCGTGGGACAAACGCAAACCGAACGCAAGCGATAAATAGGCGGGCGGCAGGGCTTCTAAAAAGTGTATCGCAATCGACGAAGATGAATAGACGTGGTGACCTGAGCCAATTTGATCGTCTGTTTGTCGTTGCAAGACAGATGGGTCATTCTATTGCTTAAGTGTTAAGAACCAGAGGGTTCAAGAGGGGCAAACTTATGAATGATGTACCGCGAATATACCATTGGCAAGCTTATGAACGGTACACTGCGAATATACCATTGGCAAGCTAATGAATGGTGCACCGCGAATATACCACTAGCAAGCTTATGAATGGTGTACCGCGAATATACCATTGGCAAAATTATGAATGGTGTACCACAGAGAAAACGGTGGTCATCGTGCTCTCAGAGAGAAAACGGTGGCCTTCAGATGCTATTAATGACTACGGTCGAGGTTAATACTTCACGCCCGTACAGATCGAGGGCTTGGCAACGGGTGGTGAAAATCACATTCAGATTGAAACAGCGAAAGCTCAAGCAGCGTCAGCGAAAGAATTGTAGGGTGCACGATGCACAACTTGGGGTACAGTTACCGATTCCGTATTGGTGTGTAACTGTTGACTGTTCGTCATCGGATATTACGCTTCGCCTAGCCCTAAGAACTTCATGACTGTTTTCCATTTTGCTGCCGTGTGTTTGACCTCTTTTCCATTTTTTGCCTTGATTTTAGGACTACTCCTATCACCTCGTTTGGCATCTGGGGTGTTCCTCATTATTTCTGTTACGTTTCTCTTTTTTTCCTTCGGTGATTCTTGTCTTTCCTTCCCTCACTTCATTATTCTTTCCGCGTTTTATCGGTATTCTCGTAGTTTATCATCGTTTCGGATTGCTGAGAATTTCTCTGCCTGTGATCTGGTTTCTTTTACATTGGTCGGCTGTCCGTAGGCATGTTTGCTGTTTTCTTTTTCATGCATAATGTGTATGATTGATTTTCCCGTTTTCTTTTATAATTTTTCCATCGTTGTGTATATGCTCGTGGCTTTGTTTTTTCGCAAATGCTCTCATGTTGTTTTACAATTTTTTTAATTCGGCTTTGTATCCTCTTTGCTGATGGCGGTTGTACAGCAACTTTCTAAGTATTTTATGTTAGCCTTGCTGCTGTTTTCGTGCTCCGTGTGTTTCCGATGGACAGTGGTGACTATTGCTTATTAATTGTTAATTGTTCGCATTTTACTGGCGAATAACTGCTTCTGTCATAAGCTGCGCGCTTTTGTTGCCTGTATCTCATTGTGGGTGTTACTTCTGCTGCTATGTTACAATCTGCGTACTGCTTTTATCCATATTTATGTATTCTGCCTACCGTTTTCTTAAAAAACCGGGTGTGCTTTTTTACGCCCGCCGAACTTTTCAGCTTATACAGTATAAACACATGTCTTATAATTTAGTGATATTAGTTAAAAAATATGTTATTTAATATAGTAAACTAAACTTTTGCCTTGTCTCGGATCGCCTTCCGCATTCCCTCTTCCTAGTTCGGTTACTGTTCAAGGTCACATTAAACAGAAGTTATGCTCCTTAGTCTAAATGTCTTTTTATTAACAGTTGTGGGACAACCCGATTTGTTTCCCACTATCATCTGAATTAAAGGAAAAGGGAAATAGAATTCTTGTATTTAAAAAATGAATCTCAGTTGAATCGTATCGTTTTAGGTTACTTTTTGTAATATTTCGGCCCTCTGAAGACAACTGTGGTCAATGCCTTTCCCCAGTAACGAATAATAAGAGTGCAGTTCAGATTGAAAATTATTAAATTTTAAATTATATTTGGAGTCTTTCTTAAAGAAAAGACACAAGTTCTCCATTTCTAAAAATGACTTTGAGTTCACAATTTTTTCGGAAAACAACACTATTGTATATGCAAAAATAGAAGAAATTTACACTTGAATAGAACTTGTTATTTTGGAAGAATAATTTCCGTTCTCTATAGAACATTTCTAACTTTATTTTTAAGCTTTCGTAATGACATTTATTTCTTTAGGTATCTCTCCAAATGAACATATCCTATATTTTTATGTCTCACAGGAAACATCTGCATCTCTGCTACAAAACGTTATCAAAGACCTCAGTTTGGGAACAGTGTTTCCTTCTGTTTTAGGAAGCAATGCTGCTAAATACGTGAATGGGATATGCCCAAAAGGTAAGGTGTTTTATACTATTTAAAACCCAAAAACTGAGCATATGATTCATTTACATTTCCGGGACGAAATAATCTCCAGTTGCTCCTCTACGTCTTTTCCACGAATGGGAATAAGAAGCATTTGTCACTTGCATTTGAGCAAAATAATGGAAATATTAATATTTTCAAAATCTTTTAAAAACACGCGTTGTTTTTATGTAAAGTAAAGGACAGGCATTACTAGATCTTTGCTTCGTACGTTTGAAAGGCGCATTTATTATTTTTCATATATTTACGAATCTTGTAAATATAAAAAATATTTTAGTAAACTAAAAAGCAAATTTTTTTAGACGGTAGCAGCTTTATAGATTTCGAGGAAAGGTTTATTTTCTCATAAAGTGACACTTTTCAGTTTATCAAATAAACATTAATTCCTTTCACTAAATATGTGCAACCACTCAATCCAAGAGACTTGAAAGGTTCATATCTATTTATCTGCTGTGTGATCCCGATTATTTCAAATTCTATGGCTATTTTGTTTTAAAATTTTGTCTTTTTCTTTGACAAATGCGTAGAATATTTACAAAAGGAAATGTTATTTTTCTTTTCACCTTTAGAAATAATTAGAATTAATGCAAAAGCAACGACAGGTTAGCTTTTAGGTTACAAACTGCTTTCGTAATCACTCTGTCGAAGCAAAGATTCTCACAACATACCCCAGACTATACTTATGATATCAGTGGCAGTTTTGATGGGAGATTTGTGTTAGTTACGTCCTGAGTTGTGCCTACTTATTGGCTTGGTGGGGGAGTGATCGACGGAAAACGTATGCACTTATGGTTGGTAGTGTAATAACTGGTTTTACGAAGAAAATTGGGATGCACTTCAATCTTCGGCCCCCATCGTCTGCTTTAGCTAACGCGCCGCTAGCATGCCGGGAGAAACCTTTCGCGATAAATGGCGCTGCAGCTGCGACGGCGTTTTTTGCTCCTTCAATGTGTGCATTACGTAATCGGTGTGTGTTGTTTGGGAGGAGAGCTAGGGACGCGAATTATGCGGCGAGGTGTATTTTTTAAAAGAAGGGGTTTATTTTGTAATATGGCTAGCCCTGAAAAGGGCCTTTATGGAATGTGAGTAGTTCAGGTGTTGAGAAATATTAATTGCGACCGAAAAGAAGTGTTTCCTCCTCATTCAGAACCTGTCTATGTAGTACGAATATTTAAGTGGAAAACATTACGTACTAGGGAACAACTGTTTGATGATAGCAATCATCACCTCAAAACTGTGTTCAGTGGAAAGACGGCAATTTTGTCGAAAAAAATATCCCAGAATGTGGTTTGCCAAGTGGTCTTTGTGAATTCCATTAGATAGTGTGTGTTTGAGGGGCCACCAATCGCTCTCAACACCTTGGGTATGCGCCCCAGTAATCGAATCGACGAAATTGAGCGAGTGGTTTACTGACAGATGTTGGAAACCACAGGATGCGAAATTGCGGTACGCAGCCCACTGATCCGTCATTACAGTACTACCAGGTTGAACATATTTTTGGATGACCGGCTGCAATGTGTGAGCAGAGCAGTTATTCGACGTGGTTTGAAACTGCTTGTATTCCTCTTGATAAGGTGATGGCTCTTTTATATTATTTCGCCAGAGGATTATCCTATAATGATGCAATTGAAGAATCTTCCCAGGGTAGGATTTCCACATCCTCTGCGACAATCAGTGACTATTATCAGTCTTGCAGAGAACTAGTCGCAGAGTTTATGGCAGCCTACGAACGAGACGACCACGATTATACTTCCGCTTCCCAACCTTCGCCTTATCCATTTCTACGATGACACCAGGGCCTCAAAGCTGTCATTCGTCTTGTTCGTAGGCTGCCATAAACTCTGCGACTAGTTCTCTGCAAGACTGATAATAGTCACTGATTGTCGCAGAGGATGTGGAAATCCTACCCTGGGAAGATTCTTCAATTGCATCATCATAGGATAATCCTCTGGCGAAATAATATAAAAGAGGCATCACCTTATCAAGAGGAATACAAGCAGTTTCGAACCACGTCCCAAGTAAACGAGAACACTGCTCACTTTTCCCTGTAACGTGATTCTTCTTACACCTGAATTGTCCTAAACGATGGCACATAGCCACTCGCAAACCCATTGGCTGACCTGCGGTACATCTTCGTTCGGTTGGAAGCAATCCTTTCAGCTCACCCCATGCAATGCATGTTTCGTCATCCTTCCCAACTTCGTCGACGAAACGCCTACAGTTCCACATGGCTACTGACAGAGCTGCTACGCACGCTGAAAAAAACACAAGCCACGCATCGCTTAGAACAGGGCGAACATAAGTAAGTAAACAAGATTCACGGCTCACGCACTCAGCAAACAGCGATTACGTAACACACACAGCTCGAGAGAAAACGCCGACGCAGCTGCATCGCCACCTATCGTGAACCGTTTCTCCCGGCATTCCATTGACGCGATAGCTGCAGCAGACGACGGGGGCCGAAGTCTAAGGTATAGACGAAAATTGTCTTGCTAAATTAGCCGTGGGTCACTCCGAAATTTTCTGTGCTCCTCGCAAGCTGTGACTGAAGTCGTGTTGTTCGCATCAGCCAATAGAGTACGGACGCCGTTGAACTCAATAGAGACTGTTGAAGTCAATACACACGGTTTCCCAACCAGTAACATTTTTCTATCGCTGGCATGGAATACTGTCTGCAATGCTGACGTGCTGTCATCTATTGATCTTCCATTAAGCAATTCACGCTCCTGGACATTATGAAAGTGTTAAACAAACGCATTTTTAAACGCTTCCAAATGGACTACTCTATATTTTAAGAATAAGATGCTTCAAACAGGATGTTCACTTTGAGAATGTTTTACTCATACAGATCTTCCTTACATAAAACGTAAAATAATTTTTGTTTTCGTTCAATTGGCAGAATTCTGTAGAAGTTTGGAATCAGACATTTCCGAACTTAACAAAAAAAACATCCTTTTTAAAATCCATGCACTACATTATTAGGATTTTGGAAAAGTTTAATATCAAGATTCTATTGTAATGCTGTTTAAAGAAAGCATTGAGATTTCATTGAGATGCTATTTCACACGAGAAAAACTTGTTTCTAAAAGTGGAAAAGTGTTGTGGAGGATCATCCTTCCTGTTGACACACTTAACAGTCTGTACATTACAATTTGAATAGCATAAGAAAGAGTAGCATAGTAAAAACTAAGTGTGAATATAATCAGAAATATTTCGGACAGTAATATCTTCGAATAAATAGTATATATATTTTAAATATTAAAGAAGGAATTTGTTGTTTGAAAATATTAAGTGAGATTTCTTGCAATAGCTCATTCCGATTTGTTTGGGGTGCGTTAATATCCGTTATTTTAAGTACACGTGGTTTGGAAGTATTCCACCTTCACAGTTTTCCATGCGGTGATAGTAACATTTTTTTTGCTCACCTGTTTATTTGTGGAAGCTTGTTTCATAAAAAACATTCTTCACGCTGCAAATTATTTGTCAAAGGTGTAAGTGACTACCCACATCTGTGCCCTAAAATTTGAATTATTAACTTAAAACTCACAGTAGCGTTCGATCCATTCTTTTGTTTCATGTCTTCTTTTTTAATCAAGACGATCATGATCACATCTTTTTTCCCCACCTCCTGTGATATTCACTTATGTTCTTCTTTTTAATTACCCGGGTAAGAACGCGCAAGTCAGTGCTCTACACACTAAAATGTTTTAATTGTTCCCTACGTGTAATCTGTTTTGAGCGTGGTGTAGATTAAGAATTCTGTTTAGTGTTCAGTTGAAGTTTGTCTTTAAGATGTTGATTTCCGGTACGTTTCCTAAAATAGCATGAACATTTTATAGTGACGTTTTATTCAAAAAACGCGTATGCCTGATTATGAAAAGATAATATTAAAAACTACAGAGCTCAATAACTCTGAACAAAGTTCTCAACATCGCTTTAATGCATTTATTTTACTCTATCTACAAAAATAAACCAAGAACATTGATCATACCTACAAGCGAAAAAGTTTCTAATGAAGCGAATCACAACCTCAAACAGTGATTTTAGAAAAGACACTTCCGTAGGAACTGTCTACAAAAGGTTTTTCTTATTTTTCTCTGTTAGCTTACGTTTGA
This sequence comes from Macrothele yani, assembly GCA_039090855.1. NCBI lineage: Eukaryota > Metazoa > Arthropoda > Arachnida > Araneae > Macrothelidae > Macrothele > Macrothele yani. The sequence goes on along the minus strand of CM077017.1, from coordinate 76,829,271 downwards.
GTGGACTCCTATTGGTTCCATAAATAGAGGATTAGGAGACCACGTCCAAAGTGTACGGGAACACATATAAAATCTTTTTGCGACGTGCTTCTTCTGACCATGTAATTTTTCAACACATTGACAAAAATCCACTCGGAGTGTCACTGGGTGGCGCTCGGACCGTCTTGACGTCAAAAACTACCTCTCGGGTTCATACGGCGAAATATAAGTATCCTCGTCCCTAACAGTTTTATAAAAAACCTCTTCCAATTCCACCCGTTACGGCACAAGAACACCAATAAATTGAGTAAACGAAAGGGGTCTAAATACATTACTGTGTCTCACTAAGATAGACATGAACTACAAACAAACAGGAGCTGGAAAGTATTAGTGCAAATTTCCAGGGTGCTTTTAAAGGCCAGACAAATCACTATCAAAAAGGCATCGATACAGAGCTCACATGGCAAAAAGGTATCAAACTAATTTCAGATTTCTAATAGAAACGCACAAACTACAAAAAACAAAACAAAAAAACTGGAGCTAACAGCTTAAAGCATTAATTATACGAAACACGATTTGGGTGGTTACGTGTTTTTGTGCTTTCCATATCGGCCGAAAGACGGCAGGACGTCAGCACTAATTACTCAGTGGCGCCGAGCTGGCCGAGATTGGAAGAATAGGCTATCGTGCTGCCTTTTCTCCCTCTACCATATTGATTTAATAATGCATTTGCATTACAGTTTTCAATACCCAACTGAAGAAAATAGAATAAATTATCAGCTAATGTTACATTTCACTAGCTTTCGGATTAATTTCATCTATTTCGTTAGTCAAAAAGGAGCGCGAAAGCCAACACCGTTACTAAACATTTCACGTCCCAACGAACACTTAGACAACATGGCTAGATTTAACTCTTTAAACTACAATAAAAGGTGTCTCCTATAGGAGCCACATTCTTGAGCGTAAGCATCTTGGACACAAATTAAATTTGCGAAGGTGAGGTTTTATTGTTAGTATCATTAATTTTTCTTTTAAATTAGTGTTCCCTAAATTTTATTCAAAATCACTTTTAGTTCAAAAGTTTTTAATCTACACGAGGATTTTAACATTCTGATTATCGAAAACAATCGTCGACACTGAAAATCACAATGTATTTAACAATGCAATTCGCAATCGAATGAGAAAATAATTTCAGTCTGTGCAGGTATGTCACAAGAATAGATTGATCATTCGCATGGATATTGGCCTAACGAAAAATATATTACTCCTAAAGGGAGCAAAAACCACGGTAGTATAAAAATTTCCCACTGCCTTTTAGCATAAAGTTGTCACATACCTAGTCTAGGGAACTCTGTCTCTACCTTTTCACTTGAAACTTTAGAAAGATTGCAAATCTGTTGTTTTCAACTAACGGTCCAAGATTGGAAGACCGCACACCGTGAATATGCACATCCCTGAGGAACACATGCTTGTCACTTCCTCAGATACCACAAGTTTTTTAGGCCAACTGCTAGCAGCTAACGCGATAAAAGATACTTTATACTGCTATAAGCACATAAACATCTGCTACATGACTCGTACCAGCAAATCTCTCGCATTATCACAGGGAAGGGAGAAATGTCCTGGCTCTCAACTACATTTGGTTAAGGAAGGAATCCATGAATCTGCGTGTGACCTCTGGAAATCAGTTCCCTGGAAAGAAATTATATAAAGTTGCAACGACTTAGCTTGCAAAATCATTACTTAGTACTGTATATTAAAATAGTGAAATACCTAATGTATAATATTCATTTATTTTACATAAGTGTGTATATTTTAAGTATGTTGCCATCTCTTTTTATTTGCAGCAGCATTAGCATCAGCTTTTGCAAATCTTTCAAGCTTACAAATTATAAAATGCATGCATTAAGTTTCATCATCATATTTCTAAAAGATGATTAATAAATTTATAGTTCTGCTAAAATGAAAACTACTGGGAATGTAGGAAAACGTGAAATTAATTTACTTCATTGTATCTCTTGATAAACATTTAGATTCTGGTTTAAAGAATAATTGTTTTTGAATACACAATATAAAACCACTGACTCGCGCACTCTTGATAAATAAGTATAAAGGACACCGTCACTTAACGAACAAAGAAATAAGAAAATCAAAAACCAATAAAATTAAAACCATAAAACTTTTAATATGTTAGTTTAATCTAAAGGTACACATTAGTACTTTCGGGCCACTTCGGTCCAATCTTCAGATATGAAGTGAACATTTGAACAGTGCTGCTATTTATACAAACCAGTGGCAGTATGGGTAAATAGACTCTGTGTGTATTACGTCAGCGATGTTTAAGGTAGCGTCCCCTGTTTTGTCCAATTTCTTCTGGGTTATACACTGCCGGACAATTGCTAAGGACGGATGACAATAGCAACGATAGCAACCATAAAATGGAAGGCAGGAAAATGTGGAAATTAGCATGAGTGCGGGATACAGTAAGACGTGTTTTGCGTATGCAAATTTTGGATTGCCGAACTTGTTCGTGACGTCATAGCGCTGATAAGAGATATAAAGGATTTGTTGCGTATTGACCGTTGTTGTTCAAACGCAAAGTTGAAAGGGAAAGAATCAATTGAGGAACTTGCAATTTTTAGTATGTCTTCCCGACATCACCTAGATGATTTTACGCGTGGCCGTATTATTGGCAAGATTGAAGAAGGGCGAAAAGTAACAGATGTTGTCAGGGAGTTCGACGTCAGCCACAGTGTTGTTTCAAGGCTTTGGAAATCATTTCAAACAAATGGAGAGTGCAGCAAACGTCACGGGGAGGTCGTGTTTGCAGTACGACACCTGCAGAAGATCGGCACATAGTGCTATCAACAAAAAGACACCGGCGCAGCGCAGCTGGTGAGGTAGCAAATCAGTTTATGGCTGCTACTGGCAAGCGGATCTCCCGAAAAACTGTCGCCAGACGTTTGCATGAAGGAGGACTATACGCCCGCCGTCCTGTTGTATGCATCCCATTGTCCAGACGTCACCGTACCGCCCCTTTGCAATGGTGCCATCAACATCGCAATTGGACTGATAACGACTGGTCTGCTGTCCTCTTCTCAGATGAGAGTAGGTACAGTCTATCGTCTGATTGTCGACGACAACTGATCTGGCGTGATAGTGGTACTGCATATCGTCCAGCAAACATACAGGAAAGGGACCGATATCCGACATGTAGTGTCATGGTATGGGCAGGCATCATGATCAATGGCCGTATGTCCCTCTATGTGCTTCCAACTGGGACTATGACTGGCCAACGATACATTAATGATGCTCTGCCACCTCATGTTTGCATGTTCCGTGGTGCTGTCGGTGATAGATTCATTTTCATGGACGACAACGCAACATGTCATCGAACAGTCGCTGTCCAGGAGTGTCTTGAGAGCGAGGATATTCAACGCCTGGTATGGCCAGCACGTTCTCCAGATCTGAATCCCATTGAAAATGTGTGATATGCTCTGGGGAGGAGTTTTGCTGGTCGCCAATGCCCTCAAATAAACAAGGACACCCTCATCCGTGCACTGACAGAGGAATGGGATAAATTACCCCAACAGCTGCTTGATAATATTGTGCAAAGCATGACACGACGTGTGGAATCTTGCATCACCCTCCATGGTGGCCATATCCCGTATTGACATCTTACGCCGGAACGCCTGCGGACGGTAATTGCATTTTTTTCACGTTTACGTATTCTGCACAAAATGGCCTGTTTGTCCCTTGAACATGTTCCAAAGCCTTCTGGATTTCAGAGCACAATAAATTGTCTTTCTTGTAATGTCCTGGCATTCTGACATTATTTTATTTCACTTGGCATCTAACCACACTTACTTTTTTATGCGCTATATAGCCGTTTATGATCCGTCCTTAGCAATTGTCCAGCAGTGTATATATTTTTACATACAGGTAGTCAATCATATGGCACGTAGTCGTTACAACATTCGTATAGAGCTTTATAAAGAAATAAACTTTCAGTCACTAACAGTATAGAACATGATCTTGGTGTTACAATAATTCTTGTGTCGTCCTCGTCTGGGTAGATAGTTCCGTCATAGACAGTTCGTGACAAAGCTGTATTTTTAGACCTGTTTTGATGTTGTATTTGGGTTCCCGGATTTTACAAGCAAGACGATGTATCTGATATACAGAGAACATAGTTTGCCTGTCTCAATAAGTAAGGGAATGCTATACACTGAAGTGCTAGAAAAACTGGTGCAGACGAGCTCATGCAAAATTCATAGCAACGTCCCCTATACGCGTACTCGGTTGCCACCGCCAGTGCGTATATAAAGCAGTAGACATCCTTGACAGCTGTCAGAGCTTTTTTCGGCATGAGTATGACAGGAAATAAAGATTTAAGCGATTTTCAACGTGGTGTCATAGTTGGCGCTCGTCAGATGGGCCATAGTATTTCGGAGGTAGAAACGAAGTTCGGATTATCACGGACGACAATTGCAAGGGTTTACCGTGACTACAAGAATTCCGGCAAAACCGCCAACCTACGATGCCAGTGTGGCCGTAAAGAGACATTTGGTGAACGTGACCATCGTTGGCTGTCAAGAGTTGTTTCACGCGATGGCGTGCAACACTCTCGCAGGTATAATCGGAATTCAGTGCTGGAGCCTCAACAAGCATCAGCGTCCGGACTGTGCAATCTACCCTGCACGTTATGGGCTTTGAGAGCCGACGCCCAACTCGAGTCCCCTTGATGGGTGCACGACACAGAGCTATGCGCCTCGCTTGGGCACAGCAACACCGCCGCTGGACACTTGATGACTGGAAACAAGTAACCTGGTCTGACGAGTCGCGTTTCCAGTTGTATAGGGCAGATGGAAAGATTCGTGTGTAGCGCGAACCCCATGAAGCCATCGATCCGGCCTGTCAACAGGAAACTGAACTGGCTGGTGGGAGGTTTCGTATTGGTATGGGGTGTGTTTCACTGGGACCCCTGGTACGTCTACAAACGTCTGTGACCGGACAATGCTATGTGCGCATCCTTTCTGACGAGGTACACCAGTTCATGTCCTGCATTCATGCTGATGGGTTGGGCCTGTTACAACAGGACAATGCACCTCTACACAAATGTCGGGACGCCCGTTATGGTTAGAGGAGCATTCATCCGAGTTTGGGGTGTTGCCATTCCCATCCAAGTTTCCAAATCTGAAAGTGATAGAACACATTTGGGATGCCATGCCACGCGCTATCGAACACAGGAATCCGAGACCTCGGAATACACCCAAATTTTGGAACGCTCTGCGGGACGTATGGTGTGCCATACCTGCAGCATTTTCCAGAAGCTAGTGGAGTCCATGTCCCGTCGTATTTCTGCAGTCCTGCGCTCACGTGGGGGACCGTCCAAATATTAGACTTTTGTACCAGTTTTTCTGGCACTTCAGTGTAGATACACCATTCTTTTTCTTCCGGGGTTCTTTCTTGATGCTCTGGGATCATGCTTAGCATATTGCTAGATTTGACGCCAACGTCAAAGGAGAAAAGGTGACAGACGTTTCTAAAGGGTTTAGTAAAAGATGGAATATAGTCTATTGATCCCACGCATTTTTTCGAATGGTCGACAACATGTTGTAGCGTACAGGTCAAAATGGTCCTGATACGTGAATGAGTTGTATTGTTCAAGTGAGTATTGTATCCAAAAGATTTAGCAAGTCCCTTTATCCGTTGGATCTTCACAATGCGAGCGTGACGGTCAGAAGAATGGGTAAAGGCTCATCTTAAAAGAAAGCTTAAAGAAGCCCGTTTTAAAATAGTCGGATGGGCTGAGTCATGAGGAATCATAGTTGGTACAACTGCCGGTTTCCTGCAGATAGAGACAGACATTTAGTTGTTATTTAGTGGTGAAAATGATATAAGTATATCCAGAAAAGGTAGTTTATAATTTTCTTTTAAAAATTGTTTTTTATTATACTTCAAAAAATTTTTTAATTATAATTAAAATACTTCGAATTATAATGCAAAAGACTTACTATTATCTCTTTTTTGAGAAACTGGTTTGTCACATTTACTGTATCATCATCATCACAAAGCGTGGGTACAATTCAAGTAGGTGTCTGTTGCCAGTTTAACTATATTGTCCCATTGAAATCTCCTCATTTCAGAGTGGATCAGTTCTTGAAGTGTTCCACGCGCTAGTCATTAATAACATCAGCCCACACATTGAAGGCGTCCTCTTGCACTTCCGTTCATTAATCCAAACACCAATGTCTTTATTTACTATAGGCAATCTATAAATTAAATTAAAGTGCAAATAAATTTCAGAAGGGCCAGCAGGCTTTTGAAATTCCCTTTCTTTGTAGGCAAAAGTGTGTATAGTGATGTAGTAGATTTATTTTGTTTTAATGTGCATTATTCTCGAAATTGCTGTATTATCAAGTAAATTGTTTTCGTAGTTTCCAGTATATAGTTTCAAATCATAATAATAATAATATATAAATTAAACGTCTTTAGTGTTACTTTCAAACCCTGGATTTAAACGGTTCGTTTCTCCAAATAAGGAAACGTACAGATAATGTTAAAATAACTACTTCCGCTTCGTGTAAACAACAAAGGAAACTAGTTTTAAGCAAAAAATTATACCACCTTCACCGAAGATGTGAACACTTATTTTTATACAAGCAGTGGTTTTACACTTCTCAAGTGAAGCACGTCATTTCTCATTGGATTTAGTTTAAATTAAACTTTGTGTTAATTGATTACGATGGTTGTCTGCAAATTTTTCGTGAGGAGTACGGTATCGTCAGTCCAGAAAACGATTGCTTTCCTTGTAGCTGAGAACGTTTCCCTGTTTCGCAAACTGTGATTAGGAAATGCCATAGGAATGGTTTTGTGCCACCTATATAATGTTGAATGCATACGCGTAATTGAGTTTACTGTGAATGTGACATTTAAAGTCGTAAATATTACCTCTAACATGTCTTTATGACGTTACGTAAGTCCCAGTAGGCCCGTGAATCAAATCATTTGGTACCTAAGAAAATTCAATCACACCATTTTGTGAAAGAATAAAACTACTCGCATTTAGTGAAGGCAATTCATTAATTACCTCCTGGCCTTTAGGATACCTTCAACGAATAGCAAAGTGATTTATTTGTAGATTTCACGGCAAATAATAGAGGCAATGAAGTAATAAATTGTAACGAACACCTATCAAATAACGTATCGGTCCGCAGTAGAGGAAAAGGGGGCATTCTATTGCAGGATCAGCTCCCATAGACTTAACATTGGCTGTTCACGAGGCTGCTCACGAGGCTGCCCCTGGCTGCCCACGAGGCTGCCCCCGGCTGCTCACGAGGCTGTCCCAGAGGCTGTCCCCGAGGCTGCCCCAGCTGTCCACTTATCAGATTTTTGTCACATGATCGTCCCCCATGATGCGCTGCCCCCTAGCGGTGCTTTTTGGAACTTTCAATGGATCTTTGACTTTGAGAGATGGCAACGGCCGAGTAGGAAAGGGGATGTCTACTCGATGTGCTGCCCCCTAGCGGTGCTTCTTGGAACTTCTAATGGATTTTTGATTTTGAGTGATGGCAACGACCGAGTATGGAAAGGTGCTGTCAACACGATGTGCTGCCCCTAGTGGTGCTTCTTGGAACTTTCAAAGGATATTTGATTTTGAAGGATGGCAACGACCGAGTGGGAAAGGGGTTGGATATAGGGTGATGTCAACTCGATGTGCTGCCCCCTAACGGTGCTTCTTGGAGCTTTCGATGGATCTTTGATTTTGAGAGAAGGCAACGACAGAGTGGGAAAGGGGTGGATATAGGGGCTGTCAACTCGATGTGCTGCCCCCTAGTGGTGCTTCTTGGAACTTTCGACGGATTTTTGATTTTGAAGGATGGCAACGACCGAGTGGGAAAGGGGTTGGATATAGGGGGATGTCAACTCGATGTGCTACCCCTAGCCGTGCTTCTTGGAGCTTTCGATATATCTTTGATTTTGAGAGATGACAGCGACAGAGTGTCGAAAGGGGGTGGACATAGGGGGATGACAACTCAATGTGCTGCCCCCTAGCGGTGCTTCTTGGAACTTTTCGATGGATCTTTGATTTTGGGGGATGGCAACGACCGAGTGGGGAAAGGGCGCTGTGTAGGTGTTAGATATGATGGTGCTTCTTGGAACTTTATTTTTTCGATGGACCTTTTATTTTGAGGGATGGCAACGACAGAGCGTTTCTCTGGTTTTCAAGCGGGATTTTTTTCCTCTCTTCGATATTATTTTTCCCCGGGAGGAAATTTTTACGTAACGATGCTGGGGAATTTTCTTTCCAAGGGAATAAAAATGCTCTGATGGTCTTAGTGAGGTCCTAACTCACGATGATTTGGTTTCCAAAAATGGTCGGGGGTCTCGTGTACTACGTATTCACTCTATTTTTTTTAATTAGTTTTACGTTATTTCTTCATATGCTTTTATGTATTTGTTTCTATGTTTTGAGGGAGTTTCTTCTTGTAGATGTAATGCGTTTTCTGGGGAACTTTTATTTTTCCTCCATTCAATTTTATTTCAGACCATGAGACGAGGAAATGCTTCTTTAGAAACGATTTCATTCCTGTTCGCAGTAATTATTGAACATGAACTTCATGTCAATTCTGAGTCTTTCGCCCCTGCAATATTTTCTCGTAATTTTTTCTTATGTTCAAGAACTCTACAGATCTTTCCCAGTTAAAATTCTGCTGAAACAATATTTTCTTACTTTATTTCGCATATTATTATAGCTTCCCAATTTTCGCTATTTTTCTTCTTCTATCTTTGAAATTTCGTTAAACTTCTCATTATGTCAGGATTATCTTTTTTTTCTTTTTTACTTGGACAAACTTATGAGTCCTTTTATTCAGACTAGTTTTTTTTTCATTTCATTTCAGCAAACGAATATTTTAGATGTAACAAATCTTCAGATTTTTGTTTCCTTATATAGCATATTTTCCAACTTGCTTAAAAATATTCCTCAAAGCTTGCCTGTTTGTCAAATAAGCATTTTTTTTTCTTTCCTAGTTTGCTATACTTTTCGTGGACTGCCCCAACAGGAAAGCATTCATTGTCAAGACATACAATCTAAAACCTTTTTTCTTACGATAACATTTGTATTCTTTGGGCTGTATATTTTTCTGTCTCGTCCGAAAAAACATTCATTCTGGAGACAAAGCCAGTAATTCCGTTCTTCCACTAAACATAATTATTGTACGTTTTACTATCTCACCAAAAAAGCAGAGATTCCCCACTCCCATAGCGAAAACAAAGAAATACTTACTTTTCTTCCTTACATATCGACTCCAATATATTTCTTTTCGAAATGCTGGTCATGATATTTCAACTAAAATTTTATACTTTCACCAAAAATCATATTCTTAAAGGAGCTTTTTTTTTTACTTTATTTCATGTATAAGTAAATTTTTATTGTTTCCTCGCCTCAACAAACTCAGTAAGACTTCCCTAATCTCACACCTTTTCCTCATTCAGTTCGCTTTAAATTGAGGTGTTTCAAAACTCCGCGTATATTTCTTTCACTAAATGTCCAGTTCTCCCGTGTCTGTCCCATCATTTCTAACTTCTGTGCTTGCTGCATTTTATCTTTAGACGTTTAGTTTCATTGACCTTTTCTTTCGTTTTAATTAGGTTTTTACTATCGTATTTTTTATTCATTGTCTCAGCAGAAAAAGCTTTCATTCTGGAGACATAGCGACTAAGTCCATACTTCCTGTAAACATTTTTTGTACGGTTTACTAATTCGTCAGAAAGCAGTTGTTTCCAAACTCCCATAGTGTAAATATCGTAGTCCCCTATCTTACTTATTATATTTTTCCTGCTGCTCAATGTTGTATGATTCTTCAAACATTGGTTTATTTTTATGAAACTTCTTTTTTTCTTAGTTTTTTTTTCTGATTCAACCTATCAATCTTTTCCTATCCATTTCATTGCTCTTATATTTCCACTCGACTTTACTTTTGAAATGTCACTACATAAACTTTCTTCAAATTCCTATATCTCCGAGAATTTTGTTAAATATCCAATTTCGACTCCCCCAGAAATTTTCTGAAAATGATAGTTTCTCTTTTAAAAAAATTCCAAAATAAGAATCCCCTCACTGAAACAAGCAAAGCATTCCATCCCTCTTTTTACTTCAAATACTCTCTTTGTAAATCTAAGGAGCTGTTTTTTTTATATTCATATATTTTTCTTCCTAACTTTAGAAGATATTTTCCCAAAATGTATTTACATATTACGATAGTAAAACTTCTTACAACTGCTTGATGTTCAATTCACTTCACGCTGTCTTAAGGAAATTCTTTCATTTTCTCATAACACATAGACATGTTATTTCTCTTCCCATTCACTTCAAAGACTTGAGATCAACTTAATGGAGTCCTTTGAGAAACACTTTCATAGGGAAGAATAAATTTACTGAAAATGTCAGTTTTCTTAAAGAAATCATAAGAATAAGAATTTTTTTACTGAAACAAGTTTCCCCTATTCAAAGCATTAAGTGGCTCTTTTCGCATCAATTTCTGTATTTCCTCATGTAAACCTTTTTCTTTTTCTACTTCATTTCTTCTTTCGTTTTTTGTTTTTCCCTATGTAACTTAAAACTTCTTTTCTTAATCAATTTTTGATAAAGTATCACTCTTTTGAGTTGATTTTTTCTCCTTTTTTTAAATGCATTCCTAAGTTCGTATTGAGGAGGGTTTACATTTTGATTGAAAGATGTTTGCAAAGATCGTTTTAGGAAAAGCTGAAAACAGATAAGGTTCGTTACGGAAAATTTCATTCTTTCCTAGAGTTAAAAATGGAACACTTCATATTTTCTTAGGGGCGGTTTTGATGAAACACGTTTCAGTAAAAACAGTGAAATTCCCATAGAATAACATGAAAAACCAACTAGCATGCATAAAAAGACTGTTTTGAAACGAGTAAAAATCTGCGGAAGATCGTTTTAGGAAAAGTTGAAAACAGATAAGATTCGTTTGGGAAAAGTTCATTCTTTCCTAGGGTTAAAAATGGAAAACTTCATATTTTCTTAGGGGCGGTTTTGATAAAACACGTTTCAGTAAAAACAGTGAAATTCCTATTGAATAACATGGGGAACTATGAAATTTAAGAAGCACGTTTTAGTTCAAGGAAAATATTTTAAAAGGTCTATTTTCGATTCAGACTCCCCAAAGTTTAGCCTTACGAAAAATTTCAAACTCCCCAAAGTTTAGCCTTACGACCTGGTTTCGACCCAATACTGTAAAGCATTGCTCTCAGACCAGTTGAATTCCTGGTCCTTAATGATATACATTAAGCCATTCCCTTAAAAATAACCAAATTATTCTTCAGTACCAAATCCCCAATAAATTTCTTTAAGAGTTATTCATTTACACTTTTACTTTTAAAACTTGAAATCAGTATTATTTAACTCCTTACTAAAATGAAACACATTCACACTTTTACTTTTAAAATTCTTGAAAGCTTAATATTTACTCTTAAGATTAAAAAATAATAATTTCACTTAATTTATGTCAATATAAAAACTAATTTCCCAAAATTTATGTCTTAGAATTAAAAAAATAATTACACTCTAAATTTAGGGTCTAGAATTAGAAATAACTTAAAACATAAAAAAAAAAAATTTGCATTTTTTAAAACTTAATTCTTCACTTTTTTTAGTAATTTACCTACCTACCTCCCCTCTTCTCTTACCCACATTTTTAGGAGTCCTAAAAAGGACTTGTTTTTTTAACTCGCAGGATTTGCTGTTACGAAGACTCTTCACCGTCTCTAACAAAGATGCTGCATTGATATTGTTCACAAATGCTTCTGTGATGAGCAAGCAACCAACTTCTTTCAAAAACGATTTCGCCAAACTTTGTGGTTCTAGTACACAAAGGGCTTTATTAAAACCCATATTTCATTTGTCACCGTTGGTAAACTGAGCACACTCATGTCCTAACTGATTGTTGGGTTGTTCTTCAAGAGGCAAGCGACATGTAGCACAATCAAACACTGTCCATGTATTTTGCTCAATGGCGGACTTCAGCACATCAGCCAGAATGAAATGCAGCTCCTCCTCGCTCGCTGGCGAATTTTCAGCACTTTAGTTTATTAAGATAAGGTTCTTAGAAACAGTTCCAAATAAAACTTGGCCAAAAATATCTCCCAGATTTTAGGACACTCTTCAACGAGCTCACTGAATTGTGACCTACTGAGAGATGTTGCAGTAGGCGATAGTTGAAGGGTGCCATTGTCTCCGGTATTCAGTGACTGAAACTGGTAAACGGTCCCCGAACTTGAAGGAGTTGCACAAAGAAGCAGTTTCTTTTCCACTACTTTAATATCGTTCATGTTCCAAAACATATATCTAGACTCCATGAAAACGCAGAATGTGTATGCTGATATCGTAACACCGAATTTAGTGGGGTGTAAGAGCTCACCATCGAACTCATAGATCCTGATATGAACTCTTACAGTTCCTGTAAAATCAGTCACTTTCGCGATCTTGTTTCCTCCGAGAGAGAAGTGGTGAGGTGGCAGATTTTCTAGCGAAATTCCCGACGAAGCATACTTGTTTGCCGTAGGCTTAGTTGATGTAGACCCTGTACTAGCATGTACAGTTGAGACAGGTATGTCGGAACGCTACAAGTCATCACCACGATGAAATTTCTTTACAGCATCCGAGTTGGTTTGCGTGGCAGTCTGCTTCATGCTGATGGTTGACAAAGTGTTTGTAGAGGCAAACAACGGAACGTGTTCCGAGTTCGAAGGTAGAGAACCGAATGAGAGAGTTGCTGTGCGTTCAAACAGAACTGATAACAGATTATGGCTGAGGCAAGCAACTTGTTCGCTTCTTGATAACGTGAATGAGTCACGAGACAATGGCGTCTGTGTTATCATCTTTCTAAAGTCAAATTTATTCGATCATCTGGGGCATTTCCGCAACGTGGTTGACCATGTGCCCATGAATCATTTGTTGAGGGTAGCATCTGGAGAAGCGAACCACTTTCTAATCTTAAGACAACTGGCTGAAAACATTCTCTTTTAAAAACAAAGTCCCTTGTTTGATCTAGAGAAACTGAAGCAATGCAAGAATTTTTCACGGTTTCACTTTCATCATCCTTGTGGAATCCGATGCATTGATTTCCATTTTGATACCTATTAATCAACACAAAATTAAAGGTGTCACAACACGCGTTCTCTACCTCACGTTTGATTTCTCGAAGTACAGGAATCCACGGTTTTGCTTTTATGGTGAATCCGCTGAAAGAGTAATGGAGGTCAGCATCACCGAAGGCAACATGCTGTCGAGGAATGGAGATACGATTTCCCATATACTTTAATCTTTGAGAATTCACGACTCAGATATTTCACTTCTGTCTCCAAACACCGAAGAAAATAATCAGCCTCTGATTTAGAAAACAACTTGGAATACGAAAAATGGAGACCATCCTTGTGATATGGTGAATGCATTTCTTCAGACGAGTAGGCGCAATTGAAGTATGCTCACAACGATCAACGAAGTGAGAATGAGGAAGACAAAGGTTAGATTAGCTACAAGATAAAACAGATGACGTCAGCAGGTGAATAAGCAAATCTTTTTTTTTTTTTTTGGTTTAGTCCTGAAGACTGTTTTCTTCTTCCATTTTCATTCTTTTAGGAGGAGATTCTAATGAATTGAATGAGCAATGCCCATAGGGAAGGGTATGAATAAAATCTTCCACAATGATGCGTTTATTGTCATGAGGGCTTAGAGATTTCTTGTTTGTCTTAATGCTGAAGACTTCATGTTTCATACTACGGAACGAGTGACAAACATTCCTCATCTTCTGTTTATTGAATAAGGAATATCGGTAATTCTGAAGTTGGAGTCGATTTAGAACAACTGGCTTACTCACTTCTTTAGCTTTTTTATTTCTACATCGTCGGAAGAAAAAGCATACATTTTTGCCCTCAGCCCAACGAATTCTCTTATTATTTTCCCGTTCATGTCATCTTTAAATTTTCCGATAACTTTTTTATTAGCTGAACTGTAGAGAGAATGGTCTATTGAACAGTCGCTCGTATCTAGTAAAGGCAGGATTTTCGCCATGTCATTATAAGATCTTCTGTCTTCGTTTCATTAAAGAAACTGTCTGTGTCCATGTACAGAACTTTCACTCTTTCTTCGTACATGGGTTTTATGACGTCGTAATGGAACGAGTACATTAAGGTTTTAGACATATCCAGAACGGCGATTCCTATATATATGGGTTTATTAAAAACTAGTTTGTTGACATTTAGATGGCATAAAATCATAAACTCCTCATCTGACTCACTCTTCAGAATTTTTCAGTCTTTGAAGTTGTGTTTAGGCAACACTTTTTCCAAGCGTTTCTCATCATGAACCAGTTCTATGGATGTTCTTTTCCTGATGTCTTCCACAGTCTTCCCAAAGACGCTGTTATACATGAGCTTGTAGAAATTTTTTTCGAATTCATTTTTTGCCAAGTTTCGTTTCTCAGTATTTAGATTTATATATACCTGCAGCCACTTAGATTGGGAAAATGATATGCCTCGATGAATTTTTTAATTACAAGACCAGCTGCAACTGCTTGTTTAAGTAAGCGGTAGGGGGCTATATATCTGGTCTTGGGGTTCTAGTGTTATCAGAAGTTTGGTTTGTCGGGTACCAGGAACAACCCCAATCTCAGGACAGAAGGGAACATCGGCGTGAAAATCATGCAAAGTGTCCGGGCACTCGATGTCGACTTCCAAAAAGCATCCAAAAGGGACCGTCATCAGGAATAGAGCCAATATTCAGATGATCCAACTCATCAGAATGCATCCACTTAAAGTGAGCATATGGAATCGATTTGCTTAAAGAAAATCCGTACAAATTATTGCAATCGAAATAAGAAATATATAATTGCTTTCTTTTGCTGGATTAAAATTTTTCATGCACTTGTTGTTTGCCACGGCATGTCGCTGGATGCATTGGCATAGTCCTCCTCTTTTTGCCGCCTCGACAAATAATAGCATTTCATAATCTGTAAGTAATTCCAAAGACATTTTCGTGCTCTTAAGCATGGCAGCGAATGCTAAGGATGGAGCACTGAAGAACCACACATGATCCAGTGAATATATTTCCTGACAGATATCCCGAAAATGTTCAAAGATATCGGCCAGGATGAGAATATCAGTCTTTAAATACAGATCTGAGTATTCTCCTAAATCTCTGATATTCATTTTTTCCCATATTTGTTGAGCATGATTATAATCTTCGTTACTTATGTGTGACTCGGAAATGCTACTATAAAAATTTGATTTTGGTGGGAGGCATGAATTTCTAATTTGTTGTATGATATTACATATTCATACGAAAAAACACCCTTCTTTACAACAAATGAAACTCGTGATCTTGGGGGTAGTGCTTTCGGGTGATCTTAAATTATTTTGGTGGAAGATTATTTGCAAGGCTTCACAACCCCGAAGGCATGAATCTCAAGCTGTCTAAAAATCGAATTTCCATCCCCCAATAAATTTTGAGAAGGAAATGAATTTTTTGGTGGATTCTGGAATGACTTTAATGTTTCCTTCTGAAAAACCAAGCTCATGAATGATAAAGTGTGAATCATAACCAGATAAGTTGTGGAAAAAGACTGGCACAAATTTTGGGTTTCGGAAATTGATATTACATGAAGCATGTGCTGGACCCCGGAATGCGCCTGTTCGGTGGTCATGGTCAGCGACTTTGAGTTTGCCTTTTTGAATTTGTGAATGCTTTTTCACAGAGATAACAGATTGATGCAAATTGAAAAGATGCTTTTTCTTCAGTACTTAATGGACACATGGGCACATTTTTTTATACTCCTCCTGGATTTTCAATACATCTTCTTTCAATGAGTGAAGGAAATGACGAATGACGCCGTCTTCAGACCGATGACTCCGAATAACGGAAAATTCATCTAATTCATCTTTTATGAAGTGTGCATACGACATAAGCTCGTGGGTTTGGGTTGTCATGGTGTATGATATTTCGGGATATTGAGGGGGTCCTTGAATGGGTTTGAGAACGCACTCAAAGTCGGCGTAGATGACAAAGGGAACCCTCAAGGCATGCTGAAAATCTTTGAATTGAAGGATATTATTCTCTGGCATCTGAATGGCAACGGGTTGTTTTTCATGCAGAGGAGTTTGTGATTTTCTCATTTGTTTTCCCCATCATAACGGGCATCGTAGGTTGTAAAACATTTTTTGCATATAACGGCTTCTCCATGATGCGTGGTGATTTGTTTGGAAATCAACCGCTCTAAGTTAGTGATGAATGCGTAGTGGGAGCGACATCCATCTTCTAAATAGAGGAGATATCGATGGCCTTGTAATTCCTCATCGCATACCTTAATGGAAAATATTTTTTCTGCCTCGTCGATACCGAAGACATTGATGGACATGTTATTTGCCTTCTCGAACTTTTTAATATCAGAAATTTTTACCGGGTACTCGACACAGTCCCAGATATATCCTGTGGGGAATTGAGGGTCCATGAGGCAATTGTTGACTCTCTCCCTATTGTAACATTGAAGACGAGGGGTCCAGACTGCATATTTAAAGCAGTAGATGTCATTATTCACAACATTCACTACTGCCTTTTTCCTTTGAATATTGGTTGGAAGGGCGAGGAATGACTCACCCCTCAAGGGTCTGAAACGGTTGATTCTAAGTTAGAACCAGGAGACATGGGAAAATACCCAGCAAGACCCTTTCAGTTCTGCCTCCGACTTTTCGTTCTCGATTTTAGCAGCCATTGAATCATAAAATTCCCCAACATCACTAGCTCTGAAGAGAGGTTTATTGGGGGTTTTCAGGTTGTGGTCACAAAACTCGTACTCGTCTGGAACATCTTTTTCTGTTTTTTAAAAACTGCCTCCATGAAAACGCTGACTTTTGATCGATGGGTGAGTAGCTAATGAATATTGCAGGATTCTTAGACATGGAGCTTTTACTGGATTCTAAAAAGGAGAGGAAACATGATGCTGACCCCTCATCGGACAAGGTCTTATAGGTGGTGAGTCGCTGCCTTGCGGCAGATTCAATTTCAATGAATCCTCCAATATTTTCAAGGGGTTCCTGGATGGGCACAGCTATCGGTGCATTCATAACGACTGGAGTTTGGTTTGGTGCAGCTATAGGAACATCAAAGTTTGGGGAGCATGACTAGGCCCTGCAACTGCGGGATCCAAACCACCACCTTGTCGATGAACTCGTTGCTCGTGTCGCTTAAGATTAGGTTTGTGGCTGAATTTTGCTGGGCATTGGGTACACGCGAATTGTATTTCACCTCTATGACTCTTCATCTGGTTTTTCAGGTTGAATTTTTTGGCAAAGGTCTTGGAGCAGACCGAGCATGTGTTGGATGGAATATTGACTGGGATGTCTGGCATAAAATCAGAGGTTAGGTCTTGATTCAAGGGAATTTCCTCCAAGGCATCGATCACATCGGAAATCTGCAAAAACAATTGTTCTTCCTCCAACCACCATTCCTTCTGTAAAAGAATTAAAAAAAAATTAACCCCTCTCCTCTAACAACGCATTTTCATGAAATAAACATTAAAAATTGGAAATTCCTACATTGAGAATAAACTTCTTAAATTTTTATTGGAAAGGGGAGCTATCGTAAAAGTATGACTTTATGAAAAATAAAATGTTTTAAAAGAATAAACGATGCCATTAACATGATTTTTTCTTCTTTAAAATCTAACTTTTATCGTATGCAAAATAACTCAAATGCTGTTCCTAATACGCAAGCATGTTTTAAACCCCTGTCAACGCATTTTCATGCAATAAACATTAAATTGGGAAATTCCTACGTTGAGAATAAACTTTTTATTTTTATTGGAAATGGGAGCTATCGTAAAAGAATGAATTCCTAAAAGCTTTCTAAAAAATAATCATGTTTTTCCTTCAAGAGAATAAACGATTCGACTAGCATGAAATTCTAACAACATCCTAATTTAAACAACTGGGGCACCTAACAATAAATAAACTAATTGCATGCGAGGAAATGAGAACTTACCTCTTCCATTGCAGAAACGAAGGAAAATCCAGCAGACATTATCCAAAATAAAGATCCAGATAGCAAGAGAGGTACAACAGCACACGTGTCAACAACTGAACTAGAAAAAAAAGTGATAGAGAAGGAATGGACAATGTTTTAAAGTAAACAAAATGCACTTTGACCCCAACCAGTTTCGGAAACGTCACAAGAGCATTTCAAACGGACATATCAACTACAAAAAGTCCGGAATTCGCACGTTACAAATGTGAGCGAATCGAACTGTCATCGCTAGGGGTAGGGAGGGAGGAAGTTGAACTACATTTCAATGCGTTTTCGAAGCATTTCGAAGGTTTCAAGTTTACATCAGTTTCCGAAATTCTGCTGTTCACAAAGAAACAACACACGACCCTTATCACCAGAACGTGTCTCATGGTGACTATTTCCTTATCTGGTCATCTAGCAATGGACACGATGCTGATGAATCATCATGCGTCAGCACTTGTGACGTTATCAAAACAGTAACTTTAGGGAGACTGATTCCTTATCTAGTCAAGAACACGTTGTTGATGAATCACTATAGGACTCTAATCAGACAAAGCGAACTTCAGCTGAGTGTTTATCTTAAGGAAGTTCTTAGAGAAAAACAAACGGATTTCATTATAATTAATTTTTGTATCTTGAGAGAAAAAAACTAAAATACATTCAGTATAGAGTACATAATAAGTGTAAATAAATTCTTCAAGGTTGAATTTTCCCTAAAATGAGAGAGGAATACGGAAAGCGAAAGAATTTAACCAGACACCTTCAAAGAATTCATCTTAGATTTAATGCTGTTTTTTTTTTTGAAAAACGAGTGAACTATGAAAAACTTTGTTCTTCACATAAAGAAAACACACTGTACGATTTCAATTATTCCTTTTTGAAAAATCTGTGTGGTCCAGAAAAGGACCGTTAAGATATTTTTTTTACCAATAATAAAATTCATCTAAATCGCGTAAAATTTCTCCAACGTAATAGCCTAGGTCAAATCAGTCCAGAAATGCTTCGTCTACTTTAGTATTTCAATTCCGATGGAGTTCTTTCAGATACTGTTCAGCGATTTTCTCAAAATCCAGTTGTAAAATAATTTTGGTCATGTTTATTTGATTGTCGTTGTCGTAGGAGATTTCCATTCCATTCATATCCGCTGTGTCATACATTGTGTCCACGAGAGTTTCTTCAAGCAGAAAAGAACCATCTTCATAATGTCGAAATCCTTCTTTTGTGGACTGTAATGCTTCCAAAGTCAAATTATTTTTTCCAATGCTTTCTTAATTAAAGCGGAAAACGAAATGGAACGAAGAAACGCCTGTCGTATGACTCCTAACATAGTAGATTTCTTATCAACCACTTTAGTCCAATGTTCTCCGCACATAGAAATTTCAGTTTTCAAAATTTCACCATCTTGACCCACATTTTCCTGAGTGAAATCCAATACATGGTGAAAATCTCGACTTACGCATTCCACAGAGTGCGGATTCATTCTCATGAAAGGAGTCAACGGTTCTAAACGATGAGCCACTGTAACATTTCCACTGGAAACTTATTCATATTTCGCATGCTCGCGACTTTGAACAACATCACGCAGAAAGACAAAGCTGTCTAGAAGTGCAAGCCATTCAAAACCCTTCAAAGCGATTCCCTTAGCTGTAGGAACGTATAAGTTACCAATGCAAATATATTTTCCGACATGAATCTGTAATTCTCTATCAAAATAAAATATTCGAATGAATCGATCTTCTCCTAAAGGAAAGCAATTTTCAGGCATTTCATTCTTCCTAAAGATGGTGTGATTTTCATCGTATATTTCTATGGGCGATTCCGTTATAAATTTTTCAAGAAACACAAAAGGCCAACACTCTCCTCGACCGATCGAGTTCAACTGAGAGAATCTAAAACCCCTACGTCAATCAACCAGCTTGTCAGGAATGGACCAAAACGATCATGTGATCTGGAAAGAGAACCAATCCTTTGAAAGGGGAAAACCTGATGCTGAACATGAATCAACAGGAACGAAATCTTTTCAAACAAAGCATTTTCTCGTCTAAATTAAAATTAAAAAATAATGTAACACCGAGAAAAATTCCTAACAGCTCACGGAAGCTCTAAAGCTATACGTTTAATAAAACAAATTCGAGGAAACAAAAAATATTGAAAAGGACAAAAAAAAAACTTCATCCAAAAAATTTGGCAAAGTTCAACAAATCTCCCGAGTAAAATAAAGTTCCAAGAAGCACCGCTAGAGGTGTAGCACATCGAGTAGACATACCCTTTCCCACTCGGTCGTTGCCATCCCTCAAAATTAAAGATCCATTAGAAGTTCCAAGAAGCACCGCTAGGGGACAGCGCATCGAGTTGACAGCCCCTTTCCCACTTGGTCGTTGCCATCCCTCAAAATCAAAGATCCATCGAAAGTTCCAAGAAGCACCGCTAGGAGCAGCACATCGAATAGACATCCCCTTTCCCACTCGGCCGTTGCCATCTCTCAAAGTCAAAGATCCATTGAAAGTTCCAAAAGCACTGCTAGGGGGCAGCGCATCATGGGGACGATTACGTGACAAAAAATCTGACAAGTGGACAGCTGGGGCAGCCTCGGGGACAGCCTCTGGGACAGCCTCGTGAGCAGCCGGGGGCAGCTTCGTCGGCAGCCGGGGGCAGCTTCGTCGGCAGCCAGGGGCAGCCTCGTGGGCAGCCAGGGCAGCCTCGTGAGCAGCTAATGTTAAGCCTATGGGGACTGATCCTGCAATTGAAAGCCCCCTTTTCCTCTACTGTCCGCCATTGACCTTCAGAAACAGTCTCTATTTGAATTGGAAAATTGCGATTTGTTTTTTTGTCTTCTGTTTTGTTTTGTTAAGGGGTTTAAAGGCAACCATGAGCAACTCAGTCAGTTTTTAAAAAGTTGCCCATCTCTAACTTAGTTGAGAAATCTCCAGGGAAGTGAGAGAACCAGTGCCCTAAGACAAACACAACATCATCCATACCTCACGGGGATTCGAACCTGGAGCCATATCGTGCGTATGTTTATATCGTTGCGGAGATGCATGGATACATTCAAAGTGGTTGTGATGTCGTTCTGCTGGTATATTTGGCGAATCACATCAGAGGGCGTCCTTCAATTGCTGAAATTTTAAAGACGCAGGAGGTGTGCCCAAATGCCTTTCTCAATCTCAACCCGAATCCTGTTCAGATCTGGGAATGTGGAGCCAGTAAAACACTTTGAAACCAATGTCGTGCTGCCGAAATCATTGTGTAACTCTTCGTGTTTTATGGCACTATTAACTTCCATGGAAGAAGTGAATAATTACCTCTCCATAAGGAAACACCGTTGCATATATCAGGGTCGCCTAAATGTAACGGAGGCTGTCGGTCTTTTGCCGTAATGCCTTTCAGGTTGGAATATGTGAACATCTAGGAAGTAACAGTGATACATGGGCTACATACCTGTTACACATAGTCGCCTTGTCAGTTCAAGTATGTGTCCCAGAGTGGCACGAGATTGTGAATACCCTAAGCGAAGAACCTCCGAAGTTAGCTGTGGAAACAATCTTCAACGTCGTCCCAGACCTCAGATTTGTTAGCGAACAGGCGGCACTTGAGAGCTTTTTTTCAGTAGCCCGAAGACTCGGAAGTCCCAAGGTTACAGATCGGAGCTATAGGGGTGATGGTCGAAGACTTCCCAGCGGAAGCTCCACAGCAAATCTTGTCATATTGTCTCAACATGCGGGCGTGCATTGTTGTATAGCAGAATAAACTCATTTGACAACATACCGGGTCGCTTACGCTTGATGGCCGTTTTGAGGTTGCGTAACGTATTTCAGATGTGTTTGCCGTGACCATACGGCATGCCTTCAGCGAATCAAATATCAATGGGCCATTCTCATTGAAGTTATCCGGAGCATTAGTTTTCCATCACTTAAAGAGGATTGAGCTTATTTGGGAGTGGAGAGTTGGGATGTCGCCGTTCCATACTCATCCGTTTTGCTGCCGGACCGAAGTGGTGGCACTAAGTCAAGTTTCATCTGCGACCAACATCTTGGAAATCAAATAACCACGTACCCCCCCTCCCTCCCTCTGCCTCTGCGTGGTAACGATGCAGATGCACTCATTCGCCGAGTTTTCTTCTCCTCCTGGAGATGCGTGTTGACGCATAGTGCGCAAACCTTGCTGTTTGCCAACTGGCGATGGAGAACTGTGTTAACATTTCCCATACTCACGGACAATGTTACCTCAAGATCGGGTGGTGATTCGTCGAATCTCGCTTTACAAGGTTGTCCACGGCAGCAATCGATTCCAAGTCTTGGCATGTCTTCCGTGCTCACACGTCTCATACGAAATTCACTCTACCAACGGGACACTGTACACCGTGATTGACATTCACTCCCCTGCACATTATCCATACGATGATAAATTTTGGTTCCACTCACATTTTCTGCCGTCAAAAATTGCATAACTGCCCGCTAGGCCTTTTTGGACTAATTCATTCCACGATCATACGTAGTAAACTTGTCTCCGCATGTGGAAACAGCACACCGACAAGTGCCGACGATAAAATCGTGCTTCCAGACATGACACACCACTTACCGACACAAATGTCAGGCTTGACGACGCTATTATACGAGCCCGACTGTCATTTGGCCGAACCTTATATAAGTGGTTGCCTTCTTCGAATGATATAATTATATCTATTGGAATTTAAGTGCAGTGTCGGAGGTAGTGAGGAACTCAAATATTTGCAATGAAAGGAGATCCCACACTATTGAAATACCCAAAAGGTGTACCGGGATTGATCAAGCAGAAAAAATAAGACTCTAATGTTCCCTGGTCGACAAGGAGAAATCGACCAAGCTCATCAACAGAAGGTCCAACCGGTGCAACGTCCAAAAGGTACACAGAGAGAAGCAGTCAAGGTATAAATATATCTCACTGTTATCTGCTGTTACTCTCATTCTATAACCATAAAACCTGAAACCTAAATGCTGTGAAACATAAGAAGTCCACACCTAGATTGAAAATTTAAGTCAGTCAACCCAAACCACGTGTTCTATCTAACTCGTACCATGGAATGACAGCTATGGGCTTTTATACAAGAAACGGAGAGGGTAGAAGATTTCTATTTTCTACCAAGGCTCAGATGACATTTCTTACTACAACGTATGTCTACACACTTCCTCGACTGTTCTGCTGGGAAAAACAACGCTCCAAATAAAAAAGATGAGTTATGTACTATGAATCTTTGGGAACATGACCTGTACTGTTATATGTACGCATTTCTTTTCCTCCACATTTATTCCATATTTATATTGCTTCCGAACATTCTGGAGAAGCACCTGGGAAATACGTTGTGGACCCACAGTATTTAAAACTGCTGTTGTTTGGGATATTAGGAGTCCTAGGTTCAGGCACTTTAACCCGCCGTAAAATGGAATCTAATGTTTCTTTAATAAATCCAGCTTAAAAGACCTTGTGCATGATATCTGCTATTCCTTTGTCTCTGGCTTCTATGATCGAGGAATTAACAAACGCTCTTTTGAACCATGACCTAAAAACAGCTTTTATATACGACATTGGGTAAACGAACCTGGAATTAATTAAGTTGGGAACAGCTAGCGATTTTTAGAACACTTCCGTGTGAGATCGCCATCTCTTTCCAGATAAGAAGGACGTCCAAGAATTGTAAGGTTCCGTTGTTTTCATGCTCGTACGTAAAATTTATGAACTGGTGGAAACTGTTTATTTCATCGTGGAACATCTTCAAGATCTGCTCTCCGTGTTGCGTAAAATAAACATGTCATCCTCATATCTGAATCAAGCGAAAGGTTTTAAGGTACAGTTTAAATATATGTTGTTTTCTATCCGTCGTAATAAGGCTTTTGCTAAGATTCCGGAGTTCGGTGATCCCATGGGTGCCCCCTTAGTCGGTTATTACATTATTTCCTCAAAGCAAAAATAGTTGCTGTTGATGACCAGGAAATCACCTATAGTTTACTCCCCCTGGTCAGGTTCTCCTAATTCTTGTACTACTTCGGGAGGATGTTGGTTTCTTTTAATTTTTTGATCCTCTAAATCATCACACGATTCGAGGAAGCCTTCTTTTCAGCGCGGTCAATCAGTTGAGGATCTTCATGTGTACTTTTAAATCTCACTTACACAGCACGGATTCTGCTACCGACTAACATTGAACTGCATAATTACCGGTTCAGTTACATTGAATCGCAAAAATCCCCACATGCTCTTCTTTCTGACATTATGGTTATCATCAGACGCGCACGGCCATTTCTACCCATGTTCGTCTGCACAGTCCCAGCATGCCACAAAATACAGCTCTGTAGAAATTTGCATATTTTTCCGATTTAAGATTTTAGGCTGAGCATATCATACCACGACAGCTTTGGAAGGATATTTTTAGAAGAACGCATCATATAATATTGGGGCCAATGCGGCAATTCAAAGTAAAATGTATATTAATTATTCAAAATAAATGGAACATTTAACACAACTTTTTCAAATATTTCTTAATGAGGAAATTTGGTGTTTCGAATCAAAGACTGGTTTCAGGAGATTCATTTTGCTAAATACAACGTAAAAAGTAATGTTATGTGATTTCAATTCATTTCTTCGGTTTTTAAATTATTTTCGCATGCAGACAATATACAGTATTTCTCAGTCAATTAACATATTTCTGTTCATCTGATTAGTTGTACAGATTGCAAGTGAATATAATGGTAAAAGTGGCAAAATTTCAAAGAAAAAAGAAACAAAACAGTTGTGTAACAATTAAA
The DNA here is from genome assembly GCA_039090855.1 of Macrothele yani. Classification (NCBI taxonomy): domain Eukaryota; kingdom Metazoa; phylum Arthropoda; class Arachnida; order Araneae; family Macrothelidae; genus Macrothele; species Macrothele yani. The sequence continues at coordinate 76,804,425 of CM077017.1, read as the reverse complement.
TTTTACGAACGAAAAATAAATCTAAGTAAAGCCATTAGACACAAATATTAATGCATGTTCTAAATCGAAATTTTAAACATAAGAATACAAATTTTCCATTATTCATATAAATTTCAGTGACAAATTGGTAAAATAATATTTTATTTCAAAATAAATGGAACAGAATTTATTAACATACCTTTTTGAAATATTTGTTAATGAGGAAGTCTGGAATTTCGAAGAAACGATTCATTTCAGGATCTTCATTTGCTTTACGTAACGTACAAAATAATGTTATATCATTTCTTTGGTTCTTGAATTATTTTTGAACGAAAACAATATATATATATATATATATATATATATATATATTTTGGAGGGGCATCCTTCCAGTGCTTACGTATGGTGCAGAGACCTGGACCTTAACTAAAAGAGACATACAAAGGCTGCAGACAACTCAAAGAAGCATGGAGAGGTGCATACTTGGTGTAACCAGGAGAGATAAGAAGAGGAACTCGTGGATCCGAAAAATGACAAGAGTGGAAGACGTCATGATCAGAGTTAAATCCCTGAAATGGCAATGGGCTGGACATACTGCCAGAAGGACAGATCATCGATGGACAGCCGAAATTTTAGATTGGATTCCAAGGGACAGGAAAAGACCCAGAAGAAGACCACATGGGAGATGGGTGGATGAAATTCGAAAGTATGCAGGGGTGACATGGAGGAGACTGGCACAAGACAGACCGTTGTGGAGGAAACTTGGGGAGACCTTCGTCCAGCAGTGGATTGATAATGGTTGACAATGATGATGATGATATATATATATATCAGTCAATTACCATATTTTTGTTTTTTTGTTCATCTGATTAGTTGTACGTATTGCAAGTGAATGCCATGATAAAAGTGGCAAAAATTTCATAGTAAAAAAAACAACATTTGAATAAAAATTAAATTTTGCGAACGAAAAATAATTCTAAGTAAAGCCATAAGACAATGTCTTAAAATGAAATCTTAAACATAAGAATACAGATTTTCCAGTATTGAAAACAATTTCATTATTAAATTAGTGAAATAATATTTTATTTCAAAATAAATGTTTGGATTTTCAATAACATATGTTAATCAAATATTTCTGGATGAGTGAAAGCAGTGGTGTAGTATAAATGCGACAAGAAGGCGGGGTGAAATTTGAGTGAATAGAAATTCAGAATTCAGATGCTGAAAACCGTTCCAATTGTTGAATGGCGGAGAGGGTTCAATGGTGTTTACTGAGGATTAATCTCTGTGAGCCCTTGCCTTCGGGGGAGAGGGTTACAGAGACTTCAGAGATTCTCAGCGGTACACATTCTGTAGTGTGTTCCATGAGGCGCCTTAATCTTTGAAAACAAGGAAGATCGGCATTTCGAATGAAAGATTCTTTTGCCACTGGCGAAAAAACTATGCATTACTTTAAACAGGACATATATTCAAATGGTTTTCCGGGGTGAGGGTTAGCGGTCCACGGAAGAATTTTTCAAACGAGTTTTCAGAAAATTATATTTTATTGCAAATACGTCAGAAGAAGAAATTGACGCTTCCGTCCCCTGGTAGCCGAACCATTCCTCACTAAAAATTAGAAATTATATGCCAAACCTTTCAAGAGTAAGTGAATATATTTCAAGTACGTGGAGATTCACACGAGTTGTTTCCGATGTAGGAAGAATCTTTGAAATCGAATTTTTACAAGCAAAGATATCGGGGAAAAACGCAATTTTAGCGGAGAATCTCTGCATTACTTAAAAAAGAAATTGTGTCTAAAACAGTCTTCGATATAAATGGCTTCGAAAGGATAAAGCATTTCTTCAATAAGGTATTTGGAAGCGAATGTATGGAATAAAATGTATTTTGAATTCAATATCAAGTGCCTTTACTCCCTGTAGCGAGAACATTGTGCATCGGGTATGCAAGGATCATCATTCTCACACTTCAAGCTTCTCAATTCAAGAAGAATTTTTCAAATGGGACTATCATTTGCTGAGATACGGTGTCCATAGACGGAAGGATGGGCGTACAAACCGACAGCATAAGCATGAACTTGTTTTATAATAGGCGTGCTAAAAGAAAGTTCCAAATCATTAATTTTAATGCAAGTCAAAGAAAAACGGCATTATGTAGGTTGTCTAGGACAAAATATCGATCAGATCGAATGGAAGATCCTGTACACTGAACGAAAATATGATATATTAATTTGAAAAAGATGATACCAAGGAAATGGAAAATTCAATTCTTCAGGGCGATAAATAATCGCTTATTGCTATGTATTCAAGTAGTGCAAGAAAGAGTTACTTAAAACTAATGATTACGGTGTTTAAAATTCATTTTCTGATAATTTACAAAAAACTGTTTTGGGCACAAAATATCGGTAATGGTCATCATATTAGATTAGCTGTTCGTCATAAATTTCAGCAGTTTTAAAACAAAACGTACACGGTCGTACATTTGTTTGTCTTAATAATGATTTGGGGAGGCGTTTCACACATGTAAACTGTAACGTGAATTTTAAATTGCCTTAATACCAATTTGTACTCATTAATCAGAGAAGCAATTTTGCACCATTGTGTAATTTCAGTTAATATAGTTCAAGTATAAATACATATTAAATTTCGGGTTTGAAATTATTCATGATTACAGTAGTCATGAAAGCATCACCATCCAACCTCAGAAGTTATCGCATCAGTAATAATGAAAATAATATATATCAGCAAACCATTTTCATGATTTCTTAGATAGTTTCATTCACCTTCCACAAATGATTAAAGGAAAGTTCCTTAAGAAATGCTGACCACAACTTTTTAGCCGTCATCTGAAAAAGCAAATCGTACTTATCACTTAGTCCATCCGTTCTCTCAAGCCTGTGGACATCATACCTCGCAAATATTAATCGTATTTAAAACATTCTTGTGCAATGCAAAGCTTTAAGTGTGGGAAGGATGGTTCCTGCACACCTGTTTCTTCCCGTTGCACAACTTTCCAGCTAGATGGCGTAAAAGCAAAAGCTATTGAATTCAAAATATGTTTTATTCCATATTTTTGCTCCAAAATATCCGGTTGAAAAAAATATTTTTCCTTTCCATGTCATTTATATCAATCACTATTCTAACAGTGATCATTATAATTTCTTTTTATACTTTAGTTTCCTTCCACATTTCATTTTACTGTTCGATTTGAAAATCCCTTAGTCTTTGGTACCTTCCTTCAGCTATGAAAACTATTTCGGCACCATTTTTTAATTTTCCTAAAATAAGTTTTAGCCGTTGTTGGAATTAAATAGCTGTTTCTGTTTCTAGACGTTTTATCTATTGTAGAAATTCTGTTGATTTTCATTTTCTCTAACCGGGACCATTGATCTTGAATAACTTTTATACATTTTATTTTGGCTAGAAATGATCAAATGACGTGATCATTACAACCGAAATTTCAGCGCCATTTTGCTTGTTCTATACGAGGGGTGTGCAATAAGTAACTGGATTTTTATTCCAGTCAATTATATGAGAGAAAGCAAAAGTAATTTAAATGAATGGCACAAATGCCAATCAAAATTATCATATTTCACATGATGCTTCCGTTGGTTTCCAATATAAGAGTGTACAGTCATTTGCGAAAGTTTAAAATCACCTGTCAATTTATTGAAAATTAAGAATTGTGAAGAAACAACTACAAGTCAGATATATTTGAAAAAAATGTCACCACAGATGGATACTTACATTTTTTTGGAACAAAAAAGACCAAAATCGGTAATTTTAATGGCAACCTTTGGTTTTATATCGGACAAAATACTATGTAGCATACTCTACACCAGGGATTTGAAATGTCTTTGCACCACACGTACTTTATCGCGTCAATCAAAGCTTGGGAATATGATGGCTGTTTTCTGCTACCTTGTTTATTAAAATAGTCCACAAGTTTTCGATGGGGTTAAATTTGATACTATTTCCACGCCAGTGAAGCGCAGTTATGTTCTTCCTCTGCAGGTAATCCTGTATTGTCTTTGATATGTGGCATGGAGCACCATCATCATAAATATGTTGCATCTGTGCACTTGCATATGAGTTAACAGCTTCTCGTGTAACATTTCCACATTAAAAGGACCAGCCATTGTAGTGCTTGTCGGCAAAACTGATAAGGAAGCAGTACCGGATGCTGACATAGCACCACATATCTTCTGAATAGGCGGGTACCTCGTGGTGCGAACGGTGTATTTTTTATCAAACCTTTTGCCTTTTTGTCGTTGAATATGTGCTTGAAGTTATTCAAATTGACGCCCAGTTGATTCATAGGAAAAAAACAAACTTGGCTTTAATTTTCAGCAGTCCACGATTGATGACTCTTTGTAAAATGGAATCTCTTCTTTTTCACGACCGAAGTAAGTCTAGCTTAATGTGACGGTTTATAAGACTTTAATGCAAAATCTTTACTAAGACGTCAGGAAACAATGCGTATACAAATATCAGACACCTTTGCATGTATGAATGCTTTGATTTTCTTGTTCGAACTCGTCCGAGAACGCATAACTATTAGCCTTATGGTATTGTCATCACGTGGGGGCGTTTTCCTTGGACGTCCACTTCTCTTTCGCTCGCTAAATTCACCTGCATCTCAATATTTCAAAATGATATTATGAATAGAAGTCTTGCTCACATTCACCTTTCTGCTTATGTCACGTGGTGAGTATCCTTTATGATATAAAGTCACTATTTGTGCCCTCTGAGTAACACTTAGTGACGCTTTTTTTGCCCATTTTTCGCTATATAGAAAATACGTACAAAACTTATCAGCATGAAACCATAAGCAAACTGACTCTCGCACGCTTCCCCGAACGCTATCAACAGCCGCGGCTGTAGGATGATCCAACATCGACAGGAAGTTGAGTAATACACACAGAAGCTGACGCAATCGCAAAAATATCCTAATACCAACAGGTGATGTTAAACTTTTGCAAATGACTGTATATTAAAAGTTTTATAATGCAGCGTTTTTAAGCATTTTAACAGTTCCAAAAATCATAAGTCATAACATATATTTCACTGCAGCCACAAGTGTTCGGATGAAAGCGACATTCGTCACAGTATGTAAAAATTGAGAAATGTGTTAGTTTAAATACTTTAAAACAAAACACTCGGTTTTAACGAAATTCTCCGAGACATTTATACTTTCACTGTTTAAACATGTAAATACACCACTAAAATTGAGAAACGTGTTGGTTTACATGAGTTAAACAACACACAGTGTTTGAACACGTTTACTCAAAACATGCATACTTTCTTTCATCGAACATACACACAAGATCATTCAAACGTATAAATACATCACAAGCTAGTTACCTATTACCTACTTTTCAATGGAGACCCAGTGAGGCGGATGAAAATGACATTTGACACACAATTCAAAATTTGAGATATTTGCATGGTGTGTGAGATATGTATTGGTTTCAGTGATTCGAAACAGCACACTCTGTTTTAGTAAGTTTATTCTAATTATAATGAATAAAATTCTCCGGCTGGACGTGTAGTGCAGGAATGTTTACGTTAAGTCACGTTAGGGTTATTGAAAGGCTACTTGACGTAGCTAAAGTGTGCTTAATCTTCAAAGTGCTAGAGTTTGTTTAGGTAAGACACGCACGTGCAATAAATTCCAAGAATATGGAATTTATTTTTTACTCAGTGTTCCTCATTATCTTGAATATTAGTAATATAACTTCGGTTTTAGTACATTAGTACCTTGAAGGCTCCTTATTAGAGCGGTAAACACAATATACCCTGAACTTAACGTAAACACTCAATGAAATAGACTTAACGGCCAGACAGAGGTCTGACAATAAAATGAACTAAGAAAACGTACTCACTTTTAACCTTTTATTGGGGAGCTCCTGGTATTACTCAAATACACACTCCCAAATAACACAACTATTGATAGCCCGAACTTTCGTACTATCGTAATATCGTAGAAAAATAGGTAAATCGCATATCAATAATCAGAAAGAACCTATCACATATAAAACGAAGCTCTTTGGTATACTTGAGCGCGTCTATATATACTGCATACCACCACGTCATGACTTACACTCGTTGCCACATATAATTCAGCGGGAGAAACAACATCTCGTTAAGTGAGAAGATAATTTGCATGGGAAAATAAAATAACAAGAGATAGTAAAATCAAAGAGAAACTGAATCTAGAGTATACGTTACATAATATGTACGCTATCTAAAGCTACAACTAACTGCCTAAGAGGCAGATGGATCAAATTCAAAATGTAATGCATTTTTAATGCCAAATCTGACAAGGCTGGCTAGTTTGCAGAAGCATTGGCTGAATATCTGAGCTCAAGCACATCTCAGCAGCGACTCCAAATTGATATTAACAAGTCGATGTCTGTAGTTGATAAATCTCATCGTAGAGTAAGTCGATTCGCACTCCTGTATATTCCCATTTCACTTTCCTTTTCAGGATTTGCCCTTTTTATGTTACATTCGTTATCCTTGCTGTTGAATATTTTGTTTCAAGTTGAACCACACTTGGCCAATTATTTCAAAACACTCGATTTCAAATTTGGGAAAATAAATGTTCCAGTGTCCCAAACTCTGTTCAGAAAGTAAGTCAACGTAATGCCTGCATTTGCCAAAAACAGGAAGGTGGAAATTTCTTTGCCTGAATTTGTAACTTGAAAGCGGAAAGGTCACGCAAATATTCAAATGATAAATTGAAGTCACACAAATAAAAACACGTGATTAAAATTTCTGGGACAGTTTTTTATCTAGTATGCATATGAGCTCCTGCTAAAATACACAATGATTAGAAACAAACAGAATCACCAGCCATTAGTGTTAACTTTCCTATAGCACCTTCTAAACGGTCAGCTAAAACAGTAACGGTACTCGAAAGATACAGTGTAAGAGTGCAAAACGTACATCGCAACAACGTAAATGGTCCAGCTAGAAAACAACCGAGCTACAAACAACCCAGAGCTGACAGGCTACAAAAGGACATCAATACGGTGGTTATTTGCTTCTAACCTTCCACAGTGGCCGAAAGATTGCAGCAATAGCACTCCTGTAGGATACAGCGGGACAGGGATTGAAGCCTCATTGTGGCCATCCGTACCAGTTCCCAGAGTCATTATAATTATTAACATTAGCAATAAATATGTAAAACAAATTACTACGTTTCCGAATAAGCAATGAGGTAATTGAATACATCCTTTTATTTCGACAGTGAGTTAACACCCACGCAATATAACTATTTTATCTGATTTATATGCGCTCAATTGTCTTGCAAGGTATTTTATGTTTATAGTATTATTCCATTTTTTTACTAAATATCAGTCATATTTAAAAAGATTTTCTTTGTTTAACCGTCAAGAAACCAATATTTTATTAACAAATGTATTCGTTTTATTTCCTTCAAGCCGAGCAAAAAAGGCTTTTCGTTTTTTTCTAGAAATCTATGGTGAGGTTTGCAAAATGGGTCAAACGCTCCTTGAGAGTTTGCACTAAAATGAGATTAATTTTTGACTCGAATTCTTGAATGTGTTGTGTCAGCTCACATATTGCTTTTCCCTGTCCCTGGAACTTCACGTTTTACTCATTTAAGTGAAATATTATACAACACAAAAATGTAAATCACACTGCCATGAAGTGTCAAAAAATTTATTTTATGAGACATTTCTCAACAAGAAGATCTCGAATTTTAAGGAAGCAATTTGGTAAATCACAAAAACTTTTCTTCTGCTTAACCATCTCATATTTGCATAGTCAGTAAGAACCTCGAACTCACAGTCACCGAATTTTTTCAAGGGCTCAACAAACTGTCAACAGACGAGAAAACTTCCTCTACAGTTGTAATTTACGATTTTCATAACCATGTCTATCAAATTTTCAAAATGCTATTTCCCCGTGTTTCATGGTACACATTATACTGATTCAGAATATAATGGAGGTAGGGTAACATGTGTTTACACTGTTCTCACTCAAATACTGCTTCAAACGAGATACAAATCATAATGTGCTTCCAATCATTGTGGGTGCATCGTCCGTTTTAATCGAAACTAATTTTAACAGATCCTGGTCTCAAATTTTTAAGATTGATTCTAAAACATGTTCGAGCATAATTTCATCGTTCGGCCCCGCAGTCCACAAAAATACAAGGATTTCTTCAGGAATTGTAAGATCCGGAAGCACAAACCGAACTTAAAATATTAATTGCGCTATGTCAGTAAATTAGTTTGACGCGTCCAGCGCAAGGGAAAGGCCCAAACAATCTTTTAATTGTCCAAGGTGTTGTTCTTCTGTTATTAGATAACTCCAGCACTCTACGAACAGGCGTTCCATGACTTGAGTGCAAATTTAGCACGTTTTGAAGGACATCATTATTCACGTTCGATACACAGTTCTTCAATCAACGAAATCAGAATGTTTTTTTTTAATCTCAGCATCAGAGAATTTGTTTTTCCGACCCATCGTATCATCACTACAGACCAGAAATGTTACACATTTGCTAGTGCTTTCTGATGAAGAAGGTCATTTCCAGCAGTATAAAGCGTCACTCCACCACAGAGTAGTTCGAGAAGCACGAAAGTGAATTTAAATTGCTGAAACTTTCGTCATAATGTGCATAATTGGCGTTTTCGATACGCCATTGCTTTGTGGTTATTCTCCACCGAATTTTGACTTATCATATTCGCCGCTAGACAGCGTTGCACCCCCTTTGCTGATAAAGGCAGAGCTTTCTTTTTGCAGCAAAAATATTTGTCTCCTTCGAAGACAGATATACTTACACAACACTTCCCACAAGCAATATGTAAGTGGATTTTTGTGCGTGGACTGAATCCAGTCAATTTTTCTGGATTCTGGAACAGATATATCATCGGTTTCTTTATCAAACTATTAAATGCAATCTTAATAATAACATGCGATAATGTCCACTTTTTCTGGATATCATTCTTAAGGATCAATTTAGGAAATACAGATTCGGACTGACAACAAGCACTTACGAAGTAGCCACGCAGGAGCAATGCCCGTAAGATTTCCAATATTTCCCGAAAGCTGCATTTGAATGTACGCCAGTTAGATTCAGTTTAATCCCTGATTAATATTACGCTCTATATTTCTCCAACGTTGCACATAAAAGCTTGGCTAGCAGCATTTATGTGTAGAAATATTTACGCAAACTTTTTGGCTTTCCTGTTTGCTCCGTAAAAAGGCAAAACGCATGGGACTGGCTGACCTTTAGTGTTTGCTTATTATTTTCAATATTATCCAGGTTTTGCCAAATAAAGTGGTGGCACATATCCCTTACTGTCATTCCCATTATTCGTCAATTTTTGGCTAGCAGTAGTGAGAATATTATTTTCTATAAATTCCAAATTTCTTCTTATATATGCAATGCTATTGAACACTAAATGTATAGGTTTTTCATGGGAACAGCCTATGAGCAACGTTGCCTTGATCTGTTACTATACGTCATTGGACAGTTTCTTCCTTCAGTTTAATATTCAGAAAACGATTATAATCAGATTTGAGTCGTTCAAGGTGTCCATGGTGTGTATTTATGAGACTCAGGTAGTGATGCTTAGTCACTTCGTTATTTGAATCGGTTCCAAACCGAAGCGAATCCAATAACTGAGTATCCAAGAATCACTACCAGCGTCTGGTAAATTTACATGGAGGAATTAAATTTGTTATTTGAGTGTTCACTGAGGCCGATACCGAGACAGGCTTTAATGTAAGGATTATGGTTGAAACCAAGCCAGTAATTTGCGTTTGTACTAAAATTTTCTCTTCTCAATTTTTAGGAGTTGGACGTTAAAACATGAATGCTGCTTTCATAATGTCTGTAAGCAAAAGTTCTAGTCCATCGTGACATCCCTTATAATTTTACCGTAATCTTTTGACAGATACGCCAAGCAAGCTCACTCTTGCTTTTCAAGTTCCATTTTCATAATCCCAAGAAAATCAATCTAAAAAAATATATTCCTTCCGCAACAGTCCCTCATTGTAATATTTCTGATTAATAATTAAATAAATGCTATGTACTCTGCGATTAACAAACCATTTCCAACGTAATTTAAGAAACACTTTTTACTGACGTCTTTGCATGATACCCGCTGATTGGCCAAATATTATGACCATCTGGTGAGGACGTTGTTGGGCCACCTTTTCCCTTTAATACTACTTGAATTCTTCTTGGTATGGAACTTATTAAACGCGGGTATGTGGCTTGGGGTATATTATCCCAAATGAGATCAAATGTATCCTCTAGCTGTTGAAGATTTGGTTGGCGAATCCAGCTCTGTGATGCTACTTTCGACTTCATACCACAAATGCCCCATTGGATTGAGTTCTAATGATTCAGGAGACCAATATAGCAGGAAAAAGGATCCCTGATGCTCCTTAAACCATTCGCGTACAATATGCGCACTATGGCATGTAGATATTCCTGATCCGAACAGCTTCTGATGCCCGGTGATATAAGGAAATGACACGAATTTGGCTTTGAGCAATTGTCATCTTTACTTTTGCACATTCCCGTTATAACTGACACCATTGACGCAATGACCAGTGTTTGATAGGAAGCAACCTTAAAGCTATAAATTTACACTTCAAGAGTCACGCAGCGTGATGTATAAATTCTCAAATTTCTGGTTAACTGCAGGAGTCTGCAAAATCCGACATTTCATTTGTAACAACCTAATAGTGATGAAATTATAGTGATTCGGATTAAGGCAGTGCTGGTGAAAAGATATAGTTGCGTATCATGTACTGAAATTTGTTTACAAATGTATTTGAAAGCACATTTCGCTGCATCATTCAAGACGAGTCCAAACTTAGTCCGAAAACGGATTAGATACAATTAAGATGACAGTACTCATATGTTAAATCAATTTTTAGTACATAACCATCATCTTATATAATATTTCTTATTGTATAATAATCAACAATCAGTACTTTTTAATGACAAATATTTGTTTAATGAACACAGTAAAATTAATCAATTGATATGAGTATATGAATTATCACTACGGTAATATCCATTGGGACAAACCGTCAACATAACTGTGTGGGCTTGGTCGGCAACGATACTTAAGATTCTCGAAACCCTGAAAAAAATTACATCTAATGATTCAGCGCTTAACCTTGATCTTCTTTCCCCTAAAACTTGAACTGCTGCACTAAACACACTCTTGCTTGCAGAACTACAGGCTGGTATACATAGTTCACGTCTCGCAATGACAGCTAGCTTAGGAAATTAAGCATGATTCCACGACGGTAACAAATCCACAGCTTCAAGATGTGTTTATCCAATGTGCAATTCTAGATACTTACAAATTTCATCAGGATCAGGATCATGAATTCCAAACTCATCTTGCAAATCTTCAACAAAAATGCTAATTTCTTCGCGGAAAAAAAAAATCCGAAAAATGAAAACTATTATTGCTGAAGAGATTAAGCTACAGATCTAGAAGTGGCACAACCCGTGCATTTAACACTAGAAATTCTTTTTTTTTTTTTTTTTGGTAACAAGTGTATAACAATAATATCCAGGGAATTACTTTTAATTACAGTTATTCATGAAGGTAAGTTTTAAAAAATGAAGTTGGATATATACGTATAAAGAGTTCAGTAATAAAATTCAACATACACTGACGGAAAACAAATCCCAACACCTAGAAGGGGTTGTGTTAGATAAACGACAGTTGATAGGCGGTGAGAGTACATCTGTAAGATGACGTCTATGCAAATTTCGCGCTCGGCGCATACGTGTGGCGCTAATAGCGCCGCTCGGAACATGCAAAGCAGGTTTGCTGTAAACACGCGCTGTAACGTTCGTGAGCGTTAGTTATCGTTGAGTTTCGACGTAGTGTGTTGATGTTAGTCAAGAATGCCTTTAAGAAGACGAAGAAGCCATTATCAACAGCTCACGGAGTTTGAACGAGGTCGTGTAATAGGGCTACGAGAAGGTGGATTTTCTTTCCGCAATATTGCAGAACGACTTGGCAGGAATGTAGCCACTGTGCACGATTGTTGGCAGCGGTGGTCAAGGGAAGGTACTGCCTCAAAAAGACCGGGTTCCGGCCGGCCACGTGGCACTACTGAGAGGGAAGACTGTCGTGTACGGCGTATGGCCGTGGCGCATCTTACCGCGTCTGCGGCAGCAATTCGAGCTGCAGTTGCCACCACAGTGACACAACGAACTGTTTAAAATCGGTTACTTGAAGGACAGCTCCGAGCCATACGTCCTGTAGCGTGCATTCCACTTACTCCAAATCACTGACGTTTGCGACGTCAGTGGTGTCAAGCTAGAGCTCATTGGAGGACGGAGTGGAGATCTGTTGTGTTTTCTGAAGAAAGCCGGTTCTGCCTGGGTGCCAGTGATGGCCGTGTGTTGGTTAAAAAGAGGCCAGGTGAGCGCCTGCAACCAACCTGTCTGCGGCCGAGACACACTGGACCTACACCTGGAGTTATGGTCTGGGGAGCAATTTCCTATGACAGCAGGAGCACTCTCGTGGTTATCCCACGCACCCTGACTGCACAGTTGTACGTCGGTCTGGTGATTCAACCTGTTGTGCTGCCATTAATGAACAGCATTCCAGGGGGTGTTTTCCAACAGGATAACGCTCGCCTGCATACCACTGTTGTAACCCTACATGCTATACAGAGTGTCGACATGTTGCCGTGGCCTGCTAGATCACCAGATCTTTCACCAATCAAGCACGTATGGGACATCATTGGACGACAACTCCAGCGTCACCCCCAAGCAGCATTAACCGTCCCTGTATTGACCGACCAAGTGCAACAGGCATGGAACTCCATCCCACAAACTGACATCCAGCACCTGTACGACACAATGCATTAACGTTTGCGTGCTTGCATTCAACATTCTGGCGGTTACACCGGTTATTAATGTACCAGCATTTCACATTTAAAATGGCTTTTCTCGCGCTTACATTAAGCTGTGATCTTGAAACCTTAATCGATTAAATATGTTACCTATACAAATGTATTCCGCCATTTCATTCCTCTACAACTATTTTTTCGCGGTGTTGGGATTTTGTTTTCCGTCAGTTTATGTAAGGCTAAGCCCGGGCCCGAGCTTTTCGGCTCTGAAAAAATTCTGAGCCCGCCCGAGCACGGTATGGGCCAGATTTCTGTAGACGAGCACTAGCTCGAGCTCATCTCTAATACCCAGAAATGAGGATACCTTTTTTCATTACTAAGCGTATATTTATATTTAATTGTTTTATAATAGTGTGTACATGAAACACTTTATCAAACAAATATGAGATCGGCAATCCCTTTAAAATACCTGAAAAGTACTGAAGAATACCGTATTACTCAAAAAAACTAAAAAACTTCAAATCTAACGTTCTGGTTTTCGATTTAGGCTCTACAATTCAGTTTGAAAATTTGGCAAAAATGTATTTTGGTTGTCTTTATTCTTCCGAACTCTTAATGAAAAACATAGAATCCGTTCTGAATACATATATATGGGAATTAGAAATAAATAAGCAAACTCACCTCATGTCCTCGCTTTTAAAGAATCCGTAATCCCTACAATGTTTTTAGCCTTCTATCAGGGTGTGTCAAAATTTCATTAAGTTTGCGCTACATACTATTTTCGAAGTCCATCGCTGTGCTCTCCAGCGTAGAATGGGTACAGTATCAACGTGTTACAAACGTGGCTGATGAGGTGAATTTTACATGTGCATATATTACTTATTAGGTGCGCAAAGGATGAAGGTTGAAAAATCTGCTTTTATGGCACTCTTCGGCAAATATTGTAAAAGACCGAGATAAAAATTTCCGCTGTTGAAGGTAACCCGACATTTCAATGGTGAGGACACCAATCTCGAAGAGAATTTAAGGTCAGGAGGTACAACGCACGCAAACTTTACACCGAAGAGACAGAACATTATGAAGAGAGGAACTTTATGCAAATGGAAGTTACTGATTATAAAGTAAGGCCCCTGTGCAGGTCATGAACCTATACGAATCACATCCGATTCTGAGCTCTTTTAAATCACTGTTATCTTTGTTCTTCATACGGGAAAAGCAAAAGGGATATTGAAAAAAGCACCATAATAAAGGGCAGACGACAAAGTGAGAACATTTCCGCGAAGGCTAAGCTCCAGCCGCGCTCATGGTCAGCTCTGGTTCATACCTTCAAAGAGTGGTCCTAAGAGAAAAAGCCACTACCGCTGAAATGGTGTGGCCCGACCATCGCTCATGGTGCGATTGGTGAGCGAAGGGTTTCCAGTATGGTAGGAACAAACAGACTAGATACTGTACCGCACCTAACAGCTAATTCGAATGCTGAGTACTGAGGTGATGTTTTACAACCCACAGTACATCGAACCCGGCTATAAATGGAATGCGACTCCGAAGGCAGCTCCGAGTAACCAGGGTATTATCATTTCGCCGTCGAAAATGCTTAGAATGAACACGCAAAAATCAAAACTGGACCTTTAATGATTGGAAATGTGTCTTGTGGTTCGACGAATATATTTTTCTGTTGCACCATCTAGTTGGCCTGTTACGTGTGCTTTGTTAACTTGTGAAGTGTTGGTATTAGGATGTACCGTAGGACGAAAACAAGCCAGCGGTGGAAGGGTGAGTTTTAAGGCAACGTCCTGCAAGGAAACCGTGGGTCCAGTCATTGATGTGTAGGGAACCATGACGTCTATCACCGACTTTTTCATTGAAAACCAGGTACATCCTTTTGTTCCAACGATAATCACCTCTAGTAGTGCCTTCTTTCAGCGGGATAATGCGCAATGCCAAACTGCTTGGATTGTTCGATAATATTTCGAAGTACATCAGAAAGATTCCCACATATTGCCCTGAACTGCAAATACTACCGACACCAGCTCTCTCAAGCATCTGTGGTTTCTGTTACAACTGCAAATCTGACTGCGGTGGACCAAACACGTAATTTACGAGAGTTAGAGGATCTGATGGTAACGTATTAGTACCAGCAGATTTTTGACAGATTTAAAAATATTGTACGTTCCATGGCTTGCCAGATAAGAGCTGTTTTACCTGCATGTGGAGAACTTATATCACATTAAGCATGTGATCATAATGTTTTGGTTTGGCGTATTATGACTTTATTATCGGATGAGGCAAGATAACTGAAGATGGTTAAGTACATTAAAATCCACGGAACTTGCTTCCAGCTATGGCTTGACGAACTATCGGAATTCACAAGGTGCACTACATTCCCGTACAAACCACTGCTGATAGGAATTGTTATTATTAATATTTCGTACAATACATCATAGCTATTATAATAGAACAAAAGGAATGGAAGTCTCGTTAATAGATATTCTTAGAACTATTGCCAACTAACACAGACCTCGATGGAACTTTAAGTAAAATTACAAAACGTAAGGTTTATGAAAAATATGTTTCTACTTAATCATTAAAACAACTATTCACAAAAATTAAGAGTGCGTGGGAGCTTTCTCAAGATATTCTACTCATGCAGGTTATGGAATACTAATTCCGAATCATTCCAAACGGTACTCTAGCAAGGAACACAGCAAGAGGAGGTTCAGATCCACAATAAAACAACAATTATATAGTATTGCGCATAGTGAATTATGATCCACTGAATGATTCCCTTGATCAGTTATTTAAAACTCAGTTGACATTGATTCCAAGGTGCTTCTTTCAAGCACTTTCTGCTATTATTATGCATCAAACAACAATTTGTTTCATATGAAAATAATTTTTTCTTATACTTTATTGTTTCGAGGAATTACTGACACCTGTAGTAGAATTCATATCTCAATTCGCAATGTATTAAAAAATGACGACAAATCTATGGCAGCGTTAAACCAGAATTTTGAACAGTAAGCCAAGTGTTATATTGATTTTTTTTTCGGAATTTGTTTCCTCATAGTTCATTACATATCAGCAAAAAAATAAACTTCCAATTAACAAAGACTTTACATAATTTATAAACTAAAACACATTCTTTAATGTCGTAAAACTAATGCACAATTTAAGCCGAGCTTTGGCGCTCCACATGGAGGCTTCATCGGGTCTATGATATCAAAGCCTTCTTAAAATAAAAATAGAATTGTAGCATTGTAAGTTGCTATTTTGTAAAAGGCTTTGGTAGTATTACCCAGACGGCGCCTCCCTGTGGAGCTCGAAAGCTTGGCTTAAATTGTGTATTACTTTTTCGCCAATAAAGAAAGTGTTTTATTTCGACATCCAGCAATTTACCAGTAAACGATCGTTTCCATATCATCCGAATGCACGGAGTAGTCCGAACGTTTTGTTAGGTTTAGTATCCATCTCAGAATCATGAAAATATTTCATAAATATGTCTTGATTTCAGATTTCACTAACGGTGCTCGTACCTAACGTTTGTCGTTCTCCTATTGAGGAACGATGATTCAGTGCTATTCAGTGCTCACAGTTTTGCTATTAGTGAGGTGTGAACAGAACGTGTTATTTCACAATTTTTTTGTGAGGTGTGAAAGGCTTTAACTCTACATACGAATTTTACTGCAGTTTGACATATTATTAATTCACGCCAAATTTTACTCTTCTACCACTGTTTTGCGCCTCTTTGTAAATAAATGTAGAAACAACAGTTCATGAATATTTTCATGATGTGCACTATTTGTTTTATTGGTTTCGACGTTGCTAATATTTCGAAAGAAATGAGCACCAAAGAACATTGTGCCCCAAAGTAAACATTTCACTTTGCATGAATGGATTTAATCAGCCTGGTAGCTTCTCCTTTGATTTGGATTTTACTAAGGGCGCAGTTTCCAGCTTCACTTTTGGATACATATTCATGAAACATTTGTTGAGACTACCCACTTTGGAAATCCATCAGGAGTATTTTTCAATCCAACAGCTTTCTAAATAGTTGGAGACTACCTGATTTAGAAGTTACAAGAATTTATAACTATATGGAATGAAAAGTAAAAAGTTATTACAAATATAGAACTTCTTTGGAGGGGAGTAGTAAAAGATGAAGTTTATCTTAGTGACAATAAATGTGAAGAAATACGGTATCTTAGCGATCTGGGTCTTTACGTCAAACGTCGGCTTGAGCGGCTGGCGAGAGCGTTTTTCCAAAAGAAATATTGTTGTGTATCTGCTTCGTACTTTGCCTGTCCCTATTCTTTGCAGGTAGCTTTTGTTCCACTTGTTGCTGATACCATGTAAGCTTAGCGATTGCACAACCCTGCACCCAAATTAAGTTCCTAATTCCTCTCCAAATGTTTTATAGTCAGCAAGGATATAAATCGTTTATGCCTCAAAAATAACCGTTTCTCTGAAGATCGATATAAGTGAACATAATATTACACATCTTCTGTAAAATAACTGCGTTTTTCTACAGGAACTTTGAGATACAGCAGCTGTGACACATAACGCAGTTAATTACCAACACATTGTATATTAAAACTATGACAATAATAGATAGATTATTGCCTATTTTGTCTGTGAATCTGCGATCAAATTTGTTACATTATTATTTCTATTGAACACAACGGTTATGAAGAACTGGACACAAAAATACAGTGATGTAACAAAATTTTCAACTCGAGCGGAATCTTGTACAAAATGCGCATATGTCGTTATATACTTCTGTACATGTACATGATTTCAAAGAAGAGGTTGAGTTTCCGATGGTTTGCCTGAAATGGGGCATTATTCATATAAGGTGATAAAACCTGCACTGAAATAAGTGAAGATCCTTGAAAACCAAACTATGCTCTTACGATAAATCAGACTGAGATAAAAAAAAATTCGTGAAGATAAGGAATCATTTCTGGGTTTAGGCTTATTAACTAGCACTGTTCTCTGTCCAATTAAATGTTTACAAGAGAAAATCTATGTGACGGATAGCAATTAATACCCATTAATTTGAATATCCTTAGAAACTGGTATATTTAGTAGAAGACTGAACACAATATTGTTGAACACTTGCTTAAACCATGATTCCAGTGGTTTAAAGCAAGTGTGCATGAAGTTATTTCATTTGTAAATCAAGAGGATATGCACACTGACGGAAAAAAATCCCAACACCAAAAAGGGGTTGTGTTAGATAAACGACAGTTGGTAAGCGGTGAGAGTACATCTGTAAGATGACGTCTATGCAAATTTCGCGCTCGGCGCATACGTGTGGCGCTAGTAGCGTCCCTCGGAACATGCAAAGCAGGTTTGCTGTAAATACGCGCTGTAACGTTCGTGAGCGTTAGTTATCGTTGAGATTCGACGTAGTGTGTTGATGTTAGTCAAGAATGCCTTTAAGAAGACGAAGAAGCCATTATCAACAGCTTACGGAGTTTGAACGAGGTCGTGTAATAGGGCTACAAGAAGGTGGATTTTCTTTCCGCAATATTGCAGAACGACTTGGCAGGAATGTAGCCACTGTGCATGATTGTTGGCAGCGGTGGTTAAGGGAAGGTACTGCCTCAAGAAGACCGGGTTCCGGCCGGCCACGTGGCACTACTGAGAGGGTAGACCGCCGTGTACGGCGCATGGCCGTGGCGCATCGTACCGCGTCTGCGGCAGCAATTCGAGCTGCAGTTGCCACCACAGTGACACAACGAACTGTTTAAAATCGGTTACTTGAAGGACAGCTCCGAGCCATACGTCCTGTAGCGTGCATTCCACTTACTCCAAATCACTGACGTTTGCGACGTCAGTGGTGTCAAGCTAGAGCTCATTGGAGGACGGAGTGGAGATCTGTTGTGTTTTCTGAAGAAAGCCGGTTCTGCCTGGGTGCCAGTGATGGCCGTGTGTTGGTTAAAAAGAGGCCAGGTGAGCGCCTGCAACCAACCTGTCTGCGGCCGAGACACACTGGACCTACACCTGGGGAGCAATTTCCTATGACAGCAGTAGCACTCTCGTGGTTATCCCACGCACCCTGACGGCACAGTTGTACGTCGGTCTGGTGATTCAACCTGTTGTGCTGCCATTCATGAACAGCATTCCAAGGGGTGTTTTCCAACAGGCTAACGCTCGCCCGCATACCGCTGTTGTAACCCAACATGCTCTACAGAATGTCGATATGTTGACGTGGCCTGCTAGATCACCAGATCTTTCACCAATCGAGCGCGTATGGGACATCATTGGACAACAACTCCAGCGTCACCCCCAACCAGCATTAACCGTCCCTGTATTGACCGACGAAGTGCAACAGGCATGGAACTCCATCCCACAAACTGACATCCAGCACCTGTACGACATAATGCATGAACGTTTTCGTGTTTGAATTCAACATTGTGGCGGTTACACCGGTTATTAATGTACCAGCATTTCACATTTAAAATGGCTCTTCTTGCGCTTACATTAAGCTGTGATCTTGAAACCTTAATCGATTAAATATGTTACCTATACAAATGTATTGCCGCCATTTCATTCCTCTACAACTATTTTTTCGTGGTGTTGGGATTCTTTTTCCGTCAGTGTATAATGTACAGAAATGCTGCCGTATTGACTGCAAACGGGCGGTGTGAGAAATTGATACTCCCCAACATAAGACAGAAATGTAGAGGAATATTAAGGGGAAACTATTGTGGCGGAAGTGAGCACAGTGATGGAAGTAAATTTAAGGAATTTTTAGGGTAGAGTTGAGAACTCATCTCCTCATAAAAATGAAACACCTACTAATACCAAAACTATGTAAGTGGCAGATATATAAAAGTACATTTTTCACCGTGTTGAGGTCACTGAATAGAAAAGGAATCATTAAT
The DNA here is from genome assembly GCA_039090855.1 of Macrothele yani. Taxonomy (NCBI): domain Eukaryota; kingdom Metazoa; phylum Arthropoda; class Arachnida; order Araneae; family Macrothelidae; genus Macrothele; species Macrothele yani. Next base: position 76,784,681 of record CM077017.1, on the reverse strand, counting down.
TATTAATTTCTGTCTCACTACTTTCGCAGTGAAAGTTATCAAACAGAAATATACAAATCAGGCTTATAAATATGGGATGAAAATTATTCGCGTATACGCTCTTGAAGAACTAATGAAGAAAAGCCAAAAAAAAAAAAAAAAAAAGGAGAAGAAAAGAGGACAGGAATTAGTCCTAATTTGCATTACATTTTAATATTTACTTAAGCGTGATCTTTTTATTTACGTTCTATCAGATTCCTACTTAACGTTTTGTTCGAAAAATAAACCATTATTTAGCACCTTTAAGTCATTCTAAAGGCAGTTCTTGGCCGCCTCTGTGGCGCAATTGTCTTAGCGCTTTCTTCTGACCATTTATCCGTTATGGATCCGTGTTCGAATCCCGTGAGGCATGGAAGTCGTGTTTGTCTTACAGTATTGGCTCTATCCCAAACCTGGAGTCAATGACACCAAATGTTTTACGAGGGGTTTATTATAACTCATTTAGATGCGCAAGGTGATCTGTACATGTAATATAGTAACTTTATATATATTTCAAAAAAGCAGAACTTAAGTATTCTGTAAAAGCTAATTTGTGTGAAAATATATGACTAATGTGTTGCACGAAAGTTATGTCGTACTTTTGGAAAAGTCTGTTGAAATGATAGAATCCTAAAAAATCACGCAGTAACAGTAATAGAAGAAATATATTCGACGATTTAATGTAATGGGTTGCTGCGCATGAAATGACTGGCCCGAACGAGCAGTGGAGACAGGACCCCACAACAGCGGAATGGAACCACCCACAGGTGTTGCAGGTATTATGTGACAGAGTTACTACAAATAGCTAGCAGGTGTGTGAAGAACAAGTTTCAGGTGTGGTTGGTTTGGACGTAACGTGGCTTGCAAAAGAAACATGCAGACGCCGGGTTTGAGAGACATCATCTTGTATAAATTTATACTGAGACATTCTGCAGGATTTGCTGCTCGAAACGTTAACAAAGCGTTTGAGTAGAATACAGCCAACGAGCGAACCATTCGGCGATGGTTTGTGAAGTTTTGAAGCGGAGATACGGACCATGAAACGAAACACATGGTCCCCGACCTGTTGCTGTTTCTCAAGATGTTCTGTTACATGTCGATGAAAGAAACCCTCCTATAAACTAGTCGGGAGATAGAGGCAGATGTACGGGTCCACAAAACGACAGTCGTTCGTCGTCTGGCTGCGCTGGGTAAGGTCAAAAGCTGGACATGTACCTGCCGCATGAGTTCCCAACTGCCAACAAGTCTAGGCGTTTGGAATTCTGCATGTCGCTGCTTGCCAGGAATGAACAGAAACCTCTGCTGCATCGAACCGTCACCTGCGAAGAGAAGTGGGTCCATTATGATAACCGGAAACGATCTACAAAAAGGGTTAGGCAAAGCACAGCCTATTGGACGGCATCCTAAGCCACAACCACACACCAAGAAGGTGATGCTCTTTGTCTGATGGTCCACAGCCGGATAATGCACACGTTTCTTGGCAAGAGGCCAAACTAACAGAGCAGAACGTTATTGTGTTGAATTTCACTAAATGCTCCGGACATTGCTGCAGAAACAACCGACTGTGGTCAGCAGACATGGTGATCTACTTCTCCAGGACAACGCCAGCGATCATGTGTCATAAAGAACGATGCTGGCACTAAGTGCCGTGGGATATGAAGCACTGCCTCATCCAGCGTATTTCCCGAAATTGGTTCCAAAAGACTATCAAAATGTTCGTCGCCTGGAGCACTTCCTGTCCGGGAAACAGTTCACGACAGACAACGAGGTTCAACGTGCAGTGGGTGACTTCGGGTCGCAGCCACGAGACCGTTTTTGTTCCGGGATTATGGCCTTGCCGGACAGATGACCACTATGTGTCAATGCCGAGGGCGATTATTTTCCCTAGGTAGGTTGTCCTAATTTTCCGTTTTCGCGTTCCACTTGTGCTGGTACTTTGCCGGACATTTCATTTGCAGCAACCAAAATACTGTGTTTTTCAAATAATAAGAGAACTATATTTGCTGGTTTATTGAATGTAAAACTTGAATTCGATAATTTCTTCACAATGATGATTGCAGCATAAGTAACGAAAATAAAAACTTCAGACAGAATATTGTGCTCCATTATCTAGTAGTATATCTACTAGTATTATAGTGTGTATAGTTTTTTCTTTCGTTTATTCTTTCTTTTTCACTTCTCTTTTTTTCTTTTTTTTTTTTTTAGTTAGCAACCACTTATGCTTAGAAACAGTGAAATCTTGCTTTTAAAGGTTTTACATCCAGCAGTGGATTGATAATGGTTGACAATGATGAAGACATAAATATTTGAATCTTCAATGGGAATGTTAAGATGCTATGCAACTATATAAACAACGAAGATATGGTTAATGCTAAAAGTCTATCGTACGAAACGTCACTATAAAGTAATTCACCGATGCTGTCAAATGTACGGTCATTCAGTTTTCTCAATCACCGCTGATGCCATCAACAAATCGTTAAAATCCAAAAAAATCAAGTCTTAATCTCTTATCCTATAAAGTCCTCTTCTTCAGAGTTGTGTGAGGAGGGGGCAACCATTTTTCTAAACTGTCTTGGAACAAATGTCGTTGGTTCAATGTTACAGCATGCCTCCCTATATGCAATAATGAAGAGGCTTTCCCTTAGGAAGACAGTACGTTTATTACACTTGAGTTAAGTACCCTAACATTTGTCCAATCTGGGGAGTAACCTCCCTTGGTTAACAGCTTGAGTGAAAGCTGTGGAAACCGTTCCAGAACGAAGAGCGTATTTATGTTCACCCATTCTGACATTAACGGTTCTTAGGGTGGAACCTATATAGTATTTAACTGCAGTATCTGAATCTTCATGAATTAATGGTATGCAGTAGACGCCTGCTTTGTTAAGTGCTGGGACTCTACCTCTATCATTTCTTATCGTGGAAAAAAGGTTTCTGGTGGACACTCCAAACGTTAGATTGTGTTTGTAACAGGCTTTTCTTAAAATAGACACAAGAGGTGGAATGAAATCATTTTTGCCGATGTACTTAGAAGGTTTTTTATCTGTTGACAAAGTCGTGAATCTCAGTCTTGGAAATTGTTGTAATAGTCCTTGGAAGAGGTTGACAGAGAACCCAAACAATAAGGCCAAATTTTGAACTCTAGAAAGTTCATCACGTCGAGTTTTACTTGTCGAAGAATGGGTGAAGGCACGTCTTATCAAGAAGCGTAAAGCTGAAGCGTTATGTTCGGGAGGGTGAGAAGAAATAAATGGAATCGTACAAGGTATGAACGTCGGTTTACGGAAAACACAATGCTTGATTTTATTGGAATTCGAATCTCGAGAAAGTAAAATGTCCAGGAATGGCAATTTTCCCTCTTTCTCAAGGTCTTTGGTAAACTTTATAGTTGGAAAGTGGGTAGAAAGACAATCTACAAATTTGTCCAGTAAAGGTAAAGCATGGGGCCAAACAACCAACATGTCATCAACGTACCTAGTCAACAGTGACGGTTGATAAGGGAAGTCCAACATGACCTTGTTTTCTAGATGCTGCATGAGGATCTCGGCTAAAACGGGGGAGAGGGGGGAACCCATTGGTGCCCTTTCCTTTTGTTGATAGAACTTACCATCAAATTTAAAGTAAGTTCTCTTAGCTACGAGTTTGAGACCAGAAATTATTGCATTAGATTCAAGTGGAGAGATGGAATTGTCTTCTTGTAATTTGTCCTCAATAATTGAGTGAACGGTGTTGAGTGGTATACTTGGAAATAATGATACTACATCCAGCGAAGCCATTATGAACTCAAATGGAAATGCAAATGGACGATGTCAACGCTCTTTCCACGTTATTTTTTAAACAACGCATAGCGACTGAAAAATTGTATTCCGTCACCGCTGGGATCAAACCCCAGAACTTTCGATAACTAGTCGAGTGCGTTCGAATTTACGCTACGGCGCCAACAATTCTCAGCGCCATGCGTGGTTTATCAGTCAGCATCTGACTACACGAATACGTATTGATGGTCTCAGCAACTGAGATGGCGTCATCTGGTGGCATTTAACAAAACAGCTATTTAATTGTAGCTGATAAATTCAAAGGGCGATAGAAAATGGTTAATATATATCAAATACGTGGAGATAATGCAAATGGACGATGTCATCGCTCTTTCCACGTTATTTTTTAAACAACGCATAGCGACTGAAGAATTGTATTCCGGCACCGCTGGGATCGAACCCCAGAACTCTCGATAACTAGTCGAGGGCGTTCGAATTTACGCTCCGGCGCCAACAATTCTCAGCACCGTGCGTGGTTTATCAGTCAGCATCTGACTACATGAATACGTATTAATGGTCTCCGCAACTGAGATGAATTTATCAGCTACAATTAAATAGCTGTTGCGTTAAACGACACCAGATGATGCCATCTCAGTTGCTGAGACCATCCAAACGTATTCGTGTAGTCAGATGCTGACTGATAAACCACGCATGGCGCTGAGAATTGTTGGCGCCGTAGCGTAAATTCTAATTCACTCGACTAGTTATCGAGGTTCTGGGGTTCGATCCCAGCGGTGCCGGAATACAATTTTTCAGTCGCTATGCGTTGTTTAAAAATAACGTGGAAAGAGCGATGACATGGTCCATTTGCATTATCTCCACGTATTTGATATATATTAACCATTATGAACTCAGTTCCCCCAGAGTCAAAGGTTTTGATACGAGATATAGCCTGCATAGAACTTTAAATGGATACAGAGGAATTTGAGGTGAGAAGTTTTAAAAAATGAAGCCAACGCTGTCTCGAGTGTGCGAGTAGGGTTAGCATATCCTGAAACAAGCAACCTGAGAGGTTGATCCGGTTTGTAAATTTTCATTTTTCCAAAAACTTTGGGAACCCTAGAATCTACTGGAGGTCTCATATTTGTAGAAATAGATTTAGGTAGGAAACCTTGGTTTCATAGTTTACCTAATTCTGCAATAGTAGCTGAAGTTGGGTCAGTCCTGAGAACACGGTGGGGAACTAAATTGATGACCTGTTTCATCCTAGCGTAATAGTCATCACGGTCCAGAATAATGATTTGTTGTGTTTTGTGTGCACAAATGATTGACAAGTTTGGGTTTTTTGCTAGCTGTAGTAACTGTTCTCGTTCGTATTTCAGAGCTGGTGATGTTCTATTAGGCCCTGCAAGAGTCTTGGCCAAAGTATAACGAGCAGAATCACGTACTTCTTCGGGAAGTGCACTGATAATGTTTTCAAACTGTGGGATGGGATTTAGAGGTCAAAAAGAAGACGCTAGAAAGCTAAATTTAAATCCCCGACTTAGGGCTGAACGTTGGCTGTCCGAGAGTTCTACAGAACTGTAGTTAAGGAATAGTTTTTGTAGCGACTATTCATCAGCATGTTCAAAATTTTGACTTCGCAGATGAATTTGTAAGGGTCGGTTTGATACCAGAACCAGGTCACAGAGTATCCGTATATGTCGTTAATTAACCACATTCGCCTCTTTTTGTAAATTAGAAAAGAAAATCATTAAACGCTTACCCAAGATCATTTGGTGAGCATGTCTCGTCAGGTAGGCATATGCATTATATGACTTACGGTTGAGCATGTCCACATATAGCTTCGTTTCCTTCTTATTTCAGCCGTTAATATTTTTTTGTTGTGCTTTGGCGATGACACAGGCATCTCTTTGAGATATTGCATAACATCTGATTCTAAAAAACTTTGGCATCACTTTCAGTGAGCGACAATTAATTAAAAAGCTTAAGTGAGCCTCGTAGACAGATCATATTTCTGCGAAAAACACAGAAGATCTAAATAACCCTCTCCATGCCTCGTGCACTTTAGGTAAGGTATCCACTGGAAGAGGTTCCTCACAAAGCATAAGAAATTTGCAGCTAAGATATGGTTAATGCTAAAAGTCTATCGTACGAAAGGTCACTATAAAGTAATTCACCGATGCTGTCACACGTACGGTCATTCAGAAACATAATTTTCAAATTGCAGGTCAAGAATAAAAACATTTTATTTACAATTAAAAATTAATATTTACACGCGAGATCTTTCGGGGCTGAACATAGCACCCATCATCAGGATCAAGCTCCACGAAACACAGGAGCAGACATTATATACTGACAACACGACCAGATACTGCTGTTAAATACTATACAGTTTCTACTCTAAGAACCATTAATGTCAGAATGGGTGAACATAAATACGCTCTTCGTTCTGGAACGGTTTCCACAGCTTTCACTCAAGCTGTTAACCAGGGAGGGACTCCCCAAATTGGACAAATGTTCGGGTACTTAACTCAAGTGTTAATAAAAGTACTGTCTTCCTTACGGAAAGCCTCTTCATTATTGCATATGGGCAGGCATGCTGTAACATTGAACTCCCGACATTTGTTCCAAGACAGTTTAGAAAGATCGTTGCCCCCTCCTCACACAACTCTGAAGAAGAGGACTTTATAGGATAAGAGATTAAGACTTGATTTTTTGGACTTTAACGATTTGTAGATGGCATCACCGGTGATTGAGAAAACCGAGTGAATTGTGGGTCGTGTTGGCAGTATATAATGTCTGCTCCTGAGTTTCGTAGCGCTTGATCCTGATGATGGGTGCTATTTTCAGCCCCGAAAGATCTCGCGTGTAATTATTAATTTTTAATATTAAATAAAGTGTTTTTAATCTTGACCTACAATTTGAAAATTATGTTTGTGAATGACCGTACGTGTGACAGCATCGGAGAATTACTTAATAGTGACGTTTCGTACGATAGACTTTTAGCATTAACCATATCTTAGCTGCAAATTTCTTATGCTTTGTAAGAAACCTCTTCAAGTGGATACCTTAACTAAAGTGCACGAGGCACGGAGAGGGCTTTTAAAATCTTCTGTGTTTTTCGCAGAAAATTATCTGTCAACGAGGCCCACTTAAGCTTTTTAATTAATTGTCGCTCACTGAAAGTGATGCCAAAGTTTCTCAGAATCAGATGCTTCCCAATATCTCAAAGAGGTGCCTGGGTCATCGCCAATGCACAACAAAAAAGATGAACAGCTGAAATAAGGAGGAAACGAAGCTATGTGGACACGCTCAACCGTAAGTCATATAATGCATATGCCTACCTGACGAGACATGCACACCAAATTATCTTGGGTAAGCGTTTAATGATTGTCTTTTCTAATTTACAAAAAGAGGTGAATGTGGTTAATCAACGACATATACGGAAACTCTGTGACCTGGTTCTGGTATCAAACCGACCCTTACAAATTCATCTGCGAAGTCAAAATGTTGAAGATGCTGATGAATACTCGCTACAAGAACCATTCCTTAACTACATTTCTGTTGAACTCTCGGGCAGCCAACGTTCAGCCCTAAGTCGAGAATTTAAATTTAGTTTTCCAGTGTCTTCTTTTCGACCTCTAAATACCATCCCACAGGTTGAAAACGTTATCAGTGCACTTGCCAAAGAAGTACGTGATTCTACTCGTTATACTTTGGCCAAGACTCTTGCAGGGCTTAATACTGTAGAACATCACCAGCTCTGAAATACGAACGAGAACAGTTACTACAGCTAGCAAAAAAAACCAAACTTCTCAATCATTTGTGCAGACAAAACACAACAAATCAATATTCTGGACCGTGACGACTATTACGCTAGGATAAAACAGGCCATCAATTTAGTTCCCCACCGTGTTCTCAGGTTTGACCCAACTTCAGCTACTATTGCAGAATTAAGTAAACTAAGAAACCAAGGTTTCCTATTTAAATCTATTTCTACAAAAATGAGACCTCCAGTAAGACCTAGGGTTCCCGAGGTCTTTGGAAAAATGAAAATTCAAAAACCGGATCAACCGCTTAGGTTGCTTGTTTCAGGATATGCTAAACCTACTCGCACATTCGAGACAGCGTTGGCTTCATTTTTAAAACCTCTCACCTCAAATTCCTCTGTATCCATTTAAAGTTCTATGCAGGCTATATCTCGTATCAAAACCTTTGACTCTGGGGGAACTGAGTTCATAATGGCTTCGCTGGATGTAGTATTACTATTTCCAAGTATACCACTCAACACCGTTCACTCAATTATTGAGGACAAATTACAAGAAGACAATTCCATCTCTCCACTTGAATCTAATGCAATAATTTCTGGTCTCAAACTCGTAGCTAAGAGAACTTACTTTAAATTTGATTGTAAGTTCTATCAACAAAAGGAAAGGGCACCAATGGGTTCCCCCCTCTCCCCCGTTTTAGCCGAGATCCTCATGCAGCATCTAGAAAACAAGGTCATGTTGGACTTCCCTTATCAACCGTCACTGTTGACTAGGTACGTTGATGACATGTTGGTTGTTTGGCCCCATGCTTTACCTTTACTGGACAAATTTGTAGATTGTCTTTCTACCCACTTTCCAACTATAAAGTTTACCAAAGACCTTGAGAAAGAGGGAAAATTGCCATTCCTGGACATTTTACTGTCTCGAGATTCGAATTCCAATAAAATCAAGCATTGTGTTTTCCGCAAACCGACGTTCATACCTTGTATGATCCCATTCACTTCTTCTCACCCTCCAGAACATAAAGCTTCAGCTTTACGCTTCTTGATAAGACGTGCCTTCACCCATTCTTCGACAAGTAAAACTCGACGTGATGAACTTTCTAGAGTTCAAAATTTGGCCTTATTGTTTGTGTTCTCTGTCAACCTCGTCCAAGGACTATTACAACAATTTCCAAGACTGAGATTCACGACTTTGTCAACAGATAAAGAACCTACTAAGTACATCGGCAAAGTTGATTTCATTCCAACTCTTGTGTCTATTTTAAGAAACGCCTGTTAGAAACACAATCTAACGTTTGGAGTGTCTACCAGAAATATTTTTTCCACGATAAGAAATGATAGAGATAGAGTCCCAGCACTTAACAAACCAGGCGTCTACTGCATACCACTAATTCATGAAGATTCAGATACTGCAGTTAAATACTATATAGGTTCTACCCTAAGAACCGTTAATGTCAGAATGGGTGAACATAAATACGCTCTTCGTTCTGGAACGGTTTCCACAGCTTTCACTCAAGCTGTTAACCAGGGAGGTTACTCCCCAGATTGGGCAAGTGTTAGGGTACTTAACTCAAGTGTTAATAAACGTACTGTCTTCCTTACGGAAAGCCTCTTCATTATTGCATATGGGGAGGCATGCTGTAACATTGAACTCCCGACATTTGTTCCAAGACAGTATAGAAAGATGGTTGCCCCCTCCTCACACAACTCTGAAGAAGAGGACTTTATAGGACAAGAGATTAAGATTTGATTTTTTTGAATTTAACGATTTGTTGATGGCATCACCGGTGATTGACAAAACCGAGTGAATTGTGGGTCGTGTTGACAGTATATAATGTCTGCTTCTGTGTTACGTGGCGCTTGAGCCTGATGATGGGTGCTATGTTCAGCCCCGAAAGATCTCGCGTGTAAATATTTATTTTTAATATGAAATAAAGTGTTTTTATTCTTGACCTACAATTTGAAAATTATGTTTGTGAATGACCGTACGTGTGACAGCATCGGAGAATTACTTAATAGTGACGTTTCGTACGATAGACTTTTAGCATTAACCATATCTTAGCTGCAAATTTCTTATGCTTTGTAAGAAACCTCTTCAAGTGGATACCTTAACTAAAGTGCACGAGGCACGGAGAGGGCTTTTAAAATCTTCTATGTTTTTCGCAGAAAATTATCTGTCAACGAGGCCCACTTAAGCTTTTTAATTAATTGTCGCTCACTGAAACTGATGCCAAAGTTTCTCAGAATCAGATGTTTCGCAATATCTCAAAGAGGTGCCTGGGTCATCGCCAATGCACAACAAAAAAGATGAACAGCTGAAATAAGGAGGAAACGAAGCTATGTGGACACGCTCAACCGTAAGTCATATAATGCATATGCCTACCTGACGAGACATGCACACCAAATTATCTTGGGTAAGCGTTTAATGATTGTCTTTTCTAATTTACAAAAAGAGGTGAATGTGGTTAATCAACGACATATACGGAAACTCTGTGACCTGGTTCTGGTATCAAACCGACCCTTACAAATTCATCTGCGAAGTCAAAATGTTGAAGATGCTGATGAATACTCGCTACAAGAACCATTCCTTAACTACATTTCTGTTGAACTCTCGGGCAGCCAACGTTCAGCCCTAAGTCGAGAATTTAAATTTAGTTTTCCAGTGTCTTCTTTTCGACCTCTAAATACCATCCCACAGGTTGAAAACGTTATCAGTGCACTTCCCAAAGAAGTACGTGATTCTACTCGTTATACTTTGGCCAAGACTCTTGCAGGGCCTAATACACTGCCTGACAATTGCTAAGGACGGGTGACAATAGCAACGATAGCAACCACAAAATGGAAGGCAGGAAAATGTGGAAATTAGCGTAAGTGCGGGATACAGTAAGACGTGTTGTGCGTATGCAAATTTTGGATTGCCAAACTTGTTTGGGACGTCATAGCGCTGATAAGAGATATAAAGGATTTGACGCGTATTGGCCGTTGTTGTTGAAACGTAAAGTTGAAAGGGAAAGAATCAATTGACGAACTTGCAATTTTCTGTACGTCTTCCCGACATCACCTAGATGAATTTACGCGTGTCCGTATTATTGGCAAGATTGAAGAAGGGCGAAAAATAACAGATGTTGCCGGGGAGTTCGACGTCAGCCCCAGTGTTGTTTCAAAGCTTTGGAAATCATTTCAAACAAATGGAGAGTGTACCAAGCGTCAGGAGGGAGGTCGTGTTCGCAGTACGACACCTGCAGAAGATTGGTACATAGTGCTATCAACAAAAAGACACCGGCGCAGCACAGCTAGTGAGGTAGCAAATCAGTTTATGGCTGCTACTGGCAAGCGGATTTCCCGAAAAACTGTCGCCAGACGTTTGCATGAAGGAGGACTATACGCCCGCCGTCCTGTTGTGTGCATCCCATTGTCAAGACGTCACCGTACCGCCCATTTGCAATGGTGCCATCAACATCGCAATTGGACTGATAACGACTGGTCTGCTGTTCTCCTCTCAGATGAGAGTAGATACAGTCTATCGTCTGATTGTCGACGACAGCTGATCTGGCGTGATAGTGGTACTGCATATTGTCCAGCAAACATACAGGAAAGGGACCGATATCCGACATGTAGTGTCATGGTATGTGCTGGGATCATGATCAATGGCCGTACGTCCATGTATGTGCTTCCAACTGCGACTATGTCTGGATAACGATACATTAATGATGTTCTGCTACCTCATGTTCGCATGTTCCGTGTTGCTGTCGGTGATAGATTCATTTTCATGGACGACAACGCAACATGTCATCGGACAGTCGCTGTCCAGAAGTGTCTTGAGAGCGAGGGTATTCAACGCTTCGTATGGCCAGCACGCTCACCAGATCTGAATCCCATTGAAAATGTGTGGGATGCTTTGGGGAGGAGTCTTGCTGGTCGCCAATGCCCTCCAATAAACAAGGACACATTCATCCGTGCACTGACAGAGGAATGGGATAAATTACCCCAACAGCTGCTTGATAATGTTGTGCAAAGCATGACACGACGTGTGGAATCTTGCATCGCCCTCCATGGTGGCCATATCCCGTATTGACATCTTACGCCGGAACGCCTGCGGACGGTAATTGCATTTTTTCACATTTACGTATTCTGCACAAAATGGCCTGTTTGTCCCTTGAACACGTTCCAAAGCCTTTTGGATTTCAGAGCAAAATAAATTGTCTTTCTTGTAATGTCCTGGCATTCTGACATTATTTTATTTCACTTGGCATCCAAACACACTTACTTTTTTATGCGCTATATAGCCGTTTATGATCCGTCCTTAGCAATTGTCCAGCAGTGTAGAACATCACCAGCTCTGAAATACGAACGAGAACAGTTACTACAGCTAGCAAAAAAACCCAAACTTCTCAATCATTTGTGCAGACAAAACACAACAAATCAATATTCTGGACCGTGACGACTATTACGCTAGGATGAAACATACCATCAATTTAGTTCCCCACCGTGTTCTCAGGTTTGACCCATTTTCAGCTACTATTGCAGAATTAAGTAAACTAAGAAACCAAGGTTTCCTACCTAAATCTATTTCTACAAAAATGAGACCTCTAGTAGGACCTAGGGTTCCCGAGGTCTTTGGAAAAATGAAAATTCACAAACCGGATCAACCGCTTAGGTTGTTTGTTTCAGGATATGCTAACCCTACTCGCACACTCGAGACAGCGTTGGCTTCATTTTTAAAACCTCTCACCTCAAATTCCTCTGTATCCATTTAAAGTTCTATGCAGGCTATATCTCGTATCAAAACCTTTGTTTCTGGGGGAACTGAGTTCATAATGGCTTCGCTGGATGTAGTATTACTATTTCCAAGTATACCACTCAACACCGTTCACTCAATTATTAAAGAAAATTACAAGAAGGCAATTCCATCTCTCCACTTGAATCTAATGCAATAATTTCTGGTCTCAAACTCGTAGCTAAAAGAACTTACTTTCAATTTGATGGTAAGTTCTATCAACAAAAGGAAAGGGCACCAATGGGTTCCCCCCTCTCCCCCGTTTTAGATGAGATCCTCATGCAGCATCTAGAAAACAAGGTCATGTTGGACGTCCCTTATCAACCGTCACTGTTGATTAGGTACGTTGATGACATGTTGGTTGTTTGGCCCCATGCTTTACCTTTACTGAACGAATTTGTAGATTGTTTTTCTACCCAGTTTTCAACTATAAAGTTTACCAAAGGCCTTGAGAAAGAGGGAAAATTGCCATTCCTGGACATTTTACTGTCTTGAGATTCGAATTCCAATGAAATCAAGCATTGTGTTTTCCGTAAACCGACGTTCATACCTTGTATGATCCCATTCACTTCTTCTCACCCTCCCGAACATAAAGCTTCAGCTTTACGCTTCTTGATAAGACGTGCCTTCACCCATTCTTCGACAAGCAACACTCGACGTGATGAACTTTCTAGAGTTCAAAATTTGGCCTTATTGTTTGGGTTCTCCTTCAACCTATTTTAAGGACTATTACAACAATTTCAAAGACTGAGATTCACGACTTTGTCAACATATAAAAAAACCTACTAAGTACATCGGCAAAGCTGATTTCATTCCACTTCTTGTGTCTATTTTAAGAAAAGCCTGTTACAAACACAATCTAACGTTTGGAGTGTCCACCAGAAATATTTTTTCCACGATAAGAAATGATAGAGATAGAGTCCCAGCACTTAACAAACCAGCCGTCTACTGTATACCACTAATTCATGAATATTCAGATACTGCAGTCAAATACTATATAGGTTCCACCCTAAGAACCGTTAATGTCAGAATGGGTGAACATAAATACGCTCTTTGTTCTGGAACGGTTTCCACAGCTTTCACTCAAGCTGTTAACCAGGGAGGTTACTGCCCAGATTGGACAAATGTTAGGGTACTTAACTCAAGTGTTAATAAATGTACTGTCTTCCTTACGGAAAGCCTCTTCATTATTGCATATGGGGAGGCATGCTGTAACATTGTACTCCCGACATTTGTTCCTAGACAGTTTAGAAAGATGGTTGCCCCCTCCTCACACAACTCTGAAGAAGAGGACGTTACAGGATAAGAGATTAAGACTTGATTTTTTGGACTTTAACGATTTGTTGATGGCATCACCGGTGATTGAGAAAACCGAGTGAATTGTGGGTCGTGTTGACAGTATATAATGTCTGCTCCTGTGTTTCGTGGCGCTTGAACCTGATGATGGGTGCTATGTTCAGCCCCGAAAGATCTCGCGTGTAAATATTTATTTTTAATATTAAATAAAGTGTTTTTAATCTTGACCTGCAATTTGAAAATTATGTTTGTGAATGACCGTACGTGTGACAGCATCGGAGAATTACTTAATAGTGACGTTTCGTACGATAGACTTTTAGCATTAACCATATCTTAGCTGCAAATTTCTTATGCTTTGTAAGAAACCTCTTCAAGTGGATACCTAAACTAAAGTGCACGAGGCACGGAGAGGGCTTTTAAAATCTTCTGTGTTTTTCGCAGAAAATTATCTGTCAACGAGGCCCACTTAAGCTTTTTAATTAATTGTCGCTCACTGAAAGTGATGCCAAAGTTTCTTAGAATCAGATGTTTCGCAATATATCAAAGAGATGCCTGGGTCATCGCCATTACATAACAAAAAGATTAACAGCTGAAATAAAGAGGAAACGAAGCTATGTGGACATGCTCAACAGCAGGTCATATAATGCATATGCTTACCTAACGAGACATGCTCACCAAATTATCTTGGGTAAGCGTTTAATGATTTTCTTTTCTAATTTACAAAAAGAGGTTAATGTAGTTAAACAACGACATATACGGAAACTCTGTGACCTGGTTCTAATATCAAACCGACCCTTACAAATTCATCTGCGAAGTCAAAATTTTGAACATGCTGATGAATAGTCGCTACAAGAACTATTCCTTAACTACAGTTCTGTAGAACTCTCGGACAGCCAACGTTCAGCCCTAAGTCGGGGATTTAAATTTAGCTTTCCAGTTTCTCTTTTTCGACCTCTAAATACCACCCCAGAGGTTGAAAACTTTATCAGTGCACTTCCCGAAGATGTACGTGATTCTACTCGTTATACTTTGGCCAAGACTCTTGCAGGGCCTAATAGAACATCACCAGCTCTGAAATACGAACGAGAACAGTTACTACAGCTAGCAAAGAAACCCAAACTTGTCAATCATTTGTGCAGACAAAACACAACAAATCATTATTTTGGACCGTGACGACTATTACGCTAGGATAAAACAGGCCATCAATTTAGTTGCCCACCGTGATCACAGGTTTGACCCAACTTCAGCTAATAATGCAGAATTAAGTAAACTAAGAAACCAAGATTTCCTACCTAAATCTATTTCTACAAAAATGAGACCTCCAGTAGGACCTAGTGTTCCCGAGGTTCTTTGGTAAAATGAAAATTCACAAACCGGATCATCCTCTTAGGTTGCTTGTTTCAGGATATGCTAACCCTACTCGCACATTCGAGACAGCGTTGGCTTCATTTTTAAAACCTCTCACCTCAAATTCCTCTGTATCCGTTAAAAGTTCTATGCAGGCTATATCTCGTATCAAAACCTTTGACTCTGGGGGAGCTGAGTTCATAATGGCTTCGTTGGATGTAGTATCACTATTTCCAAGTATACCACTCAACACCGTTTTCTCAATTATTGAGGACAAATTACAAGAAGACAATTCGATCCCTCCACTTGAATCTAATGCAATAATTTCTGGTCTCAAACTCGCAGCTAAGAGAACTTTCTTTAAATTTGATGGTAAGTTCTATCAACAAAAGGAAGGGGCACTAATGGGTTCCCCCTCTCTCCCGTTTTAGCCGAGATCCTCATGCAGCATCTAGAAAATAAGGTCATGTTGTACTTCCCTTATCAACCGTCACTGTTAGTTAGGTACGTTGATGATGACATGTTGGTTTTTTGGTCCCATGCTTTACCTTTTCTGAACGAATTTGTAGATTGTCTTTCTAAACAGTTTCCAACTATAAAGTTTACCAAAGACCTTGAGAAAGAGTGAAAATTTCCATTCCTGGACATTTTACTGTCTCGAGATTCGAATTCCAATAAAATCAAGCATTGTGTTTTCCGTAAACCGACGTTCATACCTTGTATGATTCCATTTATTTCTTCTCACCCTTCCGTACATTACGCTTCTTAATAAGACGCGCCTTCGCACATTCTTCGACAAGTAAACTTCGACGTGATGAATTTTCTAGAGTTCAAAATTTGGCCTTATTGTTTGGGTTCTGTGTCAACCTCTTCCAAGGATTATTACAACAATTTCAAAGACTGAAATTCACGACTTTGTCCTCAGAGAAAAAACCTACTAAGTACATCGGTAAAGTTGATTTCATTCCACCTCTTGTGTCTATCTTAAGAAAAGCCTGTTACAAACACAGTCTAACGTTCGGAGTGTCCACCAGAAATCTTTTTCCACGATAAGAAATGATAGAGATAGAGTCCCAGCACTTAACAAACCAGGCGTCTACTGCATACCATTAATTCATGAAGATTCAGATACTGCAGTTAAATACTATATAGGTTCTATTCTAAGAACCGTTAATGTCAGAATGGGTGAACATAAATACGCTCTTCGTTCTGGAACGGTTTCCACAGCTTTCACTCAAGCTGTTAACCAGGAAGGTTACTCCCCAGATTGGACAAATGTTATGGTACTTAACTCAAGTGTTAATAAACGTACTGTCTTCCTTACGGAAAGCCTCTTCATTATTGCATATGGAGAGGCAGGCTGTAACATTGAACTCCTGACATTTGTTCCAAGACAGTTTAGAAAGATGGTTGCACCCTCCTCACACAACTCTGAAGAAGAGCACTTTATTAAGACTTGATTTTTTGGACTTTAACGATTTGTTGATGGCATCACCGGTGATTGAGAAAACCGAGGGAATTGTGGGTCGTGTTGACAGTATATAATGTCTGCTCCTGTGTTTCGTGGCGCTTGAGCCTGATGATGGGTGCTATGTTCAGCCCCGAAAGATCTCGCTTGTAAATATTAATTTTTAATTGTAAATAAAGTGTTTTTAATCTTGACTTGCAATTTGAAAGTTATGTTTGTGAATGACCGTACGTGTGACAGCATCGGTGAATTACTTTATATATAAAAAAATTCTGAAGCGATGAAAATCGCTTAACGAAAGCACAGTTGCAAATATGTAATGCCAATACCCAGCGAAAAGCTTCCAGTAACTGTGTATAAACTATGTTTAAGGATTTGGAATAGTTTCGTTCGAAAAAGAAGAGTTAAGAACTTTTCTTTACACGTGTTCATGTAGAGTCATCGGGAAGATCAAATATTATTTGAAAACAAAATTTAAAGAGAAGTCATCTCTATCGAAGAATTCCGTTTGGAAATGAGTAGAACCAAAAAGACACAATAATACACACGACTTGCTCAATTCGGAGGTGGGAAAGGCAATAATTCAAAAATTTAAAGCTACCGGGAACAAACCGTCATCAGCTAGGACAAAGGGTAACGTGATTTTGCTAAAACGTTTGCCTTGTTGATTTTTTGAAGCGGCAGTACACATAATCGACATGTCAGAATGACTTCCATGTACGTCCATTAAATGATGGTAAACACAAACAGTTGTTTTATGTGCAACAAATCAAGATGTGGATCTCATAATTAATTGAATCTTGTAAAATATTCAGTTAAAATAAAAGTATTCAGGGATACGAGGATTTTCCACGAACAAGAATGTCTGTTTCCCCTGAGGGTAGACAAAGAAGAAGAAATATCTGGAGAAGTTGAAGGCCCCATATAAATACTCCTACTCCTCCTCAACAATCTGTCTTGAAGGACGCTACTTCCCCCATCAGCACTTAGTACTTTAAGATTCTTGACAGTTGTACCGTGCAACAAATAAGCTGTACTCAATTGAAATGTTCGTCCTTAAAGTACACCTTATATTTATGAATAAAATTCAGAAAGGAATATGTCAAATTATTGGTAAAAATTGTTATCAAATATAGTGCTAAACATCCTTATTAACGAAGTAGATTTATAGAAGCGTAGAAGATTGGTTGGTATTATCAGATAATTATAATCACTAAATAAACCTGTAATATTGTGTAAAAGCTTACAACAAATGGCTAAAGCAATCTAAGCTATTTCAACAGAGAACAACAAAGTTAATCAAAGCTAATTAACTAAACAGAAATTAGACAAAGCATTTTTGTTTGAAAGTCTGAATTTACTGAGAATTACCGTTGCCTTCTCTGCTTGGTGATGCCTTTGATTTTCTGGTTTCGGGAATATCTTGGCTTTAGGACTTCACTTTTTCTTTTCCGACAGGGAAAATAGTGTAACCGTTAAAAAGTACGTGGGACTCATTGCTAAAACAAAAACGAGTTATCCAATGATATTAACGGGACATTAAAAAAAAATAAATTAAATTAATTTATAATGATAATTACCTGTTTAATGCTGGAATTTTCTGTTTCTTTTCGGCTTCTGCTGAAGTCACACCAAATAAAACAGTATTCAACGTTGTGCGGTTGTGGTTATAACGTCGCGCACTATAAACGTACAATTGCTAGCTTGCTGGGCTTGCGACTAAGTCCAGTTTCTAACAAAAGCAAAACGTTTTTGTAGATGAAAAAAAAAAAAAGCCTATATCACACAAAAGTGGTTCTTGTGAAATCACCAGTACTTTATAAATTAATGGAAACAGGAAAACTGATTCAGCGAAGAGAAAACAGCTTAGAATGAAGCGTGGCTACAACTCTGACAAAAAGAATGGGACCCAACAACACGACTTCCAGCAGGTTTTTCCCAACGATTTGTATGACGTCGCAACAGTCGTGCATTTTCAGATCACAGGCGCTGACCAAAGCACAAGGTTGGAACATTGGTGCTGGCAGACATCACATACAAACTTCAGAAACTGTACCACCTTTAAAAAATCAACAGCAATGGAATTCATATTTTATCGTATTGCATGGAATCAGGGAGATAAATTAAAATGGTGTGCACCGATTATGAAGCAGGAATTCAAATATAAATTCAATAACAATATAAATACTACCATTTTCAAGGAACGCTTATGAGGAATCTGTTAGTGTAATCAGATTAACTTACGTTTTTACACTAAGTAGAAAAAAACGTAAATCTGACAAAATACAGATTTTTCAATAGTAAAATTCAATATGGTGGCGTTAAAAAACCTGACCGTAATTCAGATGTCTACCTATTTTTTTATTTCTTTGGACATCGCCTAGGAAGATCCCGTTGCAGAATTTGTCAAGCAATAATTTCCTACGAACTTTTGCGCAGAAATTTTAATTTCACAGCATTCCATAAGGAGTTTCAGAACAATCCATAAATGTAAACGCTGTCCCAAAGTCGTATTTTTACGTTAGTGAATACAAAATATTTCAAACAGCAGCTATCGTCGAAAGACATATAGCCATAATATGACTGACGCCAAACAAATTTTGGTTTCAACATCGAGATTGTCGTTCATATTTTCACCTAACTCCGATAAATTTTGTGATAAACATAAAATGATTTTCATAATAAGAAAATAATTAGAATTTATTCTTTTCTAATGAATTTTGTGAAGGTTTTTGTCCTACAAAATAATTATAATATCTCTGTAAGTAATACGAATATCCTGCCCCACGATGCATGTCTTTACATTCATTTTTCAAAAGTAGTATATAAAGTAGTACCTCAAGTAATAATCTGCTGCTTCCTGCATGAGAAACACTGAAGTATTTTGACATGAGTGGTAGTACTCCTTTAGTGTTAATAATCTTGTGTGAAAAACAGTGCATTGCGGATAAAAATCCACTGTCGCCGCCCCGGTGGCGCAGTGGTCTAAGCGATGGCCTCTGATTATTCGTCCGAAAGGGGTCCGGGTTCGAATCACGGTGAGGCATGGATGTTGTGTCTGTCTTACGGCACTGGCTTTCTCCCTTCCCTGGAACCAGTGACTCTAAATTAGGGACGGGCGACTGCTTATAGCCCATTGAGTTACTCACGGTGGTCGTTAAACTTCCAATCAAAAAAAAAAAAAATCCACTGTCACGTGAAGCCTTTCAATGCTACGGAATGTTGTCATTTAAATTAATTATCCATTAAAGATATCCCTCCCTCACATGGGATATGTGAAAATACAACTACTGCTACAACGGAATTTTAAAGACATCGTACCCCTGCTATTTGACAACAACACCGATGAAATACGTTGGATCGTTTCAGACAACTTGCGAATGAACTTTCGCTTTAAGCAATATTTTAAAACAGCGTTTAACACTTTTTAACTATTTAAAATAATACTCTTAAAGTGTATTTTCAGAGCATTTTACTGAAAGGTAATAGGTAGAATCATAAACTATACTTCATCTCTCAAATTATTACAATATACTTTTCAGCTTTAAAAAAGCTTATCCGACATTCTGTACGTGTTCGTAAGCTGAGTAAATACAAAGAGAGAGGTATGTTTTTTTCAACTTTTATTCTGGGTTTTTCATAGGGAAATGCGTTGTTTATATCTTACCCAAAGCTAATAAAGAAATATTGGTCAGCATCATTGGATCCATGTTGCTCAAATGGTAGTCAAACATACTGCCCGAGGGACATAATCCGGCCCACCAGAAGTGTCAGTACGGCCGGCATATTCTGTTCGGAATTAAAACCTTCCAGGGTTTGAAACGGAAAAACGAAAATTGCAAAACTAAGTTCTTCAAAAATAAGGAAATCCCGCGGGAGCAATATGGACCCCTTTTCGCGCTGGAATTCTTCACCCTCTGACAAGAGAGCAAACAAATAAGTAACCATGAGAAACTTTGAGGAGAGGTGAAAGATACGTACAATATCAGAAGCTCTGTTTCGTCCAGCCAATAAGGTGTCGACTACATACCTCTCCTACACAGAGCTGAGCTCCACTTGACAATTGATTCTTCAGTTTTTATTTGAAAATCGGCTTTTCAATTGGAAATTTTTCTCACCGAGGTAACTGTGCTAACTAAATATCAGTGTGTTTTAGTAGTCAAGTATTCAGCGAAGCTCTTGTTAA
The DNA here is from genome assembly GCA_039090855.1 of Macrothele yani. Lineage (NCBI taxonomy): Eukaryota > Metazoa > Arthropoda > Arachnida > Araneae > Macrothelidae > Macrothele > Macrothele yani. The sequence continues at coordinate 76,764,062 of CM077017.1, read as the reverse complement.
AATACATCTCACGTACGTGTCCCCGATAAAAATAGAGAGAACGATGTTTCGCATGAGCGTCCGAAATGAACGCTGCGTAAAGGCGCCCGTATTAACGCAGGAACATCGGCAACAGTGCCTTTATTTCGCATGGAACTACCGTCATTGGAACTCCAACGAATCGATGTTTCATCTCCACAAACGTAACGGGTAAAGGCAGATACTGCGTCAGACACACGAGAACCAACACTCGGACACGCTTGCCAGTCAAGCACAATCCGGCGGTGCCAGTGTGCATGTCTCTCGGAGGTTTTTCTTGTATCACATTGGACCGCTGGTACAACTGGATGGTCCCCTAAACGAAAATGGCTACCTGTCCTTCCTCGCTCACTACATGCATCTTTCATTTTGCACACTTATCCTGGTGATGATGGTGTCAACAGATAGGACAATGCGCCCTGTCAGGTTGCTGAAGGTGTGCGTGACTTGTTCCAGGAACACGACAACGATGTCTCCTTTCACCTTTGGCCGGCGAAATCGTCCGACCTCAATCCCATATAACACTTGGTGGACTAATTCGATAGACAGGTCCGACATGCCGACCCACAACTACGATATCTCAGGGACGTCCCTGCTCTTCTGCAGTCCGAAAGGGCACGTGTACCTTGCGCTACCTTCCAGAGTTTCATGGCGTCCATGCCATGCCGTTTCGCCCCTGTCATCCGGGCCAAGGATGGTCATTCCCATTGTAACGTAGGTGGTCATATTCCGATACGACGCTGTAATATTTCTGTTGAGTACATATAAACAAAGTTTCTTCGTTTTTTCGATAATTACTCTTGTGATAAGAATTAATAAGAACTTTTTTACAACTGACAGCTTCAAAATATGGTCAAAACTTAAGAATGATCTTTACACTTTGAATAATAAGTTCTCGAAAAGCTGAGATCCATTCGCAAATGTATATACTTCCTGATATCCCCCTCGTTTTGGAGTTTGCAAATTTTTACTTAGGCATTAGGTGTGGATAATCTATGTATTTTACAAGACGATGGAAGATCCATTCGTGAAGGGTGAATTGGTTTCAACTAAGCTCGTGCACTTTTGAGCAATTGACGATTTACAATTAGGACGTAACGATGGTTTCCTGCAGGAGATAATACACTTAGCAAGTGTAGAGGGACATCCGATAGAGGTGGAAACTGAATGTCCTTTCATTTGATTTTTTTTTCGCGAATGCATGAAATAATGAATGACGCAGTCATCACAATCTTCCAACGTTAATGTACAAAACGAGAATCCGTTGATTTCAACTGTGTAGAGCTATTCGAGTTCCCGTATTGAATTCCAATTTTTGTTTAAAAGCTATATTATTATCCCGTTGCAGATTTCATCTTTACCCTTTTTACGAGCTCCTTCAGTATATTCTATAGATATTTTATTAACAGTTTTGGAATACAGCACTAATAGCACTCCACATTGCTTGGTGACAAACATATGCATGTGAGACACATGTTAACATTCCACAAAGCTTGCCCAGTTTAGTAGGTGAGCTAAGACTCACGAAAAGTAAACCACGCAGAACCTTTACGAAACAATACGAAAATTTTCAAAATATATATGTACTGTGTATATAATTATTATTTTGGTTTATTACCGCTCGTAAAGAGGTCAAAGTAGACAATTTCTTGGTAAACAAAAAAAAATGAATACATTTATGCATTCATGTTAAGGGAAAAGAATGTATAAAATACAGTATCTTGATTGAAAGTCTTGAAACATGTGAACTTCCTGTAATACTACAACTACAATCGTTTTACATTTCTTTAAATACCAAATTTAGTGTAACTAGCAGTGAAACAACCTTGTCATTAACTGCTCGAAAGATGATTTAAAACCAAATATATTTTTTTAGATTTTACTCTGAGAGTTACAAAACATTGTTAGAGATAATTGTGTAGTATAATTGTAGAACAGCGACGCTGTAATCAGCTTTGCAAACTTTAGCCTGAAGAATCCGTTCGTTTTCGTTGGTGAAAACTAGCCCTCTAGTTTTATTTTAGTTCGTACGTATTTACGCCAATTAAACGGAGATCTACACCATCGTGAGCTAATTGACAGAGAGTACGGTGCTCTTAAATATACATAAACAAGCGCTTAACAAACTTTTTGCCTGTCCTATTTGAATAAAGGATTCTCTTAATCTCATTAAAGTACTATTTCAACGAAACCTTAATCGTGCGGTTATATTTAAACTTAAAGAGTAACGATTGTATTGTTCACGTGAGTGTCAGGATTTCTTTGATAAAGAGCAGTAATGAGACTAGTTTATTACCGACAAAACATTTCAGAAATACTTTTTTCTCTCGCCTTCTATTTTGATATTGGGTAATCTTTGTGTTTTTGTGCATATTTGACCGCCCTTCTATTGCTAAGCTAAGTTGTTCGCACAGTTGATATTTTAATTTGCACTGGATCTCGAAACACGTAAGAAGGAAATAATTTTCAATCTAAATAACGTATTTTTTTATTAAACGTAAAATTTTCGTTATGTTTCTGTTATTCTACCTAAGACACTGGAATGACCACAGGAAAGATAAGAATAGTAGTTACTTCTCATTTCAATGGGTATTTTGTGTCAATTTGAATTTAAGTTAACAAGAAGAGCAAATCTTTCGTCTGAAATACAATAATTTACCATGTATTCTTTTCTATCAAAAGCTACAGTATTTTTTACTGTTCTACACTTTATATTTACAAAATCCAGTCAGAATGATCGGTTTTCAGTAATTCTGTGCATTCTGTTTTTACTAATTGAAAAACTAAAGTACAATGCAAACTGAAATTTCAAACGCAACTAATTACTTTCGATTAGGCTTCACAGTTTTACTTATGTTGTTGAATGACAATTTGTCAAACCTAATTCTTTTACTGTGGCTAATACCATTTCGGCTCGTCCACGTGCTTATTAATAGTCCTCGTAGGAACAAACGTGTTGAGCTCGAATTTCATCTTTAATAAGCACGAGTTAAGCTCGAATTTTCTGAACACTTCTAGCGCATAGATGAACTGAACTCCCGACATCTACATCCACTTCTTCGTCCAGTTCCGAGACCAGCTCGTATGGAAACCTAAGAGAAACTTATTTATGCGTAACAAACGAACTGCTGCTGTCTTATCGACATCTCCAGATTCACTGAATCACCATTGTGGGTTGATAGTGATGAGTTCTTTCTTTCTGTTCTCACTTTTTAACCACGTTTAAAGGATTTAGTCTTTATTTTGGCATTTTTCAGCATTCGCTCGTAAACAATGCATTCAAAGCACGTGCTTATTCAGAGCATTAATGACAATCCGTAATCATCCATGTTAAATCTATTTAATGTTACACCGATGATGAATCTATTTAACGTTACAGCGATGATGAATCTATTTAATGTTACACCGATAATGAATCTATTTAACGTTACACAAATTATGAATGTGTTTAAGTGTACACCGATGATTAATCCATATAATAGCGAGTCAGTCTCATCTTATGAGCTGACTCGCTTTCCGCGGTTTCAGTTAAACACGTTCAACCAACGTCCACAACTGTAAAAATGGTAAATTCCCGATATAGACAATTAGTAAGTTATAAGTTGGAGGCAGTTCTGAGTTAAGTGATGAAATATCGGGGCGTCGCTCTCCGTCCTGACCGGGACGTGAATTGTCCCTTTGTCCAGCGTATCCACTATGTATGCAGTACTGTGAGCCACTTTGTTGCCGTTTCGGCTTTCAGATCGACTGTCGAGGTATTGCAGTATTGGTGTTCAAGTACCCCTTATTTTATTTAATAATGGCTCCAATGGGCAAGAATAGTGATTCTTGCAATAGAGATATGTCAAAGAAAAGTCATAGAATGCGTCCTTTAAGTGAAAAGATGAAAGTTTTCGACTGGAAATCAAGAAGAAAAATCGCATGATGAGGCTGATAAGATCTACGGTAAGAAATAATTTTTCCGCCGAGAGTGGTAGATACAAATCTGTTGATTATGTCTTATGAGCATTAACTTCACTTAATAACCAAAACAAAATATATATGCTAATGATTTCAGTTCACTATATCAGAATACTCTTAGTTTCTTCTCTGTAAAATTTTGAATGTCATGCAGTTTATACATAAAAAAAAGTCATGTACTTTATTTTAAAAACAAATAACTTACAACTAACAGTTGAGTATGTCTAATATTTATTAAAAAAAACTAGCAATGGATAGTGTTTTGTAACGTTATAAACATAGTTTTGTAGAAAATTTCAAAGGATTTTTTTTTTTTGCCTGAAGCTCATTTAAGTTATCAGTGATTCTCAATGTTCAAGGCGTTTGGCCTTTTAAAGTGGCGCAAGGAATATATTTTGAGAAGTTTAACATAGTCATTACTTTCACATTTCAAAATGTAAAAATAACAAAATTCCTGAGCCATTAGTACTTTTATTTCGGATATGAAAAGCATAGATTAATTTGGTGTGAAACACCTCCTACTATTTAAAGCGTGTTTTCAGTTACATGCATATCCAAATTCGCACAAAACTAATGTTATACCAGTTATATATTTTAGTTTGTACACATTCATTCATATTTTGTTTGTTAATCACATTATCAAACCAAATTTCGATAAACCGTTTTCAGTTTTTTATTTCTAAAATAACCGATGTGTAATAGGTATTCCTTAGTTCAAAATAATAAAATAATCTCACAGTACATAGGAAGCACAAAACGGAATATCAAAATGAGAATGATGGAAGACCTTTCAAAGTGGAACAAAAAACAAATAAAAACTTCATTAATTGAATTTTGTATAGAAAATCAAACTATACCGTCTTGAGAAGTATACGTCTCCTCTATCAACAAAAATCATGGGAATCTATATTAATGGCAGAATCTACACTCATCGAAAAAACAGAAAATTGCAATAACAGTAACCCAATAATCTTTACAGATCCATGGAAAAACATATTAACAGTAGAGAAGAAACTGTTTCAAAAGTCAAACAATAAACATAATAATATTAAATAGAAACATAAATATGAATCAAATTTTGAAGATAGCCAACAGATGGAAGCACAGGGCAAGAGAACAGATGGAACCTAAGGCGGAAGAATACATCTGCCAAGAATGGTTTTGACCAAAGCAAGTAGACACCATTCCTGCTGAGGATGCCGTGGTAGCCACACGAGCGAAATGCCTACATTTGATGAGTGGCGATGCGTAGGCCTAAGATGGAGAGAGCTATATTATTTCTATCTTATAGAAGATAGAAATACGAAGGCATAAGATGGAGAAAGCTCACGTATTTCTATCTTATAGAAGATAGAAATACGTGAGTATTTTTCTCATATGATGAAACAACATTTCTATGTACTAAACAGTTTACGATTGATATTAAGACTGAAAATTAACAACTACTGGAACTCGACTCTACAGAAGTATAAGAAACGTCTACTCAGAGATGAAATAGGAGGTCATGTGACTGGAAATTGCAACTGCAGTATGTAAATATGTTTTTTATAAGTTATTCGTGTTTCCTCATAGTACGTTTATCAATATAAATAAATAACAATTTAAAACTTCTTTTAACCTCAAGACTTTTGATGACAGCTGGACCTAAACCTTATGAAGAACTTTTCGTCTCAGAGAACTTCGATTTCTCTGTTTTTATCAGGAATAAATGTAGTTTCTAAAAGAGGTACAACATTTTATTTCATACACAGAAATTTGAATAACTCCAGTATTTTAATATTGAACTTCATTATTTTTGATAGTACAAAAACTACATTACTTTTATGGAATTTCAAAATATATCAGGGAATAATAAAAATTCCATCGTTTCCAATTACTTTCTTGCATGCTTTACACATGTCGTACTCTTCAGAATTGTTTTAAACATTTATATAGCTACAGTACACGAAGGGTGAGTCTTACAGTTTTACATGCATTTCAGGATCGACAATTTTGAAAAATTCTGAAGGGCAAATACTATGATTTAAATGCTGCTGATTATTTTCAGTTCTGGCGCATCAGAAAATAATTGCTAATAAGCGTTTTCTGGCAAAACATCGAATGAAAATAGATTTTAATACTTTACTTTTGAACACTTGTTTGCAAATACTTCTTTCCCACATTGAGAGGCGTAACTACGGATTCCTACTCCCGTGCAATATAACAAAGAGTTGCTACCCTACTTCTCTGATTGCACATTTCATTGCATTACTACTTCTTTTAAGAGGTTATCATTCCAAGCCTTACTGTTAATACCGATTTTCACACTTTCCTGAAGGGCTGTATATTAAATGATGGAGTAGGAAACTAACTTATGTCTATTTTCCCAAATAGGAGCAGAGGACTTGAATTACATTTTCTACGATAGGACGGTGGTTACTTGGCAGTCCTTTTTTAAATCTTAGCCTCGTTGATTTTAATTCTAAACAAAAGCTTAGTCATTTGGGGGTAGTCCCGTTTGGAGGCATCCAGATATTTTAAAAGAACAGCATAAGAAAGCGACTCATTGGAAAGTGGGGGCTTCATTAATATTTATCTTTACCATGGTTTATAAAAACGCAGACCTTATGCTTCTACCTCAGTTCATCTTCTAGAGTGTGTTTTTAAATTTGTAGGAAATATGTGATATGCAGGGAATCCAGGCCAGGTAGCGTAGTTGTGCCATTTTAATATTTTATACAGTACCTTCCGTTATAAGAAACTCGATACAAGAAACTTACCTTTATAAGAAAGAAATTTATAACTGCGGTTGGCAAAGTTTTAATGTACAGGAACATTCCATATTTATAAGAAAGCAAAACAAAAATCAAATTTCGGTTATAAGAAATTTCCAAAACATTTATTTCCAAAATAAACATTTTTTCGACCTCTATTGCAATGTTTCTTTTCTTCATTTCCCATGGAATTTCAAGGCCAATTTTGGAACGACTTCTACCAGACTCGTCATTTTCCCCTTTTGCCCCTCCCCACAACGCCTTATAAGCGTTTTCTTGGAAGGAGTAAATCCCTTTTCGACTTACCCCTTCCAAGAATTTTAGTCATCACCTGCGCGTTCATAGATGAAGATCCGTAGATTCCTGCATACGCTAGTTATGTATTCTATAATCTCATCTTTTCATTTTGCACTTTTTTGAGTCCTATTTCTTCCTGTTTGCAATAGCGAACGAACTAGCGATATGACTGTTTGATATGAAATTTCCCTCCTAAAATTGCACGCCAGAGATTGGAACGACCTTGGAAGAAGCCATGTTTAAATGAAGTACCTAGAGCGAGTGTAAGGAGAGAGAGAGAGCTTGTAGGGGACATGTGCTGTTGTGCGGTTGCAGGGTCGGTAGGCAAGGAGAAGTCGGTGTGCAGTTAAAGGGGTCCAGGATTGTAATGTTGTCCAGCCCGATCAGACATCAAATAAAGCGTTGCCGTTCTGAGTTTTTCGATCTTTTCAGTTGCTCATGTACAATGGCACGGAGGCCTAAATTTTTGTCAATCGAGCAAAAGATAAAGGTCATTGAAGCTGTTGATATCGGAAGAAAGAACATAGATATTGCCGCAGAATTCAGAATTCCAGCCTCCACACTTTCCAATATTCTGAGTGCGCGGAAAAAAAATCCTATACGGCGACCTGAAGCATGATCGGAAAAGGATTTTTCACTACAGATTTTGTATGCAAACGTCGCCTGAGCTGACAGACGCAGAAATTTTGGCTGAAGTGAATCCTGTTGAAGACACTTATAGCAAAAGTTTTGAAGAGGATGACAACTTTTTGAGCTGCAGCTACCAAGGCGGTTGGAAGTCATGGAGATAATTCAAAAGGTGAAGTACTTTGTAAGTAGGATTCCAAATGCACAAGCAGCAGAGAAAGGGCAATGTTTAATTGGACTCCAAAAATATGAGACGATTTTAATGGTAAACGCAAAAAAACAGACTTCTATAATATATTTTTTTAATAAAAGGTATGTATTGATGTACACTTGTTTATTCATAAAATGCATGTACTGTAAATTATGTATGTCATTTAAGTTTGAAGTTTGAATCATTTTAATCCGAATTCAGTTATGAGAAACTAATTTTGAATCCCTTTGATCATTCTTATAACGAGAGTTAACTGTATTGCAGGATTACGTTAACACCAGGAAAATCTAAAGATTAATATAAATAAATACGAAAATTTAAAAATAAATATCCTGATTTAGTTCTCCCAAAAGGTGAGAAATAAGATTTTTCTGTTTTACTTAAGAGCATTTGACAGAAAATACAATTCAATAATTTGCTCTTTGGAAAGATAACGTGGTGTGAGATGTTCAGCATCATTTACATCCTTGAGTGCTGGCGGCTTAACTGAAGAACAGCATACTGCAGAATCTAACAAAGAAACTGTGATATTGCTGAAAAAACTGATAACTTCTGTTCTCTATTCATTTCAAAATAAAATAACAGAAAAGCATTTCAAAAAGGCATTTTTTCACTATTTCTCCTGTTGTCTAGTAGAATATTTTGTAATTTCTTCTTGTGTCTGGTTTGTCGCGAACTAGCAGAAAAGATTACGGATTATCTGTTCTGTTTCTGCAGATTATGTACTGTCAAAAAGTACGTGAAATATTTCTTTCTCATTTTACATAATGCCGCTGCCAGCGTATTATAAGACGAAAAATACGGTACTCAGGAAAGAATAATAAATATATCTTTCGGTGAGAGTTTCAAGAATTTTTGAAACCATTCATGGTAAAGTGTTATGAATTTAATGAGATTTTGTAATTGTTAACTTAGCTCATATATTTTGTCTATGGTTAAACATGAAAGGGATTTTGCGAAAAAAAGGTGAAGTTTCTTCAAATAAAAAAAACAGACTAGTGGAATTTTTAATCAAACACATAAATAACTATGCGTTACAAAAATAAAATTTTTGCTATTTTATAGCTGATAAAATATACACTAAACTGATTAATTAGGAAACTTTGGATCACTATCACGTTGTTGTATTCAATCATGTTGTATTCAAGACCCTCTGTTTTGGTTTTCACGGTTATAAACAAACAAATTAACATTAGATTCAAATTTTAATGCAACTTCTGATAAGGGGTAAACAGCTTAATAAGATATTACAGTTGTGAAAGCAGTTTATGTAACTTGGCAGTAATGACAGGATATTCGTACGTAATGTATTCTTTCTTTTCCTAGCATAAATGGTAATCTGAGGAATGTTTCCTTCAGAATCACAGCAAATGTATCTAGAAAAACCTTATAGATTTTAAATTCAAACTTCATAACAAAAGTGAATAATAAAAAACTACGGGACCGTTATAAAAATGTAAGACGCAACCAGAAATTTTACAAGGTGTTTTGTTTCCGCGGGAGAATAAACCCTTAAACATAGTCCGACATAACAAGAACATAACATAGCAACCCTCGTTATAATAGCAGATTGATCATGCTATATTGGATGTCTTATGTGTAGTGCGTAACGCATATATATATATATATATATTTGATGTATATATGGTGTATAAGCCATATATGTGGCAAAGGAATGGGTTCTAACTCAAAGGGTAAATTATAGGATACTTTTTGGAACTCCAATTTCGGATATCCGATATGCTGCAGTAAAATACTTATAAAATTATCTATCTTTAAAAAATGCATAAATTTATTTCTTGTTATTAGGTGTGCATTCCGAAATTCGTACGTGGTTATTGAACCGCTGAAATTTATTAAAGTTGTACAATTCTTCACTAGCAACCACCAAAGAACATTCTACAAAGACCTGCTTCTCTGGTCATCCTAACTCAGATCAAACGGAGATAAACGCACCAAAATCACCCCAACTTTTCGAATTTTCAATTCTTGGCATTTCCCATTTCTAATCACTACAAAAGCATTTTGTTTTCTAAACTTCTATACAAGACTTAAAATACAGATTTTACATGAGAAACAAGTATGACACTATACATAAATCGCTGATATCATAAATATTTCAACTATATCAAAATAAAATATCGTATACCTACGACAAGTCAATCCCCTGTGTAATGGTAAGATACGAAATGATGAAATTCTATTTATTTTCAGTTATAGTCTAATATACCAACAACATGTGTATCGCTTACGTAATATCAGATATGAAGTTAATTACGTTTATCTTAAAAATTTAAACACACATTCATATGCAAATTAAACTCAAACTTATGAAAATTAGAAAAACAAAATTCCATAATTTAAATAATCGGAAATCATTCTGTACCAATAATAACATAATATGTAATTACCATATTTGTAACTGGTTATCGAAGCACTGAAACTGAAGTTCTTCTGATCCAAAAGCACCCAACACTCCTTTCCGTGGTCTACCCAATTAACATCAAACAGCGTAGCAAAGCTACAAAATCGTCTCAGTGCTTCCAAGGAAGAAGAACTACCAATGTGCAAACAAAAAGGATGAGACCAATTTTTGGTTGTAACGAGAAAGTTTTTTGAATTCTTGCCCACCCGTTACAAACACAATCAACATAATTCCTGCAAGAGATCAAACATTTGGAAATAGAAATCCCTACATTCTGGCACCAGCAGCTGTAAAGTAAGTTACGAAAATTAAGAAGTTGTTCACAAAATTCTCATGGCTGACTGAAAATACCAGACAAAGGTATTTTTAAATCAATCAGTAGGAAAATAAATGTCGAGAACATAAATATTCGCCGCCTAACGAAAAAATCAATAGTGGAAAAGTTGAAAATATTCGAAAGTTATTCCGCTCATCAACATCTAATCTAAGAAAAGTAATTTTTGAAATACGTTTAGCGGAAACGGAGATAGCCAGGAAGAGGTTATGTGGTTTACGCAAACACCTCTAGGAAAACTATTCGTCATTGAAATATGGTAATATCCCATATCTTTACTCAAATGACATAGGGAAGGAAAAGTAATTTTTCAATACCATTCTTAGATGGGGAGATGCAGCTGCAAAGAAAAATACACAAGCAAAGAACAAAAGCATACGGTATACTTTTTTGTCTGTTTGTAAAACCCTATCTTTGAGCTGGGAAAATAAAACTGTTTTACAGATTTTCGCGAAACCAAAGGCGCTCTAGTTATAAACTAATCAACGTAGAATTCGAATTCTGTGAAAGTATTCGAAATATGATATTCCGGCGAAAACGCACTAGAGCTGCCAAACATCTTCTGATTAAAAATTCATTAAGCTGGAGTTGTGCTCTCTTTATGTGAATGCCTCTTCTTTTAGTAAAGTACAATTTAATAATTTCTGTTTCTGCCGGGAAGATCTATTTCATTTTCTTTTTAAGTGGGCTTGCTTCATTCACTCCTTCCGCTGCATAGTATGGAAAAAAGGTCTTGAAACGGGTATTTCTTTTTCTGAAAACAATTCTCAAAATTCACATTTCATCAAGTGACTTTTGTCTGAAAACAACTTGTTTGCAGCAATCAAAGTAAGTCGGGTTCTTTTTGTTGTTTCATATTTCAACAACAACTGTGAGGTATTCAATCGACGATAAGCACTCACGCGTCCCTAAATTAGGGACATTGGTTCCAGCGATGGGAGAGAAACAGCGTTGTAGGACAAACACAATATCACCGGTAATCGAAGCCGGGCCCTTCTGGGACGATTGGTCAGAGGCAAGAACTGGTGAAACTTTTCCAAAATACGTGGCGACAATGTAAATAGACAAAGTCATCGCTTTTTCCAACTTTTTCTTTAATTAACACACAACAACTGAAAATTTGTACTTCGACACCGCTGGGATTGAACCCCAGATCTCTCGATAACTAGCCGAGTGCGTTCGCCTTAAGCTATGATGCCAACATCGAGAGATCTGGGATTCGATCCCAGCGATGTCGAAATACAAGTTTTCGGTTGCTCTGTGTTAATTAAAGAAAAACGTGTAAAAAGCGATGGCTTTGTCAATTTACATTGTCTCCTCGAATTTGAAAGATTTTCACCATTTCGCCAGCCCTTTGGATTTATTAGCAATAATTAAATAGCTTGTGCTGTTAAGCACCACCAGATGGAGACGTCTTAGTTCCTGAGCCCATCACTACGGATTTGTGAATTCAAATGCTGACACAGAAACACACACAGCGCCGTGGATAGATGGCACCGTATCGTAAGGCGAAAGCTCTCGGCTAGTTATCAAGAGATCTCGGGTTCGATCCCAGTTGTGCGGAAATACAAATTTTCGTCTGATGTTTGTTAATTAAAGGAAAACGAGGAAAGAGCGTTGACTTCGTCTGTTTACAGAAGCCAGAGCTTATACCGCTGTGCCAACTTAGCAATTTAGCAAAAGCCAGAGCTTATACCGCTGCGCCAACTTAGCAATTTAGCTAAAGCAAAATAAAAGCCAGACGAAAAAAGGTGATTTATTTTATTTTTTATTTTAATTCAGTAAGATTTCCATTTGCCATTGAACTATTCTTGCTTTTCTTTTACCTGTTCAAGAGATTTAAACAGAAATTTTAATAAATGGCTCATATTAACCATCCCACCGTAAGTGTTTTTTTCTGACAGCATTTAAACAACAAATCCTCATTAATCGTGTTACCGTAATATTCACTTCCAAAAACTGACTGCATTAAAACGAATAATAAAGTCTTTTACTGCAATGGGAAAAGAGGAACTGGTATACATAGCATATGCTTAATAACTTCCAAAGCATAACTGACGTAACAGTAGTGGAATTAAAAATCTAACTTGTGCGCCCGAAGACAGCAGTCTTTGGCCATTCAGCGAACAGCTCGAAATTAGTTTATACCGGTACCCACAGGCGCAGATGAACATTCAAAGAAACAGAGAGAGCGTTCTCGTGTCATTTGTTCTCAAGCATGGAAGAGCAGGGAGTAAACATCCTTTTTGTTAAAAACTTGTTATCTCAGCTACTAAATTTTATAAAATGTTAAATGAAGTGTATGGAAACACAACATTACCGCAGCACTGTACTACATGCACGGTTTCGCAGCGAGTAGGAATTATTTGGTGATGATCCAAGATTTGGGCAGCCCTACAATGTGGTACAGTGGAAAAATTCGACAAAGTGGGTAATCAGTTAATGAAAGGTCGCCGAAAAGAGTGAGACTTTTATTGAGTCGGTGTACAACATTAAGTCAGTCTGTCGTGAGATACTACGCCTGGATCTGGTAAAACGAAAACTTAAAACCCAGATTGGTACCCGCAATTTCAATGATGGCCAAATCAGGCATATTCGATCTGTTCTGACCTGCTGAACACTGCAGCTGAAGATCCTGATCTATGCTGCAGAATTATTGCAGGAGATGAAACATGGTACCTGCAGTACGATACACAAACCTGGGGTTTATTACCCAGGACAAAACGGAAACTAAAAGGACATTATCATGGAAAACTTACATCTATCACAGCAACCGTGACCAAACAATTTGCACGAATCCCACGGAGTGCCATCCAGAATTGCTTACAAGATCTTCAGAAATACTGGATATTGTGCGCTGATTCCGAAAGCCGGTATTTTGAAGATGACCAACATTAATTGTCAATACCGTACTTTTTGTTAATATTGTTTGCGTCAGTTCTGGAACTTTTCGGACGTAGCTTGTAATTCAACTGAAAGATCACTAAATTGAGCAATGGTATCAAATGATGAGTGGTGAGTAATACCTTCAGTGACATGCCTTCAACCTTATACAACGAAGGAAGACGTTACGTAAAAGCTAGAAAAAAATACATTCTTGGGTAAAACTTGAAAAATTAGATTTTTACACTGCTGGCCAATCAAAATGAAACACCAAGAAGGACACGAGATAGCAAAGCCAGATTTATGGGACACATAACTCCTTGATACAAAAGATCAAACGATTCAGCTTACAGGCCCATGCGACGTGCGGAACACGCACCCATCAATAGTTCGTCTGGCCCCCATTTCTGGCAATAACGGCCGCTACACGCCGCGGCATCGAACGAAAGAGGCTTTGGATATGGGCTTGTGGTATGTCGGTCCAGGCTGCTTCTACACGTTGCCACACTTCATCAGGCGTAGCCACGGGTGGTACTTGCCGGGCCACTCGTTTGCCGATCAGCAACCAGACGTGTTTGATGGGCGACATATCGAGAGAACAGGCAGGCCACGGCAGCAGTGACATCTGGTGGGCCGTTAAAAATTGTCGCACGATGCGTGCCACGTACGGGCGCGCATCGTCCTGTTGAAACGTGGCCGCTGGCAGGTCCTGCAGGTAAGGGAGGACTACAGGCTCCAAAACTTCGGAGATGTAGCGGTGGCTGTTGAATGTACCGGCAATGCGTACCAGAGGGGTGCGAGTTTCATATCCGATTGCGCCTCAAACTATAACGCCAGGCGACGGACCGGTATGGCGATGCATAATGCAGGCGTCATACAGTATCTCGCCGCGGTGCCGCCACACGCCGATCCGACCATCGTGGTGTTGCAGGCAGAAGCTGGATTCGTCGGAAAATAAAATGTCGTGCCATTCCGTAGTCCAGGTGCGGCTTTAAACATCACATTGCCGCCGCACTCGCCGCTGGGGTAACGTCAATAGTAATCAGAGCAATGGGCGCCGTGTGACAAACCCCGTTCCTGCAGATGACGTCAAATGATACGTGCTGATACAGGTTGTTGCGCAACACACCCTAATTCTTGCGCTAACGTTCGTGATGTGGCGGTGCGAACCGTCAATGCCCACCGCAAAGCATGCCGGTTCTCGCATTCGGTGGTGTGCCGCGGCTGCGGAAATCCCTGCTGCACCCACCGAATCCATACTCGCTCCACTGTGGCTGTATGTCGTCTCACACTGGCGCCGATGTCTCGGTAAGATAAACCGCTGTCGCTATATGCCAATATTCGTCCTTTGTCGAACTCCGAAACGTGCTGGAATGACTGCATTATTCTGCGACGAGGCATCAGGAAGCTTTCCACGCACAGGCCTGGCACCACAACACACTTCCACTACTTACACCCCGGCTTCTGTGCACCCTTCTTATAGTGCTTCTCGGTGGCGTGACGGGCGCACATGATGTGCATTTGCACTGCAATGCTAATCGTTCGCATGTTCTCTTGCAGGCGACGCATGCTGCGAATTTCAGACCAATCGGATGCTTCCTTTTTGGAGTTGCATTTTATGTGGCCAGCAGTGTATATATAGTTAACTTTTTCAGTATATTTACTTGTGAAAACAATGGTTTTTAGGTTAAACTATATATTATCCTAAATGACTAAAACTATTTGAATTGCGAATTCATTAAATTAATCATTGATCACACTAATAATGTTTTCACAAACGTGACATTTTTTTTTCTTTTTTTTTTTTTTAGGTTTAACGACCACCGTGAGCAACGCAATGGGCTATAAGCAGTCGCCCGTCCCTAATTTAGGGTCACTGGTCCCAGGGAAGGGAGAGAGCCAGTGCCGTAAGACAAACACAACATCCATGCCTGACCGGGATTCGAACCCGGACCCCTTACGGACGAATGATCAGAGGCTTCACGTGCCGCCCCGGTGGCGCAGTGGTCTTCTTAGACCACTGCGCCACCGGGGCGGCACGTGACATTTTGCACACTTGCAATAAAAATTAATAAAATGCTGCAACCCAATTAAGCTAAAAAATGCCATGACTTACATGAATGCAAATCCTAAATGAGGCACAAATGATAATGAAGAATTGAAAGAAGTAGTATATTTTATGATTAAACGCTTTTATTTAAAGAAATTATTGCATGTTGATCTCTAAAATTGTTTAGCGCCTCTTTCAAAAGCTTTCCATCCAAGTTTTCTACACTGATTAATTTCTTCATCGAGGTGACCCTCTCTTGAAATCTGTTGCCCAAGGTAAATATCGGCTTATGGAAAGTTTCGGTTATATCCAGATTTTCGCATCAATAGATAAATCTTCATTTCTTTTAAAAGCATTATACATTAGTTTGTACTTCTGAAAGTTCATATTTAATACCAGTTCTTTGCACTTGTGAGCACGTTCCTAGATTACACGCTGCAGTTCCGAAACGGCAGTTCTAAAAGTGACTACATCATCAGCAAAACGAAGGCGTTAAAACATAGCGTTCGCCATTCAAAATTTTTCAAAAATTATCGAATCTAAAATGTATGTTCAACTACAAGACCTACCTTGCTTGTACTGTTGCTATATAAATGTTTGAAACCATTCTGATCGATATGACCGGTGAAAAGCATGCAAGAAGGTAATGGAAACAATATAATTCGTATTAACCCCGGAGTTATTTTGAAAGTCATGAAAAACACATTAAACTTTGTATTAATTACAATTGTAAAGTTAAAAACTAAATACTGAAGTTATTCGCATTTTTCGTCTGAATTAAAACGGAGCAGCTCTTTTAAAAATTACATTTATTCCTCATAAATATGGAAAAATCGTATGTTGCAAAATAAATTTCCTTTAAAAAGGACGACTAAATTTCTCTCTTCCGACGAAAGGCGTTTTAGCAATCTTACAAATGCCTTTTGTTGCCAAAACGATATACAGCGTCATATTTAATTCTGAAAAAAGAAACAAAGTAACCACTGTTTTGTTTCAACTTAGAAGAAGAATTCGGTCCATCACCAAATGGCGACACAAGAAACGAAATTGATTAATATGTTTAAATGTAGAACTCAGAATTTTTTGCAGAATTGGAATAATTGTCAGAGCACACCGAAATCTATTTAAACGGAAAATTGCTCATTCTTCTTTTTCTGAAAATTTTAGAATTATCTGAATATATATTATGCTTTTTTAAAGATTTGTGTATAGGCAAGTTTAGAAAAATATTGTGAAATTTGCTGGCCGGCTAAACGTTTTAGGAGCCAAACATGGGACCCGCGGGGGCTGGGGTTATATATAACATCAAGGTCATGTACTCTTCTCTCCAAAACAAGTCATCTACCCTCAGCTTGTCTCTCCTTGACAAAAATAAAAATAAAAAAATTGAAAAACGGTGCTCTCTTTTATTTTTTTTTTATTTTTTGTCTGGGGCTCGCAATTTCTTGAAATACCGTAATTTTCGTCGTTTTCATCTTGAGAAAGTTTCCATCTGGGAATTCCAAAAGCTGAAGCAGAAGCGTACGCCACCTGGTGTAAAGAAGGTGTACTGTTTTCAGAAATTGCAGTAAAATATTTCCGGTGTAAGGCATTACAAATCAAACATGCTTTTTTTCTTAATTGAGTTTCTTTATATGTTTAAATGCGCGCATAAACACTGACGGAAAAAAATCCCGACACCAAAAAGGGTGTGTGTTATATAAACGACAGTTGGTAGGCGGTGAGAGTACATCTGTAAGATGACGTCTATGCAAATTTCGCGCTCGGCGCATACGTGTGGCGCTACTAGCCCCCTCGGAACATGCAAAGCAGGTTTGCTGTAAATACGCGCTGTAACGTTCGTGAGCGTTAGTTATCGTTGAGATTCGACGTAGTGTGTTGATGTTAGTCAAGAATGCCTTTAAGAAGACGAAGAAGCCATTATCAACAGCTCACGGAGTTTGAACGAGGTCGTGTAATAGGGCTACGAGAAGGTGGATTTTCGTTCCGCAATATTGCAGAACGACTTAGCAGGAATGTAGCCACTATGCATGATTGTTGGCAGCGGTGGTCAAGGGAAGGTACTGCCTCAAGAAGATCGGGTTCCGGCCGGCCACATGGCACTACTGAGAGGGAAGACTGTCGTGTACGGCGTATGGCCGTGGCGCATCGTACCGCGTCTGCGGCAGCAATTCGAGCTGCAGTTGCCACCACAGTGACACAACGAACTGTTACAAATCGGTTACTTGAAGGACAGCTCATAAGCCAGACGCCCTGTAGAGCGCATTCCACTTACTCCAAACCACTGCCGTTTGCGACGTCAGTGGTGTGAAGCTAGAGCTCAATGGAGGACGGAGTGGAGAGTGGAGATCTGTTGTGTTTTCTGATGAAAGCCGGTTCTGCCTGGGTGCCAGTGATGGCCGTGTGTTGGTTAGAAGGAGGCCATGTGAGCGTCTGCAACCAACCTGTCTGCAGCCGAGACACACTGGACCTACACCTGGAGTTATGGTCTGGGGAGAAATTTCCTATGACAGCAGGAGCACTCTCGTGGTTATCCCACGCACCCTGACGGCACAGTTGTACGTCGGTCTGGTAATTCAACCTGTTGTGCTGCCATTCATGAACAGCATTCCAGGGGGTGTTTTCCAACAGGATAACGCTCGCCTGCATACCGCTGTTGTAACCCAACATGCTCTGCAGAGTGTCGACATGTTGCCGTCGCCTGCTAGATCACCAGGTCTTTCACCAATCGAGCACGTATGGGACATCATTGGACGACAACTCCAGCGTCACCCCCAACCAGCATTAACCGTCCCTGTATTGAACGACCAAGTGCAACAGGCAGGAAACTCCATCCCACAAACTGACATCCAGCACCTGTACGACACAATGCATGAACGTTTGCGTGCTTGCATTCAACATTCTGGCGGTTACACCGGTTATTAATGTACCAGCATTTCACATTTAAAAGGACTTTTCTCGCGCTTACATTAAGCTGTTATCTTGAAACCTTAATCGATTAAATATGCTACCTATACAAATGTATTGCCGCCATTTCATTTCTCTACAACTATTTTTTCGTGGTGTTGGGATGTGTTTTTCCGTCAGTTTATATTGTAACGAGAAACAGATGAAAGAATTGGCATCTCCTAATGGAAAGGATGTATATTACCAAAATCTGTAAATGATATGCGAAATCTCGTGCAAGATGAACGACAACCACGTAAAAAAATCGGATATACGAGGTTTACCAGCTGAGATAATGGGAGAAAGTATCACTTACATCACCTAGTAAGGAAACTGCTGTATTCTGAAGAGAAAATCGAGGAACACCGTTCCACCTTTCAAACCTAATTTTTGAAGAGTACCCTTTTCTATTGCCTTTATAAAACATAGGTACGTTTCGAACTTACTTTTTAAAGTGGACGTTACACTCACTGGACAAATTATTATGATAAAGAGTTGAAAGTTAAATGCAAAATATGAGAGGAGATTACAGCAATACGTCAATAAAGAAATTAGAAGTATTTTAAATTATGACTGTTAGAAGTAAACATCTTCAAAAAATCTAAATAAGTTTAGATCATCTAGAAGAAAAACTACACATAATCTTTAAAAGTACCTGTGTGCGATTTTTTTATTAGAGGCTTGACGACGGCAGTGGGCAATTCAATCGGCTATAAGAAAGCGCCCGTCCCTAATTGAGAGCCACTGACTTCAGGGAAGTTAGAGAGCCAGTGCCGTAAGACAAACACAACATCCATTCCTCACCAGGATTCGAACCCGGACATTTCTCGGACAATTGGTCATAAGCCAGCGCTTTGACCACTGCGCTATGGGGGAAGCAAAATTTTCTTCTTAATGAAAAGTACAGGAACAGCAAGTAAGTTTTCTATCCGATTTTCAGAACCAACAATTAAATAAGAAAGATGACACAATGAATTGTCGGGTGTAATAAGCACGTCTCTTGAATCCGTTCTGACGCAAATTAAATTTATCAAGCTACTCAAAGTCAATGGAACCGGTGGGAAAATAATAGTATCTGACGGAAAAAAGAAGTTTTTGAATCGGGTTTTTAATCCCTTAGATATTGCTGTAAACGGAATCGTGATCTTGCACCCTCTGGTTGCAGACTTGTGCGTTCAGAAAAACCTGAATTTATATGAGAAACATTTCGCATCGGAAACGCTATCCAACACCGAAATAATTTTTCAAATCGGACTCTTAGAAACAGAAATATCGACAAAAATAAGATGTGACTTTACGTCCCCTGGTGGGAAAATCATGCATTATTTTAAAGAAAGTATTCTCAAAAGGTTTTTCCATATGAGCAGTTACGGTCCAAGAAAAAAAAAAAATAGTCGAGTTTTCAGGAGCCCAGATTTTGCTACAAATACATCAGAAGCAGAAATTAACGCTTATGACCCCTGATGGACAAACCATTCTTTACCAAACATTAAAAATTATGTGAAAAATATTTTCCAACAGGTCTTGAATGCGATACAGGAAGAATTTTTCAAATCGGAGTTTTAGAAGCAGAAATAGCGCAGAAAACGCAATTCACCTTTGTGCTCCCTAGCGAAAAGGC
This sequence comes from Macrothele yani, assembly GCA_039090855.1. NCBI lineage: Eukaryota > Metazoa > Arthropoda > Arachnida > Araneae > Macrothelidae > Macrothele > Macrothele yani. The sequence goes on along the minus strand of CM077017.1, from coordinate 76,743,937 downwards.
TATGGATTTACTTGAAAATTTTGAATTTATAGGAAAAACATTTTGCATCGGAAACTCTATCCAACAAAGAAGGAATTTTTTTAAATCGGACTCCCAGAAGTAGAGATATTGACAAAAATAAGATATACCTTTAGGCTCCCTGGCGTAGAACCTATGCATTATTTCAAGAAGAAAATGTTCCTAAAAGGTCTGTCGACATGAGTAGTATAGGGCAACAAACGACTTTTATTGCAATCGACATTTTAGAAGCTCATATTTTGCTGCAAATGCATCAGAAGCGGAAATTAAGTCTTACGCCAACTGGTGGCCAAACCATTTTTTACAAAAATTAGAAATTACATGCACAGAATTTCCCATTAAGTTTGTATCCGGTGCAGAAAGATCTTTTCAAATCCGAGATTTAGAAGCAGAGATACAGGGAGAAACGCAATTTCCTCTACGACCCCTAGCAGAAAATCTATGAATTACTTGAAAAATTTTGAAATTATATGAAAAACATGTCACACTGAAAATACTATCCAACAAAGAAGGAATTTTTCAAATCGGACACGTAGAAGTAGAGATATTGACAAAAATACGATATACATCTACGCCCGCTGGCGGAGAAAATGTAGAATATTTCAAGAAGGAACTATTCCGAAAAGGTTTATCGATGTGAGTGGCATCAGTCCACGGAAATATTTTTCAATCGATATCTTAGAAGCTTAGATTTTACGGCAAAAACATCAAAAGCAAAAATTAAATCTTACGTCCCGTGGTGGCCAAAGTATTCTTTACCAAAAATTTGAAATATATGCAAAAGAGTTTCCTTCAGGAGGTGTATCCGCTGAAGAATAAAGTTTTCAAATCGGAATTTTAGAAGAGTTATTGGGGAAAATGTAATTTATATTTACGCCTCCCAGCCGAAAATCTATGCGTAATTTGAAAAGGTAGCTATATCTAAAATACTCTTCGACATAAATGAAATCGAAAGATGAAATAATTTTTTCAATCGGATGTTTAGAAGCAAATATCTGGAATAAGATGTATTTTTCAATTCGACATCATCTGCCTTTACGCCCTCTAGCGGCAAAATTGTACATCGTAAAAACAACGAAATGACTAATACTTGCAGAGATATCGTGGGGACGGACGGACGGACGGACAAACCGGTAACGTAAGCACGATCTTTTTTTGCAAAAGACGTGCTAAAAGGAAGATATTTTGAGTTTAGTAATAAACGCATGTAATAGGCTGAACGGCGAAATATTATTTTCGCTAAAAATCGTAGGGCCATCTATTTCGTAGATGAGACCGTTCAAAAGTACGAAACAGTTTCAGTTGTGTGGTGGCCATACCCTGATAGGCGGAAATACATGGTAATAATAAAAGCACATGCAATTTACCAAAGGTCTCGACCCGACTTCGTAGTGGCCTCAGCGCTAGAGTCTGACCATTCGTGCGGCATGAGTTCAAATCCCAATAGAAAACGATGTTTTTTTTTCTTTCATTTTTGTCTTACGGTACTTACTCTCTCTTCTCTGGAACGAGCTGCTCTAAGTAGGGGCGGCCACCGCTTACAACTCTTGAGTGGCTCACGGATGGCAGTTAAATCGCCCCCCCCCCCAAAAAAAATACGGAAGTTATGGCGAATCACGTCGTAAAGGGTTCTCAAGTTGCAAAAGAAATAAAAGTGGCACAATATTTGTCCTTCTTTAATGATCACTATTGTAGCGGGACAGTGGAGTTGTGTTTTATTATGGTACTGACGAATTAAACATATTCAGGTTTTTTACCAGTAGTTGACTCCAAAATATGTGTATAATAAAATATTATTACCGAAACTTGACATTAACATACACAGAAGTTAAAATGTTGCTTTTGTGAGCTTATGCGCACCCTTTTGTAAAACCAAGATTATTTTCAGTAACTCGGTTGAAATGTTCTCAGTGGTTTATAATAATGATTTTTCCTGACAAAATTGTGCAGATAAAGAAGCATACCAGTTCACACAATTACAGAGAGAACACGTTTAAGAAGCGTCGCATGAAATAAAGATGCCAATAAAGGACTCACCCACATTAAAAAAAAATATACATAACTTTCCGATTTTGCAATTTCATTAACACATTCGGCTTCACATATAAAAACAAGAAAGATAACACCGAATTTTCTGTTGTAATAATCAAGTCGCTTGAATTCGTTCTGATGCAAATTAAGTTTTTCAAAGCTATTCAAAGTCGAAGGAACCAGTTTAGAAAACAAAAGAGAGGTTTCTACAATCGATGAAGCATCCAGAAATAGAAAAGTTTAATTCCACCAGCGGAAAGAAAGCACATTACAAAAATTAAGACATCGCATACAAAACGTTTCTCACAGCACAAGGAAGGTATCAGACAAAGAGATTTTCAAATAGAACAATTCAAAGAAGAAATATATATGAAAACATGTTATAAGTCTATGTCTGCTAGAGGAAGAATTTTGCACAGCAGAAAAGTTGAAAAAAAGCGAAAAGTATTCTTCATGCAAAAAGCTATGCTAAGGAAAAGTAACTTATCAAATGCGTCTCCTGAAAGCAGAGACAGTGAAAAAAAAATATTTCGATAAAAGAAGCACCTAGCGGGAACTTTTTGCATTTTTAAGAGGAAAACGCTCCAGATCTCTATTATAACGAATAGGATAGAGTAAAGAAGAAATTTATCAACAATGTTTTTAGTAGGAGCCGCCATGACTGCTACAGGAAATTCAACACTCATGTACGCGATCGGTCTGATGCTCCCAGAAGTAGCAGACCCAGCAAGGTTTAAAATGATGCGCTGGAACACGTGCTACCGACCAAGCTTTATGTTACAGGATGAGAAATAACAGAGGAACTAAAGAACTCCCGTACGACCGTCAACACAAAAAACGGGAGGGTTTCTGGTATCGATCACGTACGTGAATATTACCCAAAAAGGATCATGGACCAAGACGGGTCAACTGCAACACAAGGTCTTTAAGCCATTCCTTCGTGGACGCAAGGTTAGGCTGGTGGGATTGTCACCACCCAGCAGCATCACCTTGCGTCCATGAAGGAATGGCTTAAAAGTCACAGTGTGATTCACTATGAGCTCTTACCAGGGAACAATACCATCACTGCTGACGCTTACATCCAATAGTTAGACCGTATCCAAGCTGCAGTGCAAGATAAGCGACCATCACTGATTAATCATTATGGAAGATAGGGTTCGTCCACGTGTCGCCTTACGGACACAGAAAACACTACACGAGCAGGAATATGAAATATCATCACAGCTCCTTATTCACCGGAGCTTGCCCAGTCCGACTTCCATTTCTTCAGGGCTTTGTACGAATTTTTCCCAGATAAAAACCATACTTATGACAATGATGTGAAACTCCCGCTCGACACACTTCTATGGAAATGGGATATTTCAAGTCGTAGATCGTTGAAACAAAGTCATCGGTGTCAATGCGAACTATCTGGAATATTAGAATAAGTGTCTTGTGCAAATTTTTAAGCTTGAAACAAATGCTTCTCTATTTTCTGGATACTTGCTTTACAAATTGATAGCTTCATGTTACAAAGTACATGTTACGGAATAACTTGTTTTCAACACATCTTCGGAAAAATAAAATTTTCGATTTACAGAAATTTTTGTTCCCCAGAAAATATAAAGCATATAAAGAATGACAATATAATGTAGAATACCACATTTAACAATGAAAATATAGCTTAGGAAAAATAATTTCATAAACGTTATATTACACTTTTTTTCTATAATTTAAGATATTCTTATCTTCCTTTAAAAGCAAAGCTGGTCAAATTTGAAAACGAAAAAGTAGTGTTCCCTGTTTAAAATATTGTATATTTTTGTGTAACTTGAAAATGCAGGTGTTAGGTGAAAAAAATAACTTCAATACCTGTTTTTGGAGAGGGTAATATGTCTTTTATTTAAAAAAAACGCATTTATTTTGAAAAACGTACAAATGCCTCGTGCACATGAACCGTTAAACATTGATACATTTCTGTGAACAGCAGTGTTATTTGTTTTTTTTCAAACGTCATACTAAATTTGGAATATTATGCCAATAATTATTCTTGACGAAAAGGCAACGTTACGAGGATACTATTTAACAATTTTTTAAGAACATTGCAGGGTATCACATAACCGATCTTCGCAAAGAACATTTGTAATCACAACTAATCAAAGTTTACAAAAACTTCGTTTGGAAAAAAATTCCACATAGGTGTATGTGAATGTGATACAACACATGAGCAGTCGTCTTTAAGCTGAATTTGCCCAGCTGTGAACGTTACGATATTGTTTTTTTGAAATGCTCTGGTACCTAACACTTAGTACGGTTGTGATTCTTGCTGATTAGCACTTCGTCGCGTGAAAGGTTATTCCGTTTTGACGCATTGCCTTTATTTTGCTCCATGCCATTGTTCCCTTAATATTGAATTTTCAGAAATTTTTAATTGTTTCTGTTATATACAATGGGAAGCATTATCCACAGGACCGTGATAAAACCTACACATCTTTACATTAAATCTAACTCTAAAAGATACCACATGAGTTTCTAAAAAATTTGAAATTCAAATTTTATTCTGATTTAGTCTTTTTCAAATGAAACATAAAAAAATTATACAGTCAAATTTTGGCGTTCAGCAAATAGTATAAATGTTACAATAACGTTGGCATATTTTTTCTGTATGTAGGAAGACAAAAACTAAAGTATTTACAAATCAGACTGTCGTGCCTTAAAACGACAGAAAAATGTGTACTGAAATCTGATTGTAAATAAAAAGATATGAACATCGGACCTAAATGCTGGATGATGTTGAGCAATTTTTTTAATTTATACTCCGCTGTCAGAGTTTACTATTGAGTAAATGAGAATTATACCAATCAAAATTTTGTAGGGAAATAAGTCAGTTTTGAAATTATAAAACATGTTTTCCACATTTCCAACAGTACGCTTTTCAAATCACGTTTTGTTCAGTTTCTACCACCGAAAGTAATATGTATTGAAAAAAAAAATATCAGAAACATGGGGAAATGCCCTTAGCACGGAATTGAAAGAACTTGAAAGAAGGGAATATTGCGAAAAGTCAATCTTGTGAATTACGCAAGCAATAAACAACGCAGCTTCTTCCTAACTGAAAAATGTTTGCTTAAACTGAGTAGAATGAGTACTGTGACTTAAAAGTAAAACATCAAAGGATCAAGATCTTCAGGATTTCCACTATGTAACACATCATCCATAGTGTCCGAACGTCACTTCAAGGATGAAAACTAGGAATTAAACTTGGAAATAGTGAAATTTGGCTTTTCTGGGCAGCCTGCTATTGAACACGGTATTTGTATAAATCAAAATTAAAAAGAATTCGAAACAAATGGAGTGAAACTTTTCAAATAACATCAGGACATAAAATTTACGTATGTTTCATAAAATCTTCCTAACACGTATTGGACTTTCTTACACTTACTGAGTGATAACAAATGACATTCAATTTTTAAGTGATAACAAATGAAATTCAATTAACATATTTCACTTGCTAGTGAAAGACGTGTTTTATTTCGATAACGATGCGGAAAACGCTCAGAGGCAATAGTTAGATTCCTCAAAATTTGAGTGATTACCTAGGAAATAATATTTCGAAATGCTCTACCTGTAATGCGTAAGATTTTGATAAATACACTGACGGAAAAAAATCCCAACACCACAAAAAAATAGTTGTAGAGGAATGAAATGGCGGCCATACATTTGTATAGAAAACATATTTAATCGATTAAGGTTTCAAGATCACAGCTTAATGTAAGCGCGAGAGGATCCATTTTAAATGTGAAATGCTGGTACATTAATAGCCGGTGTAACCGCCAGAATGTTGAATGCAAGCACGCAAACGTTAATGCATTGTGTCGTACAGGTGCTGGATGTCAGTTTGTGGGATGGAGTTCCATGCCTGTTGCACTTGGTCGGTCAATACTGGGACGGTTAATGCTGCTTGGGGGTGATGCTAGAATTGTCGTCCAATGATGTCCCATACGAGCTCGATTGGTGAAAGATCTGGTGATCTAGCAGGCCACGGCAACATGTCGACACACTGTAGAGCATGTAGGGTTACAACAGCGGTATGCGGGCGAGCGTTATCCTGTTGGAAAACAACCCCTGGAATGCTGTTCATGAATGGCAGCACAACAGGTTGAATCACCAGACCGACGTACAACTGTGTCGTCAGGGTGCGTGGGATAACCACGAGAGTGCTCCTGCTGTCATAGGAAATTGCTGGAGTAAGTGGAATGCACGCTACAGGGCGTCTGGCCCGGAGCTGTGCTTCAAGTAACCGATTTGTAACAGTTCGTTGTGTCACTGTGGTGGAAACTGCAGCTCGAATTGCTGCCGCAAACGCAGTACGATGCGCCACGGCCATACGCCGCACACGGCGGTCTTCCCTCTCAGTAGTGCCACGTGGCCGGCCGGAACACGGTCTTCTTGAGGCAGTACCTTCGCTTGACCACCGCTGTCAACAATCATGCACAGTGGCTACATTCCTGCCAAGTTATTCTGCAATATTGCGGAAAGAAAATTCACCTTCTCGTAGCCCTATTACACGACCTCGTTCAAACTCCGTGAGCTGTTGATAATGGCTTCTTCGTCTTCTTAGAGGCATTCTTGACTAACATCAACACACTACGTCGAATCTCAACGATAACTAACGCTCACGAACGTTACAGCGCGTATTTACAGCAAACCTGCTTTGCATGTTCCGAGGGGCGCTACTAGCGCCACACGTATGCGCCGAGCGCGAAATTTGCATAGACGTCATCTTACAGATGTACTCTCACCGCCTACCAACTGTCGTTTTTCTAACACAACCCCTTCTTGGTGTTGGGATTTTTTTTCCGTCAGTGTATATGTTTGTGTTCTTCGGATTTCCTTAATATGAACTGAACTCACCAGCTAAAGAATATTTTGAACCGTTGTATATATGTTGAATAATTACGAAGAATAAGGTCAGATACACCGATTATGGATTAATCGTTTTTAGTAATTTCTGTAAAAGATTATTTATATGTATCAAAACTTTTGGTTAAAAGGATTTGTTGTTTAACTATATCAAACGCTTTTCATCGGCATCAGGTGAAATGCCAATTAAATAATTACTTTTATTCCGTGATTGTACTGCAGTCAAGCAAGATAATCGATGGCAAATCTGGAATATACCAGAGAATAGATTTGAAAACCATGCATTCTGATATATTTTGCTGTTGTACGATTTTGAGTATAAAGTTTTGCATAATCATATAAAAGGAAGTATTGTGTTTATTCTTGAGCTCATGACAGTGGTCTATGAACTATTTATTATACGTATAATAATCTACTTTCTGAGAGACATCAATAATATTAGGTATATCTCAATTAAAACAAAACAAATAATATGATATTTTTTGCCGGATATAACCTTTTTTACCCACACTGCAAATGTTTTTTGTTAACAACATGTTTTGAAATCCTGTGTTTCCCTACGATTGTTCTTTTTAATAACGCTAAAAAAATGTGCAATGCGGCAGCAAATCATTAGAAACACTAACAGCTGTTAGACTCGCGCCATCCTCACGTATGTACGCGACTATAAACTTGAGATGGCTTTATAAACAACTCACTTCAAAACATTGAAATTTTTGCTCGAAGCACAGATAGCTGAAACATTGGAAAGAATCGCTATACAATTGCCTTCCGATAAGCATCATAGTGACTCTAGGAGGGCAAAGGCAAGTATTTCAGACACAGGAAACATTTTCTGCTATGCAAAAACTACTCAATGGAGGGTGCGCAGTGGTCAGCACACAGACAACCAAAAAGTACACAGGGCATTTTCTGCGAGAGGAAGCGATTTGCCGATGTTCCAGGTAAACTGCGCATGCAGGGGATTGTAGGAGGTAATACACGAAATCCATTGTGTCAAGTAACCATGTAGTATAACAATGCAATTGAGAGCAGAATGTTAGCGTACGCAGCTTGCCGCACATTGGTGTACATGGGCTTTAACAACAAACTTCTCTTTCGTGTACAATTCGCTGTTCTTAAAAACTCACAAATTCTTGTGCAGTTGGGGCTCCCAAACCTAGTATTTGACAATTGGAAAACGGTCGTCTAACCTAAAGAATCACGAATTAAGCAAATACACGCCGTTAGGTTGGCCTGACTGTTGTATCAATGGGAAGAACGGTTTGGACGCCACTTCCCTAACGGCAACGATATAAGCCGGAAAACAGGTGTGATGGTCTGGCATTTCCTTTGATGGTGAGGACGGGGACCAATAATTGTAATACAGCATTTGATATCCACGTGGTATCTACATATGTGTGTTTTACATATATGTATTTAACGAAAATGGAAAAACACTGTTTTAATCAAAAAAATATTGTTGCGACTTTTTGGTCTTCAGATATCAGGATGCCAAATTAATTCCGGACTGCGATTCGAATCACTGGATCCACCAATACCTCGTTAGCCAATTAGCCGACACAGTACACCAATAAGCCATAGGAGGCACAGTATAACAATTGAAACAGGGATTTAATAGATATATGCATAAATTACACCGGATACTTCATCTAATAATAAAGGCTATAACTTCCGGCCAGCTTTGGCCCTCTTCGGTGTTTCAGAAAAAATGTCCTAACGAAAAGTCTTTTCGTTCACAGTGAACCGCAAAGAAAATACTGATAAAAAGTACTTACAAACGTCCTTGAGTATCTACAGTATTGATGACACCAACAAACACAAACACTCACTCACATTCACTAATATGTTGGCATTACGGGTAGCTCTTTTTCCTCTTTGGAGGAGGCCACGTTGCTTACGGACTCTTGGTCAAAACGATGTTGTCCCTAGTCACTGAGCGCACGTACTCAGACACATGCACAAAAGTTGTCTCCCCTCTTTCTTCACGAAGAGGCTAGCGGTTTCTTCAGAGCTATTTCTCTCTTTGGAGGAGGTGGCGTTGCTTACGGAATCTACGCACGCATTCAAACGCACAGACTTCTTTCCTCCGTGGAACAAGAAAAGGTGGCGATTCTCTCTCTCCTCTCTGCATGAGCGAGGCAATTCAGTAATTATTTTGCCTCTCCCTGCATTTCACCTGAAATGGCTCCTTACGGCAGGTATCGATGGTCCGGCAAGGTGAAGAAAGTTCCCAGGCAAATCTTTTGCTGGTTAGTCCTCAGCTTATGTTTTTCGCTGGCTTCACTTCTTATGCTCAGAATTGCAAGAGCACAGCAGACGGCAAGCAATTGTTCTAGCGCGAGGATAAATCAAAGCCCAGTTCTCTCGGCTATCAAAAAGGATTCTGCCACTCAACAACAATCGCCCGTCTCCCAGAAATTGGTAAGCGGTGAATTCTACCACTTGAAACCGCGACATATTTATTATATACCGTTCTTTAAATCCAAGTACTTTCCCTTTATTTTCGCGCGCGGCACGGACAAAAGCTTCAAACGCTTTGGCCGTCTAAACATTTTTGAGTCATGGGAAATAGCTTTTAAACTCCGACCCATCCCATTTCCGTTTTTGGGCTCTTTGTTCTCGTGGCAAACATCTGCAACTCGCTACTTGAATTCAAAGTGCTAGAAGATCTTTTCTTAATATACCGCCCCTCGCAAGTGTTAAAATTATAACTCTCTGTTAATTAAAACCCCCAATCAAGTTTCAATTACCATTAATTAGCTACGCCTTTCGCCAATTAATTATGCGAGGGGGGGGGGAGATCGTCACAATATTATATTAAAAGAAATTTATAAAAGTTTTCACAAAACATTATATTTGTTTACTGTTAATTGGAAAATAATCGACTTTCATAACGAGCTGCTTCCAAAACTTACTAGAATCTCAATGAATACGCTACAGAAATCTTATGGCCTCGGATGGATTTCCCAGAAATGAGGGAAATTTTTTCTTTTGAAGAAGGATATCCGCCCTTGTTAGTGTTATGTGCTAATGTATTATCCTCTGAAGCTAAGAGCCACTCAAGGTCTTACAGCATATTAATGCACATATGTGTCTCGAAAGGCATGAACTAGCACAGTTACGAGAACTTTAACTTAAACGCAGAACGCATGATTCATCAACGATGTGCATTCAGCTGATTCGTTTATTATTTGTGAGGCTAGTGTATATCGAACTGGCGTTTGAAACCATTGTGAAAGGAAGAAACTTTGATCTACAATCTTGTGTCGTACACAGAATTAGCAAATTGTAAAGAACATTTACTGCAAAAGTGTTGATACGCTCTTGGTCTTCGACTCAATGTAGCTTCCATTCAACGAGGTACTGATTTCGTTGTGCAAGTACTTTCATTTAAGCGTATCTCACTGCCACCTTCATTTGCAGAATGTTCACCGGAGGAGATTCTATGTTACGGATGGCTATATCAATCCTTTTCAATAGGTGATCAATTTGGTTAAGTTGTCAGAATTGTGGTGGTTATTTTAGCAGTTCGAAAGCATTATGGTACTCCTGGGAACGCTTTGTGGTGAACTGACCCTTTAATCACGGGCAATTGTGTTGCTGGCAGTAGCTCCGTCTCTCAGGGATCGCATGAACATGTACCGATGCTATTGGTTCGCAGTGTTGTCGTTATACCTAGTGGTGCACAAATGTTGTTACAGATGCAGTATGAAACCAAATGACAGGAATGAGGACAAACCAACTTGTCATATAATTAACGTTAAAGTGCTGTCATCCATAGATTTGTAATTTTAAGTCGTACACCGGCAGTTTAATCAAGGCGTCAAGGATATAGTTCGGTGTCCTAGCGTTCACGACTGGAAAATCTACGGGTTTTAGCAGAATCTAACGGTTCACCAAGAGGGCGTCTCCTGTAATACTCAATCTCGGCAATGTGTGACACGCTGTATATACTTAAACTCTGCTCTCAAAACTGCTGTTCTACCGCGCGTTTACTTGAACCAACAGAGCTCGTCTGATTCCTCTTAGATTTCTCTAAACCGCTTTTTCCCTTAGAAACCAACCATCCATTTCCGCACAGACTGGGAACTGCTTTTTTGTTGATTGTAAAACATTCATTATAGAATCTAGATACCATAGTTCTTGTATAACCAAGGCAGTTCGTCGTTTTCTTCTATCCCTTTCCTTTACCCGCTTTTAATCATTGCTCTTTCAATGCTTCATAAATTAATTATTTCACAATCTTGGTGAATATCTAAACCCTTTGAACTAACATGTTATTTGGGCAATTTCAAATTAACAGTTGTGTAGGTAAATAGAAATGACACGTGTCGGATTGCTGTTGGAAGTACCTAATAAATTTCTGCTAAGCGTATGTGTACATAGATTTCTGTTCAGGTGTTCATGCAATGTTACAAAATACAAAAAAATTACCACAACTATACGCTGAAGAGAAGATTGCAATTAAATGGAAAGGTGGGGAAGTGGTGGCACGAAACGAAATTAAAATCAAACATGACAAGAGAATTGTTACTAGACAGATATTTTTACTGGTAAGAAAGAATTTGCTCACTAAGTTATATTCCTTCAAATCTGAGTGAGCTCCTTGAAAAATAAAACGCGCTGTAATGCGTAGGATAAAAAAAATTTTGAGCTTCGTATTTCCCAGGATTGAATTGAATACATCAGATAAAGAAATTGTTTTATGTCTTTATATAGGTGCCGAATAATGACGGAAAATGAGGACTAGTAAAGTGATTATGAATTTATTACACACAGTAATTTTTGAACAAAATTATTATTATTTAAGAGTAACAGAATTGAAGGTTTCCTACATTTCTGTACTGTTGTTTTGCAAATGCTTTTCACTAGCATCAGGTGAGAAGCAAATTAAATAATTACTTTCTAGGTATCCATGAGAGATGAGTAAATTTTAGAAAGTCAGTGTTATCTCAATAAGCATCTCTTCGTTTTTTTTTATCAAAGAAAGACAAAGCTTTTGTTGTGTATAAGTAACCAGGAAATTATTCTATTGCAAAATGCGTGCTCTTTTGTGTCCTTGTAGCACATTTCCCTGCAGTAGACGGTGGATTTATGTTATTAATATTATTTGTATTAAGTAATTGATAAAATCATAAGTAAATAAATGTAATAAAAGTTTTGAAAGTGAGTATAATCCCAATATGCATGTCTTCGGTTTTTATCGTAGAATGAAAGAGTTTATCGTGTGAGTAACGAGATAATTATTTTATTGTGAACATTAGTTATTTTGAATTGTGTTTTGATGTGCTATTTGTCGCTCTTTGTGATGCAATTCAGTTGATTTACAATATAATAGAAGGTGTACATGATATCATTGCGGGGATTTTTTCCTGTTATTTGGAGAAGGAGCGTTTCCCCCTTCTGCCTTCTTCAGGTTTTCTGACCCACTTTGGATTTGGTGTATTTTTAGATGTCCTGTGGAAAATTCTGTGCCTACCGGCCCATCTTCAGACGGATTGAAGAGTGTCAGTGCAACGCTACAGTATTTGTAGACTTGCAGTTATCTCGGTGTCAGCTCCTACGGACCTTCATCACGGTCTAAGAGAACGAAACCATCCATCAAAGTGTGAGAACGATCGTATGTGGAGAGGAAGTGGTTTAATTGCAGTGTAAATGGTTGTGGCCAAAGTAGTGTGTATTTCTTCAGAGTTAAAACTTTCTGGGCCTATCCTTCTGTTGAACGGCTGAGAGAGTTTTACATGAGTTCCGAGTATTAATCGATGTGTCCCACTCGCCTCAAGAGGAGAGTGATACCGGGAGTTTTGAGATTATCGCCGGAATTCAATAGTAGTGGATTTCATGATCCTTGATCTTAGAAAACAAAGTAACCGTGATTCATTCCCACAAGAGATTTGATTACATTGCCACGCACTTTAGCTTATTCTGCTGTCGTCCATGTGGACAGCGGAACAAGCTAAATGGAATATGGAGCCTCGGGGGAAAATTAACCCCACCTCGGAACACATCAAATTATGATGTGGGCTCCAAACGTGAGTCTCCAGTGGGTACGGTGGACGGACTATGGCAAATCAAACATTCTGAACGGGGAATTCTGAGATTCTCACCGGCCTTTGGGCCGCGACCTACCGAGTGATAACTTCCTGAGCACGGATTCCAACACTGAACACGTAAGAATCTAAAAGCAATCACAGCCCACAGTAAAGTGTAAAAATTCAGGTAGGGAATAAATAACAGAGTCACTTTATTAACAATTCGCTAGGTAAACATGAGTCACATTGTTAACAATTCACTAGGTAAATATGAGTCACTTTATTAACATTTCACTAGATAATAATATTTTCTGTACTTTGACAGTGCCACTAAAACCGCAGGCTTGTTGCGCGAAAATGCGAGACCCTCTAACCAATAGATTTTCTAAATAGAAAGTATGAAAGTGTTCTTAGTTCTCATTACCACAGTTCTGATATCCTGCTTGGGAGAGTCTGTATCACCCATTTAAGTACGAAAAACAGAAACAAAAGAGTGCTTATATTAGCGGATGCGTTTTATTCCGTTTTCACTCGCCATCAGGAGCGAACTCACACACACGCTCAAGGCAGGGAAGCAAGCATCGCCTGTGGTTTTTGGAAATAAACGGGCTTCCTCCCTCTTTTGGTTCGTCGGACACTGTATCCCTCCCATTCACTGTGATAGTGATACGTGTTTGCTTTTTTACTATTACTAACTGTTGCAAACACATTGGTCAGAGGGTACCGAATAACGCGGAACTCGGAGTATCAGAAAGAGCAACAATACCCTCCACTCAATTTTGAGTCCCATAAAACGCTGTCTCTCTGCGCCGAATCTTCGACGCTGAATCTCTGACGAGGCATGAGCAGTACAAGAGCGCAGCAGTCAGGGGAGTGGGGAAATATTTGGCATGGACGCCGCCGAGTCGTAACCTACTTTTAGGGCCCTGGAAACCAAGAATATCCGTTGCGTTTGCAAAGGCCTGGATCCCACTTTTGAGTTGACTTCAGAAACGTGACCTCACTAAAATTCCGCATATAATACAGTTTTTCACCACGGGCTACCGTTTTTGCACTGCTGTCGACGCTTTGGCCATCCCTGATATGTAGAGTACAGTAAACTCGCGTTTATCCTCCACTCCATAATCCTCTACACTCAGTAAACTGCCACCCTTGCTCCATTTCTTTTTCATTTCGTGGCGAGTCTCAGTCCTTTACTTTACTACTTGCTGATAACGAATCAGATGTGCCGCCGCAGTGATGCAGTGATCTAAATGCTGAATATTGATCAATCGTCCGAGATGCGTCCGGGTTCGAAACCCGGTGAGGCATGGATGCTATGTTTTTCATAAAGCACTGGCTCTGTCTCTTCCATGGAAACAGTAGCCATAAATTAGAGATGGGCGAATGTTGATGTCTTTTTGAGTTTCTCATGGTGGACGTTAAACCCTCAGTCAAAAAAATCAAATATCCTGGAATTCGGGAAATCTTACGACCTCAAATATGATCTACATACATCTTGGAAAATTCTTGGGATGATTCGTGTGAAGAAAACTGCAGAAAACCTGGATGAAACAATGGCTTAATAACGGTAATGTTGATAGCGCTCTCCGAGTTCTTTTCAGCAGTGTCAAATGTTTCAGGTGTTCAATGTATTACTCCTTTTGAAATGGCCGACTGGCTCAATCTTGACAATAAACACATGGGTAATGAACAATTAACAGATGACGAAGTTATTCAAGACTTTTTGAATCCAGAGAAATCTGACTTGGATGAATCAGAAAATAATGTGCCAGGAAGCAAGGTCAGTCACGCTGAATCATGTACTATTCTCTCTAAATGCATTGACTGGTTTGAGAAGCAAAACGAAGCAGACACAACCGAAACGATCTTATTACGCAGAATCCGAAATCTGGCTGCGGTAAACTCTCAAACTGCAAGAAAATGTATAACACGCTACTTTTCATGAAATGTGTGGTTTTTTGTTGTTATTGTTGTTGTTGTTGCTGTCTTTTGTAAAATGCTAAGCTTGTCTCATTAAATCCTTTCCTTACCGTCAACTGTTTTTATGGTAAGAAAAAAGTTACATTTGTAAATATTTTAACCAAAAGCATGTAGACTTGTGGACTTATGAAGTGTTAAATGTTATATAAACCTTCACTACACGGTGTTATTTCGCAACTTCTCTTATCCGTCGCACCTCCGGTCCCTTGAGGAACGGATAATCAGAAGTGTACTGTACTGGCAAAACAACAAAAGTGGAAACTGTTAGTTAATGGTTGAGCCAACTTTAAGGAAGTTATACAAATTCTGAAAGAAAGTAATGTTTTTATAAAAACATCACCTACTACTAACTGTTTTTCCGTTTTATTACTAAGACATGTAGCAGTTATAAATTTTTATCATATTGAACTACTAAACTAAAGGCTTACAGAATCTGACAGGCAACCTTCAGCAGCTATCGTCCACACCTAGACTTGTCCACCGAACTGCCAGATGGTGAAGCGTTGTTCATTGTTCCAAATAATATTATTCCACAACTCCAGAGTGCTCTACTGCCCAATTTCACACCACACCAACTTCCCGTCAGCTCTCCATGAACTTTATAGAGTTGGAGTTGCATCAGATGAGTCGGAAGCTCTTGATGAACCGCCATATTTCTGGAGTACTAATTTGTACTGAATGAATAATGGAATAACGGATGTCTTCTTCATTATACAGATATTGCTGACCGAAATTTTTTCAACGGCTACATAATTATCTATGAAGAATCCAATGATATTACATATACTGTATATGTATTTGTTCTTGGTTCTTTGTGATTTTCAGATGAAGTAACGCTGCGTTCGTGATAAGCAAATTTGTCTGCACCTTGCTTTCATTGATGTAATGATGCTGTACAGCGGAACCTACAATCGATTGAAAAACCACAATGGATGTGGAATTGAGTTTTTCTGTAATAGTCCATCATATTTACTTACGTTCAGTGATTTCGAATGCTCCATTGTTTCACATGTTAGAACCAGTTAGTTCCCCAAAGAAAAAAATTCAGAACACTTCTACGTTTTTCAAGGTATTTCCTGCTGCCGCTAAATCTCATTGTTCCCTGAAATTTTGAGACGCCAAATTAACAACTACTCCACACACTTGTAAGTATTTCGTTTTGGCTAGAAATAACACTACCATTTATGTATGCAATAAGAATGTTAATAAAAATGTGTTGTGACGATATATGAGAAATTGTTTGTCGCATATGAAATGTACCTTAATATTATCTTAAATAACCTTAACTACCTAAAAAATTTGTACAGATTACGTTTTTTAAAAGATATAATGCAGAAATTTACATACGGTTCAACTAAATTTGATGTTCAAGGAATCATTGTAATTCCCATTCGTCTGGGTTATTATTCGTGGAAATGCTCCATACAATCAAAGATCTTGACCTTCGATAACAAGGGATGGATGTTGGTTTTCAGATTTAACAGAGACTTTGAGCACCTGAAAGTGCGAATCTCTCCCACGTCCCCGTTTTGGACCACTAGTTCCAGGAAAAAGAAGAAAGCCAGTGTCGTAAGACAAACACACCGTCCATGCTTTCCCGGATATTCGCACCCTGGTGCACCTGAGACGAATGATAGCTGTTGAGCAATACTCACTTCAGCCACTGGGAGATAGCGGATGATCGCGTAGCTGAATGGGAATGATAATTAACTAGAAAACGCTTCTTTCATTTAAGAATTTAATTTTACAAAACAGCGCCTGCAATTTAACTTCAGAATTCAAAGACCCATAAGACAATAAAAATATTTTCTACGTTATGTTTAATTCAATGTTTTTTGAAAATAATTTACTAAGAATTATGTTTTGCTAGTAAGTTGAGCTTTTGCATATGAAAGAAGAATTCATAGTTTGATTGAATCAAAACATGAATGGCTTTACCAAAAAATAAAACATTACACAGACAGTGAATATCTCATATTTCTGCAGTGTTTTTTATTTGAAAGGAACCTGTCTGACTTTCCAAATAATTTCGATTGCTCTTATTTTGTAACGTTTCCATTCTTCCTTTCGTACGATTACAGACCTAGCCAGACTAAATTTCCTGGACGGGCGAGCGCAGATTTAATAAAATCACTGAATTTCCAAAATTAGTTCATATCTGAAATATTGTGCGGAAAAAAATACCTAATTCAAATTTTTGACTAAATACCATATGATAAATTTCGGCATGTATTTTGAACTACTTAACCAACTTGCTATCTGTCGGCGATTAAGTGACATGAATTCATATTCTCTTAATGTTCTTTTACTGGAGACAAACCGCAATATAATGCACATCATTAATGATTTCCCAGTGTAAATCCCTTTTCTGCTGCCCTCTGCTCTTGGCTGGTATCAGTAATTCTATGTACAAGGACATTCAGAATAGAGGGAACCGTATTATGTGTTTTTACGCATGCATGAGCAGAGCTTGTTCAAAATCAAACATACTACAAGGAAAATGCTGCATTATAAGTCACTTTCAACGCCCGTCTCGAAACAATAAGAAATAAAAGCATGCTGCTCTATAACAAAAGTTACAGTAAAAAAGAAATATAAAAACACGAAATAGCGCACGTGAACAATTATTTCTTACTAAATGATTTTAATCAAGGTTTTCCTTTTCAATTTCTAAAACGTAATCAAATTCGAGATATGCTAAGCGTTTCCTCTTTCCTTTGATATTTAAATATATTGTATGTTCAACGAGGTTAAGTGACATAATTTCGAAATTATGTTTTGCTGATTAGAAATTAAATGACACGAATTCATGCAAAAAGAAAGAAATTAAGTGACATATGCATGCCGACAATTTGCACAATGCGAGGCTTGCCTGTCCTAATGCACATGTAATTCAAGCTCTTCATTTGCAGTACAATCCGTGGAGAACAACGAATTTCCAAGCAACATAATGTTTCTAGATTTGGAAGGTAAGCAACTTCAGCTTTGCGCTTGTCTGTGCTTCTTCGTGGATTCGAAGAATCGTTCTAATCGAAGACAAATAATTGTCAAAAATTACCACTGCTTCAGATATCATTATAGAAATCAATCCAAAAATTATCTTGAAGTACATTGGAAACTTTTAAGAGAGGACGCTGTAAGACGAAACGTGAACCAAAGGCAATTCAGTATGAAATCTGATTGTCGGAAATAAAAACCAGTGTAATTTTTATTTACTTCAGAATATTACATCTTTAATATCTGAGATATTTGGTGCAAATGTCTATGAAAAATTCACTATCACTTCACTTCCTATTGAAGAATTGTCTTCCTAATTGAGTAATTACAGACTGAAATACGGTTAGATATGATAATTTTCGCCCGTTGCAGTGTTGTATTTTTGCGATATTTATTAAAAAGGAAAAAGCGAAAAATAAGGATCAGTGAAAAGACTAATTTTGATGATGAAAACTTACGTAATGTAACATGTTGTGAAAGATATTCCCCGAAGCAGATCCGACCATGTTCACGGGTAGCATTAGTTCTTTAACAGATATGTTCTCTAAAAACCTATGCCAAATAGCTTTAAATTTAATTTGTATAAAGTGGGAACTGGCGCAAATAACAGCCTCTTCAAGCCGAGGCATCAACTCCACCAGATGACGAAGGATTTCTGGAAATAATACCCCAAACGCCTTTTGCAGCATTGTCCACAACTCCGCACGAGACGTGAGTCATGTTCTACTCCACGGCATCCTATAGAGCTTCCACAGGGTTTAAATCAGGAAAACGTGGGGCGACTAGATGGTTCCAAGCTCAGAGGAGTGTTCCTTGAGCCATGCTTATGAAATTTTAGCCCGATAGGGCGGGGCATGTTCTTTCTGGAACAGACCATCGGCCGAAGGTCGATTCAACGAACGCAAGTAAAAAACAAAATAAGTACCGGATTCCTTTGAGACAGACTGCCTTATCCAGGATTCGGGAAAACTACTTCACGCTGTAGAATCAGCTGTACAAAAGATACAAACGTCCGAGCTGAAAGAGGCATTTGACATTTCCTTCATTACTAAGTTCTAGAACAGGACCGGCCCGAGACGATATATTGCCCTGGTGTAGATTTAACTCAAGTGATCGACAAAATACGTCAGTCTCATGTATGGGAGCAAATGTATGAAAAAGCCTGCTAATTCTTCTGAATCCCATTTTTGCTCTTTGGAAACTCTCAGACTATCCCATAAGATTCAGGGAACGGAAGGCAGTATTTATTGCGTTATCTATATAATGTCCAGTTAATCATATGTCTCCTTGTTGCCGAAAATTAAAAATTGCATCCATGATCGCAACATACATTTATCCTGTATTTACTTGGGATACCGGAGATAAATATGAATTAAGAGGGAAAATGGCAATTTTGGGAATCCTCTTACCCAAGAAATTACTGGCTCAGGGAAACTGTCTCGTCAATTCATTGCGCAGATAAAAACAGTTCTTTCTTTTTATTCTATTTTTATGTGTCCATTCGTCATGCTTTTATTGCCTGTTCTGTAACATACCGCCTTTTATTTAAACACTTTAAATATTTTTTTGTTATTTCGTTAACAATAAAAGATGTCGTTTTGCACCTGAATTCATTAAAATGGCACTTAATAAGGTATGTATAAAATCATAACATTCAGAGAAAAGTTTTTGATTTTATGTTAGGGTTGTATATATCATATTCAAGGGAGCTGTATCCAAGGAAAATTGTTATCGAAAATAACATGCATACTTTGTTATAAAATATAGGTTGGGCAATCAATATATCCATTGTGCATTACTATCTTCGCAGTCGTAAGTCAAAAGGGCTGATGTCCTTCATTTTGACTACTACCGACAATCATTCGCATCACTCGCTGAAAACAACAGTACTAAACAATGTTTATATCACCAGTATTTTTAGAAACAATATGGTTATTGTCTGTTCCTCCTCAGTTCTTGTGTTACAACATGTGACTCCCTTTCGGCAACGAATGATGTGCTTGTTCTGTAAGTATTCAAAGGTGGTTGATCCAGAAAACCGCAATTGTAGTATAAATGAGTGCTCTCGCATTCTCTTCCGACACACTGAGATAGATGGACAATGATTCTCCAAATCTTCATGGGTCTCAAACAGAGAGCTCGTGCGTTCGGACATACGGCTCAGTTACCTCGCAACACAAATCTAGACGTGGGCGTCTCGAGCTTTCGTTGACCATGGCTCCCATGTGATCTTCATTATTCTCTATGATTTGTCTTCACAGACGCTTCGTTTTTGGTAGAATGATGGCGCTCTCGGAAAGCTGCAGCCTTTATCCATTAAAACGTACAAGTTTGCAAGCGCCGGGCATTGGCTTCGGGTTCCCTCACTCCGGAGTAAGTAGCTCTCACTTCACACTTCACACCATGCTATGTTTTCTGGTGAAGTTTTCTTTAATACTAAATATCAAAGCAACTTCTTAATGACAAAATTATTACATTACAGGGGTTGCTAATGCCCGCTACCAGAAATAAAACCATTTTAGAACGAATTTTAGAGAGGTAAATTACAAAATGTACATTCTCCGAGGCAAGTGCTACTTTCTTTGATATTTCAATGTTTACTCATAAATGTATTTTGCCATGTATTATTTTATACTTATATCTTATACGGTTAGCTTCAAAAAGTTTCATTTTAATGATATAATGCGTAAGCTCCGTACAGTGCTATTAAGCCGATCAAAACTTCATCGTTAATAATTTTGTTGTGTTGCATTGCTCCAAAACATAGGTAATTCATGGAAGATTACTGAGGCCAAAGACATCAATGAGAAAAACCGATGGTTCCTCCTGGAGCTAACGATTCCATGGTAACACATGGTTACTTTCGATTTCATCCTCATTTCTGAATAGCATTGCATCTACATCGGCAGATATAATCTTCCATTTATTAGTGTTTAAAATCATTAATCACATTTTTTTTCTCTTCGTCGTTATTTCAAAAGCTCTAAGAACAGTAAAGTGTACAACAGATGGAACTGGTGTCTTCCAAAATTGTCTCCTTAGTACCTACAATACTATCTGTCAAATGGAAAACTAGTCTTAGTCAATTTTTTGCTTAAGGCGGTTCCACCTAAAATCTCAGCCTTATGTTCCCAATGGTCAATTTTTTTTACATATTTTCTAAGAAATTAATGTTGTCCCAAGAAAGAAAATGTCCACAATGATAAAACTCACTTTCAGTTATAGCATGGGATACCCAATACTTGCCAAAACATAACCATAATTAAAGAATCCAACATTTGTTTATCTGCTGACGTCATCAACGTACATGTCTCGCCATCTATAAACAGTCTGAAGATTACTCAAAGAAAAAGTCTATGCCGCAGCGGCTAGGAAGAGGGCAAAGAACTCGCAAGAGTCAGCGCCTGCCCCGAAGAAAAAGAAAGTAGTGGAAGACAGGAGACACGTTTTTCTGGTCTATCCCACAGAAGAGGACAATACGTCTGATGACGTAAAAAAGATTCTCCTGGCTGTGGTTCAACTAGCCAAGCTGCAGAAAGGGATGAAAGGAGTACGACGAGTTAGAAAAATTGTGGTCGCGGTTGAATGTTCAAGTCCTGAGGACATCAACAGTCTTGAAGGTGAGGTTAGGAATAATAATTCAACCAAGGATTGTATTCTTCCTACGAACGCCCAACGGAAGCTCCGTCGTCTGATAGTATACGGAGTTAACGGGGAGCTCTCCCAGCCGAAGTTCGAGGACGGCATCAAAGAGCAGAATCCCGGCCTTGAAGGAGAACTCAAAGCTCGTTTCTCAATCAAAGCAAAATGGGCAAAGTCCACTAGGTAGTGAAGGCTGAGCACCTGGCTTTTAGGGCACTAATGAAGAGACCATTCATCCTAGTACGGTCATATTCGTGTTCCGAACTGGATTGAAGCGGTAAATACTAATCATTGAAAGGATTGGCCCCAGGATCGAATCGTACCCTGAACTGACATGCGTCTGACAATTTGTCATTCGTCCCTAGTTCACCTCTTGGAAATGTGTCGGGAGCTCGGTTTTGAACATTTGTATGAGTGGTACGCGGATTCCACCCACGAAGTGGAAATAGTGATATATTTCTGAGAATATTGACAAGTTGAACCGGTTTTTAATAACAGTCTCAGGTATGGGTTGTGTGCTTTGCCAATGGCGCTGTGTCTGTCCCATCCCTAGAATCGGTGGGACGAAATTAAAGAACAGATACTGTTTGTGGAGCTGCGAGGTGTTACTAGTCGTCGATATACATTGATACCCGGAACTAAGACAAGAAACGATTCCGTTGTGTTCTCGAATACGTAGAATTACCATTACTAGAGTGTTAATGGATTTCGTATGATTCTCAACAGTCTATTAAACAATTATGCTAAGTGATGTTTTAAGATTTACGACTGAAAAACGAGCTATGAGCGGCCAGTAAACACATCACACATGCTTAATAGTTCTAACATTTCTTAGTTCCTAACACATATCTTCATTTGTAAGTAGCATGTTCTAAATTTAAAGGGATATTCGGTATCATTCTTCTAAAAGTGGAAACATAGCTAAAATTGAAACATTTTGCTAAACACTGAACACCAATGTTTAATCTTAGATGTATATGTGAAGTCACCGTTTGTATAATTACGATTTGTGTGAAGATAGTGATTTGTTTAAAACGAAAATCATTTCTAGACACTGAAAGCAATGATGTTCTTTCTGAAAATATTTGTTCAATAAATTGACCAAAAGAAAAAGTATATATCTGAAGTGCAAGATTTTAAGTTTTTTACATTGGTAATTTTGGCTTGCGTTAAAGTAATGCAAATCACATCGGAAATAGAAATGTGATCTACTTGGAACACTAAAATGCCTTCATGTTCGTGACGTTACGCACGGGCAGTAAAGACAGTGGTGGATCATGTAGTTAGGATGTTGTTTTTCACATCATAATAGAAGAGAAATGCTTTGACGCACTGTTCTGCAGAAATCCTGTTATGCATCTTGTTTCCTTCACACTGCATTTTATGTACGACTCTGTTACAAGTACTGAAACACTACAGAATGTTTGCTTTCAGTTGAATGTAAACTAATTATGTATAGTAGTCTACTTAGATCAAATTATTATTTTTTAATTTTATATATCTTAGACGTGTGAAGTGTTCGATCTGAAATATATGAGTGTACGATAGAAACCGCATTCAGTTTCAAAACAGATGAACACATAACAGCAAAATGGCCTATTAAATACAAATATCAAACTGTTTTAATGGTCCACGGGGCACAATTTTTGAAACATTGGTGTCATGAAATTGTATATTTATATAACAGACGGGAAAGTGCTTTGACTACTCCTTCACGAATCTGGAATATGTCAGGATGCGGTAGCTCCTAATGTTATGCTAAATGAAATTTCCGTGCGGTATGAACCTGAAACTACACTGTGTTGCAAATACTTCCACGGAAAGAGCTAATTATTTTTCTTTTGTGTTTTTTTATGTGGTTTTCCAAAATATAAAAGCAATCACTGGTTCATTACTTAGCTTGTATTTTGCCGCCACATTTTAATAAACCCGCAGGAAATGGAAAAGTAACTAACTCTGCAGCTAAATGAAAACAATGAAAATCATAGAACAATACAAAATCTTAACATCTGCAGCAATACTTCGTCATACCTCCTATTGTCCAGGAGAAAAAAAATTAGATTTCTAAAAACCACAGTTTCTTAATTGCCGCTCAAGGCATTGAAGAAGTTTTGTTACCTCAGGCAGTTAGATTTTCAGCTGTGCCCTCCTCCGTAGTTGGAATAGTAATGGACAATAACAAGCAAGGGTGAATAGTTGATTAGTTCTGGTAGTAAACGAATCGGTAAATTACATACTTTAATTATAGTTTATCAGACATTCCCTTTTGTTTCTGCAAAAGGTCCTGCCCTTTGAGAAAATAGGATTGAGCGCATGAGCACGAGGTCGTAACCACTAACCACTGTAAGTATAATCTCGCAGTTGTCCAGAGGCAGGTGGCATGAGGGAGCAAAAAGGTACATTTACTGTAGTTGTAATTTTAGATTTTCTCCATCTGAAGGAATTTCAATTTTTGCAAACAAAAACATACCTGTTATTACAGCGCTGGAGTCTTTATTTTCTATAAAAATAAGCAAGTACTATTTCTGTTGCTTCTTCATAGTGTGTGTGAGTAGGTTACAGCAAGGTTTATCGTTGAGATACACGCGATCGTGCTGTGAAGTCTTTTCATCTTCTTGTTATTATTATTCGTTTTAACATGCGCATTATTTTTCGTTTTAACAGGAACACTTTATTTCGAAATGCATCTTAAAATATGTGTTAGACTCTTGTCGTACTTACAAATTCTCTAATTACTTGTGCTGTTTTAAGAATTTAATCTGTATACAGAATTAAAAAAATGCGAAAAGACCGGCTTAGTACTCATTCGTCATATCGGTATTTCCATATGCGCCCAAAATGACACTTTTTTTATCTCTATTTTCTTCATATTATAAAACAAAAATGAAAAAAAAGTGCTTTCAATATTTCTCTCATTGATGAATAATAACGTACAATGACGGAAAAAAAATTACAACACCACAAAAAAATAGTTGTAGAAGAATGAAATGGCGGCAATACATTTGTATAGGTAACATCTTTAATCGATTAAGGTTTCAAGATCACAGCTTAATGTAAGCGCGAGAAGAGCCATTTTAAATGTGAAATGCCGGTACATTAATAACCGGTGTAACCGCCAGAATGTTGAATGCAAGCACGCAAACGTTCATGCATTGTGTCGTACAGGTGCTGGATGTCAGTTTGTGGGATGGAGTTCCATGCCTGTTGCACTTGGTCGGTCAATACTGGGACGGTTAATGCTGCTTGGGGGTGACGCTGGAGTTGTCATCCAATGATGTCCCATACGTGCTCGATTGGTGAAAGATCTGGTGATCTAGCAGGCCACGGCAACATGTCGACACTCTGTAGAGCATGTTGGGTCACAACAGCAGTATGCCGGCGAGCGTTATCCTGTTGGAAAACACCCCCTGGAATGCTGTACATGAATGGCAGCACAACAGGTTGAATCACCAGACCGACGTACAACTGTGCCGTCAGGGTGCGTGGGATAACCACGAGAGTGCTCCTGCTGTCATAGGAAATTGCTCCCCAGATCATAACTCCAGGTGTAGGTCCAGTGTGTCTCGGCCGCAGACAGGTTGGTTGCAGGCGCTCACCTGGCCTCCTTCTACCCAACACACGGCCATCACTGGCACCCAGGCAGAACCGGCTTTCATCAGAAAACACAACATATCTCCACTCCGTCCTCCAATGAGCTCTAGCTTGACACCACTGACGTCGCAAACGGCAGTGGTTTGGAGTAAGTGGAATGCACGCTACAGGGCGTCTGGCTCGGAGCTGTCCTTCAAGTAACCGATTTGTAACAGTTCGTTGTGTCACTGTGGTGGAAACTGCAGCTCGAATTGCTGCCGCAGACGCAGTACGATGCGCCACGGCCATACGCCGTACACGGCGGTCTTCCCTCTCAGTAGTGCCACGTGGCCGGCCGGAACCCGGTCTTCTTGAGGCAGTACCTTCCCTTGACCACCGCTGCCAACAATCATGCACGGTGACTACATTCCTGCCAAGTCGTTCTGCAATATTGCGGAATAAAAATCCACCTTCTCGTAGCCCTATTACACGACCTCGTTCAAACTCCGTGAGCTGTTGATAATGGCTTCTTCGTCTTATTAAAGGCATTCTTGACTAACATCAACACACTACGTCGAATCTCAACGATAACTAACGCTCACGAATGTTACAGCGCGTATTTACAGCAAACCTGCTTCTCATGTTCCGAGGGGCGCTACTAGCGCCACACGTATGCGCTGAGTGCGAAATTTGCATAGACGTCATCTTACAGATGTACTCTCACCGCCTACCAACTGTCGTTTTTCTAACACCACCCCTTCTTGGTGTTGGGATTTTTTTCGGTCAGTGTATATTGAAGATACAATTTCTTTAACACTTTATGCGACCGATGTGGCGAACCAAGTGGCACCCATACATTTCTGAACTTCACGAACAGAAATGGTCATATAGCAGCTGGGTTTTACGAAAGTGATGGCATTACTGTGTCTTGACGGCTACCTCTCATGAGCAAGATCGCTGCCGTCTGAAAAAGCTTGTTCAAAGAAGCAAGGCTTCCGGTGTTCAGCAATTGGCCTCAGCATTCAAAGAAGGATGTTTCCTACCCATATCTTCGCGAACTATACACAGGATATCAAAAATGAAATGTTTCGGCAATGACATCCCCCGATTCGGAGACCACTGATTCCTGCGAAAACTGGAAAGTTTGCCTAACGTCGTATCAGGAACATAGTAACTAGACAGTGGATCACTGGAAAAATTCGTGTGTTTCCTCCACATGTCGAGGTACACCTTGTTCTGTGCGGACGGCATACAAAGAATTTGATGGAGCCCCTGCAATAAACGGGGACAGCTTATCTTGTAAACACACTACAGGTTTTCGGATTTGGTGTTATGGCGTGAGGCTCGGTCTCATGGTAGGTAACGTTTCCGCATGTATTGTAGGACGTTCAAGTGCCTTACAAGGATTATCTGAACGCTGTCGCAAATCAAATAACTCCTACAATGTGGATTTTTATCTTGCACGTGACGTCTGTTTCATGGGCGACAATGCTATTATCCATCGCATAATATGTGTTCAGTAGCGGTTCTGTGAGCACGAGAACGACTTCCGCCATCTTTAATGGCCACCACAAACCACAATGCCCGTATCTAAATGTAAGAAGCATTAAAAAAACCCAGATACGTAAGCTATGTCCTTCCCCATACTATCTGAGCCAGTTGAATACTGTCTTGGGAAAGCTTTTTATGATTTAGACACTGGTGCATGACAACATTTTGTAGAACTTATGCCAAATTACGTAATTGCTGAAATTCTAGATAAGGATGCCCAGCGCAGTATTAAATAAAAGTTTTTAATTCATTGTCCAGTATCTGTATTTTTGAAAAAACGAAGCAAAAAAAAAAAGTCCGTTTGCTCCCAGAAATCACTGACATTGCACAGTTTGTACCATTATATTTATATCATTAGTGGTCTAACAAAATTATTTCATGTATCTTCAATTACATGATATACTAATTTATCGGATGACTGACCGAATTAAATAAAAAAACTGTTTTTATCAAAATGAAACATATGTTATGAAAAGAACAAAGCAACTCTACTAGACACCTTTGCTGAATCGAACCATAGTCCTGTGAACTTTGGTTTCAAACAAAAGTAAATTTTCTTCAACTGAGCTTTGTGACAAACTTCAGCTGTCTCTATTATCAAATTTATAAGCTCACACACAAAAATATTTTTCAAGGAAGTATATATTTTTTCAATTAAAATGTTTATTGAAAATGAAGTATCTGCATGGTATGATTTCAAAATACGTTTCCTGTTATCCTATTTTCTAGATTATACACAACTAAAACGTTTAAAAATTCGTAAACATTGTTTTCTTTTTCATTGAAATGCGGGATTCATACAGAGTCACATAAAATCCCAGATATCAATATAACATTAATTGCTGAATTCAGTTCAGTACGATTTTCCGAATTGAGTGATTTTCAAAAACGCACTGCATTTTTTCTAAATAACATTTCTAGATTAATTTAGTTGAATTTATTTTCAGAAGTAAAACTTTCCTGTGAGTCTAGGAGATTTCTTTGGAGCATAATGCTGTCAAACTGCTGTTTACAGTATATTTAACGAGGGTATTTCCTGTTTTCTCTTTTGAAAATTTCATTATTAACTAAATCTAAACTAAAGTATTTAAGCTACCAAAGAAGCAAAAACAGATACAAAAAGCATCAAATGCTTACGCACTGATGGCCTCACCAGATATGAATGGAACATTTTTATCCACCCTGAAGGAAATAAAAAACTAAAAGACACCACACGAGAGGCATTGTATATTCCGCGGCATGTGTCAGACTATTAACAATATTTTGGAATAATATAATCCTTTCAAAGTTTTCGGACACAATGTGGTGTCGAAGAATGTTTATATGCTGTGTAAGGAACAGGGTGTACCGACCCTTTACGTGGCTGAAAGATATTCTCCGTCACTTTGTTGTAGTCGAATATAATTTTTTTGGCATAGTAAAGGACACACTGGTACAGGGTGTCCACAATGTCTTGTACCCCCCCCGTAATAAGAAATGTAAGTAAGCTATGTATGTGTTGTATGATGTATATGTTGAGTTATGGTCTCTATTGTGTTTATTTACAGATTAGGTACCGGCACCATGTGTGATACCAGCGAATACACACTGGAACCGCAGATTGTTGTCAGTGTCTGGGTACACGAACGTCCGCACACAGGGAAGGCAATGCGTGACGTGCGTGCCGATTTCCAACAACGATTCGACAAAGAGGCCCCTCCAAAACAGATTTTTCTGCGGTGGGAACATAAACTCTTCGAAGCAGGCAACATCAAGGATAAACCACGAACGGGAAGACCATCAACCAAAGTGCAACAGTATCAAACAGTCGAGGAATCAGTTATCAGGTCACCGACGAAGTCACTCCGCAAACGATCATCGGAGCTTGGAATACCACGATCGACACTGCATCAGCACATGAAGAATGACCTGAATTTGCACGCATATCGCCCGATGTTCGTTCAGGAGTTATCAGACATCGGTTTAAACCGCAGACGGGATGCATGTGCAATGATGCTTCAGACATGTGTCACAATCCCAAAACGCGGAAGCGTCATTTTCAATGATGAATGTGCGATATCCCGCAGCTGTCGATCACGGAACGTTGTGTTCTGGTCCAAGGAAAACCGACATTATTTCGAAGAATTGGAACATCATCCTCCGCATGTCATGATATGGTTTGCAATGAATAGTCGACATCTGTTTGGGCCGTATTTCTTGGATGGTCCAGTGAATCAGACAACTTATCTGGACATGCTGCAAACCTGGTTTGTGCCACAACTTGTAAATCTTGGCATTCTGAATAACGTATGTTTCCAACAGGATGGGGCACCTGCCCATTACGCAATCGCTTTTTGGGAATACCTTAGTGAGGTCTTTCGGAATCATTGGATCGGCCGAGGTTCGGCAGTGCTGCCCGCTCCCCTTGAATGACCATCTCGAAGCCCAGATCTCTCAACGTGTGATAATGCCCTTTGGGGTTTCATAAAGGAGGTTGTTGCACAGCAGCGCTACCAAACCACTGATGAACTTAAACAAGCAGTGAGACGTGCTTTCACTCGTATCACCCCGCCACTGCTTCGGAAAATGTTCCACAGAACATGGAGTAAAATTATTCTCTGTCACGAGAATGACGGAGCCCAAACGGATCCACTGGATGTTTAAGGATGCCTCAACATATAACTCAACATTTACATCATACAACAGATACATAGCTCTCTTACATTTCTTTTTACAGGGGGGTTAACAAGACATTGTGGACACCCAGTATATGATACACTACCACGCGGTGGCGACAGTGTACCATCACGTTATGTTTTAGGCTCACAGCTGCGTTGTTTTGTTTTTTGTGAAACCGTTTGATAACCTCAGAAGAATTCGTAATATAAGTTGTTATTTTGTATGATGAGAACCAAAGAAATGGGAAATACAAAATAAAATATACAAACATGATGCTTACTAAGCATTTGTGGCCTGAGTAAGCCGTGGGAGCATTACCTGCACATCTTTTGATTTCTGTGGGGTACATAACACCCTGTCCTTACGTGTTTGGCGACACTGCCTAGACAAGAGCATTTTTCAAACTCAGAACTGCAGTATGGCCATGATGAAATTGACAAAAATTCGATGTAAGTTTATAATAATACATTTTTCAAAACCGCGAAGCTTCTTACGAGTCACGTGAAAAGTTAGCAATCATTGTCGGTGAATTTCGTTTGCCATTAACTAAGGAGGTTGTGCACAACTATTCTGATGAAGAACACTGTGTTTTAAGTGTTCCTTTTAATATTTCTTTGGGAAAGCTGTTATGCTAATCCAGATTGGGAGGTGAAATTCCACTGCCGTGAGCTGCAGACAGTCTAACGACTATATTGTAATTCCAGCTGCAGCGTGGTACCATAGTCACCCCGGTGGCGCAGTGGTCTAGCCGCTAGCTTATAACAATTTGTCCGCGAAGTGTCTGGGTTCGAATCGCGTCAGGGATGGATTTGTGTATGTCTTACGGCACTGGTTCTCTACCTTTTCTGGAACTAGTGACCCAAAATCAGGGACGGACGACTGCAAAGCCCATTGAGTTGCTTAAGGTGGTTGTTAAACCTTCAACCAAAGAAAAAAGAGGTATAATATTACCTCCGGCATCACCATTTCATTCATCTGGTCAAAAGAGTGAATGAATATTATGTAACAAAGGAAATATGAATAGGATGCAGAGAATTATATGCAACTGTAAATGAAATATATTCCTGCAGCAGTTTCACCTCGTGGATTAACAATACTTTAAAAAAAACTCTTCTAGAACACGAAACTTACTTGTCTGAATAGAATTTAACACTGATCTCCCATTGCAAAACGTACTGCCTTTTATAATGGTTGTGGATCCCAGTTATTTCTATCGCTACACATTCATACTTGTAACAGGTGTAAGCACACCAAAAAAGGAGAGGAATAAAAAAATATACAGCAGTTAATAAATTTCAAAAGTTATGAAAACGTATATAGTGACACCACCTTAAAGCTACGCAAGTTCTGTAGACTCATCATGAATCGTCATACGGGACCCGAAAGGGGCTTGAGAATATTTGGTAATCGGAAAAATGTTTCCCTTGAATTTAGTGTCTCGATTATATGAAATACTGTGTCAGATGATACTTATAACACGCCAAAGATTCGGTCATCTAGTTCAGCATTTTGCTGCTGTCCAATGTGGTTAGGTGATACGAGTTCCCATTTTACTTCCAAGGAGTATGAGATCACGTAAAAGGCATGAAATGAAAAAAATATGCCCCTAAGGTTGGTTTGTTCATTTCATTCGGCGTGCAGTAAGTAACTGCTGGGAGCTGGCTTTTCTTGAAATGATGGCTCCTTTTTTAGTAAACTGTGATTTAGTCATTTCTATTCCACTCTGAGTTTGTTTTATTTCATTTTATTTTCAAGTGTGCGCAATTTATTTCCTTTTATTTTCAAGTGTGCGCAATGAGGACAGTTGGGTATATTCCGAGCACGGTGGAACCGACCGCAAACGAACGCAGGCGATTAAATTGCTGTAAAGTAGGTCTTTCGAACTCTGTATCGTAATACACGAACATGGGTAAACGCGGTGACCTGAGGGACTTTGACCGTTGGCGCATTGTCGGCAGCGCATGACAAATGAGTCATTATAATGCTCAAGTATTAGGGACTCTGGGGTTCTTGAAGGCAACTTATCATGGGTGTACCGCAAGTATTTTACCACCGTCGGACAGACAAACACCAAGAGAACAAGAGGTGGTCTACCATACGTCGTGCTTTATCTGCGTAGAAGTAGAATTTCCTAGCAAGTACAGGTGGCAACAACGGCTCAAACCAGATGACCAGATGCAGGTTAAATGTCGATGGGTCGAGCAGCGTTAGCAAATGGCCGGTAGGACACCCGCTGACAACTCTGGGCTACAAAATCCGACGTCCTACTCCTGTTCCTCTATTGACTGTTCCTTATCAAAAGTTACGCCGGGTCTGCTCTCGGAAACATCAAAAATGGGCATCTCCAGGGAGGCGCCAGATCGTGTCCCTTTGCCCCTGGCCAGGTCTATTACCCCTTTGCGAGGTCGGCTATGATCAAAGCAGTAACAGCTCTGATGGTTTGGGGAGCCTTCTCATGGGGCATATTTTTTCTCTTAGTTTAGTGTGTCTGGAAAGATGGTTACCGTCTACGCCATTCCAACAATTGCAGTCTATTAATGTATCAACCTTCATGAGTTTCGCGGGCTTTGAGGTAGATGGTCTATTTCAACAGAACAATGCGTCACCCTATGGGGCAGCATCAGCCGAGGAAATTTCATCTGAGTTTGGAACAATACATTGGCACCCAAGTTACCCGTATTAAAACCCAGTGGAAGCTCTCTGGGATGCCGTTGAGCGGAACATCAGATCAATGTATCCTACATCGAGGTCTCGGTGGAAGTTGGGTACAAAGCTGGAACTATCTTTCGCAACACTACGGAATCTGGTGTAGTCGATGGCTTCGCGTGAACAGACTGTTTTTCGCGCTAGAGGACTAGCACGCTATTAGGTAGACATCTCAGATGTTTTGCCCTTTCATTGTATGTACCCAAGCTAATATCAAGCTTTAATGACATCATACATTTCCCTTACAGTTACAAGAAGTGCTGAACATTTATAATTTGTGAGAGGTTTATATGATTTTAGTTTTACAAAAATAATTTTACAAATGATTTACTACAAGTACCGTACAATTCCTCTTCAACTGTTATAGATTTATTCAATCTTCTGGAAGTTTTCCGAAACAGTGTATTGGGCGGTATAATGTGATAGAATTTTGATTTATAAAGGTTTAGTTCTGAAATCCTTTGAAACGATTATTTTTGAACAGGGTTCCCGAAAGCCTGCAGTCTTTGCAGTCTACACTGAAAGGGCGTGGTAGAAATTACTCTACGTGAATATCAGACTTTGTACCAAACTTGAACTCCCCAACAGGTTAAAGCAGTGTGACTTAGCCGCCTTGAAACCGACACTGAGATCCGTAAACGCCGCTTTTTAGGACGACTGTCCTTTCACGAGCAAAGGCGACGAATTCCGTGAACGCGAAAATGGGTTTTTCACAGCAAAATTGTCACAATTTTCTTCGGTCGGCTTCATTGAACGAACCTGAATTGGTGATTTCGCAATTTACTTGAGGCCGAATAATATGTACCTACTAGGATCTGGTTCGATTGCTTAACTATCTCCCCCGCTGAATAATCTTTCGGCAACAATTTGTAAATTGTGATTAGAACTTATGGAATGAGATGTTCCTATCCGCAAATATCAGTAAGAGATTAAAATTCAAATTTAATACACTGGACATACTTATGAAATTACATATGTTGAATATTTTATTTTAATATAAATTTCCTAAATGGTCTTATTTTACTAACGCCAGAACATATTTTCTGAATCAAGACTTTACTATCATCGCAGTCTAGATCGTCGGTTCCAAGGTAATTTCAGTATAATCCGTGGTTATCTGAATTTGTATCTTTGTTTTTTTAACTTTGCAGAATATTACAGTTTGTTTCTGTTAATTTACATCAAAAACCGAGCTGAAAAAGTTTTCTGTATTGCAGCACAGATGAATTTTTGTGTACTAAGGACTACATCCTTGAGGTGAGCAAGTTTGAAATGGCAATGATTGCCATTACAAAGAGTCCTATTCACAAGACACGATGTCATTATTAACGTTAATTCCATAATATTAAAAATTAAGACTGGTCATATCTTTATTGCCATTTATTAATGTGAAAGCAGCCAGCGCATGGTTTTATCACACCAGTTTGTAAATGAAAAAAAAAATCAGATTTGGAGCTGCACTCTCTGTTTTCTTATGAGGGAATGAAAATAAAGTAAGATCAACACTTTGTTACAGACTATAACAGTGAATATATCACATTCAAGAGAAATCCGGTGTTTCAATTTTTATTTCTCCTGTTATAAAATAAGATCAAAATTTTATTTCAGACTATATCAGTGAATATATCACATTCAAAAGAATTCTTATGTTTCAGTTTTCATTTCTCCTATTATTTCAACATCTGCGCGTTTCCTTTTTGCCTCAATTTAGTAAATACTCTGATGGGCTGAACCATCTGAAATGTCGTCTGACGCAGCAATAATAGAAAAACAAAATATGTGGCATTTAAGGATATGTATAGCATAGGTATTTTGGACGATCAGGACCGATTTCCACACTTTAATTTGCAAAATTTGAACTTTCGTGGAACTAGAAGGTATATTTAGTTAATCAGTTCCTTTTTGCTGTTTTTGAACTTCATCACTGGAACAATGGATTATACCATATTAATTTCAGTTTCAAATAATCAAAATGGGTTATACGTCAATTCGTCGCGTGCGTCAATTCGCCGATTGCGACGATTCGTCGCACGTCAATTCGTCGACTGCGTCAATTCGTCGAGCGTCAATTCGTCGCGGACAAATTCGTTGACTACCTCAATTCATCGACTACGTCAATTCGTCGCGTTTACAGATTTTGATTACATACAAAACGAATGCAGGAAAACGTACGATTTCGAACGTCTTCCTCCCTGATCAAATTTATAAAGTTTGGGCAAACAGACAGGATAGGAATATTACGCTGTTTCTTTGGCACTAAAAATATTAGACGGTAGACATTTTTTGGAAGGGTTCAGGGCCCGGTTGGTCAGATCCCCCATATACAAAACTTTTGTAAAATCTACAGTTTTCAATTCGCAACCACGAAATCAGGTATCCTATCTCATGGTACCCTAATTTAGACGGTTGTCGGTTTTTGGATAGGTTAAAGCTTGGGGAAGGGGGGGGGTCAGATCCCCAGACCCCTCCCACCTCATAAAAAATTTCGTAAAATCTACAGTTCTCGTTTTAGAACCACCAAATTTGGTATACTATCTCATGGTACTCTAACTTAGACAGTAGACCGTTTTTGGAACGGATCAAGGCCCGGGGGTCAGGGCCCCCCACATACAAAATTTTCTGAAAAACTACAGTTTTCAATTATGAACCACCTAATCTCGTATACTATCTCATGGTACTCTAACTTAGACGCTAGACGGTTTTTGGAAGGGGTTGAATCCGGGGTCAGACCCCCCACTAATAATTTTTTTTCGTAAAATCTACAGTTTTCAATTTAGAACCACTAAATTTGGTATGCTATCTCATGGTACTCTAACTTAGACAGTAGACCGTTTTTTGAACGGGTCAAGGCCCGGGGGATCAGAGCCCCCCCCCCCCACGCACATACACACATACAAAATTTTCTTAAAAACTACAGTTTTCAATTTAGAACCACCACATTTGGTACGCTCTCTCATGGTACTCTAACGTAGACGCTAGACGGTTTTTGGAAGGGGTTGGAGCCCGTGGGGTATGAGCCCCCCGTCATAAAAAATGCCGTAAAACCTACAGTAATCACTTTAGAACCACCAAATTTGGTATACAATCTCATGGTACTCTAACTTAGACGGTAGACCGTTTTTGGAACTGGTCAAGGCCCTGGGGTCAGAGCCCCCACATACAAAATTTTCTTAAAATCAACAGTTTTCAATTCAGAACCACCAAATCTGGTATACTATCTCATGGTACTCTAACTTAGACGCTAGACGGTTTTTGGAAGGGGTTGGAGCCCGGGCGTAAGAGCCCCCCACCCCCGTCATAAAAAATGCCGTAAAATCTACAGTATTCAATTTAGAATCAGCAAATTTGGTATACTATCTCATGGTACTCTAACTTAAACGGTAGACCGTTTTTGGAACGGGTCATGGCCCGGGGGTCAGAGCCCCCCCATAATTTGTTTTCTACAGTTTTCAATTCAGAACCATTAAGTATGGTATCATGAAACTCTAACTTAGACGCCAGACGCTTTTTGGAAGGGGTTCGAATCCGGGGGTAAGAGCCCCCCCCCCCGTCATAAAAAATGCCGCAAACTCTAAAGTTTTCAATTTAGAACCGCCGAATCTGGTATACTATCTCATGGTACTCTAACTTAGACGCTAGACGGCTTTTGAAAGGGGTTGGAGCCCGGAGGTCAGAGCCCCCCCCTAATAAAAAAAATCGTAAAATCTACAGTTTTCAATTTAAAACCACCAAATCTGGTATACTATCTCATGGTACTCTAACTTAGACGGTAGACCGTTTTTGGAAGGGGTTGCAGCCCGGGAGGTAAGGACCCCTTCATAAAAAAAATCGCAAAATCTAGTTTTCAATTTAGAAACACCAAATTTGGTATACTATCTCATGGTACTCTAATTTAGACGGTAGACCATTTTTGGAACGGGTCAAGGCCCGGGGGTCAGAGCCCCCTCTTAAAAAAATCGTAAAATCTTCAGTTTTTACTTTAGAACCACCAAATTTGGTATACTATCTCATGGCGCTCTAACTTAGACGGTAGACCGTTTCTGGATCGGGTCAAGGCCCGGGGGTCAGAGCGCCCGCCCCCATAATGTTTTTTTTTTGTAAAATCTACAGTTTTCAATTCAGAACCATCAAATATGGTATTATGAAACTCTAACTGATACGCTAGACGGTTTTTGGAACGGGTTGGAGCCCGGGGTGAACCCCCCCCCCCTAACAAAAATTACGTAAAATCTACAGCTTTCAATTCAGAACCACCAGATCTGGTATACTATCTCATGGTATTCTAACTTAGACGCTAGACGGTTTTGGAAGGGGTTGCATCCCGGGGGAACGACGCCCTTCATAAAAAATTGCGAAATATATTTTTCAATTTAGAACCACTAAAATTGGTATACTATCTCATGGTACTCTAACTTAGACGGTCGACGGTTTTTGGAACGGGCCAAGAGCCGGGGGTAAGAGCCCCTCCGCCCCACACACACATACAACATTTTCTTAAAAACTACGGGTTTCAATTCAGAACCACCAAATCTGGTATCATGAAACTCTAACTTAGACGCTGGTTGGTTTTTGGAAGGGGTTGGAACCCGGGGGTGAGAGCCCCCGTCTCATAAAAATTTCGTAAAATCTACTGTTTTCAATTTAGAACAACCAAATTTGATATACTATCTCATGGTTATCTAACTTAGACGGTCGGCGGTTTTTGGAAGCGGTCGGGGCCCGGGTCAAGGGATCCCCAAACAAAATTTTCGTAAAATGTTCCGGTTTTTACTCTTAAGAATACCCTATCTACGTTCTAAAGCGCTCTTTGGCCCTTTGAGGGCCTTGCACCATAAACCATCAACCAACCAACTAACCAACCTACGGTCTAAGTTAGAGACTGTAGATAACTATAAAGTGCAAAAATATGTGTTTAATGGTGTATTAAAAACACAAATCAATATAGTTTAGCTTTCACTACCAACGAACGGCTTATCAGGAAGAAATATAATGTAATGCAAATAGAGAGTTCCAGATATTCAAAATTCAAAACGGTAAGAAAAAGATGATCAGTGCCAATGTGAAGTCGAACGCAATCGACATCACATAGGTACATTGCATTTCTTTGTTGCGAGATTCACAGAAGCACACGCCAGATGTACGGCAGTTCTATAGATGTCTCCTAGAAGGTAAGTATTCCCATTCCTTTTTTTTTCTTTTTTTGTTTCGCAAAATTAAATTAACTAAAACAAATTATTTAAAATAAGTTTACTGGAAAATTGCAGGAATATCTTTTTCATTCATTAACTTTCACCCGCTGAACTAAGTGATTCCACAAATAGTAATATGTACCTGGCAAATAACTGGTATTCCTGCTAGTACAAATTATATTAATGATTTATTTGCGTCCAGTTCAATCTAGTATGTCCATAAGAGCGTTTGGGGCCGTATGAAAATTACATTTCAACGTGTGCCGCTACGGCGGCGGAGTGATCTAGCGGCTGGGTTCTGACCACTTGTCAAGAAGAATTTTGTATGTGGGGCACTTACCCCCGGGCCTTGACCCTTTCCAAAAAACCGTCTACCGTTTAAGTTAGAGTACCATGAGATAGTATACCAAATTTGGTGGTTCTAAATTGAAAACTGTAGATTTTACGAATTTTTTTATGAGGTGGGCTCTGACCCAGTGCCCATCCCGTTCCAAAAACCATCTGCTGTCTAGGTTAGAGTACCATGAGATACTATACCTAATTTGGTGGTTCTAAATTAAAAACTGTAGATTTCACGAAAATTTGGGGGGGGGGGCGCCGCAACCCCTTGTGCCGACCCGTTCCGAAAACCGTCTAAGATAGATTACCATGATATAGTATACCAAATTTGGTGGTTCTAAATTGAAAACTATAGATTTTACGAAAATTTGTGTGTTTGTGTGGGGAGGGGGTTCTAACCCCCGTGCCCCGACCCGTTCTGAAAACCGTCTACCGTCTAAGTTAGAGTACCATTATGCAGTATACCAAATTTGGTGGTTGTAAATTGAAAACTGTTAATTTCACGAAATTTTTTATGGGGGGGGGGGGGCTCTGAAGCCCGAGCGCTCCAACCCTTTCCAAAAAACCATCTACAGTCGAAGTTAAAATACCATGAGATAGCATACCAAATTGGTAGGTTCTAAATTGAAAACGGCATATTTTATGAAATTTTTTTTTTTTTTTTTTTTTTTAATTGGAGGTTTAACGACCACCGTGAGCAACTCAATGGGCTATAAGCAGTCGCCCGTCCCTAATTTAGGGTCACTGGTTCCAGGGAAGGGAGAGAGCCAGTGCCGTAAGACAAACACAACATCCATGCCTGACCGGGATTCGAACCCGGACCCCTTACGGACGAACGATCAGAGGCCAACGCCTTAGACCACTGCGCCACCGGGGCGGCTGAAAATTTTGTATGGGGGGAGGGAGGGCTGTGACCCTCCGGGCCCAGACCTGTTCCAAAAAACCGTCTCCCGTCTAAGTCAGAGCTTCATGATACCAAATTTGGTGGTTCTAAATTGAAAACTATAGATTTTACGAAAATTTTGTATGTGGGGGCTCTTACCCCCGCGGCTTGACCTATTCCAAAAACCGTCTACCGTCTAAGTTAGAGTACCATGAGATTGTGATGTGATGTGTGTTTTTTGAGCTCTGTCTTTTACGTGCTTTCGAGTAGTTAATCGAGTGGTGTACTTTTTCTTTTCGCGTGCATCTTCCAGTTGAAGATCAGTGCTTTCGTTTCGTTTGTCTCACGAGGTGGTGAGTGAATTACTTTATTCTTTA
This sequence comes from Macrothele yani, assembly GCA_039090855.1. Lineage (NCBI taxonomy): Eukaryota > Metazoa > Arthropoda > Arachnida > Araneae > Macrothelidae > Macrothele > Macrothele yani. Next base: position 76,705,056 of record CM077017.1, on the reverse strand, counting down.
TCGTTAGTTATATTTTTCGAACGAGTTGGTCTTGTTCTTCGGTAAGCCTCGCCGTTGACATGGCGGCATTAGATAAGGGTGAAGCTCACGCCCTTATCTTGGAAGAGAAGCCATCTTCCTCCTCTTCTTCCAACCCAGTTGCTAACACAGCTTCGTTAGTCGCAGAGATCTCTAACTGCCTTACTGACGTCATGAGTTCCTCTGCCTTGCCTGCGCCTACGGCCTGCCTTCCCACTGAGGGTACTGCCGTTACAGGTCTACTCTCTGTCCCTGTCGCGGATGCTATGGAGGTGTCGGGTGACGTCGCTTCTACGGCCACCACTTCATCTCAACTGCCAGATTCCCCTATAACAGCTGGAGTTTCGCCCTCTACATCTAGTAAAAGTACTGTTCCTCCATCATATGCGACTGCCATGTCTAGTGGCTCTACGTCACTCCTATCGTCTGATACTCTCCTTCCCGATTCGTATCTTCATGTCGTGGGATCCACAGCAACGATAGATATTCCCGAAGACTCACCAGCCGGCCGTCAACTGCAATCAACGATGGACCTCGGCGTATGTTTTGATGCGCTGCCGGATACAAAGCTTCAGCTCTATAGCCGAGCTCTTAAATCCATTTTACCGGCGGATGCAATAGATTATGTTGCCCGAAAACCACGATCAGTGCTGGTTTACTTCAAGAAAAAGGAACATGCTGACCTTGTCTTGACAGCAGGACTGACCATTAATGATGTACATCTACTACCACAACCAGTCGCGCACCGCCCCGTTCAGGTGACTTTCTACCCTGTCCCGCCAGAGGTATCTGATACAATTCTTTGCACGTTACTCAGTAAGTTCGGCCGAGTAGTCGGTCCCATAACAACCCTCTCGGCGGCACCCAGAGACCCAGAAGACAAAGCCATTCGTGGCTTCCGTCGCACCACTCGTGTGCTCTTTCCGTCTGATACTCATCTTCAGGCCTGTCCAACTGTCCTTCACGTGCGCTGTGGGCAACAGCGACGTCGTATCGAGATCATCACTTCTCAGCATTGCACCCTTTGTCAAAGTGAGAGTCATGTGCGAGCCAATTGCACTCGTGCTGTTTCCATAACCGTGCCAAGTGCTGTGGCACCTTCTGTCCCTCCTGTTACTGCTGTGTCAACGTCTCCACACGAGTGGAAGGTTGCAGGACCCAGATCTTCCCGACGTCGGCCTGCAGACGTTGGTCGACAAACGTCTTTGGCAGACTCACTTTCAGTTACAGATCGGAATTTTCCCACGCTTCCTACGGCACCCCCGCAGCGTATACTTTCTGCTCCTACAGATTTACCTGCTGATATGTCGTCGGTGTTTACCGTTGGCGCTGCAGATCCAGCAGCCGAAACCCTTTCCAGCACAGAAACTTCTATACCAGCTGGTTCCTCCACGATTTTTGGCAAACGCAGTGTCTCCTCACGGAAGAAGTTGAAGAAGTCTAAAACGTCCTCATCCCAGCACTTGTTCACTAGGCGGTCTAATCGCCCGGTTACTCGCGCAATCTTCTCTCGACGTGGCATTTCGTCTTCTCAAGTACAAGCCTGGACTGAACCAGAGACGGAGGATGTTTCTCCCTCGTTAGAGGACTTCACTAATCTCCTTCAAGAGAATGCTTTCCCCGCTGAGCCGCTGCCTTACGTAGATCTTCTTGAATATTTAGTGAGTCCCACCAGCACGGCCACTGCCCGTGCTTTTTTACTAAAGTATGAAGCTGCCTTACCTCGGGTTCTCAGTCAACTTGATTCTCTTTTGCACACTCTTCGGCGGAACGTCGATGACATTCCGTGGGGTCTGGGTTTTATCCAGCGCCTACATGTTCTCGCTACTGCAAGTCAACACATCTTACATCCGCCGACGGACCTAAAAGTTCAAGGTCACGTCACTTAATTGTCGCGGTTTTGCGACACCACTTGCGAACGCCTTAGCCTATGAGGACCTTTCTCCACTGAGTGCGGACGTGCTACTTTTACAAGAGACGAACTGTCATCCTACCACTTTGTTTACCTGCTGGCGATCATGGAATTTTGCTTTCCACCACCCATTCAGCTGTTCATCATATGGTGGTATTGCCGTCGGGGTACGCTCGACTTTTCGCTCTACGATGACTCTCTTCTCTGTACAAAATCTCTGCCGTGATCTCTTACAACAAGTCACGTTCACTATTCAAACGGAGAGGTTTCATATCTTTAACATCTACGTGCCAAACACCTGCACTTATGTGTCGGAGCTTTTTCTGTGCTTTCGCGGTGCTCTCTCTGGTATACCTGCCACCGACCGAGTTCTCGTTGGTGGCGACTTTAATTGTACTCTACACCCTCAACTTGATCGTTCCCCGCCTTCACGCGAACATCGTGCAGACCTTGTACAGCAGCTACAGTCCCTCGTTTTTGATTTCTCACTGATAGATGTCCATCGACACTTATATCCGACTACACCCTCCCATACCTGGCGTGCATCTGGTGCAATAAACCCGGCCACGGCCAGACTTGACAGATTTTATACCACGCCCATACTTCTTCCAGCGATCTCTGCATCCTGTTGCCAGCCCACTGCGTCGTCCGACCATTGCGCCATCACTCTCACAGTGTTCCACACTCATGCACAGCACAGGACAACCCGGCCGTGGACATTTGATGCCGCTCTTTTGGATGACGCCGGTTTTTGCTCTTCAGTCCGCCATTTCCTCTCCGAATGGCGCACGCAACTGCAGTCTGCGCCGTGTGCCCTGACTTTTTGGCTGGAGGTAAAACATCGCCTCTTGCTTCATGTGCGAAATCAGGCTTTTACGATCACGACGCTACAGAGGATGCGTTTGGATCGCATCCGTACGATGCTTTCCCTTATAAATATGGCTGACCCTCTTTTTGCTGTGTATAAGGCTGAACTGAATTCTCTCCTAGTCCCACTCGCGCAACAGGTCATTCGGCGGCTGAGATTACAGCATCTCGCGCCCGATGCCTGCACTTATGAGTTTCTTTCCAATCTTGAATCTAAGCGTCATGCCTCTGCTTCAATTCGCCATCTCCGCCTCTCTACTGGCGAGGTATCCTCTGACCCAGTTACTCTTTGCTCTGTTGCCCGCAGCTATTTTACAACGAAGTTTTGTGAGACTCCTCCTCCTTCCAGCACTGCCTTATCTGGTCTACACTCTGCTTTACCTCAAGTCCCCTCTTATTTTTCGGATTCTCTCCTCCGACCTAACACGCTAACAGAGATTTCCGAGACGTTTTCTTCTCTAAACTCCAAGGCTGCACCTGGCCCAGATGGACTTCCTTTCTGTTTCTACAAAGCTTTCCTCCCAGCCCTCCTTCCTTTTCTGCTTAGTGCTTTCTCCGCTGCTTTCCACCTATCCACCCTTCCGAGGAGTTTCACAATTGCCCATATAGTCCTTTTCCCAAAGAAGGGTGATCTCCTAGACTTGGGGAAATGGCGTCCCATCTCACTTCTGAATCTTGATTACAAGCTTTATTTTAAACTACTCTCGCGCCGTATTAATCCAATCCTCCCCCACATCCTGTCCTCTAACCAGACCTACACTGTCCCAGGGCGCTCCATCTCGCGTAACATTCAACTTCTCAGTGACCTAATCCATCTCGCTCGATCTCGCTCTGAACCTCTTGCTCTGCTGTCTCTCGATCAACAATCCGCCTTTGATAATATTTCTCACGCTTACCTCTCGTCTACACTTTATAGTTTCGGGTTTCCACCTCCTTTCGTTTCTGTTCTCCTCTCCCTCTATCAGGACGCCACTTTCCACGTCAGGTTGCCCACCCTTCTCACAGCGCCAATTCCTTTCCGTCGCGGCGTCCGGCAAGGCTGCCCCTTGTCTGGACAGCTCTTTGCTCTTGCGATCGAACCTTTTCTCCGCTCCGTTCACAGATCCTTCTATGCTTCTCTGCCTCCAGTGGTCGCCAGCACTCGCCATCATATTGTCACCTATGTTGCCTATGCTGATGACGTGACTTTTTGTGTTCGACAAGATGCACAATTCTGCAAACTTCGCCACCTCTACGCTCGGTATGCCTCTTGTTCTAGTGCCACGCTAAACGAGTCAAAAAGCACTGGCTTGTGGTGTGGGTCGTGGGCTAGTCGAACCGACTCTCCATGGGGAGCCGAAAGGTCCACATCCTCACAGCGTTTTCTAGGAGTGCACCTGGGCAAACCTCCTACAGCCTCGACGATAACGTGGAATGCACTGCACCCCCGCCTGCTGCGTACGGCTGCCAACTGGAGACAAGCACAGTTCTGCACTTCTCTGTACCAGCGTGCCCAGATCACTCGAACATATTTGTTATCCATGTGCACGTTCTCTTGGCTTGCGTCCAAACAACCTGTCTATCGTCTTCTTGCAATCACCCAGTGCCAAACCAATATCGTGTGGGCTGGTCATCATTGGGTTAACGCTTCACTTCTCAGCTTGTCTCCTCAGAATGGCGGTATTGGACTGCTTGACGTGCGGTTATACTATCAGGCATTCCGAGTGTCTGCATTTCTTCGCCTTCTTGCTTCACCTGTTCTGCCTGCGGAGACAACCCGGGACGTCACTGTCTCCCCGCGTAATCCCCACCTTACTTTTCTTTCCTATCTATTAATGGATCACTGCCCCCTCCTTTCCAACTTACCTCCTGTCTATCGGGAGGCTATCACCTTGCTTCGCTCTTTCCCTCTGTCTCGCTCTCCACCAGCTACAACCTCCGAACTACTCTCAGAACCTCTATTTTTCTCCTCCATCATTCATCCTCCGCACCTCCCCTGTTTTGCTTTCCCCACCTGGCTCCGCGCCGGAGTAGTCACAGTCCGAGACCTTGTCACCCCTGATTTTCTCTGGCGCTCCTTCTCCGACTTTCCTCCTGCTATTCGTGCTCTACATCATGCTCTTCAGGTTCACACCTCCTTACTCTCATCCCTTATTTCTCTCTTTCCCGATCTTGCTTCCCCCGCCGGTCTCGTTCCCGTTCTATCCGCGTCTCTCCCCCTCCCCTTTTTCTTGTCGGCTCACGGCATAGATCTTCCGATTTTCTCCTTCTCCACATCCGCTCTTTACAGATTTCTCTCTCTCTCCCGCTCTTCTACGCCTACACCTATCCCTGATATCCCGTCTTCCGCTCTCTCTGCTGTGTGGTCTGCCACCCTCTCTCCTCTATCTACACCCCCAGAGATCAACACCCACTGGTTCTTCTTACATAACCGTCTTCCCATACCCTCAATCTTGCACCGCATGACCCTTCTTTCCTCCCCACTCTGCCCTTTCTGCGCCGGGGAGGCAGATGTGAGTCATGTCTATCAATATTGCACTATACTGCTACCAATGCTGAATCTTGCCTTTTCGATTGCGCAAAGATCCTGTACAACTGATCTTTCCTTCAGTGCTTACCGAACGCTGTTGCTCAACCTTGTGCCTCCAATCAGACTCCCTGTAGTCTGCACCTACATTTTTGTGCTAGTGAAACACGTTATATACGTCTATCATCAACAGTGTCGTGCTCGGGAGGTGCCTCCTACGGTACTTCACGCAAGTGCCGCGTTGCTCAGTTTTTTCGGGAATGTCTCCTTTCTCGATTACGCCTTGAGTACCACACCGCCGTTGCTCGACAAAGTGAACCAAGCTTCTTCTCTACATGGTCCCCAGCGGCCCCAAGGTTCGCTGGGACACCGACTTCACTGCATCTTACAGTTGGTGCTTGTATGACTATTTAACAGTTAACTCAGTGACTCTTTATCCGAACCTTCGTCACACCTGCTCATCAAGGTATGTCTTATCTCCACGAGATTCCTGAACATCTATTTCCATCTGAATGTCATGCAACTATAATGTCTCTTTGTTTCTACAGTCATCTGTACATATCCCATTTCTATGTCACAATTCTCGGTCATTCTACTTCTGCTCGTCTCATGTACATGTACTTATCTTGTTTTCATAACGGTGCCGTTGCGTCTTCAAGTGAACCCAGCTTCTTCTCTCCATGGTCCCCAGAGGCCTTGGGGTTGTTGGGACTCCACCTTCGCTGCACAGTACAGTTAGTGCTCATAAGACTATATTATAACATTTTACTCTGTGCTGCTCTACCTGAACCCTTGCCATATCTGCTCAACCTAGTGTGTACGATCTCCTCAAGATTTGTTTACATCTAAATGTCATGTATATATTGTAAATAGGTATCTACTGTCATCTGTAAATAGTGCATTCATGTGTCACTGTTTTTTTTGAGACGTTTTTCTCTTGCTCGTCTCATGTACATTCCTTGAATAAATACTTTGTGAACACCATGAGATAGTATACCAAATTTGGTGCTTCTAAATTGAAAACTGTAGTTTTTACGAAAATTTTAATAGGAGGGGGCTCTGACACCGTGCCGGACCCGTTTCAAAAACCATCTACTGTCTAAGTTAGAGTACCATGAGACAGTATACCAAATTTGGTGGTTCTATATTGAAAACTGTAGATTTCACGAAATTTTTTATGAGGGGGGGGGGCTCTGAACCCCGGGCTCCGACCCTATACAAAAACCCGTCTACAGTCTAAGTTAGAATACCATGAGATAGTATACCAAATTTGGTGGTTCTAAATTGTAAACGGTATACTTCACGAAAATTTTGTTCAGGGGGGCGGGGCTCTGACCCACCGCGCCACGACCCGTTCCAAATACCGTCTCCCGTCTAAGTTAGAGTTTCATGATACCAAATTTGGTGGTTCTAAATTGTAAACTATAGACTTTACGAAAATTTTGTATGTGGGGTCTCTCCCCCTCCCCCGCGCCTTGACCTATTCCGAAAATCGTCTACCGTCTAAGTTAGAGTAACATGAGATAGTATATCCAAATTTGGTGGTTCTAAATTGAAAACTATAGATTTTACGAAAATTTTGTATTGTGGCTCTGACCCCCTGGTTCCAACAGCTTCCAAAAACCGTCTACAGTTTAAGTTAGAGTTTCGTGAGATAGTATACGAAATTTGGTGGTTCTAAATTATTGAAAACTGTAGTTTTTACGAATTCTTTTGGGGGGGGGGGGGCTCTGACCCCGTGCTCGACCCGTTGCAAAACCCGTCTGCCGTCTACGTTAGAGTACCATGAGATAGTATACCAAATTTGGTGGTTCTATATTGAAAATTCTAGATTTTACGAAAATGTTTAGGGGGGGGTGTCCTAACCCTCCTGGCACCGACCCGTTCCGAAAACCGTCTACCGTCTAAGTTAGAGTACCATGATATAATATACCAAATTTGGTGGTTCTAAATTGAAAACCAGATTTTACGAAATTTTGTAGGGGAGGGGGCTCTGAACCCCGGGCTCCGACCCCTTTCCCAAAACCGTCTACAGTCTAAGTTAGAATACCATGAGATAGTATACCAAATTTGGTGGCCCTAAATTGAAAACTGTAGATTTTACGATAATTTTGTACCGTGGGGGGGGGGAGTTCTGACCTCCCGGGCGTCGATCCGCTCCAAAAACGGTCTACCGCTAAGTTAGAGTTTCATGACACGAAATTTGGTGGTTCTAAATTGAAAACTAGATTTTACGGCAATTTTGTGTGTGTGTGTGGGGTAGGGGCACTGACAATCTGGGCTCCAACCGCTTCCAAAAACCGTCTACAGTCTAAGTTAGAATACCACGGGATAGTATACCAGATTTGGTGGTTCTGAATTGAAAACTGCGAAAATTTTGTATATGGGGATCTCTGAGCAACCGGGCCCTGCCCCGTTCCAAAAACCGTCTACCGTCTAATATTTTTAATGCCAAAGAAAAAGCGTAACATTCCTATCCTGTCTGAGTGATAGGAATATTACGGTTTTTCAGGGAGGAAGACGTTCGAAATCGTGTTTTCCTGCATTCGTTTTGTATGTAACCAAAATCTGTAAACGCGACGAATTTGTCCGCGACAAATTGACGCTCGACGAATTGACGCGCGACGAATTGACGCAGGCGACGAATTGAAGCGCGATGAATTGTCGTAGTCGACGAACTGACGCGCGACGAATCGTCGCAGTCAACGAATTGACGCACACGACGAATGGACGTGACACCATCAAAATGTTACTCTAGTTCCCAGAATTTACTTATTGTGCACTATCCGTTGATAAGTTAAAAAAAACATAGGACATTTTATTGGAAACAATCATTCCCAGATATTCTGGAACATGTTGTTAATAAAGTACTGAAGATAATAGTGAAACTATTCAGTTTTCCAAGTTTTCCCGTTCTTTCTTGATTACTTAAATTTTAGTGCAGTTTTAGATTTCAATTTGTAACCATGCTGAACATATGTTGGCAACACTTCAAATGTCCTTATTTTGAACTAAGTGTATATAAGAGATTCTGATTCTTCAACTTACTGATCGCATCGTACATCTTCAGTCTTTACTTCAAATAGTGCACTAAATAGTTTCATTTATTACAACAACAGACACATCAAATTAATACTTACATACTTCTTTAAGCCTCCGCTATCTATTTCGTTGTATATTATGAAAAATGAAAATACTCAAGGTAGTTTTAGACATTGATTGCTTTGAATACAGTTGTCACTGGCATTCCATTGCAGGAAACCGGGTTTTCACAGCTCCGATGGATTCATGATAATTCTTATGACGAACAACTGATTGAAATCAAAATTACACTGAATAAATGTGTGTACACATAATTCAGAAAAATAATGAGATAAATGAACGTAAGTAACATAAATCTTCCCAAAAACTATGAGCAATTCATTACTAGAATTTCAATGAGGATATGTCATTTAAGAAGTAGTTCAGGATGCAGGATGCTTCTTCGCTCATTGTAAAGAAAAGGTGTAACAAAGAGAGATAAAAAAGAACAGAAAGGAAAGAAGAAAAACTCAATTTGCAAAACATCAGTAATGATAATATATATAATATTATAATGAAAACGAAATGTCAGATGCGTGGATAATATCACGTCCATGCTCAAAACCGAAATATAGGATAATTTAGTGTTTGAAAAAAATAATCAGGATTAATGAAAAGACATTTTATCACAAAGAAAAAGAAAATGGTAAAATTTAGCTAAGTAGCATTTGTATATTAAATAATAGGCATGTATAGATAAGATTCCAATAGAGACAATTCTAATTTTAAATTATTTTCAGTAAAATGTCGCAAAAGCAATTATAAAACTTTTTAGTGTTCAAATTTTGGTGATTAGTGAGTACGATAATGTGCTTTCCTCTAAAGCGAAGATCAATTCGCTCTCTTTAAATAGCCATATAGGAAGTTAACTGGAAAACTGGTTGTTTTCGGGGAATACAAGTTTCTGGCGTGAGAAAGAGTATTCACATATTCCTGGTATTTGAAATGTTTGTTGTAACAGGCGTTGACTCGCTGAGCTGTCTGTAGCTATAGTGAAAGAAGAACGTTTAAGAGGTTCTTTCCCAGATAGGTGGAAGAACACATTTCCTCATGAAATACTCAGTTGACAACATTCCGCTACAAAGAGAATCATCGAGTTCATTGGATAATGAATTGGACGTCAAGAGAGTGACAATTAAAAGCGGTAGAGAACGTCTCGACATACAAGTTTCATTAAGCTGTGAATTGGGCGGTTTGTAAATCAGCGAACAATAGCTCAGTGCGTCCAGAAGAGCGTTGCCCTGTCTGGAGTATTGACCAAGGTGCGTTTTAACTCTTTAAAATATTAATAAATTGGTTTTAAGGAGCTGTTTTTCAGACCCGTCTCTTTAACTAGAAATAACGAAACTTTTTCGTTATCCAAGTACTGGTAACTAACGTTGGTTTTGCTTGGTTGGCCAAGTCGGGAAACTCCCTCAAAACAAAGCAGAGAGGAGAAACACTGCAAACGGGCAGCTGAGCTCTCCTCGTTTGCTGGCCCGTAAAGCGCAGCTCTCTGATATCTTTCCTTCAGTCGTGGATTTCAAACTGCTAACAGCTAAAATAATAAACATTTTTGGCGTAATGAATAAGATATCAACGTTTTTAAAATAATCTTCAGTAAATTGCATATATTTAGTCCATATTAACAGTTGCAGCATCTTAAAGCGTCACACACAGTTGCTCCTTTACATATTTTAATTAGGATTTCCTTTCTTCGGTTTCAAAGGCATTCATTTGCCGTCGCCGCTTCGATTTGCTGTCTTTACACTTTATAGCATATTTATTTGTTCCTCAGTTACGCATTTTCACTGTGCAAATTGATCAATTTAAAATAGGAGGGTAAGTTCATCAAAGGAATAATTAACGAGTTTCTGGATGAAGGACTGAGAACTGGTTGAAATATTTTGTTCTGTTTCGTGTGTATGCGTCGGCAGTTCCTTGTGACCAGCATTTCCCAATTTCGCATCTCATAAAAACTCCGAAACATAAAAAACAAAACATTTTGCTGAAATAAAGGCTTCTTACAAAAGTTCCAGCAACAGGCAACAGGTCCATTCAAATTTCAGTTTGGATAAGTGGGATCAGACATCGCGTTGTCAAAAGTAAACAATCCAGTGTTTAGATATTTCTTCGAAAAATACTGCAGTTAAATAATTCCAGACAAATCTACTTTAAGAAAATATTACTTGCAGATAATGCACGACGAAACTGAGCTTAAAACCAGGAGAAAATCAGAATGTTTTGTACTTGGATCTCAGATGACAAAACAACAGATGCTCATGGGCGATATATAGGAAATGTTATCGTTGTACATTTGAAGGAATCAGCACCTTCTATCCCATACTTAATTATTTACGTATGAAGAACTATAAACTTGTAACCAGCACACGATCGCTAAATTTCCCAATGAATCGTTGTGGAATTTATGGCCAGAGAGAGCAAAATTCGATAAAGTACACATATTGGTAACTGATGCTGCACCATACATGATGAAAGCCGAACATTACTTTGTGTGCTGTTCCTCATGACTCATTTGAGTCCTGTACATGGGACCCACAGAATTGCAAAAACAATCCGCTGCAATTTGTCACAATCTGATTCGTTGATTGCCACGGAAAAATATGTTTTTTCAAGTTACCAGCAGAACCGAAAATTTGAAGGAAATTTTCCGAGACTTTCTGTTCCCATATCAGCCTGTGATAACACATTGAATCACTTGGTTACAAGCTACTGGATATTTATGATATTATCAGCATATTCAAGGAAGTAATTTCGCATTATTACCTGGACGATTCTGACTCCATTAGAAAATACCACCTTCCGCTGGATTGTGACATTTCATTAGAGGAATTGACTTTCCTTTAGACACATTTGACCGTATTGTATGAGGCCATCACGGAGCTTGAAACTCCAAGTGCTCCTTTGATGAATAATTTGAATAAATTTGAAGAGAGGAAAGAAATATTATGAAAGGTACGTGGATACATTGAAGAAATTATGAAGCACATGATGAATTGTGTAATAAAAAATCCAGGCCTAGAAACCAACACAACTACAAGAACATTCTGCAGGGAGCTTCAACTGTCAGTTGTGCTGTTTTAAAAGATAAGGAATTCCCACAGTCGGTTATAGCGGAGTTAAATATTTTGCCCATCATCTCACGTGACGAGGAGAAGTCGTTAAACGCATTTTGACAGAAAACAGGAGCTTTGTTTTCGACAACATATAGTGCTATGTTGTCGCTAGTTGTAATAGCAATCAGTCAGTTTAAAATCCTGGTTTTGAGTAAAGTAATGTCAAATTGTAAACTGAAGTAAACGACTATAGTTAAGATGTTCACACGAAACAAGTATTAAAAGCGAACTATATATCCTTCCTGCAATCTGATATGTTTTTCATTTTAAATTGATATAGAAATCAATAATGCTTTCAATGAAAATTTAGATCACGTAATAAATATAGATATCACCTTAAATGTTATTTCAGCAGCTAATAATTAGGAATAAAAGAACATTCCAGTGTCGTGTAGTTAGATCGATGGAAAAATGTACGGAGTTCGTCAGCAAACCATCTGTGGTGAGAAACTTTCTGTGGAATTTGAATCAGTAGATTGCTTTCGCGAAAACTCAAATATTTTATACCCATATGATGATGTATCTTTACACATCAATGTTATGGTTTCGAAGATCCAAGAATTCATTAAGAATGAACTAACTTATTTATTGTTTTATCCCTTGAAATGTAAGCAGTTCTTAATGCTCTACAACTGGTTGCACAAGCAGTCCTTCTTTTGCTTTCATTAAAAATAAATACCGCCAACTTGAAAGGACAACTATGGGAACTCCACTAACGGCCATTCGGGAAGAGTTACTTCTTAAGGACACAGGAAATGAAGTCTTGAAACAATGTCAAGTAAAACCACTCTTTTTCATGCGATACGTTGATGACATTCTGGTGTTTTGGGCATCTACCTATTCGTATCTAAACAATTTTACTGAATTCCTGTCTTCTCAAACTCCCACTATCAAATTTACAATAGAAATGGAAAGCAACTTTGAATTACCTTTCTTCTACTTTAGGGTTACTAGAATCACAGATGCTAAATTTTTCAAAGTATGGAAAACCGACTGCCTGCACGGCCCGATCCTTCTCACTCAATTATAAACTTTAAGTAATTTACTTCTTAGTGCGACGAGCATTTACCCATTCAACTCCGCCAAGATTACGTCAGGAGGAACTGGCGAGGATCTATGAAATAGCTATGGCACCTGACTACTCTGACTCTACATTAAGGTGGTCGCACCAAAAGTCTGTGCCTTATGTTTCCAATGGTAAAACTTCTTTCAATATATTCCCAAAGATGAAAATTTGCACACCGATACTCTAACTTAAAATTATAACAAGGGATACTTAATACTTGAAAAACATAACCATAATTACATCAAAATTCAAACATTTTTCTTTGAGTAATATTCAGACCTGTTCATAGATGACACGACATGTACATTGATCACGTCAGTAGACAAACAAGAGTTGGATTGCTTTATTATGGATATGTTTTAGCAAATATTAAGTATCCCATGCTGTAACTTAACGTTATGTTTGTCGATGTGCAAATTTCCATTCTTGGGAATACATTAATTGCGCAGAATAAAAGTAAAGACGTTTTACCATTGAAATCATAATGCAGAGATTTTAAGTGGAACCACCTTAAGAAATCAAGATACATGTTTTTTTAGTGCGAAATTTTACTATGCATTCTAAAAGCATATTCACGAAGATTGCATTAATAATAATAACACATGCCAATACTGAATAGCAAGATCGCGAGTAGTAAAGGGTCTGTCAAATGGCCATTACTTTATATTTCATTAAAGTAAGGTATCACATTTTTTCCACCACTATCTGTTAGAAAAGGAATTGTAAATATAAACCGTAGTGTGTAAATAACCGTAGTGTGAGAGGAGTTATCGGTGCGCAGTTACCCGGGAAATGTGAGAAAACTGTAAAAAGATAAAATAGAGTGTCAGTACCCAATCATTCAGTAGTTAACTTTGTACAGAGCAAATATTCATTGGAACTCCTAATGGTTGCTGTCCTCCTGATATTTTGCACATAACGTCAGCTACCTCTATCAATTTGTATGTTCTTTGTCGTGAATGAATCATTATGTAACTTTACTCTGCGTAAATATCGCTCCGGTTTCTTGTCAACGGACTTATCTGCAATTTGCTTATCTTCTTCACTGCTTATTTGCAGAATCTGAAACTTTTACAGCTAAATTTTAACTTCACACAGACTTAGTCTTCTATACATTTCATCACATATTCTGATATTTTTGAATCGTAAATACGATTTCAAACTTAAACCGAAAGGTGAGATAAATTTCTGCATATTTCTAGAACACCGATGAAAGAAAAACTTCGAAGCAAATTGATAAGAATAAATACCTTCACAAATCTTTAATACCTAAGTTTATCTAAGTAAATATTTAAAATCCCGTAAGCAAAGGATTTATTTTCAAGCAATAATTCTGGATTATCACTTACTAATCAATAGCAACGATAAAAAAGGTTTATCACAACGTTTAGCCAGTCATAGTGGTCACGCGCAGCAATATAGTCTCCTGAGTTTCAGCAATTGTTTAATTCATTGTTTGAGAAATGTTTCGTTTGCCAGAAAATCCCCATACCCAGGCTCGATTTCAAGAGCTTTGAGGAAGTTGCGAATTGCTAATCTTTAGAATCTCATAAATGGTTAATCTTCCGAATCTCATAACCAGTTATTTTTTTCGTTCTGGTCGTATCTGCCAAGGAGTTCAAACAGAATTGTGATTAAAAATAGTATGTGTGGTTAGCTTGACTGCCAGGTAAGTACATTTGAGACGGCAGTCTTTCGTATCCCCTGAAGGAAGCTCATTCTCCAAATTATGAACAACTGCATTTTCGTGGAAATGTTTGTTGCTATACTGCACACCTGTATTCATAACAAAAACATAACTCCTGAAACAATTCGACGTACGATATTTATTTTTATGGGTATGTTCTTTCATGCAAGACATAGCAAATCATTATCACCTAGATGTCATACATACCAGGTGTTTAGATATAGCTAATATTTGGTATGGCCACATCTGTCTTGTATCACTTGCTGGACGTGCTGAAACATCGAATCAAATACTGTGTGAATAATAATAATTCCTGTCAAATATACAGCTAGGCTGTATTCTTATTTTTTTTTCTGATTCAGGGATTAACGACCACCGTGAGCAACTCAATGGGCTATAGGTAATTGCCCGTCCCTAATTTTGGCTGACTGCTTCCAGAGAAAGGGGAGTGCCAGTGTCGTAAGACAAACACAGCATCGTTGCCTCTCCGGGATTCGAACTCGGACCGACCTCGGACGAATAGTCACAAGCCAGCGCTTAGACCACTGTGCCACCGGGTCAACCTAGGTTGTATTCACCCGCATCCAAAGTACATCAAGTGTTGCTGCCTGACGGTTCTACCTCTGCACCTGTCTTTTGAGAACGTCCCAGAAATCTTCTATAGTGATAAATCCTGCGATGTAGACCGCCTCGTCAGTAGTGGTACGTTCTTACTCTTGAAGAAGGCACGTGTTGTCGCTACAACATGCGGTGTGGCGTTGTCCTGCTGACATATGCCTCAGAGGACGTTCTGCAGACACCAAAAGGCGACCAGCCGTAAAGTTTGACGTAACGGGCACTCTTTGTGGTGTTACGGAATCTCACAAAAAGTGATCAGCTGTGGTACCATATAGCAACCTAGGCCATAAAGTCTCGTGCTTGTGCGGTATACCTGGTGCAAGTACAGTCTTACAGACGCAAGTATTTATTACAGACGCCTGGCTCTTGTCGTCCTCGGACACAGAGGCGGAAATCATTTTCGCCTAAACAGAAGCGTGTCCGAAAACATGATATTTCTGCCATTCGTCACGCCACTCACTTCATTCGTTGTACCATTGCAGCCTGATAGACCGTTTCTACGGGGTCACAGGTTGTCTGAGGAAGGGAAGACAATCCTGCAGTCCGAACGGTTATAACCGACAGCGTAATGTCACAGTTTGCATGGGTGATAGCATTACAGTTCGAGACTGCTGCTTCAACGCCGTTGATTAGGCGGAAAGGTCACTCAAAGACGTACGAACGAGGTTACGGTTGTCTTTCGGTATGTTCTGGGTACGAGGTTACGGTTGTCTTTCGGTGTGTTCTGTGTACGAGGTCCAGAATTCTGCCTTCATATCCTATGCCGTTATTCGCGCCATTTTCTGCACACACTTGATACGTCGGAACACTCTTCACGCGAATAGCAGACTCCGGTAGGGAGCATTGCAGTTTATCATGCCAAAAATGCGACTTCTAGCGAATTCGCTGATGTGACTGTGAGACTTTCTTACCCGAGTACGAGACATTCTTGCTTACCCACTGCTGACTTAGCATTGACATGCTGACGGAGCCACGAGACGTTTGCTGATGTGACAGTGAGACTTTCTTACACAGAGGACGAGGCATTCGTCCTTACCCCCTGCTGATTTAGCATTGACATGCTGACCGAGCAACGAGACGTTCGCTGATGTGACTGTAAGACTTTCTTACTCGAGGACGAGGCATTCTTACTTACCCACTGCTGACTTAGCATTAACATGCTGACCGAGCCACAAGACGTTCGCTGATGTGACTATAAGATTTTCTTACCCGAGGACGAGAGGTTCGCTGACGGGACTGTAAGACTTTCTTACCCGAGGACGAGGCATTTTGCTTGCCCACTGCTTACTTAGCATTGGCATGCTGACCGAGCCACGAGACGTTTGCTGATGTGACTGTAAGACTTTCTTACCCGAGGACGAGGCATTCTCTCTTACCCCTGCTGACTTAGCATTGGCATGCTGACCAAGCAACGAGACGTTCGCTGATGTGACTGTAAGATTTTCTTACCCAAGTACGAGGAATTCTAGCATACCCACTGCTGACTTAGCATTAACATGCTGACCGAGCCACAAGACGTTCGCTGATGTGACTGTAAGATTTTTTTAACCAAGTACGAGGCATTCTAGCTTACCCACTGCTGACTTAGCATTAGCATGCTGACCGAGCCACAAGACGTTCGCTGATGTGACTATAAGATTTTCTTACCCGAGGACGAGAGGTTCGCTGACGGGACTGTAAGACTTTCTTACCCGAGGACGAGGCATTTTGCTTGCCCACTGCTTACTTAGCATTGACATGCTGACCGAGCCACAAGACGTTTGCTGATGTGACTGTAAGACTTTCTTACCCGAGGACGAGGCATTCTTTCTTAACCCTGCTGACTTAGCATTGGCATGCTGACCAAGCAACGAGACGTTCGCTGATGTGACTGTAAGACTTTCTTACCCAAGTACGAGGCATTCTTGCTTACCCACTGCTGACTTAGCATCGGCAAGCTGACCGAGCCAGGAGACGTTCGCTGATGTGACTGTAAGACTTTCTTACTCGAGTACGAGATGTTCGCTGATGTGACTGTACGACTTTCTTACCCGAGGACGAGACGTTCGCTGATGTGACTGTAAGACTTTCTTACCCGAGGACGAGACGTTCGCTGATGTGACTGTAAGAATTTCTTACCCGAGGACGAGACGTTCGCTGATGCGGCTGTAATACTTTCTTACCCGAGGACGAGACGTTCGCTGATGTGACTGTAAGACTTTCTTACCCGAGCAGAAGGCATTCTTGCTTGCCCACTGCTTACTTAGCATTGACATGCTGCCCGAGCCACGAGACGTTTACCGATGTGACTGTAAGGCTTTCTTACCCGAGAACGAGGCATTCTTGCTTACCCACTGCTGACTTAGCATTGAAATGCTGACCGAGCCACGAGACGTTCGCTGATGTGACTGTAAGACTATCTTACCCGAGGACGAGACGTTCGCTGATGTGACTGTAAGACTTTCTTACCCGAGAACAAGGCATTCTTGCTTGCCAACTGCAAATTTAGCATTGACATGTTGTTCGACCCACGAGATGTTCGTTAGTGTGACTGTAAGATTTTCTTACCTGCGGAGAAGGCATTCTTACTTACCCACTGCTGACTTAGCATTGGCATGCTGACAGAGCCACGAGTCGTTTGCTGATGTGACTGTAAGACTTTCTTACCCGAGGACGAGACGTTCGTTGACGTGACTGTAAGACTTTCTTACCCGAGGACGAGACGTTCGCTGATGTGACTGTAAGACTTTCTTACCCGAGGACGAGACGTTCGCTGATGTGACTGTAAGACTTTCTTACCCGTGGACAAGGCATTCTTGCTTGCCCACTGCTTACTTAGCATTGACATGCTGACCGATCCACGAGATGTTCGTTAATGCGACTGCAATATTTTCTTACCCGCGGACAAGGCATTGTTACTTACCCACTGCTGACTTAGCATTGGCATGCTGACAGAGCCACGAGTCCTTTGCTGATGTGACTGTAAGACTTTCTTACCCGAGGACGAGACGTTCACTGATGTGACTGTAAGAATATCTTACCCGAGGACGAGACGTTCGCTGATGTGACTGTAAGACTTTCTTACCCGAGAACGAGACGTTCGCTGATGTGACTGTAAGACTTTCTTACCCGAGAACAAGGCATTCTTGCTTGCCAACTGCAAATTTAGCATTGACATGTTGTCCGACCCACGAGATGTTCGTTAGTGTGACTGTAAGATTTTCTTACCTGCGGAGAAGGCATTCTTACTTACCCACTGCTGACTTAGCATTGGCATGCTGAGAGAGCCACGAGACTTTCACTGATGTGACTGTAAGACTTTCTTACTCGAGGACGAGGCATTCTTGCT
This sequence comes from Macrothele yani, assembly GCA_039090855.1. Classification (NCBI taxonomy): domain Eukaryota; kingdom Metazoa; phylum Arthropoda; class Arachnida; order Araneae; family Macrothelidae; genus Macrothele; species Macrothele yani. The sequence continues at coordinate 76,686,857 of CM077017.1, read as the reverse complement.
TACCTACTGCTGAATTTGCATTGACATGCTGACCGAGCCACGAGAGGTTCGCTGATGTGACTGAAATACTTTCTTACCCAATGACGAGGCATTCTTGCTTGCCCACTGCTTACTTAGCATTGACATGCTGACCGAGCCACGAGACGTTTACCGATGTGACTGTAAGGCTTTCTTACCCGAGAACGAGGTATTCTTGTTTACCCACTGCTGACATAGCATTGAAATGCTGACCGAGCCACGAGACGTTCGCTGATGTGACTGTAAGACTTTCTTACCCGAGGACGAGACGTTCGCTGATGTGACTGTAAGACTTTCTTACCCGAGGACGAGACGTTCGCTGATGTGACTGTAAGACTTTCTTACCCGAGGACGAGACGTTCGCTGATGTGACTGTAAGACTCTCTTACCCGAGGACGAGACGTTCGCTAATGTGACTGTAATACTTTTTTACCCGAGGACGAGACGTTCGCTGATGTGACTGTAAGACTTTCTTACCCGAGGAGAAGGCATTCTTGCTTGCCCACTGCTTACTTAGCATTGACATGCTGACCGAGTAACGAGACGTTTACCGATGTGACTGTAAGGCTTTTTTACCCGAGAACGAGGCATTCTTGCTTACCCACTGCTGACTTAGCATTGACATGCTGACCGAGCCACGACACGTTTACCGATGTGACTGTAAGGCTTTTTTATCCGAGAACGAGGCATTCTTGCTTACCCACTGCTAACTTAGCATTGACATGCTGACCGAGCCACGAGACGTTTACCGATGTGACTGTAAGGCTTTCTTACCCGAGAACGAGGTATTCTTGTTTACCCACTGCTGACTTAGCATTGAAATGCTGACCGAGCCACGAGACTTTCGCTGATGTGACTGTAAGACTTTCTTACCCGAGGACGAGACGTTCGCTGATTTGACTGTAAGACTTTCTTACCAGAGGACAAGACGTTCGCTGATGTGACTGTAAGACTTTCTTACCCGAGGACGAGACGTTCGCTGATGTGACTGTAAGACTCTCTTACCCGAGGACGAGACGTTCGCTAATGTGACTGTAATACTTTCTTACCCGAGGACGAGACGTTCGCTGATCTGACTGTAAGACTTTCTTACCCGAGGAGAAGGCATTCTTGCTTGCCCACTGCTTACTTAGCATTGACATGCCGATCGAGTAACGAGACGTTTAAAGATATGACTGTAAGGCTTTTTTACCCGAGAACGAGGCATTCTTGCTTACCCACTGCTGACTTAGCATTGAAATGCTGACCGAGCCACGAGACGTTCGCTGATGTGAATGTAAGACTTTCTTACCCTAAGACGAGACGTTCGCTGATGTGACTGTAAGACTTTCTTACGCGAGGACGAGACGTTCGCTGATGTGATTGTAAGACTTTCTTACCCGAGAACGAGACGTTCGCTGATGTGACTGTAAGACTTTCTTACCCGAGAACGAGGTATTATTGCTTGCCAACTGCAAACTTAGCATTAACATGTTGACCGACCAACGAGACTTTCGTTAATGTGACTGTAAGATTTTCTTACCTGCAAACAAGGCATTCTTACTTACCCACTGCTGACTTAGCATTGGCATGCTGACAGAGCCACGAGTCGTTTGCTGATGTGACTGTAAGACTTTCTTACCCGAGGACGAGACGTTCGTTGACGTGACTGTAAGACTTTCTTACCCGAGGACGAGACGTTCGCTGATGTGACTGTAAGACTTTCTTACCCGAGGACGAGACGTTCGCTGATGTGACTGTAAGACTTTCTTACCCGAGGACAAGGCATTCTTGCTTGCCCACTGCTTACTTAGCATTGACATGCTGACCGATCCACGAGATGTTCGTTAATGCGACTGTAATATTTTCTTACCCGCGGACAAGGCATTGTTACTTACCCACTGCTGACTTAGCATTGGCATGCTGACAGAGCCACGAGTCGTTTGCTGATGTGACTGTAAGACTTTCTTACCCGAGGACGAGACGTTCGCTGATGTGACTGTAAGACTTTCTTACCCGAGAACGAGACGTTCGCTGATGTGACTGTAAGACTTTCTTACCCGAGAACAAGGCATTCTTGCTTGCCAACTGCAAATTTAGCATTGACATGTTGTCCGACCCACGAGATGTTCGTTAGTGTGACTGTAAGATTTTCTTACCTGCGGAGAAGGCATTCTTACTTACCCACTGCTGACTTAGCATTGGCATGCTGAGAGAGCCACGAGACTTTCACTGATGTGACTGTAAGACTTTCTTACTCGAGGACGAGGCATTCTTGCTTACCTACTGCTGACTTTGCATTGACATGCTGACCGAGATACGAGAGGTTCGCTGATGTGACTGAAATACTTTCTTACCCAATGACGAGGCATTCTTGCTTGCCCACTGCTTACTTAGCATTGACATGCTGACCGAGCCACGAGACGTTTACCGATGTGACTGTAAGGCTTTCTTACCCGAGAACGAGGTATTCTTGTTTAATCACTGCTGACATAGCATTGAAATGCTGACCGAGCCACGAGTCGTTTGCTGATGTGACTGTAAGACTTTCTTACCCGAGGACGAGACGTTCGCTGATGTGACTGTAAGAATATCTTACCCGAGGACGAGACGTTCGCTGATGTGACTGTAAGACTTTCTTACCCGAGAACAAGACGTTCGCTGTTGTTACTGTAAGACTTTCTTACCCGAGAACAAGGCATTCTTGCTTGCCAACTGCAAATTTAGCATTGACATGTTGTCCGACCCACGAGATGTTCGTTAGTGTGACTGTAAGATTTTCTTACCTGCGGAGAAGGCATTCTTACTTACCCACTGCTGACTTAGCATTGGCATGCTGAGAGAGCCACGAGACTTTCACTGATGTGACTGTAAGACTTTCTTACTCGAGGACGAGGCATTCTTGCTTACCTACTGCTGACTTTGCATTGACATGCTGACCGAGCCACGAGAGGTTCGCTGATGTGACTGAAATACTTTCTTACCCAATGACGAGGCATTCTTGCTTGCCCACTGCTTACTTAGCATTGACATGCTGACCGAGCCACGAGACGTTTACCGATGTGACTGTAAGGCTTTCTTACCCGAGAACGAGGTATTCTTGTTTACCCACTGCTAACATAGCATTGAAATGCTGACCGAGCCACGAGACGTTCGCTGATGTGACTGTAAGACTTTCTTACCCGAGGACGAGACGTTCGCTGATGTGACTGTAAGACTTTCTTACCCGAAGAACGAGACGTTCGCTGATGTGACTGTAAGACTCTCTTACCCGAGGACGAGACGTTCGCTAATGTGACTGTAATACTTTTTTACCCGAGGACGAGACGTTCGCTGATGTGACTGTAAGACTTTCTTACCCGAGGAGAAGGCATTCTTGCTTGCCCACTGCTTACTTAGCATTGACATGCTGACCGAGCCACGAGACGTTTACCGATGTGACTGTAAGGCTTTCTTACCCGAGAACGAGGTATTCTTGTTTACCCACTGCTGACTTAGCATTGAAATGCTGACCGAGCCACGAGACTTTCGCTGATGTGACTGTAATACTTTCTTACCCGAGGACGAGACGTTCGCTGATCTGACTGTAAGACTTTCTTACCCGAGGAGAAGGCATTCTTGCTTGCCCACTGCTTACTTAGCATTGACATGCCGATCGAGTAACGAGACGTTTAAAGATATGACTGTAAGGCTTTCTTTACCCGAGAACGAGGCATTCTTGCTTACCCACTGCTGACTTAGCATTGAAATGCTGACCGAGCCACGAGACGTTCGCTGATGTGAATGTAAGACTTTCTTACCCTAAGACGAGACGTTCGCTGATGTGACTGTAAGACTTTCTTACGCGAGGACGAGACGTTCGCTGATGTGATTGTAAGACTTTCTTACCTGAGAACGAGACGTTCGCTGATGTGACTGTAAGACTTTCTTACCCGAGAACGAGGTATTATTGCTTGCCAACTGCAAACTTAGCATTAACATGTTGACCGACCCACGAGATGTTCGTTAATGTGACTGTAAGATTTTCTTACCTGCGGACAAGGCATTCTTACTTACCCACTGCTGACTTAGCATTGGCATGCTGACAGAGCCACGAGTCGTTTGCTGATGTGACTGTAAGACTTTCTTACCCGAGGACGAGACGTTCGTTGACGTGACTGTAAGACTTTCTTATCCGAGGACGAGACGTTCGCTGATGTGACTGTAAGACTTTCTTACCCGAGGACGAGACGTTCGCTGATGTGACTGTAAGACTTTCTTACCCGAGGACAAGGCATTCTTGCTTGCCCACTGCTTACTTAGCATTGACATGCTGACCGATCCACGAGATGTTCGTTACCGATGCGACTGTAATATTTTCTTACCCGCGGATAAGGCATTGTTACTTACCCACTGCTGACTTAGCATTGGCATGCTGGCAGAGCCACGAGACGTTTGCTGATGTGACTGTAAGACTTTCTTACCCGAGGACGAGACGTTCGCTGATGTGACTGTAAGAATATCTTACCCGAGGACGAGACGTTCGCTGATGTGACTGTAAGACTTTCTTACCCGAGAACAAGGCATTCTTGCTTGCCAACTGCAAATTTAGCATTGACATGTTGTCCGACCCACGAGATGTTCGTTAGTGTGACTGTAAGATTTTCTTACCTGCGGAGAAGGCATTCTTACTTACCCACTGCTGACTTAGCATTGACATGCTGAGAGAGCCACGAGACTTTCACTGATGTGACTGTAAGACTTTCTTACTCGAGGACGAGGCATTCTTGCTTACCTACTGCTGACTTTGCATTGACATGCTGACCGAGCCACGAGAGGTTCGCTGATGTGACTGAAATACTTTCTTACCCAATGACGAGGCATTCTTGCTTGCCCACTGCTTACTTAGCATTGACATGCTGACCGAGCCACGAGACGTTTACCGATGTGACTGTAAGGCTTTCTTACCCGAGAACGAGGTATTCTTGTTTACCCACTGCTGACATAGCATTGAAATGCTGACCGAGCCACGAGACGTTCGCTGATGTGACTGTAAGACTTTCTTACCCGAGGACGAGACGTTCGCTGATGTGACTGTAAGACTTTCTTACCCGAGGACGAGACGTTCGCTGATGTGACTGTAAGACTTTCTTACCCGAGGACGAGACGTTCGCTGATGTGACTGTAAGACTTTCTTACCCGAGGACGAGACGTTCGCTGATGTGACTGTAAGACTCTCTTACCCGAGGACGAGACGTTCGCTAATGTGACTGTAATACTTTTTACCCGAGGACGAGACGTTCGCTGATGTGACTGTAAGACTTTCTTACCCGAGGAGAAGGCATTCTTGCTTGCCCACTGCTTACTTAGCATTGACATGCTGACCGAGTAACGAGACGTTTACCGATGTGACTGTAAGGCTTTTTTACCCGAGAACGAGGCATTCTTGCTTACCCACTGCTGACTTAGCATTGACATGCTGACCGAGCCACGACACGTTTACCGATGTGACTGTAAGGCTTTCTTATCCGAGAACGAGGCATTCTTGCTTACCCACTGCTGACTTAGCATTGACATGCTGACCGAGCCACGAGACGTTTACCGATGTGACTGTAAGGCTTTCTTACCCGAGAACGAGGTATTCTTGTTTACCCACTGCTGACTTAGCATTGAAATGCTGACCGAGCCACGAGACGTTCGCTGATGTGACTGTAAGACTTTCTTACCCGAGGACGAGACGTTCGCTGATGTGACTGTAAGACTTTCTTACCCGAGGACGAGACGTTCGCTGATGTGACTGTAATACTTTTTTACCCGAGGACGAGACGTTCGCTGATGTGACTGTAAGACTTTCTTACCCGAGGAGAAGGCATTCTTGCTTGCCCACTGCTTACTTAGCATTGACATGCTGACCGAGTAACGAGACGTTTACCGATGTGACTGTAAGGCTTTTTACCCGAGAACGAGGCATTCTTGCTTACCCACTGCTGACTTAGCATTGACATGCTGACCGAGCCACGACACGTTTACCGATGTGACTGTAAGGCTTTTTTATCCGAGAACGAGGCATTCTTGCTTACCCACTGCTGACTTAGCATTGACATGCTGACCGAGCCACGAGACGTTTACCGATGTGACTGTAAGGCTTTCTTACCCGAGAACGAGGTATTCTTGTTTACCCACTGCTGACTTAGCATTGAAATGCTGACCGAGCCACGAGACTTTCGCTGATGTGACTGTAAGACTTTCTTACCCGAGGACGAGACGTTCGCTGATTTGACTGTAAGACTTTCTTACCCGAGGACAAGACGTTCGCTGATGTGACTGTAAGACTTTCTTACCCGAGGACGAGACGTTCGCTGATGTGACTGTAAGACTCTTCTTACCCGAGGACGAGACGTTCGCTAATGTGACTGTAATACTTTCTTACCCGAGGACGAGACGTTCGCTGATCTGACTGTAAGACTTTCTTACCCGAGGAGAAGGCATTCTTGCTTGCCCACTGCTTACTTAGCATTGACATGCCGATCGAGTAACGAGACGTTTAAAGATATGACTGTAAGGCTTTTTACCCGAGAACGAGGCATTCTTCCTTACCCACTGCTGACTTAGCATTGAAATGCTGACCGAGCCACGAGACGTTCGCTGATGTGACTGTAAGACTTTCTTACTCGAGTACGAGATGTTCGCTGATGTGACTGTAAGACTTTCTTACCCGAGGACGAGACGTTCGCTGATGTGACTGTAAGACTTTCTTACCCGAGGACGAGACGTTCGCTGATGTGACTGTAAGACTTTCTTACCCGAGGACGAGACGTTCGCTGATGTGGCTGTAAGACTTTCTTACCCGAGGACGAGACGTTCGCTGATGTGACTGTAAGACTTTCTTACCCGAGCTGAAGGCATTCTTGCTTGCCCACTGCTTACTTAGCATTGACATGCTGACCGAGCCACGAGACGTTTACCGTTAATGTGACTGTAAGGCTTTCTTACCCGAGAACGAGGCATTCTTGCTTACCCACTGCTGACTTAGCATTGAAATGCTGACCGAGCCACGAGACGTTCGCTGATGTGAATGTAAGACTTTCTTACCCGAGGACGAGACGTTCGCTGATGTGACTGTAAGACTATCTTACCAGAGGACGAGACGTTCGCTGATGTGACTGTAAGACTTTCTTACCCGAGAACGAGACGTTCGCTGATGTGACTGTAAGACTTTCTTACCCGAGAACAAGGCATTCTTGCTTGCCAACTGCAAATTTAGCATTGACATGTTGTTCGACCCACGAGATGTTCGTTAGTGTGACTGTAAGATTTTCTTACCTGCGGAGAAGGCATTCTTACTTACCCACTGCTGACTTAGCATTGGCATGCTGAGAGAGCCACGAGACTTTCACTGATGTGACTGTAAGACTTTCTTACTCGAGGACGAGGCATTCTTGCTTACCTACTGCTGACTTTGCATTGACATGCTGACCGAGCCACGAGAGGTTCGCTGATGTGACTGAAATACTTTCTTACCCAATGACGAGGCATTCTTGCTTGCCCACTGCTTACTTAGCATTGACATGCTGACCGAGCCACGAGACGTTTACCGATGTGACTGTAAGGCTTTCTTACCCGAGAACGAGGTATTCTTGTTTACCCACTGCTGACATAGCATTGAAATGCTGACCGAGCCACGAGACGTTCGCTGATGTGACTGTAAGACTTTCTTACCCGAGGACGAGACGTTCGCTGATGTGACTGTAAGACTTTCTTACCCGAGGACGAGACGTTCGCTGATGTGACTGTAAGACTTTCTTACCCGAGGACGAGACGTTCGCTAATGTGACTGTAATACTTTTTTACCCGAGGACGAGACGTTCGCTGATGTGACTGTAAGACTTTCTTACCCGAGGAGAAGGCATTCTTGCTTGCCCACTGCTTACTTAGCATTGACATGCTGACCGAGTAACGAGACGTTTACCGATGTGACTGTAAGGCTTTTTTACCCGAGAACGAGGCATTCTTGCTTACCCACTGCTGACTTAGCATTGACATGCTGACCGAGCCACGACACGTTTACCGATGTGACTGTAAGGCTTTCTTATCCGAGAACGAGGCATTCTTGCTTACCCACTGCTGACTTAGCATTGACATGCTGACCGAGCCACGAGACTTTCGCTGATGTGACTGTAATACTTTCTTACCCGAGGACGAGACGTTCGCTGATCTGACTGTAAGACTTTCTTACCCGAGGAGAAGGCATTCTTGCTTGCCCACTGCTTACTTAGCATTGACATGCCGATCGAGTAACGAGACGTTTAAAGATATGACTGTAAGGCTTTTTTACCCGAGAACGAGGCATTCTTGCTTACCCACTGCTGACTTAGCATTGAAATGCTGACCGAGCCACGAGACGTTCGCTGATGTGACTGTAAGACTTTCTTACCCGAGGACGAGATGTTCGCTGATGTGACTGTAAGACTTTCTTACCCGAGGACGAGACGTTCGCTGATGTGACTGTAAGACTTTCTTACCCGAGGACGAGACGTTCGCTGATGTGACTGTAAGACTTTCTTACCCGAGGACGAGACGTTCGCTGATGTGACTGTAATACTTTCTTACCCGAGGACGAGACGTTCGCTGATGTGACTGTAAGACTTTCTTACCCGAGCTGAAGGCATTCTTGCTTGCCCACTGCTTACTTAGCATTGACATGCTGACCGAGCCACGAGACGTTTACCGATGTGACTGTAAGGCTTTCTTACCCGAGAACGAGGCATTCTTGCTTACCCACTGCTGACTTAGCATTGAAATGCTGACCGAGCCACGAGACGTTCGCTGATGTGACTGTAAGACTTTCTTACCCGAGGACGAGACGTTCGCTGATGTGACTGTAAGACTTTCTTACCCGAGGACGAGACGTTCGCTGATGTGACTGTAAGACTTTCTTACCCGAGGACGAGACGTTCGCTGATGTGACTGTAAGACTCTCTTACCCGAGGACGAGACGTTCGCTAATGTGACTGTAATACTTTTTTACCCGAGGACGAGACGTTCGCTGATGTGACTGTAAGACTTTCTTACCCGAGGAGAAGGCATTCTTGCTTGCCCACTGCTTACTTAGCATTGACATGCTGACCGAGTAACGAGACGTTTACCGATGTGACTGTAAGGCTTTTTTACCCGAGAACGAGGCATTCTTGCTTACCCACTGCTGACTTAGCATTGACATGCTGACCGAGCCACGAGACGTTTACCGATGTGACTGTAAGGCTTTCTTACCCGAGAACGAGGCATTCTTGTTTACCCACTGCTGACTTAGCATTGAAATGCTGACCGAGCCACGAGACTTTCGCTGATGTGACTGTAAGACTTTCTTACCCGAGGACGAGACGTTCGCTGATTTGACTGTAAGACTTTCTCACCCGAGGACAAGACGTTCGCTGATGTGACTGTAAGACTTTCTTACCCGAGGACGAGACGTTCGCTGATGTGACTGTAAGACTCTCTTACCCGAGGACGAGACGTTCGCTAATGTGACTGTAATACTTTCTTACCCGAGGACGAGACGTTCGCTGATCTGACTGTAAGACTTTCTTACCCGAGGAGAAGGCATTCTTGCTTGCCCACTGCTTACTTAGCATTGACATGCCGATCGAGTAACGAGACGTTTAAAGATATGACTGTAAGGCTTTTTACCCGAGAACGAGGCATTCTTGCTTACCCACTGCTGACTTAGCATTGAAATGCTGACCGAGCCACGAGACGTTCGCTGATGTGACTGTAAGACTTTCTTACTCGAGTACGAGATGTTCGCTGATGTGACTGTAAGACTTTCTTACCCGAGGACGAGACGTTCGCTGATGTGGCTGTAATAATTTCTTACCCGCGGACGAGACGTTCGCTGATGTGACTGTAAGACTTTCTTACCCGAGGACGAGACGTTCGCTGATGTGACTGTAAGACTTTCTTACCCGAGGACGAGACGTTCGCTGATGTGGCTGTAATACTTTCTTACCCGAGGACGAGACGTTCGCTGATGTGACTGTAAGACTTTCTTACCCGAGCTGAAGGCATTCTTGCTTGCCCACTGCTTACTTAGCATTGACATGCTGCCCGAGCCACGAGACGTTTACCGATGTGACTGTAAGGCTTTCTTACCCGAGAACGAGGCATTCTTGCTTACCCACTGCTGACTTAGCATTGAAATGCTGACCGAGCCACGAGACGTTCGCTGATGTGAATGTAAGACTTTCTTACCCGAGGACGAGACGTTCGCTGATGTGACTGTAAGACTATCTTACCCGAGGACGAGACGTTCGCTGATGTGACTGTAAGACTATCTTACCCGAGGACGAGACGTTCGCTGATGTGACTGTAAGACTTTCTTACCCGAGAACGAGACGTTCGCTGATGTGACTGTAAGACTTTCTTACCCGAGAACAAGGCATTCTTGCTTGCCAACTGCAAATTTAGCATTGACATGTTGTTCGACCCACGAGATGTTCGTTAGTGTGACTGTAAGATTTTCTTACCTGCGGAGAAGGCATTCTTACTTACCCACTGCTGACTTAGCATTGGCATGCTGAGAGAGCCACGAGACTTTCACTGATGTGACTGTAAGACTTTCTTACTCGAGGACGAGGCATTCTTGCTTACCTACTGCTGACTTTGCATTGACATGCTGACCGAGCCACGAGAGGTTCGCTGATGTGACTGAAATACTTTCTTACCCAATGACGAGGCATTCTTGCTTGCCCACTGCTTACTTAGCATTGACATGCTGACCGAGCCACGAGACGTTTACCGATGTGACTGTAAGGCTTTCTTACCCGAGAACGAGGTATTCTTGTTTACCCACTGCTGACATAGCATTGAAATGCTGACCGAGCCACGAGACGTTCGCTGATGTGACTGTAAGACTTTCTTACCCGAGGACGAGACGTTCGCTGATGTGACTGTAAGACTTTCTTACCCGAGGACGAGACGTTCGCTGATGTGACTGTAAGACTTTCTTACCCGAGGACGAGACGTTCGCTGATGTGACTGTAAGACTCTCTTACCCGAGGACGAGACGTTCGCTAATGTGACTGTAATACTTTTTTACCCGAGGACGAGACGTTCGCTGATGTGACTGTAAGACTTTCTTACCCGAGGAGAAGGCATTCTTGCTTGCCCACTGCTTACTTAGCATTGACATGCTGACCGAGTAACGAGACGTTTACCGATGTGACTGTAAGGCTTTTTTACCCGAGAACGAGGCATTCTTGCTTACCCACTGCTGACTTAGCATTGACATGCTGACCGAGCCACGACACGTTTACCGATGTGACTGTAAGGCTTTCTTATCCGAGAACGAGGCATTCTTGCTTACCCACTGCTGACTTAGCATTGACATGCTGACCGAGCCACGAGACGTTTACCGATGTGACTGTAAGGCTTTCTTACCCGAGAACGAGGTATTCTTGTTTACCCACTGCTGACTTAGCATTGAAATGCTGACCGAGCCACGAGACGTTTCGCTGATGTGACTGTAAGACTTTCTTACCCGAGGACGAGACGTTCGCTGATGTGACTGTAAGACTTTCTTACCCGAGGACGAGACGTTCGCTGATGTGACTGTAATACTTTCTTACCCGAGGACGAGACGTTCGCTGATGTGACTGTAAGACTTTCTTACCCGAGGAGAAGGCATTCTTGCTTGCCCACTGCTTACTTAGCATTGACATGCTGACCGAGTAACGAGACGTTTACCGATGTGTCTGTAAGGCTTTTTTACCCGAGAACGAGGCATTCTTGCTTACCCACTGCTGACTTAGCATTTGACATGCTGACCGAGCCACGACACGTTTACCGATGTGACTGTAAGGCTTTTTTATCCGAGAACGAGGCATTCTTGCTTACCCACTGCTGACTTAGCATTGACATGCTGACCGAGCCACGAGACGTTTACCGATGTGACTGTAAGGCTTTCTTACCCGAGAACGAGGTATTCTTGTTTACCCACTGCTGACTTAGCATTGAAATGCTGACCGAGCCACGAGACTTTCGCTGATGTGACTGTAAGACTTTCTTACCCGAGGACGAGACGTTCGCTGATTTGACTGTAAGACTTTCTCACCCGAGGACAAGACGTTCGCTGATGTGACTGTAAGACTTTCTTACCCGAGGACGAGACGTTCGCTGATGTGACTGTAAGACTCTCTTACCCGAGGACGAGACGTTCGCTAATGTGACTGTAATACTTTCTTACCCGAGGACGAGACGTTCGCTGATCTGACTGTAAGACTTTCTTACCCGAGGAGAAGGCATTCTTGCTTGCCCACTGCTTACTTAGCATTGACATGCCGATCGAGTAACGAGACGTTTAAAGATATGACTGTAAGGCTTTTTTACCCGAGAACGAGGCATTCTTGCTTACCCACTGCTGACTTAGCATTGAAATGCTGACCGAGCCACGAGACGTTCGCTGATGTGACTGTAAGACTTTCTTACTCGAGTACGAGATGTTCGCTGATGTGACTGTAAGACTTTCTTACCCGAGGACGAGACGTTCGCTGATGTGACTGTAAGACTTTCTTACCCGAGGACGAGACGTTCGCTGATGTGACTGTAAGACTTTCTTACCCGAGGACGAGACGTTCGCTGATGTGGCTGTAATACTTTCTTACCCGAGGACGAGACGTTCGCTGATGTGACTGTAAGACTTTCTTACCCGAGCTGAAGGCATTCTTGCTTGCCCACTGCTTACTTAGCATTGACATGCTGCCCGAGCCACGAGACGTTTACCGATGTGACTGTAAGGCTTTCTTACCCGAGAACGAGGCATTCTTGCTTACCCACTGCTGACTTAGCATTGAAATGCTGACCGAGCCACGAGACGTTCGCTGATGTGACTGTAAGACTTTCTTACCCGAGGACGAGACGTTCGCTGATGTGACTGTAAGACTATCTTACCCGAGGACGAGACGTTCGCTGATGTGACTGTAAGACTTTCTTACCCGAGAACGAGACGTTCGCTGATGTGACTGTAAGACTTTCTTACCCGAGAACAAGGCATTCTTGCTTGCCAACTGCAAATTTAGCATTGACATGTTGTTCGACCCACGAGATGTTCGTTAGTGTGACTGTAAGATTTTCTTACCTGCGGAGAAGGCATTCTTACTTACCCACTGCTGACTTAGCATTGGCATGCTGAGAGAGCCACGAGACTTTCACTGATGTGACTGTAAGACTTTCTTACTCGAGGACGAGGCATTCTTGCTTACCTACTGCTGACTTTGCATTGACATGCTGACCGAGCCACGAGAGGTTCGCTGATGTGACTGAAATACTTTCTTACCCAATGACGAGGCATTCTTGCTTGCCCACTGCTTACTTAGCATTGACATGCTGACCGAGCCACGAGACGTTTACCGATGTGACTGTAAGGCTTTCTTACCCGAGAACGAGGTATTCTTGTTTACCCACTGCTGACATAGCATTGAAATGCTGACCGAGCCACGAGACGTTCGCTGATGTGACTGTAAGACTTTCTTACCCGAGGACGAGACGTTCGCTGATGTGACTGTAAGACTTTCTTACCCGAGGACGAGACGTTCGCTGATGTGACTGTAAGACTTTCTTACCCGAGGACGAGACGTTCGCTGATGTGACTGTAAGACTCTCTTACCCGAGGACGAGACGTTCGCTAATGTGACTGTAATACTTTTTTACCCGAGGACGAGACGTTCGCTGATGTGACTGTAAGACTTTCTTACCCGAGGAGAAGGCATTCTTGCTTGCCCACTGCTTACTTAGCATTGACATGCTGACCGAGTAACGAGACGTTTACCGATGTGACTGTAAGGCTTTTTTACCCGAGAACGAGGCATTCTTGCTTACCCACTGCTGACTTAGCATTGACATGCTGACCGAGCCACGACACGTTTACCGATGTGACTGTAAGGCTTTTTTATCCGAGAACGAGGCATTCTTGCTTACCCACTGCTGACTTAGCATTGACATGCTGACCGAGCCACGAGACGTTTACCGATGTGACTGTAAGGCTTTCTTACCCGAGAACGAGGTATTCTTGTTTACCCACTGCTGACTTAGCATTGAAATGCTGACCGAGCCACGAGACTTTCGCTGATGTGACTGTAAGACTTTCTTACCCGAGGACGAGACGTTCGCTGATTTGACTGTAAGACTTTCTCACCCGAGGACAAGACGTTCGCTGATGTGACTGTAAGACTTTCTTACCCGAATACGAGACGTTCGCTGATGTGACTGTAAGACTCTCTTACCCGAGGACGAGACGTTCGCTAATGTGACTGTAATACTTTCTTACCCGAGGACGAGACGTTCGCTGATCTGACTGTAAGACTTTCTTACCCGAGGAGAAGGCATTCTTGCTTGCCCACTGCTTACTTAGCATTGACATGCCGATCGAGTAATGAGACGTTTAAAGATATGACTGTAAGGCTTTTTTACCCGAGAACGAGGCATTCTTGCTTACCCACTGCTGACTTAGCATTGAAATGCTGACCGAGCCACGAGACGTTCGCTGATGTGACTGTAAGACTTTCTTACTCGAGTACGAGATGTTCGCTGATGTGACTGTAAGACTTTCTTACCCGAGGACGAGACGTTCGCTGATGTGACTGTAAGACTTTCTTACCCGAGGACGAGACGTTCGCTGATGTGACTGTAAGACTTTCTTACCCGAGCTGAAGGCATTCTTGCTTGCCCACTGCTTACTTAGCATTGACATGCTGCCCGAGCCACGAGACGTTTACCGATGTGACTGTAAGGCTTTCTTACCCGAGAACGAGGCATTCTTGCTTACCCACTGCTGACTTAGCATTGAAATGCTGACCGAGCCACGAGACGTTCGCTGATGTGAATGTAAGACTTTCTTACCCGAGGACGAGACGTTCGCTGATGTGACTGTAAGACTATCTTACCCGAGGACGAGACGTTCGCTGATGTGACTGTAAGACTTTCTTACCCGAGAACGAGACGTTCGCTGATGTGACTGTAAGACTTTCTTACCCGAGAACAAGGCATTCTTGCTTGCCAACTGCAAATTTAGCATTGACATGTTGTTCGACCCACGAGATGTTCGTTAGTGTGACTGTAAGATTTTCTTACCTGCGGAGAAGGCATTCTTACTTACCCACTGCTGACTTAGCATTGGCATGCTGAGAGAGCCACGAGACTTTCACTGATGTGACTGTAAGACTTTCTTACTCGAGGACGAGGCATTCTTGCTTACCTACTGCTGACTTTGCATTGACATGCTGACCGAGCCACGAGAGGTTCGCTGATGTGACTGAAATACTTTCTTACCCAATGACGAGGCATTCTTGCTTGCCCACTGCTTACTTAGCATTGACATGCTGACCGAGCCACGAGACGTTTACCGATGTGACTGTAAGGCTTTCTTACCCGAGAACGAGGTATTCTTGTTTACCCACTGCTGACATAGCATTGAAATGCTGACCGAGCCACGAGACGTTCGCTGATGTGACTGTAAGACTTTCTTACCCGAGGACGAGACGTTCGCTGATGTGACTGTAAGACTTTCTTACCCGAGGACGAGACGTTCGCTGATGTGACTGTAAGACTTTCTTACCCGAGGACGAGACGTTCGCTGATGTGACTGTAAGACTTTCTTACCCGAGGACGAGACGTTCGCTGATGTGACTGTAAGACTCTCTTACCCGAGGACGAGACGTTCGCTAATGTGACTGTAATACTTTTTTACCCGAGGACGAGACGTTCGCTGATGTGACTGTAAGACTTTCTTACCCGAGGAGAAGGCATTCTTGCTTGCCCACTGCTTACTTAGCATTGACATGCTGACCGAGTAACGAGACGTTTACCGATGTGACTGTAAGGCTTTTTTACCCGAGAACGAGGCATTCTTGCTTACCCACTGCTGACTTAGCATTGACATGCTGACCGAGCCACGACACGTTTACCGATGTGACTGTAAGGCTTTTTTATCCGAGAACGAGGCATTCTTGCTTACCCACTGCTGACTTAGCATTGACATGCTGACCGAGCCACGAGACGTTTACCGATGTGACTGTAAGGCTTTCTTACCCGAGAACGAGGTATTCTTGTTTACCCACTGCTGACTTAGCATTGAAATGCTGACCGAGCCACGAGACGTTCGCTGATGTGACTGTAAGACTTTCTTACCCGAGGACGAGACGTTCGCTGATGTGACTGTAAGACTTTCTTACCCGAGGACGAGACGTTCGCTGATGTGACTGTAATACTTTTTTACCCGAGGACGAGACGTTCGCTGATGTGACTGTAAGACTTTCTTACCCGAGGAGAAGGCATTCTTGCTTGCCCACTGCTTACTTAGCATTGACATGCTGACCGAGTAACGAGACGTTTACCGATGTGACTGTAAGGCTTTTTTACCCGAGAACGAGGCATTCTTGCTTACCCACTGCTGACTTAGCATTGACATGCTGACCGAGCCACGACACGTTTACCGATGTGACTGTAAGGCTTTTTTATCCGAGAACGAGGCATTCTTGCTTACCCACTGCTGACTTAGCATTGACATGCTGACCGAGCCACGAGACGTTTACCGATGTGACTGTAAGGCTTTCTTACCCGAGAACGAGGTATTCTTGTTTACCCACTGCTGACTTAGCATTGAAATGCTGACCGAGCCACGAGACTTTCGCTGATGTGACTGTAAGACTTTCTTACCCGAGGACGAGACGTTCGCTGATTTGACTGTAAGACTTTCTTACCCGAGGACAAGACGTTCGCTGATGTGACTGTAAGACTTTCTTACCCGAGGACGAGACGTTCGCTGATGTGACTGTAAGACTCTCTTACCCGAGGACGAGACGTTCGCTAATGTGACTGTAATACTTTCTTACCCGAGGACGAGACGTTCGCTGATCTGACTGTAAGACTTTCTTACCCGAGGAGAAGGCATTCTTGCTTGCCCACTGCTTACTTAGCATTGACATGCCGATCGAGTAACGAGACGTTTAAAGATATGACTGTAAGGCTTTTTTACCCGAGAACGAGGCATTCTTCCTTACCCACTGCTGACTTAGCATTGAAATGCTGACCGAGCCACGAGACGTTCGCTGATGTGACTGTAAGACTTTCTTACTCGAGTACGAGATGTTCGCTGATGTGACTGTACGACTTCCTTACCCGAGGACGAGACGTTCGCTGATGTGACTGTAAGACTTTCTTACCCGAGGACGAGACGTTCGCTGATGTGACTGTAATTTCTTACTTTGATGTGGCTGTACCCGAGGACGAGACGTTCGCTGATGTGACTGTAAGACTTTCTTACCCGAGCTGAAGGCATTCTTGCTTGCCCACTGCTTACTTAGCATTGACATGCTGCCCGAGCCACGAGACGTTTACCGATGTGACTGTAAGGCTTTCTTACCCGAGAACGAGGCATTCTTGCTTACCCACTGCTGACTTAGCATTGAAATGCTGACCGAGCCACGAGACGTTCGCTGATGTGAATGTAAGACTTTCTTACCCGAGGACGAGACGTTCGCTGATGTGACTGTAAGACTATCTTACCAGAGGACGAGACGTTCGCTGATGTGACTGTAAGACTTTCTTACCCGAGAACAAGGCATTCTTGCTTGCCAACTGCAAATTTAGCATTGACATGTTGTTCGACCCACGAGATGTTCGTTAGTGTGACTGTAAGATTTTCTTACCTGCGGAGAAGGCATTCTTACTTACCCACTGCTGACTTAGCATTGGCATGCTGAGAGAGCCACGAGACTTTCACTGATGTGACTGTAAGACTTTCTTACTCGAGGACGAGGCATTCTTGCTTACCTACTGCTGACTTTGCATTGACATGCTGACCGAGCCACGAGAGGTTCGCTGATGTGACTGAAATACTTTCTTACCCAATGACGAGGCATTCTTGCTTGCCCACTGCTTACTTAGCATTGACATGCTGACCGAGCCACGAGACGTTTACCGATGTGACTGTAAGGCTTTCTTACCCGAGAACGAGGTATTCTTGTTTACCCACTGCTGACATAGCATTGAAATGCTGACCGAGCCACGAGACGTTCGCTGATGTGACTGTAAGACTTTCTTACCCGAGGACGAGACGTTCGCTGATGTGACTGTAAGACTTTCTTACCCGAGGACGAGACGTTCGCTGATGTGACTGTAAGACTTTCTTACCCGAGGACGAGACGTTCGCTAATGTGACTGTAATACTTTTTTACCCGAGGACGAGACGTTCGCTGATGTGACTGTAAGACTTTCTTACCCGAGGAGAAGGCATTCTTGCTTGCCCACTGCTTACTTAGCATTGACATGCTGACCGAGTAACGAGACGTTTACCGATGTGACTGTAAGGCTTTTTTACCCGAGAACGAGGCATTCTTGCTTACCCACTGCTGACTTAGCATTGACATGCTGACCGAGCCACGACACGTTTACCGATGTGACTGTAAGGCTTTTTTATCCGAGAACGAGGCATTCTTGCTTACCCACTGCTGACTTAGCATTGACATGCTGACCGAGCCACGAGACGTTTACCGATGTGACTGTAAGGCTTTCTTACCCGAGAACGAGGTATTCTTGTTTACCCACTGCTGACTTAGCATTGAAATGCTGACCGAGCCACGAGACTTTCGCTGATGTGACTGTAAGACTTTCTTACCCGAGGACGAGACGTTCGCTGATTTGACTGTAAGACTTTCTCACCCGAGGACAAGACGTTCGCTGATGTGACTGTAAGACTTTCTTACCCGAATACGAGACGTTCGCTGATGTGACTGTAAGACTCTCTTACCCGAGGACGAGACGTTCGCTAATGTGACTGTAATACTTTCTTACCCGAGGACGAGACGTTCGCTGATCTGACTGTAAGACTTTCTTACCCGAGGAGAAGGCATTCTTGCTTGCCCACTGCTTACTTAGCATTGACATGCTGATCGAGTAACGAGACGTTTAAAGATATGACTGTAAGGCTTTTTTACCCGAGAACGAGGCATTCTTGCTTACCCACTGCTGACTTAGCATTGAAATGCTGACCGAGCCACGAGACGTTCGCTGATGTGACTGTAAGACTTTCTTACTCGAGTACGAGATGTTCGCTGATGTGACTGTAAGACTTTCTTACCCGAGGACGAGACGTTCGCTGATGTGGCTGTAATAATTTCTTACCCGCGGACGAGACGTTCGCTGATGTGACTGTAAGACTTTCTTACCCGAGGACGAGACGTTCGCTGATGTGACTGTAAGACTTTCTTACCCGAGGACGAGACGTTCGCTGATGTGGCTGTAATACTTTCTTACCCGAGGACGAGACGTTCGCTGATGTGACTGTAAGACTTTCTTACCCGAGCTGAAGGCATTCTTGCTTGCCCACTGCTTACTTAGCATTGACATGCTGCCCGAGCCACGAGACGTTTACCGATGTGACTGTAAGGCTTTCTTACCCGAGAACGATGGCACGACCCGAGAACGAGGCACGAGACGTTCTTGAGGACGAGACGTCTTCGCTGGATGACTGTAAGACTATCTACCCACTGCTGACTTAGCATTGAGAATGACTGCAAGCATTCTCACTTAACTGCTGACTTACTGGCAGAGACTTCACCTGTAGTACGAGGACGAGGCATTCTTGCTTACCCGAGCATTGACATGCTGACCGAGCCACGAGAGGTTCTAGCTCACCCGCTATTCGCTGACTGCTGAATGTGCTGACCGAGCCACGAGACGTTCGCTGATGTGACTGTAAGACTTTCTTACCCGAGGACGAGATCACCCGAGGACGAGTCTGGCTGATGTGACTGTAAGACTTTCTTACCCGAGGACAAGACGTTCGCTGATGTGACTGTAAGACTTTCTTACCCGAGAACGAAGGCGTTCTTGTGCCAACTGTAAATTTAGCATTGACATGTTGTTCGACCCAAGGACGAGACGTTCGCTGAGTGTGACTGTAAGACTTTCTTACCCGAGCGGAGAAGGCATTCTTGCTTGCCCACTGCTGACTTAGCATTGACATGCTGACCGAGAGCCACGAGACTTTCACTGATGTGACTGTAAGGTGCTTTCTTACCCGAGGACGAGGCATTCTTGCTTACCTACTGCTGACTTAGCATTGACATGCTGACCGAGCCACGAGAGGTTCGCTGATGTGACTGAAATACTTTCTTACCCAATGACGAGGCATTCTTGCTTGCCCACTGCTTACTTAGCATTGACATGCTGACCGAGCCACGAGACGTTTACCGATGTGACTGTAAGGCTTTCTTACCCGAGAACGAGGTATTCTTTGTTTACCCACTGCTGACTTAGCATTGAAATGCTGACCGAGCCACGAGACGTTCGCTGATGTGACTGTAAGACTTTCTTACCCGAGGACGAGACGTTCGCTGATTTGACTGTAAGACTTTCTCACCCGAGGACGAGACGTTCGCTGATGTGACTGTAAGACTTTCTTACCCGAGGACGAGACGTTCGCTGATGTGACTGTAAGACTTTCTTACCCGAGGACGAGACGTTCGCTAATGTGACTGTAATACTTTCTTACCCGAGGACGAGACATTCGCTGATGTGACTGTAAGACCTTTCTTACCCGAGGAGAAGGCATTCTTGCTTGCCCACTGCTAATACTTAGCATTGACATGCCGATCGAGTAATGAGACGTTCGCTAAAAGATATGACTGTAAGACTTTTTTACCCGAGAACGAGGCATTCTTGCTTACCCACTGCTGACTTAGCATTGACATGCTGACCGAGCCACGAGACGTTCGCTGATGTGACTGTAAGGCGACTTTCTTACCTCGAGTACGAGATGTTCCATGATGTGACTGTAAGACTTTCCTTACCCGACTGCCACGAGACGTTCGCTGATGTGACTGTAAGACTTTCTTACCCGAGGACGAGACGTTCGCTGATGTGACTGTAAGACTTTCTTACCCGAGGACGAGACGTTCGCTGATGTGGCTGTAATACTTTCCTACCCGAGGACGAGACGTTCGCTGATGTGACTGTAAGACTTTCTTACCCGAGCTGAAGGCATTCTTGCTTGCCCACTGCTTACTTAGCATTGACATGCTGCCCGAGCCACGAGACGTTTACCGATGTGACTGTAAGGCTTTCTTACCCGAGAACGAGGCATTCTTGCTTACCCACTGCTGACTTAGCATTGAAATGCTGACCGAGCCACGAGACGTTCGCTGATGTGAATGTAAGACTTTCTTACCCGAGGACGAGACGTTCGCTGATGTGACTGTAAGACTATCTTACCCGAGGACGAGACGTTCGCTGATGTGACTGTAAGACTTTCTTACCCGAGAACGAGACGTTCGCTGATGTGACTGTAAGACTTTCTTACCCGAGAACAAGGCATTCTTGCTTGCCAACTGCAAATTTAGCATTGACATGTTGTTCGACCCACGAGATGTTCGTTAGTGTGACTGTAAGATTTTCTTACCTGCGGAGAAGGCATTCTTACTTACCCACTGCTGACTTAGCATTGGCATGCTGAGAGAGCCACGAGACTTTCACTGATGTGACTGTAAGACTTTCTTACTCGAGGACGAGGCATTCTTGCTTACCTACTGCTGACTTTGCATTGACATGCTGACCGAGCCACGAGAGGTTCGCTGATGTGACTGAAATACTTTCTTACCCAATGACGAGGCATTCTTGCTTGCCCACTGCTTACTTAGCATTGACATGCTGACCGAGCCACGAGACGTTTACCGATGTGACTGTAAGGCTTTCTTACCCGAGAACGAGGTATTCTTGTTTACCCACTGCTGACATAGCATTGAAATGCTGACCGAGCCACGAGACGTTCGCTGATGTGACTGTAAGACTTTCTTACCCGAGGACGAGACGTTCGCTGATGTGACTGTAAGACTTTCTTACCCGAGAACGAGACGTTCGCTGATGTGACTGTAAGACTTTCTTACCCGAGAACAAGGCATTCTTGCTTGCCAACTGCAAATTTAGCATTGACATGTTGTTCGACCCACGAGATGTTCGTTAGTGTGACTGTAAGATTTTCTTACCTGCGGAGAAGGCATTCTTACTTACCCACTGCTGACTTAGCATTGGCATGCTGAGAGAGCCACGAGACTTTCACTGATGTGACTGTAAGACTTTCTTACTCGAGGACGAGGCATTCTTGCTTACCTACTGCTGACTTTGCATTGACATGCTGACCGAGCCACGAGAGGTTCGCTGATGTGACTGAAATACTTTCTTACCCAATGACGAGGCATTCTTGCTTGCCCACTGCTTACTTAGCATTGACATGCTGACCGAGCCACGAGACGTTTACCGATGTGACTGTAAGGCTTTCTTACCCGAGAACGAGGTATTCTTGTTTACCCACTGCTGACATAGCATTGAAATGCTGACCGAGCCACGAGACGTTCGCTGATGTGACTGTAAGACTTTCTTACCCGAGGACGAGACGTTCGCTGATGTGACTGTAAGACTTTCTTACCCGAGGACGAGACGTTCGCTGATGTGACTGTAAGAATTTCTTACCCGAGGACGAGACGTTCGCTGATGTGACTGTAAGACTCTCTTACCCGAGGACGAGACGTTCGCTAATGTGACTGTAATACTTTTTTACCCGAGGACGAGACGTTCGCTGATGTGACTGTAAGACTTTCTTACCCGAGGAGAAGGCATTCTTGCTTGCCCACTGCTTACTTAGCATTGACATGCTGACCGAGTAACGAGACGTTTACCGATGTGACTGTAAGGCTTTTTTACCCGAGAACGAGGCATTCTTGCTTACCCACTGCTGACTTAGCATTGACATGCTGACCGAGCCACGACACGTTTACCGATGTGACTGTAAGGCTTTTTTATCCGAGAACGAGGCATTCTTGCTTACCCACTGCTGACTTAGCATTGACATGCTGACCGAGCCACGAGACGTTTACCGATGTGACTGTAAGGCTTTCTTACCCGAGAACGAGGTATTCTTGTTTACCCACTGCTGACTTAGCATTGAAATGCTGACCGAGCCACGAGACTTTCGCTGATGTGACTGTAAGACTTTCTTACCCGAGGACGAGACGTTCGCTGATTTGACTGTAAGACTTTCTCACCCGAGGACAAGACGTTCGCTGATGTGACTGTAAGACTTTCTTACCCGAATACGAGACGTTCGCTGATGTGACTGTAAGACTCTCTTACCCGAGGACGAGACGTTCGCTAATGTGACTGTAATACTTTCTTACCCGAGGACGAGACGTTCGCTGATCTGACTGTAAGACTTTCTTACCCGAGGAGAAGGCATTCTTGCTTGCCCACTGCTTACTTAGCATTGACATGCCGATCGAGTAACGAGACGTTTAAAGATATGACTGTAAGGCTTTTTTACCCGAGAACGAGGCATTCTTGCTTACCCACTGCTGACTTAGCATTGAAATGCTGACCGAGCCACGAGACGTTCGCTGATGTGACTGTAAGACTTTCTTACTCGAGTACGAGATGTTCGCTGATGTGACTGTAAGACTTTCTTACCCGAGGACGAGACGTTCGCTGATGTGGCTGTAATACTTTCTTACCCGAGGACGAGACGTTCGCTGATGTGACTGTAAGACTTTCTTACCCGAGCTGAAGGCATTCTTGCTTGCCCACTGCTTACTTAGCATTGACATGCTGCCCGAGCCACGAGACGTTTACCGATGTGACTGTAAGGCTTTCTTACCCGAGAACGAGGCATTCTTGCTTACCCACTGCTGACTTAGCATTGAAATGCTGACCGAGCCACGAGACGTTCGCTGATGTGAATGTAAGACTTTCTTACCCGAGGACGAGACGTTCGCTGATGTGACTGTAAGACTATCTTACCCGAGGACGAGACGTTCGCTGATGTGACTGTAAGACTTTCTTACCCGAGAACAAGGCATTCTTGCTTGCCAACTGCAAATTTAGCATTGACATGTTGTTCGACCCACGAGATGTTCGTTAGTGTGACTGTAAGATTTTCTTACCTGCGGAGAAGGCATTCTTACTTACCCACTGCTGACTTAGCATTGGCATGCTGAGAGAGCCACGAGACTTTCACTGATGTGACTGTAAGACTTTCTTACTCGAGGACGAGGCATTCTTGCTTACCTACTGCTGACTTTGCATTGACATGCTGACCGAGCCACGAGAGGTTCGCTGATGTGACTGAAATACTTTCTTACCCAATGACGAGGCATTCTTGCTTGCCCACTGCTTACTTAGCATTGACATGCTGACCGAGCCACGAGACGTTTACCGATGTGACTGTAAGGCTTTCTTACCCGAGAACGAGGTATTCTTGTTTACCCACTGCTGACATAGCATTGAAATGCTGACCGAGCCACGAGACGTTCGCTGATGTGACTGTAAGACTTTCTTACCCGAGGACGAGACGTTCGCTGATGTGACTGTAAGACTTTCTTACCCGAGGACGAGACGTTCGCTGATGTGACTGTAAGACTTTCTTACCCGAGGACGAGACGTTCGCTGATGTGACTGTAAGACTCTCTTACCCGAGGACGAGACGTTCGCTAATGTGACTGTAATACTTTTTTACCCGAGGACGAGACGTTCGCTGATGTGACTGTAAGACTTTCTTACCCGAGGAGAAGGCATTCTTGCTTGCCCACTGCTTACTTAGCATTGACATGCTGACCGAGTAACGAGACGTTTACCGATGTGACTGTAAGGCTTTTTTACCCGAGAACGAGGCATTCTTGCTTACCCACTGCTGACTTAGCATTGACATGCTGACCGAGCCACGAGACGTTTACCGGTGATGTGACTGTAAGGCTTTTTATCCCGAGAACGAGGCATTCTTGCTTACCCACTGCTGACTTAGCATTGAAATGCTGACCGAGCCACGAGACGTTCGCTGATGTGACTGTAAGACTTTCTTACCCGAGGACGAGACGTTCGCTGATGTGACTGTAAGACTTTCTTACCCGAGAACGAGACGTTCGCTGATGTGACTGTAAGACTTTCTTACCCGAGAACAAGGCATTCTTGCTTGCCAACTGCAAATTTAGCATTGACATGTTGTTCGACCCACGAGATGTTCGTTAGTGTGACTGTAAGATTTTCTTACCTGCGGAGAAGGCATTCTTACTTACCCACTGCTGACTTAGCATTGGCATGCTGAGAGAGCCACGAGACTTTCACTGATGTGACTGTAAGACTTTCTTACTCGAGGACGAGGCATTCTTGCTTACCTACTGCTGACTTTGCATTGACATGCTGACCGAGCCACGAGAGGTTCGCTGATGTGACTGAAATACTTTCTTACCCAATGACGAGGCATTCTTGCTTGCCCACTGCTTACTTAGCATTGACATGCTGACCGAGCCACGAGACGTTTACCGATGTGACTGTAAGGCTTTCTTACCCGAGAACGAGGTATTCTTGTTTACCCACTGCTGACATAGCATTGAAATGCTGACCGAGCCACGAGACGTTCGCTGATGTGACTGTAAGACTTTCTTACCCGAGGACGAGACGTTCGCTGATGTGACTGTAAGACTTTCTTACCCGAGGACGAGACGTTCGCTGATGTGACTGTAAGACTTTCTTACCCGAGGACGAGACGTTCGCTGATGTGACTGTAAGACTTTCTTACCCGAGGACGAGACGTTCGCTGATGTGACTGTAATACTTTTTTACCCGAGGACGAGACGTTCGCTGATTCTGTAAGACTTGTACTGCTTACGCATTGCTGACCGAGTAGCATGTGACTGTAAGGCTTGCGAGGCATTCTTGACCCACTGCTGACTTAGCATTGACATGCTGACCGAGCCACGACACGTTTACCGATGTGACTGTAAGGCTTTTTTATCCGAGAACGAGGCATTCTTGCTTGCCCACTGCTGACTTAGCATTGACATGCTGACCGAGCCACGAGACGTTTACCGATGTGACTGTAAGGCTTTCTTACCCGAGAACGAGGTATTCTTGTTTACCCACTGCTGACTTAGCATTGAAATGCTGACCGAGCCACGAGACTTTCGCTGATGTGACTGTAAGACTTTCTTACCCGAGGACGAGACGTTCGCTGATTTGACTGTAAGACTTTCTCACCCGAGGACAAGACGTTCGCTGATGTGACTGTAAGACTTTCTTACCCGAATACGAGACGTTCGCTGATGTGACTGTAAGACTCTCTTACCCGAGGACGAGACGTTCGCTAATGTGACTGTAATACTTTCTTACCCGAGGACGAGACGTTCGCTGATCTGACTGTAAGACTTTCTTACCCGAGGAGAAGGCATTCTTGCTTGCCCACTGCTTACTTAGCATTGACATGCCGATCGAGTAATGAGACGTTTAAAGATATGACTGTAAGGCTTTTTTACCCGAGAACGAGGCATTCTTGCTTACCCACTGCTGACTTAGCATTGAAATGCTGACCGAGCCACGAGACGTTCGCTGATGTGACTGTAAGACTTTCTTACTCGAGTACGAGATGTTCGCTGATGTGACTGTAAGACTTTCTTACCCGAGGACGAGACGTTCGCTGATGTGGCTGTAATAATTTCTTACCCGCGGACGAGACGTTCGCTGATGTGACTGTAAGACTTTCTTACCCGAGGACGAGACGTTCGCTGATGTGACTGTAAGACTTTCTTACCCGAGGACGAGACGTTCGCTGATGTGACTGTAAGACTTTCTTACCCGAGGACGAGACGTTCGCTGATGTGACTGTAAGACTCTCTTACCCGAGGACGAGACGTTCGCTGAATGTGGCTGTAATACTTTTCCTACCCGAGGACGAGACGTTCGCTGATGTGACTGTAAGACTTTCTTACCCGAGCTGAAGGCATTCTTGCTTGCCCACTGCTTACTTAGCATTGACATGCTGACCGAGCCACGAGACGTTTACCGATGTGACTGTAAGGCTTTCTTACCCGAGAACGAGGCATTCTTGCTTACCCACTGCTGACTTAGCATTGACATGCTGACCGAGCCACGAGACGTTTACCGATGTGACTGTAAGGCTTTCTTACCCGAGAACGAGGCATTCTTGCTTACCCACTGCTGACTTAGCATTGAAATGCTGACCGAGCCACGAGACGTTCGCTGATGTGACTGTAAGACTATCTTACCCGAGGACGAGACGTTCGCTGATGTGACTGTAAGACTTTCTTACCCGAGAACGAGACGTTCGCTGATGTGACTGTAAGACTTTCTTACCCGAGAACAAGGCATTCTTGCTTGCCAACTGCAAATTTAGCATTGACATGTTGTTCGACCCACGAGATGTTCGTTAGTGTGACTGTAAGATTTTCTTACCTGCGGAGAAGGCATTCTTACTTACCCACTGCTGACTTAGCATTGGCATGCTGAGAGAGCCACGAGACTTTCACTGATGTGACTGTAAGACTTTCTTACTCGAGGACGAGGCATTCTTGCTTACCTACTGCTGACTTTGCATTGACATGCTGACCGAGCCACGAGAGGTTCGCTGATGTGACTGAAATACTTTCTTACCCAATGACGAGGCATTCTTGCTTGCCCACTGCTTACTTAGCATTGACATGCTGACCGAGCCACGAGACGTTTACCGATGTGACTGTAAGGCTTTCTTACCCGAGAACGAGGTATTCTTGTTTACCCACTGCTGACATAGCATTGAAATGCTGACCGAGCCACGAGACGTTCGCTGATGTGACTGTAAGACTTTCTTACCCGAGGACGAGACGTTCGCTGATGTGACTGTAAGACTTTCTTACCCGAGGACGAGACGTTCGCTGATGTGACTGTAAGAATTTCTTACCCGAGGACGAGACGTTCGCTGATGTGACTGTAAGACTCTCTTACCCGAGGACGAGACGTTCGCTAATGTGACTGTAATACTTTTTTACCCGAGGACGAGACGTTCGCTGATGTGACTGTAAGACTTTCTTACCCGAGGAGAAGGCATTCTTGCTTGCCCACTGCTTACTTAGCATTGACATGCTGACCGAGTAACGAGACGTTTACCGATGTGACTGTAAGGCTTTTTTACCCGAGAACGAGGCATTCTTGCTTACCCACTGCTGACTTAGCATTGACATGCTGACCGAGCCACGACACGTTTACCGATGTGACTGTAAGGCTTTTTTATCCGAGAACGAGGCATTCTTGCTTACCCACTGCTGACTTAGCATTGACATGCTGACCGAGCCACGAGACGTTTACCGATGTGACTGTAAGGCTTTCTTACCCGAGAACGAGGTATTCTTGTTTACCCACTGCTGACTTAGCATTGAAATGCTGACCGAGCCACGAGACTTTCGCTGATGTGACTGTAAGACTTTCTTACCCGAGGACGAGACGTTCGCTGATTTGACTGTAAGACTTTCTCACCCGAGGACAAGACGTTCGCTGATGTGACTGTAAGACTTTCTTACCCGAATACGAGACGTTCGCTGATGTGACTGTAAGACTCTCTTACCCGAGGACGAGACGTTCGCTAATGTGACTGTAATACTTTCTTACCCGAGGACGAGACGTTCGCTGATCTGACTGTAAGACTTTCTTACCCGAGGAGAAGGCATTCTTGCTTGCCCACTGCTTACTTAGCATTGACATGCCGATCGAGTAATGAGACGTTTAAAGATATGACTGTAAGGCTTTTTTACCCGAGAACGAGGCATTCTTGCTTACCCACTGCTGACTTAGCATTGAAATGCTGACCGAGCCACGAGACGTTCGCTGATGTGACTGTAAGACTTTCTTACTCGAGTACGAGATGTTCGCTGATGTGACTGTAAGACTTTCTTACCCGAGGACGAGACGTTCGCTGATGTGGCTGTAATAATTTCTTACCCGCGGACGAGACGTTCGCTGATGTGACTGTAAGACTTTCTTACCCGAGGACGAGACGTTCGCTGATGTGACTGTAAGACTTTCTTACCCGAGGACGAGACGTTCGCTGATGTGGCTGTAATACTTTCTTACCCGAGGACGAGACGTTCGCTGATGTGACTGTAAGACTTTCTTACCCGAGCTGAAGGCATTCTTGCTTGCCCACTGCTTACTTAGCATTGACATGCTGCCCGAGCCACGAGACGTTTACCGATGTGACTGTAAGGCTTTCTTACCCGAGAACGAGGCATTCTTGCTTACCCACTGCTGACTTAGCATTGAAATGCTGACCGAGCCACGAGACGTTCGCTGATGTGAATGTAAGAGTTTCTTACCCGAGGACGAGACGTTCGCTGATGTGACTGTAAGACTATCTTACCCGAGGACGAGACGTTCGCTGATGTGACTGTAAGACTTTCTTACCCGAGAACAAGGCATTCTTGCTTGCCAACTGCAAATTTAGCATTGACATGTTGTTCGACCCACGAGATGTTCGTTAGTGTGACTGTAAGATTTTCTTACCTGCGGAGAAGGCATTCTTACTTACCCACTGCTGACTTAGCATTGGCATGCTGAGAGAGCCACGAGACTTTCACTGATGTGACTGTAAGACTTTCTTACTCGAGGACGAGGCATTCTTGCTTACCTACTGCTGACTTTGCATTGACATGCTGACCGAGCCACGAGAGGTTCGCTGATGTGACTGAAATACTTTCTTACCCAATGACGAGGCATTCTTGCTTGCCCACTGCTTACTTAGCATTGACATGCTGACCGAGCCACGAGACGTTTACCGATGTGACTGTAAGGCTTTCTTACCCGAGAACGAGGTATTCTTGTTTACCCACTGCTGACATAGCATTGAAATGCTGACCGAGCCACGAGACGTTCGCTGATGTGACTGTAAGACTTTCTTACCCGAGGACGAGACGTTCGCTGATGTGACTGTAAGACTTTCTTACCCGAGGACGAGACGTTCGCTGATGTGACTGTAAGACTTTCTTACCCGAGGACGAGACGTTCGCTGATGTGACTGTAAGACTTTCTTACCCGAGGACGAGACGTTCGCTGATGTGACTGTAAGACTCTCTTACCCGAGGACGAGACGTTCGCTAATGTGACTGTAATACTTTCTTACCCGAGGACGAGACGTTCGCTGATGTGACTGTAAGACTTTCTTACCCGAGGAGAAGGCATTCTTGCTTGCCCACTGCTTACTTAGCATTGACATGCTGACCGAGTAACGAGACGTTTACCGATGTGACTGTAAGGCTTTTTTACCCGAGAACGAGGCATTCTTGCTTACCCACTGCTGACTTAGCATTGAAATGCTGACCGAGCCACGAGACGTTCGCTGATGTGACTGTAAGACTTTCTTACCCGAGGACGAGACGTTCGCTGATGTGACTGTAAGACTTTCTTACCCGAGGACGAGACGTTCGCTGATGTGACTGTAAGACTTTCTTACCCGAGAACAAGGCATTCTTGCTTGCCAACTGCAAATTTAGCATTGACATGTTGTTCGACCCACGAGATGTTCGCTGATGTGACTGTAAGACTTTCTTACCCGAGGACGAGACGTTCGCTGATGTGACTGTAAGACTTTCTTACCCGAGGACGAGACGTTCGCTGATGTGACTGTAAGACTTTCTTACCCGAGGACGAGACGTTCGCTGATGTGACTGTAATACTTTCTTACCCGAGGACGAGACGTTCGCTGATGTGACTGTAAGACTTTCTTACCCGAGCTGAAGGCATTCTTGCTTGCCCACTGCTTACTTAGCATTGACATGCTGCCCGAGCCACGAGACGTTTACCGATGTGACTGTAAGGCTTTCTTACCCGAGAACGAGGCATTCTTGCTTACCCACTGCTGACTTAGCATTGAAATGCTGACCGAGCCACGAGACGTTCGCTGATGTGAATGTAAGACTTTCTTACCCGAGGACGAGACGTTCGCTGATGTGACTGTAAGACTATCTTACCCGAGGACGAGACGTTCGCTGATGTGACTGTAAGACTTTCTTACCCGAGAACGAGACGTTCGCTGATGTGACTGTAAGACTTTCTTACCCGAGAACAAGGCATTCTTGCTTGCCAACTGCAAATTTAGCATTGACATGTTGTTCGACCCACGAGATGTTCGTTAGTGTGACTGTAAGATTTTCTTACCTGCGGAGAAGGCATTCTTACTTACCCACTGCTGACTTAGCATTGGCATGCTGAGAGAGCCACGAGACTTTCACTGATGTGACTGTAAGACTTTCTTACTCGAGGACGAGGCATTCTTGCTTACCTACTGCTGACTTTGCATTGACATGCTGACCGAGCCACGAGAGGTTCGCTGATGTGACTGAAATACTTTCTTACCCAATGACGAGGCATTCTTGCTTGCCCACTGCTTACTTAGCATTGACATGCTGACCGAGCCACGAGACGTTTACCGATGTGACTGTAAGGCTTTCTTACCCGAGAACGAGGTATTCTTGTTTACCCACTGCTGACATAGCATTGAAATGCTGACCGAGCCACGAGACGTTCGCTGATGTGACTGTAAGACTTTCTTACCCGAGGACGAGACGTTCGCTGATGTGACTGTAAGACTTTCTTACCCGAGGACGAGACGTTCGCTGATGTGACTGTAAGACTTTCTTACCCGAGGACGAGACGTTCGCTGATGTGACTGTAAGACTCTCTTACCCGAGGACGAGACGTTCGCTAATGTGACTGTAATACTTTTTTACCCGAGGACGAGACGTTCGCTGATGTGACTGTAAGACTTTCTTACCCGAGGAGAAGGCATTCTTGCTTGCCCACTGCTTACTTAGCATTGACATGCTGACCGAGTAACGAGACGTTTACCGATGTGACTGTAAGGCTTTTTTACCCGAGAACGAGGCATTCTTGCTTACCCACTGCTGACTTAGCATTGACATGCTGACCGAGCCACGACACGTTTACCGATGTGACTGTAAGGCTTTTTTATCCGAGAACGAGGCATTCTTGCTTACCCACTGCTGACTTAGCATTGACATGCTGACCGAGCCACGAGACGTTTACCGATGTGACTGTAAGGCTTTCTTACCCGAGAACGAGGTATTCTTGTTTACCCACTGCTGACTTAGCATTGAAATGCTGACCGAGCCACGAGACTTTCGCTGATGTGACTGTAAGACTTTCTTACCCGAGGACGAGACGTTCGCTGATTTGACTGTAAGACTTTCTTACCCGAGGACAAGACGTTCGCTGATGTGACTGTAAGACTTTCTTACCCGAGGAC
The DNA here is from genome assembly GCA_039090855.1 of Macrothele yani. Classification (NCBI taxonomy): domain Eukaryota; kingdom Metazoa; phylum Arthropoda; class Arachnida; order Araneae; family Macrothelidae; genus Macrothele; species Macrothele yani. Next base: position 76,654,762 of record CM077017.1, on the reverse strand, counting down.
GAGACGTTCGCTGATGTGACTGTAAGACTCTTTTACCCGAGGACGAGACGTTCGCTAATGTGACTGTAATACTTTCTTACCCGAGGACGAGACGTTCGCTGATCTGACTGTAAGACTTTCTTACCCGAGGAGAAGGCATTCTTGCTTGCCCACTGCTTACTTAGCATTGACATGCCGATCGAGTAACGAGACGTTTAAAGATATGACTGTAAGGCTTTTTTACCCGAGAACGAGGCATTCTTGCTTACCCACTGCTGACTTAGCATTGAAATGCTGACCGAGCCACGAGACGTTCGCTGATGTGACTGTAAGACTTTCTTACTCGAGTACGAGATGTTCGCTGATGTGACTGCAAGACTTTCTTACCCGAGGACGAGATGTTCGCTGATGTGACTGTACGACTTCCTTACCCGAGGACGAGACGTTCGCTGATGTGACTGTAAGACTTTCTTACCCGAGGACGAGACGTTCGCTGATGTGACTGTAAGACTTTCTTACCCGAGGACGAGACGTTCGCTGATGTGGCTGTAATACTTTCTTACCCGAGGACGAGACGTTCGCTGATGTGACTGTAAGACTTTCTTACCCGAGCTGAAGGCATTCTTGCTTGCCCACTGCTTACTTAGCATTGACATGCTGCCCGAGCCACGAGACGTTTACCGATGTGACTGTAAGGCTTTCTTACCCGAGAACGAGGCATTCTTGCTTACCCACTGCTGACTTAGCATTGAAATGCTGACCGAGCCACGAGACGTTCGCTGATGTGAATGTAAGACTTTCTTACCCGAGGACGAGACGTTCGCTGATGTGACTGTAAGACTATCTTACCCGAGGACGAGACGTTCGCTGATGTGACTGTAAGACTTTCTTACCCGAGAACGAGACGTTCGCTGATGTGACTGTAAGACTTTCTTACCCGAGAACAAGGCATTCTTGCTTGCCAACTGCAAATTTAGCATTGACATGTTGTTCGACCCACGAGATGTTCGTTAGTGTGACTGTAAGATTTTCTTACCTGCGGAGAAGGCATTCTTACTTACCCACTGCTGACTTAGCATTGGCATGCTGAGAGAGCCACGAGACTTTCACTGATGTGACTGTAAGACTTTCTTACTCGAGGACGAGGCATTCTTGCTTACCTACTGCTGACTTTGCATTGACATGCTGACCGAGCCACGAGAGGTTCGCTGATGTGACTGAAATACTTTCTTACCCAATGACGAGGCATTCTTGCTTGCCCACTGCTTACTTAGCATTGACATGCTGACCGAGCCACGAGACGTTTACCGATGTGACTGTAAGGCTTTCTTACCCGAGAACGAGGTATTCTTGTTTACCCACTGCTGACATAGCATTGAAATGCTGACCGAGCCACGAGACGTTCGCTGATGTGACTGTAAGACTTTCTTACCCGAGGACGAGACGTTCGCTGATGTGACTGTAAGACTTTCTTACCCGAGGACGAGACGTTCGCTGATGTGACTGTAAGACTTTCTTACCCGAGGACGAGACGTTCGCTGATGTGACTGTAAGACTTTCTTACCCGAGGACGAGACGTTCGCTGATGTGACTGTAAGACTTTCTTACCCGAGGACGAGACGTTCGCTGATGTGACTGTAAGACTTTCTTACCCGAGGACGAGATGTTGACGCTGAACGAGACGTTTACGTGATGTGACTGTAAGGCTTTCTTACCCGAGGAGAAGGCATTTCTTACCCACTGCGGACGAGACGTTCGCTGATGTGACTGTAAGACTTTCTTACCCGAGGACGAGACGTTCGCTGATGTGACTGTAAGACTTTCTTACCCGAGGACGAGACGTTCGCTGATGTGACTGTAATACTTTCTTACCCGAGGACGAGACGTTCGCTGATGTGACTGTAAGACTTTCTTACCCGAGCTGAAGGCATTCTTGCTTGCCCACTGCTTACTTAGCATTGACATGCTGACCGAGCCACGAGACGTTTACCGATGTGACTGTAAGGCTTTCTTACCCGAGAACGAGGCATTCTTGCTTACCCACTGCTGACTTAGCATTGAAATGCTGACCGAGCCACGAGACGTTCGCTGATGTGACTGTAAGACTTTCTTACCCGAGGACGAGACGTTCGCTGATGTGACTGTAAGACTTTCTTACCCGAGGACGAGACGTTCGCTGATGTGACTGTAAGACTTTCTTACCCGAGAACGAGACGTTCGCTGATGTGACTGTAAGACTTTCTTACCCGAGAACAAGGCATTCTTGCCTGCCAACTGCAAATTTAGCATTGACATGTTGTTCGACCCACGAGATGTTCGTTAGTGTGACTGTAAGACTTTTCTTACCTGCGGAGAAGGCATTCTTGCTTGCCCACTGCTGACTTAGCATTGACATGCTGACCGAGTAACGAGACTTTTACCGATGTGACTGTAAGACTTTCTTACCCGAGAACGAGGCATTCTTGCTTACCCACTGCTGACTTAGCATTGACATGCTGACCGAGCCACGACACGTTCGCCGATGTGACTGTAAGGCTTTCTTACCCGAGAACGAGGCATTCTTGCTTACCCACTGCTGACTTAGCATTGACATGCTGACCGAGCCACGAGACGTTTACCGATGTGACTGTAAGGCTTTCTTACCCGAGAACGAGGTATTCTTGTTTACCCACTGCTGACTTAGCATTGAAATGCTGACCGAGCCACGAGACTTTCGCTGATGTGACTGTAAGACTTTCTTACCCGAGGACGAGACGTTCGCTGATTTGACTGTAAGACTTTCTTACCCGAGGACAAGACGTTCGCTGATGTGACTGTAAGACTTTCTTACCCGAGGACGAGACGTTCGCTGATGTGACTGTAAGACTCTCTTACCCGAGGACGAGACGTTCGCTAATGTGACTGTAATACTTTCTTACCCGAGGACGAGACGTTCGCTGATCTGACTGTAAGACTTTCTTACCCGAGGAGAAGGCATTCTTGCTTGCCCACTGCTTACTTAGCATTGACATGCCGATCGAGTAACGAGACGTTTAAAGATATGACTGTAAGGCTTTTTTACCCGAGAACGAGGCATTCTTGCTTACCCACTGCTGACTTAGCATTGAAATGCTGACCGAGCCACGAGACGTTCGCTGATGTGACTGTAAGACTTTCTTACTCGAGTACGAGATGTTCGCTGATGTGACTGTACGACTTCCTTACCCGAGGACGAGACGTTCGCTGATGTGACTGTAAGACTTTCTTACCCGAGGACGAGACGTTCGCTGATGTGGCTGTAATACTTTCCTACCCGAGGACGAGACGTTCGCTGATGTGACTGTAAGACTTTCTTACCCGAGCTGAAGGCATTCTTGCTTGCCCACTGCTTACTTAGCATTGACATGCTGCCCGAGCCACGAGACGTTTACCGATGTGACTGTAAGGCTTTCTTACCCGAGAACGAGGCATTCTTGCTTACCCACTGCTGACTTAGCATTGAAATGCTGACCGAGCCACGAGACGTTCGCTGATGTGAATGTAAGACTTTCTTACCCGAGGACGAGACGTTCGCTGATGTGACTGTAAGACTATCTTACCCGAGGACGAGACGTTCGCTGATGTGACTGTAAGACTTTCTTACCCGAGAACGAGACGTTCGCTGATGTGACTGTAAGACTTTCTTACCCGAGAACAAGGCATTCTTGCTTGCCAACTGCAAATTTAGCATTGACATGTTGTTCGACCCACGAGATGTTCGTTAGTGTGACTGTAAGATTTTCTTACCTGCGGAGAAGGCATTCTTACTTACCCACTGCTGACTTAGCATTGGCATGCTGAGAGAGCCACGAGACTTTCACTGATGTGACTGTAAGACTTTCTTACTCGAGGACGAGGCATTCTTGCTTACCTACTGCTGACTTTGCATTGACATGCTGACCGAGCCACGAGAGGTTCGCTGATGTGACTGAAATACTTTCTTACCCAATGACGAGGCATTCTTGCTTGCCCACTGCTTACTTAGCATTGACATGCTGACCGAGCCACGAGACGTTTACCGATGTGACTGTAAGGCTTTCTTACCCGAGAACGAGGTATTCTTGTTTACCCACTGCTGACATAGCATTGAAATGCTGACCGAGCCACGAGACGTTCGCTGATGTGACTGTAAGACTTTCTTACCCGAGGACGAGACGTTCGCTGATGTGACTGTAAGACTTTCTTACCCGAGGACGAGACGTTCGCTGATGTGACTGTAAGACTTTCTTACCCGAGGACGAGACGTTCGCTAATGTGACTGTAATACTTTCTTACCCGAGGACGAGACGTTCGCTGATGTGACTGTAATACTTTTTTACCCGAGGACGAGACGTTCGCTGATGTGACTGTAAGAATTTCTTACCCGAGGACGAGACGTTCGCTGATGTGACTGTAAGACTTTCTTACCCGAGGAGAAGGCATTCTTGCTTGCCCACTGCTTACTTAGCATTGACATGCTGACCGAGTAACGAGACGTTTACCGATGTGACTGTAAGGCTTTTTTACCCGAGAACGAGGCATTCTTGCTTACCCACTGCTGACTTAGCATTGAAATGCTGACCGAGCCACGAGACAATCGCTGATGTGACTGTAAGACTTTCTTACTCGAGTACGAGATGTTCGCTGATGTGACTGCAAGACTTTCTTACCCGAGGACGAGACGTTCGCTGATGTGTCTGTAATAATTTCTTACCCGCGGACGAGACGTTCGCTGATGTGACTGTAAGACTTTCTTACCCGAGGACGAGACGTTCGCTGATGTGACTGTAAGACTTTCTTACCCGAGGACGAGACGTTCGCTGATGTGGCTGTAATACTTTCTTACCCGAGGACGAGACGTTCGCTGATGTGACTGTAAGACTTTCTTACCCGAGCTGAAGGCATTCTTGCTTGCCCACTGCTTACTTAGCATTGACATGCTGCCCGAGCCACGAGACGTTTACCGATGTGACTGTAAGGCTTTCTTACCCGAGAACGAGACGTTCGCTGATGTGACTGTAAGACTTTCTTACCCGAGAACAAGGCATTCTTGCTTGCCAACTGCAAATTTAGCATTGACATGTTGTTCGACCCACGAGATGTTCGTTAGTGTGACTGTAAGATTTTCTTACCTGCGGAGAAGGCATTCTTACTTACCCACTGCTGACTTAGCATTGGCATGCTGAGAGAGCCACGAGACTTTCACTGATGTGACTGTAAGACTTTCTTACTCGAGGACGAGGCATTCTTGCTTACCTACTGCTGACTTTGCATTGACATGCTGACCGAGCCACGAGAGGTTCGCTGATGTGACTGAAATACTTTCTTACCCAATGACGAGGCATTCTTGCTTGCCCACTGCTTACTTAGCATTGACATGCTGACCGAGCCACGAGACGTTTACCGATGTGACTGTAAGGCTTTCTTACCCGAGAACGAGGTATTCTTGTTTACCCACTGCTGACTTAGCATTGAAATGCTGACCGAGCCACGAGACGTTCGCTGATGTGACTGTAAGACTTTCTTACCCGAGGACGAGACGTTCGCTGATGTGACTGTAAGACTTTCTTACCCGAGGACGAGACGTTCGCTGATGTGACTGTAAGACTTTCTTACCCGAGGACGAGACGTTCGCTGATGTGACTGTAAGACTCTCTTACCCGAGGACGAGACGTTCGCTAATGTGACTGTAATACTTTTTTACCCGAGGACGAGACGTTCGCTGATGTGACTGTAAGACTTTCTTACCCGAGGAGAAGGCATTCTTGCTTGCCCACTGCTTACTTAGCATTGACATGCTGACCGAGCCACGAGACGTTTACCGATGTGACTGTAAGGCTTTCTTACCCGAGAACGAGGTATTCTTGTTTACCCACTGCTGACTTAGCATTGAAATGCTGACCGAGCCACGAGACTTTCGCTGATGTGACTGTAAGACTTTCTTACCCGAGGACGAGACGTTCGCTGATTTGACTGTAAGACTTTCTTACCCGAGGACAAGACGTTCGCTGATGTGACTGTAAGACTTTCTTACCCGAGGACGAGACGTTCGCTGATGTGACTGTAAGACTCTTTTACCCGAGGACGAGACGTTCGCTAATGTGACTGTAATACTTTCTTACCCGAGGACGAGACGTTCGCTGATCTGACTGTAAGACTTTCTTACCCGAGGAGAAGGCATTCTTGCTTGCCCACTGCTTACTTAGCATTGACATGCCGATCGAGTAACGAGACGTTTAAAGATATGACTGTAAGGCTTTTTTACCCGAGAACGAGGCATTCTTCCTTACCCACTGCTGACTTAGCATTGAAATGCTGACCGAGCCACGAGACGTTCGCTGATGTGACTGTAAGACTTTCTTACTCGAGTACGAGATGTTCGCTGATGTGACTGTAAGACTTCCTTACCCGAGGACGAGACGTTCGCTGATGTGACTGTAAGACTTTCTTACCCGAGGACGAGACGTTCGCTGATGTGGCTGTAAGACTTTCTTACCCGAGGACGAGACGTTCGCTGATGTGACTGTAAGACTTTCTTACCCGAGCTGAAGGCATTCTTGCTTGCCCACTGCTTACTTAGCATTGACATGCTGCCCGAGCCACGAGACGTTTACCGATGTGACTGTAAGGCTTTCTTACCCGAGAACGAGGCATTCTTGCTTACCCACTGCTGACTTAGCATTGAAATGCTGACCGAGCCACGAGACGTTCGCTGATGTGAATGTAAGACTTTCTTACCCGAGGACGAGACGTTCGCTGATGTGACTGTAAGACTATCTTACCCGAGGACGAGACGTTCGCTGATGTGACTGTAAGACTTTCTTACCCGAGAACGAGACGTTCGCTGATGTGACTGTAAGACTTTCTTACCCGAGAACAAGGCATTCTTGCTTGCCAACTGCAAATTTAGCATTGACATGTTGTTCGACCCACGAGATGTTCGTTAGTGTGACTGTAAGATTTTCTTACCTGCGGAGAAGGCATTCTTACTTACCCACTGCTGACTTAGCATTGGCATGCTGAGAGAGCCACGAGACTTTCACTGATGTGACTGTAAGACTTTCTTACTCGAGGACGAGGCATTCTTGCTTACCTACTGCTGACTTTGCATTGACATGCTGACCGAGCCACGAGAGGTTCGCTGATGTGACTGAAATACTTTCTTACCCAATGACGAGGCATTCTTGCTTGCCCACTGCTTACTTAGCATTGACATGCTGACCGAGCCACGAGACGTTTACCGATGTGACTGTAAGGCTTTCTTACCCGAGAACGAGGTATTCTTGTTTACCCACTGCTGACATAGCATTGAAATGCTGACCGAGCCACGAGACGTTCGCTGATGTGACTGTAAGACTTTCTTACCCGAGGACGAGACGTTCGCTGATGTGACTGTAAGACTTTCTTACCCGAGGACGAGACGTTCGCTGATGTGACTGTAAGAATTTCTTACCCGAGGACGAGACGTTCGCTGATGTGACGGTAAGACTCTCTTACCCGAGGACGAGACGTTCGCTAATGTGACTGTAATACTTTTTTACCCGAGGACGAGACGTTCGCTGATGTGACTGTAAGACTTTCTTACCCGAGGAGAAGGCATTCTTGCTTGCCCACTGCTTACTTAGCATTGACATGCTGACCGAGCCACGAGACGTTTACCGATGTGACTGTAAGGCTTTCTTACCCGAGAACGAGGCATTCTTGCTTACCCACTGCTGACTTAGCATTGAAATGCTGACCGAGCCACGAGACGTTCGCTGATGTGAATGTAAGACTTTCTTACCCGAGGACGAGACGTTCGCTGATGTGACTGTAAGACTTTCTTACCCGAGAACAAGGCATTCTTGCTTGCCAACTGCAAATTTAGCATTGACATGTTGTTCGACCCACGAGATGTTCGTTAGTGTGACTGTAAGATTTTCTTACCTGCGGAGAAGGCATTCTTACTTACCCACTGCTGACTTAGCATTGGCATGCTGAGAGAGCCACGAGACTTTCACTGATGTGACTGTAAGACTTTCTTACTCGAGGACGAGGCATTCTTGCTTACCTACTGCTGACTTTGCATTGACATGCTGACCGAGCCACGAGAGGTTCGCTGATGTGACTGAAATACTTTCTTACCCAATGACGAGGCATTCTTGCTTGCCCACTGCTTACTTAGCATTGACATGCTGACCGAGCCACGAGACGTTTACCGATGTGACTGTAAGGCTTTCTTACCCGAGAACGAGGTATTCTTGTTTACCCACTGCTGACATAGCATTGAAATGCTGACCGAGCCACGAGACGTTCGCTGATGTGACTGTAAGACTTTCTTACCCGAGGACGAGACGTTCGCTGATGTGACTGTAAGACTTTCTTACCCGAGGACGAGACGTTCGCTGATGTGACTGTAAGACTCTCTTACCCGAGGACGAGACGTTCGCTAATGTGACTGTAATACTTTTTTACCCGAGGACGAGACGTTCGCTGATGTGACTGTAAGACTTTCTTACCCGAGGAGAAGGCATTCTTGCTTGCCCACTGCTTACTTAGCATTGACATGCTGACCGAGTAACGAGACGTTTACCGATGTGACTGTAAGGCTTTTTTACCCGAGAACGAGGCATTCTTGCTTACCCACTGCTGACTTAGCATTGACATGCTGACCGAGCCACGACACGTTTACCGATGTGACTGTAAGGCTTTTTTATCCGAGAACGAGGCATTCTTGCTTACCCACTGCTGACTTAGCATTGACATGCTGACCGAGCCACGAGACGTTTACCGATGTGACTGTAAGGCTTTCTTACCCGAGAACGAGGTATTCTTGTTTACCCACTGCTGACTTAGCATTGAAATGCTGACCGAGCCACGAGACTTTCGCTGATGTGACTGTAAGACTTTCTTACCCGAGGACGAGACGTTCGCTGATTTGACTGTAAGACTTTCTTACCCGAGGACAAGACGTTCGCTGATGTGACTGTAAGACTTTCTTACCCGAGGACGAGACGTTCGCTGATGTGACTGTAAGACTCTTTTACCCGAGGACGAGACGTTCGCTAATGTGACTGTAATACTTTCTTACCCGAGGACGAGACGTTCGCTGATGTGACTGTAAGACTTTCTTACCCGAGGACGAGACGTTCGCTGATGTGGCTGTAATACTTTCCTACCCGAGGACGAGACGTTCGCTGATGTGACTGTAAGACTTTCTTACCCGAGCTGAAGGCATTCTTGCTTGCCCACTGCTTACTTAGCATTGACATGCTGCCCGAGCCACGAGACGTTTACCGATGTGACTGTAAGGCTTTCTTACCCGAGAACGAGGCATTCTTGCTTACCCACTGCTGACTTAGCATTGAAATGCTGACCGAGCCACGAGACGTTCGCTGATGTGAATGTAAGACTTTCTTACCCGAGGACGAGACGTTCGCTGATGTGACTGTAAGACTATCTTACCCGAGGACGAGACGTTCGCTGATGTGACTGTAAGACTTTCTTACCCGAGAACGAGACGTTCGCTGATGTGACTGTAAGACTTTCTTACCCGAGAACAAGGCATTCTTGCTTGCCAACTGCAAATTTAGCATTGACATGTTGTTCGACCCACGAGATGTTCGTTAGTGTGACTGTAAGATTTTCTTACCTGCGGAGAAGGCCTTCTTACTTACCCACTGCTGACTTAGCATTGGCATGCTGAGAGAGCCACGAGACTTTCACTGATGTGACTGTAAGACTTTCTTACTCGAGGACGAGGCATTCTTGCTTACCTACTGCTGACTTTGCATTGACATGCTGACCGAGCCACGAGAGGTTCGCTGATGTGACTGAAATACTTTCTTACCCAATGACGAGGCATTCTTGCTTGCCCACTGCTTACTTAGCATTGACATGCTGACCGAGCCACGAGACGTTTACCGATGTGACTGTAAGGCTTTCTTACCCGAGAACGAGGTATTCTTGTTTACCCACTGCTGACTTAGCATTGAAATGCTGACCGAGCCACGAGACGTTCGCTGATGTGAATGTAAGACTTTCTTACCCGAGGACGAGACGTTCGCTGATGTGACTGTAAGACTATCTTACCCGAGGACGAGACGTTCGCTGATGTGACTGTAAGACTTTCTTACCCGAGAACGAGACGTTCGCTGATGTGACTGTAAGACTTTCTTACCCGAGAACAAGGCATTCTTGCTTGCCAACTGCAAATTTAGCATTGACATGTTGTTCGACCCACGAGATGTTCGTTAGTGTGACTGTAAGATTTTCTTACCTGCGGAGAAGGCATTCTTACTTACCCACTGCTGACTTAGCATTGGCATGCTGAGAGAGCCACGAGACTTTCACTGATGTGACTGTAAGACTTTCTTACTCGAGGACGAGGCATTCTTGCTTACCTACTGCTGACTTTGCATTGACATGCTGACCGAGCCACGAGAGGTTCGCTGATGTGACTGAAATACTTTCTTACCCAATGACGAGGCATTCTTGCTTGCCCACTGCTTACTTAGCATTGACATGCTGACCGAGCCACGAGACGTTTACCGATGTGACTGTAAGGCTTTCTTACCCGAGAACGAGGTATTCTTGTTTACCCACTGCTGACATAGCATTGAAATGCTGACCGAGCCACGAGACGTTCGCTGATGTGACTGTAAGACTTTCTTACCCGAGGACGAGACGTTCGCTGATGTGACTGTAAGAATTTCTTACCCGAGGACGAGACGTTCGCTGATGTGACTGTAAGACTCTCTTACCCGAGGACGAGACGTTCGCTAATGTGACTGTAATACTTTTTTACCCGAGGACGAGACGTTCGCTGATGTGACTGTAAGACTTTCTTACCCGAGGAGAAGGCATTCTTGCTTGCCCACTGCTTACTTAGCATTGACATGCTGACCGAGTAACGAGACGTTTACCGATGTGACTGTAAGGCTTTTTTACCCGAGAACGAGGCATTCTTGCTTACCCACTGCTGACTTAGCATTGACATGCTGACCGAGCCACGACACGTTTACCGATGTGACTGTAAGGCTTTTTTATCCGAGAACGAGGCATTCTTGCTTACCCACTGCTGACTTAGCATTGACATGCTGACCGAGCCACGAGACGTTTACCGATGTGACTGTAAGGCTTTCTTACCCGAGAACGAGGTATTCTTGTTTACCCACTGCTGACTTAGCATTGAAATGCTGACCGAGCCACGAGACTTTCGCTGATGTGACTGTAAGACTTTCTTACCCGAGGACGAGACGTTCGCTGATTTGACTGTAAGACTTTCTTACCCGAGGACAAGACGTTCGCTGATGTGACTGTAAGACTTTCTTACCCGAGGACGAGACGTTCGCTGATGTGACTGTAAGACTCTTTTACCCGAGGACGAGACGTTCGCTAATGTGACTGTAATACTTTCTTACCCGAGGACGAGACGTTCGCTGATCTGACTGTAAGACTTTCTTACCCGAGGAGAAGGCATTCTTGCTTGCCCACTGCTTACTTAGCATTGACATGCCGATCGAGTAACGAGACGTTTAAAGATATGACTGTAAGGCTTTTTTACCCGAGAACGAGGCATTCTTCCTTACCCACTGCTGACTTAGCATTGAAATGCTGACCGAGCCACGAGACGTTCGCTGATGTGACTGTAAGACTTTCTTACTCGAGTACGAGATGTTCGCTGATGTGACTGTACGACTTCCTTACCCGAGGACGAGACGTTCGCTGATGTGACTGTAAGACTTTCTTACCCGAGGACGAGACGTTCGCTGATGTGGCTGTAATACTTTCCTACCCGAGGACGAGACGTTCGCTGATGTGACTGTAAGACTTTCTTACCCGAGCTGAAGGCATTCTTGCTTGCCCACTGCTTACTTAGCATTGACATGCTGCCCGAGCCACGAGACGTTTACCGATGTGACTGTAAGGCTTTCTTACCCGAGAACGAGGCATTCTTGCTTACCCACTGCTGACTTAGCATTGAAATGCTGACCGAGCCACGAGACGTTCGCTGATGTGAATGTAAGACTTTCTTACCCGAGGACGAGACGTTCGCTGATGTGACTGTAAGACTATCTTACCAGAGGACGAGACGTTCGCTGATGTGACTGTAAGACTTTCTTACCCGAGAACGAGACGTTCGCTGATGTGACTGTAAGACTTTCTTACCCGAGAACAAGGCATTCTTGCTTGCCAACTGCAAATTTAGCATTGACATGTTGTTCGACCCACGAGATGTTCGTTAGTGTGACTGTAAGATTTTCTTACCTGCGGAGAAGGCATTCTTACTTACCCACTGCTGACTTAGCATTGGCATGCTGAGAGAGCCACGAGACTTTCACTGATGTGACTGTAAGACTTTCTTACTCGAGGACGAGGCATTCTTGCTTACCTACTGCTGACTTTGCATTGACATGCTGACCGAGCCACGAGAGGTTCGCTGATGTGACTGAAATACTTTCTTACCCAATGACGAGGCATTCTTGCTTGCCCACTGCTTACTTAGCATTGACATGCTGACCGAGCCACGAGACGTTTACCGATGTGACTGTAAGGCTTTCTTACCCGAGAACGAGGTATTCTTGTTTACCCACTGCTGACATAGCATTGAAATGCTGACCGAGCCACGAGACGTTCGCTGATGTGACTGTAAGACTTTCTTACCCGAGGACGAGACGTTCGCTGATGTGACTGTAAGAATTTCTTACCCGAGGACGAGACGTTCGCTGATGTGACTGTAAGACTCTCTTACCCGAGGACGAGACGTTCGCTAATGTGACTGTAATACTTTTTTACCCGAGGACGAGACGTTCGCTGATGTGACTGTAATACTTTCTTACCCGAGGACGAGACGTTCGCTGATGTGACTGTAAGACTTTCTTACCCGAGGACGAGACGTTCGCTGATGTGACTGTAAGACTCTCTTACCCGAGGACGAGACGTTCGCTAATGTGACTGTAATACTTTCTTACCCGAGGACGAGACGTTCGCTGATCTGACTGTAAGACTTTCTTACCCGAGGAGAAGGCATTCTTGCTTGCCCACTGCTTACTTAGCATTGACATGCTGATCGAGTAACGAGACGTTTACCGATGTGACTGTAAGGCTTTTTTACCCGAGAACGAGGCATTCTTGCTTACCCACTGCTGACTTAGCATTGAAATGCTGACCGAGCCACGAGACGTTCGCTGATGTGACTGTAAGACTTTCTTACTCGAGTACGAGATGTTCGCTGATGTGACTGCAAGACTTTCTTACCCGAGGACGAGACGTTCGCTGATGTGTCTGTAATAATTTCTTACCCGCGGACGAGACGTTCGCTGATGTGACTGTAAGACTTTCTTACCCGAGGACGAGACGTTCGCTGATGTGACTGTAAGACTTTCTTACCCGAGGACGAGACGTTCGCTGATGTGGCTGTAATACTTTCTTACCCGAGGACGAGACGTTCGCTGATGTGACTGTAAGACTTTCTTACCCGAGCTGAAGGCATTCTTGCTTGCCCACTGCTTACTTAGCATTGACATGCTGCCCGAGCCACGAGACGTTTACCGATGTGACTGTAAGGCTTTCTTACCCGAGAACGAGACGTTCGCTGATGTGACTGTAAGACTTTCTTACCCGAGAACAAGGCATTCTTGCTTGCCAACTGCAAATTTAGCATTGACATGTTGTTCGACCCACGAGATGTTCGTTAGTGTGACTGTAAGATTTTCTTACCTGCGGAGAAGGCATTCTTACTTACCCACTGCTGACTTAGCATTGGCATGCTGAGAGAGCCACGAGACTTTCACTGATGTGACTGTAAGACTTTCTTACTCGAGGACGAGGCATTCTTGCTTACCTACTGCTGACTTTGCATTGACATGCTGACCGAGCCACGAGAGGTTCGCTGATGTGACTGAAATACTTTCTTACCCAATGACGAGGCATTCTTGCTTGCCCACTGCTTACTTAGCATTGACATGCTGACCGAGCCACGAGACGTTTACCGATGTGACTGTAAGGCTTTCTTACCCGAGAACGAGGTATTCTTGTTTACCCACTGCTGACATAGCATTGAAATGCTGACCGAGCCACGAGACGTTCGCTGATGTGACTGTAAGACTTTCTTACCCGAGGACGAGACGTTCGCTGATGTGACTGTAAGACTTTCTTACCCGAGGACGAGACGTTCGCTGATGTGACTGTAAGACTTTCTTACCCGAGGACGAGACGTTCGCTGATGTGACTGTAAGACTCTCTTACCCGAGGACGAGACGTTCGCTAATGTGACTGTAATACTTTTTTACCCGAGGACGAGACGTTCGCTGATGTGACTGTAAGACTTTCTTACCCGAGGAGAAGGCATTCTTGCTTGCCCACTGCTTACTTAGCATTGACATGCTGACCGAGCCACGAGACGTTTACCGATGTGACTGTAAGGCTTTCTTACCCGAGAACGAGGTATTCTTGTTTACCCACTGCTGACTTAGCATTGAAATGCTGACCGAGCCACGAGACTTTCGCTGATGTGACTGTAAGACTTTCTTACCCGAGGACGAGACGTTCGCTGATTTGACTGTAAGACTTTCTTACCCGAGGACAAGACGTTCGCTGATGTGACTGTAAGACTTTCTTACCCGAGGACGAGACGTTCGCTGATGTGACTGTAAGACTCTCTTACCCGAGGACGAGACGTTCGCTAATGTGACTGTAATACTTTCTTACCCGAGGACGAGACGTTCGCTGATCTGACTGTAAGACTTTCTTACCCGAGGAGAAGGCATTCTTGCTTGCCCACTGCTTACTTAGCATTGACATGCCGATCGAGTAACGAGACGTTTAAAGATATGACTGTAAGGCTTTTTTACCCGAGAACGAGGCATTCTTCCTTACCCACTGCTGACTTAGCATTGAAATGCTGACCGAGCCACGAGACGTTCGCTGATGTGACTGTAAGACTTTCTTACTCGAGTACGAGATGTTCGCTGATGTGACTGTATGACTTCCTTACCCGAGGACGAGACGTTCGCTGATGTGACTGTAAGACTTTCTTACCCGAGGACGAGACGTTCGCTGATGTGACTGTAAGACTTTCTTACCCGAGGACGAGACGTTCGCTGATGTGACTGTAAGACTTTCTTACCCGAGCTGAAGGCATTCTTGCTTGCCCACTGCTTACTTAGCATTGACATGCTGCCCGAGCCACGAGACGTTTACCGATGTGACTGTAAGGCTTTCTTACCCGAGAACGAGGCATTCTTGCTTACCCACTGCTGACTTAGCATTGAAATGCTGACCGAGCCACGAGACGTTCGCTGATGTGAATGTAAGACTTTCTTACCCGAGGACGAGACGTTCGCTGATGTGACTGTAAGACTATCTTACCCGAGGACGAGACGTTCGCTGATGTGACTGTAAGACTTTCTTACCCGAGAACGAGACGTTCGCTGATGTGACTGTAAGACTTTCTTACCCGAGAACAAGGCATTCTTGCTTGCCAACTGCAAATTTAGCATTGACATGTTGTTCGACCCACGAGATGTTCGTTAGTGTGACTGTAAGATTTTCTTACCTGCGGAGAAGGCATTCTTACTTACCCACTGCTGACTTAGCATTGGCATGCTGAGAGAGCCACGAGACTTTCACTGATGTGACTGTAAGACTTTCTTACTCGAGGACGAGGCATTCTTGCTTACCTACTGCTGACTTTGCATTGACATGCTGACCGAGCCACGAGAGGTTCGCTGATGTGACTGAAATACTTTCTTACCCAATGACGAGGCATTCTTGCTTGCCCACTGCTTACTTAGCATTGACATGCTGACCGAGCCACGAGACGTTTACCGATGTGACTGTAAGGCTTTCTTACCCGAGAACGAGGTATTCTTGTTTACCCACTGCTGACATAGCATTGAAATGCTGACCGAGCCACGAGACGTTCGCTGATGTGACTGTAAGACTTTCTTACCCGAGGACGAGACGTTCGCTGATGTGACTGTAAGACTTTCTTACCCGAGGACGAGACGTTCGCTGATGTGACTGTAAGAATTTCTTACCCGAGGACGAGACGTTCGCTGATGTGACTGTAAGACTCTCTTACCCGAGGACGAGACGTTCGCTAATGTGACTGTAATACTTTTTACCCGAGGACGAGACGTTCGCTGATGTGACTGTAAGACTTTCTTACCCGAGGAGAAGGCATTCTTGCTTGCCCACTGCTTACTTAGCATTGACATGCTGACCGAGTAACGAGACGTTTACCGATGTGACTGTAAGGCTTTTTTACCCGAGAACGAGGCATTCTTGCTTACCCACTGCTGACTTAGCATTGACATGCTGACCGAGCCACGACACGTTTACCGATGTGACTGTAAGGCTTTTTTATCCGAGAACGAGGCATTCTTGCTTACCCACTGCTGACTTAGCATTGACATGCTGACCGAGCCACGAGACGTTTACCGATGTGACTGTAAGGCTTTCTTACCCGAGAACGAGGTATTCTTGTTTACCCACTGCTGACTTAGCATTGAAATGCTGACCGAGCCACGAGACTTTCGCTGATGTGACTGTAAGACTTTCTTACCCGAGGACGAGACGTTCGCTGATTTGACTGTAAGACTTTCTCACCCGAGGACAAGACGTTCGCTGATGTGACTGTAAGACTTTCTTACCCGAGGACGAGACGTTCGCTGATGTGACTGTAAGACTCTCTTACCCGAGGACGAGACGTTCGCTAATGTGACTGTAATACTTTCTTACCCGAGGACGAGACGTTCGCTGATCTGACTGTAAGACTTTCTTACCCGAGGAGAAGGCATTCTTGCTTGCCCACTGCTTACTTAGCATTGACATGCCGATCGAGTAACGAGACGTTTAAAGATATGACTGTAAGGCTTTTTTACCCGAGAACGAGGCATTCTTGCTTACCCACTGCTGACTTAGCATTGAAATGCTGACCGAGCCACGAGACGTTCGCTGATGTGACTGTAAGACTTTCTTACTCGAGTACGAGATGTTCGCTGATGTGACTGTAAGACTTTCTTACCCGAGGACGAGACGTTCGCTGATGTGGCTGTAATAATTTCTTACCCGCGGCCGAGACGTTCGCTGATGTGACTGTAAGACTTTCTTACCCGAGGACGAGACGTTCGCTGATGTGACTGTAAGACTTTCTTACCCGAGGACGAGACGTTCGCTGATGTGGCTGTAATACTTTCTTACCCGAGGACGAGACGTTCGCTGATGTGACTGTAAGACTTTCTTACCCGAGCTGAAGGCATTCTTGCTTGCCCACTGCTTACTTAGCATTGACATGCTGCCCGAGCCACGAGACGTTTACCGATGTGACTGTAAGGCTTTCTTACCCGAGAACGAGGCATTCTTGCTTACCCACTGCTGACTTAGCATTGAAATGCTGACCGAGCCACGAGACGTTCGCTGATGTGAATGTAAGAGTTTCTTACCCGAGGACGAGACGTTCGCTGATGTGACTGTAAGACTATCTTACCCGAGGACGAGACGTTCGCTGATGTGACTGTAAGACTTTCTTACCCGAGAACGAGACGTTCGCTGATGTGACTGTAAGACTTTCTTACCCGAGAACAAGGCATTCTTGCTTGCCAACTGCAAATTTAGCATTGACATGTTGTTCGACCCACGAGATGTTCGTTAGTGTGACTGTAAGATTTTCTTACCTGCGGAGAAGGCATTCTTACTTACCCACTGCTGACTTAGCATTGGCATGCTGAGAGAGCCACGAGACTTTCACTGATGTGACTGTAAGACTTTCTTACTCGAGGACGAGGCATTCTTGCTTACCTACTGCTGACTTTGCATTGACATGCTGACCGAGCCACGAGAGGTTCGCTGATGTGACTGAAATACTTTCTTACCCAATGACGAGGCATTCTTGCTTGCCCACTGCTTACTTAGCATTGACATGCTGACCGAGCCACGAGACGTTTACCGATGTGACTGTAAGGCTTTCTTACCCGAGAACGAGGTATTCTTGTTTACCCACTGCTGACATAGCATTGAAATGCTGACCGAGCCACGAGACGTTCGCTGATGTGACTGTAAGACTTTCTTACCCGAGGACGAGACGTTCGCTGATGTGACTGTAAGACTTTCTTACCCGAGGACGAGACGTTCGCTGATGTGACTGTAAGACTTTCTTACCCGAGGACGAGACGTTCGCTGATGTGACTGTAAGACTCTCTTACCCGAGGACGAGACGTTCGCTAATGTGACTGTAATACTTTTTTACCCGAGGACGAGACGTTCGCTGATGTGACTGTAAGACTTTCTTACCCGAGGAGAAGGCATTCTTGCTTGCCCACTGCTTACTTAGCATTGACATGCTGACCGAGTAACGAGACGTTTACCGATGTGACTGTAAGGCTTTTTTACCCGAGAACGAGGCATTCTTGCTTACCCACTGCTGACTTAGCATTGACATGCTGACCGAGCCACGACACGTTTACCGATGTGACTGTAAGGCTTTTTTATCCGAGAACGAGGCATTCTTGCTTACCCACTGCTGACTTAGCATTGACATGCTGACCGAGCCACGAGACGTTTACCGATGTGACTGTAAGGCTTTCTTACCCGAGAACGAGGTATTCTTGTTTACCCACTGCTGACTTAGCATTGAAATGCTGACCGAGCCACGAGACTTTCGCTGATGTGACTGTAAGACTTTCTTACCCGAGGACGAGACGTTCGCTGATTTGACTGTAAGACTTTCTTACCCGAGGACAAGACGTTCGCTGATGTGACTGTAAGACTTTCTTACCCGAGGACGAGACGTTCGCTGATGTGACTGTAAG
Organism: Macrothele yani; assembly: GCA_039090855.1. Classification (NCBI taxonomy): domain Eukaryota; kingdom Metazoa; phylum Arthropoda; class Arachnida; order Araneae; family Macrothelidae; genus Macrothele; species Macrothele yani. Next base: position 76,635,992 of record CM077017.1, on the reverse strand, counting down.
ACTCTCTTACCCGAGGACGAGACGTTCGCTAATGTGACTGTAATACTTTCTTACCCGAGGACGAGACGTTCGCTGATCTGACTGTAAGACTTTCTTACCCGAGGAGAAGGCATTCTTGCTTGCCCACTGCTTACTTAGCATTGACATGCCGATCGAGTAACGAGACGTTTAAAGATATGACTGTAAGGCTTTTTTACCCGAGAACGAGGCATTCTTGCTTACCCACTGCTGACTTAGCATTGAAATGCTGACCGAGCCACGAGACGTTCGCTGATGTGACTGTAAGACTTTCTTACCCTAAGACGAGACGTTCGCTGATGTGACTGTAAGACTTTCTTACCCGAGGACGAGACGTTCGCTGATGTGATTGTAAGACTTTCTTACCCGAGGACGAGACGTTCGCTGATGTGACTGTAAGACTTTCTTACCCGAGAACGAACTATTATTGCTTGCCAACTGCAAACTTAGCATTAACATGTTGACCGACCCACGAGACGTTAGTTAATGTGACTGTAAGATTTTCTTACCTGCGGACAAGGCATTCTTACTTACCCACTGCTGACTTAGCATTGGCATGCTGACAGAGCCACGAGACGTTTGCTGATGTGACTGTAAGACTTTCTTACCCGAGGACGAGACGTTCGCTGATGTGACTGTAAGACTTTCTTTCCCCGTGGACGAGACGTTCGCTGATGTGACTGTAAGACTTTCTTACCCGAGGACGAGACGTTCGCTGATGTGACTGTAAGACTTTCTTACCCGAGGACAAGGCATTCTTGCTTGCCCACTGCTTACTTAGCATTGACATGCTGACCGATCCACGAGATGTTCGTTACCGATGTGACTGTAATATTTTCTTACCCGCGGACAAGGCATTGTTACTTACCCACTGCTGACTTAGCATTGGCATGCTGACAGAGCCACGAGACGTTCGCTGATGTGACTGTAAGACTTTCTTACCCGAGGACGAGACGTTCGCTGATGTGACTGTAAGACTTTCTTACCCGAGAACGAGACGTTCGCTGATGTGACTGTAAGACTTTCTTACCCGAGAACAAGGCATTCTTGCTTGCCAACTGCAAATTTAGCATTGACATGTTGTTCGACCCACGAGATGTTCGTTAGTGTGACTGTAAGATTTTCTTACCTGCGGAGAAGGCATTCTTACTTACCCACTGCTGACTTAGCATTGGCATGCTGAGAGAGCCACGAGACTTTCACTGATGTGACTGTAAGACTTTCTTACTCGAGGACGAGGCATTCTTGCTTACCTACTGCTGACTTTGCATTGACATGCTGACCGAGCCACGAGAGGTTCGCTGATGTGACTGAAATACTTTCTTACCCAATGACGAGGCATTCTTGCTTGCCCACTGCTTACTTAGCATTGACATGCTGACCGAGCCACGAGACGTTTACCGATGTGACTGTAAGGCTTTCTTACCCGAGAACGAGGTATTCTTGTTTACCCACTGCTGACATAGCATTGAAATGCTGACCGAGCCACGAGACGTTCGCTGATGTGACTGTAAGACTTTCTTACCCGAGGACGAGACGTTCGCTGATGTGACTGTAAGACTTTCTTACCCGAGGACGAGACGTTCGCTGATGTGACTGTAAGACACTCTTACCCGAGGACGAGACGTTCGCTAATGTGACTGTAATACTTTCTTACCCGAGGACGAGACGTTCGCTGATCTGACTGTAAGACTTTCTTACCCGAGGAGAAGGCATTCTTGCTTGCCCACTGCTTACTTAGCATTGACATGCCGATCGAGTAACGAGACGTTTAAAGATGTGACTGTAAGGCTTTTTTACCCGAGAACGAGGCATTCTTGCTTACCCACTGCTGACTTAGCATTGAAATGCTGACCGAGCCACGAGACGTTCGCGGATGTGAATGTAAGACTTTCTTACCCTAAGACGAGACTTTCGCTGATGTGATTGTAAGACTTTCTTACCCGAGAACGAGACGTTCGCTGATGTTACTGTAAGACTTTCTTACCCGAGAACGAGGTATTCTTGCTTGCCAACTGCAAACTTAGCATTAACATGTTGACCGACCCACGAGACGTTCGTTAATGTGACTGTAAGATTTTCTTACCTGCGGACAAGGCATTCTTACTTACCCACTGCTGACTTAGCATTGACATGCTGACAGAGCCACGAGTCGTTCGCTGATGTGACTGTAAGACTTTCTTACCCGAGGACGAGACGTTCGCTGCTGTGACTGTAAGACTTTCTTACCCGAAGACGAGACGTTCGCTGATGTGACTGTAAGACTTTCTTACCCGAGGACGAGGCGTTCGCTGATGTGACTGTAAGACTTTCTTACCCGAGGACAAGGCATTCTTGCTTGCCCATTGCTTACTTAGCATTGACATGCTGACCGATCCACGAGATGTTCGTTAATGTGACTGTAATATTTTCTTACCCGCGGACAAGGCATTGTTACTTACCCACTGCTGACTTAGCATTGCCATGTTATCAGAGCCACGAGTCGTTTGCTGATGTGACTGTAAGACTTTCTTACCCGAGGACGAGACGTTCGCTGATGTGACTGTAAGACTTTCTTACCCGAGGGCGAGACGTTCGCTGATGTGACTGTGAGACTTTCTTACCCGAGGACAAGGCATTCTTGCTTGCCCACTGCTTACTTAGCATTGACATGTTGACCGACCCACGAGACGGTCGTTCCGATGTGACTGTAAGATTTTCTTACCTGCGGACGAGGCATTCTTACTTACCCACTGCTGACTTAGCATTGAAATGCTGACCGAGCCACGAGACGTTCGCTGATGTGACTGTAAGACTTTCTTACCCGAGGACGAGACGTTCGCTGATGTGACTGTAAGACTTTCTTACCCGAAGACGAGACGTTCGCTGATGTGACTGTAAGACTTTCTTACCCGAGGACGAGACGTTCGCTGATGTGACTGTAAGACTTTCTTACCCGAGGACAAGGCATTCTTGCTTGCCCACTGCTTACTTAGCATTGACATGCTGACCGATCCACGAGATGTTCGTTAATGTGACTGTAATATTTTCTTACCCGCGGACAAGGCATTGTTACTTACCCACTGCTGACTTAGCATTGGCATGCTGACAGAGCCACGAGACTTTCGCTGATGTGACTGTAAGACTTTCTTACCCGAGGACGAGGCATTCTTGCTTACCCACTGCTGACTTAGCATTGACATGCTGACCGAGCCACGAGAGGTTCGCTGATTTGACTGAAAGACTTTCTTACCCAATGAAGAGGCATTCTTGCTTGCCCACTGCTTACTTAGCATTGACATGCTGACCGAGCCACGAGACGTTTACCGATGTGACTGTAAGGCTTTCTTACCCGAGAACGAGGCATTCTTGCTTACCCACTGCTGACTTAGCATTGAAATGCTGACCGAGCCACGAGACGTTCGCTGATGTGACTGTAAGACTTTCTTACCCGAGGACGAGACGTTCGCTGATGTGACTGTAAGACGTTCTTACCCGAGGACGAGACGTTCGCTGATGTGACTGTAAGACTTTCTTACCCGAGGACGAGACGTTCGCTGATGTGACTGTAAGACTTTCTTACCCGAGGACGATTCATTCTTGCTTGCCAACTGCAAACTTAGCATTGACATGCTGACCGACCCACGAGATGTTCGTTACTGTGACTGTAAGATTTTCTTACCTGCGGACAAGGCATTCTTACTTGCCCACTGCTGACTTAGCATTGGAATGCTGACAGAGCCACGAGACGTTCGCTGATGTGACTGTAAGACTTTCTCACCCGATGACGAGGCATTCTTGCTTACCCACTGCTGACTTAGCATTGACATGCTGACCGAGCCACGAGAGGTTCGCTGATGTGACTGAAAGACTTTCTTACCCGAGTACGAGGCATTCTTGCTTACCCACTGCTGACTTAGCATCGAATTGCTGACCGAGCAGCGAAACGTTCATTAATGTGACTGTAAGACTTTCTTACCCAAGGACGAGGCATTCTTTCTTGCCCACTGCTGACTTAGCATTGACATACTGACCGAGCCACGAGAGGTTCGCTGATGTGACTGAAGGACTTTTTCACCCGAGTACGAGGCATTCTTGCTTACCCACTACTGACTTAGCATCGAATTGCTGACCGAGCAACGAAACGTTCATTAATGTGACTGTAAGACTTTGTTACCCAAGGACGAGGCATTCTTGCTTGCCCACTGCTTACTTAGCATTGACATGCTGACCGAGCCACGAGACGTTTACCGATGTGACTGTAAGACTTTCTTACCCGAGGACGAGGCATTCTTGCTTACCCACTGCTGACTTAGCATTGAAATGCTGACCGAGCCACGAGACGTTCGCTGATGTGACTGTAAGACTTTCTTACCCGAGGACGAGACGTTCGCTGATGTGACTGTAAGACGTTCTTACCCGAGGACGAGACGTTCGCTGATGTGACTGTAAGACTTTCTTACCCGAGGACGAGACGTTCGCTGATGTGACTGTAAGACTTTCTTACCCGAGGACGAGGCATTCTTGCTTGCCAACTGCAAACTTAGCATTGTCATGCTGACCGACCCACGAGACGTTCGTTAATGTGACTGTAATATTTTCTTACCTGCGGACAAGGCATTCTTACTTACCCACTGCTGACTTAGCATTGGCATGCTGACAGAATCACGAGACTTTCGCCGATGTGACTGTAAGACTTTCTTACCCGAGGACGAGTCATTCTTGCTTACCCACTGCTGACTTATCATTGACATGCTGACCGAGCCACGAGAGGTTCGCTGATGTGACTGAAAGACTTTCTTACCCAATGAAGAGGCATTCTTGCTTGCCCACTGCTTGCTTAGCATTGACATGCTGACCGAGCCGAGACGTTTACCGATGTGACTGTAAGGCTTTCTTACCCGAGAACGAGGCATTCTTGCTTACCCACTGCTGACTTAGCATTGACATGCTGACCGAGCCACGAGAGGTTCGCTGATGTCACTGAAAGACTTTCTTACCCAATGAAGAGGCATTCTTTCTTGCCCACTGCTTACTTAGCATTGACATGCTGACCGAGCCGAGACGTTTACCGATGTGACTGTAGAACTTTCTTACCCGAGAACGAGGCATTCTTGCTTACCCACTGCTGACTTAGCATTAAAATGCTGACCGAGCCACGAGAGGTTCGCTGATGTGACTGAAATACTTTCTTACCCAATGACGAGGCATTCTTGCTTGCCCACTGCTTACTTAGCATTGACATGCTGACCGAGCCACGAGACGTTTACCGATGTGACTGTAAGGCTTTCTTACCCGAGAACGAGGTATTCTTGTTTACCCACTGCTGACATAGCATTGAAATGCTGACCGAGCCACGAGACGTTCGCTGATGTGACTGTAAGACTTTCTTACCCGAGGACGAGACGTTCGCTGATGTGACTGTAAGACTTTCTTACCCGAGGACGAGACGTTCGCTGATGTGACTGTAAGACTCTCTTACCCGAGGACGAGACGTTCGCTAATGTGACTGTAATACTTTCTTACCCGAGGACGAGACGTTCGCTGATCTGACTGTAAGACTTTCTTACCCGAGGAGAAGGCATTCTTGCTTGCCCACTGCTTACTTAGCATTGACATGCCGATCGAGTAACGAGACGTTTAAAGATGTGACTGTAAGGCTTTTTTACCCGAGAACGAGGCATTCTTGCTTACCCACTGCTGACTTAGCATTGAAATGCTGACCGAGCCACGAGACGTTCGCGGATGTGAATGTAAGACTTTCTTACCCTAAGACGAGACTTTCGCTGATGTGATTGTAACACTTTCTTACCCGAGAACGAGACGTTCGCTGATGTTACTGTAAGACTTTCTTACCCGAGAACGAGGTATTATTGCTTGCCAACTGCAAACTTAGCATTAACATGTTGACCGACCCACGAGACGTTCGTTAATGTGACTGTAAGATTTTCTTACCTGCGGACAAGGCATTCTTACTTACCCACTGCTGACTTAGCATTGACATGCTGACAGAGCCACGAGTCGTTTGCTGATGTGACTGTAAGACTTTCTTACCCGAGGACGAGACGTTCGCTGCTGTGACTGTAAGACTTTCTTACCCGAAGACGAGACGTTCGCTGATGTGACTGTAAGACTTTCTTACCCGAGGACGAGGCGTTCGCTGATGTGACTGTAAGACTTTCTTACCCGAGGACAAGGCATTCTTGCTTGCCCATTGCTTACTTAGCATTGACATGCTGACCGATCCACGAGATGTTCGTTAATGTGACTGTAATATTTTCTTACCCGCGGACAAGGCATTGTTACTTACCCACTGCTGACTTAGCATTGGCATGTTATCAGAGCCACGAGTCGTTTGCTGATGTGACTGTAAGACTTTCTTACCCGAGGACGAGACGTTCGCTGATGTGACTGTAAGACTTTCTTACCCGAGGGCGAGACGTTCGCTGATGTGACTGTAAGACTTTCTTACCCGAGGACAAGGCATTCTTGCTTGCCCACTGCTTACTTAGCATTGACATGTTGACCGACCCACGAGACGTTCGTTCATGTGACTGTAAGATTTTCTTACCTGCGGACAAGGCATTCTTACTTACCCACTGCTGACTTAGCATTCTCATGCTGACAGAGCCACGAGTCGTTTGCTGATGTGACTGTAAGACTTTCTTACCCGAGGACGGGACGTTCGCTGATGTGACTGTAAGACTTTCTTACCCGAAGACGAGACGTTCGCTGATGTGACTGTAAGACTTTCTTACCCGAGGACGAGACGTTCGCTGATGTGACTGTAAGACTTTCTTACCCGAGGACAAGGCATTCTTGCTTGCCCACTGCTTACTTAGCATTGACATGCTGACCGATCCACGAGATGTTCGTTAATGTGACTGTAATATTTTCTTACCCGCGGACAAGGCATTGTTACTTACCCACTGCTGACTTAGCATTGGCATGCTGACAGAGCCACGAGACTTTCGCTGATGTGACTGTAAGACTTTCTTACCCGTGGACGAGGCATTCTTGCTTACCCACTGCTGACTTAGCATTGACATGCTGACCGAGCCACGAGAGGTTCGCTGATTTGACTGAAAGACTTTCTTACCCAATGAAGAGGCATTCTTGCTTGCCCACTGCTTACTTAGCATTGACATGCTGACCGAGCCACGAGACGTTTACCGATGTGTCTGTAAGGCTTTCTTACCTGAGAACGAGGCATTCTTGCTTACCCACTGCTGACTTAGCATTGAAATGCTGACCGAGCCACGAGACGTTCGCTGATGTGACTGTAAGACTTTCTTACCCGAGGACGAGACGTTCGCTGATGTGACTGTAAGAGGTTCTTACCCGAGGACGAGACGTTCGGTGATGTGACTGTAAGACTTTCTTACCCGAGGACGAAACGTTCGCTGATGTGACTGTAAGACTTTCTTACCCGAGGACGAGGCATTCTTGCTTGCCAACTGCAAACTTAGCATTGACATGCTGACCGACCCACGAGATGTTCGTTACTGTGACTGTAAGATTTTCTTACCTGCGGACAAGGCATTCTTACTTGCCCACTGCTGACTTAGCATTGGAATGCTGACAGAGCCACGAGACGTTCGCTGACGTGACTGTAAGACTTTCTCACCCGATGACGAGGCATTCTTGCTTACCCACTGCTGACTTAGCATTGACATACTGACCGAGCCAGGAGAGGTTCGCTGATGTGACTGAAAGACTTTTTCACCCGAGTACGAGGCATTCTTGCTTACCCACTGCTGACTTAGCATCGAATTGCTGACCGAGCAACGAAACGTTCATTAATGTGACTGTAAGACTTTGTTACCCAAGGACGAGGCATTCTTTCTTGCCCACTGCTGACTTAGCATTGACATACTGACCGAGCCACGAGAGGTTCGCTGATGTGACTGAAGGACTTTTTCACCCGAGTACGAGGCATTCTTGCTTACCCACTACTGACTTAGCATCGAATTGCTGACCGAGCAACGAAACGTTCATTAATGTGACTGTAAGACTTTGTTACCCAAGGACGAGGCATTCTTTCTTGCCCACTGCTTACTTAGCATTGACATGCTGACCGAGCCACGAGACGTTTACCGATGTGACTGTAAGACTTTCTTACCCGAGGACGAGGCATTCTTGCTTAACCACTGCTGACTTAGCATTGAAATGCTGACCGAGCCACGAGACGTTCGCTGATGTGACTGTAAGACTTTCTTACCCGAGGACGAGACGTTCGCTGATGTGACTGTAAGACTTTCTTACCCGAGGACGAGACGTTCGCTGATGTGACTGTAAGACTTTCTTACCCGCGGACGAGGCATTCTTGCTTGCCAACTGCAAACTTAGCATTGTCATGCTGACCGACCCACGAGACGTTCGTTAATGTGACTGTAATATTTTCTTACCTGCGGACAAGGCATTTTTACTTACCCACTGCTGACTTAGCATTGGCATGCTGACAGAATCACGGGACTTTCGCCGATGTGACTGTAGGACTTTCTTACCCAAGGACGAGTCATTCTTGCTTACCCACTGCTGACTTATCATTGACATGCTGACCGAGCCACGAGAGGTTCGCTGATGTCACTGAAAGACTTTCTTACCCAATGAAGAGGCATTCTTTCTTGCCCACTGCTTACTTAGCATTGACATGCTGACCGAGCCGAGACGTTTATTGATGTGTCTGTAAGGCTTTCTTACCTGAGAACGAGGCATTCTTGCTTACCCACTGCTGACTTAGCATTGAAATGCTGACCGAGCCACGAGAGGTTCGCTGATGTCACTGAAAGACTTTCTTACCCAATGAAGAGGCATTCTTTCTTGCCCACTGCTTACTTAGCATTGACATGCTGACCGAGCCGAGACGTTTACCGATGTGTCTGTAAGGCTTTCTTACTTGAGAACGAGGCATTCTTGCTTACCCACTGCTGACTTAGCATTGAAATGCTGACCGAGCCACGAGACGTTCGCTGATGTGACTGTAAGACTTTCTTACCCGAGGACGAGACGTTCGCTGATGTGACTGTAAGACATTCTTACCCGAGGACGAGGCATTCTTGCTTGCCAACTGCAAACTTAGCATTGACATGCTGACTGACCCACGTGACGTTCGTTAATGTGACTGTAATATTTTCTTACCCGCGGACAAGGCATTGTTACTTACCCACTGCTGACTTAGCATTGGCATGCTGACAGAACCACGAGACTTTCGCTGATGTGACTGTAAGACTTTTTTACCCGTGGACGAGGCATTCTTTCTTACCCACTGCTGACTTAGCATTGACATGCTGACCGAGCCACGAGAGGTTCGCTGATGTGACTGAAAGACTTTCTTACCCAATGAAGAGTCATTCTTGCTTGCCCACTGCTTACTTAGCATTGACATCCTGACCGAGCCACGAGACGTTTGCCGATGTGACTGTAAGACTTTCTTACCCGAGGACGAGGCATTCTTGCTTACCCACTGCTGAGTTAGCATTGACATGCTGACCGAGCCACGAGACGTTTACTGATGTGACTGAAAGACTTTCTTACCAGAGAACGAGGGATTCTTGCTTACCCACTGCTGACTCAAAGTGCCTGTAATGTCAACGGGCCTGTAATGAACACCAAAGATGATCTGGCATCTTAGGTGATTGCAACGCATACAATGACTCCAGGCCTTCTGGACATGCGACGCTCGAAAACAAACCGTTCATCTTGGTGGTGACGACGGTGTGTCCACACGCGGAATCGGTGGCCATCCCATCAAGAACAAAAGCTGGACTCGTAATTAACGATCATCCGCTGCCATTCCGAGTGGCTCCATGAGAGTCTAGTACCACAACATTGCACTCTTTGGCGACGATGCACTGGTATTGAAGGCAATCGTCGTAAGGGTCTGCGTGCGTGTAATCCTACGTCGTGTAGCCGTCTGCCAATGGTGCTGGCACTACTCAGACGATGCACGGAGGGCACCACTGCTCGCTGAATATCCGCAATCGTGTTAACTGGATCAATCCGCTCATGTCGGGCAATCCGTCGGTCGTCTCTCCCCGTGAGTCGTCTATGTCTCCCAGACCCTTCCTGTCGCTGCTGTGTGCCTAGTTCTATCTACTGCCGCCAACAGGGGACTATGGTGATACCTGCATGATCATTATGGCGCGCAAATGGCAATAAAACCATTCCTCTTCGCGGAGCCCAACGATACGATCATTCTCGAACATCTACAACTGCTTGAATTGCTTCTGAACTTTCCTTGGCTCCTAGGCATACTTCACTTGCAAAGGATGCAACTCACAGAACAGCACTACCCAGAATGGCAAACACGCGCAACGGAACTCCATTATATACCCGGTCAGGAATATCGCTACGACCCTTCCTTGCTTACGTGGCATGCATGGCCAAGCGTGATACTTGAATCATTTGCATGTCTCACGATGTCAAACCTACCCACCAAGTTCTATTCGTGTCGGTTGCTTCCTTTGGGTGCAACTATTCTTTTGGCGGTAAGTGTAATTTATATATTCATCATTGTGTGAATTATTTCTCGTTGTAAAATTTAAATTTCTTTTTTGTTCTAAGAATTTCCATGTTAGAAAAAATTAGTCACATTTACCGTTTTAAGTTAAACTTAGCTGAAAGTAGGATAAGCGTTTCAGAATCCGTGACGAATTTTGAAAACGAAAAGAATGTTTGTCTGGTTTAAAAATATACATATTTTCTTACTGAAGAAAGGCTATAGCGTATTAAATCCTTTTATTTTTGTGGTGTATTGAGCACAAATATTCGCCAAACTTTCGCACTCCACTGAGATGCTTTTTCAAGGCAATTGTAGACATAAAAGTATGTGTACTATTGTCTACCATTATGTCTAGCATTGCCTTGAGAAAGCCTCCCAGTGGAGTGAGAAATCTTGGAGAATCTTTGTGCTTACTACATCACAAAACTAAACGGATTTAATACGATATATGTATTCCTTGAGTATTCAGAGTCTGCTGTATTTATAATTGAGTGACGATTTTTGTAAATTCATATGGTCTTTTCAGAGAAAAGAAGAAAGTTCTTTATCAGGCATCAACTATCGGCAATAATCGAAACAAGGATGTTATTTATGGAATATGAGGGGTACAGAGACATGTTTTAATATTTTTTTCAAAAATAAAAGACCATTGATACCGGGTTTAAAAGAACAAACACAATGAGCGAAAATCAAGCTTGACCAATAAAGAAAAGGTTCCACCAAAAAAAAAAAAACAAGAACAACAAAAAAAATTGACTTATAGAAAATGCAATTGAACAAGGAATATGAAGTAGAAGCACATTTTTTATTTTCCTACGATTGTATGCTAGTAAAGTGTACCATATGCTTCTCAGGGATTCAATTATCCACCGTCTGGAACTCGAATTGAAGAGTGTTATGACACAGAATGTTCCCAAGATAGATCAGAATGAGAAATGATGGATTTTTGAAATAGGCAATAATCAAGCCTTTATTATTTCTTGTTTACGAGTTAGATTTGATAATCTAAAAGAATGGGTATTTTGATCCTTATTACATACACCATTTTTTTTGTGTGTGAGAACTGAATGACACACCTGACTCTGACGGTATGTTGGTTATCCTGGGATGGAATTGTCTGGATCGTCTTTCAATAACGCCATATCAGGAAAGGATCTTCTAGCGTCCACTTTATTTTTTACTTAGAAAAGTATAAATATCTGATGCCATAGTGTCTGTTTCAGACAGACTGCTCTTCCTCCGATGTTGTGTTCATTTCGCTGTATTTGTACCCCTTACCTGAATTTTGCGTTCCTTCAAGCGGATGGAAAGGTTTATTTTTGTTTGACTTCACGAGAATGCATTACATATACAAGCTACAGTGCACACTTAGCTTTGTAGTAATCTGGAATCGGAGTTATAGGCAACGGATCATATTTCTTATCTTTAGGGGATTTTTAAAAACAATTTTGCCCTTTGTTAATTTAGAGAAATCATTAAAAGTAGTTATGGAAATTAATGGATTATACTTCAAAATGACGAAGCGCGTTGTCCTTTTATCGAACTTAGCTAATGTAGTGGAGCCACTAACTTTATCAAAATCCTTAAAACTTCTTGATACGTCTGTCTATGATGCAAGTAGTCATGCCTCAGAAAATTTGAAAACCACATTGTCCTACAACGGAAATCGGATCCGCATCTCCTACAATACATTCCAGTGTATTACCGTTACACCACACAGAACGACGAACCTCCAAGCGAGTCCCAAAATACACCCTGTCACTTGGAGGTTACTTGTTCTGGGTGATGTTACGGTAACCTACTCGAACATAAATCGGGAGATGCTGATTCGATACCCATTCCAGAATGATGTGATTTTCAAATTTCTGGGACATGTCTGCTTGCGTGATTAATCTGGCATTCATCTGCGAACGTAACGTTTATTTGACCTCTGTCTATGATTTTTAAATCGAATCCTCTGTCAATGGCAATTTTTTCAGAAGTTTTATTTTATTTCGTTTTGCGTCATTGGATTATATTGCCCACTCTGGAGGAATAAGTATAAAACTCAGAAACCTTTCACGACCATTGTATGCATGATATGCGGTGAGATGGCAATAAAACGGAAAAATTTTCCACTACAATCTAGATTTGAGTAAGCCAGATTCTGTCTTATATCGTTTAATATCATAGAAAAGTACGGAATAGTTTGTCTTCAGTACTAGTGTAACTAAAATATTGGGGTGGTGATTGTTGATAACACTGCGACACTCTTCAAAGAATGATTTCTTAATTTTCCGGATACCAAATACAGAACATCTTGCACATAGGGTACCTAAATCGGAGGCTTCCCGGTAGAAGATGAAGGCAGTGTTGATTCAAATCTGCCCCCGAAACGTTCGTACAATAAGGGTGACAGAGGAGTTTCCATGGGAATGCCTGCAATTTTACTAAACATCTTATCATCAGCTTAAAATTGTGCCCATGAGTTGCAGCTGTTAATGAGCTGAATCACATATTCGACTTCATTCGTTGACAGGTGTGTTACAAAAAAATGCCGAACCGAAATACCAAAGTGCCTCAGCCACTAGGACGTTCGAGAACAGATGCACCATAAAAATAAGGCTGTCTAACAGTCAAATGTTAATGCTTTCGCGGAAATCAATAGAATTCTTATGTATTAATGCTGCGGTTCCGTAAAGAGGAATATCTTTGTGTTAGTATTTACCAAGGTAACATAATTAAGAAGAACCAATGGTAGACAAACATTAGGTCTGAAAACCAGCTCGGTTTTTTCAGTAACTGGGAAGAAAACTTCCGTATCAGACCTAGTATAATCCCGACTTAATTATTTGCAGTTAAATGGAAAACTAATAGGTTTGTTCTTTACCGAATGTTCAAAATGTAGTACTTCATTTGCACAGAAAGAACAATATGTACCTAAAAGCCTCAATCCAACGATACGCATTACTGATGTTGTACAAACGAAACTCCAGTTAATCTTTCCCTTTTTCCACTAATGTGACTTCTTTTCCCTTGGTCGTCGACCAATCTCATGTTGGGGGAAAGTTGATTTAAGGTACTGTATTGCGAGAGTCAAAAAATACACATTTGGTGTTGATACCAGGGAACTCCCAAAAATCGACTTGGAGACCTGAAACCAATGTCCAGTTTCTTCTATAAAAATACTATAAAGCAATATTTCATTACAGTATAACAAGACAAAAAAAATTGTTTTCCTGAATTCTTTCATTTCGGAAGTTTTCATTCCTAATATTATAATATGTTCAGTTACATTCGATTTTTAATCAGTAAATAAAAGACAAAAATTAAAAGTTTTTAAAAGTTGTTGAAACATTGTACTTTAAAAACATTTACATCATTAAGTGTATTAAATAGTAACAAGGAATAATGTTGATTTCGATTATTTGGAAATGACGGTGTTTTCAACTTCCAATTTCCGCTTGATTGAGTTATTTATGGGTAGTAAAACAATGTTCTTGTCTTTACCGTTCAAATAAATCTAATATTGTCATGTAAGAAATAGCTCGCGTAATAAAGATATAATTATTACATGGTATCTTAACAAACGCACCACTAAAAATTTGATTTTTATGACAAAATGTCATGGGATTTAGGAAGCCTGCGTGATAGATGTAATACGAAGAGAAGATTTCATTGAACAATTTTCAAAAACCGTCGACACATTTTGATAACGGTAAAGGAGATTTTGTTTGATCATTTAAATAACGAAACCCAATTAACTTTTTGCATAAAAATCAGAACTGAAACTAAACTGTATTCGGCTTAATTAGCTAGTTTGAATCCTGTGATATTAGCAGGCTGGGCTCCAAAAACAGGAATTCCTGCTTTTTTTACTTTAACAACCACTGTGAGCAACTCGGTGGAATATAATCAGCCGCTGATCCCTAATTAACTGGCACTGATTCCTGGAAGGGGAGACAGAAACAATGCGGTTGCACAAACGCAATACCCATGTCTTATATAGATTCGAAGCCAGACATAATTCAGATAAATGGTCAGAATCCAAAGCTTACACCAGTGGTCCTGACAGTAGGCCGTATGTTTTTTTAGCATTTCCCTGTGATCGTTATCAGTTATATGACTCGAATCACTAGTTGCATCTCTCGCACACTCACTTCTATTTGCAGATTTGCAATTCAGTGCAGCTCGAACGGTATGCCTGATAAAAATATACTGATATACATGTAAAAATACTATGTGATAAGTTATTTATTTTCATGGTATTGTAGTCAACGCTGCTGCAATTTCCACAACAAATGAGCTCTGTACTTCGTCTTACGTTGTACATTTCCTCTTTTTAGTATGTGTTAGAATTCTTTTAGATTCAATGGCAATTTGTTGAACGACGATGCTGAGAGGTGGCTTATGGTCGAAGGCTGAAATAGGAAGTCTTGAGCAGTCATTTAAAATATCCGACATTATCATTATTTCTTACATCTTTTAGTTCTTAACGCATATCTTCATTAGAAATGAACATGTTCTACAGTGGAAGGCAGATTTGGCATCATTCTGCTAAAAGTGAAAACACCCAAATTCTGTAAAAAAAGAAAAAAGTGTTTAATTACTGCACAATTATGTTTAACGTGAGAAATATGCGTGAAATGCATATTTCTATAATTTGGATTTCTGAAATACGGAAATTTGTTTAAAACAAAAGGTCATTTTAAACCGAAAGAAATATTTTTCTTTTACAAGTAGCTTGCAGTATATTCACCAAAAGAAAATTTATATTTAATCTGTTTAATGGGTACTTGTATAGCTTTTAAAAAAGATGTCAATCAAAGAAAAAGTGATATGAATCGCTTATCGAGGACATGAACTACTCCAGCTGAAGAATTAAGATACATGAAACCCTATTACGGTATGAACGAGCTGTAAACCAACGGCATTAGATGTTGATATCCGTTTTTTGATCACCTATCAACCTAATCAACATATATTCTTCTTCTGAATGAAAATCTCCCATTTTCGTTCTCCTGTGGACGGTGCACTTTTAGCATGCAAAACAATGACGTTAAATTTTCTAAGATGTCTGATATCCGTCCTAGACTAAATATCTTCTCGGAAGTTTCAAGAAAGTCTTTTAATCGTGGTAATGTTTGAAGTGGGTCTTTTATTTGGTTATTCTGACCACTTTCATTTTCTGAAGTTTGCACACAATTTATCTTAGACAGTAAATTTCTTTGTAGCCATCAATTCCTTGTAGCAATATGCACAGTTTATATATTTAACGAAGAATAACAAACATATATGTAACTTTAGTGAGCCGATCAAAGAACATAAAATTCTTGACTTGCTACATCAGCATGGATCTCATCATTCTTTCAGAAGGATATGACTTTCTACTGGAGCTGGGAGAGTGATTCCATAATTTATCCCCTTAACAGCCACCGTATTCATTTAGAGGAAGAGGAGTGAGTGCGTTATGTTTTCATTCAGGGAGTAAATATGCTTGCATATTTGGTGCGAAATGTAATGAAGTTCATTAGTTTTATATTCAGTTCAAGCGTTTTCTTCAAAAATCCATACTTCCTTATGCTGCCAGTGCCTGTCTGTAGATGCTGTCATGTACATACTAACAAGGAAGTAATAAATGTTACACTTGAAATTATTGTAGAGTGTCTTTCTGACATAGCATCGTCTTCAAATGTTGTAGTGCTCTCGGGAATCGTATACAAAGAACATACGAATACGTTGAGAATTATGAATTAAATTCATTTTTGAATTATTTGGTGTAATGGTTCAAATTATTTCGGAAATCATGAAAGTAGGAAAAGGTTTTGCTGTACTAACATTAATATAATCTGCCAGAACACATTAACTCAACTAACGCCCTACTAAAATACCTTATCAAAATATTTTTAAGTATGCCTCAAATTACTTCATTTTACTCTCCTGTGGCCCTACACAAATGTGTCCTAACATTTCGCTCCTACAATTTCTACTCGTAGTCTCCCTTTTTATCTCATTATTTGCATATCTTGTTCCATTGGTGCAATTATTGCAAATAACTATGCGATTGAATCTCCAAATCTCATGAATTTGTCCTCATAAGCCTTTAAGTGTTTCGAATGAGGGACCAAAATTCTGCATTTGGACGTTTCCATTCCCCTGTTTATTTCTCTGAATGTGAATTTGCAGCTATACCTGCCTGATGGTATGACTTTATATGTGAGGCATGATACATGGTTAGACAAGGTCATGCTTAGTGAGATTAAACTGAGGTTTAATGCTGTATCCCTCCTTGATTGTACTTTTGACTATGATACGTTTTTATGTCAAGTTCTGTAGCACCGTAATGCAGAAAATCAAATCGAAAGTATTATATAAAGGAGATAATGGAGATGAAATTACATTGTATAAAAGAGATGAAATTTAGAAAGAATGATATTTTTTAATATTCAAGATAACTGTACAGCGTAGACGTGAGATCCCAATTTACATTTGGTTTAAAATTGTTTAAATGGCCGGATCCTATTTAGCAGATATTTGTATGCTCTTATTTCCAACATATACTATTTTTTACACAAAAACACTGTGGGAAAACATACTGCCAAATAAACTCTGTTGTTTCCGTGTTTCTGTACAAAGAGTAATAATCCAGTATAATTGGATGAAACATTACGCGCAATAAATAATATGACAAAATTGTGGCACAGGTCGGATGTACGCATTCTTAATATGAAAGGATTTACACCAAAAAAAAAAAACTTTCCCACTCCATATCAGTTTCTTCACAATAAAAGGAGTTTCATTCAGCGAAAAAATAGGTTCTCGTGAAACGACGATAGCGTTCCAGTGTACATGAAAGCCCAACAAAGTGAGGTACCCAAGAGCCTTCGTAATCATCTGTAAAAAAACGTTTTCCAGTTAGGGGCTTATTCGATTCATTCATTGCTATACCTATATATATATATTTTTAAATTTAATACCCAAAACAATGATTTTAAACTTTATTTTATCCACTCAAGAGTTGACATTCGATGTTCTAATATAATGCACAGTTGAAGATTTCTTCAATTGTTTCAACTGAGAAATGGACTTGTCAGGAAAATCATTTCTTACCGGATCTTGCTCTCAAATATGAGTAGTAATTGATCCAACCTTTAAGGAGCCAATATACAAGATAATTAAATTTCGTACAGGTGAATTTCGTCCAACAGAATATGTAAAATTACTTCAATAATTTCCTGCAATACCAACACTAATTTCAATGTAAATCTCCGTATCCTTTGTTACGGAAGTCAGTTTGATCACAAACTCTGCAGAATTTGAGTAATATTTTTATCCTACCAGTGTGTGACTTTGTTCCTGTTTTCTACAATTCTTGAGGCATCAGAAACTTTTTTGAAATTTTAAAAGGAAATCTTAAGCTTTAGAAAAACGTAAGATTTAAAACTCATTCGACACAAGTGTCTTAAACAATCAAAAATTAAAAAAAAATGATACTGCACCTCCTGTTCCATCCTGCGACCGATAGCCGTTTTCTGTAGTTTGTTGAATAACCTGGAACGACTATTCTAGGAAATCTCAATTTAGGAATATTCCTAGAATGATCTAGAAATATTGAATTTCCCATGTCTCACATTTTATTACTTTTTTAAAAAAAACAGCCAAAAAATATATTGTGTTATATAGAAAGTAAGGTATGAAAATACAAGAAAACAGAAAAGTGCTAATTACCGTATATACACGTACAGATCAGTCCAAAATGTTGTCGCGATGATTTGCCACGACGTGCTTCCATCGTTTGGGCAGCTGCTGCATACTGTCCCTGTAGCACAGTTGCCGCTTAGACGCAAATCAGTGAGTAAATGAGTGTTCGACATCGTCCCACTTGGTAAAAGGCTGTACGTCCGCCAAGTGGTGCATCGACCGGAAAAGTGTGTAACGTATACTCTAGATTCAGTTTCCTTTTGATTTTACTATCTCTCGTTATTTTATTTTCCTATGTAAATTATCTTCTTACTTAACGAGATGTTATTTCTCCCGCTGAATGATATGTGGCAACGAGTGTAGTCATGACGTGGTGGTAGGCAGTATAAATAGGCGCGTTCAACGATACCTAGGAGAGCGTTTGTTTATAAGCGTAGAGAGAGCTTTTGTGTTACGTGAGAGAGCTTTGTTTTATGTGTAAAGAGATCTTCGTTTGGTGTAAAGAGAGCTTCGTTTATGTGTAAAGAGATCTTCGTTTGGTGTAAAGAGAGCTTCGTTTATGTGAGAGGAACTTCGTTATATGTGAGAGCCAGATATCGAGTAGTTGTGTAACCTTTGAAGTATGTGTGGATAATATCAGGAGTTTCCCTAATAAAAGGTTTTCTTAGTAAGTACGTTTTTCTCAGTTCATAGTTTTGTCAGACCTCTGTCCGGCTGTTAGGTCTCTTTCATTAAGTGTTACTATTAACAACCAGCATAAGACTTTATTCATCTTAATTACTACTACATCATTACTAGCAGTTAAGCTTATTCATTAACAATTACTACAACTACTACCAGTAGAAAGCTTAATTCATTATAAGTAGTAGTCTGATAGAGCAATGTCCAAGGAGTAGGCTGAGTACTGCAGCAGCACCCAGCCCATGTCCCGGATCTTGTGACAGGTCACCTGTGCTGTGTGAGGTCTCGGTCCATCCTGCTGTAGGATGACGCCAGTGGCGTTAAGCGGCGCTGGCCGTTTCGACGTGAGCGATTCTTGCAGATTGTCGAGCTGTTATCAGTACATGTCAGCATGGATAGTGGTGCTGTCCGGCATTATCTCAAAAATCACACACGACAACAGGACCTTTCGTGGTTGTAAACCGGCTTTGGAATTCGGCATGGGCTTCTGTTTTGAGTCCAACAACTGCTTGTTCGCGCTGACTTATACAAACAGGACTCATTTCTGGTCACCTATCGCAATGACATGCATGAACGGCTCAACATGGTCACGTGCAAAGAGAAACGGAAGCACGATTTGCTTTTTCTAAAACGTGAGTTAATGGGGTACACAAACTCCTCTCTTGTGCAAGTTACCAATTTGATGCAGGTTCATAAAAATGCTCGTGTAGGTAATACCCAGCTGTCAAATCCGCGTCTGATATCTAAGAGCTAAATGCAAACTAAATAGGTTTTATCTACATCCATTTTAAATGAGATTCTTGTTGTTTATAATATATCACAAAAAATGCAATATCACAGAGCTACCTTCACACAACTCTGAAAGTTATCTTACTGCGAAAGCACATTTCTTATTCGTAAGGGAGTAAACTTCTGTGTTACATAACACGATAGGCAACTTGTTCAATAACCACCTTTGACAAAATGACGAAAAAAGGCTTACACAATTAATCAGATTAAAAGACTATATTTACAAGTTTAAACACATATGATAGGTAAAAAAATGAGATCTTTCGATCACACTAGTGATCTTCTTCAGGTCGACCACACAACGGCATCATAGCACAACGACACGCAACATATGCACTGAGTGGCCACTTTATTATGACCACCCCCTCAGTACTTCGTTGGGCCACCTTTTGCCTTTAATACTGCGTCGATTCTTCGTGGCATGGACTCCACAAGATGTTGATAGGTGGTTTGTGGAATCTGAGACCATGCTTGATGAATAGCACTTTCCAGGAAAGTGAGATTTCAGAGTTGTGGATCCAGCTGTCTGATGGCTCGTTCAACTTCATCCCACAAATTCCCAATGGGGTTGAGATCTGGAGATTGTGGGGCCCACCTAAGCAAAGCAAACTCACAGGTACGTTCCTGAAACCAATCCTGTAGAATACGAGCACTATGGCAGGACGCATTATATTGTCGAAAGTAGCTATCACCATCAAGATAAACCATCCACATTACAGGATGCACTTAGTCCGCAACGATGTTTAGATATAATGTGACAGTCAGACGTTGATCAACACGAATTAAAGAGCCCAAAGCATGCCAGAAAAACATTTCCCAAACCATAACGTTGCCTCCACCAGCTTGAAGGGTTGTAGCAATGCATTTGGGGTCCATGCTTTCGTGCGATTTCCGCCAAATTCTCACTCGGCCATCAGCATGGCGAAAATGAAAACGTGATTCATCGGACCACATAATTTGTTTCCAATTATCGACTGTCCAATCCTTTTCTTCCTGTGCGAACAGGAGACGTTTTCTCTTGTTAACTACAGACAGCAAAGATGTTCGAACAGGCCTTCGGCTGCCATATTCCATCCGATGCAGTGTACGGTGAACAGTGCTTGCAGAGATCATTTGAGAGGATCCTTGATTAAGATGGTCTGTAATTCGCTGCACTGTTGCCCTTCTCTTGTCTGTTAACAGTCTGGACACTCTCCGTTCCGCCCGAGCAGTCACTAGTCGATGACGACCACACGCTGCACGTAGAAACCCAGTTTTTTGGCTGACAGTCCAGTCTTTAAACACTTTAACAACAGCTGCTCTGGAACATTTCACGAATGCGACGTGTTCGGTGATGCTCGCTCCATGGTTCCGAGCTCCCACAATCATCCCACGTTGAAAGTCCGTCAAATCGCATTTCTTACCCATCTCGTCACCCAAAAATCTCTTCTACTACTGTCGCAAGCACTAAGCTTTCCCTTTTATACTAGCCTAGCCCTCTGGCGGCAACAGCGTGTAGTCATAGCTGATATGCTTAAAACTGTCAGGTGGTCATAATAAAGTGGCCACTCAGTATATATATATATATATATATATATATCATCATCATCATCATCATTGTCAACCATTATCAATCCACTGCTGGACGAAGGTCTCCCCACGTTTCCTCCACAACTGTCTGTCTTGTGCCAGTCTCCTCCATGTCACCCCTGCATACTTTCGAATTTCATCCACCCATCTCATATGTGGTCTTCTTCTGGGTCTTTTCCTGTCCCTTGGAATCCAATCTAAAATTTCGGCTGTCCATCGATGATCTGTCCTTCTGGCAGTATGTCCAGCCCATTGCCATTTCAGGGATTTAACTCTGATCATGATGTCTTCCACTCTTGTCATTTTTCGGATTCACGAGTTCCTCTTCTTATCTCTCCTGGTTACACCAAGTACGCACCTATCCATGCTTCTTTGAGTTGTCTGCAGCCTTTGTATGTCTCTTTTAGTTAAGGTCCACGTCTCTGCACCATACGTAAGCACTGGAAGGATGCATTGATCAAACACTTTTCTTTTAAGACATAATGGCATATTGCTCTTGAAAATTATGCTGTTTCTTCCAAAAGCTCTTAAGGCAAGTTTTGTACGCCGATTAATTTCTTCATCAATGTGACCCTCACTTGATATCTGCTGTCCAAGATAAACGTACGTGTCTGTTATCTCCAGCTTTTCTCCATCAATCGATAAATCTTCATTTCTTGTAAAAGCATTGAACATCACTTTTGTCTTCTGAAAGTTCATTTTTAATCCCACTGCTTTACTCTTGTCAGCAAGTTCCTGGATCATACTCTGCAGCTCTGATGGGCTAGTTGCAAAAATGACTACGTCATCAGCAAAACGAAGGTGGGTTAGATAATCTCCATTAATCTTTATCCCCTTGTTTTCCCAGCTCAGTGACTGAAAAACACCCTCCAATGTGGCATTGAAGAGCTTCGGAGATATGGTGTCACCTTGTCTCACTCCCTTTCCAATTTTTATGTGTGTTGTATTTTCAAACAGCCTAATCTTTGCACTTGCATTTTCATAGATGTTATTAATAATATTAATGTATGCATCTTCAATACCGCAGGTTTTCAGAGCCATTGTAACTGCTGATGGTTTCACCGAATCAAAGGCTTTTTCATAATCGATAAAAGCCATGCACAATGGAAGTTCATATTCCCTCGCTCTTTCAATTAGTTCTCTCAGCACATGGATATGATCTATTGTGCTGTAGCCACTCCTGAATGCAGCTTATTCTCTCGGTTGAGCCATGTCCAGTGTTACCTTCAAGCGGTGTGAAAGAACTTTAGTGAAGATTTTATAAACTACTGATAGGAGGCTGATAGGTCTGTAGTTTCCGAGATCCTCAATGTCACCTTTCTTATGTAGCAGGATCATTGTAGCAGTGTTCCAATCCTCAGGAATCTTTCCTTCATTAAGGCATCGAGTGAAAATTTGGGCGAGTACTGTTTCGATTTCTCCACTTGCTTCTTGTATGATGTCTACAGTAATTCCATCTTCTCCTGGAGCTTTTCCCCGCTTCATGTTCTTGATTGCATGTGCAACTTCTGCTGGAAGGACTGGAGGAACTCTGGTACTGGTATCTTTCATGATGTCTGGAGTGCATGTATCATCCCTTTCATATAATTTGGAGTAGAAATCTTTCACTCTTGTCAAAATTTCGCCTCTATTTCTTGTTACAGAACCATCTTCTTTTCTCAGTGCCATAATCTGTTTTCTTCCCTTACTGAGATGTCCCGTTGCTATCTTTAGGCTTTGGTTGTTTTCAATTGCTTTCCTCACTAGTTCACAGTTGGATTTTCTTACGTCTTCAGTGATACTTTTTCGTACTGTCTTGCATAGCTCTATATATTCCACTTTGGAAGTCACATCTTTTTTAGTTGTCCTCATCTCTCTTCTTTTTTGCATCAACATTTTCGTTTTTCCTGATAATTTATTTACATGCAACTTGTTCTTAGACCCAGCTAATTTTGTTGCTGTTTCCATAAGAGCTTTGGTTACTTTTCTGTTAACTTCAGAGATGTCCACTTCTTCCGATGTTAGGCCTTCTAAAGCAGAGAACCTGTTCTTCAGTTCCAACTTGAAGGTATTATGGTGTTTTTTAAGGTTGGTTATGTCAATAGATTTTGTTTGTCTTATGAGCTTGCCACGTTCCAGTTTAGTGTTGAGGTGCATCTTACATCTCACCAATCTATGGTCACTACCTGTGTTGAACTTGTTTAGCACACTGCAGTCTTCTATGACGAATTTTTTGTTACACATAATAAAATCAATTTCACTTGTCGTCCCATTTGGATGTCTCCATGTCCATTTCCTGTGTGGCTTTTTCTTGAAAAAGGAGTTCAAGATGAAAAACCCTCCTGCCTCTGCAAACTCAACGAGAGTATTTCCACGCTGGTTTCTGTTGCCGTGACCGAATTTACCTACTGAAGTTTCATTCTGTTGCCGTTGCCCTATTTTTGCATTGAAATATCCCATAATTATTTTCAAGTGCTGCTTACCTTTATTATTTAGATGACAAATTTCCTCATAAAATTCTTCAATTTCTTCTTCAGGATGACTTGTGGTGGATGCATAAGTTTAAATAATCTGAGCCTGGTATCTTCTCGATAGTTGGATAACGAGTCGTGCAGCTCTGTCAGAGGAACTTTCAACTTCTACAACTTTATCCTTCAGTTTCTTGTTTATTATAAATCCAACACCACTAGTTCTGCCAGTATCTGTCCCACGATAGTAGAAGAGATGTCCACTTTTCAGTTCGATGAGATCTTCTCCTTTTCTCCTTACCTCACTTAGCCCCACGATGTCCCACTTGATCCTTTGTAGTTCCTCTTCCAATTCAAGAAGCCTTGAATCAGAAGATAGGGAGCGTCCATTGTACATTGCCAAGGTCAGCATCATATGGCAGCCTAGTCCGGTCCTCCGGGGATTCTTAGCACCCTCTGCCTTCATGTCGCACTGGCCGCTGCCTTGGCCAGGTACATTCCAGCTGCCGGAGACTGAGGGCCAAGATTTAAGTTGTGGAGTCATTTTGGAGGGGTTTGGCCATAACTCACCACGCTGGCCAAGCGGGTTGGTGAATATATATATATATATATATAATTTTGTTGGGATGTAAGGTCAGGTGATGCGTAACATCACAACTTCTCCTTGGCAAATGTCAACCCCGTCTTCTCGTGGTGCATTCTGTTCTTACTAAAGGGGCTCTGACGACCGCCAATAGCGGTTAACTATACCATCGAGATTAGAGGAAATGCTATCCCACACTCACCAACCCGCTTGGCCAGCGTAGTGAGTTATGGCCAAACCCCTCCAAAATGACTCCACAACTTAAATCTTGGCCCTCAGTCTCCGACAGCTGGATTGTACTTGGTTAAGGCAGCGGCCAGTGCGACATGAAGGCAGAGTGTGCTAGGAATCCCCGAAGGACCAGACTAAGCTGCCATCTGATGCTGACCTTGGCTACGTACAATAGAGGCTCCCTATCTCCTGATTCAAGGCTTCTTGAATTGGAAGAGGAACTACAAAGGATCAAGTGGCACATCGTCGGGCTAAGTGAGGTAAGGAGAAGAGGAGATCTCATTGAACTGAAAAGTGGACATCTCTTCTGATATCATGGGACAGATACTGGCAGAACTAGAGGTGTTGGGTTTACAATAACAAGAAACTGAAGGACAAATTTGTAGAAGTTGAAAGTTCCTCTGACAGAGCTGAACGACTCGTTATCCAACTCTCAAGAAGATACAAGGCTCAGATTATTCAAACTTATGCACCCACCACAAGTCACCCTGAAGATGAAATTGAAGAATTTTATGAGGAAATTCGTCATCTAAATAATAAAGGTAAGCAGCACTTGAAAATAATTATGGGAGATTTCAATGCAAAAATAGGGCAACGGCTACAGAATGAAACTTCACTAGGTAAATTCGGTCACGGCAACAGAAACCAGCGTGGAAATACACTCGTTGAATTTGCAGAGGCAGAAGTGTTTTTCATCTTGAACAATTTTTTCAAGACAAAGCCACACAAGAAATGGACATAGAGACATCCAAATGGGATGACAAGTGAAATTGATTTTATTATGTGTAACAAAAAATTCAACATAGAAGACTGCAGTGTGATAAACAAGTTCAACACAGATAATGACCATAGATTGGTGAGATGTAAGATGCACCTCAACACTAAACTCGAACGTGGCAAGCTCATAAGACAAACAAAATGTATTGACATAACTAACCTTAAAAAACACCATAATACCTTCAAGTTAGAGCTGAAGAACAGATTCTGTGCTTTAGGAGGCCTAACATCGGAAGAAGTGGATATTTCTGAATTTAACAGAAAAGTAACCAAAGCTCTTATCGAAACAGCAACAAAATTAGCTGGGTCTAAGAACAAGTTGCATGTGAACAAATTATCAGGAAAAACCAAAACGTTGATGCAAAAAAGAAGAGAGATGAAGACAACTAAAGAAGATGTGATTTCCAAATTGGAATATATAGAGATATGCAAGACAGTACGAAAAAGTATAACTGAAGACGTAAAGAAGTTCAACTGTGAACTAGTGAGGAAAGCAATTGAAAACAACCAAAGCCTAATGATAGTAAAAGGACATCTCAGTAAGGGAACAAAACATATTAGTGCACTGAGAAAAGAAGATGGTTCTATATCAAGAAATAGAGGCGAAATCTTGACAAGAGTGAAAGGTTTCTACTTCAAATTAAGTGAAAGGGATGATACATGTACTGCTGACATCATTAAAGGTACCAGTACCAGAGTTCTTCCAGTCCTCCCAGCAGAAGTCGCACATGCAATCAAGAACATGAAGCGGGGGAAAGCTCCAGGAGATGATGGAAATACGGTAGACATCATACAAGAAGCAAGTGGAGAATTCGAAACAGTACTCCCCAAATTGGCACTCGATGCCTCAATGAAAGGAAGATTCCTGAGGTTTGGAACAACACTACAAAGATCCTGCTACATAAAAAAGGTGACATTGAGGATCTCAGGAACTACAGACCTATCAGCCTCCTATCAGTGGTTTATAAAATTTTCACTAAAGTTCTTTCACACCGTTTGAAGGTAACACTGGACATGGCTCAACCGAGAGAACAAGCTGGATTCAGAAGTGGCTACAGCAAAATAGATCATATCCACGTACTGAGAGAATTAATTGAAAGAGCGAGGGAATATTAATTTCCATTGTGCATGGCTTTTGATCGATTATGAAAAAGCCTTTGATTCGGTGAACCATCAGCAGTTACAATGGCTCTGAAATCCTGCGGTATTGAAGATGCATACATTAATATTATTAATAACATCTATGAAACTGCAAGTGCAAAGATTCGGCTGTTTGAAAATACAACACACATAAAAATTGGAAAGGCAGTGAGACAAGGGACACCGTATCCCCGAAGTTCTTTAATGCCACATTGGAAAATGTCTTTTAATCACTGAACTGGGAAAACGATAAGATAAAGATTAATGGAGATTATCTAACCCACCTTCGTTTTGCTGATGACGTAGTCATTTTTGCAACTACCCCATCACAGCTGCAAAGTATGATCCAGGAACTTGCTGACAAGATAAAAGGGGTGGGATTAAAAATGAACTTTCATAAGACAAAAGTGATGTTCAATGCTTTTACAAGAAATGAAAATTTATCGATTGATTGAGAAAAGCTGGAGATAACAGACACGTACTTTTATCTTGGACAGCAGATATCAAGTGAGGGTCGCATTGATGAAGAAATCAATCGACGTACAAAACTTGCCTGGAGAGCTTTTGGAAGAAATAGCATAATTTTCAAGAGCAATATGGCATTATGCCTTAAAAGAAAAGTGTTTGATCAATGCATCGTTCCAGTGCTTACGTATGGTGCAGAGACGTGGACCTTAACTAATAGAGACATACAAAGGCTGCAGACAACTCAAAGTAGCATGGAGAGGTGCATGATTGATGTAACCAGGAGAGATAAGAGGAGGAAATCTTGTATCCGAAAAATGACGTGGAAGACATCATGATCAGAGTTAAATCCCTGAAATGGCAATGGGCTGGTCATACTGCCAGGAGGACAGACCATCGATGGACAGCCGAAATTTTAGATTGGATTCCGAGGGACAGGAAAAGACCCAGAAGAAGACCACATGGGAGATGGGTGGATAAAATTCGAAAGTATGCGGGAGTGACATGGAGGAGACTGGCACAAGACAGACCGTTGTGGAGGAAACTTGGGGAGAGCTTCGTCCAGCAGTGGATTGATAATTGTTGACAATGATGATGATGATCCAATTTGGTTAGCTGTGGTATACAACCAGTTCCGGCGAAATGCAAAGAACATAAAAACACATTTTCCAAAATTTGTACACTTTAAAGGCGAAGCGTTTTAGAATAATTCGTACATGTAGAAAGGAGAGATTTATGCTCAATGCTTATGAATTTCCTCCTTTGGTAAAAGAGCTTATTAAAAATCAAAACTCAAAAGGTAGGATTTTTCCAAAGAAAGGGACCTAGAAAATTTGGAATAATTTTCATGGAACTAATAAAATTGTTCAGGGAGAAATTCAAGAATGCCACCCATATTTTTGGGATGAATAATTGTCTCACTTCTCAGTGTAAAATGCAGGAAGTCGTTTCACGTGTTGTTGTTTTAAAAATATATATATAAACAATTCGAGATTAAATTAGGGTCAGGCGAATTACTATGGCCTACAAAATTGGTTACGATTGTCAGTAATCTCAATCTCACCCCTCAAAATAAGCCAGAACGAAGTTTCTTTATCTATCGTTCATTGGGTTACATATTGTAGTTTGTAGGTATATCCTCAATATGTTCTGAATACTTCGAAATTTTTGTCTTCAATCAGATT
Organism: Macrothele yani; assembly: GCA_039090855.1. Lineage (NCBI taxonomy): Eukaryota > Metazoa > Arthropoda > Arachnida > Araneae > Macrothelidae > Macrothele > Macrothele yani. Next base: position 76,607,945 of record CM077017.1, on the reverse strand, counting down.
TTCAGATTACATTAATATTCTTTATCGTACTTAATTTGCTGGGAACTGTTAGGAAGAAGTAAGTAACTTAATTACGTTACACTTTACAGCCAATAAAGAAAAACGTAATATACCAGGTCTTAGATTTCAAAGAAAGATACGAAAAGTGAAAAAAGAAGATAAATCTAATCTGATATAATGTGTAAAATGAATTCGCTATTCTAACTATACAGATGCTGGTTACGACGTAAAACTTTATTTTGGTTACTTCTGTCCACAAATTATTAATTATAAAAAGGGGTTTGGCAAACATACAAATTGGCATTTTCAGTGTGTGCCATTAGGAATATCAGCAATATGTTTACTAATATCAAACGAACTTAAATAAATTCGTTGCACAGAAAATAGTTGGTTTTGACCAATAACCTGTACACGCCGTTCCTACATTCAACAAAGCATGGATTTTCCAGTAAATAGCGTAATCTTCGCGCGATCGTATCTCTCCTTGCAAAACAGGTTCAGCTGATCTTTTCAGATTGGATCTCTTCCATGAAACGAATTCTTTACACAAAGCCATTGAGAAAAGTCTTAAATTGCCGTATGCCAAATAGAGTTTCATCTTAGCGACAATAGTAGTCCTCTTTTTAATTTAGTGGCATGCTGTATTTAGGCCATGGAAGACTTTTGATATCTTTTGCTTGGATGGTTTCTATTTTTTATATTCTTATTCTGGAATTACAGCATACTCCAATTAAGAAAAATGCCAAATCGATATGAACCAGCACAGGATAGTGAATAAAAAACAGCAGAGCTGGTGTTGCTGAAATTTGATTTACAGTGGTACCTTTTGCCTACTTTTCAATTCCATCGTTCACGCCATTGAAACTTGTATGTGAAAATTTCCTTATATTAAAATATTTCTGGGACGAAAGATTACAATCCCTAAATATTTCAAGTCTTATGTATTACGTTTTAATGTGTCAGAGGGAAATTCTGCTTTGGCTATAGAGAATAATTTAAGATTGTCATCTTTTGCGATTCCAAAATTCTTACCACCCGCTTCGAAAATGTACAACTTTTGTCCACATGATGACGAGTTCTACACCCACTTCTCTTATTATAAACGATGTCAAAAGTTCCTGTAGCAAGGTTTTGGTCGAGAGTTTTAAAATAATTCGGCTCAATGTTATGAGACAAAAATGCAAATTTTTCAGTTTCCTCAAAATAAAGATATTTTACAAAGAATGTAAAATTATTTATCTTTTGTCCGTTGTGTTCAATAACACAATTTCGAATACTATACCATATCATGATCAAAAACACGAATCACTCTTTACTCCAATCGGAATGGTGACAATAGAAACCACCCAAATTCGTTATAAATGGAAGTCGTTTAGGATGTAGATCGCCCGTTTCTTTTAGTTGACATGCAATTCTAAGTGTGTACATTCACGGTAGAATCACATTTTCTACAAATCCAAAATATATACAACGAGTAGTAATTTATCAATATCATGATTTAAATTTTCCGAAAACTAAAACTGTTTCTATGAAGATATTCAAATCGCATATCATCAATAGATAGCAGGGATTTTCACTAAGAATAAAATTGGTATTTGCTGTACATGATTTTCTTGCATGGCGAATAAACGCGGGTAAGTACATAAAAATACAAATAACAAGTCAAGTTTTTTAAAGTTCAAATTTAGATATATTGTATAGGAAATTTATTGTTAAGATACATTACTGCAACTTTTTTTAAATGTGTTGAGATGTCAGTTTTTACTCAAAGAGGCATGGAGAGGTTTATGCTTGGTGTAACCAGGAGAGATAAGAAAAGGAACTCGTGGATCCGAAAAATGACAGGAGTGGCAGACATCTTTGTCAGAGTTAAATCCCTGAAATTGCAGTGGGCTGGACATACTGCCAGAAGGACAGACCATCGATGAACAGCCGAATTTTTTTATTGTATTCCAAGGGACAGGAAAAGACCCATAAGAAGACCACATTGGAGATGGGTGGATGAAATTCGAAAGTATGCGTGAGTAACATGGAGAAGACTATCACAAGACAGACCGTTGGGGAAGTAACTTGGGGAGACCTTCATCCAGCAGTGGATTGATAATTGTTGACAATGATGATGATGATGACTACGATCGCATCGTAAAACAGGCTATAAATTAGGTTTCCTATCAAGCATAGTGCACATACATCTAACTAAAAGTTCACATTATGTTCACCAAAAATTATTCTTGTCAACAAGTATTTAAGGGAAAGTTCTTGGATAATTTGGAAGTGCGTGTGTTTCAGCAAAAACTGTTCTAAATACTTGCGAGTACCGCGCGGACAGACTTAGGTGTTGATTCTAATCCCAAAATTATTAAGAACAAAATCCGACGTTTTTGCATTTAGAAAGTACATGTGGCTATATCTACTTGCAGATATAAACCCCACCAAGATAAACGTTATTAATTCTTAATATAAATATGGTTACGTTTTGTCATTTTGGCGATTAAATAATCGCTGACAACAATCACTGCAGAGGTGGTAAAGGGAGAACAAGGTAATTTAAAATTAAATTTATATGAAATACGTTTTTCAAAAAGTTAACGAAAACTTTGTGAAAGTAAGTTTTCTATTAATGAATACCCTTTTTAACGAAACATTCGAAATAACATCTGTGAAAAACATTTAAGGAGTCTTGAAAGGAAATAGAAGAGAAAAAAATAATAGTACACATACATCGAAATAAGAATGTATTACTTCAAAAACTATTTTTAAATTGCAATTGAATTGGCATTCTTCCAAATTTAGAAAACAAAATAAGGCTTTTTTTCTCACTTATCGTATTAGGTATATAACTAAAAATCATATTTTTTGAACGGCACTCTCATTCAAACTGTAATGGTATTGAAAACATCATCAATCAGGAATTCTTGCACAGACGACTACTAAAATTCTTGCTCTGACTACTGTGAATATCAGCAAATATATTCCAGCTCTTTGGAGATCATTAAACGTTCATTATATACATGAAATTTCCTATTCTAATTTCGCGAAATGCTTATTAGATAGACTACAGTAATTAAGCTAATGTGTTAAATATATCGTTGAAGCAATACAATTTTTTTATCGAATGTCCCATCAGGTTCTTACAATTTCTGTTATATATTATCGTGATAGTCATCATCATCAAGAACCATTATCAGTCCGTTGCTAACAGAATGACTCGACAAGCCTCTTCCATAATTTTCAGTCTTAAGCCAGGGTTCTGAATTTCACTAAGGCATGCTTTCGAATTTCATCCATGCACGGGTCACGGGAGCTTCATCCTGTTATTTTTTATCTTCAGAAATCCAGTCTATTAATTGGGTTGGCCAACTGTTGTTAGCTCCTCAGACTATTGTTTTTTGAGTTAATTTATAATTATCGTGATGCTATCAACACTTTCATGATCCGGTTTCATGAATACCTCTTCTTATCTTTAATGGTTATATGAAGCGTGCATCCTTTCATACGCATTCCGGCCCTTTGCAGCGTCTCTGCCAATACGTATATTAAGACCTATCTGTTATGCATTAGTAAGGACAAGTAGGACACATTAATTAAACCTTTGTCCCTTTAGGCGTAATAGAAGATTACTTTAGAAAACTGTACAGCGTCACCCAAATGCTCTTCAATCGAGATGTACATGCCTTTTAATTTCTACTTTGATATAGCTCTCGCTTGATATCAGTTATCAGACGCATATGTAATCACTGGTTACCTCTACAATGCCCACTTTCTTGTTTACTGACGCTCACACTCTTCACCTTCTGTTGTCTAGGACACATTGACTTAAGCCTCCTACCTACTAAATGGTGCCGGGGTGCAAGTGCAATCTGAGTTACCATTTTGCTTTGTGGCCGGGACTTCGTCTTCGGTTACCTAGTCATCGGATGTTATTTTCCTTCCTACCCAATATATGAGCTAAGAAATGTGAATTACGCTTTTTATTTTAAAAATGCACAGGGAACGTTTTTTCAAAGTGCAGTATCTCCATTTTCCGAAATTCATTTTCTGCTGTTATTAAGTGGAACCAATTGTACTACAAATTTCAGGATTTTTTCTGATTGGCATATTTTTTAGAACACGTTATCTTCAGTTACTAGAATTATCGTCCCAACACGCGAAGTTATTTCTAACTTCTATTTTAAATGAAGCACAACGCAATGGTAACTGCCTAAACAGAGTGTCAAATGAAGCCTTTTGACGTGTTTTTAGTTAAAAGAATGCGATATCAATGCATTCATATTTCAAGGTCCATACTTTTTGATAAGTTATATATTTTTTTAATTTCTTATATTATTTATGTTTTAATCGATTAACAACATCTCTAATATTTGAAACACACGTACCATGTGTAGACACGATATTAAGAAGAATTAAGATAAAAAGCAAGCGCAAATGATTTGCAGAATATTAGTTATCATGCCATTCATTTGCTCTTTTCATCTTCGCTTGTCGAAATATTACAGGATATGACCGAAATTTGTCAGTTGGATGCACAACTGTGTTTGAGGAAAAAATGATTCCAACGCTGAACTCTGTTTAGGAATAGTTCAGAAAAGTTGCAGCATTAAGAATATAACAGGATACCTTGTTTTAACTTTATCGCATTGAGTTTTATAGCACTACAAAAAATTAACAAATATCAAAGTAGTTGATTATAAATTACTTCGCACGTGAGACACGACAGATATGAGAGCTATTTTCATGGTTCTCTTATAACTCTGACTTCGGTTGTGTATATGTAATACTATAGATAATTTACAAATATCAGAATAAAACTAATATCTCACCGGAAAACACAAGTTTCACCATGCCATCAGCATGAAAAACGTGGACGATTCGGCCTCGTTTCAGAATATTCTCGATTGGTTCAGAAAAAATTCACAGTTACACAGAACACTTTAAATGTCATGAGCTGGTGAGGTTTTTCTTCCCAAAATATGAACAAGTGAATCGCATTCTATTCCATTCACATCATCAAATGCCAATAATACCGAACCATAACTGGTAATTTATGATGATCTCAGTTTTCTCCAAGTAGTGAATAAATATTCCCTATCAGGAACGGTTGCCTTTAGGGCCAAAATTGTGAACTGGTTAACTGCGAGAAATCAATATAAAATATTTTTCTTCCATAATGTGCCGCAAGCAGTTTTCAGAATATTCACCCTTTATTGTTTTATTTCTGTAAAATCCAGGGGAAAATACAAGGTGTCCGAAAAATGACTCTGCACTAAATGTACAAAATGCGGCAATGTAATAATTAAGAAATTATGAATGGAATTACAGTATAACTGACGCGCAATGTGGAAATGCTCTGTGTCGGGTAACCTTCATGTCTCCCCACCCGGAGGCGAGCGCCGAACCGAATGTCATTCCCGAGCAGTTGGTCGAAGGAGGCAGACCTGTCGATCGATCAGTCGTCTTGACACAAGCACAATGACGTTGATGGTCAAATAGAGAGTGTTTTTAGTGGAACATGTCTTTCACAATGACGACAAGTACACGGTCACAGTGTAAAAACTGTTTTCTGGGAAATTTCGTGATGGTGGCACTGAAAAGGAACGTGTACGCAGATAATCCTTATAAACATCAAGAGCCACAAGCTGAAATAACGACCCCTATCAAACAAATCGCAAACCACCCTGAGAAAGGTATTCGCGAAAATGAGTGCGTAGACACTCATGTTGGTGAAGACTTTCCTCGGGGTATCTAACCAACATGAGTGTGCAGACATGTCTGGACGTCTGTGGGGCCCATTTTCAACAGATCCTGTAAGAACCAGTTCGACATGGTAAGTATTACTTTCAGTACACAGTTATTATTCGGATACCCAGTATGTCCACGAATAATAATTACTAAGTAGTATTCTGAACATATTCGAAAATAAACAACATTGATTCTTTTTTTAATTTTAGGCTCTAGGCAGAAATTATTTTTTATTTTTCTTTTTTTTTTTTTTTTGCATTTCAGTAAATAGTGGATATTCTATGGTTTGATATTTCATCAATTTAGGCAGCTTCTGTGCGACGCTACATGTCTCTTCCTTAATTTTTTTTTTTTTGCGTTTCGGTAAATAGTGGGTGTTCTATGGTTTGATATTTCATCAATTCAGGCAGCTCCTGTGCGACGCTGCATGTCTCTTCCTTAAATTTTTCTTTTGCGTTTCGGTAAATAGTGAAGATTCTATGGTTTGATATTTCATCAGTTCAGGCAGCTCCTGTGCGACGCTACATGTCTCTTCCTTAAATATTTTTTTTTTGCGTTTCGGTAAATAGTGTAGATTCTATGGTTTGATATTTCATCAATTCAGGCAGCTGCTGTGCGACGCTACATGTCTCTTCATTAATTTTTTTTTTTTTTTTTTTGCGTTTTAGTAAATAGTGGAGATTCTATGGTTTGATATTTCATCAATTCAGGCAGCTCTTGTGCGACGCTACATGTCTCTTCCTTAAATGTTTCCCACCAGTGTATAATTTTTGTTAATTTATTGGTTTGTCGGAAAAGTCATGACGTATTTTGGCACCCGATGGGGATTGGGCAGTTTTGGAAGTACTAAAGGCAAAGCGCAGCTCTGTTATCGCTATAGTATTCGACAGGTGCTAGTTCCAGCTGCAGTCTCAAATCAATAGTGAGCGATTTGGTAAATGTGCGGAGATTTGACATCAAGTTGAAGATGGAAGAACAAACTGTGCATTTTCGCCATATTTTACTGTTTTACTTCCGTAAAGGGAAGAACGTGCGTGAAGCTTGTGAAAAGTTGCGTAAAGTGTACGGTGATAATGCTCTACAAGAACGTCAGTGCCAGCGGTGGTTCGCAAAATTCCGTGCTGGTGATTTTGAATTCAATGATGCTCCTCGGCCCGGGAGGCACACCGAGGTTGATGACGTCCAAATCAAGGCATTGATCGAATCAAACCTACGTTACACGATACGAGAGATTGCGGACACATTGCACATGCATCATGCAAGCGTTCACGACCACCTGAAGAAGCTGGGATACGTAAGCAAGCTCGATGTGTGGGTTCCTCATGAACTCAAAAAACTCAATTGACGGCGCGTATAAACATCTGCAATATGCTCATTAAACCTGCAGAAAACGATCCTTTTTTGAAGCGACTGATAATTGGTGACGAGAAGTGAATTTTGTACAACAATGTGCTGCGCAAACGGTCTTGGTCTCGACGTACTGCTTCGCCTCAAACGACATCCAAAGCAGACATTCATCAGCGGAAGGTTCTGGTTTAAGTGTGGTGCGATTTTCAAGGTGTCGTGTTTTTCGAGCTCCTACCACGGAACCAACCAATCAATTCAAATGTGTACTGTCGGTAATTGGACAGTTTGAACGAATCCATCATATAGAAACGTCCAGAGCTCTTTCATCGTAAAGGTGTTGTGTTCCATCACGACAACGCGAGACCACACACAAGTTTAATCACCCGCCAAAATTATTGGAGCTTAGGTGGAAGTGTTGCCCCACCCAGCATACTCGCCTGAACTTGCGCCGTCAGACTTCCACTTGTTTCGCTCTCTTCAACAGTCCTTGCGTGGTATAACGATCAATTCAGATGAGGCTGTAAATCAGCACTTTGTACATGTTTTTCGCCACAAAAGACAGGTCCTTCTATGAACGAGTAATTCTGCAGCTCACTGAATGGTGGCAAAAGGTTATCGAACAAAACGGGCATTATAGCATTGATATATCTTTGTTCTTTTTATCAATAAATGACCTTAGCAAAACATGGCTAAAATACGTCATGACTTTTCCGACAACCTGATATATCAGTGATTCTGAAACTTCATTTAAGAAAGTGTTTTTACATGGGTAAAATTTAATCAGGTACAGCATTTTGCATATATTTTTCCGTATTTCCCAAGGCATAGTCCTGACTCTTCGGGGGACAAAGTGAGTAAGTTTGGAGATCAGTCTTTACGTTTCGGAAACGTCTCATGTAAAAATGAAAAATAAAAAAAGAATAATTATGTCTGAAGTATTTCTACTATCAGATCTGTAGCTTTCCTACTAGAAGGCAGCACGAACGTACACATTTTTTCTGAAACCTATAATTCTGCACACACACACACACACTTCTTTCTAAGTCGCAAATTTTCGTTACTGATAACATCTTGTGCATGTTTCTGCAAATTCATGTTTCGCTGTTCTGTCACTATGGGGACAAAGTATACTTAACCAGCTGGAACGAATGGACTCGTGGTTAGCAAAAGTGGCTGAAACCAGTTCGAACGAATATATTCGCTGTCTTAGAAGTGGGGCGAACGCTGCTGGAATGAGTGGACCTTTGCATCCAAAAGCGTTTCTTTCCCTGTTAGGTTTCTTTTTCAAAGTGGTAATTTATTGGGTACGATTCACACTAATCCTTTCTGACTGATATTTTTCTAAAAGAACTATAATAATGTCACCGAGCCTAAGAAAGGAGGCAGATGATTTAATAACTTGGTTCTACCCAGTGGCTTGATGTTCCTGTAACAGGGACTTGCTCTTCCGCAGTATACCTTAGGGCATGAGAGAGAGAATAGAGGAGTATAAAATGGAGCTGAGAATAGAGAAAGTCAGAAAGAGCAGAGAAAATGGCGTATATACTGGAGCAAGGAGTATAAAACTATTTTCTCTGCTCCAGTCTATAGACCATATATAGACCCACATATAGACCAATATATAGACAATGACTCAAAGCAGGAAAGGAATTATCTTGTCGTACCTTTCGCAAAACTTTGCAGCAATGTGGGCATTTCTGTTTGGAAGTTTAATTTCGACCGGTATCTGCTACTTAAAACTGGCCACATAGAAACCAGTTAACGACAAAATGATTTTAAAACTTTCAGCATTCGATTATTTCTACTGTACACGAATAGCTGATAGGTAACTTGTAGATATCTACAAATATAAATTCTTATAGTTCTAAAGGCTAAAATGTCTGCTTCACGTCATTTCACGAAAACGAAGAAGAGTATTTCGTTACTAAGCTTAAACCTTTCGTCACACCGAAACGCATACGCAGTTATCGTACTTAAACTAAGAAAACTATTTTATGATATTTTCAATACAATTGAATTTATATTTTGAATTAGTTTACTTTTTTGACTGCTCGCAAGTACTGATGCAGATTGCTTTGGATTCATTTCACTTGCATTTTTATGAAATATTCCTTTCTGTGTTTGCTATTTAAAAAACCCATGTTTAGTTTTTAACTCACTAAAGTAGACACCGTGTTTCTGAGCATTGAAAAATAATAATATGAATAAAATGATAAGATTTCATGATCTGAAAAAAGTTACCACCTTTGTTTTCCTTCATTTGAAGTGTATTCTCCATTACTTCTTCGCTTATAGTTTAACGTATCGATCTTTTAACGATTCATTAATTTTTCTTTCAGAACTACATCCTACCATCTAGTGGTGAATTTAAAATTGGATGTCTCTTCTAGGGTCTCTTCAGTATTTCCATCTCACATTGTGATCAGCAGCATCATATCAATATCATCAAAATTACTCAGGACGTCGGGGTAAAACCTGACCAACTCTATTCAGCAACTCTCCATTTCTATATTGAACATTTCTTTTCCGTGTCACTCTGCCATACTTTCAAATTTCACGCACTTTTCTTGCTCTAGATCTTCCGATTTGTGTATTCATGTGATGTGGTGTACAGACCAAAACTTTTGTTGTCTCAGTGTGCCATTTATTTAGCAATATAACCAGCTATTTGCTGAATCAGGATTTTTACTCTGGCCATGGTGTTTAAAATAGACAAACATGACCTAACTAAATAGACAACTGTGGTAATGTCATTCTTGCTATACAGTGGAGTCTATGTTGCATTGCATGCTCAAATTACTTTTAATATACTGTATTTTGTACGATAATATCAGTGACTAGGTGACACCAAAAGAATACTCCTCGACCCAAGCAACTAAGCGTCTTACAGAGACAACGAATCGTGGGGCAATTGCATCTAGGAGCTAGCCAGCGGCAGACTGCTGCATAACTGCAAGCTCCTCTTGCCACAGTTAATCCAGTGCTAGTGAATTCAAGAAAAGGAAGCACCTGCGTCACATACGGGTCGCTCTGGGCCATCACAGTGGTGTCTTCGAGCAGTCAAGCGTTCTGTGGAAACCAGTCCTCTTAGCAAGGCAGCTGAGTTTGCAAAAGAGCTCCAAGTTAGTTCCGAAACTGTTCAGGGGTAACTCCAACGACTTGGCTGTCATGGAAGTGCGGATCGACGTAAACCTTTTCGCAGAAACAAATATCAGTCACAGATTGGCCTTAGCTATAGACATGTTTGAGAGAACCATAGCATTTTGGACCCTGTCGTAACCTCTTATGAGTTCCGATTTGCACAACTTTCAGACAGTGGCCGGGCCTGGGTCTGGCGACTACCCAGTCAGGAATTCAGCCTGAAGCACCAACAGCCAAATGTCAAACATGGTATTTTTTCAGTCATAATAAGGAGAGCCATATGGATGACTAGACATTCATTCCTCCTAGAATGTGAAGGCAACATCAATGCCCAAAAATACGTAACCATCCTTGTCAGCTGTCTGCTAACAATATGTAAAAGGCTTCCTCTTTGTCCGTGTAGGCTGGCACTCCATGTCATAGGGCCAAACGTACCCAAACATGGCACGAACAAAACGCCTTAAAGAAACTTTCGTGGCCACGCATGAGCCCTGATATGAACCCAACTGAATACCTGTGGGTAAATTGAATGGAACATATCGACGGGAGCCACAGAAACCAACCAACTCGGCGCACGTGCTGTCGTTGTTACGTAAATCATGGATTCAAATTACATAAAGCACCATTGCCGATCTCATTTCCACAATAATTGTCAGGGTGAAAGCCTTATGTATTGCAAATAGTATGGCTACTAGATATTTAACCCAGGTATAACTACATATCCTTCTATTCCCTGAGGACAGAAAATAAATATTTTTCACAAATCAGGTATCTATTGACTTACGACATGTATGTGTATTTCTGTTACACAAACAGTTTCTGATTAGTTATTTGTGCGTGAGTGTGCGTGCTTTCTCGTTATTTGACTTCATGTGATATTTTTTAATTTTGCCATTATCGCCATAATAATAAATATAGCTGCTTGAAAAACAAGTAGTGAATATGAAAATCTAAAATATATCCTTCCTTGGATAATGGAAATAACGATTTTCATAACTCTTTAAATTACATTAGTCATCAGAAAAAACACTCTCGATCTACTTCCTGCATTTAGAATGAAGTGGTTTAACCTGTTACAGTGTAATCGCATTTTCGTCCTTTAATCTTCCGATGTCTGGAATAAGTTACAATATCGGTTCAAATGCCATAAATGTCCTTTCCAATCCCTTTGCTATTTAATATTAAGAGAAACATGTAAAAAAAAGAGGAAAAAAAAGTCACTACACAAGAATATATCAAGCTGCGTGTACCATGAAATATAATAACGTGAGAGAATATATATTTTTTTATAATTTGCATATTTGCTGTTTCAATTGCACAATATTTTTTTTTTTTTTTTGGTTGGAGGTTTAACGACCACCGTGAGCAACTCAATGGGCTATATAAGCAGTCGCCCGTCCCTAATTTAGGGTCACTGGTTCCAGGGAAGGGAAAGAGCCAGTGCCGTAAGACAAACACAACATCCATGCCTCACCGGGATTCGAACCCGCACCCCTTACGGACGAATGATCAGAGGACAACGCCTGAGACCACTGCGCCACCGGGGCCGGCTCAATTGCACAATATGACCGATTATTTAAGCTGTGTTATAATTTTGAATTGTCATGTCTTTTTCAAAGACACGAGTTTCAGTAATATATTAGTGACAATACTTTAAAACTTGTAACTAAACTTAATGAATTTGCTGAACGTAGTAAGTTCTTACGATTCTTAATAGCGGGTTATTACACTGCATACAGTGTATTTTCACTAAGTTCGGCCAAACAATTTTGTTTTTAATTTACATGTCGCCTAGTGTGGAAACGTTACCATTGGGGTAAACAAGAATAACAAAGTATTTTTTTTAAATTGACTGATATCTTACGTCTCCGTACGACACACTAAGTTCGCGTTTTTCCGACCGCATTTGGCCGTAAGCAAAAACGGATGGAATTATTTTGTAATTGAAATCGAGAAACTCATGGTGCCGAAAAGTTTCCTTTAGTGTTCCCAATAACAATGAAAAAAAGTTTTGAAGTTGATCAATATGCTATGTCTCCGCACTGTACGCGAAGTTCACCATTTTCTTTGTACATTTGTCCCGCAGGCCTAGGCTAGGAAAAGGCATCTCGGCATGTAGGACTTAGAAAAATCCGAAGGAAATTGCACTGTTCTAAGTGCACCATGCTTGTGCATGTGTAGTGCACTCAGTTTGCTTTTCAATGTGTAGCGCGTAGCTCTTTGCGTGCTTCCAATGTGACATATGGATACAACCCACAACTCACCATGCGGACGTGGCTTCACATTGAGTTCCGCAGAACCTCCATCCAGCTCAGAATTTTATTTCTACGTGGTATATCTTGTTCGGTAATCCACTTTACTCGAAAAATGTAGCATTAACTGCTCTGATGCAATTTTTGCTTTTATGAACGAATCTCTAGCTTCAAATCCACACACTGAGGCAGCTGCATAGGTCACCAATTTCACGCAAACGTTCCACAGCTTGCGTATGGCAGGGAAACTTGGTTATTTCTTTGCCTGCTGCGGCAGAAGTTGCGATTAGTCGTTCTGGATCTTCGTCTGAGATGTGTTTTTCCAAGGGTGGTTCGGTAAGACGCGTTTGAGCCTAATTGATCATCTCATAATATTCATTAGCATCCAAATGTAATTGCGGCACATCGAATTCTCTTATGACATCATTCATTTGTTGTCGTCTAGCTTTCTTTATTCTCCATCCAACAGCTCTAATGTGGGTGATGTGGGTGAGTTCGTTCGCCATCATACATAGCAATATATTCTCTGGGTGACTGAAGAACGCGTTTCCCTTGATCACAACATCAATGATTACTTTGCACTTCAAATCCATGAAGGCAAATAAGTTGATCAGTTTTCAAAAGTGTTTTGTTCCTATTGTGCACTAAGGCAAATTCTTTATGGAAAACCAGACCGGGGCATATACCTTCATTATGTAGTTAGCAACACAGATCAAAACTTGCGATGGGTTTTGCGTTTCGACGTATAGGCGCATGACCCTGTTAGCTGTTATCAGCCACTGCGAATGTCACAGTGTTGCTGGATTTCTTCTAGAAAATCTAACATCACAGTCTCCTTCTGACACGGCGCAATTTCCAGTAAATTCTGCCGGTCGGAATTCAGTACACGTGTATCTCGCAATTTCCAGTAAATTCTGCCGGTCGGAATTCAGTACACGTGTATCTCGCAATTCTTTCATGTGCTCTGTCCATTCTACATGAATAGCTGCAAAGTCAACTACTGGGAAGTTTTCACAACTGTCGAGAGATGCCCCAATCTCTCCTGAACGAGTTGTAGGATCAGTTTCCAAACACTTTTGGAAACTGATCAACTTATCGCGCTTTATGTATTTGAAGTGCAAAGTAATCATTCCTGCAGTGATCAAGAGAAACGCGTTCTTCAGTCACCCAGAAAATATATTGATAAGTATGATTCCGGACGAATGCACCCACGTTAGAACTCTTGGATGGAGAAGAATAAGAAAAGCTAGACAACAACAAATGAATGATGTCATAAGAGAATTCGAGGTGCCACAATTAAATTTAGATGCTAATGAATATTATGAGATGGTCGATTGGGCTAAAACGTGTCTTTCCGAACCACCCCTGTTAAAACACTTCTCAGAAGAAGATCTGGATCTACTAATCGCACATTCTGCCGCAGCTGGCGAAGAAATAACCAAGTTTCCCTACCACACCCAAGCTGTGGGACGTTGCATGAAACTGGTGACCTAAGCAAGTGCGTCAGTATGTGTATTTGAAGCTAAATTTTCGTTCATAAGAGCAACAATTGCATCACGGCAATGAATGCCACATCTTTCAAGTAACGCGGATTACCGAACAAGATATACCACGTAGAAATAAAATTCTGAGCTGGATGAAGGGTGGGTGGAACTCGAAGTGTAGCCACCTCCTCCTGGTGAGTTGTGGGTTATTTCCATATGTGACATTGGAAGCACGCGAATAGCTACATGCTACACATTGCAAAACAAACTGAGCGCACTAGGCATGCAAACGCATGGTGCACTTAGAACAGTGCAATTTCCTACGGATTTTTCCGATGTCCTACATGCCGGGATGCCTTTTTCTAGCCTAAGCCTACGGGACAAATGTGGGACGGAAATGGTAAAATTCGCGTTCAGTGTGGAGACACAGCATACTGATCAACTTCAAAATTTTTTTTCACTGTTTTGGGGAGCACAAAAGGACACTTTTCGGCACTAGGGGTTCCTCGGTTTCAACTACAAAATAATTCCATCCGTTTCTGCTTACTGTCCAATGCAGTCAGAAAAACGCGAATTTAGTGTGCTGTGCGGAGTCGGAAGATATTAGTCGATTTCAAAAATATTTCTTTTGTTATTCTTGTTGGCCCAAATTTCAACTTTTGCGCAATAGACCATGTGCAAATTAAAAAAAAGTTTATTTCGGCACACCCTAATTTGCGCGTATTCGTGATGGGCGACACAAGAGTTATTGTATAGCGGATATTAAGCACTGCTGATTAATTTTTCCGCAACTCGGATTTTCAGCATTTATCGCTTTTTGAAATATCACAGAACTACCGGTGTCCTTGAGATTACCGAAAACGGCATGCTTAATATTGTCATAAAAAAATTCCCACTTAATATAAAAATTCAAAAAAGGTTACCAGTAGAGTATATGTAACAAAATGAAAGAAAAGTAGACTGCGAGCAGGTTTTCGAAAATTGAGTACACGGGCAGTGATTTCCGAAAACTTGTTAAATTTCCAGGAAATATAATTGAGTACTGGAAAAAAAGTGAAGGGTGTTTTACTTTCCCATTAATGTGTTTTAATATGCTCAAGAGATGAGTACTGTCTTTTTCGAGCGGTATAATAGTTCTTTTAAAGAGACACAGTTCTTAATGAGAACACAGTTTCAAAAATAGTTTCAGCTTTGGGTTCATGAGGATAAGTTTCTCAAGTGGTTTCAGCTTCGCCATCAGCTTGACGTGTTGTTTTCCATTCACGTAAATTAATACACAAGTTTCATAAGGGAAAAAGGCAAATGTGGCAAAAATGATGTAGCTCCATTACAAATGCTCTACGAACGAAATGGAAAAGAAGATCCTAATTTGATGAAACATATTACAAAGTCAAGTAGAATGGCTGAATTAAATTTCATATATTCAGCTGCTTTCCTTTTCAAATGATGAAACTCGTAATAAAAGACGTCATCATCCTATTGATGAGAATAACGTGGATCTTCACGAGAAAATAATTATCTGTTAATAAAATTACACTGAAATTTTAGTCGCGAATGAGTGAAAAAGTGAATTTTAAAAAAATATGTGTAAAGAGGAAAACAATACACATAATGGCAAAATTATTTGCGAGAAATTTGAACCAAATTCTAACACTTAGTCTAATCAAATGTGTACATGAAGATTTCAATAGTGAAAATATCGAAATAATACATTCTTTTTTGAGTTTTGATGGGTTTGGTTTTTCAGTTTTTTTTAAGGAAGCTCTTTTCTTCTTAGTGGAAGTTTAACGACAACTGTGATCAACTCAATGGGCTATAATCATGCGCCCGCCCCTAATTTCGGGCCACTGACTAGAGATAAGAGGGAGAGCCAATTCCTTAAGACATACATATCATGCAAATCTCACCTTCTCTCACGCGGAGCCATCTCGGACGAATAGTGGGAAGCCATCGCTTAGACCACTGCGCCATATGTTTATACAGAATATTTTATATCGTCGCCTCGACAAGGAAGCTTCCACAAAACGTTTATTCTGGTATAATTCCTTTTTACATAAAAGTAAGGCAATTTCATATAAGTGCAAATGGGTTTTTCTTTCAGTATTTTTTCTTTTGAAAATATATTTATATAAAATACGTCAAAGTATCTTTTAAAACTTAATCATGACACTCAACATTTCAGGAGCGTGAGCTCGTCTTTGAGTAGATTACTTTTGTATCGCCCTTTTCTTTCCAAACCTGTGTGTTATACACTGCTGGACAATTGCTAAGGACGGATCATAAACGGCTATATAGCGCATAAAAAAGTAAGTGTGGTTGGATACCAAGTGAAATAAAATAATGTCAGAATGCCAGGACATTACAAGAAAGACAATTTATTGTGCTCTGTAATCCAGATGGCATTGGAACTTGTTCAAGGGACAAACAGGCCATTTTGTGCAGAATACGTAAACGTGAAAAAATGCAATTACCGTCCGCAGGCGTTCCGGCGTAAGATGTCAATACGGGATATGGCCACCATGGAGGGCGATGCAAGATTCCACACGTCGTGTCATGCTTTGCACAACATTATCAAGCTGCTGTTGGGGTAATTTATCCCATTCCTCTGTCAGTGCACGGATGAGGGTGTCCTTGTTTATTGGAGGGCATTGGTGACCAGCAAGACTCCTCTCCAAAGCATCATACACATTTTCAATGGGATTCAGATCTGGAGAACGTGCTGGCCATACGAGGCGTTGAATATCCTCGCTCTCAAGACACTCCTGGACGGCGACTGTTCGATGATATGTTGCGCTGTCGTCCATGAAAATGAATCTATCACCGACAGCACCACGGAACATGCGAACATGAGGTAGCAGAACATCATTAATGTATCGTTGGCCAGTCATAGTCCCAGTTGGAAGCACATAGAGGGACGTACGGCCATTGATCATGATGCCAGCCCATACCATGACACTACATGTCGGTTATCGGTCCCTTTCCTGTATGTTTGCTGGACAATATGCAGTACCACTATCACGCCAGATCAGTTGTCGTCGACAATCAGACGATAGACTGTATCTACTCTCATCTGAGAAGAGGACAGCAGACCAGTCGTTATCAGTCCAATTGCGATGTTGATGGCACCATTGCAAACGGGCGGTACGGTGACGTCTGGACAACGGGATGCACACAACAGGATGGCGGGCGTATAGTCCTCCTTCATGCAAACGTCTGGCGACAGTTTTTCGGGAGATCCTCTTGCCAGTAGCAGCCATAAACTGATTTGCTACCTCACTAGCTGTACTGCGTCGGTGTCTTTTTGTTGATAGCACTATGTACCGATCTTCTGCAGGTGTCGTACTGCGAACACGACCTCCCCGTGACGTTTGCTACACTCTCCATTTGTTTGAAATGATTTCCAAAGCCTTGAAACAACACTGTGGCTGACATCGAACTCCCTGGCAACATCTGTTATTTTTCGCCCTTCTCCAATCTTGCCAATAATACGGCCACGCGTAAAATCATCTAGGTGATGTCGGGAAGACATACTGAAAATTGCAAGTTCGTCAATTGATTCTTTCCCTTTCAACTTTGCGTTTGAACAACAACGGTGAATACGCGTCAAATCCTTTATATCTCTTATGAGCGCTATGACGTCACGAACAAGTTCGGCAATCCAAAATTTGCATACGCACAACACGTCTTACTGTATCCCACACTTATGCTAATTTCCACATTTTCCTGCCTTCCATTTTATGGTTGCTATCGTTGCTATTGTCATCCGTCCTTAGCAATTGTCCGGCAGTGTATAATATCAAATAGCTTTCAAATGCTTATAATTCTATAGCGTTTTCTATCCGGTAATAATTTCAAACAGAAAACTTTGGCGTAACATCTGTCCCGGCTGAAAAAAGTAATGACTGCTATAGTTCCCCTTCCCCACAAACCTTAAATTGAAATGCGTCTGCCAGGTTAACAAACATAGGGTACAATGTAAAGATAAAGCAGGCCGCCCCGGTGGCGCAGTGGTCTAAGGCGTTGGCCTCTGATCATTCGTCCGTAAGGGGTCCGGGTTCGAATCCCGGTCAGGCATGGATGTTGTGTTTGTCTTACGGCACTGGCTCTCTCCCTTCCCTGGAACCAGTGACCCTAAATTAGGGACGGGCGACTGCTTATAGCCCATTGAGTTGCTCACGGTGGTCGTTAAACCTGCAATCAAAAAAAGATAAAGCAGTGGGAATTCGGACTTGAACTACCGCCATAGCCTAGATGGGCCGTACTCCCAATTCAGAAAATGAATATGCCGATTGTCAATCAACGAATAAAAAATCACAGAACTACTTTATCGTATCTCTTGTATTACAGTAAATTTCAACTTATAGAATTGCTACTACACGTATCCTAACATCACATTCTAACAACAGGTTTTGCTGGGTCACAGCGCCCCACGTAGGGGAAAAGCCAACAAACATGAATTTGTAAACTGGAAATAAACCAGCACATTACATCTGATTTATCCACATACACACTTTTTTATAATTTTTGAAATTGCTTTAGATCAGAGAGGGAGGGAATACTTGTAAAAATCTCCACACTAAGAAGAAAATGTGCATTACTTTTAAGTTGAGGTCGTACATCATGCTTGGCGGGAATTTGTCCTGTGACTGTTTAGTTAAAGGAGACTCCAAAAGACCAAAGCAAAAGAATGACCAAGAAAAATTATTATAATAACTTGTCGAAGAATTTTACGAGAAATTCAATAGCTTCCTGTTCAAGAGAATTTCATAAAGATAAATAAGTTATACATTACTAATTTACACATAGTTAAACTAATAAAGCACAACTTACTAAAAGAACAAATATGAATGTTAGTTTAAACTGCCTTTCATTTTTAGGAAACATTTAACCCTTTAACGACCATTACCATAAAATTTGGTATATATCTAAATTCCATTACACCTGAAACTGTCTCTTGTTTCACCTCTTTGTTTAGTAACAACAATGGTGAGTGACGGTAAATCTTGCTGATCCCTCATAGGTCGTCCAAATTTAAAGACCATGTATGGGTAGGAAATCTGACTCACTCTACACGGGCGTTTCGGGCAGCTATGGTCGTTTATATGTATGGGCGTTTTGGGCGTTATGGTCGTTAAAATGTTAAACTTAGTTTTCTACCAAACTTTAAAGAGCGCACGCGTAGCACTATTCCATTTTTTAAGCACTGCTGAAATGACTTTAAAGACATTAGATATAATTTATTTAGGGGCATACCAGATTATCTTTTCATTCTCCTCGTTGAGCCCGGTAGTGTCTGTTACGAGGTCATAATTGAATCCTAACTCTAATGCTGATATACAGGTTGTTTTTCTCCAAAACGAGATAACTAATGACTTTTCAAGAGAAGACTTTTCGTTAATATACGAACACTCGCTTGTCCGTCATTTCACAAAACCTTTACGCAAATGGAATTCTAATAAGAATGAGACATTCTCCAATTAAAGGAAGGCTAATTAGTGCCTAATAAAGTAATCTAAACAGAAATGGATACAAAATGAAAAATGATCATGAGCATACAAAACATGTAGTAGGATTTTCTATGTATTTTACTTTAATTATCTCCACATTCATTTTTTTTAAAACGATGCGCCATCAAACACCTGTAATATTTGCATGATCAAATGAAATTTAGAATTCCGATGATTAAGTTTTCATATAACAGAATATGCCAGATGTTTCCAACCTCACGTGTGTTCTGTCAAGGGAATTGAAATACCTGTGCTCCAGTATAGGATATTCTAGGCTAGCTGGGCTAGCTGCGAAGCCCAGAGAATACACAAATAAAAGTCAATTAAATATGCACAAATAAAAGTCAATTAAATATACACAAATAAAAGTCAATTATCAACAGTATTAAGATATGTTGATGCTTTTGGTGCGAAAAAAACACACGAGCGGATTCGCTTCTTTCGACTATGAGAATCAATCGGGAGATCGATGACCAACTGCATAACGCAAGCAGGCCTTCGAAAGTCTTCGCTGTTCTGATGTGAAGAGCTTCAATACAATCGCTTGCTAGCGTTCACATGACAACATGAATGCGAGTATGCAGGTAAATAAAATATTGCTTTGCGCAACGGTTCGCTCAAAAGAAAAAAAGCATTGGACTGTCTCAATCACTCGCATGCTTCAGCGTGTAACAGGCGTGTTTCGCGAGAGTTGTTTAAGTTTGTGTGAGGCGTCAATGAATAAAAATCAGTGATTTTATATCTTTAATTCGTGGCTTTGTTGGATATTTTGATTAATTTTGTGAATGTTCCCCGAACATCTAATGTCAGAACTTAAAAAAATATGCTCAAATTTTAATGCAGCTCGACTGAGAAGTGAACTGAAGGTGTTTTATTCCCTTGATGAACACAAAACAAATCAGTAAGACATTACTTGTTACATAACGTTGAATAAATTGGACATAGTGTTTCCTGAGGTGTACAAATTAGCAGACCAGATGTTAAACTCCCCATCAACAACTGCAACTGCAGAAAGAATTGTTCTGTATTAAAAAGAATCAAGATATATCTTAGAGCCAGACAAGGACATGTACATTCGAGCAGTTTGGCAGATTTATCAATAGAGGAAAACATTCTTTTTAAATATGAAAAAGTACTCGGAAGAAACATTTTTGTGAAAACGTAACACTCAAGTTCGCACAAAAAAAACAAGTTAGTAAAATCATGCAATGCATTGATTATAATACGCTTTCTAACATACCAGAAATCATTACTCAAGTTATGAGGATAATGGCTGTGAAATAAATATCGGTCCTGTGACCTGACCTTTGATCTCATTTCGATTATATTTAACAGAACCGGTTCAGTATACCTCCGAAATAACATGATAAAGTTTTGTCGCAATGGAAGCATTTTTACATAAGTTATGATGCATTAGGGCTATGGAATAGATTCCGCTCCTGTGTCCTAACTTTTAACCCCATTTCGCCCATTTTCAAAATGATTCGTCCCTAGGCAGACCCCTACAACATACTATCATTTCATCCAAATCGAAGAATTTTTACGTGTCCTAGCCTTTGACCCCATTTCGTTCACTTTCAATAGGGTTCCTTCCCAGGTGATCCCCTTCCACATACTAAAAGTTCATAGAAATCGAACGATTTTTACGAGAATTATCGTGCGGGCGGACATACGCACACAACGCGCGACGTAATGAGGCAGATGAGAATCGCTACCATCTGCTCGCAAGAGTGTGGCGTCATAAAACTTTAATGGGATACACACACAATGCGTGACGTAATGAGACTGATAGCGTGACCGCGCGGCAACATCTCAAGCGCTATATTGTGAGGTCATAAGATCGTCCCCATGTGGTCCCTTACCACATAATAAAATTTCATAGAAATCGAACCACTTTTACGCACGTTATAACGCATAATGCCAATGGAATGCATTCCGCTCCTATGTCCTGACCTTTGACCCCACTTCACCCGTTTTCAATAAGGTTCATTCCCAGGTAGTCCCCTGCAATGTACTAAAATTTCATCGACATCGAACAATATTTACGCAAGTTATGACGCATAAGGGCAATGGAATGGATCCCGCTCCTATGCCGTGACCTTTGACCCCATTTCGTCCATTTGCAAGAGGGTTTGTCCCCAGCTGGTCCCCTACCAGATACTAAAATTTTGTAGAAATCGAACCATTTTTACGTGAGTTATCGTGCCGACAGGCGGACGAACGGACGGACGGACAAAGCTGGAGCATATGCGCTTCTTCAACCTACGGTTGGAAAGCGTAAAAAAGAATGGAGTTCATGTAGAAATAATGTATTCGGAAGAAAAATGGAATTCATGTACAAATAAAGTATTTGGAAGAAGAATGGAGTTCATGTAGAAATAATGTAATCGAAAGAATAGTGTTCATGTACGTGTTCAAATTCTAATCCTCATAAATATTTGGTATCATGTTAGCAATAACATGTACCTAACATTTAGAAAAAAAGTTACTTCTATTACTTAACAATTAAATTGTGAATTTCGCAATTAAAAAAAACAGTACTGTGTGTGTGGGTTGGGAAGGGGGCGTGTGAGATAGCCCACATCTCGGACCCAAGATACGCCACTGCGGTGATACCGTATCTCATGACTCTTATGCGTTTAGAAAAAAATTCCAGTCATAAGAAAAACAGGTGTAATGCGGAACTAAACTTCATGCGAAATACGAAAATATGAATTTCATTATTGTGATCGTAAAAGAATAACTTCTGTTGGATGTTAACTGACTTTGATAACGAATTGTTTCACTCTAAAAATTACATATCCTCGAGAAAATCCGAATGGTGTAATGTCATTGAAAGAGAACTTTGGCATACCAAGACGTATGAGTCATAATTTGGAAAAATAAAGACTTTTACCTTGTTAATTTGTAGAAACACCAAAGGTCGGTGGTTCCCAAAATAATATTGAATCTGGCAAAAAAACTAAAATCATATCAAAGAAGGGCATTAAATTACTGCAAATGTATCTGGACTAACGCACCTTTGCAATTATTATGTAGAGAACAATCAAATTTAGTAAAATTTTAGGAAGTGCGAGAATATAATTTTATACTGAGGATAAATATTTCGTTAGATGTTCTTTGAATTCAATAACTAACGCGAAGAAAATACGTATAACAACTACGTTTATTAATCTAATATTCTATTCCTGGTTGCTAATGGAAGGACTTTAATTTAATCGTTCTGCATTTAGTAAAAAATATGAATCATTTTATAACAATACCGTTCACTGAGATGAATTGTTCATATGCCATGGCATGTGAAGCACATAATTAAAACATTTCGAGAGTCCAAACTCACAACATTAAGAAGTTGAGGGAATTTTTTTCTGGTACTCATTTGTGTACATATGGATTTGTATCACAAATGGAATGCAAATGACGGCAACAAATGCATAAAATTTTTATTGTATTTCAGGGCACCGTTTTGATACCAGTTAATTTTATGGAAACTGAACTGTGAATGCCCTCCATGTACATAGCAATATACGTATATCGCTACTAGCTTTGTAAATAAACCGTCGTGTGTAGTGTGACGTACTACAGAGCTGAAGCACGTGCCAATGTGACAAATCTGCAGCGATACGTTCCGTAGGTGTGGCCATGTCGGTAAGAGCAGCTCACTTAAGGTGAAGAGACGCATGTTCGATCCTCGTCACTGACAGATTTCTGTTTTATATTGGCGTCTAAACGTAAAATTTAATATACTGTCCATTGGGTTCTTCGAAAAATATGCGATGTTCCTTCAACGCCTCATCTGGAATTAATATAAATTTCCTTCTTCACTTAAAAAAAATTAGGAGAGGGATGATGTGTCGTACCACAGATTTCGTGAAACACGTGCCAAAACGACAAATATGCTGTGATACATTCCGTCGATGTAGCTTTGTGCTTTGTCGATTAGAGCAACGCAATCTGGAGCGAGGAGACGCCATTTAGATCGCTGTCATCACTAAATTCCTATTTCCACAATAGAATTCGCATTATTTTCTGCATGTTCAGATTGCTCCGCAGAATTGCCTTGAAACAGGGTCCGAGTGCGATGCGCTAATCAAGCGGTTCGTTCTCCAGCGCAGATTTATATCTGATAACAATTTGGTGTCAGCACTCAATGGTTCTGTACGCGTAGGTAGCTCGACCATCCGGTAATAATAACAAGTTAGTAAAAGCATGCAATGCATTGATTATGATACGCTTTCCAACATACCAGAAACTATTACTCAAGTTATGAGGATAATGGCTGTGGAATAAATCTCGCTCTTGTGTCATGACCTTTGACCCCATTTCGATGATATTCAACAGAACCGGTTCAGTATACCTCAAGAATAACATACTAAAGATTTAGCGCAATAGAAGCAGTTTTACGCAAGTTATGAGAATAATGGCTGTGGAATAAATTTGCTTTTGTGCAATGACCTTTGACCCCATTTCGTTGATATTCAACAGAAGCGGTTCACTATACCTCCGGAACAATATGCTAACGTTTTGTCGCAATCGAAACATTTTTTGGTAAGTTATGATGCACAAGGGTAATGGATCCCACTCCAGTGTCCTGACCTTTGATCCCATTTCGCCCATTTTCAATAGGGTTCGTCCCCAGTGGCTCCCTACCACATACTAAAATTTCATCGGAATCGAACCATTTTACGCAAGTTATGACGCATAAGGGCAATGGAACGAATCCCACTCTTATGACCTGCCTGACCTTTGACCCCATTTCGCCCATTTTCAATAGGGTTCGTACCCAGGTGGTTCCCTACCACATACTAAAATTTCATCGAAATCGAACCATATTTACGCATGTTATGACGCATAAAGGCAATGGAATTCATTCCACTTTTATGCCCTGACCTTTGACCCCATTTCGCCCATTTTCAATAGGGTTCGTCCCCAGGTGGTTCCTTACCAAATACTAAAACTTCATCGAAATCGAACCATTTTCACGCAAGTTATGACGCATAAGTGCAATGGATAAAACACCGCTTTTTTGCCCTGCCTGACCTTTGACCCCATTCGCACATTTTCAATAGGGTTCGTGCCCAGTGGTTACCTACCACATACTAAAATTTCATCGAAATCGAACCATATTTACGCATGTTATGACGCATAAAGGATATGAAATGGATCCCGCTTTTATGTACTGACCTTTGACCCCATTCCACCCATTTTCCACAGGTTTCGTTCCCAGGTGGTTCCTTACCACATACCAAAATTTCATCGAAATCGAACAATTTTTACGCAAATTATGACGTTAAAGGGCAACGGAATAAATCCCGCTCTTATGCCCTGCCTGACCTTTGACCCCAATTTGCCAATTTTCAATAGGGTTCGTGCCCAGCTAGTTCCCTACCACATACTAAGATTTCATCGAAATCGAACCGTATTTACGCATGTTATGACGCATAAAGGCAATGAAATGGATCCCGCTCTTATGGCGTGACCTTTGACCCCACTTCACCTATTTTCAATAAGGTGCGTCCCCTGGTGGTCCCCTACCACATACTAAAATTTCAACGAAATCGAAGCATTTTTACGTTAGTTATGGCGCATAAGTGCAGTGGAATGGATCCCTCTCCTATGAACTGAACGTTGACCCCATTTCGTTCACTTTAAATTGGGTTCCTTCCCAGGTGATCCCCGACCAGTTAATAAAATTTCATCGAAATCCAAATTTTTGTTACGCGAGTTATCGTGCTGACAGACATACGCACACAACGCGTGACGTAATGAGGCAGATGGAAATCGCGACCATCTGCTAGCAAGGTGTGACGACATAAATCTTTAATAGGATCCACAAACAACGCGTGACGTAATGAGATAGATGGCATGTCCGCGCGCCAACGTTCTTAAACGCGAGTTGTGACGTCATAAAATTTCTAAGCATTGGTAACATTAATGGAACCACGCCATCACTAAAAACGTTATAATTCGGGGTGGTTATTTAACCCACTAAACGAATTCTTCTAAAGTCGAGATCAAGCTAAATCGATTTCTAGTACCAGAAAACGGTAGGTTAACGACTTTCATCAAAATTCTTAGAGCCGTTTTCAAAATAAAATGTACATACATACATACAAGAATTGCTACTATAAGGTGGACGTCAAGTAACTTTGCTTCCGATACTTCCAATAGAAAAACTTTTGTACACATTTTCTTCACAATTAATGCGTTCCCAAGGATGAAAATTTGAACATCGATTAAAATATCTTCATTTTAATAACTTATAATACTTAATATTTTCTAAAACATAACCATAATTATGCAATTCAACGTTTGTTTGTCTACTGACGTCATGAAAATACAGGTCGCGCCATCTTTTTCTGGACAATTAATGCGTTCACAAGGAAGAAAATTAGATCATCGATTAAAATAGCTTCATTTCATAACTTGGAATACTTAATATTTTCTAAACCATAGCCGTAATTATGAAATCCAACATTTTTTTGTCCACTGACGTCATCAAAGTACAGGTCGCGCCATCTTTTCTCTGGTTTCAACACCACCAAAGGAAAAGTTATTGATTTTTAATATATTATGGTTATGTTTTAGAAAATATTAAGTTTTCCAAGTTATAATATGAAGTTATTTTAATCGATGTTCAAATTCTCATCCTTGGGAACACATTAATTGTGAAAGAAATGTGTACAAAAGTTTTTCCATTGGAAGTATAGGAAGCAAAATTACTTGACGTCCACCTTAATAATATGGGGTAAGGACAATGGAATGGATCGTAATCCTATGTCCTGACCCTTGACCACATTTCGTCCATTTTCAATAGGGTTCGTCCCCAGTGGTCCCCTACTACATACTGAAATTTCATCGAAATCGAACCATTTTTACGCACGTTATGACGCATAAGGGCAATGGAATGCATTCCAATTTTATGTCATGACCTTTGACCCCACTTCACCCATTTTGAATAGGGTTCGTCCCCAGGCGGTCTCCTACCACATAGTAAACTTTCATTGAAATCGAACCATATTTACGCAAGTTAGGACGCATAAGGTTAATGGAATGATTCCGCTTCTTCGTCGTGACCTTTGACCCCATTTGTCCCATTTTCAATAGGGTTCGTCCCTAGGTGGTCTCCTACCACATAGTAAACTTTCATTGATATCAAACCATATTTACGCAAGTTATGACTCAAAAGGGTAATGGAATGATCCCGCTCCTACGTCGTGACCTTTGACCACATTTGTCCCATTTTCAATAGGGTTCGTCCCCGGGTGGTCCCCTACCACATACTAAAATTTCATCGAAATCGACCCATTTTTACGCCAGTTATCGTGAGGACGGACGGACAAAGCTGGAGCATATACGCTTCTTCAACCTACGGTTGGAAAGCGTAAAAAATGATCTCAACACCAACACTTTAAACACAGTGGGCGAAGCACGATATTCTCACATGTCTTGTAATAGTAAATGCATCGAAATCATTGGTTATATGCTGAAAAATGAAAACCAATAAAACTTTTAGCAGTCATATGGACAGAAGAACGATGGCTCTAACCCATAAAAGACAAATTTTGAAAGTGACAATCCGATTTTTGGTGTAAATGTGACAAGGATGGTAAGTCAGATAATATCCAAAAACTTGAAATTTTCTTTCATGATTTCTTTCACAAAAAATGCAAGTTGATTCTTTTGTGGAAAAGGTAATCTTGTTTGCTTAGCTCTCGATTTAATAGGAAACGTATCGTGCTATTAAATATAGAGGAAATATGCTTTTAAATATGTCATAGAGGAACACGTAAATTGAATACAGTGGATTAACCAAAGAAGAAAATCTTAAATTCCGAAGAGAGAGAGAGAGAGAGAAAAAGATTTTGGCGCAAAAATTGTGCTTTCCCCGAAAGAAGGTAGAACTCATTTTTTTAAAAGAAAAGAGGATAGCAAAAAGTTTGCCAGCTGCTCACCGTCAGTCGTCTCTAAAGCGCTACTGAAGAAAATTTTATACGGTAACAAAGGACGTTCAAGCAAACGAAAGAAAATTAACCTGTTTTGGAGAAATATTATGCTTGAAACCAGTCACTTGGGATTTGGCTCTGTGCTTTAAATAAAATGCTTATAATACAACGGGATGCACAAATGAGTCTAAGATGTCATAATTTGATAAAACAGAACAGCGTTTTCATTCAAAAACTCCAGTTTCGTAAATTTAAGATATCTTACAGCTTTCACACTGCATAAAATATATACCAGCGATCTGGAAATTTAGCAAAACATCACCTTTGCGAAACACTGTATTATAAAAAGTGTTTTGAGTGATTCAAGTTGAAAAGAAACTCAGACTTCGGGATGAAATATAATTATTACGCGTTGCTTTAGACATTTATGGTGTGAAGTGGTTGTGGCCAATAATCAGAGCAGCATGACAGTCTGTATATGATCTACCGGTGCTGCAAACTCGATGATCCTCTCCCTTTCAAGCCAGACATTGAATGAGCAACGGTAGAGAAGGGATATTAAGGCGTTTGTCCCTTTTTTTTATTGAAAGTTTAATGACCAGCGTGAGAAACTCAATGAGCTATAAACAGTCACCCTCATTATTTAGGGCCACTAGTCCCAGGGAACTGAAAGAACCAGTGCCGTAACAGAAACACAGCATCCATGCCTCACGAGATTCGAACCCGGATCTCGTGAGGCAAGGACAAATGATCACAAGCCATCGCTTAGACCACTTCGCCACCCAAGCGATCGTTTGTCTTCTAAGACATATACTGTATTCTTTTTCTTGAAGGTGAGTTAACGTTAAATCGGACGTACGGGAGGTTAAATTTCCAGTCTAAACGACCAGAAATAATCATGAGATTTTTCAGAAATTAAAATCATAGAGTTAAGAAATTGTTTCCAAATAATATTTTAAGAACATTCTTTAAATATACTACTGCACTTTAAATTTTAGTTACTATACAGTTACTTTAAATTACTGTGAAATTTGAAAATTCACTTTCTAAATACAAAATAAAATGCTCATAAAAGATTTGATACGCAAAACGTTGTCCAGCACAGAAAAGACTGAAATTAAGTATAAATTAACAGTACAAATTACAAATGTTAACTATCGTGTGCGGCCTAGCATTAACCTGTTGAAAAATTGCTCTGGGATGCTGCGACTGAAATGGCAACACAAGAGGTCATAGAATGTCTTCAACATACTGTTGAGTCGTAAGGGTGGTACCAAGAATTACCACGAGTGTCCGGCTGTCGTAGGTAATGGCTCCCAGGATAGGCACTACTGGAGTGCGATCACTCGGCCTTCGCCTGGTATTAGTGAAAGGCGTGTAACGTATACTCTATATTCACTTTCCTTTTCATTTTACTATCTCTGGTTATTTTATTTTACTATGTAAATTATCTTCTTACTGAACGAAATATTATTTCACCCGCTGAATGAGATCTGGCAATGAGTGTAAGTCATGACGTGGTGGTAGCTAGTATATAGGCGCGTTCATCGAGACTTAGAGAGAGCTTTTGTGTTGTTATGAGGAGAGCTTGTGTGGTTGTTATGAGAGAGCGTTTATAATACGAGGAGAGATTCTTCATTATTGTACAACAAGTTGTGTGTGTGCCTTAGTTGACCAAGAGTCGTATAAATAAAGAAGTTACCGTAAGTTAGTCTTTCTCAATTCATAGTTTTTGTCAGACCTCTGTCTGGCTGTTAGGTTTATAACATTTATTTATTACTATAAATAACCAGCGTTGAGACTTTGTTTACGTTCGTAATTAACTAGTAACAACACCCTTTTGAATTCATTATTTTGAAGCTTAGTACAAGTATATCATTAGCTAGCTGGTAGGAAGAGAATCATTCATATTAATTAGCTTAGCGGAAAGAAAATAAAGCTAATTCATTATAATTGGCGCCCGAACTTTTCTCGAACACGAGATCTTGACGATTATTATCCATGTCTTCCTTACCTGAGACAACTTCCATTTTCTACCCCAAGGCAAGTTCCGAGGTTAATGGTGTTTTTTTGGACAATTTGCAAGAAGCCTGTGGCTCTGACTTTGATATGAATGATCTACACGCACCCAGGCATTCTTCACAATTTTATAATGCACCGGCTTCCTATTACTCTGAGTCGCGGGTCGTTCCTGAGGGAGTTCAATCCTCTCAGCGAAGCAGAATGCTTGCCCATTTCGTGCCGCATGCAGGAACAATTCATTTCAATGGTTTGGAGGGGTCCTTAAAGTTCCTCGAAGATCTGGAAGATCATTTTGATCTATATAATATTCCTGACGACTGCAAGGTCCAAATCGCCGGCACTTGCTTGAGGGATACCGCTAAGACCTGGTATCGGCAGTGGAGAGTGTCGAAATCGGATTCTCATTATGAGAATTTCCGTGCAGAATTTTTGGAGGTCTTTCCTTTCGGCCTCAGTCGAGCTAGCCTTGCTCAACAGCTTGTTTCGCGTCAGCAAGGTCCCAATGATAGCCCTGTTGCATTTGCGTTGGAAACTACACGCCTATATAACCTATGGGATCCCCATGCCAGTCATGTTGACATGTTGGATACCCTCGTGCAGCAGCTCGACCCATTCTTACAAGATTTTCTTGAGGTTCGACACCCTGCCACAATTCATGAATGACTTCGCCTCATACGCACGTATGAAGAGCGACATGGCAAACATGGTTCAACTCACCATGCTCGGGCACCCCGCGAGGCTTATTACGAAAACCCTCAGCGGCATAATAGACATAACTTTCAGCGCGAGCATACACAAGTGCCCACCCAAGCTTCATACGTTC
This sequence comes from Macrothele yani, assembly GCA_039090855.1. Classification (NCBI taxonomy): domain Eukaryota; kingdom Metazoa; phylum Arthropoda; class Arachnida; order Araneae; family Macrothelidae; genus Macrothele; species Macrothele yani. The sequence continues at coordinate 76,577,684 of CM077017.1, read as the reverse complement.
CACCACACAGAAGAGTGGCAAACCAACAGCGAGTTTCTGAACAAACTTCGGGATATCGTACACCTGCACAGTATGCTCGACCCCGTTTCACTCAGCAGCATTCGGAACGTTATCATGCTCAGGGCAATGATAATTTTTCTGCCCGTGCTGAGGGCCGACGTAACGGATATGAAAATGTCAACAGACACGCGGAGTTCCTGACGCATATTTCACGCAGTTTTCCTCATCGTGAAAATTTTCCCGATACCCGGCAGGGTCGAGGTTTCCGACCACATGATAACCCAACCAGGATTCCTTTAAACTTCCACAGGAAGTAGACGAAGGGTCGGTCCTGCTTCCTGATACCAAACATTCTGACCCTAAAACAGTATTAGTGACTGTTCAAACGCCTCAGTTGCCTGATGTATTCTTGACACTTGAAGACATTATTGTCGAGACAAAGTTCGACACTGGGTCTGAAATATCAGCCCTAAATACAAAGTTTTGCACTGACACTTTTTCTGCAATACACGTTCAGCCTGCAACGCAGTATTTGCGAGGTGCAAATAATGAAATCTTCAGTATCTCAGGAACTGTCACATTATCTTTAGGGCTGGGAAAAGCTCGTTTTACACATTCTTTCCTGCTTATAGACGAGCTACCCGTGAAATGTTTAATGGGTATGGACTTTATACATAAGTTTCAAATAACTTTGAATTTCGTACAACATGTGATTTCCTTTCCGGAACCTGTCGAAATGATTCCTACGGTTCCTGTAGATATAACGAGCTTGTTATTGAGTAACCAATTGAATGAGGGGCAACGAGACCAGCTTTCTCTTCTTTTACAGGAAAGCCCTGGTTTATTTTCGGATCAACCTGGTTTCACACAGGTGGTTTATCATGTTATTGACGCTGATGGTTCGAAACCAATTGCGACGAAACCTTACCCTTGTGCTCCACATAAGAAACAGGAAATGCAACGTCAAATTGCTGAAATGATTAAGTAGGGCATAATCAGGGAATCAACAAGCGCCTGGGCTGCTCCTGCCTTTTTGGTTCCAAAGAAACAACCCAATGAATTTCGTTTCGTGACAGATTTCCGCAAGCTCAACCAAGTCACGAAAACGATCAATTATCCACTACCTGTCATGTCGCATATTTTAAATGACCTGTCGTCATCCAAATGGATGTCAACCTTGGATTTGGCTAGTGGATATTGGCAGGTAGCAGTACATCCGGACTCTGTCGATAAAACTGGCTTTGTGACTCCTTTTGGGGCCTATGAATATTTACGTATGCCTTTTGGACTAGCTTCTGCACCTGCTACTTTCCAAAAGCTTATGGATACGGTTCTCAGACCTGTCCTGGGTCCCCATGTGCATGTATATTTGGATGACATTATTATCACATCAGAGACTTTTGACGAGCACCTTTCTCTGCTCAAACAGGTGTTCCAACTCATATACAATGCTGGCTTGACGTTAAAACCTAGTAAATGCCAGATAGCGAGGGACGAGATTGTATATCTGGGGTTGAAAATTACTCCCCACGGCTTATTTACGGATAATGAAAAAATTAGGCCTATTGTTGACTTTCCTCGGCCTAAAACAGCAAAAGAACTATCCCGCTTTCTGGGAATGACCGGATGGTATCAGCAGTTCGTCCCCGCTTATGCTACAATATGTGAGCCATTGTATGCTTTAAAACGTAAATACAAGAAGTTTATTTGGACACCTGAGGCTAACGCTGCATTCGAAACACTGAAGTCTGCATTGACTCAGCCTCCGGTGTTGGCTTTCCCGGATCATACTAAGGAATTTGATATTTATACTGACGCATCCGGAGTTGGTCTTGGTTGCGTTTTGTCACAAGCTGGGCATCCAATAGCTTTTGCGTCTCGTACTTTAGCCAAAGCTGAACGCAATTATTCAGCTACGGAACGTGAATGTCTTGCTATTGTGTATGCACTGAATAAATTTCAATGTTATCTTAATGAATTGACGGTTAACATAATTACGGATCATTCTGCCCTTCAGTATTTGAATTCTGCTAAGCACCTATCTCAAAGACTTATGAAGTGGGCTCTGAAGTTACAGGAGAGCAATATCAAAATTTCATATCAGCCAGGTCATAAGAATCAATTACCGGACGCATTATCTCGCGTTCCGATTAGTGGGGTCCCCACCGAAACTACTCCTGGATGTCAGCCTTTACTTCTAATAGCTGATATAACATCCAGAGAGCAGATAATGGCAGAATTAATAAGTGATCCAGATTTTGGGGATATCTATAATTTTTTGCTTGCGGGTTCGCCCCTACAAAGTGATCCTTCTCTGGCTGGAAGGTCACAACATTTTGAAGTAATAGAGGGTCTTCTTTATTATACAAAATCTCGGACTGCTAGGGCAGAGTTTCGCCCATGTATTCCGCGAACCCTTAGAATGGCTCTTTTAAATGAATTTCATGACAAACCTCTTGCAGGCCATTTAGGTATTCGCAAGACCCGTGGTAAATTGCGGGATGTTGCCTATTGGCCTGGCATGTACCAAAGTGTGCTCGCATACGTTCAATCATGTCACTTGTGTCAGATTAATAATTACCGTAATGTAAGACCGGCCGGTCACTTGAAATCTAGTTCAAGTTCTCATGTGTTTGATATTATTTCCATAGATTTATTGGGACCTTATCCATTATCTGTTAAAAATAAAGCTCGTTACGTTTTAGTACTAACTGATAGTTTTTCTAAATGGGTTGAAGTTTTTCCCATTAAAGCCGCTACGGCAGAAGTTATTTGTAATGTCTTAGTTAATGAAGTATTTTCTAGATATGGTGCACCTAATAAAGTAGTTTCGGATAATGGTCCTCAATTTATTTCTGACATTTTTGAAAGAATGTGTGCGAGACTACACATTAAACATAAATTCATTTCCCCATATCATCCCCAGAGTAATCCTGCGGAACGTGTTAACCGCACGCTAGTGAAAATGATTGCGACTTTTGTAATGGATCATCATGAAAGATGGGATGACCATTTGGAGCTTTTTGCGTTCGCCCTCCGCTCGTCTGTCCACGAGTGTACTAAAATTACTCCTGCAGAACTTTTTCTGGGTCGCAAAATTAAAACCCCTTTTGAAAATTTAACGGGGATTATCGACGAACTAAACCAGCGACCAACTCCGCAATCAGTACGAATTATGGCAGAAAAAGCTCGTGTTGCAATGCTAGGAGCACAAGCGGCTCAAGCAAGATATTATAATTCTAGGCGTAGGGAACCAGATCTTGTCGTTGGAGATCTCACTCTAGTGGAAACGCACTTCCAGTCTTCTGTTTCGCATACTTTAGTGAAGAAATTTGCACCCAGCTACGAAGGTCCATATCGGGTGGCAAATATCTTTGAAAATAATATTGTTCTGGAGAAACCTGACAACCATTTTCAATATGTACATGTTGATCAGTGTCGCAAGTATCATGAACGGAATATCGATTTCATAATCAATCCTACTCAACCTTCTGTTCCACAGACTCAAGAATCTATATCTCATGTTCAACCGCCAGAAATTTTGGACGAACCAACAAACATTTTTGAAGAATCTCCAGTGATTTTTCCTTCACCCTCCCCTCCTCCAGACGGGTTTCTACACACGCAACCTGATTCTCCCATGAGACCAAGGCTCGAATCGAGTTCTTCGAATACTAGTATCGTTCCTTTCCCTCCAACCATTGCCAAGACTATTGCTGCGCCGTTTCCGGATAACTCTGCACCAACGCGGGCTACTTCTTCTTTGAATACCTCGTCAGAAAGTATTCCTATAAGCACATCTAAACATCGCCCTGCACGACCACTGAATTACAGCAGCGACTCAGAGGCTTCGGACATTTCTGACTTATCAGTTATGAAAACTAAATTTCATGTTCCAAACCGTCCAGCACCACCAAAGGCTGGGCGCAAACGTGACTTGTCACCCCAATCTGCTTCGCCGCAACAGCGACGAAGGCAGAAATCTTTGCATCCGCCCGGGTTTCGCTCCTGGAACCTACGTTCAGGGCAAACAGGGCCGATGCCTACTGCTACTCTCATGCCACGCGGGCGTAAGCGAAAGCAAACGATGTGGCCGGAGACACGTCCGTCCAAGAAAATACTGGAAGGACACTACGGGCCCCAGCACAAAGGGACTTCATATCAAAAGCCTGGGGGAGCCCGTTCCTATCAGCCGCAAGGATTTCCGGACCGCCAGACTTCTGACCGTTCTTCTCAGCCGCAGGGATTTCCGGACCGCCAGACTTCTGACCGTTCCTATCAGCCGCAGGGATTTCCGGACCGCCAGACTTCTGACGTTCCTGACCGTTCTTCTCAGCCGCAGGGATTTCCGGACCGCCAGACTTCAGACGTTCCTGACCGTTCTTCTCAGCCGCAGGGATTTCTGGACCCACAGACTTCAGCCGTTTCGGACCGAAGGATTTCCACCATTCCTGACCGTTCCCGTCAGCCGCCGGGATTTCCTGACCGACAGCAGACCGATGTTCCAGATCCATTAAAGTCCCTGAAGAGATCCAAGCCACCTGATTTTACCAGTCCGATTAGACCTGGAAAACGTTATCGCACTAGAGTTTTTTATGCGTCCTCGAGATAAGTAAGTTCTCGTGGACAGGTTCTTTTCTCAGTTTGTTGTTTTTCCTGCACGACCAGTTGGCGTGTCAGAATTTCTTTTTTTCGTGTGGGCCTATGCATTCTTTTTTGTGTATATATGTGTGTTTTTTTTTATATATTTCTTCTATGTCCATCTACTAATCCACTTTTTTTATATATACCTATGTGCTTAGGGGTAAAATAATAAAATTGTTACTGTTAGGCAGCTCCAGGTAAATTTCGCTGCTGATACAGTTGGTATGTATTCAACGAATAATGCGAACGTGATTTGAAATTAAAATAATAAAATTGTTACTGTTAGGCAGCTCCAGGCAATCTTCGCTGCTGATACAGTTGGTATGTATTCACCGAATAATGAGAACGTCATTTGAAATTAAAAAAGTGATTCCTGCTAGGCAGAATAAAAGGAAAGTATGCCGATGCAGGTTTGTTTTGTTCAACAATACAAGTTTCACAGTCGAATACAGATTTCTTAATTTGTCATGCCAAGTTTGATAATGTAAATACTGCTACCACCAAACAACAAAACAAAAAAGAGGTCGAGAAACGTCAATCAACGAAATGTAAGACTTACACTCCAAAATTGATAGGTTTTTCGGAAACAAAAAAAAAAAAAAAAAAATTAAGGGGGAGATGATGTAACGTATACTCTATATTCACTTTCCTTTTGATTTTACTATCTCTGGTTATTTTATTTTACTATGTAAATTATCTTCTTACTGAACGAAATATTATTTCACCCGCTGAATGAGATCTGGCAATGAGTGTAAGTCATGACGTGGTGGTAGCTAGTATATAGGCGCGTTCATCGAGACTTAGAGAGAGCTTTTGTGTTGTTATGAGGAGAGCTTGTGTGGTTGTTATGAGAGAGCGTTTATAATAAGAGGAGAGATTCTTCATTATTGTACAACAAGTTGTGTGTGTGCCTTAGTTGACCAAGAGTCGTATAAATAAAGAAGTTACCGTAAGTTAGTCTTTCTCAATTCATAGTTTTTGTCAGACCTCTGTCTGGCTGTTAGGTTTATAACATTTATTTATTACTATAAATAACCAGCGTTGAGACTTTGTTTACGTTCGTAATTAACTAGTAACAACACCCTTTTGAATTCATTATTTTGAAGCTTAGTACAAGTATATCATTAGCTAGCTGGTAGGAAGAGAATCATTCATATTAATTAGCTTAGCGGAAAGAAAATAAAGCTAATTCATTATAGGCGTTTCATATTATCCGTTGTACAGTTGCTGTAGAATTCCATATTTTTTCTGGTATTTATATTTAATACTTTGTAGAAACTACTTTACGAAATATACCTATTAGGTGCATCAGTACTAAATCAACATATTAAACAGATAAATGAGGATATAAATGATTTCGCTTAGCTATTCTGTCTGAATAATTCTAATGAAATCTGTACCACACAGAGCGGTATAATTGTTTCAAAAGTTTTTCGCATTACAGACTGAATTTGTTGAATTTTATTTTAAGGGAATCCGTTAGATTTTTAGGCAAGTAGCTGATGTACTAAAAGTTTTGAGCTACGGTTACAGAAAACAGGATTTTGAAAGCATAAATTTTACTCTTAAATGAAATGCTTAGCTAAATTGCACTTGTTATAATTTATGAAGTGTTGAATGTAAGAAACTTCAAAAAATTTCTAGTAGATTCCAGAAATTTCTTGCGGAAAACATATAATCTTTACGCTGCGTTTTGATTCTGGAGATGACACATCGTTTGCTTTAAGTTTTTTGTGGATTTATATAAACGCCGTGCTTAATATCACGATTTTCCAACAAAGGGAAGACTGCATTGTTTACTTTCGTGTAAGACATGGTTAGATATAAAGGAGCCTAGTTTGTCAATAGTAAGAGGGATAGTCTTACCATTGAAAAAATAGGTTACGGTCTTCAATGGCCACATCGTGTTCCGTTTTGGAAATGCTTTAACCAAATCATCTAATCATTCTAATTTGGCCTTTGTCATGAACTCGCTTAAGTTCGCTGCCTTTCCCTTTTAAAGACAGGAATAACGCTGATTAACAAAGCTTATTTTGGGGTGTTATTTATATCGTAGCAGGTCTTTCACGCGCATCGCCATTTGTCTTCAGTTGCTTCGATTTGCGTGACCACTATATATCGAGAAGAGAAAAAATGTTTTGCAGTACCAATCGAGCACTTTGATGCACAATAAACAGGGTATGCCTCTTAAAATTCTGTTTTAAATTTGAGAACCCGAATTCTGGTCACCTCTCTCTCTCCTTTCGAGGACTTCCTGATTTCACCAGATAATTCGTTATCGTCTTCCCTCAATTATCTTCTGAAGAAGGGATTTAAGACTTTCTGATATCACCAGATAATTGTCCACTTTAACTTACTTAACAGTTGGAATTAGAATTCACGTAACATTGTGATATTACTTTTATTGTCACCACAAATTCGCTTTTATATTTTATACGACTCTTATCACGAAAAGGGATGACAACGATTGTAACCGTTTTCTGTTGGTAACCAATTTTCTTCTCAAATGTTCGTTTGGAACATAAAAAAGCTTAATATTTACTGCAATCTCATAAGTGTTTGCATTCTCTAACCAGAAATGGCATGAAGTTTCACAATCCCAAACACACTAATTCACAAAAAAAAAAAAGTAAGCAATATTTAAAAAAATTATTTATATGAAGAATATAATGATCATCAAAATATTAAACTGAATCAAAACATCATTACATGTATATTTTACGTTCCAAATGTATTACTTTATTTTCTGTGATATGAAAGTGTACTCAGGTATTTTACGTCACACTGGAACTGTAAACTGGGCTTCGTCCATTACACGTTTTGAAGACATAGCAGGTTTTCATTTCCAAAGGAAGGCAATAGACGAAGAATTTCGCTGTGAAATTGCATGGCAATTTAGAAATAAAAATGCCAGTGGTTTCAAATTTTGTCAAAAGTGTGCATGAAATTTTCCTTTAGAAAAACGTGGTTGGGTTAAAAGTTAGAGTATGAATATCATAATATTTCGTGTCATGGAATGGTACAAGCAATAGATTTGCCCCATGATTTAAGAAACATAATAACAACTATTATATATCACCTTCATAAGGTACTTTATAGCTAATAACCTGAACAAGATTTACCTCATGATTTTAATTAAATATAAAAATACAGCGCCCAGGCCAAAGGGGAAAGCTTTGTTCATTTGATCTTATCGAAGAAAATCCAAGGTTCAAAATTGGATTAGGTCCCTCGGTCTATTTAAGAGCTACGTTTGAATAATTTCCCAAGTAACTATAAATTTACACACTCCTGTCAATAGTTTCATTCTTCCAAATATGCTTCAGGGGTACATTTCTAATCCGCTCATGAGATCGCATAAAATAAAAGGAAAGCACGAATTTTTGTTTCAGTTTGATTGTACTCCGGACCATTTGTTGTAAAATGACGCGAACGTTTTTTGGAATAGTGCGCACTCATGTGTTCATTGAGTAAGACAAAATGTTATTGCACTCTAGGCAACAAACCTTTACTTCAGTGAAGCGAAATTTTTGGTATACAACTTGAAGTGCGAAAAATGTAAATCTGGTGGACAGCACGAGTTCCCACGTATGGAGAACCGAGTAAGCACCAGCCTTCAGAGTGTAAGGAACACTAAGTGGCTAAATGCTTTACCAAGTAATATAAGGTGAAAAGGAATGCAGGAAATTTAACTAGTGACGACAAATTCATTTAGAAATGTTCTCCCCATATATGTAGTTGTTCCTATTATAGGTAACGTTTCTAAACAATATTTTAGAATTATAACGGAATTCGAAATTATAATATAAAATATCTTTATAGGTACCGTAATTTTCGTAATACAATCCAGGGATTATGTATTAAAAAGTTTTGAAATATTAGATTATGGGGATTAATACGTCCATGTGGATGGTAAGCCGCTTTGTAAAAATTATATTTTTGAGCCATTTGGTTACTTATAAATGCACCTTCGTGATTGTCAGGCGGGGAATGTATGTTAGAAAATTACCAAATATCATTTCATAATAAAGACGCTTCGCGTAATACCGAAATATTGGTGCCCAAACTTGTAGACAACTTTTTACTTCGACTTACGAGGATTTCGGCAGAACATAAGATGCAAGAAAGGCGACATTATTGGAAGTTCATCATGACACTGGTTCATGAGCACCGTAGATCAACTGCACCGGACAACACGCAATTTCCCTCTGAAATGAAAATGGTGAATCTTTACCAATTTCAGTATGGTGAACACTAAAATAACAAAAAATCTATCGATTGGCTCTGGTTTAGTAGTGACTTAGTCCACAAAGTATTGCGTTGCATTGCGTCAGCGCATTTTACCCACCATCCCCAGCAGTTGTTCCATCATTACTCAATGCAGTGTAGTTCAGTCAAGATATGGCTGACTTCATACGATGCAATCATTAGAATAAACTGTAGTATCATACGATGAGCAAGGTTTTGTGCAACGTTCTGGTCTATATTACCATTCACTCCTCTGTCATATACACAAGTAATCCCTCCAGTGTAATTCCAGCAGTAGTGATGCCACCTAAATTTGTGAATAGTACATACAACTTTTGTTATATTTGCGGGAAATGACCCGTATACTTTTCCCCACAAGTAAGAAAAAAGACCATCACTCCGACAGTGAAAAAGGCTTATCAGCTTTATTTCGTATGCAAGATCTGGAGCCAGGACAAGGCATGGTCCTCACACTTATGCTGCGGTTCGTGTGTTAGATACCTTCCAAAGTGCCTGAAAGGGTGTAAAGTGTCGATGCCGTTTTTTGTTCCTAGGGTTCGGAAGGAGCCAGATAATCATGCAAATAACTGCAGCTTTTTCATAGTACCACATGTTTCCGGAGGCACCTCAAGGAAACAAAAGCGGAAAATAACGTGCCCGAATGCTCTGTGACCAATTCCGCATGGCGAAGAACTTCCTGTTCGCGAAACTCTGAAAGAATTTTCAATGATTCAGAGGACGATGAGGTCGGAGGCAAATTGATGTCAGGTTCTATTGATCCTTCGGCGCCTAACGATGATTTATATGTCAACAGCGGTGCGTTATCTGCGCCACATGTTCTCACACAGGAACAGAATGACCTTGTTCACGATCTGGAGCTGTCCAAGGGTAACGCGGACTTACTGGGACCAGGAGTAGTACAATGGAATTTTCTCAAAGGAAATATTCGTATGACTTCGTTTTGAACTCGTCATGAGCAGTTTGCGTCTTACTTTCGAAAGGTGTGCTCTGCTACGCTGTACAATGTCCTTCGAATAAAAAATAACCCGCATGAATGGCGACTATTCATATAGAATCATTAAAATTGTGTCTCAAATTGCTGATGCTGCATAACGGAAAACAGTTTCCATCAGTTCGAGTCGGACACGCTGTCTACAAGAAAGAAATATAAGAAACTTAAAAGAGTTATTGGACTGTCTTCATTATAGCAAGTACGGCTGGCTGTTCTGTAGTGACCTAAAGGTAGTGTCGCTGTTGATGGGTCTGCAACTGGGATATAGGAAATTCTGCTGGTTTTGTGTGAATGGGACATCTGAACAAGGAATTTGCACTATCTGAAGAGAGGCTGGACTGCGAGAAAATCTATTAAGGTAGGAAAGAAGAATCGGCAGTACCGAGCACTGGCAGAAAGGCACAAAATTACGCTACTGCCCTTACACATCAAACTCAGTCAGATAAAAACTTCGTTAAAACTATCGACTGGACCGAATCAGCCTTCAACTAGGTGGCTAACAAATTCCCTCAACTCAACGAAACAGAAATTATAGAGAGAACTTCTATATTGGCTGACTACTGTGTGAGTTCTGAGATCCGAGAGTTCTTTTTTATGAGATTTCGACAGTCTGCTACAGGGTGATGAGAAGAAAGCTTGTGAACCATTTCGCTTGGTGTCAGCTAACTTTCTGTGAAATGTCAGTGCAGAAAACTTCAAGGAACTTGTTGAAAATGTGTCTGTCTATCACGCCCTCGGCTTCAATATGTCGTTGTAGATGGGCGCTCTATTCCCACTTGGATTTCTTCACTGATAACTGCGGCATTGTTAGTGATGAGCATTGTGAACGTTTCCATCAGGAAATTTCTAAACGGAAAAACGATAACAATTACAGTGTTCTACGTCTATACTGGCTGACTACTGTCGGAAGCTTGCTACAGATGATCCCTAGAAGATATACAAGCGACAAGCAGAGCTATGCTGGACGTAGAAGTGGACGTTTACCGGTACATGTGGTAAGTACGTGTAAGAAACCATTGCAGATCTCTGAAGAACCGTACCAATTTTGCATTTTCATTGTCATATTCGTGTTCAACTCCTTGAAATCTAAAAGGAATGATTAATTTAGTCATGAGGCCAAAGCCTTTTGTAAAAATTCCAGTGTTATTTACTTTGAAAACTAAACTGTTAAAGAGCATTGTCCGAATCAAAAGAATAGTGTGCCTGGGATAATAGATTTATTGCATTGTCTGGAAGGCCATAGTTTGACCTGCGAAATTTTTCGAAATACTACAGTAATTGTGTAGTATCGCTTTTCGTAGTATTCAAGTCCTGAACCAAAGCTTAATGAGAAATTCGGAATTCTATGTTTTAGCATGGCTTGCAGCCATTTCAGTTTTCTTACCATCATTTCGTCAAAGGATGAAAGAAACACATATTATTACTTTATGTAACTTTTTTTATAATTATATTACTTAAAACAGCAATTTTTGACAACCCTGCCGAAAGTGAGGCTGTTCTTTCACTGGATTGTTAGTTAGTAAGTAGCATACAGGACCAGATGCCAGAATGGCGCACAAGGAACCAGAAGCAAAGGAAGACCTATTATATGCAATAGTCATGGCTCTGTTTATCATCACTGCATGCATTCTATCTCTAGTAAATACAAAGATATGATATTAGAGAGTTTCCCACACTTTGTGATGTCACTCTCATGTTACACAGCCTCATACGTTGGTGAACTACGTGACGTCGTCCAGGATAACGTTAGGAACCAATCGGAAGCCTTGGTTTCGTCATGATATCATTAAATTAGGGAACGTGTCTCTGTTAGCTCATGGCATTTTATTTTCTAGACATCCTTTTAAAATCGTTGCCTCCATAAATGTAGATGTTCTTGAGATACATATTTTTAAATCACCTTAAAACTTTTAAATGCGGCACGCGCCAATAAAATCAAAATTGTTGGTGTGCAATTCTGCTCGATTTGCTTGTATTCTTATGAGGAAATTATAAGCACCATACGTTAAAGCGGTTTTCTCTTGTGAAATGTATGGCATCCCAATGAGACAGTATGAAAAAGGTGTGCCTTGAGCGTGGTCTCCGAAGTCGCCGTATCCTTCTCTCCCGGAGACGAGGGCGACTTAGAGATTACTGCAATGAACCCTGGTGAAACTTTTTCCAGTATTCAGCTAATTAGGAAAGGTCTCAAATGTCAGTTACTACAGAAACATATTCACATTCATTCTACTATTAAAACTACGATTCCACCTTATCAAAAAACCCTCACGTAAACTGATATCAAACTCCATTGTCACTTCATTTATCCACTCAGTAATTGCACACTCATTCTGAAGAAGAACGCTAAAGAGAGGATCTCTAGGAACCTGTGAAGGAAACAGAGCTTCAAAGTGGGGCAAATAAACCCGAAGAAAAAAGAAATGGGAAATGTTGACGTCTTTAAAACATTGAAAAAAAAATGTCCGACTTCAAAAATTAAAAAACATATTATAAGTAAAAATTAAAAACTTCTTGAAAAATATGTTGAAACGTGAATACTATTTCCGAACTGTAATAAGTGAATAATTTAATATTCTAAAATTTTAGTTAATTTAAAGAGGCACAATATCCGAGAAAGCCCAAAATCATTCTGTGGTAAGAAATATTATTTCAATAAATAAATTCTTAAACATCTCATTCAGGTCCTGGAAACCAAAACTTTCTAAAATTATTTACAATTAAAATTAAAAGAAAACTAATAAAGCCAAACCATTCTTGTACTTTTAAAACAAGAACTGCCCGATTTCATTCTACGTTTAGAAATACTTTACAGCTCAGGAATTTCCTTTTATCAATCCACCAAAATCTTTCTTTTTCTTAGAACGTAAGGCTCGGAAACCCCAAACCCGTCAAATAGCGATTTAAAAGGCAGCAAGTGTTGCAGAGGGACATTTTTTAGAGGTTTAACGACCACCGTGAGCAATTCAGTGGGCTATAAGCAGTCGAACGTCCATAATTTAGGGTCACTAGTTCCAGGGAAGGGAGAAAGCCAGTGCCATAAGACAAACACAACATCCATGCCTGACTGGGATTTGAACCCGGGCCTCTTTCGGGCGAATGATCAGAAGACATCGCTTAGACTACTGCGTCACCGTGCTGACGCAGAGGGACATATGGATATAATGCGTTTCGTGATCGGTATTGTAGGTTTTCGGGATCCATTGATAGGACATTATACGGTACACCTTTCCCTATAAGACGCGATGAACACTTCCGCAACTCATGCTGAAGTCACCTGGGCTTTTGACGAATGGTTAATCTCTGACCATTGAGAACAGCGGCTTTCACATTCTCGATGTTATCTGGCGTGTTTGATGTTGATGGTGGCTCAGACAGCTGCAAATCGTGTGTAGCACTGTGATTTTCACAGAATTTTTTACTCCATTCCACAACAGATGACTTTGACAACCAAGTATCACCATACACTACAACTCTTTGGCGATAAATTTCTGCAGGTTTCTTTCCTTCAGCAGACAGAAACAGAATAATAGCTCGTTGACCTGTTTTCGATGCGCTTTGTAACAATGATACCACCAAAATATGAACGATGTGGTTAACAAGCACAGTTGTACGCCTCAATTCGACTGCAACCGTCATATAGCCTGACTGTCGTCAACGTTTACGTCATACGGGGTCTTTCAGAGATCTCGAACGGAAAGGTTCCCATCATCCCTATACATTTATTGGAGGTCTTGCATGTTAAAGTTTTGACCTGAAGAACCTCTTTCTAAAATTTGAAAGTTTTTCTTATCAATTTTTCTCAATTGAACATATCATGAACATGGACTAAAAATTATATTTGGGTGTAATGGAGTACTTGCACTGTGTTGCCCAGAAATGAAATGTCAGGTACTCATATTTTCACTGTTTAGATTTCCTAACACAGAAAGAATACACTGGAAAAGCAAAATCGAACTGGAAAAGCAAGTGCTTATGCATTTTGTTTGGAGGCACACGGACACACTGAATAACACTACAACCTCCAAATTTCAAGGGTATGAGAGTAAATATCAGTATTTATTTAAAGGTCTGTCTCCGACCACACAAAGGAATCGACCTATTACGGTTTTATTTGGCAATGTATATAACCAATATCAATAAGTTGGTGAGATACATCGACCTATACATATTTTTATTCACAGCAAATGCTGCAATTATTCAAGTTTAATTGCACATGCGGGAATGAACAGTGTTCAGTTTTTCAAAAGAAATATAGCTTTTAATAAATTTTAAGTTTTATTCAAAAACACTTCAGTAAAATAAGGAAGGTTACATTCCTCAGAACTTGCAGCAGAGTGAAACCAACGAATAAGTACATAAATATTCACTTGGAATTTTTAACACCTCAGGAATTAAACTAGTGGAAATATTACAAATTTGAAATATTTTAAATTCATTTCACATATTTAAAAGTTTGTGGATTACAAATGAAGTGTTCAAGGCTGGGAAAATATTACTGATACAAATTTAAATCTATAAAAATTACACAACTATCTTAAAACACATATGTACTGAAAAAATTATGCTTTGTTAGAAAAAAATGAAGCACTATTGTTTCCTGATATTTAAAAAAATCATTAATAAGCAATGTTGGGTTGTATTGAGAACGCATCTTTCAACGAGTTTACCCTGTTTGTATTAATGTCAATTTGGAGGAGCCAGGATCTTTTAAATAAAGTACACAATGGCACTATTTGTGCGATAACCAAATCTCTTCTTGTATATCGACGACGTTCGCTCAGAAAATGTTTGGATAAATATCCTTGAAGTTAAATATCCGTTATTATATTATGACGAAGATTTTCTCAGAGATTGGTAATCCCCTATGGCGAAATCAACAAAGAAAGATAACTCTCTAATTACTATTAATTTACACACCAAACGAACGTGCTTGAGATAAAATTTTCACTATCTCAGAAATTATTAGTTGAGAACAAAATGCTTACATCCAAAAAGAACACTGCTTTATTTAGTGAGAGAGTACATTCTAAACAGCATACAGTTCCTGCTGTCTCGTTTTGCAATCGGAAATTTATTTTTTGTTTGTATACGAGGACAAACATCATCAACAAAGCTTTATCCATTTGAAGCTATTAGCCATTTGCAAGGGACAAAGGAATTCAAATACCCTAGATATCATAGTTTAAAGTAAACATATTATCTCGTGATTTTCGTTTTCTTCTGTTTATTTCTACATTTTCTTGACTGTCTTTTTTCGTTATGTTTCATTGTACCTACCGATATAATATTGTTTCCTGCCGTTCACTAGGTAATTATTTTGTTGATGGTTGCGATACAGATATAATAAAATGCAAACCCTTACAGATGTAGATCGGTCAAAAACGTTTCCCCCTTTCGTTTTACATGTTCTGGTAGATTTTTTAGAAGCACATTAGATGAGGATTACGTTATAACAATATCTGTAACTTTGCTGCCATATATATGTATATATATAGGTTTCAAATACATCTTTTCCTAAAGATGGAAATAAATGGTGAATTATGCAGCAATTGTTATCAAGAATGAAGAATTTGTGTTCCTATACAAATCTATTCGTGTACTTTTTATTGTGTGTATCCATTTGATGGAATAAGCTGGTCAGTTTTAGACAAGAGTATGGCTTCGAGTCCACAAGGAACACAATCACAACTGACTCAACACTACGTTATTTGGGTATGCACCCATTGATACCTGCAACGTAGATGAACTACGCTGCATGAGATTAAAAGTATTGTACCGAGTTTAGGTAAAGGGAAATGTGCCGTGGAAGGAACAGGCATCCTTAATTTTAACATAAAGTCCAGTCCCCAATTTCCGACGGCTTAACGCGCCCATCGAGATTAAAGTGCATATTTGGCGGTTTGATACTACTCTGGAACGAACCTAAGACCTTTGGGTCAGTGGTTGGACGCGGTAACCAGAAGGCTACAAGAAGACAGTTTCTGTTTCTTGGTGCACTATTAAAATGTATTGTCATTATAAAGGACAAATGAGCATATTGGAACGGCAATTTCTAAGGGATGTACACTGAGTGTAACACTAGCTGATGACTTTACCTGCACCGTCAAAGTGCTGACTTCGCAGGGAAATGCGGAACTCACTCGAATAGTTTGGGATTGATAGGATCCCTGACGGCGTTCCGACAGCTAGGCTGTCAGTCACCGGAAAACACAGTCTTCCACTCGGACAGATTCGGTCTAGTGACCTTTGGGGATCTGCCTCCCCACGAGACCGGTACCTTACACCCTTCTGTCACAACCCGTGTGTGCGACGTGCTATGGGCAGTTGAAGCAAGCAACTATTTCAAAATATCTCATCTCGTGGCCGGGAGATCGCCCGCCAACGCGAGTTTTGGGGACAAAAGTCCTTTATTAGGTATCAATAGTGACAAAATACATGCACATTAATTTGAGGGTCCCATGCACCCCTCTCACAAACATTCAAACACTAAGAAATAAAGCACATCATAAAACAACATGGTCCACAGCGCTAGGGTCAGTGCTGTGGTGTTGACCCCGGGCCAGGGTCATCAAAATACCTTGGTCAATAGACCCAATAGCTTAATATCGAGAGCGACGTACCTCCGAGGGTACTTCCTTCTGTCAACCATAGTTGACTCGGCTTTTCCTTTGCTCAAGTTCCCTGATGAGACTAGGACATGTCTTACTGAAGCTGGAGTGAGCGACGTCCAACTTCAGCCGGAACTTGGCATTCGCAGCGGTGCAGTTGCTGCACTTTGGTGCGGCTGCACACTGGTGGTGCTGCTGCCCAACTTCACCACAATTGCCGCACCTTGCTTCTGACTCGGGGCAGTTGCCTCGGAAATGACCGAAGCCATTACACCGAAAGCACCTGACCTCCCTCACAAATTCCTTTAGGCGGAGCACTGACCAACCCAAGTTCAGCGTCTTCCGCCTCACCAAGTGCTTGAAGGCCTTGGGCTCCACGTCTGCCACCCAGTGGACCCTACCTTCCTTGCCCTTGATGGGAAAACAGGCTTTGAACCCGTTCTCGAGCTCTGGGTTCTGCCCGCAAACCGCCTACTCGAACTCTTTCCCTGAGAGATCGCCGTCGACCCCATAGACTATCAACTGGGGGTGTCTCTTCCGTGGGGCCGTAGGGAGTGTGCAATCCTTGGTCAGCGGATTGCTTCTCAACTCCTGGGCTAGGCGGTCTAGCTCCCCGGGATGGGAACACTCCAACGTGACCCCTCCTTTCCTAATGCTCCGAAAGCTCTTGACCCCTATCTGCAGTTTAGTTGGGTTTACTTCAGTTTTCAGGGTCTTCTTCGTGTCCTCTGAGGACGCACTCTCAACTGTCGGGTAGACTAAAAGCACGTGTCTCCTGTCTCCCGACTTTACCTTCTTCTTTTTAATCTCTATCGGGGCGGGCGAAGACCCTTTCGTCGTGCTAGTCCCTTTCCTAGCCACGTCGGCGTAGGAAACCACTTTCACGTCGGCTTCTCAGCCCATCTCCTGCCGAACGGACAGCCTGCCTTCGACGTAGGCTACCCGTTCAGCTTGCTCGAAACAAGCATTCTTAATACTGCTCAGGGCAGCTTTCACTTTGTCTCTCCCTGAGGAAGTGACCCGCGAGTCCAAGAGAACGGACTCAACTTCCCGGGTGAGGTCTAAAATGCAATTCAGGAAAGCCTCAGGTGTAAGCGCCGGGGGTGTCCTGGGATGCTTGCATCCCACCAGAGGGGCCTCTGGGCTACCAACGGACGACCTCTCAGGAGCCCGACAGGCTGGGGTGGTGTTATTCCCTTCCTTGCCATGGGCGGAACTGGCAAGGTCGTGCTTA
Source organism: Macrothele yani (assembly GCA_039090855.1). Classification (NCBI taxonomy): domain Eukaryota; kingdom Metazoa; phylum Arthropoda; class Arachnida; order Araneae; family Macrothelidae; genus Macrothele; species Macrothele yani. Next base: position 76,559,938 of record CM077017.1, on the reverse strand, counting down.
CACCACTGGCTGACTGAGAAGGCTCAATCGAGGCTCCCTTCGTGGGTGTAGCGGCTTTGGAGCCCTTTGCTGAGGGAAGCGTTTTGACGGCTTCCCACTGGCATTGGGCTCTACCTTCCGGCTGTTCTCGGAAGAAGGGCTAAGACCCTTAGCACTGCCGACAGGGCTTGGTAGTGCTTTTGCCGCTACCTCCTGCGTCCGGGTTGCCCCGGACGATTTGGGGACTGACCCCTTGGATTTCGCTTTACCCTTCTGGGTAGCTGACATCTCTGTGAGAGAGATGCAAAAACACAATTCCTTCTAAGTACTGAGTGGGCACCCTGGGGTTCTTCCCACTCTTGTCTAACCTTAGAAGCCGGGCGCTCAGGCTTTGGGCGGGCGAGGAATCAAAGGGTCCCTTCGTCCGCGGGACCGGAACGACGACGACGTACCCGATAACTGATGCCAGAGTCCCTATGCGGGCTGAACGGAACTTCGCCCTCACAAGGGCGTTTTCACTAAGTCCCGTCACTGCTCTAATTGAGAGGCAACATAAGGTTCAAATTTTCGAAAAAGAAAAATCGCGAAATAGGGATGGAAACCCGTCTCGCGGTTGAAACCGTCAGTTCTGCTTGACAGCGCAGTTTAGCTCAACCAAATCACACACAGAAACTCTAACTCGGTCGACATCAGACTGACCGGTCGTACACTGAGTGTAGAAGAACATTTGATTTTCTTTACTGAAGTTACGTACTAGGAGAGCATCATTAAATGTGCAGCCCAAAAGTTCAATAACGGTAGCAGCAAACGGACGTTCGTCGCAATACTTTCGTCACAACTGCGTACTCTGTAGAAGAAAAAAAAACTCGGAAAATTGTGTGGAATCTTCACTCAAACTGCGAAAAATTATATCAGCGAATTTCAAATTATGATACGAAAGGCCCGTTTTTCCTTTGAGAATCGAAATATCGAATAAAAAGGTCTAACATGTTTCGAATTCAAAGTTCTTTACTTTAATGCGATGCCGCGAGACCACTATTGCAACAGCTCACATGGCTTACACTTAAAGTCTAAATCATTACTTCGCTTTCAAAATAAATATTCATTGATCCAAGGATAAACATTTAATGTTCTTGTAAAATATATATATATTTCTTTTCCAGTTCATTACTAAAATCTAATCAAAGTCATAATAAAATCTGAAGATCGGTCCGTTGCGGGCCCGAAAGTTCTAATGTTTACTGTATTAATTAATAATTACCTTCATCACATAAAATCATTTAAAAAGGAAAATGAATCTGTTATTTGAATAACATCGTGTAAAGACGGCCGAAATTAACGTAGCAAATCTCAAATACTGCAATTACTTTCGTAATTCAAGAACATTTTAAAAGAACCTTACATCCTTTTAAAAATGTTTGCACCATATGTTTTCAACTCAAATTTTAGACAAACGTTTTTCCTGGAAATACTTTTCAGTTCACAATATTCCACTTTCCGGATTCTAAGATTACGGAATTTGATATCATACGGCAGAAACGTTTGGCCGGTTTTTCGATGTGTTTATTTTTGAAACCCAAGTAAGTTTCTTCTGTGATACGATTCTAAAACCAAAATCGGTATACTTTACTTACCGCAAAATTATCTTTATCAATATAAATTAATATTTACCAATTTCGGATCCTGAGGGGGGAAGAAAGACGTAAATGGATTTCTGTAAGTACAAATGATTTTCGTTTAACTTGTAATGATTTTTTTTTCAGGTAAATCTCTCTCTCTCTCTCTCTCTCTCTCTCTCTCTCTCTCTCGTTGCGTTGATAATTTTCTTATATTCAGAAATTGAAGTTTAACAATTTAATTTACATGATTTAACATGAAAAAAGAATACGTTATCTTTAAAGCTTCATGCAAGCGTGAAAGCCTGCATATCTCACAAGAATAATTACTTTCTTGAAATCCGGCAAAAACGTTGCTGCCATTTGGTTTCCAGTTCTCATCCTGAAAAAACAACTGTGTATTACACTCGATAACTCAAAGGGTCACCGGAAATACCTGTCACATCTCTGTTTAGTACTGTGTTATTTATAATAGAGGCGTTTCAAAAGATTTGCTTGCATTAGAGCTTCAACTTTCTGATTTAATAATGCCTATTGGCTCTGAGAAAAATGGTTTTCCATTTCTTTTTTTACATTTTTCCGTAGGACCAAGCTACAAAGTTTTAACTGTGATTGTTTCGTTTAAGAAGTAGAGTATGGTCTCAAAACTCAACATCAAAGAATTATTAAAAAGAAAAACCGAAGAATTCTGCAAATGTTACTGCGTGTGATCAGCAAGTCAAAATCATCACTGAAAATAATGAATTTTACTGTACACAAAAATTTCAAGTCCCTTTTCTAGAAATGCTTACAGACCTGAACATACCTTACATCCTTTACCAATAAAGACTGCACTTTGTTTTTGCTTTTATTATAAACAATATCGCAGTCCTAAATATTTCGTCCAATATGTGAATGTTTTCACTTAATTTGTCCGCGGGTCTTTGTACCCCCAAAACTTGAATAGTCTATAAGAAAAATTTGCTAAATCGAAGACGGTACATGACTTGTAATCAGAGCGAGGCAATATTATTTAACTTGTTCTTCGGACCTGTAAACATAGTTCTGCTGGCCTCGGCTGAAAGTTACATAGGAAAGTGTATCTACTTAGCTTTCGAGTGTGTAATTGGATTACAAAGCAAGTAAAAAATATCATAGTTTTTATCTTTGGTTAGAAATGATAGCCAGCGTATAAATTCTATTGTCAAAGATAGGTGACTATCCAACCGTTATTATTATTATGATTACACATATGTTTCTAAGGTACATCTACAGTTCTGAAGCACACTATTAGATATAATTGCATATATTTTAATTCTTCCCGCAATGATTGAGTTTTTTATAAGCTGTACCAAGCACCTGTCTGCAGAAGTCATGTTTTACTCAGAAAGATAAAAAATCTTATGCCAAGTTTATATCCTGTAATCCGAAATCACATCAGTGAAGAAAAAAGTCATTATAGTGAATACATAGTATGAACCATTTACGTGATTTATATCATTAGATCTTGTGACAAACACATTTTTACTCATAAAGTGGAAGGTGCTTGCTCTTTTTAGCTTACTACGTCCTGCAGTTATCGACACGCCCTCCAAGAAAAGCGTAATGCATTTGCATGAAACGGACTCACGTCTTAACTAATGTAATTAACATTTTCTAAATTATTCCGTGTAAGGCTATGATGAAGTAGCAACACATACTACCTTTACAATATTTGCTTTCTTTTCTATTAGAACTGAAAATAAGGTTCATATGAAATCATGTATTTCTTAAATTGCTCTCTGGCATTTCATTGAGGGATTATCCTTTAATTAATATTTGGGTTATGACATCCTGTATTCTATCAGAAGGAATGCGAGGCCATTCGGTAACTGCTATTTCATTGTATTTATTTCTGTATCTCCCAAGTAGGTGCATACATATCATTGTCAGACATGGCTTAGAGCATAATATTAAATAATTTATTTCCAGTTATTGTTAAGTTGCTGTAGTAGAAATAAAAGCATTTTATCCTTTCATCCGTAACTGTGCTTCCTCACTTATTGCTTGTATTAAATTTACTGCTTATTGCGATTGGTTCTGTTGTCTTAGACAGAAATTCTTCTTCTTGGCAACTTTGATATGTCACTCTATGATTCTTCACATTGAGGTTCACTGAAAGACACGAAAACTTTGATGATCTTTGATTGGATCCGTTAGATGAGTTACATTGTGTCGGAGAATTTCAATGCGGTACGAGTACTACAATTTTTCTTTTAAGGATAAGCTAAAAAAATCAAGAACAACAGCTCATTTAAAGGCACAGAAAGACCAAGCGTATTAAGTCATGTCCCTCTAATCGTAAGCAAACCAGAAGAAAAGTACATGATAATTGAATTGGACGAATAAACGAGGACCATCACTCTTTGTTCGTGCTAAGTCTATTTGGAGTAAAACAAATGTCGGAAAACACGGAATGACTGATAAATATTATTCCACAGAATGTTAAATCCGGCAGCAAACAGGTTGATTTTGGCTTTTAGTAGAAACATTCTAAGCACATAATGCAACGCCAACGAAATGCTGTCTCAGGTGAAACGGAAAGTGACTGTATAATGTTCCTCTGAAGCAATGACATTCATTTGAGAAAGAAACGACGACGAAGCGGGAATTATAAGATAATTTCTTGATTTCAAGGTTCCGTACATTACTGTCATTTTCACATCGGGTGTTGTATAATTTATGTATTTGTACTTTTTGTTCTATAATACTTAAGCATAGAGCTCAGGCGTAAAGTTTATGAAAACAGTAAAGGCTGATATTTTGTTGTTGTCAGCTATATATTCCAGAAATTCCGCGGATATCTTAGTGACCGACGTTTTTAACTGCCACGGAAAAGTTTCAGATCGATCCAGGCAAACAGGAACCCATGAACCGCAAAATATCCGTAGTACATTGGATGGGCATGTTAAGCCGTCAACCGCGGTTACTGAACCCCTTTTTTCTACCTGTCTGGTACACCTTTCTAACTGTCAGGAAAGAAACCATGCAGAGAACAAACACTTCCACTGAATTACTAAGCAGAGGTAACAGATTGGAGACAAACGCAGCGATACCGACTCACAGCCACCGACACCCGAAATAATGACATGACAATAAAAGATAGCACACGAGGTTTTTTTACTTACGGTAAGAGCCGATACATTTTCAATATTATTTCCAGCTTTCTTGTGGTCCCTTGTTTAGAGAAAATTAGATACACCCTACATACCAGTAATATGTTTTATTCGAAGCATCTAACTTTCTGTTAAAAATCAAAATTCTGTAAACAATCAGAAATGTAAATATACGAGTATGTTACACACAAAATAAAAAAGAGTCAATACATTTTCATTTTCTGTTAGAGTGTTGCTCCTACAATATCTTTGTTTCATGCTAGCCGTTAGAGGAATAAGCGCATTTGAGGAAAGAATCGCACGATTGGGCTTGTTCGCTTTTAGGTGATATAAATATCCTTTAGAATGTTTTCAAATCTCCTTTATCACATTTGAAAAAAATTACTGCATGTATACCCGGTACTACAGGTTGCCTACCAATTTGATGACTTAATAGCAGAAGGTCTGGGGTAGAAGGAGAGCTGTAAACCAGGAGGTTTTTTATGAATTCATTTCATATGAGTAATAATTTAGATAAGCTTTTCCACTTGGTCAACCACAAGTTCTGAGCAAACTAATCATAGAAATATACATAAGGAGGAAACACTTTCTTACGGCAATAACCAAAGTACACCATAGTGGCGGAACACACGCCTTGTTTTTTTGTTCCTTTTATTGAAGGTTTAACGACCTCAATGGACTATAAGCAGCCGCTCGTCCCTAATTTAGAGTCACTCACTGGTTCCAGGGAAGGGAGAGAGTCAGTGCCGTAAGACAAATACAACATCCATGCCTCATCGGGATCCGAACACCGACGCCTTTCAGACGAATGAACAGAGGCCATCGTCCAGACCACTGCGCCACCGGACCGGCACACACGCCTTGCCTACGAACTGAAACTCAAAACTTTGTAGGACCAACGGGATTTCTGCAAGTGTGAGGTGTCAGGCCCTATCACATTGAAGTCGGAGTCTCCAGATGCGAATTCGGGAACATATTTGCCTCTAGAATTCCTTAAATATAATTGATACAGGGAAAATACCTATTGCAGAGTTAGTGTGCATCTTTTGTTTGCTACGAATCAGTCATAAAATGTGGAGATCTATGGAATGTCATACGCTGTGCAATAAGGAGGCCAAGTAATAAAGGAGCATTTCTAAAGGGTGCAACATCATTCTACTGCTCTTTGGGGATTACTCAGTTCTAAACCCCAGAAAAAAACATACCGTCTAAAATATTTTCCGCCCCAGTATTCATGTGGTATGAGAATCTGGTATTTAACGATTCGTCCGATATGTGTCCATGTTCTGATCCCAGATGAGGCATGAGTAGTAACCTTGAATTATCATCGTGCCAAGGTTTGCACTTTGGAACCTATATGTTTAAATCAGGGTCATTTTTAATGAAGGTTTTACAACCGCCGTGAGCAACTCAATGAGCTATAAGCAGTCGCCCGTGTCTTGTTTAGGGCTAACAGTTCCAGGGCAGGAAGAGAGCCAGTGCCGTACGACAAACACAACAATCATGCCTGACCGAGATTCGAACTTGCACACCTTTCGTACGAATGATCAGAAGCCATGGCTCAGAACACTGGGCCACAGGGGCTGCAAATCAGGGTCTGACTCCTGCTTAATGATTACTGAGTTGCTCTTGGAGTTCGTTGAGAATGTAGACGACTACATTTGCCTAAGTTACATGTGTGTCCTTTCTTACCTTTTGCAATTGACATCTTCGACCTTTGGAAGAAAAGAAATTATAATCCAGATGTCAGGAAAATGTTTAAGTGGGAACATGCTGACACCATGTAGAATTAGTTTTAAGCTTACAAAAGCAGAATCTTGTATATAAAAATTTACACTCGTCTACGATAATAGCGGATCTACTGGCCAAAGCATGATATTTCCAAAGAAGTGCCGTATTATGTTGATCACACACACACACACACACACATTTCATATTTTGTTTTAACTTAACTTATAGACAGACTTCATAGAAACAGACAAAGGGAGCAAAACTTATTTTATAGGGAAAAAAGGTAAAAGCAGGGCATCAGAGCATTTCTGCAAAGCCGGTATGATGCAACAATGAGTTTTCTCTAACAAATATCAAATGACGGAAAAGTTAAGTTTAATAAATCATGGAGCAGTGTTAGCTTTCAAATAAACCAGACCAGTGATCACTTTCTTTTCCCCTAATTTTTCTTTCTTGGTTTTGATTTTATCCGAAAAAATAAAGTTAGCAACCAGAGCAGTGATTACTAACTTTCTCACTTACTTTTTCTTTCATTCTTTTTTTTTCGCAGTTGTTATTCTTATTCAACAAATTCATCCTATCATGATTTCCCAAACTTTTATTTAATTAAGACCAAGTATTTAACTTCATATTGCTTTGAAAGCTGCTAAAATTCAGCGTTATTAGTAACCAGAATCAGCGACGTATTCAGAGGAACTGTGAAGTATGGTTGGATTGATCTCAAGGAAATGGGCAAAACGAAGATTTCTAATGCAAAATATTGTTTTTGGAACCTTTGAAGGAATGAATTCACGTATTGAGTGAACTTTGTTTATATTCCGAGCAGAATTCAAAAAAATATTAGAACATGACGCGTATCATCAGGTATATTACAAGGCAAAAGCAGAAGTTTCAGCTTTGGCCTTTATGTTAAGGTTTTAAATTCGTGTACAGGAATTGATGTCCATGATCTAAATACAATGATTATATTGTATAATAACACACACAAGCTTCATTTCAAATTTTCTGATTTTATGGCCTGTGCCTTCAGATTGAAAAAAGAATATTACCAATGGAATATTGGAAGATACATACAGTGCATTGCTGTTCTGCAGCTGAAATCCCAAAAATGCAATAAAAATATTTATGCTGATAAAGTTTTAACCGATTCAATTTTTAAGTGAATATTTCCTACATTTTTTAAGTCAATTTAAATGCAAAGTGAACTAAATTTTTCACAGGAAAGCATGGAAAACCTAAATATATATTATGTATTAAAAGTCAAGTTTCATTTATTTAACTGGTGAGCATATAATTCATTTTGCACGATTTTATCGTTTTAATCAAATGGCAATAAGTTCATTTTTCTCATTACATTTTTAGGTAGGAGAGACTTGGGAAATGCTAAAGGTTTGACTGGAATACAAGGGAACTGTCCTTAAGTCAAATTTTCTTGAAAGAGCGTGTCGCCTAATTTCGAAACATATAAAGAGCTCTTCGGGTACCCTGTCTGAATGCATTCATATAACTCCTGTGCACAATATAATATAATGTTAAAATAAAGGATTAGTATGAGCAAGTCATTGAGGACCTAGATGAAGAAACTTTTACTTTGAGGGAAAGGAAAGGTGACAAACAGCTTTCAGTCAGACAGAAGGTAGTAGTTCTTTGGTTCCAATACAGTTAGATGATGAGTATATTATTATTGAATTGACGGGGGAAATATGGTGATGTGGTCACAAGTACTAGAGAAGTTAAAAAAAACAGGTATTATCAATCTCTCAAAAAGGTGCATACACTGGTAACCAAATAGTTATAATGAATATGGCTAAAAAAATTCGTAATTTGATACACTGTATATTATATCTCATGGTTTAGGGCAAATGTTTTTTTCCTGGTGTTGTATGTAAATGTATTTTTCGTAAACAGAGTGCCAATACTGTGCGTAGATGTGAGAAAAAAGGGTCTGACAAAGAATACCGATAATATAAAGCTGTTGATCTCGGATGATCTGCAATGGTTCCATTGTTCAGTACACTTTTCAAAACATGTGGAGAAGGCATTTTGTGGAAGTTGCTTTAGCGACCCCCTGTATAGCTTGAATAACGTCAGCATCTGTTTTGAATGTTGCGCCAGGGAAGTTCTCCTTCATTGTTGCAAACAACTAGAAATCGCACGGGGCGAGGTCAAGACTGTAGCCAGGCTGTGGCATGATTTCGATACTGGATTTCGTAAGAAACTATTGAACACAAGTAGCCACATGAGGGCGGGTGTTATCATGGTGTAGTCTCCACTTTCGTACCAGTTCCAGTCGCTTAAACGATATATGTCGTCGCAGACGCTTCCAAACTGAAATATAATTCCCACAATTGACGGTAATTTGTGGAGAACGGCAGTCTGGTAGGCTACACCTTTATGATAAAAAAATTATTATCATCACCTTCCCAGCTGATTTGGTTTGGCGGCCTCTTTTCGGAGGTGGCGAGCCAGTATTTGCAGATAATCGTTGCGCACTTCGTGAGGGGTCAAACACTGGACTCAAATTACGTCGGCAGTTATTACTGTGTTTAGAAAGTTTGGATCCTTTTCAATCACTTGTTTCCATTCATGACACACCTTAACTGTGGCCAACAATTTTTCTCTTGTCAGGTGATGAGGTACCCTTCCTGAACACACATGATGCAGCAGTAATTTGTCTCGTAGAATGCGGAATGCAGACGTTTTTGAAATGTTAGTTGACACCGCTATGTCTTCACACTTCACTCGTCCATCTTCTTGCAGGATTGTCCAAATATTAAGATGTTAACAATACGCTCCATAACAACATTTTCAGGTCGACCCGAGCTAGGAGCGAGTTTTGCCGACAAACACCCTTTTTTGAAATCACAGTGCGATCTAAAAACCGTTGACTCATACAAACATTTATCTTTGTAAGCTTTTTTCATTAAATCAACTGTTTCTTGAGCCGTTTTACCCAAACGATTAAGAAGCTTATCCCACAACGCATTTCACTTCTTAACTCTAAATCACTCACCACCATAGCTGTATGGCGAAATTCAGACGGACATTAAGCAACTGCACAATAACAAAACCAGAATCGTCTGCCACGGCTAATAACTGTTGCCATAGATACTTCCTTATTTCAGTAAGTCGTCTGCGTGGGTATTTTCCCCTTCGCACTGTTGCCAATCGGAAAAAAAATTACTGGGAGTTTTTATGGAATCAGCTTTGTAGAGTATCGGTTATACGCTTCACAGCTGTTGGCGCGAATGATTAGTAATATGATCATTTTTTCGAGGCAGCTGGCGGTGAACTGACCGGATGCGGCCAGCAGAACGTAATTTTGATACACGCAAAAGAAGGATACATAAGGGAATTTCATTTTCCATGCGTTTTCTGTTCTCATAGTCTACCCTAATTCACGGACCACAGTTTCACAAAATTTTACGTTGTCTGGCTTTGAAGACCCTGCCATCGTATCCGACACTTCCGCTGTAGAAGACGAATGCTTTCTCTATGAGTGATTTAACGTTCCAGCTTTGAGTCACCAAGGCATCCCAAATATTAGTCATTACCACAGACGCGCGGACTTAGATGGGTCACTTCCCTTGTGTTGGATCAAATTAAACGAACTGAAGAGACCAACAGAACAAAGCTTAAGAGAATTCGTGGTTACATAATGCAATCGATTGTTCTGTTACAAATTCCAGGAATCGTGCGTTTTCAGAGTGAAACCTCGTGACAGTTTATTCTTTTCGGAGTGGTGTCGTTTTTCTGAGAACTAACCAGCCGAAGCTCGTCCTATCGCAGCTTCGCAACTATATCGCAGTTTTGATCGTCGGGACCGACAGCACGCAGGCGTGAGAGAATGGCAAAGGGAGGCGAGGACGCACAGCCAACTTCGTACTTTCAGCGGGGATGGCGATATATTTTGTTTTGGTTTGCCTGCCTGTTTCAAAACTGCTGGTACGCAGACCCGAGGATAAGGGATAACTACGCACGGCTTCCAATATGGGTTGCTGTATGCCGTTGATACATGCTGTGAAGAAAGCATTATGTATATTCTTTGTATAAGGGAATTAAAGAAGTACGTGCATTTTCCAGTGCATTTTCGTTGTCGAACATGATTGTGTCAAGAAGGATTTTCCACGGAAAGCGTCGCGAATCCCTTCCGGAGCCTTCGCGGTGCCTCAGGACTCCGCGGCGCACACTTTGAGAGCCACTGGTCACGGATTAGTAATTCGATAGGGACCTTTCAATAATACCAGTTCTTTATGGCGAAGTAACATTCTGTTGATTCAGGGTAAGCTAAACTTCTTCCTATGCCTTCGACAGGTAATGATGCAATAAAGCTCAGAGGTAATGAAGGAATACTTTTTCAACCTTTAGCACCGAAATGTTCACTACACGCGCACGCTTTATATGCTAGTTTATTAGGTCGCAAAATGCACCAAAGTATAGAAACGTTTGAACACACAAATTTTAAGATGTCAGATGTCTGTTTCTTTAAAAAAGTATACAGTTGCACTAATTCCGGAAGCGTGAATTTCGCTGCGGTGTCTTGAGATACTGAAGAAGGTTAATCATTTCTGAATGCATTGAGAAAAAGGTTTACACACATCTTTTTCGTTTTCATTTCATAGAAATAATGTAATACGACCTGGTAATAAAGCCCGAATGAAAGGAAACAATGCTTTTTGAACATGAATAAATATAAATGGGGTTTGTTTGTGTCTGTATGTTACACATAACAGTCCAATAAATTTGGCCTTGATATCTATACACTTATATCGTATATCGCGACCGAGATTATTTTCGATTGCTCTTCAATTAAAAAAGTATACAAAAAGTTCGTCACACACTTCGCGGAGTCAGTGCACACAACGCTTACTGTAACATAACAATGGACGTCAAAAAAGTTCAGTTGAAGCACTAGACACCGCACTCAGTGTTCCTTGAACCACAATCACGTAAATTTAATCAGAAAATATTACGTTGCGTTCTAAAAGTTAGGTGACTAAATTTGGAACATGAGATGTGATTTTCTCCCCAAAGGATAAATGTCTTTTCCGTAGAGTAAAATTAGTAGGAATCACATTAATTTCTGAAAATGAAAACCGAATTTATTTGTGAATTTTGTGTCCGTATTAGTTTCCTATCTGGTAGAGAAGAGGTGTTCTTAGATTAAAAATGTCGAAGCGAAAGACCAGTTTCAGCTCAAAGCGGCAAAGAACTAATGAAAATAAAGCCTTATGTCGTGTGGGTTGATTTCATTTAGTAAAGCATTTTAACGTGCAAATTTAAACAGACAAAATTAGACTTAAATTTCTTAAATCAGAACGGGTATCACACCGTTATTGGGGAAATGACATGTGTTTTTTTAAGAGCCAGAAATAAAAGTATTGAGGAACCGAATCCTCTAAAGCAGAATTTTGGAATGAGAGTTTCAGTAGCCTACAAAAAAAAAACAATGTTTTTTTTTAGTTTCGCTTCATATAAATAACAGAAAAATGAAATTACGTCTCATTTACAATTATGTTACTAAAAGCATTCTTACAGAACAAATAATGTTTTGTATTGCACAAATTAGATAAAAAATATGTTGAATGAATTTCTAGAAATTCAGCACACTCTCTGCAAGGTAGGACGTTTATACATTCGTTTAATTACAGAATTTTATAAAGTCTTTCGTATCTTCGATAACATCGGACACTTAGACATTATTTTCATTAAATGACATTGTGATCTCTTATATTTTATGTTTCACGGTAAGAAACAATACAGATTTTCACTGTTTACAATCACATAGAAAGAGTATTTCCGAGCCTGTGTTAAAAAGTTATAGAGAATGTTTTGTAATTTTCAAAAGTAATGTTAAACAACTTCAAAATAGTAGTTGCACTTCCGGAGATCGTGTTCTCCCTCTGCGCCATGCATATTGTTCTGATTGGCGTGTCAAACCACACCGACAGATGTGCATCCTTGAAGAACCTTCAGAACTAATATATCTGGCTGTTGGTATGGAAAGAGATAAGTTCGAGAATTGAGCCAGAACGTTCGTGTACAACATATTGTACAACTGTTTCTCTATCAACCGAAAGAATTCTTATTTTTTAGGATTTAGAGAATCCTAGTAACGCACAAAGAGCACCGAAATTGCCCGATGGTCAGAATCCTTCCAAGTGCCTTCCAACTAGGAGTTGAAGCGTCGAACAAAACCTGGAAGACGGCTATCAAAGCAAATGACATCATAGCAAAGCCATCAAAAAGCCGATGTCTGTGAAAAAAGGTTTGAGTGACAAGAAGAAAGTAAATAATATAACGCTTAAAAGTACATTTTCGAATTCTTGCTCTTAATAATTGTGCTATGTCACCCCTTGAATAGATCTGTTTCACGGGACAGGTAAAATGCAATATAAATTTTCCAACCGTAACTCTTTCCCTTCATGTGAAATGCAATCTAGGATATTATACCGCTTCAACATACTACAAATTTCAAACCTAGTGATAACGTGATTAATTAGAATCCTCGTCCCGGCGATATAATGGTTGTAAGGATAACTTTGCACTATTCATTACTAAATAACGAAATGAGTACTCCAAATTAACCCCTTCCTGATATCATTTTTCAGAACCGCCACATTATCGAACAATGACTTCTTACTTGGCATAAGATCTTCGGATTCACGATGACACATCACAAAAATTATATGAATTTCCATAAATACGGGTATGAAATGATGAATAACTAGGAAAAATTTTTAACAAATGTTTAAAGTTACCTGAAGGGTCTTTCAAGATGATCTTTCGCAAACATATTAAATGTTCCAGACTATACTTCTCACAAATCACTTAATAAGAAGGGTTATTTACCCAGCTGATATTAAGTCATAGGAAGAAATTTTCTCATATAAATATCTATATAATTTTATGGATAAATAACTGAAAATAAAACATCAAAAATAATAAGTGGCACAGCCGTAAATATCTTTCTGGACGCATGAGGGCGGGTGTTATCATGGTGTAGTCTCCACTTTCGTACCAGTTCCAGTCGCTTAAACGATATATGTCGTCGCAGACGCTTCCAAACTGAAATATAATTCCCACAATTGACGGTAATTTGTGGAGAACGGCAGTCTGGTAGGCTACATCTTTATGATAAAAATTATTATCATCACCTTCCCAGCTGATTTGGTTTGGCAGCCTCTTTTCGGAGGTGGCGAGCCAGTATTTGCAGATAATCGTTGCGCACTTCGTGAGGGGTCAAACACTGGACTCAAATTACGTCGGCAGTTATTACTGTGTTTAGAAAGTTTGGATCCTTTTCAATCACTTGTTTCCATTCATGACACACCTTAACTGTGGCCAACAATTTTTCTCTTGTCAGGTGATGAGGTACCCTTCCTGAACACACATGATGCAGCAGTAATTTGTCTCGTAGAATGCGGAATGCAGACGTTTTTGAAATGTTAGTTGACACCGCTATGTCTTCACACTTCACTCGTCCATCTTCTTGCAGGATTGTCCAAATATTAAGATGTTAACAATACGCTCCATAACAACATTTTCAGGTCGACCCGAGCTAGGAGCGAGTTTTGCCGACAAACACCCTTTTTTGAAATCACAGTGCGATCTAAAAACCGTTGACTCATACAAACATTTATCTTTGTAAGCTTTTTTCATTAAATCAACTGTTTCTTGAGCCGTTTTACCCAAACGATTAAGAAGCTTATCCCACAACGCATTTCACTTCTTAACTCTAAATCACTCACCACCATAGCTGTATGGCGAAATTCAGACGGACATTAAGCAACTGCACAATAACAAAACCAGAATCGTCTGCCACGGCTAATAACTGTTGCCATAGATACTTCCTTATTTCAGTAAGTCGTCTGCGTGGGTATTTTCCCCTTCGCACTGTTGCCAATCGGAAAAAATTACTGGGAGTTTTTATGGAATCAGCTTTGTAGAGTATCGGTTATACGCTTCACAGCTGTTGGCGCGAATGATTAGTAATATGATCATTTTTTCGAGGCAGCTGGCGGTGAACTGACCGGATGCGGCCAGCAGAACGTAATTTTGATACACGCAAAAGAAGGATACATAAGGGAATTTCATTTTCCATGCGTTTTCTGTTCTCATAGTCTACCCTAATTCACGGACCACAGTTTCACAAAATTTTACGTTGTCTGGCTTTGAAGACCCTGCCATCGTATCCGACACTTCCGCTGTAGAAGACGAATGCTTTCTCTATGAGTGATTTAACGTTCCAGCTTTGAGTCACCAAGGCATCCCAAATATTAGTCATTACCACAGACGCGCGGACTTAGATGGGTCACTTCCCTTGTGTTGGATCAAATTAAACGAACTGAAGAGACCAACAGAACAAAGCTTAAGAGAATTCGTGGTTACATAATGCAATCGATTGTTCTGTTACAAATTCCAGGAATCGTGCGTTTTCAGAGTGAAACCTCGTGACAGTTTATTCTTTTCGGAGTGGTGTCGTTTTTCTGAGAACTAACCAGCCGAAGCTCGTCCTATCGCAGCTTCGCAACTATATCGCAGTTTTGATCGTCGGGACCGACAGCACGCAGGCGTGAGAGAATGGCAAGGGAGGCGAGGACGCACAGCCAACTTCGTACTTTCAGCGGGGATGGCGATATATTTTGTTTTGGTTTGCCTGCCTGTTTCAAAACTGCTGGTACGCAGACCCGAGGATAAGGGATAACTACGCACGGCTTCCAATATGGGTTGCTGTATGCCGTTGATACATGCTGTGAAGAAAGCATTATGTATATTCTTTGTATAAGGGAATTAAAGAAGTACGTGCATTTTCCAGTGCATTTTCGTTGTCGAACATGATTGTGTCAAGAAGGATTTTCCACGGAAAGCGTCGCGAATCCCTTCCGGAGCCTTCGCGGTGCCTCAGGACTCCGCGGCGCACACTTTGAGAGCCACTGGTCACGGATTAGTAATTCGATAGGGACCTTTCAATAATACCAGTTCTTTATGGCGAAGTAACATTCTGTTGATTCAGGGTAAGCTAAACTTCTTCCTATGCCTTCGACAGGTAATGATGCAATAAAGCTCAGAGGTAATGAAGGAATACTTTTTCAACCTTTAGCACCGAAATGTTCACTACACGCGCACGCTTTATATGCTAGTTTATTAGGTCGCAAAATGCACCAAAGTATAGAAACGTTTGAACACACAAATTTTAAGATGTCAGATGTCTGTTTCTTTAAAAAAGTATACAGTTGCACTAATTCCGGAAGCGTGAATTTCGCTGCGGTGTCTTGAGATACTGAAGAAGGTTAATCATTTCTGAATGCATTGAGAAAAAAGGTTTACACACATCTTTTTCGTTTTCATTTCATAGAAATAATGTAATACGACCTGGTAATAAAGCCCGAATGAAAGGAAACAATGCTTTTTGAACATGAATAAATATAAATGGGGTTTGTTTGTGTCTGTATGTTACACATAACAGTCCAATAAATTTGGCCTTGATATCTATACACTTATATCGTATATCGCGACCGAGATTATTTTCGATTGCTCTTCAATTAAAAAAGTATACAAAAAGTTCGTCACACACTTCGCGGAGTCAGTGCACACAACGCTTACTGTAACATAACAATGGACGTCAAAAAAGTTCAGTTGAAGCACTAGACACCGCACTCAGTGTTCCTTGAACCACAATCACGTAAATTTAATCAGAAAATATTACGTTGCGTTCTAAAAGTTAGGTGACTAAATTTGGAACATGAGATGTGATTTTCTCCCCAAAGGATAAATGTCTTTTCCGTAGAGTAAAATTAGTAGGAATCACATTAATTTCTGAAAATGAAAACCGAATTTATTTGTGAATTTTGTGTCCGTATTAGTTTCCTATCTGGTAGAGAAGAGGTGTTCTTAGATTAAAAATGTCGAAGCGAAAGACCAGTTTCAGCTCAAAGCGGCAAAGAACTAATGAAAATAAAGCCTTATGTCGTGTGGGTTGATTTCATTTAGTAAAGCATTTTAACGTGCAAATTTAAACAGACAAAATTAGACTTAAATTTCTTAAATCAGAACGGGTATCACACCGTTATTGGGGAAATGACATGTGTTTTTTTAAGAGCCAGAAATAAAAGTATTGAGGAACCGAATCCTCTAAAGCAGAATTTTGGAATGAGAGTTTCAGTAGCCTACAAAAAAAAAACAATGTTTTTTTTTAGTTTCGCTTCATATAAATAACAGAAAAATGAAATTACGTCTCATTTACAATTATGTTACTAAAAGCATTCTTACAGAACAAATAATGTTTTGTATTGCACAAATTAGATAAAAAATATGTTGAATGAATTTCTAGAAATTCAGCACACTCTCTGCAAGGTAGGACGTTTATACATTCGTTTAATTACAGAATTTTATAAAGTCTTTCGTATCTTCGATAACATCGGACACTTAGACATTATTTTCATTAAATGACATTGTGATCTCTTATATTTTATGTTTCACGGTAAGAAACAATACAGATTTTCACTGTTTACAATCACATAGAAAGAGTATTTCCGAGCCTGTGTTAAAAAGTTATAGAGAATGTTTTGTAATTTTCAAAAGTAATGTTAAACAACTTCAAAATAGTAGTTGCACTTCCGGAGATCGTGTTCTCCCTCTGCGCCATGCATATTGTTCTGATTGGCGTGTCAAACCACACCGACAGATGTGCATCCTTGAAGAACCTTCAGAACTAATATATCTGGCTGTTGGTATGGAAAGAGATAAGTTCGAGAATTGAGCCAGAACGTTCGTGTACAACATATTGTACAACTGTTTCTCTATCAACCGAAAGAATTCTTATTTTTTAGGATTTAGAGAATCCTAGTAACGCACAAAGAGCACCGAAATTGCCCGATGGTCAGAATCCTTCCAAGTGCCTTCCAACTAGGAGTTGAAGCGTCGAACAAAACCTGGAAGACGGCTATCAAAGCAAATGACATCATAGCAAAGCCATCAAAAAGCCGATGTCTGTGAAAAAAGGTTTGAGTGACAAGAAGAAAGTAAATAATATAACGCTTAAAAGTACATTTTCGAATTCTTGCTCTTAATAATTGTGCTATGTCACCCCTTGAATAGATCTGTTTCACGGGACAGGTAAAATGCAATATAAATTTTCCAACCGTAACTCTTTCCCTTCATGTGAAATGCAATCTAGGATATTATACCGCTTCAACATACTACAAATTTCAAACCTAGTGATAACGTGATTAATTAGAATCCTCGTCCCGGCGATATAATGGTTGTAAGGATAACTTTGCACTATTCATTACTAAATAACGAAATGAGTACTCCAAATTAACCCCTTCCTGATATCATTTTTCAGAACCGCCACATTATCGAACAATGACTTCTTACTTGGCATAAGATCTTCGGATTCACGATGACACATCACAAAAATTATATGAATTTCCATAAATACGGGTATGAAATGATGAATAACTAGGAAAAATTTTTAACAAATGTTTAAAGTTACCTGAAGGGTCTTTCAAGATGATCTTTCGCAAACATATTAAATGTTCCAGACTATACTTCTCACAAATCACTTAATAAGAAGGGTTATTTACCCAGCTGATATTAAGTCATAGGAAGAAATTTTCTCATATAAATATCTATATAATTTTATGGATAAATAACTGAAAATAAAACATCAAAAATAATAAGTGGCACAGCCGTAAATATCTTTCTGGACGGAGAAACATCTATCAGAGCCTCTCAGCACCAGATGTCACACAAGCTTTGTTTAGATTTACAACATATAAATGCCATATGCATTACGATATTTATTGTTTTAGGTTAAATATTAATTCGATTTTCCTCATTTAATTTACAGTTTCAAAACTTTTTAATGACACCCAACTATATGGGATAATACGTCTGTATCACATGACACTATTCCAAAATAATGAGTGACAGGTTACTCTCGGTGTTTTCTCATTTCATCTGACTTTAACGTCAAACAGCGTATTACTTCTTTAACCCTGAAAGCAACAGTTAGGTCAGAATAATTTGTCTTTTGTCCAACAGCGTGGGAGTAAATGCTGGCTGTTTAAATAACAAAATGAATTTACACCACAGTATGTCTTATAAGATGAATATAACACCCTACAAATTATTATTTACATTCCAGCATATGGTAGCGTCAAAAGAAAAGCTTAACTCTTCGTTGAATTAGGAAGGTGCCTCACCAACTCTAATGATACAGAAACCACTGTACGATAATGACTGCATTCTCCTCGTAGGAATTATTAGCATTTGTAAAGCAGAAGTTTTTCATAAACATAAAAACACAAATTTGCCGGTGGGCAGCCAACACTAGTATCCTTCTGCTCCGGAGCCGAATGCTTTCCCAATTAACCTAAACCAACAAGTGTTTATCACTGCTACTTGATTTCTTGACATGTGCCTCACGTATGGAGTACGTCACATAATCCCGTTTTTGATAAATTTCTTGAACGGAACAGTAGGTTTTTGTGTCAACCGCAAAACCATGCTTGAACCGACTGTAGATTCCACTAATTTTAGCCAAGTTGTGGAAGAAGCATCACACATTTTTAAAGATTAAAGAGGGAATTTTCATTTTTTCCAAACGATGTTTGGAAGGAACATCACTTTTCTTTTCGAAGAACACGACGGCCAGTAGAACTATTTTACTTTTGCGCACCAATATAGAAATACGGATTTTCCAGTGGAGAGCATCGAACCCGCATTCTTCCGTTCAAGAGCCGAATGGTTTCCCATACAATTCTATTCTTTTCACCGACAAGTGCTGGTAACTCCCACTTGTCGTCTTTACATATGCGTCACCTCTGTAGTGGGCGCATGAAGGTAGTCATACCTAGCTAAATAAGACCATGTACGTGTAAACTGAACGGCTTACACGTCTTGTAGGAATTCGCTTTTCAGGCCGCATCCTAATAAAAATACGTTATCTTCACAATGACGAAATTCAATTTCATATAACTTTCTGTATCGTTTAAGGATTATGAAAAAACATTATCATACATTATATTTCTATGAACATAAAATAAATCAGGGCTGCTTATCGAACTTTAAACCGATGTGTAAAGTAAACCTGTGGCGATAGTTTTATTCTGCTCACTTACCTGTCGTTCGGAGTTTGAGTAAATCCGAGATATTACGTAAAGAGAATAATTAAGAAAAACCAAAAAAAAAAAAAAAATTCACAATTTGAACTACAGCAAAACAAATTTGCTCACGGAAGGCTTCAGATATTCTGATACCATGAGAATAAATTCGGATCAAAAAAAGATTTTGATCCGAATTTCGTTGCTTTTTCATTATCTCATATATAGAGCTAGGGCTCGTAACTTTCCAGTTGCTTTAAGGGTTCTCAAACGATTATAAAACAATTTCTCTCTTTTCCTTTTCTTTACTTCCAACAACTGTAAGAACATTTCTTCTCAGGATTCTGTCCTTTCGAGTTCGGAATAGGTGCCATAATATAGAAACATATCTTAAACGTAGTTACAGATCTTTTAAAAGAAAAACGACAATAAAAATTAATCTTGACTTGTTTATTCATGAAAACAGGTGACGATACGTATTTTATACGGAGATCCGAATTCGAAGTAACACTTTTGATGTTATGCATCTTTTCCGACAGTAGTAAAGTAAACCTTAACTAAAAATATTTGATGTAACTAAAATGGGTTAAGGTACGTCGTTGTCTAAACCATTATTAAAATTTGATCCTGCCGCATGCTGACCATTGAAATAACGCAAAGACAGTTTATTTCATGATTACTCAGCAAACAATTTTATTAAACTATCGCCGAACATTGTTTGATCACGTTTCACAAAAACCTAACAATATTTCATTGGGATCTGCGAAATTTACAACAAAACTATGCAGAATGTGGCGAAAGCCATACAAAATGCATTTTGGTGCTGTAGTCGACAGCAACCTAGATGGAATCTCTCAAATATCTCGAAAATGGTGCTTCGGAAACAAATTTGGCTTCCCTGTACCAAAAGGGGAAGATTACAGGCAATTGACGAGAGCTTTAAAATGATATATAACACGATCAGGCGTAAGCTGTAGATATCCCAAACGAAATATTACCAACTCTCTCTCACTGGGACATTTGCGATGCAGCTTTTCTTTTTAACTTGAAGTCAGATTTTAGCTTACGCATGCGCAGATGAACTTTCGCCGATACATCACATTTCATTGATAGCAGGATATTTCTTATGCTAGTCTAATCTGAATAACATAAAGGAAAGCTATTAAAACCACTTTCATAGACATTATGAAATATGTCCAGCTGAAGTCGCAAAAGCCATGAATACGTTCATTTTTTATCCTTTTATTTCAACATAGTAACTTATGTGAACTGCTTTGTTGGAAAATATGTTTTTACACTAAGATTCCAATTAGCACAAAACAATGGTTTCTTGAATACTTTCCACATCTTCTGATGCCATTACCGATAGGTGGTGCACAATTAGTCTGTACGATGGAAAACGGATAAAGTGTTTACAATATCAGTGTGGGTGTATGAGAATGAAATGCATCATGGCATTATAATGGCCTCACCAGTATGTAGATTTCTGTTTCCTCGGCAGATGATAATAACACTGCGAGACTCGTATAAAATTAAAACCACTTCCTAAAATGAAGTAGGCAATCGTTTATTAGCTCAGTTTTGGAAAAATATGGACGCATTTGTTTTATCATTATCTTAATAGGCTGAAGTGCGAAAGGTCTTGGTGTACGTACCTAGTATCGTGTAATAACTTTTCTAGCCCGGCGAATTACAGCAACTCAACGTGGCATAGATTCCACAAGTGGCCGAAAGTATTCTGAAGCGATGTTGAGACATGCCGTCCCAACAGCTGCCCACAATTCCCTGGTACACGTAGGTGCAGGATGTTGGGTGCAAATGGACCTTTCCACTACATCCCATAAGTGCTCTATTGGGTTCATGACGGACGACCGTGGTGGTTACACCATCCCATCCATCGGAACTCTCCGGAATGCTTCTCGAACAACTTTTGGTGAACTTGGGCCCGATGTCATGTCGCGTTACGACATGGGACACTGCGCTCACCTGGGTCAGCCTGGAAAATCCCATCATTGTTGGATTACAAGAAGTTCATGAAGGGCTGCAAATGGTCTCCCAGCAGAGCAACAAAGTGATTACCGGTTAACGGAGCATTTACGAAGAGCAGAGGATCCAAACCCTGGCACGTAAAGACAACCCACACATGTATGGAACCACCGCCATCTTGGGCAGTGCCTTGTTGACAGCTTGGGTTCATGGCCTCATGTGTCTCCATCACACTCGAAACTAACATCGGCTCGTAACAACTGGTACCGTGACTCATCGGACCGCGCCACATATTGCTGTTTTCCAGGGTCCAATTACAGTGTTCACGAGCCCAGACGAATCGATGTGGGCTATTAACAAAGGCACTCTGGGGGATCTTTTGCTCCTACACCCCATGAACGCTAAATTTCGCTGCACTCACCGTATGGATATGTTTCTGGTACCTCCTGAATTGAATGTGGGTGTTATTTGAGCCAGTGTCGCTTGTCTGTTAGTATGGACAATCCTGGTCAGACGACGCTGGGCACGGTCTTTCAACACCAGTGGCCTGTCGCTGCTCTGTCCGCGGTGGGTGGTAATGCCTTCCACGAGGTATTCTTGTTACACAAGTGACACCGTGGATTGACGAATGTTGAATGTTCGTACAACTTCGGAAATTGCATGTCGAATCCAACTTCCTCTCTACCATGCCTCGTTTAAACTCTGATAATTCATGTCGGTTTGCCATAATCCTTCTGACTCACGAGATTACTCCTGGCGGCTGATAAAAATCGCGGCCAGCGCGAGGCTTTTATACGACGGCAGCGCCAATTAAAATTGTGCATACTGCTATCCCATGACTTTTGGCACTTCAGTCGAAGCCTTTATACGACGGCAGTGTCAGTTAAAATTTCGTACTGCTAGCCCATTACTTTTCGCACTTCATTGTGTAAGTACTTTTAACATGCGCGTAGTGCAGAAAATATTCGAAGCGCACAGCAGCTACAAAAAATGTTAGTTATGGAAACGATTTCTGCATTCTTTCGATGAAAATACTCCAATGATTAAGCAATTATTATAAGATTTGCACATTCGATTACTTTTTCCAGTCTGCGGATATTTTTCTTTTTATGTAATCGTTAGAACGTGTTAAACTATGAAGATATTTATCAATGCAGTTCGTGGTTTGGAAATATCAAATATTTAACTTCCGCCAGTTTTTGATACAACAGCCAATGCACTATCAGCTGGGAAGCTGACTGAATATATTTGAACTACCACTAGTGAAAATAGATAACATCTGTAAATATCGTTTCTTCACAAATTACCTTTGAAATGATTTTAGGTTAAGCAACGCTTATTAAACTTTCTTAAATAGATCTGTTTTCGGAAAATGCGTCACATTTTGTATAAAGCATAGCAATAATAGTGTTGTACATCTCATCCTTTTAAATTCCTTCGTAGAACGTTCGGGATATGTTGTCGGTTTGTTCATTTTCTGTTTACTATAACAGAACTGCATGCACTGATGCTTATGTAAACTCATGATTTGTCAATGTATCTTAGTTTTCATCTTATTTCCATTTGTACTATCTTACTATTTTTCTGCAAAGTTTTCAGTTATTTTAATTATAAAAGCCTTCTCAGCACGATAAAGTATTTCTTAATACTGTCTGTACTTAAAATAGACAATTATCAACGTCCTATTTTTCGTACAGAAACAGCCATTCTTCCGTTATGAGGAAACCATTTACCATCAGACTGAAGGTGCGCCGATGGGTTTCCCACTTTCAGGGGTACTCGCTGAATTGTTAATGCAAGACCTAGAAAACAAGGTTTTACAATATTTCCAACTCAAGACTGATCTCTACATTAGATATGTAGACAACATACTTGTTTTGTGGCCGCATCATAAAGATAAAATTGAAGAGTTTGCTAAAGAGCTCTCAAAATATTACAGTTCCATAAATTTTACCATTGAGCATGAAAATGATAATACGCTTCCATTCTTGGACATTTTACTGAAAAGACACCCGATATCAATTGTTTATCCTATACAGTTTACCGAAAGCCTACAACACAATCTGCTATTATTCCGCATATTTCGTCGCACCCAAGAAAACAAAAACTAGCAACTAGAAAGTACATGGTCCGAAGAGCCTTCACCCACTCCTCCAATAATCACATCCAAATGATTACGATGGCGCATGGCTACCATAAAGCGATCGTTGAAAAAATTGCTCGATCAGTGAAATATCTAGTCAAAAGTACCTTACAAAGGGAAACCAGAGTTTCAAAATATGATGATACTGTGGACTATACACCTGAAATCACTACAATACTAAGGAACTCGTGTAAAAAACCCCACGTTGCCTTTGGAGAAAGTATGAAATGTATTTGAGCCATCGTGATTTGAGCCATCGTGCAAAACGACCGTGACCAAGTTTCCACACTCAACAGCCATGGGGTTTACAAAATACACTTAAGTCCTCTTGACATTAGCATATACTGTATAGGATCCACTGCACGCCCATTGCGCATAAGACTATACGAGCACAAGTACTCAATTGCTAATAACTCTGATGCTACCTCTCTTGCACGATTAGTTAGTAGAGGTGCCTACCGACCAGACTGTACCAATGCCAGTGTGCTGAGCTCAAATCGCACAAGGCGATCCCTCCGATTCGCTGAAAGTTTATGTATTTTATGAAAAAGCTCCACGTTTTGTTCCACTGCCTTGGGCCATGTTAAAGCAGCCAGAAAAGCATGTTTCTCTCCAACAACACTTAACTCCTAATAATTTGCTTACAGTTTGACGATTAATGTTAACTTATTAATTATCCTCTGTGTATATATTTTTTCGCATATGTAATAGCGATATTATTATTTGTTAAATCCTTTTAGCGCATGACCAAACTTCTACTATATTTATTGTAAATCTCGTTATTGTTATCACGTGCTCGTGTAATTTGAAAATGCGTCTTGCTTTTATCCGTTGTTTTGTTTATGTTTATTGAAATATCTGACGATGGAGCACCTGGTGCTTTGAAAGATCTTGTAAGTTGCTGTACCTTAAAATTGTCTAATTTAAGTACAGACAGTATTAATAAATTATTTATCGTACTGAGAAGGCTTTTCTAATTAAAATAATGTTTAGCGCACGAAGAATCCTTATTAAAGATTTCAGTAACTGGTTTTTGAGGGCGTTGACTTTTTTTTCTTTTGTTGTTGCTGTATCTTGTATGGCTTGAAACGAATTCTGAAGTTAATTTTCCTTCGCATGCTGCCGTCTTATAACGTTCTAATTTATAATTAGAGATGTTATTCTTTGTTGCACTGTTGATTAAATTTTATTGAATTTCTTTCTCACGCTAAAAAGGAAATATTAAATCGTCATGGCTGCAGTCCGTTTCACTCCTCTCACGATGAACTAGTAGATTTTCTGTTAATAATGATTTTTACAACGGGATCTTACGCCTTACTAACAAAAAACTTGAGAAATAAAAGAACCATATTTCCGCTGTAATTTTCGGCAACGACTATATACCAATAGCTGATCAACATGTTTATACTACCTTTGTTACCTATTTTGTTGACTACTGATTTGAAAAGAGTTCATTGCTTCGCCTTTCCGACTGCCATGAATTCGTCTCTAATTTCTTTGCAGAAATAGTTTGTTGCAAAATCTTCAACCGTAATTTTTTTTTAAATTTAATATACAGTATTTTTTAAACCATCTTTATAACGACTAGTTATCAGTCAGTAGTGGGATTTACTCTGCAACATTTTGAAACTTTGAAGGCGCAGCATCACCGTCTTTCATTTACACGTTTTGTTTGGCAACATCAAAGGCGCACACGAAGCATCGCAAATTATTGAGGTGAAACTATTTCAATATATATAAGGCGAAAATGAACGGCCTTGGATACATTAATAAGTGTTTCTTGTTTTGCAATTAAGCTGAAGTTTGTTACGATTTGTTGCGAAACCACGTTTTCAGGAAAGCTATCTTAGGAGAAATTCAAAAATCCAATTCTACACATTAACCAGCAGCCACCTGATTTATTTTTGTACGCTATGGATTTGTATCGGCACTAGTGAAATCAATAGGTAACATTATTACAAATAATAATAGGTAATGAAAATCATCCTATGCAGTTATACGAACCAGTTTCAAAAGTTAAAAACTACCCTGCAGCCGGTCCTAGGATATGATAAGATTAAAAAATATTATTTATTTAATTTTATCCTGTCATGATAGCGTTTAAGCTTAAAAAAATATTCATATATGGGACAGTTTGCCCGACCTAAGACGGTGAGGAATTTTGAATTGGCCGCTCATATAGCGCAGTGTTTTAAGCGATGGCTTCTGATCATTCGTCCTTAAGCGGTCCGGGTTCGAATCCCGGTGAGGCATGGATGTTGTGTTTGTCTTATGGCACTGGCTCTCTCCCTTCCCTGGAACCAGTGACCCTAAATTAGGGACGGGAGACTGCTTATAGCCCATTATGTTGCTCGCGGTGGTCGTTAAACCTCCAAAAAAAAATTGAATTGATGCAGATTGAAAAAATATCAAGTAGACGCCAGATTTCTGTAAGGAAGTATAGTAAAAACTCATTCATGTAAGAGGTGAACATTTTCTTAAATGCGATTTTACACAATTTGACATCTAAAAATTTCAGTTTTTAATTGTATGTCAAAGCGTTTTAAATAGATCTGGGTACTTGTATTTAAGAAAATGAAATAAAACACGGCACAACACCTACGTAACAGAACAAATGTCGCAGACAATTTTTCGAGCACATGCGTGTTGCCACAGATGAAGTCGTTTGTCTAGCCAACTTTATTTTATTCTCCGGTATTTCTCTTTGATTTTACGTATCGCGCGACAGCAGTGAGCTTAATTTCGATTTTGGCCACCGGATAAAAGCAGAAGGCGCTGCATGTACTTAATAACATCAGAACGTTAGTGACAGACGAAGCCTTATTATATATATATTATTAGTTTATCTTAAATCTTCATTTCCTTTATACGAGTAAGGTTCTATAATTCTTATGTGAAGTGGATTAGCTCCATTAGACTTATCTGTGAAGATAATTTGCTAAGGGAAAGGAAATTATCTTTCCGGTAGACAGTAGACTTCAGACAATATGTTAGACTGCTGGACAACTAACAAAAGAGAAAAGTAAAAACTCATTGGCTAGCAATCGACTCCAACAGATCAGTTCATATGTAGATAATTTTAGGAAGGGAGTGTCTGACCCCAAGTATTAAACAACCCTTAGAAATAGGAGGCTAGGAGATTTGGGCTAGAGTGCGCGATAGGAATGTGACACGGAAGCGAGGTAGAAAGGGGGAGAAAGATGCCCTTAGTTATTACCGGGGGGGCCAGTATCCAGGGTCCGACGGCTTAAAGTGTCCATCAGACGCACGGCGGGTATTTAGTGGTTCGAACGTTTGTACATGCCCATGATCGAACCTGAGGTTATTTCCATGGCAGTCACGAACGCTGACCACTAGGCCACCCGCGACCCAATCGACTCCGACGCTTAGCCCACTCTATTATGTTATTTTGTTTTAAAAAATAAGACTCTAGAGTAAGATGTGCCGTATTTGGTTTGAACGAAACAACAATTAGAAATTCCTGAAATTTATTTATTACATGACAATTTTAAATAACTGTGATAAACACAGATGTATTTTCAAAGAAGATATTTTATAAACGATCTGTAAATAAAAGATCATAAAAGATAAGTACACCGCATCTACAGTATTGGTAGTCCACCTATCTAATATACAGAATGAGGGCCGTTTTTATTATTGGGTTGGTGCGAATGAAATGTCCGCCAAAGGACCAGCACACGTGGACGGCGAGAACGGGAAAGAAGGACAACTTACCTAGGCAAAATAATCCCGCTCGGCATCGACACATGGTTGACATCGGTCCGGAAAGGCCATGATTCCGGAACGAAACAAGGCTTGTGGATGGGACCTAAAGAAGTCATCAACTGGACGTTGAACCTCGTTGTCTGTCGTGTATTGGTTCCAGGACAGGAAGCAATACAGGCGACGAAACCGATGACAGTCTGTCGGAAACAAGTCCGGAGAATAGGCAGGATGAGGCAGTTTTTCATAACCCAGAGCACTTAGTGTCAGCATCGTTCGTTGTGCGACATAAGTGCGATATAAGTGCTGCAGTTGTCCTGGAGCAGAAGAACTCCATGTCTGTTGACCAAAGCTGGCTGTTGCTTCAGCAATTCCCGGTGAATCTGGTGTAATTCAGCACAATAACATTTTTCAGTGATGGTTTGGCCTCTTGCCAAGAAACTATGATGAATTATCCCGGCTGTGGACCACCACCCAAGGAGCATTATCTTCTTGGTGTGTAGGGCGGCTTAGGATGCCGTTCAGGAGGCAGTGCTTTACTTAACCATTGTGCAGTTGATTTCCGATTATCATAAATGATTAACTTCTCATTGCACTTGACGATTCGATGCAGTATATGTTCCTGTTTATTTCTGTCAAGCAGCGACGTGCAGACTTCCAAACGCCTAGTCTTATTGGCAGATATTAACTCATGCTGCAGCCAAATGTCCAGATTTTGGACCTTACCCAGCGCAGTCAGAAGCCGAACCACGGTCGTGCGTGTGGTGGACACCTCCCTCATCCGCTTTCACACGACATGTTTTTCGGGATCCGTTTCAACCACACATAACAGAACATTTTAAGAAACAGCAACAGGTCGGTGAGCATGTGTGAAAGTCCGTATCTCCGCTTCGAAACTTCACAAACTATCGCGGAATGCTTCGTTCATTGGCTGCATTCTCCCCAAACGCTTTGTTAACGTTCCGAGCCCCAATTCCTGCAGAATGGTCCAATTTAAATTCATAAAGGAAGATGAGTCTCAATTCTGGCGTCTGCATGTTTCCCTTGCAACCCACGTTTTGTCCAAGCAAACCGCGCCTGAACCTTGTTCTTCACACACGTGCTAGCTATTCATAGTACTTTGTGATGCAGTACCCGCAACACCTATTGGGGGTTCCATTTCACTGTGATGGAGGCCTGTCTGCACTGCTAGAACGCGAAGGACATTTCATTCGCACCAACCCAATGATATACAGTCAAACGTGCCTAATTCGGACGCATACATTTCGAAATTGTATTTAAGTCGAACTTTTCCCTTGGTCCCTTGAATTTTCCATTAAAAATGTAAATCACCTGTATATCGAACTTTTGTTGGATAATTGCAAATAAAAATGCAGCGCAGACCATAAACAACTGCCTGCAGTGTCGTGTATGGAACCAGCTGTACGGCTAGGCGAGCAGCGATCGATGGTGTCACGTGGTAGACACGTGCAGCTGTCGTGTCCGCCGATGGTCTATGCCACGCCAGTCGTGCACCAGTTACTTTCAGTTCAGTCTGCTTGCATTCACGGAAGCGATACTTCGCCTCATTGCTTTTGCGGTCGTGTCACTGTCACCTTTATTTTGTTATTCCGGTCTTGCAGTGCATTGTGCTGTGAGTTTGGTGTCATGCCGTTGTCAAAACGAAAAGCAAAACGTGTGAATTACAAAACTTTAAGACTTGTCGAGAAAGTGCCAGTTATCATAGAAGTGGAAAAGGATTTAAAAATAAGTCTGAGATAGCAAAAACCTTTGGAATTCCACCGAAAACTTTGTCAACTTTTCTAAAAAAAATAAAAATGAAATTCGAAGAGTTTGACTAATCCCAGTGACAAAGATATAAAGAGAGACAGAGGGAGAGAGAGGACCTGAAAATTCTGATGTTGAGTGTGTTTTAAAGTGTTTTAAACAGGCATGTGACAAGAACATATCATGAAGCGGATTTCTCGTTATACCTAATGCTAAAGAGTATGCGCAAAGCTTAGGAAAAGATGATTTTCAGGTGAGCACTTGTTGGTTTCATGGATTTAACATCTTAGAGACCTGGTATTTTTGCTAAACATGGCGCAGTATGCCCAGAACATACTCAAAAGTTCTGACCGGTGGCTTTGTGTCTTCCTCAAACGACGATAGGTAGTAACATACTCAAAATATAGACGCTTATATAAAATGAAAAAGCTTACACATTAAGTATTTCACTCTCAATATCCAGTACAAAGTTATAATTTCGCAAGTTAAATATTTATAACTTTATGTAATTTCTTTCCTGGGAACTGATTTCTAGAGGTCATTCACAGAATCATGGATTCTTTACTTCAAATAGAGTTATCTGAGTATCAGGACATTTCTGTCTTCGCTGTGAGAATGAGTTAACGGACATATATGTGTCCAGAGATTCCCTGGTGCGACTCATGTTGCAGATGTATATTTGCTAATAGCAGCATAAATTACTTTTTATCACTATTTCTGTAAGCAGTTTGCCTAAAAATCTTGCGGTATCTGAATAAGAGACAAGTATGTGTTCCAGGGTGAAAAATAACTGAAATGTTTTGGGGAGCATTTTTGCTCCTCAAATTTAGCGTTGCGGAGAAATTGAGTAAATATGTGGAGCACTTTTGAGACTTATTTCTCTTTTGATTTAAGAGACATAATTTATTATCAAATAAAAGTATTACTAACGCCTTTCTGTAGCTATCGAAAATACTCTAATCAGTAAAGAAAAGTAAATTTTATAAATATTTTAGCAGATATATAAATAAGTACACATTTTGTTTCTATGGTTACATGGTGAAATGTTAAATGGCTACACATCGCAGCAGCAACTTACTGTCACTTGACAGTGAGAGTACTCCTGGACTTGTGGTAGTTTCAGGTTCTTCGTCTGTTCTGTTTCCTTTTCTGTAAAACTTCACACTTGTCCGTAGAGGTTTCTTTAAAAAAACACCTCCACTGCTTGTTCAGGGTGAAACCCGCATTGTTCTGGTCACCCACTGTTATCCGCAATAGATAGTTTAAATCATCAGAATTCCTCCGATTACGGAAATCTGTCGTGATTCTTTTCATCGCAGAAAAGGCTCTTTCAACCTTAGCATTGGATACGGGAAATTATCTCGTGCTAATTATCATGTGGTTTAGGTTTGGGAATTGATTACCATACTTGTCTTTCAAACATTTCCATAATTGATGCTTTGAGAGGTGTTGCAGATTTCCTAACCAAAAGGTTTAAAAGTAATCGCAGTCCTCTTGAATTGTATCGTTGTCAATGTTGTTGGCAGTCAATAACTCACTGAAATGTTCAGTTTACACAGTAATTTGATCGTCACCAAAATTTGCAAGAGTAGATTTGTCTGTTGGCCAAAGCTTATTTTTCTAACAATTTGGTTGCATTAAAAACCTGATTTTCGTGCAAGTCAACAAGCCGAGTGTGCACACACTGATGAATATGATTTAAAAAATATTTACAATTTTCATGGAATACATCTGTTGTCAAATTACAGCTCCGTTCAATGCCACGAAATGCTACAGTTTTCACTGAATCACAGTCACTGGAATCACAAGCTGATACGTTTGCTAAGTCTTGTAAAATTTTGGAAAGGTAGGCCGAAAACTTTATTTTCTTCGTAATTTCGAAGAATCGTAGAATTTTTCTAATGCGTTCAAAAAACAAGGTACATCCACATCATTCAACTGGAGAAACAGAGATCATTTTGACAAAGAATATAAAATGTTGCAAGGCAACAGCAGCCAAGTTACAAATGTGATGGGATTAATTTTTCTCAACCTGCGTATAATCCTGGCTTTTTCTCCTTTGCTTGAGAGATCTGCAATCAAATTTTCTAATTGTTGTACAATAACAAAATAACTGTAATCAGTGTTTCAGGGGCTCTGTGCATGTGTGAAACCCATTGGGTGCCATGGACTCGCAAAGCTGGTGTATCTGATACAACTTTATCGAGCATTGTTGAGAGCTCACGAAAGTCCCTAATTCGTTTGGAACTTTTTTCATAAAAAATTCTGAATGTGTTCCATCAACTTATGTACCTCTTGAACATATGTTGGCAGCAATGCACTAACACTAAACAAAGGCAGTTTTTCTTCAAAAGAGCTAAAACACCCTTTTTTCCGTCCCATGTTAACATTTGCTCCTTCTGCCAAAAATCCAAATAATTTATTTTCAAAATTGACTATTCCAAATTCTGCAATAAATTCTACAATTGCATTTTTGATGCCATTAGCATCAGCAATTTTCAGTTCTTTAATTGCCAGCAAAGGGAATTTGGTATCTTCTACTTCACTGACATACATGATACAAATAATTTCAATTTCAGGTACACTAAAATATGTACTGCTATCAATGAATAAGGTAATACAGCCTTTCTTTCTTACATCGTTGCGCAATTCAGTTTCGAAAATATTAGCAGTAAACTCCGTGAACTGAGCACACATCACGGACGAATGATAAGTTGGCTCTACATCAACACCATGTCGTTTCTCTAACTCAATAATATTAGGACATTTCGAAAATGGAATTTCCTCTTTGGCAATAATATATAATATATCAATTAATTTTCCAATTCTAGATTTAGATGCATTGGAAGCAACAATCATCGATATACCAATAGATTTTTTGATAAAAATCAGAGAGCGATTTTCCTTTATGTTCTTCTGCCTTGGAGACACTGGCACGGTGAATTTCTGATCTGGTGTGCATTACCACATTGTCCTTTTTAAAGCGATTTCAATAATTTTAATGTCAGCACGCGAAGATGAGAGATAATTACTTTCCACATGACGCCCACAATTAGCTGTAAGGTACGAAGGTTTGTACTGCGAGGGCCAGACAATGAGCGAAAATTATTCCAGTACAAATCCTGTGAACTGCAGTGCAGCTGAGAATGAATATATTTTTCAAAATCAATGACCTCGAACATATTTTCCAATAAAGAACACATTACATGTAGTCGTGTTAAAAAATTGTATCAGGCGAACGAAACTCATGTTCAAACGCTAAGAGTTGATGCTGACTTTACCTCCGCATGGAGCAGGAACCCCACGCCACGATGTAGTGACAGAACCTGTTGAATTGCGCAACAGTTTTATTTTAGCCGATTCCAATAGTCACTTCAAACGTTTTGTAGCCAAACAAGAGTTGATGATCAGTAAAAAGCAAAGAGCACAAATTATGTTCTAAAATACATTTCCTTTGTGCATGGCTTACCAAATTATCACCGATATACAAAGAAGTACTAAAACCTTGTGACCAATGCGCCTTTATGCAAATCAAAGCATGATGGTATATGTGAAGATCATGAAAGGATATATTAGGTGTAGAAATACACCTAATAAATCATTTCATGATTACTGTTCGTCAAAAATGTGCAGTGGTTAGACTGTTTGCATCTTTGACAATGGTTTTTTATTTCGAATGGTTTTAGGTAAGATTTAGTTTCGAAAAAATAGCCGTTCTCAGGAATAATTTGTTTGCAAAAGAACGAAGATAGACTTTGACTAAGGGCATCTTACTTTCACGAATCAGCTAAGCGGCGAATATGACCATTCTAACCAATAACGAAGGCTATTGGCTGTGTGAAAGCGTAGCATCAGAGGCAAATCCTGCAGCACATGTAGGCCATTGGCTGATGGACAGAGTGAGGTTTCTCTACGTTGTTTTCATCAGCGGTATCGCACGTTACAAATTTCGCAAATTACAAAGATTCCATGATTCACAAGCTGCTGCTTTTACCAAAAAAGTACTTTTTCTTAATAAAAGTATTTAGCATGACATCTTTTTCGTAAAATTTTCTCTAAAAGTACGGTTACATCATATATTCCGAAAAATGCGGTATTTGTTATTTCAGGTTTTAATTACCACAAGCAGCAACTACAAGCGTGACAAGCAATAGATCGCCTTTAATTTAGAGCCACTAGCTCCAGGGGAAGGAAGAGAAGCTAGAAATAAGGAAAACACACCAAATATTCCTCATTTGGGACTCAAACCCGGACCCCATCTCGAACGAGTAGCCAGTAGCCCGCCTTTTATGCCACTCGGGCTCCGGAGTGACTAAAGAGTTTGTACAGTTTGGTTTTTAGAATCGTTGATTCACGGCTACAAATATCTTGGAAAAGAAAATTTACACTTGCGCCTCTTTGTGGCGATACTGATCCTTACGAAAAATTATTATGTGCGAAGCCTTTTTCCCCTGTGACGAACTACAGAGATAAAGCACATGTCAAGACAGCAAATTTGCAGTGATATAATCCGTCGGTGTAGTTTAATTGGGAAAGCAGTCGGCTCCGTAGCAGACAGGTGCGAATTTGAAATTCGTCACCGGCAAATTTGTGTTTTAACACACCTATAATATAATATGGTATGCATAAAAAAGGTGACATTGAGGATCTCAGGAACTACAGACCTATCAGCCTCCTATCAGTGATTTATAAAATCTTCACTAAAGTGCTGTCACACCGCTTGAAGATAACACTGAACATGGCTCAACCGAGAGAACAAGCTGGAATTAGGAGTGGCTACAGCACTATAGATTACATCCACGTACTGAGAGAAATAACTGAAAGAGAGAGGGAATATGAACTTCCATTAGGCATGACTTTTGTCGATTGTGAAAAGGCCTTTGATTCGGTTAAACCATCAGCAGTTACAATGGCTCTAAAATCATGCGGTATTGAAGATGCATACATTCATATTATTAATAACATCTATGAAAATCTAAATGCAAAGATTCGTCTGTTTGAGAATACTGCACACATGAAAATTGGAAAGGGAGTGAGACAAAGTGACAACTCATCTTCCAACCTCCTTAATGCCACATCGCAAAATGTCTTTCAATCACTGAACTGGGAAAATAAAGGGATAAAGATTAATGGAGATTATCTAATTCACCTTCGTTTTGCTGATAACGTAGTCATTTTTGCAACTACCCCATCAGAGCTGAAGAGTATGATCCAGGAACTTGATGACAACAGTGAAGAACGGTGTTTAAAAATGAGCTTTTAGAAGACAAAACTGATGTATAACACTTTTACAAGAAATGAAGGTTTATCGATTGATGGGGAAAAGCTGGAGATAACCGACACCTACATTTATCTGGAACAGCAGATATCAAGTGAGGGTCACATTGATGAAGAAATTAATCGGTTTATAAAACTTGGATGGAGAGCTTTTGGAAGAAACAGTACAATTTTCAAGAGCAATATGCCATTATGTCTTAAAAAAAAGTGTTTGATCAATACATCCTTCCAGTGCTTACATATGGTGCAGAGACGTGGACCTTAACTAAAAGAGACATACAAAGACTGCAGACAAAATCAAAGAAGCATGGAGAGGTGCATCCTTGGTGTAACCAGGAAAGATAAGAAGAGGAACTCGTGGATAAGAAAAATGACAAGAGTGGAAGACATCATGATCAGAGCAAAAGCCCTGAAATGGCAATGGGCTGGACATATTGCCAGTAGGACAGACCATCGATGGACACCCGAAACTTTAGATTGGATTCCAAGGGAGAGGAAATGACTAATAAGAAGACCACATGTCAGATGGGTGGATTAAATTCGAATGTATGCGTTAGTAACATGCAGGAGACGGGCACAAAACAGGCCGTTTTGGAAGAAACTTGGGGAGACATTCGTCCAGCAGTGGATTGACAGTTGTTGATAATGATGATCATGATGAATTGCTGGGGGAAATCTAAGTGTTTAATAACTTCTATTTAAACTTAACTTTTACTTGTCTTAATTCGCCGAACCCTTAGTATTCCAGTTCCTTTGTGCTTGTTCATAATAGCTGTAACCTTAATTAAACATGAATAATTATCTAATTACATTATTTCGAGTAATCGGCAAGGGTAAAGGATGAGACTGTGATTACGAATATAAAGTTCACTATGTTTTATATTTCCAAGCACATGAAAAATTTGTCACAATAATACGTCCTTGTAATTTCAATGTTGAAACACCCTTTAAGCTGCTATTTCGAAACGATTGACGCAGTGGTCTAAGCTTCGGACCTAGGTTCGGATCCCGGTGAGGCGTGGATGTTGTGTTTGTCTTACGGTACTGGCTCTCTGCCTTCCCTTGAAAGAGATGCCCTAAATTAAGGACGGGTCACTTCCTAACGACTGCCATGAGCAAGCCTACTGAGTTTCGTCAAACCCTTAAACAAAAAGGAAACACAGCGTTCTAGTCCTTGCTCTGTCACACTGTCAGTATCACTCTAACTCTGCTCTTCGAATATAGTTCTATTTACCTTTTTGACTGCACTACTTTCACCCACTGCCAGGCTGCCAACTTTTTAAAGCTCATCTGGAGAAATTTTTTGTTGTTAAGTTAGAAAAATATTTAACGAGGAGAAACCAAATATTCACGAGGAACCAGAAACTCAAAAGGAAGGAACACTTCACACGCCACAAAAACTATCTGATCCAAAAATATAATTTTTCGAATCGGTCCGTTAGGAGCAGATATATCGGAAGGAAATATAACATACCTTTACGCAGTATAACGGCAAACTTGTTTCATATTAGAAGAAAAAAACAGGGTCAAACACGGTTTTCGTGATAAGAGGTATAGAAGGAAAGAACTTCTTTTAACAGAATTTACAGCAGGAATTTGTGGATTAAAATATTTTGAATTCAATGGCTTCTGAGTTTATGATCTTCAATGGCTAATTTGTGCATCGGATATAAAAGAAAAGAATAACAAAAAAGCTAAACGCTTGGATCGTCGTCCCCATGGTTGATATTTCCCAATGCTTAACAGGGGTAGAAAGATATTCAAAAATCTGGTGGCCAGCTAAACTTTTTAGGAGCCCGACATGGGACCCGCGGCGGGGGATGGGGGTGGGGGGTTGGGTATATATAATATGAAAGTCATGTACACTTCTGTCTAAAAATGTTTTCTACCCTCAGCGTACCTCTCCCTTGCGGAAAGAAAACAACAACAACAACAACAAAACAGTACTCTCTTTTCTTTTCTTTCTTTCTTTTTTTTTCTGGTGCTCGCAAATTCTTGAAATACCGTCATTTTCGTCTTTTATCCCCAGACCCTGAAATTTGCACTTTTGTTTTTACCTTCGTATAATCTGCGCCGCCGTATAATTCGCAGATTGGGATATTCAGAGAAAAAAATCTCCGTAGAATCCGCACATCACAAATGCTGATCCAGAAGCGGAAATTTTCGACAGAAAAGTAGGTTACATAAAAACCCTGGAGTCCGAAGAAATAAAGAAAAACGATCTTACTAAATAAAAAAATTCATTTTTAAAGGACATTTTTTTTACTATATTTTTATCTTCGTACACAAAAGAAGTTTAGTGGCGTGGCATCCGTAGAGCACAAATTTTAATCACGCCGATGTAGCAGCTCTAATTATATTACTCATTGCCAATAATGAAACGCTGATACAGAACAATTCATAGGAATAATATATGTTCACGCGTAAGTCGAAAGTTTTGGGAAGAAATCCTTTTTTGAAAGTAGGGGAGTCGGCTTACGCACAAATAAAAAAAAATAAGGCTGGACCTTTGTGAATTCTCCCACGGAGTTTACCGACGGGTTTGTTTACGTTTTAGACAGGGCCTTCGCGTGTCATTGCGCGCTAGTTTTCTGACCTTTTGAAAACTATCGCGTAGTGACACGATCATATCCTCAGCTGTGCCCCACTTTAAGTTTAAATTCGGCAGTGTAACTAAGACATATCCTTTTCGGATACATCATAAATAGCGATGAAGGAAAATATCAGCAACTAAGACTGGTCAAAATGGCGAAGGACGAACTAAAACATAAGGTAACACGAAATCCAGAACACGAAACTTTGAAATGAGGCATGCATGTGTATATCGGTTCGTGCAGCGAGCGCTGTGCACATATTTTTATTGGCCGATTGACGAAAAGAGGGCACAAGCTCAGTCAGCGTTTTGTGTTTCCCAAAAATACAAAGACAAAATTATTCCCGCCGTCCCCCCTGCAACTTTCGCGGTCTTTAATTATGATACCCTTCCCCCGTCCTCTCCTCTCCGCTCCGTATAAACTCCTGAACTGAGAAAAGATTTTCCGAGGGAGTTCTTTTTCCAATTAACCCCTATCCTGCACAATTACATTGCGGATTTTTTTAAATGAAACGGCCCCAAGTTTTTTAATCGGCGTTTATCCGCGGAATATACGACGAAACTTACGGTACATGTCTTTTAGTGATTGGTGCCCCGGACAATTTTTTTGGTCTCCCTAGGCAATCAGGCGACCGCATTTTTCGAACCCTGCCATAAAGAATTTTTAAAATCAAACAAACAGATGCAGAGATATTTTGTCCATAGACAGTAATCGTGATAAGATAAACATCTTCTTTATTGCAAAGACACGTGCGAACAATGTAATTCTCATGTGACATATTTGATGCACTTTATGGGCAATCCAGAGCGCCAAATACTGTACAAACATGTATTACCGTGCACATGTATAGAAACGGAGGAGGGATGTAATTTTAATACACATATAAAAAAGCGTGGTTGTTTGGGTGAAGAGATTTCCTGGTTGAAGACGGAAGTCTCGATTCGGTGAAAAGGGAAGGAAAAACAGAAAGTTCAAAAAAGGAATTCTGTTGCTTGCTGTCATGGTCTACTTCTAAGATACGCGTCGCACCTTTTCAGTGAGGCACATATCTAAGAAAAATGTAATTCCTGGAATCCCCAGACAAGCAGTTTAACACGACCACGAACACGAATAGATCTGATGCCAGGTAAGAGGCAACAGGTCAAAGCGTTTATCAGCTACACGCCACTTCCTGGTTTCCTCTACCACAGGGAGCAAACCATCGATCCCTTCCTCCCGACCCTTACCAAGCGACACTTTTTTCCACAAATATTCTTTTTTCTGTAATTTCTATTACTATCCTATTCAGCTAATCTCTCTCACTTTCTTTCTCTGTTTTCGAAGACCTTTTCGCTACCTATATTGTTCACCCTTACTTTTTATTACCTTCTTACTTATAACTTGCTCGAGGTATCATCATCATCATCAACCATTATCAATTCACTGCTGGATGAAGGTCTCCCCACGCTTCTTCCGCAGTTGTCTGTCTGGAGCCTGTCACCTCCATTTCACTCCAGCATAATTCCGAATTTCATCCATCCATCTCCCATGGCCACTTCTTCTGGGTCTTTTTCTGTCACTCGGTATCCAGCCTAAAATTTCGGTTGTCCATCGGTGGTCCGTTCTTCTGGCAACATGTATAGCCTATTGCCATTTCAGTGATTTCACTCTGGTCATGATGTCCTCCACTCCTGTTATTTTCCTTATCAGATCAGATCAGATGAGATCATATATAGAGGATTTTAAGAAGGGAGTGTCTGACCATAAGTCTTGAACAACCCTTAGAAATAGGAAACTAGGAGATTTGGGTTAGAGTGCCCGATAGGAAAGTGAAACGGAAGCGAGGTAGAAAGTGGCAGGAAGACGCCCTTATTTATTACCAGGGGGACAGTACCCGGGGTCCGACGGCTTAACGTGCCCATCCGACACACGGCGGGTATTTAGTGGTTCGAACGTTCGTTCCTTCCCAGGATCGAACCTGAGGTCATCCCTATGGCAGTCACGAACGCTGACCAATAGGCCACCCGCGGCCCCATTTTCCTTATCCACAAGCTCCTCTTGTTATCTTTCCTGGTTACACCAAATAAATCAATATATTTCAGCCAAAGAGCAATGATCAGTCATCCAACATGTATGAAGCTTCTTTTACAGAACTGTTTAGAGTAAGATCTACCAGAACAGTCCTTCTGAATATTCCAGTAATAAGCTGGCACCATTTGGTTGCTGTCATGAGAGTGATTCTATAGTCAAGAAAAGGTAAAATATGCGAATATTTAAAGTTGTTGTGCACGCAACACATAAGAAAAATAGATGTAATAATAATCAGACTAGATTAATAGCATGCTGAAAATTTTGATTTTCGTCTGCTGTGCTGTCAGGAACAACGCGACTGGACACTGAATAAATGAAGGAAAGTCATGTGGTCCGAAGAGTCACAGCTGTTGCTGAAAGGAAATAGTGGTGACAACGACGGTGTGCGGATAATTATTTGGTAGTCGCATATAACACAAGATTTTGTAGGTGGTGCCTTGGTTTGGAATACGTTTAAATGGTAAGTAATCGTTCCTCTGGTGTTTCTGGAAAGTCAGGTGTCCTCCAACGTTTGTCTGAACAACGTTGCCGGTCAAGTTCTAGCTCCATCAGGACGTTCGTACAGATTCAGATAGGACAGTGCCCAGCAAAACCTTGGTTGACTTGAAAAAATAAAATATTTGTGACATATGTTGTATTATATTGATATGTATAATCACAAGAATTTAGGTTCTTATTTCAAGATTCAGTATATCAGTTCAAAAATGTTCTATCATTGCAATTTTCCTGTGTTAGTTTTCGGTGCCTTACTAATTAGGAAGAC
Organism: Macrothele yani; assembly: GCA_039090855.1. NCBI lineage: Eukaryota > Metazoa > Arthropoda > Arachnida > Araneae > Macrothelidae > Macrothele > Macrothele yani. Next base: position 76,520,046 of record CM077017.1, on the reverse strand, counting down.
ATATAGAGGGTATTCCCAAATTCGTGTAACAAACAAAGAATGGTGATAGTACCCATAAGGACAAATAACTTTAGTAATGGAGCGTAAGGTGGCACTCCTCTCCTAGTGCCCAAAAACTGTAAGATCAATACCCACGTTGAACCTCCAACGGTGGAAAAAACATAACTTACATAAATTATAGTTTGCATACTTGCGTTGTTGAACGTAGAGGCAGATCAGTACTTAAATGAGCGGTTCGAGAACAAAAACGTCTGACCGGCGCCATGTACCGTGTGTTCCTGGAGCAAGTGCTTCCCAGTTTATTGCAGAGTGTGCAGCATAATGCTCGGATTGACATGTGATTTATGCATGATGGATACCTCCACATTTTCCCATCGCGATTCAAATTATCCTGAATGCAACTTTTCCCAGCAGGTGGATTGGATGGGGCGAACCGATGGTTGGCCTCCACGCTCTGCGGACCTGTGAACTCACTGGACGTCATCTTCTTGGGACACCTGAAAACACTGGTGTACGAGATGCCTGCGTAATAACCGGAAGATCTCGTAATAACCGGAAGGATCGTTGTTTCTGAGGACCAAATCAACACTATCCCGAAAGTCTTCGAGAGAGTGCGACAGTCCTTCATCCGTCGGTGTGGGCTGTGCAACGACGTCCACAGGCGCCATTCAAGCACCTCCTTTGAGTCCTTCTCTGCCTCTACGTTCGCCAACGCAAATGTGCAATCTATAATTTAAGTAAGTTGTGTTTTTTTCCACTGTTGAAGAATCAACGTGGACATGGATCTCAACATTTTTCGGGCACTAGGAGAGGAGTGGCACCCAACGTTCACTTGCAAAAGTTATTCGTCTTTATGTGTACTATCAACCCTCTTTGTTTGTCGCACGAATTTAGGTACACTCTGCACAACACTTCTCCAGAACGTTGATGTATTACCTAGGGTTAAAGCCTTATCAACGTATTGATGGTAGATGTGCAACATATTAATGCGAAATGTGTTTTGTATTTGGTTAACGAGTAGTTTCATAATAAATAACAGAAATGCAGTATTTTTGTATATTTATTGATGCCATTATGAGACCGCACTTTGTTGTTTTTTCCTGGCTTGCTTTTTATCAATGCTATTAACAGCATATAATTCCAGAAACCTAAAAGTAAGTTGTAAATACATTTTTTTTAGGTTTAACGACCACCGTGAGCAACTCAATGGGCTATAAGCAGTCACCCGTCCCTAATTTAGGGTCACTGGTTCCAGGGAAGGGAGAGAGCCAGTGCCGTAAGACAAACACAACATCCATGCCTCACCGGGATTCGAAACCGGACCCCTCTCGGACGAATGATCAGAGGCCATTGCCTTAGACCAATGCGCCACCGGGGCGGCTCATTATTTTCCAGGCTAGCTTTCCTTTCATCCGCGCATAAAGTAGTTCTGCTCCGTGTGTCGTTCCGTTGTTCACATGGCACCTCGGGATATCCGCCATCACCGGGTAAAGAATCTAAGCCGCCCCGGTGGCGCAGTGGTCTAAGCGATGGCCTCTGATCATTCGTCCAAACGGGGTCCGGGTTCGAATCCCGGTGAGGCATGGATGTTGTGTTTGTCTTACGGCACTGGTTCTCTCCCTTCCCTGGAACCAGTGACTCTAAATTAGGGACGGGCGACTGCTTATAGCCCATTGAGTTGCTCACGGTGGTCGTTAAACCTACAATCAAAAAAAAAAAAAAAAAAAGAATCTAATGCCACAGCTGTAGAAAAAGAAGGACACACAGCATCTGATAGAAATTGGGGAACGCATTTACGTCAAATAATAGATTTGCAACTTACATTTACTTTCCTTGAACTATTTCTTCAACTGTCTGCATTTAATAACGCTCAACAGGCCTGGTAAAATGGCACCTATATATTTACAAATATTTTTCATATTAGCGTAGACATTTACTTCAATTCAATAAAAAGTTTTCACAGAATTCAGCAACGGTTCTAATTCCTTTTTTACGCTTTTCAACCGTAGGTTGAAGAAGCGTATAACCGATATAGTCCCGTTCCTTTCGAGCTCTGTGTTTGTGCCCAGTTTTTGGAAGTACACTGCCGGACAATTGCTAAGGACGGATGACAATAGCAACGATAGCAACCATAAAAATGGAAGGCAGCAAAATGTGGAAATTAGCATAAGTGCAGGATACAGTGAGACGTGTTGTGCGTATGCAAATTTTGGATTGCCGAACTTGTTCGTGACGTCATAGCGCTGATAAGAGATATAAAGGATTTGATGCGTATTGACCGTTGCTGTTCAAACGCAAAGTTGAAAGGGAAAGAATCAATTGACGAACTTGCAATTTTCAGTATGTCTTCCCGACATCCCCTAGATGATTTTACGCGTGGCCGTATTATTGGCAAGATTGAAGAAGGGCGAAAAATAACAGATGTTGCCAGGGAGTTCGACGTCAGCCACAGTGTTGTTTCAAGGCTTTGGAAATCATTTCGAACAAATGGAGAGTGTAGCAAACGTCACGGGGGAAGTCGTGTTCGCAGTACGACACCTGCAGAAGATCGGTACATAGTGCTATCAACAAAAAGACACCGGCGCAGCACAGCTAGTGAGGTAGCAAATCAGTTTATGGCTGCTACTGGCAAAGCGGATCTCCCGAAAAACTGTCGCCAGACGTTTGCATGAAGAAGGACTATACGCCCGCCGTCCTGTTTAGTGCATCCCATTGTCCAGACGTCACCGTATTGCCCGTTTGCAATGGTGCCATCAACATCGCAATTGGACTGATAACGACTGGTGTGCTGTAATCTTCTCAGATGAGAGTAGATACAGTCTATCGTCTGATTGTCGACGACAACTGATCTGGCGTGATAGTGGTATACTGCATATTGTCCAGCAAACATACAGGAAAGGGACCGATATCCGACATGTAGTGTCATGGTATGGGCTGGCATCACGATCAATGGCCGTACGTCCCTCTATGTGCTTCCAACTGGGACTATGTCTGGCCTACGATACATTAATGATGTTCTGCTACCTCATGTTCGCATGTTCCGTGGTGCTGTCGGTGATAGATTCATTTTCATGGACGACAACGCAACATGTCATCGAACAGTCGCCGTCCAGGAGTGTCTTGAGAGCGAGGATATTCAACGCCTCGTATGGCCAGCACGTTCTCCAGATCTGAATCCCATTGAAAATGTGTGGAATGTTTTGGGGAGGAGTCTTGCTGGTCGCCAATGCCCTCCAATAAACCAGGACACCCTCATCCATGCACTGACAGAGGAATGGGATAAATTACCCCAACAGCTGCTTGATAATGTTGTGCAAATCATGACACGACGTGTGAAATCTTGCATCGCCCTCCATGGTGGCCATATCCCGTATTGACATCTTACGCCGGAACGCCTGCGGACGGTAATTGCATTTTTTCACGTTTACGTATTGTGCACAAAATGGCCTGTTTGTCCCTTGAACACGCTCCAAAGCCTTCTGGATTTCAGAGCACAATAAATTGTCTTTCTTGTAATGTCCTGGCATTCTGACATTATTTTATTTCACTTGGCATCCAACCACACTTACTTTTTTATGCGCTATATAGCCGTTTATGATCCGTCCTTAGCAATTGTCCAGCAGTGTATATAGTGAGTGTTTGTTCCTATTTTTGTATTCCCCTTCAAGAAGAAGATCTGTACATTCTTTTAGCTCAGCTCCCAAGTCGGTGAGTTGCATATTTTGTTTGTATTCAGCGTTTTATTATTTTCGATCAAGCTTATCGATCCTTAAGTTAATCCTCGCCATTTTCAATGGCAGGCACTGAGAAGGGTGATGTCCACGCCCACATCAGTGATGCTCATTCAACCTCCTCCTCCTCCTCACTCTCAGGAGACCAATCAGCATTTATGCGCGTCAGAGACGTCATACGCATACAAGATGTGACGCGCGACTCCTCTGCAAAAGCTCAAGCTGATATCACTGTCCAGGAGAGTGACATCACCTTGACGCACGTCCCTGGTTCATTTGCCGAAGCTATGGATGTGACCGATTGCACGGTTGCGTTGCCTTCAACTGGCTCAACTCAGTTTACCACGCCACTACCAGCAATCAGCACTGTGTCGCATCCTTCCGCTGCGAACTCTACGTCTCTCACTTACTCCAAAGTGACTTCCGGAGCGAGAGTTCCTTCCAAGTTTATTGCTCCCGTTTTTCCTGACTCTTACGTCAGTGTTGAGGGTAGTTCTGCCACCATCGATATCCCAGAGGATTCTCCAGCCGGGAAACAATTTTTCTCCACAATGGATTTCGGTGTCTGTTTTAATGCATTACCAGACACGAAACTCAAGGAATATAGTATTGCCCTAAAGAAGATGCTTCCTTCAGGAGCTTATATCACTCATATGGCTCGAAAGCCACTGGCCGTATTAGTGTATTTTACCCGTAAAGAACATGGAGACCTTGTGATGACTGATGGCTTATCCATCAAAGATGTGCATCTTCTGGCTGAACCTGTGGCGCAGCGACCTATCCAGGTCACTTTCCACCCAGTCCCGCCTGAAGTCTCAGATGTCGCTCTATGCACTTTACTCAGCAAATTTGGCCGAGTGGTTGGACCAATAACGACCCTTTCGGCGGCGCCCAGAGATCCCGACGACAAATCCATTGCAGGGTTTCGTCGAAGTGCCCGTGTCATATTTCCGTCGGATGATCATCTGCTTGCGTGCCCGAAGATCCTAATCGTACGGTGTGGCCAGCAACGTCGGAGAATCGACGTCATTACCTCCTTGCACTGCACGCTTTGCCATGACGAAAACCATCTTCGCGTGCACTGCCCACATCAAGTTCCACCGACTCCGAGTGGCGCTCCTACAGGTACTGTTCCTACCTCGAAGCGTACCACACCATCTACTTCAGCACAGCAGGCCTCGGAGCCAAGATATGATGAAAAAGTTCGCTTACAGACGTTGGTCAACGCAACGCTCTCACAGCCGCTTCCTCTTTTTCACTAGAGGACTTTCCTACAATTGCCTCCTCACTCCCGCAACGTCGTCGCTCCACCACTGAGTCCCTTTCAGAAGGTTTACAACCAGCTATTACCACTGGAACCTCCGAAACAGCTGATGTGGAGTCCGTTGGTCCAGAGACGCAGTGTGAGGAAGTTACTACCGAGCCTCCACTGAAGCGCCGCGGCTCTGGCCGCAGCAGGCGAAGTAGCGAAGAAGCAAAACTCTACTTCACCTCGTTCAACCTCCCTCTCCAGCAGTTCTCCTCTACACACCTTGCCAGCCGAAGACTCCTTTCCCACGGTCAAAGAGTTTGCTGCATTTCTCCAGACAGCCAATATACCACCTGTACCACCCTCATACATTGATCTCCATACATACTTAACGAATCCGACAAGCTATGCAATAGCGCGTGCCTTAGCAGTCAAGATTCCATCGCTTCGCCAACTTGTGCCGGAGCAGATCTTCAATGTGTCGCATTTCTGCCGCCAGAATGTTCCCACCCATCCGTGGGCACAAATCTTCTACAATCGTTCAAGTCTTTTCCTCCAGCTCTGAAAGATCTTCAGCTAGAGGCAAGGAACCCCACGATTCAAGATCGCGTAACTTAATTGCAGGGGATTCGCTTCCCCCCTCAGCAACTCTCTGGCATATGAAGACCTCAACCCGTTGGGGGCTGATATTCTCCTCCTTCAAGAGACAAATTGCAAACCAACTACCGTCTATTCTCGATGGCGCCAGTGGAACTTTGTGTTTCATCACGCCTATGGACTAACATCTCATAGCGGTCTTGCCATCGGCATTAGTCATACTCTCAATTCTATTATCACATCCCTCTCTGTGCGAAATATTTGTCGAGATCTCTTACAGAATGCATCCTTTACCATCGCGTCTTCCAGATATCATTTATTCAATATCTATATTCCAAGCATTACAACACATTTATCAATTCTCTTCACGCGTCTTCGCAGAGCACTCGACCGTATCCCACCGTCAGACCATGTTCTCGTTGGTGGGGATTTTAACTGTACCCTGGATCCTCTTCTGGATAGGTCTTCTACAAATAGAGAGCGCCGCCATGACCTGGCGAACCTGCTCCAGACAGTTGTCACCAACAACGCTCTTCATGATGTACATCGGCATATTCATCCATGGTCGACTAATTACACTTGGCGCTCCTCTCATGCGCAAAATCCTTTCTTAGCCCGTCTTGACAGGTTTTATGCCTCCAGTACTCTACTTCCTGCCGTGACAGAATCGAGTGTGCATCCCACGGCCTCATCTGACCACTGCGCCATTGTCATCATAGTCCATACTGCACCATTCAAACCCAGTATAATTCGCCCGTGGACATTTGATGATGCACTTCTCTCCGACCCGGCATTCTGCTCTTCGGTCCGGTCATTCCTGATTGACAGACGACCGCAGCTTCAATCTGCACTCTGCGGATTAAATTCTTGGTTAGAGATCAAGCAACAGCTCGTTCTGCATGTCCGAAACTACTCTTTCCAATTAAAGACACTCCAGAACATGCGCCTAGACTATGTTCGTTCAATGCTATCCATGCTCAGTCTCAGTGATTCTCTCTTCTCCTCCTTTCAAGAAGAGCTTCGATCTCTTCTCACACCTCTGGCGCAACAGGCTCTCCGCCGACTTCGTTTGCAACACCTGAAGCCGGATGCTCACAACTATGAGTTCCTGACGTCGGTGGAAAACACCCGACGAGCTTCGTCCATACTTCATCATCTACGCCTTTCTTCTGGAGAGGTATCAGATGAGCCGATTGCGCTTTGTTCCAATGTCCGTCAGTACTTTTCCATGAAGTTCAGTGAACCTCCTCAACCATCCTCTGCAGCAATGGATTATCTCCTTTCTAATCTACCTCAGGTTCCCCCCCCCCATCTCGCTTCTTCTCTTCTCTTTTCCCCCACGCCCTCTGAACTAAACACTACATTCTTTTCTCTGAATTCTAGTGCCGCTCCGGGTCCGGACGGCCTAACCTTTAGCTTTTATAAAACTTTTCTGCCTCTTCTTCTTTCGTTTCTCCTATCCGCTTTCTCTGCTGCCTTTACTTACTGTCCTCTTCCGAGGGGATTCACAAATGCATACGTTGTCCTTTTCCCCAAGAAAGGTGATCTCCTTGACTTGGTAAACTGGCGCCCAATTTCCCTACTGAATCTCGACTACAAACTTTATACCAAGCTTCTTTCACAACGACTAAATCCCATCCTCACTTACATCCTCTCCCCTAACCAGACTTACACAGTTCCCGGCCGTTCCCTATCTCACAACATCCATCTCCTGACTGATCTAATTCACCTTGCGCGCTCCCGCTCTGAACCACTCGCCCTCCTCTCTTTAGACCAACAGTCCGCCTTTGATAATATCTCCCACACTTATCTCTCCGCCACACTTCTCCGATTTGGATTTCCATCTCCGTTTATTTCTCTCCTCACCTCCCTCTACCAGGACGCCAGTTTCCAGGTAAAGTTGCCCACCTTTCTTACAGCACCAATCCTCTTCCGCCGTGGAGTGAGGCAAGGCTGCCCACTCTCCGGTCAACTTTTCACTATAGTCTTAGAACGTTTTCTCCGCTCCGTTCAACGCTCATTTTAAGCCACCTTGCCGCCACTCATCGCCCGCACGAGACACCATGTCACCACTTCTGTGGCGTATGCAGACGACGTTACCTTCTTATACGCCTGGATTCACAGTTCTCTTTGCTCCAAAGTCTTTTCGCCTATTACGCATCCTGCTCCGGAGCTGCGATTAATACAACCAAAAGCACAGGCCTGTGGTGCGGCTCATGGGTTGACCGCTTGGATTCCCCATGGGGAGCGCACTGGTCTTCAGCCTCTCAACGTTTCCTTGGCGTACATCTTGGCGTCCCAGGTGAAGCCTCCAGCACAACGTGGAATACCATCCAGCCACGTCTTCATCGGTCAACTGCGTTTTGGCGAAAAGCGCAGTTCTGCATCTCATATTTTCAACGTGTACGTCTTGCGCAAACCTATCTTCTCTCCATGTGCACACATTCCTGGCTTGCTACTAAATCCCCACTTCTTCGTCTCAATGATATCACTCGCTGCTTCACCTCAGTTATCTGGACCGGACACCACTGGCTCAGTGCCCCCAAGCTCATCCTTCCTCCTGACCAAGGTGGCATTGGCCTAATTGATACACGACTGTCTATCAAGCTCTCCGGATTACTTCGTTCCTCCGTCTTCATACATCACCTGTTGCCGACGCCGTTACCGCAAGGAATGTCATCAATTCTTCGAGCAACAATAATTTCTCTTTCACTTCTTTCATTCTAATGGACCTTCGTACTACCACTCACTCTCGCCTTTCTCCTGCCTTACGGGAGACTCTTACCTTTCTCCGCTCTCTCCCGCTCACTCGATACCCACGTGATTCCGCCACTGAACTCCTTGCCGAACCCCTGTTCTTCTCCTCTCTTCTTCACCCCCTCATCTTTCATGCTTCGCCTATCCTTCTTGGCCTCGAGTCGGAGTTGTAACCGTCAAAGACCTTGTAACCTCAGATCTGTCCTGGCGACCCTACGCCAGCCTCCCACCCACCGTTCTACATTCACCCTCCTCTCGCTCTGTCTATGACTCCCTACTCTCTACCATCATTGCTAAGTTTCCTCATCTCGCAACCACCACCGGCCTGACCTTTGTTCCTTCCGCCTCCCTCCCCCTTCCTTTCTTTCTTTCAGTCGGCAGATCTACACTTCCACTATCCTCTCTTTCAACCTCAGTTCTCTATCGGTTACTTTTAAAATCCCACTCTCCTTCTCCCCTTCACATCCCTGATGTCTCCCAATCCTCTCTCACCGCTGTTTGGTCTGCCACCCTTTCTCCTCTTTCAGCTCCTCTTGAAATAAACACTCACTGGTTTTTCTCCACCGCCGTCTTCCCGTTCCATCCATCCTCCACCGCATGACCATTCTTGACTCACCTCTTTGCCCCTTCTGTGCTCAAGAAGCTGATGTCTCTCACGTTTATCTACATTGTGTCATCCTCCTTCCATTACTTCATCTTGCATTTTCCATTGCTCAACGTTCAGCCACAACTGATCTTCCTTTCGATGCCTATAAGACACTCCTCCTGCAGGTCTCTCCGCCAGTCAAGCTTCCACCCATCTGCTCATATATTTTCATCCTGGTGAAACACGTCATTTACGTATTTCATCAGCGCTGCCGAGATATATCATCTCCTTATACCATCCACCAAGCTTCTGTGGAACTACTGTGCCACTTTCGGGAGCGTCTCCTCTCAAGACTTCGTCTAGAGAACCTTGTGGCCGTTGCCCAACAGAGAGAACACCATTTCCGTTTCACCTGGTCTCCGGCCGCTTCCTGGTTCGCCGGCATGCCAGCGACGTTGTAACTGACTTTCGGTAGTTTATAACCTCGTTGCTCCTAGCTCTGTTGAACTTCAGTTCAACGTGCATGCTCACCATTGGTTTTCGGAATCAAACTTCAACATAAAGCTTATATCTTCTAACAAATGTGAATATAATATGCACCATACTGTACAAATGTATATAGTCTTACTTGTTTTCTCTTTGATTATCATTTTTTTCTACCAGTACTAAGACATCGTAATTCCGTATGCCTTAGGTTTCACATTGTCTACTTTGTCATCTACAGTTCTCCTTTTGTACTGTGCTTCATTATAATATTCTCGTTCTCTTATTTGTCAGCACTATAATATACTTATGCTTCGAGACGAAATGTTTCGACAATCTCTCTTGTTGTTCTTATGCAAAATGCCTGTACCTCTTACCACGTGGCTCCTTTGTGAATCAATTCATCGTGCTGTATATAATGTACATAGAATTTTAGGGTTTGCACATTTTACCGTACAATATATGTATCAGGACGCCCATGTTCGCCTCCTGAACCCAACCTTGTTAATAAAATTGTGTTGAACTGAAGAAGCGTATATGCTCCAGCTTTGCTCGTCCGTCCGTCTGTCCGCACGATAACTCGTGTAAAAATCATTCGATTTCTATGAAATGTTAGTATGTGGTAGGGAAACACCTGGGGACGAACCCTATTGAAAATGGGGTTAATGGGGTCAAAGGTCACGACATAGGAACGGGATTAATTCCATTGCCCTTATGCGTAATTACTGGCGTAAATGTGATTCGATTTCAGTGAAATTTTAGTATGTGGTAAGGGATCACATAAGGACGAACCCTATTGAAAATGGGCGATCTGGGGTCAAAGGTCTCGATATAGGAACGGGATTGATTTCATTGCCCTTATGCGTCATTACTTGCGTAAACATGGTTCGATTTCAGTGAAATTTTAGTATGTGGTAAGGGACCACATAAGAACGAACCTTATTGAAAATGGGCGAACTGGGGTCAAAGCTAACGACATAGGAGCGGGATCCATTCCACTGCCCTTATGCGTCATAACTTTTGCAAATATGGTTCGATTTAGGTGAAATTTCAGTATATGATAGGGGATCGCATGGGAACGAACCCTGTTGAAAATGGGTGAAACGGGGTCAAAGGTAAGGACAACGGAGCGGGATCCATTCCGTTGCCCTTATGCGCCATAACTTCTAAAAATGGTTCGATTTCGATGAAATTTCAGTATATGATAGGGGATCACCAGAGAACAAACCCTATTGAAAATGGGTGCAATAGGGTGGAAGGTCAGGACATCGGAGCGGGATCCATTCCTTTGTCCTTATTCGCCATAACTTGTAAAGATGGTTCGATTTCGATGAAATTTCAGTATATGATAGGGGATCACCTGGGGACGAACCCTATTGAAAATGGGTGAAATAGGGTCAAAGGTCAGGACATCGGAGCGGGATCCATTCCGTTGCCCTTATTCGCCATAACTTGTAAAAATGGTTCGATTTCGATGAAATTTCAGTATATGATAGGGGATCACCAGAGAACAAACCCTATTGAAAATGGGTGCAATAGGGTCAAAGTTCAGGACATCGGAGCGGGATCCATTCCGTTGCCCTTATGCACCATAACTTGTAAAAATGGTTCGATTTCGATGAAATTTCAGTATATGATAGGGGATCACCTGGGGACGAACCCTATTGAAAATGGGTGAAATAGGGTCAAAGGTCAGGATATCGGAGCGGGATCCATTCCGTTGCCCTTATGCGACATAACTTGTAAAAATGGTTCGATCTCGATGAAATTTCAGTATATGATAGGGGATCACCTGGGGACGAACCCTATTGAAAATGGGTGAAATAGGGTCAAAGGTCAGGACATCGGAGCGGGATCCATTCCGTTGCCCTTATTCGCCATAACTTGTAAAAATGGTTCGATTTCGATGAAATTTCAGTATATGATAGGGGATCACCAGAGAACAAACCCTATTGAAAATGGGTGCAATAGGGTCAAAGTTCAGGACATCGGAGCGGGATCCATTCCGTTGCCCTTATGCACCATAACTTGTAAAAATGGTTCGATTTCGATGAAATTTCAGTATATGATAGGGGATCACCTGGGGACGAACCCTATTGAAAATGGGTGAAATAGGGTCAAAGGTCAGGATATCGGAGCGGGATCCATTCCGTTGCCCTTATGCGACATAACTTGTAAAAATGGTTCGATCTCGATGAAATTTCAGTTTATTATAGGGGATCACCTAGGGACGAACCCTTTTGAAAATGGGTGAAATAGGGTCAAATGTCGTTCAGGGCAGCCGAGCGGGATGCATTCCATTGCCCTGCGCCATAACTTGAGAAAAAATACTTCGATTGCGATGAAATGTCAGTATATGATAGGGGATCAACTGGGGACGAACCCTATTGAAAATTAGTGAAATGGGGTGAAAGGTCAGGACATTGGAGAGGGATCCATTCCGTTGCCCTTATGCGTAATAACTTTAAAAAAAGGGTTCGATTTTGATGAAATTTTAGTATGTGCTAGGGGACCTCCCGGGGACGAGCCCTACTGAAAATAGGGAAACTGGGGTCAAAGGTCTGGACATAGGAGCGGGATTCATTCCGTTGTGCTTGTGCGTCGTAACTTACGTAAAAATACTTCGATTACGACAAAACGTTTTCGTGTTGTTCCGGAGGTATACTGAACCAATTCTGTTTAATATCTTTGAAATGGGGTAAAGCGTCAGGGCAGAGGCGAGAGATTTATTCCACAGCTATTATCCTTATAACTTCAGTAATAACTTAAATAAAAATGCTTCTATTGTGACAAAGCTTTAGTATGTTGTTCCGGAGGTATACTGAACGAATCAATAGTCAGGACAGAGAGGATGGTTTGTCTACGCGCAGGATAACTCAGGTAGAAATTGCTGGAATTCGATACAGTTCAGTATGCTTTTGTGGGGAACCACGGAGGGAAATGCAAAGAAACCGTCAACATCGAATCATTAGTCAATACAATATATTTTTAAGGACGGATCACATACTTCTGTCCTCTTGCATTGTCACTTAAAATAATTCGATTTTTACGCTCACAATTTGTGGTGTTTGGGTATATTCGGGAACTATTCTTACTTAAAATGGCTGAAAACTGTCTTACATTACTCAACATATACGAGAAGCATTACATTTTCTTAAAGCGTTAAGGTGGTTCCACCTAAAATCTCTGTCTTATGTTTCCAATGGTAAAATTTCTTTACACATTTTCTTCGTAATTAAAGTATTCCCAAGGAAGAAAATTTGCAAATCGATAAAACTAACTTTAAGTTATAGCATGGAATACTTAATACTTGCTAAAACATAACCACATAACCATATTTAAGCAATTCAACATTTGTTTGTCTACTGACGTCATCAATGTACAGATCGCGCCATCTCTTAACAGGACTAACATTATTTAAAGAAAAATGATTGATTTATAATATAATTATGGATTAATGTATTTAGGAATACATTAATTGCGAAGAAAATATGTAAAGTAATTTTAACATTGGAAACATAAGGCAGAGATTTTACGTGGAACCACTTTAAGGTGGACGTCAAGTAATTTTGCTTCCTATACTTCCAATGAAAAAACTTTTGTACACATTTCCTTCACAATTAATGTGTTCCCAAGGATGAAAATTTGAACATCGATTAAAATAGCTTCATATTATAATTTGGAATACTTAATATTTTCCAAAACATAACCGCAATTATATTAAAAATCAACAACTTTTTATTTGGCGGTGTTAAAACCAGAAAAAAGATGGCGCGGCCTCTACTTTGCTGACGTCAGTAGACAAACAAATGTTGGATTGCATAACTATGGTTATGTTTTATAGAACATAAAGTATTCCAAGTTATAAAATGAAGCTATTTTAATCGATGTTCAAATTTTTATCCTTGGGAACACATTAATTGTGAAGAAAATGTGTACAGATGTTTTTCCATTGGAAGTATAGGAAGCAAAATTACTTGACGTCCACCTTAAGACCAGCAGATGTTTCACCCACGACGCAGCGCAGATGTTTTACGCAACAGAAGTTAATGAATCTGTTTTTCTGTAGCTACGTCATTGTACTGCGAGCAGGCGAGCAGATGGTATTAGCATGTCAAAGCAGGTTAACTTGGCTTTATTCGGATATGCGTATATAACTCCGTCTGTTAGAAAAATTTAATAACAGCCTAATTTTTACGGATGCTGTAGTCGGATTTGCGTTCCTTATTAATTCTTGAAATAATTTTGCATTGTTGCATTTGTAAACTGTGTTTTCATTTATCTGTTGGCAACAGTTCAGCACGAAGGTGCCAGAAAATAAGAATCGAGAGAGAGAAAGTTTTGTTCCTGCTCTATGCCATCTGCCGAGAGGACGGCATGAAGATATCGGTCTTTTTATTAATGCTATGTGAATTCAGATATCGGACCTTTAATTTTATGTGAATGCAGATAAAACAATTCGTGTGAGTGTTTATTTGGTAGGTATTAATTGTGTTTCGAGAATGTTCAATAATGGATTTTTAAATTTTCTTCATGTATCACAGTCATTATAGAGTGGCGACGAGACTTTACCTTTTTGAGTGATTGTATAACAAACTGATAAAAATGTTACCCATGACAAAAGGGTTCAGTAGTGCTACTAGGTTTAGAGACGTTTTTTTCATTTTAATTGGATGCTAAATTATTCTGAATATGTATGTAGTACTCAGGCGACAGCTAGCAACTATGAAGCAATCTATTTGCTCATCAAAAAGTGGTTATGAAAATGTGAAACAAGCAATGTTATAGTTCTATACAGCACGTAAAGGACTTGCATTTTATGAGTATGAACTCCGCAATTAAAAATTATAAATACGTTTGATTTACCTGAGATAGTTACGGCAAATAATTGCCCATGTGGAATAACGTGGCTATTGGTCTCTTTTTGTCTGTTCCTCAAACCTCAATATCTCTACCAAAAACAATGCAAAATACTACTAAATATTTCGTATTTTCAACTATTTCTAAAGTGAACTTTATATTAATACCGTAAGGTGGAATTTATAGCGCTTGAATTGATCACCACTTGATGTTATTGGAATCATAAATATTTGCGATCCTAAAATAATTACCGATAAGTTTAGTACGCTGAATTTTTGATGGTCGTTAAAGATAAATCTGTTGAGATAAGTTACTTGTAGTATTGAAATAACCGGCTATGCGAAGAACTAAACGAAACAGCCAACAACAGCGTCGAAATGCAGACGCGGTAAGGAAAAGGGTCAAGAGAATGGATGAAGAATATCGAGCAGAAGAAAAGGCTCGTGACACGGAAGCGCACCAAGTACATCGCAAAAATCCACAGTACTGAGCAGAAGAACAGATTCGTAACACGGAAACGCACCAAGATTATCGAAAAACACCCACAGTACCGAGCAGAAGAACAGATTCGTAACACGAAAACGCACCAAGAACATCGCAAAAATCCACAGTACCGAGCAGAAGAACAGATTCGGGATACAGAAACTCACCACGTACATCGCAAAACTCACAGTACCGAGCAGAAGAACAGATTCGTAACACGGAAATGCACCAAGAACATCGCAAAAACCCACAGTACTGAGCAGAAGAACAGATCCGTAACACGAAAACGCACCAAGAACATCGCAAAGACCTACAGTACCGAGCAGAAGAACAGATTCGTAACAGGGAGGGGCACCAAGATCATCGCGAAAACCCACAGTACCGAGCAGAAGAACAGATTCGTAACACGGAAGCGCACCAAGATCATCGCAAAAACCCACAGTACCGAGCAGAAGAACAGATTCGTAACACGGAAACGCACCAAGATTATCGAAAAACACCCACAGTACCGAGCAGAAGAACAGATTCGTAACACGAAAACGCACCAAGAACATCGCAAAAATCCACAGTACCGAGCATAAGAACAGATTCGGGACACAGAAACGCACCACGTACATCGCAAAAACCCACAGTACCGAGCAGAAGAACAGATTCGTAACACGGAAATGCACCAAGAACATCGCAAAAACCCACAGTACTGAGCAGAAGAACAGATCCGTAACACGAAGACGCACCAAGAACATCGCAAAGACCCACAGTACCGAGCAGAAGAACAGATTCGTAACACGGAGGCGCACCAAGATCATCGCAAAAACCCACAGTACCGAGCAGAAGAACAGATTCGTAACACGGAAGCGCACCAAGATCATCACAAAAACCACAGTACCGAGCAGAAGAACAGATTCGTAACACGGAAGCGCACCAAGATCATCGCAAAAACCCACAGTACCGAGTAGAAGAACAGATTCGTAACACGGAAGCGCGCCAAGATCATCGCAAAAACCCACAGTACCGAGCAGAACAGGTTCGCAATACTGAAACCTGTAGAATGGCTACAGAAGGTGACGATAACTGGGAAAATTTTGAAAAGAATTATGAGGAAAAAATAAGGGATGGTACGATACATGCTTGTGTCTGTTGCGGAAAATTATGGTTCAAGTCATCTGTTAGAATCTTATCCAAAGATTGTTTGGTTGAAAGAGGTTTTAGTAACAATTTCATTTCATCTGTATACAGGCTAGATCAGAGAGATGAACATGATGTTTTCTGTCACACACGCTATAGAGAAGTTTCTCGTGGTAATATTCCTAAATTATGTCTTAAGAATGGCTTAGACTTTCCTGAATTGCCAGACTGCTTACAAAATTTAACTCCACTAGAAGAGCGTAATGTCGCTGCACGGATACCATTTATGTCTATAAGAGCTTTAGGAGTAGACCAGCAGTGTGGTCTAAAAGGATCTGTTTTCAATGTTCCAAATCCAGTGGATCGTACTGTGTCAATACTACCAAGAAATTTTTCAGAAACGTTTACTATTAAATTAAAGCTAAAACGTCGGATGGCATACCATGCCATTACATGTGTGAATCAGTTTGCCCACGAAAAATTTTCGATGCTGCAAAGTATTTAGTAGAACAAGAACTTTACAAGTTAGAAGGAATAACTCTTTCTCATGACTGGCTATTTACAAATGATCTCGAACCTGGTGGAAGTGATGATGCATCAAAAGACAGCACTGATGGTACTGTTACTAACGTCAGAACCGTTGATACAGAGGAGGAATTTGACGAACATACGCATCAGAATTTCGGAGAGGAAACCTTAATTGAGTCGTGTGAAATATCTGGTATTGCCTTTGCTCCTGGAGAAGGCTAAAAGCCATTATCTCTCCTTTTAGATACGCATGCTGAAGAACTTGCTTTTCCAACTATATATGGTGGTAAATGTAGAAAACCTACTGTTAGTCTCTCGTACATGGACATATCCAATTCAGAATTTCGTCGCTACGATCGTCGAGCAGCTCGAACTGATCACCTCCTATATGCCTACAAGAAAAACGAAATTTCTAAAATTTCTTGTTCTATTGGAATTGCTCTAAAGAAAAAAAAACAAAGCCTACGGGAAACTAAGGTAAAGCATTTATTAGATAAAACTGAGGTTAATACTCTAATTCAGGCAGATGAAGAATACAAGTTTCTAAGAAGCATTAGAAGGGCGCCAGCTCACTTGGAAGCGGAAAAGAAAAAGGTTTGTGCCATGATACGACAGTTTGGTTTACCAACATTGTTTTTGACGTTATCTGCAGCAGAAAGCAAGTGGCCTGGGCTTTTAAAAATCTTACGAATCAATGTGTACAACACAGTAATTACATCTGAGGAAGCACAAAATATGTCATTTAATGAAAAAGCACGATTAATAAAATCAGACGCAGTTACATGCGCATTATATTTCTGGCAAACTTTCAAAGAACTTATGAAAACATGGAAATCAAAACGTGGCCCTTTTGGTGATAGAAAAGTTGAGCACCACTATTTTCGCATTGGATTTCAACATAGGGGTTCACCGCACGTCCATATGCTCTTGTGGTTAGAAAATGCTCCCAATTTTGATTCAAGTAATGCAGATGCAATTCAGAGGACTGAATCATTTATAAATGAAATAATTACTTGCTCATCAGATGCGTCTAACGAAAAGATCAAAGAGCTATTGCGACTTCAGAAGCATAGGCACAGTCACACTTGCAAAAAACGAACGAGCACTGAAACTGTTTGTCGTTTTGGAATCCCATCCAATGAACAGAACCCGAATCCTGCTTCCTCTGAGTAGTAATGAACAAGTTCCAACAAGTATGAAAAGTAAACTTAGTGATATAAAAGTTGCGCTAAACCAAATTTCTCAGGAAACATGACGTTCGAGCAGTTCCTTCAGCAACTAGAGCTATCAAAAGATACATACATTTTGATAATAAGGTCATCACTTGATAAACCTAAAGTGTTCATACAGAGAAATCTAAGTAAAATATTTATCAATAACTACAACTATAAGATCCTTAGTCTTCATCGAGCAAACATGGACATCCAGTTTGTGCTCGATGCCTGTGCTTGTGCCACATATATAGTTGACTACATCAACAAATCCAACCGAGGAATGTCTAAGCTTTTGAGGGAGACTTTGGCTGAGGCTCGAGCAGGTAATACAAGTATTCGACAGCAACTCCGGGCAGTAGCAAATCAATTCATAAATGCTTCAGAGATCAGCGCTGAGGAAGCAGCATGGAATTTGTTGCGTTTACGTATGTCTGAAGCAAGCGAAGCAGAAATATTTATTCCAACATGCTTGCCGGAAGAGCGAATACGGATCGTTAAAAGTGAACAAGAACTGCGGGAGATGGATCCAGAGTCAAATGATGTCTGTGTTTCAGGGCTTGTTGAGCACTATGTGCAAAGACCAGATAGTCTTGAAGAAGTTTGTTTAGCCAAATTTTCTGCATATTACAATTTCTCTAAAACTAAACGACATGTCGCTTACAATGCACCATATGATGACGAAACTCAACCAATAGAAGGAAACAATGGAGAATGTGAGGATGTTCAAACCATTTTGCTGTTGAAAGATAAATCAGGTTTCCTAAAACTGCGCAAAAAAGCAAAAATCATCAGATATAGAAAGTATAGGCTCTCTCAGGATCCTGATAATTTTTTAGAGAGCTCTTAATGTTGTATTACCCATGGCGTAACGAGGTTTCGGAACTCATCGACATAAATGTGAAAGAAATATTTGACCAAAATCAGAACATTATATTGGAGAATAGGAAATGGTTTGTTGCTACTGCAAATGAACAAAATGACACTGAAATTGAAGATGCTATAGCATTAAGAGAAAACTTCATTGTCGAAGATGAGAGAGAGAGCGCAAAAGAACAATATTCATGCGATGATGAATTTTCTGCTTATGGTTTTGATTCACATGATTTCCAAGGAGACATTATGACAGAGCTAGGTGAAATTCCACCACAAACTATTTCAGGTTTCTGTGTGCCACACCAAGTATCTAAAACAGAATATCTTGGGATGATACGAAGACTGAACTCTCGACAGCGAGATTATTTAATGCATGTAATGCATCTTATGAAGTCTAAAGATCAAGAAATGTACCATTTCATCAGCGGAAGTGCTGGCACAGGAAAAACCGTTCTTATTAAAGCTTTGTATCAAAGTCTCCTGAGGTATTATAATAAGGAACGTGGAACAGATCCTAGTGAGATGAAAGTAGCACTATGTGCACCCACTGGAAAAGCAGCACATAATATTGATGGTGTCACTCTGCATTCGGCTTTTGCTCTCCCAGTAAACCAAATGGGGCACAAAATGACAGATCTGTCAGCTGATATTTCAAATACTTTGGCTATGCTGTTTTCTCGTGTTAAAGCAGTCATAATAGACGACGTATCTATGGTTGGTGCACAAATGCTTAATAATGTAAATCGTCGTCTTCAGGACGTTTTTAGGTCTAAGAAGAACTTTGGGGGAGTGACAATTTTTTTATTTGGAGATTTTCGACAACTGCCACCAGTTTTCGAAGCATTTGTTTTCCAGCCAAGTAGATCTGATATTATTGGTCAGTTAACAGGTCCACTGTCTGCGTTGTGGGAAATATTCAAGCTATTTGATCTCACAGATGTAATGAGACAGAAAGAAGATTTAAAGTTTGCAAATGCGCTGTGCAACTTATCAGATGGAGTCATGTCTAAAGCTGATATAGCTCTGTTTTCTTCCCGCACTTTCAGTGAAATTTCTCTTTCTGATGAAACCAAACGATTCATAAGACTGTTTGTTACAAATGTTGAGAAAGATCATTATAATGAAATGATACTGAGAAATATGAATACTGAAGGCACCGTCGCAGAGGCATTTGACTCAACTTTGGGGACTGGTTCTGAGTCTGTCAAGAAAAGAATGCTGGAATCAATAGCAGCAAAAAAAATCACAGACACGTACGGTTTACCTCATTTAGTGTATTTGAAAATTGGAGCCAGATACATGATGACAAATAATATTGATATAGCTGATGGTCTTGTCAATGGTACAACCGGCACATTGAAAAAACTTCAATACGGAATAAACAGTAATAACAATAGCCATATCCCTCTTCGTCTGTGGCTTGAATTTGACAGTGCTCGAGTTGGTTTAAATGCGCGCTCTAAATTTGATACTTACATCCGTGCAAAACACATCCCTCCAACTTGGACTCCAGTTGAACTAATTAAAAGAGCCAGTCAAGTAGTTAGGAGACAGTTCCCACTTGTAGCAGCTGAAGGCATAACAGTACACAAAAGTCAGGGAGCAACGTATGGCAATGTGGTTGTAAAACTGAGAAAGGGGATGACAAGACAGTCATTGTATGTTGCTTGCTCAAGAACTACAAGTGCATCTGGCCTATATTTAATTGGGTCATTTGAAGCTCCACAGGCTCTAAGGAAGTTGGATGCAGTAGATGCTGAGATGAAAAGATTAAGAGAAAACCCTTTGGTGCCAATATTTCAGTTTTTACATGAGCCTAAGAAAGAAATTCGAATATAATTTCATAATATCCAGAGCCTCTTAAAGCATTTACCAGGTGTAACATGTGACTTATGTTTCATGGAGTCTGATATTTTGCTTTTTTCTGAAACCTGGACATTATCAAGCGACGATATTGTGATACAAGAGTTTGAAGAAATAGCCAGATTAAATTGTTCCACGAAGAGGAAAGCATTTGGTGTAGCAGTATATATAAAAGCATCATTGGTACACATCGTAAAAGACATCAGGAAATTTGGTGATTTTCAGTTATATTCAGGACACTCAGAAGCAGTACAATTTTGTGTAAATGACATTACATTTACAGTCATTTACTTTTCTCCTAAATGCATAATCGCTGAAATCATCAACGTTTTAGAGCAAATCGCCAAGGTTCAAGGGAGGCAAATCATTTTTGGTGACTTTAATGTTGACTTTCTTGCATCAAAAACATTGTTGTCATTCTTCACAGGAAAAGGTTTTACAAAATTTCTGACAAGTGATATATATACTACAGATAGCAACACACAAATAGACGGATTTTTCACAAATTTTATGTGTACAGGTGGTGTATATGAAAGTTTAGTCAGTTATCATAAGCCCTTATGGAGTAGAGTATGTTTTTGAAGTGCTGTATATATGTATGAACACAACATTCCAGAGAAATTAAATCAAGAGAAGTGATACTGAAACATATTGAAGAAATAGACAAAAAATCTTCAAAATGCTAACATTCTTGTCCACTCCTAATTTATCCAATTTATGACTGAAATGTGTCTTAAGGCTAGTTGAGTTCACCTTACTTGAAAATACCACAGTGGTAAGTGAAATTCACTTAGGACGTGACACTGTGCTTTCCATGTTTAAAGTTTATTATTCACCTGATGCTTACTGTTGATATTATTGAAGTGCTGTATGGATGTATGAACACAAAATTCGAGAGAAATTAAATCGAGAGAAGTGATACTGAAACATATTGAAGAAATAGACAAAAAATCTTCAAAACGCTAACATTCTTGTCCACTCTTAATTTATCCAATTTATGACTGAAATGTGTCTTAAGGCTAGTTGAGTTCACCTTACTTGAAAATACCAAAGTGGTAAGTGAAATTCACTTAGGACGTGACACTATGCTCTCCATGTTTAAAGTTTATTATTCACCTGATGCTTACTGTTGATATTATGCTCTTTAACTCTAGAATTTCCAGCTATTTGCGAGCTTAAAAAGTTAATGTTTTTTTCTCCAGGCGTTTACTTATTTTTATGTATAATTTCTCTTTTGCTTTGAAATTAATGTTATATATATTTTATACATGCTGAACACTTGGTAATTTCTATATTATTTCAGTGTTACAAAATGACTTACTTTGTTTGTGTTATAAGGTGCCATACTCTCTGTGAAAAAGCACTCTCTTTGAGTTTTTGGAAAGAATGATTATATTGAAATATAGAAATTCAGTTTGAAATTTTGCATGTAAAATATTGAAATGCATGCGATGAAATTAAATACAACTTCAAACACTTCCTATGTGCACTATGGATTCATATTGTTTGTAAACAAACAGCGCAAATATTTTGAATGAACAGATATAGAACATTTCATATTCATGCAACGCATTACATCATACAAATATCCTTTGTCATGTGTTTTTTACGCTTTCCAACTCTATGTTGAAAAGCTGTATATGCTCTGGCTTTATTCGTCTGTCCTTTCGTCCATCAACGTTTAAGATAACGGGTTAAAAATGATTCAATTTCGACGAAATTGCAGTGTGTTGTTGGAGTTCACGGGACAAACAATATTGAAAATGGTCGAAATGAAGTCAAATGGTAAAACATAGGAGCGAGAATCATTCTTCGGTCCTTAGTGATAACTTGCGTCAAAATATTTACATTGAACAGAGATTTTAGTGTTTCCGGAGTCACAGCGGACCAATCCTGTTGAAAATCGTAAAAATCCGGTTAAAGGTCACGACATAGGAAAAATTGGATACATTCTACTGCCCTTCTGCGTGATGACTTGCGTAAAAATGCTTCGACTGCGACGAAATACACGTTGTTCCTTAACGACTTTGGAAGCAGTTCCGCCAGAAAGGTTTTTTGTCAGCAATTGCGGGCAGTTCGCACGCGTGAGATTCATTAGCCATTATTTTCTCACGATAACTAAAAATTGCCCAATTTAGATGTGTTTTTATAAAACGGCTTACGTGTGGCAGCCCTTGATGATAGAAATAGGTAACACGGTCAAAAAGAGATTTAATTTTGATATATGTGAACCTCAAACGTTATATCATTGTTTAGTCCCCTCAAAACCAAGGCACTTTCCTATGATTTCTGGTATGTTGGAAAGCGTATCATAATCAATGCATTGCATGATTTTACTAACTTGTTATTTTTATTTATTGAAGGTTTAACGACCACCGTGAGCAACGTAATGGCTATAAGCATTCGCCCGTCCCTAATTTAGGGTCACTGGTCAGGGAAGAGAGAGAGCCAGTGCCGTGAGACAAACACAACATCCAGGCCTCACCGGGTTTCGAACCCGGACCCCTTCACGGACGAATGGTCATAAGCCAGCGCTTAGACCACTGCGCCACCGGGTCGGTCTAATTCCTTTGACCAGTGGGGGTGAATATTCGAGGGTGTCAAAGTGACGCGAACAACTGAAACGAGCTTCTGGAAGCGCTGAAAAACAAATTAAAGGTGGCCTTCTTTCTTAGCTAGATTTTACTCTATGAATACGGTTCACAATAAAGGCTCACCAAATTTCTGTAGGTTTCGAACTCTTTCCCTTATTGTATTGGGAACTTATGTTTTTTTCTAGACTGAACGTCTGTAATTCTTTCAAGTGAGCTTTGTCTTTATACTCAATTACAAATAATTCCATTTTTCAAACTGTAGCGCCTGATCGCGGCGGTGCCAGCAATATCTTTAACAAATCGAAGAAGGAAAAATTTGCTAGGGACGAAGTATTTAATAAGAAACACCAGCTTCCATGCAGCTACATCAAATCAATCACGCATCTCATTAATCAAGTAATCAATTAAAATATTTTCCGTATGCATGGAATAAAGAATAAGTAAAGGAAGCACTTGTCTCATTTAATGCTCTGACAGCGAAAGACGGTATTCTGCCCTTCAGCCAGTGAAAACCATTCATGACTCCAGTCAACGGCACAATCTCAACCTCGCTATCGAGCGCCACACCTGCCACACTGCAGACATTATGGTCTGGGGAGCTATAACCTACAACAGCCGATCAGCTCTAGTAGTGGTACGTGGATCATTAACAGGCTAGCATTATGTGAATGAGATTCTACGGCCCCATGAGCTTCAATTCCTGGCCGGGATTCCAGGTGCGCTATACCAGCAGGATAATGCACGCCCGCACACAACTCGGGTTGCCGATACACTTCCATGACCTGCCCGCTCCCACGACATGTCCCCTATCGAGCATGTGTGGGACCAGTTGAAACGCCAACTGCAGCCGTACCGCACTATCCAGGATTTGGAGCACACCGTCCAACACGTGTGAGCCAGCCTGCCGCAGGACAACATCAGGTCTGTTCGCCACCATGCTGGACCGTATTGCAGCATATATCGCCGCAAGATGCTGTGCGACGTGCTAATGAAGATGGCCGGACTGTGTGCCACGGATCCCACTGTAATTATCCTGCAGCTCTGTTGTTGCAATCATGTGTATCATTCATCTGTATTATTTCGTCCATAAAATTTCAGTTAAATCCGGTGCTTCTTTCTTGGTGAGCAAATTTCATTGTCCGTGAGTGTGTAACCGTTGTTTTATTTACTTCTGATGGTGTTTTACGGAAACAACCAGAGCTGCTTATTCAGACATTTGTAGAAAATCAGTTGGGCAAAGACTGGTGATTTATTCGAGTTTTTGAAAATCTGAATATACAGATATATCATTCGCATTAAGAATTAGCATCATCATGTTTATAAAACATTACCTTTGAGATGAATTTATATAATACCGTTCAAGAAAACGTTATTAGGTATGACCTAATTTTCTTTCAAAGGGCTGTTTCAAATGCATATGTACAACTTACATGTGATTACACTATCACTCCATATACAGAAAAAAAGCATAGGTGACGTCAGTCACCTGAAGCAATGTGAAGAATGATAAAAATCCTTGGTTCACCACCAGTAGTGACTGTTTATGAGATATATCATGTACCATCAAGTGTGTGATATTATCTGAAATGCAGCCAAAATCATGGATACATAATTTTTTTATTTGTATTACACCGTCATAAATTGTAGTTTAACGGGCAGCAATGTTTACTTTGCAGGTCCTCAGGGATCTGAGCACTTCTCAAAATTCTAGTGATGTGTACTGAATCTAGACTCAGTTGGTTTTACAATGCAGATTATCTGCTGTGATATGAATTTGATGAAGAGAACAAATGCGTTCTTGTGGAGCGTAGGAACATCTCTCTGCAATAATCCACTCAGCACGAACGTCTTAAAGCGTACGTATACCATACAAAGAAGTTCATTTTTAGGTATTATTTTAATACTACGAACACCACATGATTTGCTCTATCAAGTTCATTTTTTCAAATGCGTATCACAGAAATTGCTACGAATGATTGAAATCTCCATAAGTAATAATCACCCCACCTAAAATCAAAAAGAAGATGGTTGGAAATCTGACCAGGGCCTCCGATCTGTCACACAGATTTTTTCATGATAAACAGTTTTTAACCCATTTTTATGAGTAGTTCAATTATATCATATATCACGTGCACTAAATTATAACAAAAATGAATTACACATAAAATAAAGGGAAAATAGCAAATAATTTTTAGCATTTAATGTAATTTGTCTTTGTTCCATCTGTGTGTTCAGTTCAGACTAGAGGTGGAGAACTATCGATTGTTATGACTATCGACCGCTTTTGATAGTAAAAAAACAACAATCGATAGTGTGTTGGCAAAGTTTCTCGGGAGAAAATTTGTTTTCTGGGCTGAAATATTATTTTTGACAACAATATTTCTTAATTTCCACATTGTCAAAGAGCTAAGATCCGATAAACTTTGAAACTAACTTTTTTTTTTTTTTGGTTTGGGGTTTAACGATCACAGTGAGCAACTCGATGGGCTGCAAGCATTCGCCCATCACTGATTAAGGGCCTCCGGTTTCAAGGAAGGGGTCAGTGCTGTAAGACAAACAGAACCACAACATCTATTCCTCACGGGATTCGAATCCTGCCCAATCTCGAACGAATGATCAAAAGCCAACGTTTAGACAACTGCGCACTTAGGGTGGGAGTAGAGCATTATCACCGTACACTTTACGCAACTTTTCACAAGCTTGACGCGCGTTCTTCCTTTTACGGAAGTAAAACAGTAAAATATGCCGAAAATGCACAGTTTGGTCTTCCATCTTCAACTTTATGTCAAATCTCCGCAAATCAAGTACATCGCTCAGTATTCCTTTTAGACTGCAGCTAGAACTGGCACCTGTCGAATGCCATAGCGATAACAGAGCTGCCATGCCTCTAGTACTTCCAAAACCGCCCAAACGCCATCGGGTGCCAAAATACGTCATAACGTTTCCAACAACCCAATACATAATAGCGCGGCAGCAGTATTGATGAGGAAGTGGATTTATAACGAGTTATCACTCATAATTCTTTAAGCGTTTGAGTAAACCCCATGGTTTCATACGTTTCGGAATCCTCATTAGAAAATGCAACTTTTTTGTTCTAGAGTATTTTTTCGAAAGTCGTATAGCTTTTGAGTAAATCATGTTTAAATGTCACACATAGCCAATGTGAACACTCATTTTACACGTTCAAATGCAATTATCTCAATAACTAATGGAGTAAACAAAAATGTGCAATAACAGAAAACACTTGTTATTAAATTTGAAACATTTCAGAAAACAATTCCTTTCCGTGACATAAACGGGTGAGAAGTTATGCATATTTAAATGTGGCAACTACGTAATAGCCGGCAGCCATATTGATGACGTCATCACGCAGCAACACACCACTAGAATTTTGCAAGACTCACTTTGTAAGAAGACAAAATTCGAAAAGTACTTGTACATGGTGAGTTTTTTGAATTTTGTCTTCTTCCAAGTTGGGCAATGCTGCATTGCTGTGTATATCTAAAAGAAGTTTTCTTTTGCAGACATTTTCCCACGTTTCTGGGGTCTAATTTCTACGCCATTCTTACAAAATGTTTGGGCTCCGTACTGAAGTTTTTCTGTTTTTGTGGCAGACGAGGAGTTGGGGGTTCGGCCAGGTATGTTATGGATATAATGCTAAATTCTAAAACATTTTTACCTAATTTAAGTTTCCTTACCTCTGTGGGCAGGTATGGTAGTTTTGGTGATTTTTGGGGACTTATTCTTTTTGGATTCATAACATAGCCGAAACCCATATTCAACTAGGTCCTGTTGTAGTTGTATCTGCTTGTTACAAGTATATATATGTATATATATAATAGAACAGCAAATAAAATCCATCTAATATAATTGAAGAAAGCATTGTCAAAGAAATTAAAAAAACATCCCGAACGAAAACCTGACGTCTAACAAATGAAGTAAAAACACCACGAGAGAAAACCTGACGTCTAACAAATAAAGTAAAAACACAGACCAAAAATTAAGCATAAAA
Source organism: Macrothele yani (assembly GCA_039090855.1). NCBI lineage: Eukaryota > Metazoa > Arthropoda > Arachnida > Araneae > Macrothelidae > Macrothele > Macrothele yani. Next base: position 76,493,091 of record CM077017.1, on the reverse strand, counting down.
TCATAGACTAAGACGTGAAGATTAAAAGCTCACAGATAGGAATATCAGCAAAGCCACGACTAATGGAAGTGCTACAGCAGCAGACCCAACAGCTTGGTCTGATACGCAATTTTAATTCAAAAACCCGATTTAAACTTGAGTAAACTTTTAAATTCAGCACAAGAGAGCAAAACCGATGATTAAAAAAAAACAAAGAATAAAATTATGGACCGCTTTCTTCAGGAAACCATCAGACCATAGTAGAAGCGACTTTTCTGATGACATTAAGAGCCGGAATCACCAAATGCTCAATGTCAGTGCTTTTTAAATCACAGTTGAAATTCGAATGATGCAGAATGAAGAAAACAGAAAGCGAGCACGGCAAAACAACTTAGAACCATGCCAGATAGGTTGCGGTTAAAACGTTTGCAAATAAAAAAACTAATATAATAAGCAATATGAAAATAAAATCGAGTGAACAAAAAACATTACTGTGTCTGAAAAAACTAAGTATGAACTGAGTATGTTTAATTCAGAATGAATTAGTAAAGGTTGGCAATAAGTGATCCGCCATACAGCACTTGGGAGTCCGTAGTAAGTATTAACAATGTAGGATCAACGATTAAATAAAGAGTAAAGGTATCTATGTTTTAAGCTATTGCACCGAGATGCTGATAGGAATTGAGAAAAATATTTGTAAATGAAGCGGATAGGTAACTGATTGTTTTTCAAGAGGTTCAATAGTATTTTTAGGTATTTGAACAGTGACTCATGGTTGTTACATATCCTGTGAATACGAATTAGCTGAGAAATAATTATATTCCGATGTATTGATATAGAAATAATTGATGTCCAATGCATAATACTTGGTCTGGAAACTAAAAACCCGTCGTTTATCGTACATATCCATAATCATCTATCCATTGAACCATAGACAAATGTCTAGGTCTAAATAATCGACATTACCATTTTGTGCTGAAATTGTTTTCAAAATGAGTTCCCCTGAGTAAATTGTCTTTGCTAGAGAATCGAAGGACTTACAGTTGAACACTATCACATCATCAACATAGCGGAAGATGGTACCTATATCTTCTGTAGTGTTAGTCACAAAGTCTTCTTCTTTCAGATGTAGAAACAGATTAGCAATAGTGAGTTACTGTTCCAAACCTAAAAATTCTATTAAACCTCTTGAAAAACAATCAGCTGCCTATTTCCTTCATTTACAAATATTTTCCTCAATTCCTATCAGCTTCTCAGTACAATAGCTTAAAACATATATACCTTCACTCTTTATTTAATCGTTCATCCTACAATGTTAATACTTACTAGAGACTCCAAAGTGCTGTATGGCGGATCACTGAAACTAAAACTAGGTGCAGCTAGTTTTAGTCTTTTTCAAAATCGACAGGGGTGGCCACAAGGTATTATTTAGTTCTTTTTGAATTCGTGAATTACGTTTGGGGAATTAGTATAGCATTTGTTCATTTTCTTCCGTATGGTTTTGGAATAGTGCGTTTGAGGAAAGGATTGGAGTTCGTGGTTTTTGCTGTTCATTAAGATGATGTTTATGGTTATTTTATTTAAGGTAAGTCCTTATACTTAATTTTTGGTTCAGGTAGAAAAAACCAGCTGTCTAGTCCTAAATTTTGCAAAATTTTTAACCCTTATTTGGCGATTTTTTTTCAGTTAATTCGACACCTGCATGAAACCTGAACCAGGGTTGGGAGGGCGGGGTGTATTTTCCTGATCAGCGAGTCCCGGTTTCCGACCTTACGTGTTTGCTATCATTGTATTTCTATTATGGCTATTTTTATGTGTATATTTGTAACAATATGTGTTTTGGGTTACGTTCGTTCGTTTGTGGGAAATTCGGGCGTTTCCTCGGGGAGTTCTTCGTTGGTTGCGAGTTAAATTTTGTTTAAATACTCTACCCGTGGTTCTCTGCAGCTAGGCGCAGTCCCCTTATGAGTTGCGCAACTTCAAAGTACAAGTTTTTAAGTATATGTACTTATATATTTAAGACATAATGGCATATTGCTCTTGAAAATTATGCTGTTTCTTCCAAAAGCTCTCCAGGTAAGTTTTATACGCCATTAATTTCTTCATCAATGTGACCCTCACTTGATATCTGCTGTCCAAGATAAACGTATGTATCTGTTATCTCCAGCTTTTCTCCATCAATCGATAAATCTTCATTCCTTGTAAAAGAATTGTACATCACTTTTGTCTTCTGAAAGTTCATTTTTAATCCCACTTCTTTACTCCTGTCAGCAAGTTCCTCGATCATACTCTGCAGCTCTGATGGGGTAGTTGCAAAAATGACTACGTCATCAGCAAAACGAATGTGAGTTAGATAATCTCCATTAATCTTTATCCCTTTGTGTTCCCAGTTCAGTGATTGAAAGACATTTTCCAATGTGGCATTAAGGAGCTTGGGAGATATGGTGTCACCTTGTCTCACTCTCTTTCCGATTTTTATGTGTGTTGTGTTTTCAAAAAGCCGAATCTTTGCACTTGTACTTTCATAGATGTTATTAATAACATTAATGTATGCATCTTCAATACCGCAGGATTACAAAGCCATTGTAAATGCTGATGGTTTCACCAAATCAAAGGCCTTTACATAATCGATAAAAGCCATGCACAATGGAAGTTCATATTTCCTCGCTCTTTCAATTAGTTCTCTCAGTACGTGGATAGTGATGTAGCCACTCCTGAATCCAGCTTGTTCTATCGGTTGAGCCATGTTCAGTGTTACCTTCAAGCGGTGTGAAAGAACTTAAGTGAAGATTTTATAAACCACTTATAGGAGGCTATCAGGTCTGTAGTTCCTGAGATCCTCAATGTCACCTTTTTTATGTAGCAGGATTATTGTAGCGTTGTCCCAATCCTCAGGAATCTTCCCTTCATTAAGGCATCGAGTGAAAATTTGCGCGAGTACTGTTTCAATTTCTCCACTTGCTTCTTGTATGATGTCTACAGTAATTCCATCTTCTCCTGGAGCTTTTCCCCGCTTCATGTGCAACTTCTTTATTGCACATGCAACTTCTGCTGGGAGGACTGCAAGAACTCTGGCACTGGTACCTTTCATGATGTCTGGAGTACATGAATCATTCCTTTCATATAATTTGGAGTAGAAATCGTTCACTCTTGTCAAAACTTCGCTTCTAGTTTTTGTTACAAAACCATCTTCTTTTCTCAGGGCCATAATCTGTTTTCTTTCCTTACTGAGATGTCCCTTTGCTATCTTTACGTTTTGGTTCTTTTCAATTGCTTTCCTCACTAGTTCACAGTTGAATTTCCTTACGTCTTCAGTGGTACTTTTTCGTACTATCTTGCATAGCTCTATGTATTCCACTTTGGAAGTCACATCTTCTTTAGTTGTCCTCATCTTTCTTCTTTTTTGCATCAACATTTTGGTTTTTCCTGATAATTTGTTTACATGCAACTTGTTCTTAGACTCAGCTAATTTTGTTGCTGTTACCAAAAGAGCTTTGGTTACTTTTCTGTTAACTTCAGAAACACCACTTCTTCCGATGTTAGGCCTTCTAAAGCAGGGAATCTGTTCTTCAGTTCTAACTTGAAGGTATTATGGTGTTTGTTATGGTTGGTTATAGTCAATACATTTTGTTTGTCTTATGAGCTTGCCACGTTCGAGTTTAGTGTTGAGGTGCATCTTACATCTCACCAATCTATGGTCACCACCTGTGTTGAACTTGTTTAGCACACTGCAGTCTTCTATGACGAATTTTTTGTTACACATAATAAAATCAATTTCACTTGTCGTCCAATTTGGATGTCTACATGTCCATTTCCTGTGTGGCTTTTTCTTGAAAAAGGAGTTCATGGTTTAAAACCCTTCTGCCTCTGCAAACTCTACATGAGTATTTCCACGCTGGTTTCTGTTGCCGTGACCGAATTTACCTACTGGAGTTTCATTCTGTTGCTGTTGCCCTATTTTTGCATTGAAATCTCCCATAACTATCTTCAAGTGCTGCTTGCCTTTATTATTTAGATGACGAATTTAATCGTAAAATTTTTCAATTTTTTCTTCAGGATGACTTGTGGTGTGTGCATAAGTTTGAATAATCTGAGCCTGGTATCTTCTTGAGAGTAGGATAACGAGTCGTGCAGCTCTGTCAGAGAAACTTTCAATTTCTACAACTTTATCCTTCAGTTTCTTGTTTAATATAAATCCAACACAACTAATTCTGCCAGTATCTGTCCCACGATGGTTGAAGAGATGTCCACTTTTCAGTTCAATGAGATCTTCTCCTTTTCTCCCTACCTCACTTAGCCCGATGATGTCCCACTTGATCTTTTGTAGTTCCTCTTCCAATTCAAGAAGCCTTGAATCAGAAGATAGGGAGCGTCCATTATACGTAGCCAAGGTCAGCATCAGATGGTAGCCTACACCAGTACTCCGGGGATTCTTAGCACCCTCTGCTTTCATGTCGCACTACCCGCTGTCTTGGCCAGGTACATTCCAGCTGCCGGGGACTGAGGGCCAATATTTAAGTTGTTTAGTTATTTTGGGGGTTTGGCCATAACTCACCACGCTGGCCAAGCGGGTTGGTGAGTGTGGGATAGCATTTCCTCTAATCCCGATTTTATAGTTATACATTGGAAAATGTCTTTCCATCGCTGAACTGGGAAAACAAAAGGATAAAGTGTAATGGAGATTATCTAACTCACCTTCGTTTTGCTGATGACGTAGTTAGTTTTGCAACTACCCTATCAGAGCTGCAGAGTATGATCCAGGAATATGCTGACAAAAGTAAAGAATTGGGATTAAAAATAAACTTTCAGAGGGCAAAAGTGATGTACAATGCTTTTACAAGAAATAAAGATTTATCGATTCATGGAGAAAAGCTGGAGATAACAAATACGTACGTTTATCTTGGACAGCAGATATCAAGTGAGGGTCACATTGATGAAGAAATTAATCGGCGTATAAAACTTGCCTGGAGAGCTTTTGGAAGAAACTGCATAATTTTTAAGAGCAATATGCCATTATTTCTTAAAGGAAAAGTGTTTGATCAATGCATCCTTCCAGTGCTTACGTATGGTGCAGAGACGTGGACCTTAACTAAAAGAGACATACAAAGGCTGCAGATAACTCAAAGCAGCATGGAGAGGTGCATGCTTGTATAACCAGAAGAGATAAGGAGAGGAACTCGTGGATCCGAAAAATGACAAGAGTGGAAGACATCATGATCAGAGTTAAATCCCTGAAATGGCAATGGGCTGGACATACTGCCAGAAGGACAGACCATCGATGGACAGCCGAAATTTTAGATTGGATTCCAAGGGACAAGAAAAGATCCAGATGAAGACCACATGGGAGATGAAATTCGAAAGTATGCAGGGGTGACATGGAGGAGACTGGCACAAGACAGACCGTTGTGGAGGAAACTTGGGGAGACCTTCGTCCAGCAGTGGATTGATAATGGTTGACAATGATGATGATGATGATGATATATAAATATATATATATATATATATATATCACTGATGTTTGAAAATTATCATATATAAAATAATATTATTTCTCACTTATTATCGGTGTGCTGACATTCTGCAACTTTGTGACAGAACCAGGGCTGTAGCTAGCAGGAATCTGGAAAGGACTCATCCACCCTGCACGTCAAGTTAGCCCACTTAACTATGGACGTTTTTGTAAATTCTCTGAACTTTTATTTTCGGTGGTTTATGAAAATTACTCTTGTATATCATTATAAGCATAATTACCTTATTTATACGTGTACTGATTGAACTCTTTTTCACTCTTTACGCGGCCGTTATACCTGAACCCAAATGATGCCTAGATTTTTCTGAACTCCCGAAACAGGAATGCTCACATATTTGCCGGGTATTACGAAAGCTACAGCGGAACAACTCCTTTCCCCCTCTCATCTCGGCGGTACCAACCATAAACCTGCAAATGGCGATAAACGCCCCTTTCGAGCCGATTTTTATTTAATGCTCCATGACCCAAGGCATGATGAAGAAGGGATCATTCCTCTGACACGGTCATCATACCACAGGGTAGAAACAAGCAACTCAAACATCTTGTCTCTCCTTTCGGTGTCATTGTTATAGACCTTTTAGCGGGTAATCAGTAAAATCTATATTCGGTCTGAAACGATTAAATCCAATCATTTCCCTATATGATTACTTGGAATAACAAATCTGATGGGAAAGCAACGCCTTCTAATGTACATGCTCACTCGATCCAGCCGCGTTCTGCCCACTTTTCACACAGCGAATTTCTTCGTTGGGGCCACTTTCAGCCCATCTTGCTTCTCTCTGTGTACCTACTTTCCTTCTCATGTAGGAAAGGAAATGGACAGAGAGAAGTCAGAATGCCTAGCTACCACTGGTGGTAACTGACGAGAATCGCCACGTAACATCAAAGTACCCACTAGCAGTGGGCAGAGTCAGCGGCGTCGGAACCGCGGCGGCAATAGCCTCCGCACTCATTTGCCTGCAGGAGCGAAACATCACATTTGCCCCCTCACTTCACTTCCTTTTGAATTAGGCCAGCAATCGAAAATAGGATTGATACTTGTTTTCATTTATATTTTTATAGGGGGTTTCACTCAATGGGCTATAAGCAGCCGCCCTAATTTGGGGCCACTGGTCCCAGGAAAGGGAGGGAACGAGCGCCGTAAAACAACGACGACATCCATGCCTCATAGGGATTCAAACCCAGTTCCAGCTTGGACGAATGATCAGATGAGAGCGCTTAACCACTGCGGAGTTTTCATTTCCCACCATTCAAAAATCCTTCTGAAAAAAACATATTGTTCCTACTTTAAATATTAGCCTTCTAGAACTTGATATGCTAGATGCGGGTTAAACCTTCTTCGCATGTCCAATATATTTCCTGAGACGCGAGTTTAACTCTCATCGCTTGTCCAGTATGCGAATGAAAAATTATCATGAAGTACCCAGTATTATTAGAAAAGAGATAGCCTAAATCTTTTTTAAATTGTTTTTAAAAAAAGTTGGAGCGTTTCTTATTTCATTGAAGCATAATAAGATCAGTCTTTCTTTAAGAAAAAAATTGGATTGGAAGGAAGGAATCAGATATATACTTTTATTCTTATGTTTTTTGATGTGTGTATAACGTAAGCGTTACGATTCTTGTGGAATTCATAGCAGTATGGTTGTGTTGAACTCAATACATTTTAACATCCTTGAGTCTTATATGGAAAAACCATATGAAATTCAAGGTTTATTTTAATTTAGAGTTTATCAATATAATAGTTTTATATGTGACCTGTTCAAGTGACGTCATCACGTCCTGTTTCACAAATGCGCAATTAAGTTTTATGTGACCGAAAATTGCGTATCTTGATAATTTACTGCCGTTGTCAAAAAATATTTCCGACGCCCCTGGGCAGAATGTAAGATGTGAGGGAAGGAACATAACGCTTTAATCAAATAACGGTTTGGATAGCGAGCGCCTCGGGTGTAAAGGCATTACTTACCCACCCGACACACGACGTATGTTATCTGATTCAGCCAACGTCAATCTCTAAAACATTGCGCAGGCGTTATCGCTGTATTTTTATTCTGTTCTTTTTGTCTCGTGAACTTCCGGATTTTTCTCTGTATTTTTGAATTGCTCAGTGAATCGAATCGTGTTGAAGCTACTACAGGAAAAGTTTATTTATTATAAAGCTGCACGACGATTTAAAAAAAATGTGTCAGTAATTTCTTCCGATTTTCTAAAATAAATAAAATACGTTAAATATGCTCTAAAATTTTAATTCTTCACTGCGAATTTGATTATTAAAAGTATGATCTTTAAACATAGCTTTTGTGTTAACTCATCATAGCCTATTTCTCAAAAACTTATATTCAACACCGCGAAACTAATATGCACGTAAATATCAAAGAACACAATAATTGGAAAAAGAACGAAAGTCGTGGCTTTTGATACCGTTCATCAGGATATCGCGAGTCAAGAGAACAAGTACAAAGCTTTGATTCAGGTGAAATTTTAAAAGTCGCTACATATCGGATTGTCCGCATAAGTAAAAGCAGAGGTACAATAGTTTGAACAAAAAACAAGTTAGTAAAACCATGCAATACATTGATTATGATACGCTTTCCAACATACCAGAAATCATTACTCAAGTTATGAGGATAATGGCTGTGGAATAAATCTCGCTCCTGTGCCCTTCCCTATGACCCTATTTCGATGATATTGAACAGAATTGGTTCAGTATACCTCCAGAACAACATGCTAAAGATTTATCGCATTAGAAGCACTTTTAGTCACGTTATGAGGTTAATGGCTGTGGAATAAATCTCGCTCCTGTACCTGACCTTTGAGCCCATTTCGATGATATTCAACAGAACCGGTTCAGTATACATTCGGAACAACATGATAAAGTTTTGTCACAATCAAAGCATTTTTACGTAAGTTATGACGCATAAGCGTGATGGAATGGATCCCGTTCCTATGTCCTGAGTTTTAACCCCATTTCGCCCATTTTCAATAGGGTTCGTCCCGAGGTTGTCCCCTACCACATACTAAAATTTTATCGCAATCGAATCATTTTTACCCGAGTAATCGCGCGGACAGGCGGACAGAGAGACGGACAAAGCTGGAGCATATACAGTTTTTCAACCTACGGTTGGAAAGCGTAAAAAAATGCCACTTTAGGGGATCTCAACATTATGTATGAAATGCTCTTTGAATTCGCAAATCATATGACGAAAAAAGTTGTATTCGCCACCTGAGTTGTTTCCGTACATGAGCAGACTTTCCAGGATCTTTGAAAGCACGCCATACCCGCTCGTACATAATGTTATGACTTTAGGTGTTTTGATTTAAGTTTTCAAAGCAATTGTCCGTAACCCACTGCTTAACATTTCTTGCTATTTTATAACTACACCCCAAACCTACTGGATAGGGCGGTTTCAAACCAAAGACATTGGTCAAAGAGATATTCAGGAAAGGATATCTTGAATTTATAACTTATATAATATTTTTTAGGAAAAAAAACCGGCAGTATATTTTTACGAAGTAAACAATATTGCGGAAAATTGAAAAATAAATATTTACAGTTATGAAGTAAAATATTAGTAGTAAACTAAAATATAAGGTCTGTCTACTCCGTTTCACTATTTTAGGGACCTCCTTGAAGGCATCTAAGTTTTCAGTGTAAAATAAATATCGCAAATATTCTCCCAAAACTAAAGTATAGTTATTAATATCATATTACGTTCTAATCAAATTTCTTTCTCTGAAAACTACTTGATTCCCTCATTGAGCCTGAAAATGTAAATCAATAAATTAAAAGGAATTTCGATTTTAGGTTATGGTGGAACGCACGTACACACCCATTTGTGTAAGTCTGTGGAACTCTATAACTATTCCCTATTTTAAACTGCGCAAATTGAAATTCCACTGACTAATGGAAAAAAATTCAAAACGACACACACATGATCGCCTTACTCGTCATGAAAAAGGTAATAAAAAAAGTCCACCAAGACACATAACACTCTATACTGCCGAAAACAAAAACCGGAAAAGGAAGTTAGCCCCCTCTAACTGGCTAACTTCCTTTTTCATTTTTGTCTTTCAAATCTGTTTTCTTAAAAAAAATCTACAGTACCTTGGTACTCTTTGTGGGTGATTTATACCATGCGTTTTTCGTATGCCAAGATCTTTCTGTTTGTGAAATAAAACGACCGAATGGAAAGTTTGCGTACAACACAATACATTTGTTCGCGCCACTCACGACCACAAAGAGCCTCAGGCCAATACATACTAAGTAGAATTAAATAATAAAAACAAAAAATAAGGTTTACTAATTCCTCACAATGAGCGTTATTTCGGATTTAATGTACCCACTCAATGTCAATGTGCGGTACTTAGGATTAATGAATAGTAAATAGTTACTATTAATCCTAAGATTAAAAAAAGTAAATAATTACTAAACTATGACGACCACAGCCGTAGATATTTCGACTGTTTTGTTTTTCAAAAAATTATTATTATTATTATATGTTACTCAGATTTAGAAGAAAGAGAGAAACGACCCTGGCACCGATAATATGTGACGTAGCTACGAAAGTCCATCTGCGCATGCTCAAGGTAACATCTGATCTCTAGGAAAACAAAAGCTGAATCGCAGTTATTAGTGAGGGTGATTGGTAACTCTTGGTTTAGTATTTCTACAGCTTACACCCCATCGTACTGTAAGTCATTTTAACTCCCCCTTGTGAGTATGGGGGAGTCGAGAGCAAGCCACATTTTGCTACGACGCATGCTTTACTTATGTCGGGAAAGATGCATTACATCTCGACGCATTTTTGTAGTGGTTTTCATTGCATTTAGAAATCAGGTTATCGTAATTTACGAACATCGCTATGAGTTACTGTATGGTTTATGTGAAACGTGATGAAATAACGTACTGTAGCTTCATTTATGGGACAGCATTCAAAAATCAGATTTCAACAATTGTTTTAACCACTTCCGTTACCCATTTCCGCCACGCCGACATTTTATGCATGGCGTTTACTTTAGGGCTGTCGGGAAAGTTGCATAGCATCAAAAACTAGTAAATGTTTATTTTAGCGTCCTAAATTATTTCGTCGGAAAAATTTAATTGTGTGGGAAAAGTGCGACGTACAATTTTTTAAGCATGCAAAATAATGGGGAAAGGAGCAAAAATATAATATTTGTAAAGAACAGGAAAGCATTTTACCGAAGTATTTACCTGGGAGTACGATGGTTTGGAAGAGTACTTGCGGTAGACATAGGTCGACGGAGCGGCCACGGGGTGAAGGTGTAGTCCGGTGAGTAGAAGCTTCGTTGAGGAATGCAAATAACGGACGGAAGAATACAACAGGAAGCGGTTGAGCAGCACGTAGTCATCGAAGCGTCTTGTAGGAATACGCTAAAGGAAACAGGTCGGCTTTACGTAGCATTGTAAGTGGTGTTAGTAGCTTTTTCAACAATGTTAGTGGCTCTTTCCAAAGTCGTGAATCTCCATACTTCATTTCGGATTTCGTAAGGGCTAGACATTTCTTTATCCGGCACAGTACGACAAGAAGATCTTGGCCTCCCTGCCATACTACGATTTCTGAATTGAAGAAACTACTTATTTTCAAAAATATCTGTTTCAGGACGAAAACATGTAAACTACGATGTACGGAGTAACAGCACGACTACACATGAAGTGCTTGAAGAAATCAACTACCCCTGTACATCTTTGAAACCATTACCAAAACTTGGGGTTCAACCGGAACCAAAACTTCTTACTCGACACTTCTGTCGTACATGAAAACATTTTCATTCCTTCATTTCTTTCCATTCGGAGACATTCTGAAACTAATAATAACGACATTCCGCACATTTCATTCCTACAAATTAAGAAATCAGTTTTGAACTACTTCTACTCGCGGAGGATAACATCACGCATCACACTCTTCCAAATAATACACCCCACTCATATTGTATTCTTTCGCACATTTACTACGAACTCCTGCTCTTTTCCGAAGCACGGAAGCTTCACGTCGTCGCCGTTAGCATCGCTTCAGCCTCCCGCACCAACTGCTGTACACCAACATGCTCGCAGGCTTGTACTTCTGTAAAATTCTTTCACGTTCTCTTAAATTACTGTATTTCTGCACCTTTCCTCATTATTTTGCTTGCTTAAGAAATTGTACGTCGCACTTTCCCGACACAGTTACATTTTTCCGACGAAATAATTTAGGACGCTAAAGTACACATTTACCCAGAAACTAACTAATTTAGGTCTGATGTATGTGGCTCTTGGAATGATAGACCTTTTCAATAAGTACGTTTGGTGAAAAGCTCTGGAGTCTGCGATGACAGACGGCTTGGATTTCGAAATATTTAAAAATGCATTTCGGTGTTTTCTATTATTTTAGGAATTTTTTTACAACTGAGACTCTCGAAAATGTACATTGCGGTCATTAGTTTTTATTCTCTCAATGTAACTCATTCCCAGTCCATTGTATACCTTCTAATCTGCTGTTCAGCAAAGTGTAATCATTCTCCGTGATAAATTTACACGGCACAAAGCGAATCGATTTAGGCAGAGCAGATTCGTCTATAAGGCACTCCTGATGGGAAATTTTGGAATCTGTTCCAAGAGATGGTGAAGTATCAGACAGGACTGATTATCAAATAAAGAACTTGAGACACGCTGAACAGTTTTTACAGTAGCTGATTGTATGCTGTGCTATGTGAAAGCAGGTATATGGTCCTAGCGTTGTGCGCGCAGATCCGATTGTATGACAATCCGAAACAGGCACGTATCAAATGGAGGCGTCAAGGAGGTCCCCAACCATTCCCCTCTAAAAAAAAGATTGATCAACTACAACAAAATTTGGATTTTTTTATTTTTTTAATAAGTGTCCACAAATTTATTTTAGAGGAAGTGATAAACAAATCTGTAACTGGGTAGGGTCATACTGCTACCAAGGCCACAGCCAGGGAGGAGGTTTTAGAGTTTAAACTCTCTCCGAAAATACCACTCGTAAATAACAAAAAGAGGGTTGACATATCCATATAATCGGGTCTGTAGTATAGCATAAAAGTTAGTATTTGAAATTGGGGAGTATTAAATAGAAGAATTTCATGTGCAAATAATATGTGACGGAGAAAAACTCAACATAGGTATTCGTACGGTGAAAATTGATTTTCAAATTCAGAACAACTCTTCCTCGAAAAATCTTTGTAGCTACGGCCCTGGCGGCTACATACATATTTGCACTAACACACTTCTTAAGTTTCTTTATGTAGTCCATTGAAACTAATGAATGGATATAGAACCGTTCGTTTATGAATGATCTTCAACGCAAGTTTCTGTTTATCTTAAATTGGTAGTTTAATATACAGTATTTCTATAAATTTCTCTTTCAGGCTTTTCATTGTATCTATTATCAACCCAAATATGTTATACTATTCCATCATATAAGTTTGAAAATGTGTCTCCATACTTATAGGATTTGGTCAATACAACTTGCCCTCTGCTAGATGTAAATTATTCTTAGTTTTTGCACAGACTCGGACTTCCCCCTCCCCTTCAACCTTACCAAGCGAATAAAATTGTCGAAAAATCGGAATTTTTTAAAGTTTGTATCAATCCAGACGTTTCAAAGATCAACTGAAGAAGACGATGAGGTTCATGTCTTTTCAAGAAACAAGCCAGAAACACATCTGTGAACATCCTTATGAAGCACAAGAGCGCCAACAGTGGCGAAACACAGCCTACATGAAGAATCAGTTTTTCAAAAACATTCATTTTACATTTACGTTCATTGCCATTAGGAGAAAAAACAGATTTTTAATTCTAATTAAAATGGTATTTACAAATCACACCCAGTCAAAAATTCTCGTGTTCTGTTGCGCCCCTTTCAAGAAATTTCAGATGTAACGTATCTGACAAGCTTTTGTGAATGAACTGAAATATCACATTTAAAACGTTTCTTCGATTATTTTAATATTTTGAATTTCAGTCTCTGGAGGACACTTGAATAACTGTATTTAAAGTGAAATTGTTCATTCTTTTAAAAATATCCGCATGTGATTTCTATATAATATACACTGGAAAAGAATTTTTGGAAATGGAAAATTCAAATACGTTAGACGTGCATGGACCGAGAGAGGAAGTGACAGTCAGAAAGCGAATCATGAATTAGAACTATCTTATATAACACACTGAAAGGGAGATATAAATTAAATAATCGTGAACTTAAAATGAAAGCTATGCTGGTTTTCCATTTTTTAACGAAAGGCAAGGAACGTTTTCGTGAGGGGATGTCACTTATTGTATGGAGGCGTCAGAAAAATTATCCGCAAAGGAGCCGGAAAAACCTATTTTAGTCCCTGATTGTGCAGTTCCAGACGAGTTTCCTTTCTAAGTCTGTCTTCAAGTGGAATTTGTACCAAAGTCGTAACAGTTAGGTATGGCTCGTATCTAACGTCAGTAAGTCAAATGTTTGTCTTAGTATCAGGTCGTTTGGAAAATAATAGCCGATTTTCTGAGGTGCTACATTCAACTCGCCCACAATGCTGGCAGATCAACCGCTCGCCACGACATTCGTACGAGTTGAAGTGCGAATCACACGCCACATACACATCGCAATCGGTTGAGCTGCAGTCGTAACTACTCGTGTGAGAGTGGTCTGTACAACATGTTAGGAAGGAGTGAGTTGCGGGTGACTCTGTTTCATGAGTTCAAATTGGGTAGTAATGAGGCACAAACCGAGGAGCCAACAACTGAACGTACTGTTCTTCGGGGGTTTGAAAAGTTTCGTTCCGGTGACACTAGCCTAAAGGGTGAAGGGAAGAAGAAAAATAAAGGACTATACAAGAGTTCAGTTAGGTCATGAAGCCCTAAATGGGGATCAGTAAAGGAAACGGGGGTAGCCCAGGTGCTTCACTGCAAGTGACACAGAAGGAGTAGAAGAGGTGAGCGTTTCGTGGACAGACACTGTTCCTGTGTTCCTTCGGAGATGCTGTGAGCTGGCTACTCTATATTTCACAACAGTATGCTGTTCGGTTGACTTGGAATATACTGTAGATATAATACTTTAACATTCTCAAGAAACACAATTAGCGTATTAAATCCCTTTATTTTTGAGGCGGAATAAGCACAAAGGTCCTTGGACACTAGATGTGAAAAACACATGCGAAGTATAAACCCAGACATACAGAATGGGGCCCTCACCAGAGAAGTCATGCATTCATCAGCCGCTCCTGTAAGGAAAATTACAAGAAGAAGTGCTCATTACACGAACTTTAAAGGGACTGCCATCAGGGAAAAAGTCGAAACCTTTTCCAGCAAAGTAGCAGGCAATGATACGATCTCTACTCAACTACCAATGGTTTGGCATGCTTCATTAAAAGATGGAAATACATCGCGGCGCGCCGAATAATTAAACGATAAAAATTCGCGTAATATGCTCGTGATGTCACCCACTTTATTTGCAAAAATCATCTTTGTTCCTTACGTGTTCCAATTCTTTGAATTTTTATGTCTACCATTGCATTCAAAATGCCTTCCAGTGGAGTGCGAAAGCTTGGCGAATCTTTTTGCTTATTACGCCACAAAAATAAACGGCATTTACGCACTATTTGCGTTTTTGAGTATTCACAGTCTGGTGTGTTTAAAATGTTTAACATTATATAGAAAGATGTTAAAAATTACGAAAATATATCATTTTGAATTTTCGAATTTATTCACACGCAGCTGAAAGATGAACGAGTGATTGCTACATCCACGCAATGTGTCTTCTGACTTTTCACATGAAAGAGACCTTAACTGGTGCGACTCATTTATCTAGGAATAGTAGATACAAGAACAGTCCTGTGGCCATTTTCTACGTACTCACGAAATTCAAATTTGATAGAATGAATGTTAGACAAAAAATAAGTACACTGCACTGAAAAGCACATGTGGAAAAGATCGCTGGGTGGTGTGTTTTTAATAGCCATGTTTTTGAAAGCAATTATGTTCACTTTTTCCGTCCATATGCCTGTAAACTTTGGGATTCTAAAAAACCCATTTTGCTGTCGATATCTGCAAAAATGAGGAGGATTATTCACGCGTGTTTCAATTTTTGTGGAACTCAGTTATCTGGCAAGACGCGAAACGAAAACTTAATGATTGACTGAATATCTTCACTCCAAAGGGCCGGACTGGAAAGCATCGTTTTTGAATTCGACCACTGGGATTATGTGTCAAACTTTTTATGGGTTTCTTCTTTTCCCAGACTTCGAACAACCTTTTTCAACTTCAACTTCTAGATAACGTGCGCGAATTATTCTGTCAGATGTAGTGTAACAACTATTCCTAAGTTTCTGACTAGCTATACACTACATGTGCTAAATGTCAAATTCTCCAATAATGAAATAGACGTTCACTCGAAATAACGTCAAAGTTTGGTATTTAAAAATCGTTTATTTCTATCAAACTTCAATACAGCATGGTGGTATATTCCAACTTCGTTAGTACACAACTGGTAATAATCAATCAGTAGTACATAACACTCACAGACTTCACAACGTAGTTATGCAGAAGGCAATAAAAATAAAACCTTACAAACGTTAGTAGCTCAGCAAAGATTTAACAACTCCACACCAAACAACTGCGTCGCAAAATATATAAATCCGTGCTCGTTCTTGTTCTGACCTCAGGGTTGTTGCCAAACCTCCGTTCATGTGAGTGAGAACATATCACGTTACGTTGTGAAGTACAAAAGAGAAGAAACTCAAAATTACATAGGAAAAGGAACTGAAAATCAAAATTAAAATAGAATATACGTCGCAAAGTTACAAGAATGCATAACTGCATCTGACACTGCATATCGGCTTCTAAAATCCCTTTCAGAAAACTTTGTTCCTACACGACCACTGAATTTTTAAACATATCATTCCTGCTATTTTTTCCAAATCATTCTTATGCAAGGTATCCACACTGAGTAGCGAAAAATTAAATTCTTAATTCCTTGACATTTCTGTTTCGAATTGTGAGATCAAAAATTGTCTTTCAATAGTGGAACATAAATCAGGATCACAATTGATAACAAGCATTCTCATTTTCCCAATGCACTCATTTCCAAATGGTGGGTGTAAGAATAATTTCATTACAGAGATTCTATCCAAAATTCCGTTTTTCAAAATTCATTTTGGATCTGAATTTAGCTGTAATGATGACAATGTTCCTTGCATCTAAGACCTTTTCCGACGCAGCATTTTATCCCTAGCTTTCTTAACGTTTGATTTTGTATTAAGAAGTCCACTTTTGCGTATTTTGAAAAAAGTGAATACCTCGGAATTCCTTTATCGTAGCAACGTTTTTACTTCTCCCCGGAGCCGTCGTTGTGTTTAAGAATTCGATGCCATGTTTTCCGTTTTGATAGTTTTCCGTTATGATAACTTTGAGCGTGTTGTTTATCACTCTCGACAGAAGGATATTTACAGCTGTTGAATGAATTACCAAAGAAATAAGCAAAGTGCGCTTCATTGCTTCTTAGAATAACCAATATTTTATAAGCTAATACCAAGTCCAATCGGAAGCAGTAGCTCCAAAACTTCAGAAGTTTGAGCAAATACATGTATTGTGATTTACTATTTACGTATCTGCCCCAAATCCTGAGTTTTTAATAGCCTTCACAAAGCAGTATGTTGGCGTATTCTCAGTTAGAAATTGTACAGACACAATAGGTATGGTGAAAATAAGCACAGGAGCCATGGATTTGAGATTGTTCAAAGCCTCAGGTTTGTAGCTAAATTTTTCGATCTGAGACTGCGATGTCCGTGTTGCGTATTTCGTATGTGTATATACGGAATCGAGATTAACTGCGGTGTGGAAACACGATTGGTTCGAGGTTGTTTAATAGATTGCACCTAAGAGAAGAAACACTTGACGAGAACATCTATTCTTTCTACAGCGGGAAGCTCTACTTGCTAAAAAATTAACTGTGGGGCCACTTAACATATTGTTCCAAATGGCGGTACAATTTATTGTAAAGTAAAATTTTGTTTATGATATCATAAACAGTATTTGCACTTTCTCAGAAAAATATAATGGACAAATCCGTTTAAATATTAAAACTGAGCATAACCAAAGACTAAATATCGGCCAATAGATGGCAGAACATCAGCTGCATATCCATTATGATTCGTTTTGTTTAGGAAGTGCTTTGAAACGTACTAAAGCATTTAACTGTCCTTCCAACCCTGGCCCGCTCTGCGCGATGTAGTGATTAGAAATCGTCCGATAGATGGCAGCACACCAGGCCTCACTGTTTCGTAATAATTCCGATGGGTTTTGTACTGAATCTGTTTTCTGTTACACATTGGAACGGAAACTGCATCTTCCAGTTTCCGTTCCAATGTGTAACAGTTACACCATTCAGGACAACGAAGTTCTAAGCAACTGAATCTAAGTGGTAATAGCTAGATAACCTGAATCCCTTCAGGTTTTTTGAAGTAGTCGAAACCATTTATTGTCTCCTAGTAGGGTAGCGCCAACACCTATTTTCACATCCAGATACGGGTACATGTAACAAATTCCAGTGTATCAGAGAGCATCATAGATATCGGTGGGATACGAATCTCACTGAAGAAACAATTCTTCACGGTTATATAGAAAACAAATTTCATTATCTGCATAGAGGAAAACATTTTTGATGTTTTCCGTGTAGCCATCCCTTCAGAAAACAGCAAATGAGGATCTACGATATTTTGCATAGCGTGCTTTTAATCTCTGCCACGTTGGGATCAATGTGATATCTCGTTCGTGAAATTTTCTGAGCAGTTCGGTACAAAAAAGTCTCTTGCATTCATTTGGTGTGTGAATTTTCTTCCTTAACAATGGCTTTCCTCTTGTAACATCTGAAGCGGAAGCAGAACGACTTTTGCTACAAGCGGAGAATAATTCGGCGCCGCCCACGACCATCCACCTAATGCACCATAGCGATGATGAAGTCAATCTTAGGGTCTTTGTTGTCGTCTGAAACTTAGGTACGTTAGAGACCTGTAACAATAAACACCTACTCAGAACTTACAATACGAGAATTACCCCCAACTATATATATACGCAATAATATAAAAACTTTACTTTTGGTTTTGCCAAATTTTTAAAAGCTAATTTTTCTAGTTTTATAAGCGAAAAAATAGCTGCCTTAGCGGCCACTTGTTCCGCTATTTCTTCTCCCCTGGATATCACTAGTATTCAATTTCGCCTAGAAAATTTTAACAGTTTTGAGTTGAGGCAGCAACAAACCCTACATCCATGAGAGAAATCAAATCAAGTTCAGGGGAAAACAAAATCTGAAATTCCGTTGAAATCTGCAAGTCGAATTTTTTTTTGTTTCTCATACATTAGTGAGAGTGGGAAAGTGATGGTGATGGGAATTATGAAGCAGCTAAAAAGACAAAAAACAAAACAAAAATAACCCGTGAATTTGCAAGTATGCCCGGCAAAGTGATGGGAAGTCCGAAACCGATAATGTCTTCTGGGCTCCGATAACAATAAATACGCCACTGCTCAAATACTTCTCTTGAAGTGCTCATGTATCAAGGGCGGCGGGACCTACTAATTTCAGAAGGAGTCCAACTTCTTCGAGAGCTGAAACAATAAAAGCAGAAACCGGAAGTGACCGAGAAAGAGAGGGAAACCATAGTATATGTATATAATCGTACATATTATCATTCATTATGAATCCACTGCGCGTTTGTCTCCTCAAGTGCCTTTCACATCGTTTTGTCAGGAGCGTGTGACGATATCACTAACTCCAATTTCTTCCATCCATTGCCCACGTGATCTTCTGAGTATTTTCCAGCCCTTTGGTAATCCAATCTGAAATTCTGTTGTTTAACAGTGGTAAGTTCTTTTAGCAGTATGTAAAGCGTATTTCCATTTCAGGTATTTTACTTTGATCGTGATGTCATCATCTCTGCGGTCTTCCTGATCCATGAGTTCCTTTTCCTTATTTCGGCAATAGTTTTTCTCTCAACAAAAATTTACACACAAATTTGTCAAAGTTCATTTGTCTTCGATGTGACAAAACTCCAGGAAAGGCCTGTGTGGAAGAAGCAGTAGTGTACTTACCGAAATTTGAGTTCGAATTACTTGTTGTTCAGCTATTTATTTAGCTGATGCATTGAGTTTTCTGATCTCGAATAGGACAGACTCGAACTTGAAAAAGAAAATTCAAAGAGCGAGGAAGGGGAGAAAAGAACCTTCCTGGTTAAAGCTTATAAATAATTTAAAGATTTCTTTAATGATCTTTTCTTTAAAACAAACGAAAAACACAATGCTAAGTTAACTGTTCAGCTTATTTGTGCAAAAACAATATTTTAAATTCCAGGAAACTATAAAGCGTGCTGGCGGTCTCCTGGAAATCTTCCGAAAAAACAATAAATCATTTGTGAACCAGAAATATCTAAGAAAGCAGCAAAGGGGAAACATGAAATTCCAAGGGGTCCGGACACAAGTGTCCGCTACCCTTCGTAGCGCGTTCCACGTACACACAATTACGCGCATCACTTTGGGTTTCCTGTTTCGTTATGACGGGAGTTTAAGTGAAAGGCTTTTAGTCTCAAACGTAAAAAAAAATCCGCCAAGAAATTAATGTTGTGATAAGCAATTTTGGAGTATCACAAATCTATAATGTTAACAATAAGTAGGTATTTTCGCACTTAATACGTGACCAAATTATATTAACGAACACGAGCGGCTGGATTTTGGGGCTTTTTGCGAAGATCGACAGTGTTGGCAGTGGTTGTTCCATCTTTGGAACGTTTACTATTCAGGGGTATTTGGCTTTTTCCGGAGCAAATAAATTCGCCTTCCAGTGTATACAAGAACAGAAAAAACGGGATTCTGACCTCGTATTCCCAGTCGACTTTTGTATATACATATATACAAAATATTCTTCATCGCCGAAGTTATACGACGGAAAACGAATTTTTCATGTTGATCTTTTGAAGCAGATATAGGAAAAAAATTAAACATAAGGGAATAGTTATACATATACAGGATATTGAGAATTATTAAAAATGGGGATTTAACTATTTTAATCTTTACCATAGGGAGTGGAATACCACACAAACACAATTTTTCATTGGACTTTAAGAAGCAAAAACACGGTTCAAAACTGATATATACACTTACTCCAACTAGCGGCAAGACCGTGCGTTATTAAATAGCCAAAGAAATATATATATATAAGCTAATTTCCATCAGGTGTTATACATGCGTACTTAGGAGTGGAAATATGTTGTAAACAGAAATCCGCTTCTGGTAGTCCTAGCTGTGAAATCTTGCCTTATGAAAAATGATAAGTCGTAAGCGAAAAATATTTCACTATAGGGCGCTATCACATGCAAATGGCATTTTTCCAATCGTTTTTTTAGAAGAAAAGATATATAGAAAACTAAAATATCTCTTTTTGTTGCCTAGAGGGATAAGTGCGTATTTTTGGATGAATACAACAAACTAATCTCTGTGATAAAAGGTATATCAGAATTTCTCTTTCAATTGCATTTTTAGAAACATTAATGTAATTAAAATTTTTGAACTCAATGTCATCTGACTTTACATATCCCAGGATCAAGTTTAAAGGTTATTGATCCGAAACACCCCAAAATATATGGGCGTTTGGTTTTCGCAGTTCGAGATGCCCAATGCAAAACGAGTTTTTCAGATCGAAGCAATAAGTGTACTGATGTGGTGCACACAGAGCGACGGACGGGTATAATGATATACTACCCTCTCTTTTTTTTACAAGAAGTGATAAAAAGGAATAAAATGCATGAAATTTTACAATGGAACAGCGGTTTAACTTTAGTTTATAATATACGTGTATATAATGTATATCATGTTATCTACACAGTAAAATATAAGGTGTACTTGCAGTACGCTTATATTGTGCTAAACAGTGTGCATTTGTGCAGCACTCCAACAAAATGTACTGAATTTACATCTTACGTGCAATGTTACATGTCAACTGTTTAAATTACTTTCAGTAATATCTTAGACAAAAGCGAAACAATATGTTATTATGATGGGGCTTGTTACACAATTTGTTTTGGAAGTAAGAAATATCGTGGTGCAACTTCCTATGCAGGTTGCGCAGTAGTTTTCGAAGCTAATGAGTGAAAGTTTGTGGGGGTTTTTTTCTTCCATCTCGCCGATTTTTCGGTGATTCCAACAACTTTAGTGTGGATACATCACTAATGCTTTGGTGAATTCCTGCATAATTTCAAATCTTCAGTGTTGTTTTTCTTCAACTCCCTATCAATTTTTACGATTTTAATTGTGGTGTTCAACAGAATCTCGGAGTTTTTTCAACGTTAGTGATACATTTTTCAACAACCGTCCTTCAAAGCTACTGTGTTAAAAAGTGTGCAACTCAGTGCATTTTAATATCTAACCAGTGCTTTTTTCGTAACTATAAAGGGTGTATTGAGAATTTCTAAGAGTGTATTTTTGCTTCATAAAAGAGTTCGTTTTTTTGCATCTCAGTAGTATCAGATTATTAGTATGCATCGGCAAGTAAATTCTGTATTGTTTACCTAGAAAGGCAAGTTCTGAAGTGGAAGTACGTCTTGATAATCCAACTCCTTTGTATTGTGTTTTTGCAAAACAATTGATTTTTTCAAGAGATTATATTTTATTCACATAGTAATTAATTGATTTCAATTGGAATTTAGAGTTATATTGCATATTTAGTCAAAAATATACGTTAATTTTCGAGACTGAAATTTGCGACATTTGCGCTCCGTGAAACTTTCAGTGTTTAGTAGGAAAAATTAAATATTAAATAGTGCAAAATAATGATACATTGAAATATTTGCATACTATTGAACAAGCTTGGAAATCCAACTTTAAAAAAAAATAAAAGATGTATGTAAAGTTTGGTCAATAAGCTAATTGCAACCTTAGTTGCTCCCTTTCCTGCAGAAAGTAGCAGCTATTTCAGTTTTTCTTGTATACAGTATTGAATATTATTGATTAATCTGTGTCAATTTAAAACTTGTTTCGAGGAGTTTTGACGAGTTGAATTTTTGTTATTAATTATCTTGATATTTTTTACATATTAAATTGTGATCACACAGTGCCATCTGTATAACAATTGTGCAACAATGACTACCATGAATAATCCACAGCTCCGTCAGGTGTTTTTGTTGAACACAATTACCATAAGATACAAGAATTTAAACCATTCAACAGAAATTGTTAAAGCAATTACCAAAAAGATAAACTATGATATACCTTTCACCGCCATAAAAGAAATCTCTGCATCCAAACACTTGCTCATTTCCCTAACAAGACAAGCTGACTTCCAAGATCTTATAAAATTTCAAACACTCACTTTGGAGGATGGATGAACAGTCGCTTAGGGTTCTTTAGCAGATGCAAGAATTTCCATCCTTCTAGAAGACATTCCCCTGTGTGTTCGGGAGAGGGAAATCATTTCCTATTTCACTGAATTTGGTGAAAACTTATCAGTAAATTACTGTAAACATAAGGATCGGAACAGACCAGAGTTTCTTGGTCTCCCCAATGGTAATCGAGTTCTCGTTTTAAACATAAAGAAAAACATCCCCTCTTATGTTTCAATCATAGGTTTTGATGGGTTTGTGACGTACGAAGGCCAAAAGAAAACATGTAAGAAATGCGACTCGGAGCAACACCATGTCACCAAGTGCCCGAGCTCGTATTGTCGCAATTGCAATATGTTTGGTCACCTCAGTTATGTGTGTCCACTAACCTGCCAAAACTGTGGCGCCTCTAATCATAAAACCTTTGAGTGCGTAGGTAGCACTCGATATGCTGCTGCTGCCAATATAGAAATCCCTTTCTTGAGGAATCTCAACGGAGAACTTCTTTCGGCTGATGAACTTTGTTCTGCAGAATTCGCATCGTCTCCTAAGCATTCGGTAGTTCTTTCTGAAAAAGCCTCGCCTGTGGGAGGTTCACTTCATTAACCTTCATTTTCTCTCAAGGAATTTTTTCAAGATCCGGTTCCCAATGCCCAACTGCAACACAACTACTTCTTAGGATTTAAATAATGCCACTCCTAAATCTCGAAGGAAAAAACAGATGAATTTGTCAGAATTTCCTACCCTGGGTGACAATCCGCAAACTTCAATTTCCTCCTCTGGCTTTAAAGACAATGTCCCATCTTCGCATGCTTCGTTGAATAAAGATGAACATTCTTCTGCTTCTACTTCAAAGATTACCTTGTTTCCCAACGCTCTTGATTCTCCGGAGTCTCCAACCTCTTTGGAAAATCTCCTCGTTGTCCAATCGGAAAATTCATTTCCCTCTCAGGGGCTTCCCCAAAAGAGAAAGGTGGTAGCTCCAATCTCAAATGCAAGCTCCAGCCCTACAGATCCTCGCTTCCTTTCTTGCACTCCTAAGAAGACTAAAAATAAAAAACTGTTGCATTCAGCTTCCTTCAAAAAGTTTTCCAGAAGAAACACATTTTATTTTTCGTAAAGACTGGTAATATATTCTTATTGGAGATTTACTATTGGTTTTTTAATTAATGCTTAATTACTGGTCAAAACCTTTTGAAAATACATCAGCTGTTGTTTTTTTTTTGTTTTTTTTGCCGTCAGGCGATTTAAGAATAATTTCCAATTTCTTAACAAATAGTAAAATTGAATCTTAGCACCTTCGTTGCTCTCTTCAGATTTACCGTTATTGCATTAGTGCTTGGTAAATTCTTGGAAAAATTAAAATATAAATTTTAATTCTGTTTAATTTTTGTTAACCACTCACTGCTTAGTATGATTTCCTCTACTCCTTCCATTAAAATTGCCACTTGGAATATCCAAGGTTTTTAAAAAACAAAATAAACAGTTGACAGTTATTTCTAAGTTCAAACATCGATATCCTTTGTTTACAAGAAACTCATTTTGCTCAATATAATGAAATTTTATTTTTTCGTAATAGATTTAAAATTCCTAGTTGGCATTCCCTAGGAACAGAAAGAACAGCTGGTGTGAGTGTTATTATTAATCCGAAGTTGAAGTGTAAAGTTAAAAACTTTGAAACTGATTTGACTGGAAGATATTTAAGAATCGAATTGGAAATTCGAGGAAAAATATTAACATACATAACATATATGCTTCTCATCCAGCCACATATAGACACAGTTTCTTCAGACAATTATCAAAATATTTGTACAAACATTACTCTTATCATATAATCTCAGGTGATTTTAACACCACCTTACCAGATCCTCTTTTTCCTGCACGAACTGTTCGAGAATCTACGCATAAAACCTTACAAAACTTTCTTAATTCTCATGCTTTATTTGACACTTGGTCTTGTTGAAAGCCGACCGAGAATGGAATCTCTCGCATCGGCAATAGTGGTTGTGAATCCAGACTAGACTATATTTTTTGCCCGGATTCATTAAAATCACACATAAGTATTGAAAAACAATTTTTAAATCTCCCAAATCATGTTTCGGACCATGCATTAGTTCAGATTGAAATACAGATGAATTTAAAAAAAAATAAACCAATATACTGGAAATTTTCAAATGGTTTACTTGAAGACTTAGATTCGACTTCAGAAATTCACGAATATTTATTCAAAGTTTTGAATACAGAATATATTTTGGAGAGTTGGGACGAAATTAAGCTACAAATTAAAAATAAAGCCGTAAGTGTAAGGGGAAACCTAATTAACGAAAGACTTACAAATACTTTTTAAGTATCAGAATTTGATAAAACAATTAAAAGAACGAAATAAAATAGACCCTTTTTCACAAAATCTTTCTTTAATGTATACAAACGAATTAGACTCAGCTTTGCAAGACAGAGCTCGAGATGTCATGATAGAAACATATGATTCGGAAAGAGTGGGCGAAACTGATATAAATTTCTTGCTAAAAAAGGAGAGGAATGTGAAGAATCCTATTGTAGACCCATCCTTTGGATCTCCTTCTCCCCAAAAAAGTCAAATCCTCGGGAAATTTGTCTCAGCGTTTGAAGTGGTCTTTAATCCACCTTTACTTTTAGGCTCAGGAGATGTAAATTTGAAATGCCAAATTGAAAATGAAGACACCATAGAATTTGGTCAACCGAACACCTATACTGAAATCAGAGAGGCGCTTTTCTCTCTTCCTAATGGTTCGTCTCCAGGTTTGGATGGATTGTCAACTGAATTTTACAAAAAATATGAAAAAATCTTAATACCTAAGCTTAAAATTATATATAATGATCTATTGAATGGAAAGAATGTTCCTCCCTCCTTTCAGGGAGGACTTACTAAACTAATTTTTAAAGGTGGAAATTTGTCATCTCCTGCTGACTGGAGACCCATTGCGAATTTAAATGTTGATTATAAAATTAATACAAAAATCTTAACCAGCCTTGAAACAGCTGCTACTCTTGTGTAGGATCATGGTCAAATGTGTTCTGCTCAAGGTGGGGACATCCATTTTAACATCTTAGCACTTAAAGAGTTATTTGAATATTTAAATAATAGGAAAATTAAATTGGCTGTAATTTCTTTCGACCAAAAAAAGGCTTTCGATTTGGTTAACAGAGAACAATTGTATAAATTACTTATAGCTTATGGCATTCCTGAATCCTTTGTAGATATTATTAAAAATGTATATTCTAATACCTACACAAAATTCATTTTCCCATAAGGACTTTCACGCAAAGTTAAGGTGTCGCGTGGAGTTAGACAAGGATGTTGGCTTTCTCCAATTTTATATTCATTAGGTATTAACTAGTTTTTGATATCACTTAGAGACAACTGAAGTGTCAAGGGTTTTCCTGTACCTGAAGAAAATGAATCATCAAAATCTTTGTCATATGCGGACGACCTTGTGCTATTTGCTAGTGATGAAAATTCTATTTTACAGATAGAAAAAGCGTATAGAAATTTTAGTAACATATTTGGATCTGAATTAAATACAGAAAAAAGCCAAGGTTCTCTATTCGGTAGATGGAAAAATATTAATCAAAATCTATTTAAAATCACAAATCAAAATATTAAAATTATCGGAATTCCCTTTGCGAAATCAGGCCCAGATTTAACCGTCAAGTGGTCGGACTGCATTACAAAATAGGAGAAATATAATCAGAACCTTAGCACTAAAAACTTCTCTCTTTTTTCAAAGGCCAAAATAATTAACTCTTTGCGTTTCTCAATTTTCTTTTTATTATGCTAGATCATTCGAAATTCCAAAAAACGTGATGAGAAATGCAGAGCAGCTAGCATTTCGTTTTATATGGGAGGGAAGGGGTGATAAGATTAAAAGAAATGTTTCATATAATAATATAGAGTATGGTGGACTGGGCATTGTCCGGCTTACTTTGAAATGCAATCTCCTTCGTTTTGCGACTGTAAGGAAATTCTTTCATAATGAAAAGCATCCTGCTTCAAAATTGCTTAGATTTCAAGTCGGCAGAGATTTACAATTATTTTGCTGTGCCAGGCCCCAGAAACCATTTGTTTTTTCACAGGGAAGAAATTTACAACAATGAAAAAAATATGGCAGGATATGGAAGAAAATTCCATTTTGAAAAACATCTCTCATGATGATAAGCTAAACAGGATTTATTTGGCACTTGATGCCAAACACCCAACAAAATTAGATAATTTATTACAACCTAATCTAGTTAATAATCTCTGGAGTTTTCAATCAAAAATTAAAATTAGTATGCATATTAGAGATTTGCTCTTTAAAATTTCACATGACATTATTCCGACGAGAAAATGGCTGTTTAAAATTAAGTTAATATCACATCCAAATTTTATTCAATTTGGTTATGTGGAAACATTGCAACACATCTTTGTAGACTGCAGCTTCTCCGGACACATTTGGGATTGGTTGCGGCAATATTTAAACTATAGAAATAAATTTTCCGCACATCAAATTTTATGTCATCTTCCTCTTACTTGTTTTGAACCAAAAAATCTAGTTATTCATCACATTATTGCAATTACAAAATATAATCTATGGAAAAAAAGAAACGCTTCATCTTTTGAAGAGAAAACCAAAAATTCTGAGCAGATTAAATTAGCAATTAAATGTGATGTTATAAGATTTTAGAACACGAAACTAGAAAATTTGGGTCACAAAAAACCTTTAATAAATGGAAATCTTTGGCACCAGTTAAATATAAGAAGGGCTTGAAGGCATTAAATAAAATTATAGAATAACTATTAAATTAAAGCTAAATGGTATAAAGATGTATCATATAATTATTTTTCACGTTGTTAAATACATTTATTTAGAATTCCAACATAGTGACAGTAAATTTTACAAAAAATTTAAATATATTTATCTATTCGATTTTGACTATATTATCAAGATTTCAATGATTTACTGGACAATACCTAAATTTTAACCTCTATTCATTTTTAAATGGAAACTATTTTAAATTCAACACAAAAAATATTACTTATAACAAAGCTTCACTAGATATTATTCCGACGAGAAAATGCTGTTTAAAATTAAGTTAATATCACATTCAAATTGTATTTAATGTGGATCTGTGGAAACATTGCAACACATCTTTGTAGACTGCAGCTTCTCCGGACACATTTGGGATTGGTTGCGGCAATATTTCAACTATAGGGATGAATTTTCCACACACCAAATTTTATATCATCTTCCTCTTACTTGTTCTGAACCAAAAAATCTAGTTATTCATCACATTATTGCAATTACAAAATATAATCTATAGAAAAATAGAAATGCTTTATCTTTTGAACAGAAATTCAAAAATTCTGAGCAGATTAAATTAGCAATTAAATGTGAAGTTAGAAGATTTTTAGAATTGGAAACTAGGAAATACGGACCTCAAAAAAATCTTTAATAAATGGAAATCTTTGACTCCAGTTATATTTAAGAGGGGCTTGAAAGTATTAGATAAAACTGTGAAATAACTATTTCAAATTTGTAAAATTAGAGCTAAATGGTATAAACATGTAATATTTAATTATTTTTCAGTTTGTTAAATACATTTTTTTAGAATTCTGATATAGTTTTAGTAAATTCTTTAAATAACTGAAATATATTACTTAACTCGATATTTACTATATCTTCAAAATTCTAATAATTTACTGATGCCTATTTAAATATTTATCCTTATTCATTCTTAAATGGAAACTATTTTAAATTCAGCACAAAAATATGTTACTTAATACCAAATTAATGTATAATAGGATCCTTTAATGTTTTGTTTCTTCTACATAAAACTTTTGCATTTCCTGTACTATAGTTATTCACTACTTTTCTATCTTTTCATCTTTCAAAAAAGTTTTTTTCGGTTTCTATATTTTTTTGTCGTTTTTTTCCCTCAGAAAGGTCTTGGGCGAGAACCTCTTTGCAGAGTGTTCTTCAGAGGCATTTCAAGATAAAATGTATACTTCCTGTTACGAGCGGAAATTATCGTGCAAGTTCCCACCCTCTCAGTTGGTTGCCTGCTCTTGTGGGAGATATGTAATTATTTAAGCCATATTAGTATCCACCTGTTTAGAGAATTTTAACTTCTATTCTACCTAGTATTAATTTTTCCTCTCGTTTAATAAAAGAACATATGGAGGCTAGTGTGAATGAACATGTTAGGTAAAAGATTAATAACATCCTATACAATTCTCTAATAGTCCCTCATGCGTCGGCCTTTTGTAAGAGTCGGACATGAAGTATAAATTAAAGAAACAGAGTGTTTCCTGGAGTCAGTCTCTCATTCATAATAGCACGATCTTAAATCCGATTTTATCTTTATGTTATATGATAGCTACACAAAATTTTGTTTTTCGAATGTTCACTAAACATTCAATTGCGATTTAGGGAATGCTTTGGTGCATTTACTAAATTCCTGTCGATCAATAGAACACAGCCCATGATGAAACACCCAGTGGAAGAGGAATAAGTTTCTACAAAGAACATCATTAGTATTGGTGTAGTTTAGCGTCCTAAAATATTTGGCGCAAAATTTCGAAAAAGAAAACGGATATACATACTTTAAAGAATGCAATTTGGTAGCAATTGGTGAAATTTTTCGTTTTATAATGCATTTTAACAACTTTACCGTAAAACATACCTGCAAGTACGACGATGTCTACCAACACAGCAGCATGCCTGACACAGCTCTGCACTGAAGACCTGAAGTTTAGCTCCGATGAAAACGAATGTCATTTCCGGCCGCCAATTCGTGGGCGGAATACTACGTGAGGAACAGCGTAAGTTCTTGCCAGGAAAGCTTTCCATTTCGTAGTGCTTCGCTCCAAAAAATAGCTCTTCATTTCTCTCTCAGGTTTTAACATAACCAGCTGATAATCGCTAGACTATTTCGCAAATGATTCCTTGATTCGTAATAGAAACTGTGTATGGAGATGCCTTTCTTGGTCCTAGAAAAGCTTTAAAGTGGATATCGTTTTCTCTCCAACGGAAAGCGACGAACTGATATTCACGTCGAAAAATAGAACTCACTTCTGGTTCAAGGGTTTCCTTACTTTTTTTAAACTGTGCTGTGAACAACGCCGTGAGTACGAGAACCAAAACTGTCATTTTCGGAGATGCCATTGTGCCCCGTTGGAGAGAAGCGATTTCTACTTTAATGCTAGAAATGTGAAATGCATCTCCATATATTCTATTTCCTATCAAGGGACCATCGGTGAAAGCATCAAGCAATTTCCAGCTTGTGATGTTGGAAACAGGTAAAAATAAGGAGCTATTCTTCTTCAGCGTAGCATTCCAAAATGAGACATGTTCTTCTCAAAAACTTATCTTATTCCTCTTGTAGTATTCCGCCCATGAACTGCAAGCTTCACGTCATCGCCGAATCGTTGTTTGAGGCCTGCCGCAGGTTTTGTTGACATCGTCGTACTTGCAGTTAAGTTTCACGGTAAAAGTAATTTAAATGCATTAAAAACACGAAATTTTTTCGCCATTCTTCTCATAATGCGTTTGGGATGAGGAATTAAGGCATTGCTCATCCGAAACGGCATGAGGAAAACATTTAAGGATACATTTTTAAAATATCTGAACCAGCTTCAGGGATCACCATCTCAACAAAATTTCATTTTGAACATTAGCAGCTGTCCAATGGTGATTCATCACGGGCGTTTGGACGCCTTTCGCGGACAGAATGAGTGCAGTTTCTCTAAGATGTCAACAACATTGGCACCGCTAAAGTAATCCTCGTCTACCATATCGCACATTGGAATTTTCGAAAATCGCAAAACAATATCCCGAGAGAAAGGCGATCACTTTACCAACCTTTGCTCCCAGTTATTATGCATACCTGTCCCCGTTCCACGGGGAGTGGGGTGGGGGTAGGGACAGTTATTCGCTGATAGAATGAATGGAGTTTTGTTTCCTAAGCTGTTATCCTTTCAGAAAACTGGACACTGCATCGCCCTGGATAAAGAAGGAACCTGCCTTTTCATGTTTCCTTTCTAATATGCTAGAGTTACACCATCCAGGACAACGAAGTTTTAAGCAACTGCAGCTAAGCGGTAATAGCTAGAAAATCTGAATCCATTCAGGTTTATTGAGATAGTCGAAACCATTTATTTTCTTCTGCTAGCGCCAGCACCTATTTTCACATCCAGATACGGATACAGGTCACAAATTCCAGTGTATCAGAGAACATCAGAGATATCGGTGGGATGCGTATCTCACTGAAGAAACAATTATTCACAATTATATGGAAAACAAATTTCATTGTCGGAATAGAGGTACGGCATTTCTAATGCTTTCCGTGTAGCCATCCCTTCAGAAAACAGCAAATGAGGGTCTACGATGTTTTGCTGGGCGTGCTTTGTAATCTCTGAAACGTTGGGATCAACGTGAGATCTCGTTTGGAAGATTTACCTAGTGGTTCGGCACAAAGACGTCTCTTGCATTAATTTGGTGCGAAAATTTTCTTCCTTAACGAAGGCTTTCATCTTGTAACTTCAGAAGCCGACGAAGGATGACTTTTGCTACAAGCGGAGAATAATTTCGGCTACCCAACCACCATCCACCTAATGCACCATAGCGATGATGAAGTCAATCATACGGTCTTTGTTGTCGTCTGCAATTTAGGTACGTTAGAGATCTTTAAACCCTATACGCCTACTCTCAACTCACATTACAGGAATTATGCCCAACTATATTATACACTGGCGGAAAGTGAAAAAAGCACACTAAGAAGGAATTGGCGGACGATCATAAAATTTACATATGTTAATGGGGTCGAGTTTACGTAGGTGTGATGTTCATTTCGGGACCAACCGGTGAGCGCTTACGCCACAGCACGGCATAATATGCAAATTATCGTCAGTGGTATTTAACCCTTTAACCAGGCCGTTCTACGGGAACAAAATGTCGCCGAAAATCACCCGAAGCTTGAACGCGTATTGTCTCCAAATTCACCTTCCTCTTCTGAAAAAACTGGTCCCATTGCGGCGGGATTTCAGCTTTTCCAACATAGCGATTGCTGTTCCCCTTCTCACCTCAGCGGGTGGGATGCAAGCCTGTGACAGGGATTAACGATGCCATCAAGTGTCCTTTATGCTCCGTTCTATGACCCAAGGCGAGAACAGGAAGGCCAGTATCCTCCAACACAATCATTGCTGAGTCGGTCGGAAGAAAAAAATTAAAAGAAAGAATTAACATGTAAAGACAGTGATGCACACTACATTGGGGGAAAAAAGAAAACAGTTTTACATACGCATACACTGGATTCAACCATAGGGGTTGAATCGTATGTAGACGAGAACATGCGTTCCCCTCAACTTCCGTTATCGAGAACACCCCCTGAATATTTGAATAAAGTTTTTCACATAACATATTACTCTTTCCCAATTTTTTTAATTTCAAAACTTTGTATTTATAAAATTTAAATTTAATTAAAAATAATTGTGTTCTATATTTTTCTAAAACCAAATATATCGATATGAAGTTACTTTTGTTTTCATACCACTGTGTGTGTTATGAGTGGCGCACGCCCGGACAAAACCCATAAGGTCCGTTCCCTTTCCCCACCCTTCAAAAAATTCTTGTCCATTGCTCAGATGAAGAAACAAAAATTACTTTTAAATTACCTTATTCCAACGGATCCAGGAAAAGTCGTACACTTTCTCATGCCGCTGAGAAAAGTGCAAAGGGCGGAAAACTCGGGCACAGGAAAACTCGTACACCCTTTCAAGTAAGGGGATATACACAAATTGCGTTTCGGTCCGAGATTTTGACAAAGTGTACGAGTTTTCCTAGCTGAACAAAACGGAATATACCAGTTTTCCTAGGGATCTCAATGGGTATGTAAGATCAAAATGGCTCAAGGTTTATGTAGAACTTTTCTGACTCCTTTAATCTTGAGTTATGATTTTAATATCTCCCATGTGATAACAAGCAATAAAGGCTAATTAACAGGGGCTCAACGAATCGATATTCAGGTGCTGATCTTTTTAGAAGATTTTAAATTACAACCTTGATATTCCGTATTTTTAAAAATTTTATAAAACCTAATAAAAAGCCCTCAATGGATTATTCCTCACCTATTCACAAGCCACCTAGGCCGCGGGCCCTTTTAGAAGATTTTAAGTTACAACCTAGAAATTTCGTATTTGTAAACATTTTATTGAACCTAACGAAAGGCACACAACGGATTATTTCTCACCTATTTACAAGCCACCTAGGCCGCGGGCCTTTTGAAAAGATTTTAAGTTGCAACCTAGATATTTCGTATTTGTAAATTAAACAGTGTCAAACAGTATTGATTTAGACATGTCTGCATTAGTATGAATTACACAAGAAACCTTAGCTCTTAGATTATGCAAACGATGTACGTGTAAAAAATATCTCATTCCCTTCTTCACCTTCACCTTTATTTTCTTTCTTTAGTGAAAGAATGATGTTATTGTACCTTAATGAAACATAAACAGTGCCAACCCTTTTTACGAAACCACAAAATACATTTCAGGAAAACTTTTTTCTCTTGTAGAGGGGAATTAATCTCTAGTGGGACTCTAAAGTGTAAGGGGTACCCAGAACTCCCTACCTCTCATTACGTATGCTCTTTTCCGGGAAACGATCACACCATATCATATCGGTAAACGGTAAAAATACCTCCCGTGAAAATACCCATGAAAATTTAAAAGCGATAAAAATACCCCTGGAGGAAATACCCACCGAACAAACGTTTCACTGAATACTGCCACACAGGAACACTGATGTGTGGCAGTGTTCCAGTGTGGCAATTTACCGGCAACCCTGCCACACATCTTTCAGCAACTTGGAAAATTTCCACAGAAGAAAATTGCCACGTTTTTCATTAAAGGGTCGGGTACAAATTGCTGTTCCTCCGAAGAACACTTTGAATGTGTGACAATTTTTCCAGTGGGACAGTTTTCTAAATTCCCGAGTTATGTGTGGCAGTTTTCCAAGGCACCTAAAGAGGGGAAGGAACTATTTTGTTTGTCTGAATTTTTATGCGGGTTCATACGAGTTTAGGGCAACTGGCCACAAAGGTTCAAGGGGGTGTGGGGGAGCTATAAAGATTGCCGTTTCTGAGCCTATATTGAGAACTGAATTGGGAACTCCAAACAAATTTCGAGAAAACGTTCCGTGTAAGCCCAGCGAGAATTTTACTTTAATTTGAAGAAATAAATTGCCGAGGATTCGAGGTACTCTTGGTTTGGGAGGAGCTCTACCCCCAACTTCCGTAATATTATATTCTGGGCCGCTGGAGTCTGTCAGTGTATTCACGATGTTCCTCTTGAAGCGTCCGCGAGGTCCGTGAGCTTGGGGGGAGGGTACCACAAAATGTTAAAATGGACGTACAGCTGTAAACATCAGTACCATGTTTTATATAATGGTTCGGTACACGACCACTAATTTTTAGGAGGGTGGGGTGAATTCAGCCCCACCCTCCGTGTCTAAGAGCTCTTTAGGGGCAATATCGAGGATACACTGACCGACTCTAGAGGTACAGAATATAAAATTACGGAAGTTGGGGTAGAGCCCTCCAAACCAAACAACTCGTATCCCTTTTACAGACCACCAAATTAGTGGGGAAGGGCATACATAGCCTGCCACTAAACACAACATGAAGTATAAAAATTGCGAGCAAATCCCTTACCTTGAACACCTGTCTGCGCTGTAAGCGGCCCGTAATATAATGTTACGGACGTTGGGGATCCCCACCCCAAACTAAGTGTACCTCGGATCCTTGGCAATTTATTTCTTCTAATTAAAGTACAATTCTCGCTTGGCTGACATGGAACGTTTTCTCGAAATTCGTTTGGAGTTCCCAATTCAGTTCTCAAAATAGGCCCATAAACGGCAATCTTTATAGCCCCCCCCCCCCGCCCCTGAACTTTTGTGGCTAGTTGCCCTAAACTCGTAAGAACTCGCATGAAAATTCAGACAAACAAAATAGTTTCTTCCCCTCGTTAGACACCTTGGAAAACTGCCACATATAATTCGGAATTTTTTTACTGTCACATATAATTCGGAATATATTTGGAATTTGGAAAACTACCCCATTAGAAAAATTGTCACACATTCAAAGTGTTTTTCGGAGGAACAACAATTTGTGCCCGGCCCCTTAATGAAAGACAGGACAATTTTCCAAGTTGCTGAAAGATGTGTGGCAGGGTTGCCGGTACATTGCCACACCGAAACACTGCCGCACATCAGTGTTCCAGTGTGGCAGTTTACAGTGAACAGTTTGTTCTGGGGGTATTTCCTTCGGGGGAATTTTTCCGAGGGCATTTTTACCCCTTTTAAGTTTTGAGGGGTATTTTTTCCTGGGGTATTTTTTCCCACATCCTATCATATTATATGCATAGGTATTTAGGAAAGGAGTGCCTGACCCCAGTTCTTAAAGAACCCTTAGAAATAGGAAGCTAGGAGATTTGGGCTAGAGTGCTCGATGGAAAAGTTACACGGAAGCGAAGTAAAAAGGCGGAGGAAGATGGCCTTATTTATTACCGGGGGCCAGTACCCGGAGTCTGATGGCTTAACGTGCCCATTGACGCGTCCGTGAAGGGCTTGGGTTTGAATCCCGCCCGGTGAGGCATGAACGTTGCGTTTGTCTTACGGCACTGGGCCACATTCTGATTTTTTATCTACTCAACACTGGCATGAGTCATTCTGATTTCATGTCACTGTTACCTTCCCTGGAATTAGTGACCCTATATTTGGAACGGGCGACAGCTTGTAGCCCATTGAGTTGCTCACGGTGGTCGTTAAACCTTCAATCATAGAAAGAAAGAAAAAAAATCAAAATTGTCGTTCTTTTGTTTTCTTTGTAATTTACACTTTTGGGACAAACGGCATCGTAATAACACAGGAAAAAGAACTGAGGAAGAGTCTCACATCTCTACAATACACCTATTATCTCAATTAAAAGGAACACAAAATTATGAAGGTTATTATGAGTCACAACTGGGAATGTTTACGTGGAGCAGTCAAATGGACGATTATATACGGTCCCTTTATATATTTGTGTTCAGTTCTCTGGGTGGCAAGTTCTCTGGTGGCCACTTTTCTTGCACCCATATGGTCATTGTCAACCGTTATCATCCACTGTTAGATGAAGGTCTCCCTAACTTTCCTCCACAACGATCTGCCTCGAGCCAGTCTCCTCCATGTCCCTCCCGCATGCTTTCGAATTTCATCTATCCATCTCCCATGCGGTCTCCTTCTGGGTCTTTTCTAGGACTGTGGAGTCCAGTCTAAACTTTAAGTTCTGCGTCGGTGGTCCGTTCCTCTGGCAATATATCCAGCCCATTGCCATTTCAGGGATTTTACCCTGATCAAGCTGTCTTCCACTCATGTCATTTTCCTTATTCATGAGATCCTCTTCTTTTCTTTCCTGGTTACATCAAGCTTCTTTTCAGTTGTCCGCATTTTTGTAAGCATTTTTTCGTTAAGGTTCACGTCTCCACTCCATATGTAAGCACTGGAAGGATGCATTAATTAAACACTTTTCTTTTAAAACATAATAGCATATTGCTCTTTAAAAATTCACTGTTTCTTCCAAAAGCACGCCGATCAAGTTTTACACGCAGATTAATTTGTTCATCAATGGGACCATCGCTTTATAACTACTGTCCAAGGTGAATGTAGGTATCGGTTATCTCCAGCTTCTCCCTATCAATCAGTAAATCTTTATTTCTTGTAAAAGCATTGTACATCATGAATGGAATACAGGATTACACCATACAATACAGTTTCGGAAAATGTGAATCCGTTTTTTGGTGCAAAATATGGCATGGATGCTAAGTCAGATAATATCCCAAAACTTGAAACTGTCGTCGTCCTGGAGAATGAATCGAAACCGCGTCTCCCGGGTAGACTCCGGCGCTCTCCGGGTGACGCGGGTTCGATTCATCAGGAGACGCGGCTTCGATTCCAGCAGCAGGACGACGAAATTTTCAAGTTTTCGGATATTATCTGACTTACCATCCATGTCATATTTACACCAAAAACGGATTCATATCTTCAAAATTTGCATTGTACATCAGTTTTTCTTCTGCAAGTCCATTTTTAATTCCACTTCTTCACTCTTGTCAACAAGTTCTTGGAACATACTCTGCAGTTCTGAAGTGTCAGTTCCAAAAATGACTACGTCTTCAGCAAAACGAAGGTGAATTAATCGCCATTAAACTTTATCTCTTTGTTTTCCCAGTTAAGTGACTGCAAGACATTTGCAATATGGCATTAAAGAGTTTGGGAGAGACAAACACCTGATGACTAACATATTGTTTCAAACATCCGATGACTGATATATTGATATCTATTTATCACTTTTTCTTCTTTATTTAAACATATCAAACATTATGATTATAACAAAAATTCTGCTGAAAAAGCCTAAAGGCTTTGCACGAGTTTCATGTGTAGCACAATTTTTTTATTGGTAACTATGCCTTTTGTTAATGCAGGCATCTAAAGATTGATGTGCTGCATCTCCTATCCCAATTTTACAATGTATATTTGAACATACCTCACCTTAAAACTCCACTGTAAAATCTAAATTTTGTTGAAAAGTCCAAGGCATAGGAATTTTGTAAGCGTTTTAGGTTCAGTGCGTTACTGCTTCTTGAAAATATTTGATTGCAAGTTCACACTTACGAGATATTAAAATTGCTGAATTTCTTCGAATAAGACTGTTGTGAAATTTTGAGAACTGTTCAATTTCCTTGTAATGCTAGGTAAAGTTCTGCCGCTCAGCAGAGGAAATGATCTGACTAGTTTTGTCGATTGCTTAGTTAAAATCAAGATATTTCTTCCTGAAATTAAAAATGGCCTCTTGTTTCTAACAGACGTAAGAAAACAACACACATCTGAGTATTATCTTATTTTCAAGACGTGGGCATTTTTTTCTTATCTTCGAGAATGCGATTTTTTCTGTGAGCAATATTTCTGTGCACATTCGTTATTCATATCGGATTAAACAGAACAGTCACGAGATTGTGCTTTAGGAGACGTTGGCTGTTTTTAAAATAAATGCAAGTGTTTACATGAGTGTATTTATGACAAACTAATCGAGTCTGATCTCGCTACTCAAAATATGTAGGTTCAAAAAATCCAACTATGGGCAACTCGATATTAGGCTTTCCGATAAGCATAGCTTGTAATGTTATTAAATTCTAAATAACATGCAATGAATAAGAGTCTGACTGGACTTCTGCAAGGATAGCGCAATTTTTTCTAGCTAACCGTTTTCCATCTCTGTGAATCCGAAATCATACGTGTTCAAAAGAATTAGATCAACTGTCTTCGTACAAAGAATGCTGATTGGCAACCAACCTACTATTTCTTCCGGTTAAATTAAAGAAAATCGTCTTTGTGTCTTGTGTGTTTTATCTACTTTTTATTCCTCACACTGATATAGAACTATCTGTTCTCACTAATAGTTCAAATCGTTGCTGTTTTCATTTCAAATAGCAAAGCACTTTTGAAAAATCCTAAAATAAAGTAATTTTTGAAATTTAATTTTTGTTTTCAGTACCACCTAATGAGAAATTTCATGTAAAAAAAATCATGTCATATCCTTTAAATTATTTTTAGGTTGCTGTTGCAAACCGAAAAATCAGTTTCACAGAGGATTTCCTATTTCTTTAAATAAAATCGTGTTAATTAAATATTTTAAAACTAAAAGATTGTGTTCCCGAAAGTAATGTTTTTTCTTGCCAAGTTGATTACAGAGAATTACTGAAATACTCTAAAGTTTTCCTTCAGTTTTAATTGCCGCATAACTACAGTTCAAGCTTCGTGAATTTATCTTTCCAAGACAAATGTAGAAACTGCAGTGACATCCAAACGTCTCTCTTTTTAGATTCAGTGCCATTGTCCGAACCCTTTTAGCCGGTAATCAGTCAGAAAGGATTAGTGTCAACCATCCCCATAAACGAGCAGTTTGAATAACAAAGCAAAGGGGGAATGCAATGTTCACTGTTGTCCGGAGTTCGAGGTCACTCGGTTGAGTTGGGCAGTAGACGGATTGCGTACTCCGAGTTATTTCGTGCCAGCCGCTATGGGCCACAGAAACGTACCCCGAGTTATTTCGTGCCAGCCATTTTGGGCCAAAGAAACGTACCCCGAGTTATTTCGTGCCAGCCATTTTGGGCCAAAGAAACGTACCCCGAGTTATTTCGTTCGAGCCGCTTAAAGGGTAAAGGAGTACGTCGAAGTGAATGTAATAAGTCGTCGGCGTACGGACACGTGCGAAGACCCCGAAGAAGCTGCAATGACTAGACATGGAAGACGTGTACGATTTCAGCAGTTATCCGACTTTGAGCGAGGTCGTCTAGTCGGACTCCGCGAAACCGGGTGGTCGTATCGTCGTATTGCGGAGCGAATTGGACGGGAAGTATCGGTGGTGGTACGATGGTGACGTAGATGGTCCGAGGAACATTCCCACTCGAGAAGACGTTGAACAGGGAGTCACAGACGGACTAATGAACGGACCGATCGACGCATAAGAAGAGCGGCGTTGTCAAGCAGAGCATCCACTGCGACGCAAATCCGAGCTGCCATTGCACCTGGGGTGACTGTGCGAACAATCGGCAACAGTCTACTGGATGCAGGACTATGTGCACGTGTGCCTCTGACTCTAGCCCACCGTGAGGAACGGCTGCAGTGGTGTCGCCAATGTCTGCACAGGAGAACGCAATGGCAATCTGTCGTGTTCAGCGATGAAAGCAGATTCTGCTTGGGAGCCTCCGATATCCATACGCGTGTTCGCAGAAGCACAGGAGAGCGTCTCCACCCTTCTTGCATCCGCCAGCGAAACACAGGGCCTACACCTGGTCTCCTGGTGTGGGGAGCGATCAGCTATCACTCCCGTACACGACTAGTTTTTGTACCGGGTACGTTGAACAGCACCTCCTACATCAACAACATCATTCAGCCCGTCGCTGTGCCATTTTTAAGGTCGGTCCATCGTGGTGTTTTCCAGCAAGATAACGCACGCCCACACAAGGCACGTGCAACGCAACATGCACTTCAGGGTGTGAGACAACTTCCACGGCCTGCATGTTCACCGGATTTGTCCCCAATTGAGCACGAGTGGAATTTTAT
This sequence comes from Macrothele yani, assembly GCA_039090855.1. Classification (NCBI taxonomy): domain Eukaryota; kingdom Metazoa; phylum Arthropoda; class Arachnida; order Araneae; family Macrothelidae; genus Macrothele; species Macrothele yani. Next base: position 76,453,041 of record CM077017.1, on the reverse strand, counting down.
GGGACAACGACTTATCCGGTCTCCACGGCCAGCCGCGACCATCCCCGATTTACGCGTGCAGGTTGAGGATGCTTGGAACTCAATACCCCAAACTTACATCCAACATCTGTACGACAGACTCCATGCCAGAATTGCAAAGTGTGACGCAGTTCATGGCGGTTCAACCTTGTACTATCCATGTTACATGGAAAATGTTATTTTTCAGTTTACCAGCAAATACAGCTGTATTTTGCCATTATGTTTTGATCACGTTATCCTCTGTATTCCGTTATTATGCTGTATCAATTTCGTTGGTATCAGACGTCTCCTTCTTGGTGTTCTTATTTCACTTCCCGCCAGTGTATATATATATATCTTACATGCAATGTTAACTGTTAAATGTTTAAATTACATTCAGTAATTTATTCTAGAAGGGCAAAAGAAGACAATGGTATGATAGTGTTTCCAAAACACTTTGTTTTGGAAGAGAAAGATATCATGGTACAACTTCCTATGGAGGTTGCACAATGTTAACATCAGCACTGCATTTCTTCAGTGGTTTTTGAAGCCAATGAGAGCTGCGGTAAAGAGTGTTTCCTAGAGTTCGTCTCTCATTCATAGTTGCACAAGTTTAAGCCCCATTTTAGTTTTATGTTATATAATATCTACACAAAATTTGGTTTACCGAATGTTCACGAAACAATGAAATGTAATTTAGGAAAAGGTTTCGTATGTTTATTAAATCCCTGTCGATCAATATAACAGAGCACATTATGAACCACCCAGAGCAAGAGGAATCATTTTCTACAAACAGCATTTCTGGTAGTGTTGTAGTTTAACGTCCTAAATTATTTACCTAAAAATTTCGAAAAAAAGGATATACCTATTTTAAATTATGTAATTTGACACTAAATGGTGAAAATTTTTCGTTTTTATAATGCATTTTATCAATGTTTACTGTAAAACATACCTGCAAGTGCGACGATGTCTACCAACACTGCGGGTACAGCGATGCGGCGACGACCTCCAGCTTGGGTCCGCTGAAAACGAACGTTATCTCCGTCAGTCAATTCGCGGACGGAATACTACGAGAGTAACAGCATATGTTCTTGCCAGGAAAGCGTTCCATTCCGTAGTGCTTCGCCACAAAGAATAGCTCTTCATTTCTGTCTCAGTTTTTAACATCAACAGCTGATAATCTCTTGGTTCTTTCAGAAATGATCCTTGATTTGGAATCGAAAGTATGAATTGAGATGCCTTTCACAATTCTAGAAAAGCGTTGAAGTAGAGATCGCTTTCTCTCCAACAGAAAGAGATGAACTGCTACTCACGCAGAAAAGTACGAACTCACTTCTCGTTCTATATTTTTTCTTTTTTAAAACTGCACAGTGAACAACACCGTGAGTACGAGAAACAAAACTGTCATTTTTGGAGATGCCACTATCCTCCGTTGGAGAGAACTCGATTTTTACTTTAACGCTTTTCTAGAAGAAATAAAGGCTTCTGCATAATTTCTATTCTCATCAAGGAACCATATGCGAAAGGACAATTTTCAGCTTGCGATGTTAAAAACTGAAGTAGAAATGACGAGCTATTTTCTGTAGCGTAGCATTCCAAAATGGAACACGTTCCCGGCAAGAAATCATCTGGTTCCTCTTGTAGTATTCCGCCCGTGAATTGCAAGCTTGACGTCAACGCCGCAGCTTTTGTAGACACCATCGTACTTGCAGTTCCGTTTTACGGTAAAAGTAGTTTAAATGCATTATAAAGGAGTAACTTTTTTACCATTTATCTTCTAATGTATATCGGATGAGGAATTAAGGCATTCCTTATCCGAAACGGCAGGAGGAAACATGAAGCTACTGCAGAAATTTTAATAATATACCTTTAAAGATATATTCTTAAAATATCTGCAGTAGCTCTGAAGATAGCCATGTCGTAAAAAATTCGTGTTGAACATTAGCAGCTGCACGATCGTGTTACGTCACCGGCGACTCTTCCGCTTGTCCCCGTTTGCCTTCCGCTGGTAGAATGAGTGGAGTTTCTCTAAGATGTCAGCAACATCCATCACGCTAAAGTGCTTCTCGACTGTATCGCACATTCGTAATGTCACAAATCGCAAAAACATGTCCCGTGAGAAAAGCGATCACATTACTAACCTCAGCTGCCAATTATTATTCATAGCTGAGTCCCTTCTACGGAGGATGGGGACAGCTATTCGCTTATTGAACAAATTGAGTTTTGTTTCCCAAGTAGCCATCCTTTCAGAAAACCTGAATCTGAAACGCCCTGGAGCGAGAACGGAACCTGCATTTTACAGCTTCCGCTCCAATATGTTACAGTTACAAAAAAAAAAAAAGCAAAAACGAAAAAATCTGGGCTGTTTAAAGAGGAGAGGGGGTTACGCTTACAATGTTATCTTGGTTGCGTGTCTGTATCACGGTATTGTGAATTGTGTGTATGACACACAACGCAGCTGTACCGGAACTATCAGCTATGCGGCGAGAAAGACCATTCTGCAGACGGCGAAGGTCATTGACAAAACGAAGTGCATTGGTTAAACGAAGGTGTGTTATCAGTGCCTACTGTAGCGTACGTACGCCTTTGTCTAGGGGAATGAGTGGGTTTTCTTTAACTTGCTTTGGAGTTTACCAAACAAGTAGAGCCCACGTAACGGGATCTCACATATTAATATGTCAGATCTCGTTACGTGTGCTCTATCATAACGGTATTAAAAGTTCCTTACGAAACAAGAGACAAAAAAAACGGGATTGAACGCCGATTCCGGTTCATCATGTTCTTGCAGAGCAAGTTGAAATGTTCCTAAAGACGAATACAGTTCATAAGATGCGAAAACGTAAGTCCATTTTTTTCTTTTGGTTTTTCCTTTTAATAGTGTATTTGCCCGATATAACTAGAATCTATATACAATGCTATTTTTGCCTTACCAAGTACAACCCAAATCAGCAAATTATTGTTGTGTGCAATGGGCACTTTATGGCGTCAGTTTATCGGCAAAATGTCCTAAACATAGGCATTTGCCGATAAACTGACGCCATTTTTACCTAGAATTTTAATTTCCTGTTTTTGTTTCAGCGAATGCGAGAACAACAGATGCTTCAGAAAATAATAAACAGTATTAATTAGAATAAAAACATTAAATTTCTCACATTTCGTATTTTATATAAGGCTATCATGCTATCAGTGACAGTGTTTTCTCGATGAAACAGAATAATCGAACAAAAATAATCCAGTAAAAAACAAGACTGCCCATACAGCACAAAACGTTTCAGATATGTATCAGTAATGTTACAATCTCTCATTTTCGTTACACTTTCAGAGATATCTTACAATTACGTTTCAGCAATATCTATTTTGGAACATAAATCTTTGTACATTACGGTTACGTTAAAAATAGCATTCACCGATACAACTGCTTTATAGTTTCCATTGTACATAATTGTTACCTTGATGTTACATTCCGGAGATATTTAAGATTTTTGATTTGGCAACGACGTGGATGAGCATGCGCATTTATGCCATTTCATCGAAGCACTCTCTTAGTCGTTCCATGTGCTACTGGGATATTCTTTGGTGATACTGTCGTACTCGAGTTAGCTGGGTGTAGGAGAAGTCGCCACACAAATTTTAAGGGGTCGTATAAAAATTGCATTTTGATCGCTTCGTGAACACGACCCCCAGAGTTTGGTTATCTGAGTCATAAAGTTTCCATAATTTCGTTTTTTCTTAATTGCGATTATTAATGTAATTCTTTATAAAAAAAATTTGGGGATCTACAACTCAACAAAAGATTTCAGGTTTTACAAACTACAAGTCTGCAAAGTAATCTGAGGACATGTGCTGACTCAGGAAAACTGTGAGCGGGGGTAATACCAAAAGTGAAAAATATAAAGAATTTCTGGCCCGATCGGAAGATTTTCAGCATTTAGAACTTGCAAGTCAACAAAATATCTGATTGCATGTTATGCCTCGAGAAACCTGTCGGGGGGGGGGGGGGCACCAAAAGTATAATATGCAAAGAATTTCTGGTCCGATCGGGAGATTTTCAGCATTTACAAGCAATAACTCGACACATTATCTGATGGCCTGTGCCTACTCATCAAACCTGTCGGGGTGGGGGAGTAAATAACTAAAATATAAAACAAAGTATTTCTAGTTGTAAAGGCTGAAAATATCCCGATCGGACGAGAAATCCTTTATATACTACACTTTTGGTATTACCCCCACCCCCGACAGGTTTCCAGGGTAGGCACATGCCTTCAGATAATTTGTTGAGTGGTAGCCTGTAAACGCTGAAAATATCCCGATCGGAAAAGAAATTCTTTATATTTCATATTTTAGGTTTTAGGCAACCCCTCCCCCTCGATATGTTTCCTGGGTGTGCACATACCCACAGAGAATTTGTTTAGCTGTAGTTTATAAACCTTGAAAAATATCGTAAATAAGAAAATACGAAATTACGGAAATATTATGTGTGTCAGATAACCGATCTCAGGAGACGTAGCCACGGAGCAATCCAGAACGCAATTCTTATAGGGCCGCTTAAAATTTTTGTGGGCAGTTCTCCGGTGGTCAGTTCTTCGGTGGCCAGTTCTCCGCTTTTGTGTTTCGCCCGAAAATCATGGAAATTTCTAAATTTTTTACTGAAAATTAAATATTGAAAAAAAATTATGAACAACAGTTGCTGAAGTAGCGGGGAATATAGCCACATGAAATGTGTTTATGCAGAACAATTTAATGGCACTGAAATTCGTGTTCAGTTCTCCGGTGGCCACTAGTTAGTGTACACTAGTGTCCGTTCTTAAGTCTTGCACGCCAGTGTGTAATATCTTAGTACGTTTGTTGGAATTGAATCAGAAAAAAGTCTGAATAACAGTAGTTGTTAGTTTGTAAAGGTAGAAAAAAATAATGTTGATATATTGAGAAGTGTAACGACTACGCCAGTTTTTTTAAAAAAACAGAGTAAGATATTTATAAAAATGTGTATTTCATTAATTGATCATGAAGAAATATAAGTCATCCTACAGAAAAATAAAATTATCGATGGAAAAAATAATGCATTTCTATTAAACAACGTATTCGCAAAGCACTGGCCTTCTCGTTAGTTCCTACAGAACGCTGTAATCGGGAGGCGTCCCATGGTCGAGTAGATGATGCACCTGCCTAGAAACCCGCTGGACACGGGTTCGAACCTAGGGTGACTTCGAGGATTTGTATTTCCTTGGAAAGAAAATTTCCCTAGCGTCGTGACGTCACACCGTAAAATTTCCTGATGGGGAAAAACAAAAAGGCGTACAAAAGACATCGGTGAGACTATGTGGGGAGGTAAAAAAAAATTGGCAAGCAAAACATGTTCGGTAGGACCACGTGGCACACAAAATGTTGTGGTTGAACACAAATAGAAAATGGCGGAGAAAAGATGGTCGGGAAGATCACGTGGAAAAACAATGGCTGCGACTGACGTCGTGATTGACAGGAATCGACCGCATCGTCCTTGAGGCAGTACGTGGACGGGTTCCTTTTTACAGAAACCACCTATTATCACGGAACAGCAATGTAACGAAGTTACAAATATCTTTCAAACACGTAACAGTAAGATGAAGTTAGTCTCTTGAAGTTACAAAGATCTTTCACTGTAACGTATCAGTTATGTTTCGAAGTTATGTAACGTTTGCGGACATTTTGACGTAACCTTAAGGTTTCTGAAACATTACTGTTACATTGTGCAACGTATCTGAAAATTCTCAATGTTTCAGTGTTACGTACCTGTAACATTTACGAAATATTCTGTGCTGTGTGGCTGAGCAGGAAGGGCGATTGCGTTTTTACATGTCTTTTTTTATTGAGGTAGTTAGAATCCAATTTGATATCTTTTCCTCGCTTGCTGCTAATGAATGCCACTAACTTTGCATACAGTTCAAGAAATGTAACAGAAAGTCGTAAATACATTATTATCCGTAAAAATCTATTCCAATTAGTTCTTGTTTCCTGTATTTTATGTAGAGGCGGCGCTGGTTTCTTTGACTATTCATGGCATGCACAAATTGTACACTCTTTTGCAAACATAAAATAAAGGCAGCCGGAATAAAATTATTTGTTTATGTTACTGATTTCTGTCGGAATCACAATGGCTTTGGAAAGTGCTGTTTTTCACGTCGAACATCTGTAAGCACTATTTCGGAATTTTTGTCACTTGAATGCAATTTATGGAATTTCGGAAGATCATATCGCGGCACATTTGAAGAAAGAATTCCATTTTTTTTTTGCTCCTCATTACCACGTTTTACCATAGTTCCGGTCTTCAACCAGTAATGCATGATTTCACAGTAAAAATTACTAATGGTAGGTATTTCCGCCTTGAAGTTCAACAGTTTTTACAAGCTTCAACATCCCCACGCTAATTTACCCTATGCAAGGGGTAGCCAAAAAAATCAACTTTTTCTTTTCGAGTCGCCATAGCACGGAAAACTTGCCTCTTATAGAGATAAGAGAAATGGAAAAATATTTATTAAAATCGATCGATATCTTCCGGTCTCACATCACCCTCAAAATTTATGAAAATTGAAGAAATGTAATTTTTTTTGTCCATTTTTAAAAATTAATAATGTTACGATGGTCCAAACGCTATCGATTGGGATGTATAGTATATGATTGAAGGAAGTATAATAAATAATATACAGCATATTTTTGTTCATTGCATAGCTTTTACAATATTCGTAAAATATTGCCAATGAATTTTGAATTGTAGAAATACACAAAGAAATCTTTTCCAGTTAGCAAAATAATAAGTAGATGGCGCAACAGTAAATTGTCCCCCCCCCCCCCGAGTTTACCCAGAACCTTTTGCTGCATACCATAACGCTTGCTTCCAAGCTCCCGCCATGACACTTTGGTGATTGAAAAAATTCATTCAAAGCATGTTCGCAGAAATCAGAAGGAGGAACATTATTCCCTTATCCAAGAACCAGGTTCGGTATACACTGGACATGTTTCTCCATCTTCAGGATCTTCTACAGATATTGCTTCCAGCATCATTTCCTATTTGTCTGCACTTGGGATTTCTCTTGAAGAACAAGATGTAATTGGGTGTTACGGTACTGTAACTAACACTGGCTGGAAGAATGACGTAATTCGTCAAATTGAACTACACGTGGGAAGACTGTTGCAGTAGAGTGTGTGTCTTCTTCATTTCAATGAAGTTCCATTTCGTCTCATATTTCAACACATAAATGGCGAAACCTCTGGGCCTAAATCCTTTTGTGGGCCAAATTGGCCAACAGCTTAGAGGTTGTGAAAATCTTCCAGTGGTTCGCTTTGAAAGTACTGAGCGCGAAATTCCTGAAATAGACCGGGAAGTGATCAGCAAAGGTCAGGAATATCTTCTAGATATTGCTATTGCAATAAAATCAGGCACATGTCCAGAAGATGTGTCTCTTCGTGATCCAGGTATACTTTCACATTCAAGATGGTTATTATGGCTAACAGAGTTCTCAGGTTATACATAAGTGTAAGAAATCCTTCAGATGAACTAAAACAGATAGTTTGTTTAATCTTAAAGTCCTACATTCCTGTGTGGTTTAGAATAAAAAAAAACAAGTATTTTACAGACGGCCTTAAGCATGTGTTCGAAGCAATTGCAACATCGCGATATTTACCTGAAAATTTACTTCAAGTTATAACAAGTTATAAACCATGTAATCAAATGCAATGCATTCTTTCCCCATCCAGAAAATTTGCTTTTGGCTATGATTCTAGACGAAAGAAACCCCATTAGAGAGCTCGGGCTTAGACGAATTTTAAAATCCAGACAGTCTGCTCTTAAGGGAAAGTCAATCAAGAATTTCGTGACACCTAAAATTAACCTTGCTGCTACAGAATACTCCGACATCATTGACTGTAATACTTGCAAGAAATCTTCTCCCCCTTTGTTACGTGAAATAAGTGATGGTGCCATTAACTCACTTATACAATCTGGCACAGTACCGAATTAAAATACCAAAAGATTCCCTTGTCATACCCGGCAGTTGAACGATGTGTCAAACTGGTAACAGCAGCATCACACAAAATCTGCGTAGCTCAGTCCAGAGAGGCTACATGAGAACCACATTACTATCAAGATCCACGATGCCCAAATTCTCCAATTAATCGGACTTTAAAGTAGTATCTATTCGAAAGAAAGAGTAAGGGAAGAATGGCTTTTGTTGTAAATAATTGTAGAATCTTTTTGTAAATAATAAAATAAAATGTAAAGGAAAACATACACCCTGTAAATATGGATGATTGGTTTGTTGGAAAGGGAATGGATAGAACTCGACGTGCAGACACCTCGACGCGGTGAGTTCTGGATGGTTATTTACAAAACCAACGAAGAGCTGCACAACAATGTATCAGAATATATCAAATGCATCAGTTCTATGGAAATTCGCAATTCTGATGTAAAAATTAAGTTTTTCGAACGCAATTCGCTACCGGTAAATATAAAAACATCAATTATGTTATTATTTATTATACTTCCTTCAATCATCATATACTACACATCCCAATCTATAGCGTTTGGACCATCGTTACTTTATTAATTTTAAAAAATGGACAAAGAAAATTAAATTTCTTCAATTTTTATAAATTTCGAGGGTGATGCGCGACCGGAAGATATCGATCGATTTCGAAAATGCATTTCCATTTTTCTTATCTGTACAAGAGGCAAGTTTTCTGGGCTGTAGTGACTCGAAAAAAAAAGTTATTTTTTTCGGCACATCCTACATGCATCCTTTGCATGGACACTCCATGCTTTGACAGTTCCGGTAAAAAACAGCAGCACATACGCACCCCGCAACGTCATCTAACAAGTTAAAAACTAACCGGTTACTTTCTACGTCCGAGTCAGTTACAACGAACTATTACATGACCTTATGATGTCACGGAGTAGTCATTCTCTCCTTGCGGGTGTCCGACGCACAGTGATGATTTTGAAACGTAATACTGTACCAAATACATTCTCATGCCTGCTGGCTATGTAAGAACGTGTATCCCAAAGAACTAAAAAACATAAACTCTTAATGCATTTCCACTTACTTGTTGTTGAAAAAAACACCTTTACTGTAATTTATGGAGATGCCATTACAGAATTTTTACCTCGAACCCCTTGGAAGACATTCGCGAACCCGCAGGACAGTTTGCGAACCACGAAATCGGAGCTGCTGATTTACAGTTTCTTTTGCAGATGATGTGGTTTTGTTTGCCAAAGATGTAAATTCACTTTCAAAAATTGAAGAGATATACAAAAAAATTAGTTCTACTTATGACTCAAGTTTGAATGTTGAAAAAAGTAAGGGGTTTTTATTTGGAAATTGGAAGAATTCAAAACAAAATCTTTTAAAAATACTAATACACCAATTCAAATTTCGGGAGTACCATTTGAGACTTCAGGTCCATGCCTTTCTAAGAAATGGCAAGACTGTTTAACTAACATGGAAACATATAATGCTAAATTTGGAAATAAATTGTTTTCCTTATTTTCAAAAGCTAAAATCATAAATTCTCTGCATTTTTCAAAATTCTCTTACTATTTGAGAACCACTTCATTACCAGTTGCGATTGCAAGAACAGCCAAAAGATTAGCCTTCAGATTTATTTAGGAGGGGAGGAGGGCACAAAATAAAACGTCAAATTTTATATAAAGATGTTGAGTTTGGGGGCTTAGGAATTAAACGTTTAACACTCACAGGTAAAATACTAGGATATTTGGTACTTAGAATGTTTTTTCCAAAACGAAAAACATCCGGCTTTTAAGATTTTTAAGTTTCAGGTTGCTTGTGATCTAGAAAATTTCTGTCCTTTGAGACCAGAACGGCTTTTTTCTTTTTTGGCGGGAGGGAGATATATTGATCTTTTTAGGCTATGGAAACAAATTAAATGAAATATCCATTCTAGACGATAAACTAAGAGATATCTTTAAGGCTTTAAATTTAAAAAAATCAGACAAAATTAGAAATCATAATGAATATTCCATTTATAAATTCCGTTTGTAAACAACAACTTCAGATTAAATTAAATACTTACATGCGCGATATAAATTTTAAAATTGCACCCGACTTTATTCCTAATTGTAAATGGTTACATAAAATACATCTGTCAAATGATCCGTATTGTAAACATTGTGGTTTCTTGGAGAGCACTGAAAACATTTTTGTTGAGTGTGATTTTGCAAAAAAACATTTGGATATAGTTTAAGAATTATTTAAATTTAAAGGAGGGGTTTGACATTAAAAAATCTTATATCATACACTTTTAAAATGTAGTGATTTAAAAAATAATGCAATTCATTATCTAATAGCAATTACAAAATATAATCTGTGAAAGAATAGATTTTTAATGTCATTTAATCAGAAAAACCGAAATTCGGAGCAGAAAAAATTAGCAATAAAATGCTATTTTCGAAGAGTTCTAAAATTTGAAAATTGGAAATATGGTGTAAATAATTTTTTTTAAAAAGTGGATAGCATTAAAAACAATAGTTTACAGAAAAGGTAATGCTATTCTTAATAACATATTGGGATAAAATAATATTTAATGTCACAAATTCATAGTAGGATAAAGAGTTAAATTTTCATTTTTCATATGTTGGAAATTGTTTCTCTTCCTGTGGCTATACTGTTTTCGTGCTTTTACTTGCTTTCATGTTCATTTGTGTTTTTTGTTCTCTCAGTTTTAAACAATTACTTCAGTATGGGTCTCATCATGAGCTCCCTGATGGGGTGATTCCAAATAAATTGTATTAAACCAGCTACGGGTGGTTTTTCGAGGGCAAGCTCCCCCCGCACCCCCTACAACAACAACTTCAGACTAAATTAAGTACTCACAAGATGTTTTGAAAGATCTGTATGAAAGATGTGAAAGAAAATCGCTAAAATTTATAAGTACCTATTGTGAAATTTTGTCTCTTGGATCCACATGAAATTTAGTCTGAATAGTATATCTGTGAGAAATAATTTAACTTGGTGTTCTTTTTTTTTCTTTTTTTACCCAGGAACTTGTTTATAGTACCCCTTACGTATCTGTTCTACAAAATAGTAGCTTAAATAAGTTCCGCATTTTTAGATTAAGTAAATCGTATGAAAGTGAGTAAAAGTTGTGTTTAAATTTGATTCAAGAAAAAAAAACAAAAAATAAATTCTTTGCAATTCTTTATGAATCCCTCACGGTCGGCATTCATTAAAGTCGGGCATGAGACATAAAATAAAGAAACAGAAATCTCCTACATGCACCTCATACTCTTTGGAAACGCTACATGCACCTCATACTCTTTGGAAACGCTGATTTACCACATTAAATTGATATGACTAATTTATTTGCATGATTTATGTTACTAACATGTATTATTCACAATGGATATTTAGAATCATGTAGAACGACAAAGCGGTGTTTAAAAACAGATTTCATTTCCTTATCTCATGACTTCCAAGTAACATTCTTTCTTTTATTTAAAATTGTTCAAATTAAGCAATTTTAATATAAATTGATAGAAGTAATTAGGAATGAAAATTAAATAAAAATAATAAACAACAATCTGATTTCACAGAGCTGTCGAAAATTCTGATGGCATTCATCACGGATTAAGTTTCCTAATATGCTCACCGCTAGAGCACTTTTTTATTTAGAACTACGTTACTGATTAACCAAAATTCTTTTTCAAGGTTTTAAAATAAAAAGATGAGTTGAAGCCAAAATTACGTCATGTTTCGTCGAGTGTTGAAAGAGAATTTTTTTCGAGAGAAATTTCACACAGATGAGAACATAATGGAACATAGTAAGCGCTACAATACAGATCAATCGAGCGCTAAAAATGAAATCACTATAGAAAAAAGAAAGTAATTTTAAATAGACTTGACTTTGAATTTTTGGAAAATCTTATAGATTATTTGTATCTGAAAACATCTCACCCGCTTTGTTAGAGGAAGTTTTAAATAATTAAGAGCTGCTTTTACAATAAGCAGGGAACAAACAACGATTTATTCATATTTTCGACAAAGCGGAACAAGTGTAACAGGTGAAATTTCATATTTTCGCGGTTACTCTAAATTTTATATTAATTAATTTCTTTCTTATCGCAGATCCTATCCATATTTTTATTGCTAGCTATAGTTTTCAACAATTAACAAGTACTATTTACCTTCAGTAATTAGTAAAAATTTTATGTTCGACTGTGTTAAACTGATACAATTCAACGCACCAGACAGGGTCCTTTTGTTATTTGTTGGGTTATAACGGAGTTCACATATGTCGAATGTACTTAACTCTCGATTCAACTTCGTCATATATCGGTTCAACTTTATTGTATTTAGTTTTAATTTCAAAAATCAAAAACAATACGTAAATTATGATCGCATGTCTTTAAATCCGGACAACAATACCACCGTACGTTCATTTTCCCTTCTGAAAGCTATGTTTGGAAGGATGTGCATTAAACGTGAAAGTACAGGTCCGCTGTTCTCTTTTCACAACTAACCGTTTAATCATGCCTTATTAACCCTTTAATTTCTGAAGACGGAATTCTAAAGATGACAGCCGTTAGATTTGCTCCAGAGGCGTTGAGGGGTTTCCATCTGACAGTCCAAATGTCTGTTGTGTTGCTCAGAAAGAGTGCTTGAAAAAAATTCAAATTCCTACAATTTGAGATAGTACTGCAAATTTACATATATGGGTATGTCTTCCCTAGTTCCCTGTGTTTGCAGTTCTTCGCTAGAGGTCGTAGAGATTTCAGTATTTTTAAAACTCCGTGTTGTTCATCACTGTATGACAATTGTAAGAAAAATTTGCAGTTTTTTTCCCGATGTTACTATGCAAACCTGCAAAGCAATTTTCCCTGTGCTTGCAACAACATTTCTTCGCGGGAAGATCCATTTTTGAGAAGCAGTGTAACTTTCGTTTTCTGGGTTCGCTGACCGAAACGATAAGAGATTTCAGCTATATTTAATTTGTGGGATACTTTTGTATAATAGTAATTATTTTAAAAGAGAACCGGATGGAACTTTAGCTGGCCGCTGGACGAAATTTCATAGCGAGACCAGTTCATTGCAAGCCCTAGAAAATACATCTCATGTTTTAATAAATCTTTACGTGGAAAATTTCATAAACACGAAAACTATTATAAAGAAATAATGATTATCTCAAAGAAGTATTTGTTTTAAGCTTAAGAAAAAGACCTTGATATGGGTTGGAATTTCAGAGAGCAAAAAGTGTCAAAATATGCGATTTTCTTTCCGGGGATAAGGAGTTGAGGTTGAATTGTGATAGTTGTAAGAACTTCATCACGATATAAAAAAAATAACATAACTTCAGCTAATAGGTATAGTGAATATTTTTGCATAGAGAATAACAGGAATCCCTCTAAAATAAGTTCTTTCAAATACAGTCGAACTTGGTTAAGACGAGCTCGGGTATAACGAGGTCCCGGCTATAGCGAGTAAATGCCAGAAGAAGTTTGGTTTCGTATGCAATTAGTGTTAAATTATCCCGCTTGTTACGAGTATCAACTCTGTTATAGCGAGCAAATTTGCAAGACTTTCAGATTTATTTGTTTTTTACACCCAGTAAAGACAGCGCAGCATTGAAAGGTGGCCGTCTGTGTATCACCTGCTTCGAGAGAAAAGCGGGGAGTGTTTTATGACGTCTTGCATTTCAGCCCAAGGGTAAGTGGGGGCGGCATTTTGTGGGGGAAAGCTTCCCACCCTTTCGTTTGCCACTGTTTACGAGAGGGTTACTGGAATTCGCTTTCTCTCATTGGCTGCAATGGTCTAACCCCACGCATGTTTTCTTAGTGCATTCAGTATTTCAACTTCGCACGGGACATATCGTAACCTTTTTTTAATCAGAAAGTCTCACGTAGCCCTACTCTTGCGACATCACTTATGCTTTCCCTCTCCTTTTTTTATTAGGACTGATATTGAGAGCAAAATGGTTGGTGTTAAAAGAAAGGCTCTCTTCATCAGGGAGAAAATGGATATTACTCAGGAACTACAAGAAAAATTCAGCTGTTTGCAAAAAGTACGGGCTTTCCTCATCTACCGTATCTAAATTGTGGAAGAACAAAGATGCAGCTTTGTCAGCATTTGAAAACAACCTTACAGATTGCAAAACAAAAATGAAAAAGTGTGAAAAAAATGATATTAATGAAGCTTTACTTTGTTGGTTTAAAGTTCAACGTGGTGCTGGTTTTCCTATCAATGGACCGATTTTAAAAGTGCAAGCAGAAAAATTTGCAGTACAATTCGGTCATGAGAATTTTATATGCAGTAATGGGTGGCTTGATCGCTTCATGAACAGACACAATATTGTTTACGCAAAAATGTCAGGGGAATCAATGTCTGCGGATACGGAATCTGTAAGTCAATGGCTAAAAAGCGTTTGGCCCAGCTTCATTTCTGAATTCAGTGAGCAGAACATATTCAATGCTGATGAAACGGGCATTTTTACAAGGTAACCCCGACATGACTAACCTTTAAAGGCGAGAAATGCATTGGAGGTAAATTGGCAAAGGATCGGCTAACCGTTCTAATTTGTGCGAACATCGCAGGAAATGAAAAAAAGAAAATTATTGGTGATTGGCAAATCGTAAAAGCCTCGATGTTTTAATAATGTTCAGCATCTCCCGGTTGATTATAAAGCAAACAGAAAGGCGTGGATGACATCAGATATATTTACGGGAGAACTTCATAAATTAGATCGTGAACTACGAAAGAAAAACAGAAACATTTAGCTGTTAATAGACAACTGCCCAGCACATCCCAAAGTAGAAAACTTGACAAATATCAAAGTTGTGTTCCTACCACCAAACACAACATCAATTCTACAGCCTATGGACCAAGGGATTATTAGGAGCTTTAAGTGCCATTTTCGGTGATTTCTAACCGTACAATTAATCCACAAAATGGAGAAGTTAGAAATAAAGATTTCCGTATTGGATGCTGTTCGTCTTATGAGACAAGCTTGAGATAGTGTCACTCCGACAACCATTAAAAATTGTTATAGGGAGGCTGGTCTTCTAAAGGAGACTTTAGTAGAAAGCACTAAAATGATTGATGACGATGATCTCCCTTATCAGAATGGTTAAAAAGTAGTGATTTAAGCACCTTTAACAATTGCAATTCTCTTGATGATTGTATCTACATTGACGCTGCGGTCCTAACAACTGGAATTTTAACAGAGGAACAAATTGTGCAAGAAGTCATTGCGGTGAATGAAGAAACTGAAACCGACAGTGAAGGCGAAAACATTACAGAAACACAAGAAATTGTGACTTATAATCAAGCACAGGATGCTTTGGATGTTTTGACTAGATTTTATGAAATTAATTCTGGCAATGAGTGTGTGTTCAGTGCATTATCAGTTGTTAAGCGTAATCTGATGGATTTTCGGTTGAAGTCAAGGACAACGCAGCTAAAAATAACCAAATGTTTTCATACGAAATAAAAAGTATATGTGCTTTGGGCAGATAGTACTGTATGGTACAACAATTACAATACTGTATAGTACATATTTTATTTCATAAAGTACGTATGTAGTTTACATGTCCGTTATTCAAGAATTTCAACTTAATCTGCATCACATCGTGCGTACTTCCATATGTATGTACTACAGTATGTATAATGGTACGTATAGTTCTGTGTGTGTGTAGTACTGTACGTACTCTTTTTTCAAGAATTCCACAACTAACCTAAAAATTGTACGGTAATTTCAACTAAACGTAAGTATTATGTATTTCCAAACATTAAACATTGTATGTACTATACTTGATAACGAAATTTATTTTTTTAATGATTTCCTTGATATTTTGGGTCTTTCCCGGATTATTCGAGTAACTGATATAACGAGCAATTTGTTCGATCCCGAAGAGCTCGTCTTAACAGAGTTCGACTGTAGTTATTTTCCCTTGATACATGTTTAGAGATTGATTTTTGATGCGAGGTCGAGTAGCTGACGACGTAGTGACTTTTTTAACTTTTGCACGGACATATATACAAAAACAGACTTTTTTAAATTTCTAGTACTGTTCGAGTTCTGTCTTTCTGATTTTAACATTTTTTATAGTTTTTGTCCTGAGGCAGTACAATTTGCACTTCAGACTTCTAGCTAGAGAGTATGTTCACATTCTACGGTTTTGCTTTCGTATCACCCCAGACATTCTTCAGCTGGTGGAAACCTTGAACTAGTAACAGTGCTGCCGGCCGAACCCAAGATGATAGTAATTCAGTAAAAATACAATTCTGGACATAGCCGCTGACCAAAGCTGCACTAGCTTCCGCGGAAGACTGAATTCATTCATTCTTTAATTCTTTAAAGATGTCTAACAGCAGCGGTTTTCTTTTCTTCTTCTTTTTTTTTTTTTTGCCAACTGAAACTTATGAAGCAACACCCTTTGAGGAGGAAAACAAAGAAATTCACTGTTTTAAATTCGCGCAGACTTCTAACTCCAAAAAACACTGCCCCAAAACAAATAATCTACTATTACTACTTGTTACGTACGAACGCTGTTTTGACTGCAATCAGTTCCTCCAGAATGACGTCAAATGAAAGAGCCAATGAGAGCGTAGGTCGCTAATGGACCTAACCTTAAGAATTTCAACGCAGCAATAATTTTATTTAAATGCTGATCTTTTCCACATCTTCTGTGGGTTTTCGAGAATTAAGAGATAGTCCGCCGTTGCTTTGCTGTGTTGTGGAGTATTGAAACGTGATGTAGTGGACTTCGCTTTCTTCAGTTTAGGAGGATTTTTGATTCTGTTTCACGTCCGTTTTGTAAGAAGTCCAACAGATTCAGTATAAAAGCCAAGCTTTTAGTTTTATAGCCCCCGGAATTTAAGCAAGGGACGTAGGGAATAATGATCCCCATGTGTTCTCTACGTGGTAGCTGGTTGGTCTGGTTTATTGAGGTGGTGACGCCACATGTGCCAGGCTTTGGAGACAGACAGAGCATCCTACGTTAAGGGCAATTAAGTGCAATAACAGAGTGGCCTACCATAGGGCAAAAAACTAGCCCAGCAATGCCAAATTCAGCGTACCAGAACAAAAATATCTGAGTATCCAATTGAAGTCCGCGTCTACCATGCGCATAGAGTGTTGCCATCTCTTGAAAAGAAGCAATGGCTGAAAATTAAAAAAACGTTACAAACCGCATACACCCACCACGATTCTCGACGCGTGCCCTTAACCGAAAGGCGGTTTCTTAAACGTCATTCGGTAGCATATAATGGTCAAATGTAAATTTGTCATGAACTTTTACTCTTCTTCATTCCTTTATTTTTCATGACTAATCATTGATTTAAAATAAAGAATAAAAATATGCCAATCCCAGTAAAGGTTCAGAAATTAATTTTCTTAATTTAAACGGAAAACATTCTTCGTGGTTATTCTTAGATTATTGTGGGCTTTAGGTACGATTTGTGGAGCTTAGTCACCCCTTCCCCTAAAATGGTCTAGCGACACCTCTACACATATGTAAACATTTAGTTGTTGTAGTTGTTTTCTAATAAAAACCTATTTTCGGTGGAAAATGCTATTAAATGCTACTTTTGCTTGATGTTCTACACACAAAAATAAAAGGATCCCACAAAAATCTGGAAGCGTGATAAAAAATGCGTGCTAACTAATCCGTACAATTTCCAAAATTTGGTAAGTTTCAAAACTACCAGTTTCCATTAACGATACTCCTAAATATAACTTCCTTATAAATATAAAACTTTTAGAAAAATGAATATTCCATGTACAATTACTGGTGCAAAGTTATACCTATACACAGCCCTATTCCATTTACAAGCACAATAATGAAAAACTCAGCATCGTGTGCTCAAAAAGCTTTAGGTTAAAATGTCTCACGCCGCGTTTAAAACATAAATATAAATACGTATCGCTATATTTGACGATATCTCCCGTCGTAGGCACAAAAATGCATGTCTAAGAAATCGTTTCGAATTTTGTTTTTTCAAATCTAAGCAAAATGGCATTCTTTAGAAACTAATACTTTTGTCCCGTCTTTTCATAAGAGAACATAGCCTGTTCCGAGTCATCGTCCCACATGATTGCGCCATCTAGTGGCAAGTGACATTAATGTGCGTTTTTGTCTGGAGTTGTATGTACCACCTACTTGACTATCATACATGGTGGGCCACTATAAGGAACGACATTTTTCAGGTTTTTAAATTCTAGCGGTTAAAAGTTTATTGACATAAAAGAACGTTACTGAAGCCTAATTAACCTGATATCAATAAGTTCATTAAAATTAATGCCTCCAATAAAATTGATAAATTCATTAATAATTAATAGTTAATATATATCAAATACGTGGAGATAATGTAAATGGACGATGTCATCGCTCTGTCCACGTTATTTTATAAACAACGCATAGCAACTGAAAAGTTGTGTTCCGACACTCATGGGAACGAATCCCAGATCTCTCGATAACTAGTCGAGTGCGTTCCCATGGGTTCGTTCCCAGCAGTGTCGGGACACAATTTTTCAGTTGCTATGCGCTGTTTATAAAATAACGTGGACGGAGCGATGACATCGTCCGTTTTCATTAATAATTGTTTAGTGCAGGAAAGTGTTTACACACCAAACGTTAGCAACGTTGATTTATTAGCGTGATCAGTAGAACCTTTGGCTTTTACTCGAAACTCGTGTAATTGCTTCCCCCAACCCTCTTCATTGGTGAAAATGTTGCGAAGTCTTAACTCAATCTCTTTGGGTATATGTGTGTGCGAGTATGTGTGTCACCTCGACCTATATACTGTAGTTATATTTTTGAGGGAAATGGTGTATGCAGCTGCTAATCTTTAGGTTACACCACGCTTTTTGTGTCGCCATCAAATGGCATTCAATGTCTCACAAGGAATTCCGAGACTAATCTTATGATATCCGTGGCTCACAGCAGCCTTTTGACCTTCTGTCAATTATATATCCAGGACAACAACTGGCAACTTAGGTGCTTAAGTTCCAAAGTGCTGCATGAGTCCTTCGGATAAAGTTTCCGGCGGGTTTGTTTAGGTATTAAATCGCGGTTCTCCGTGTTTCACGACGCGATTGCTTTTTAGCACGTCTCTTGTAAAAAAAGATCGTGCTTATGTTATCGGTTTGTCCGTCAGTCCGTCCGTCCGTCTGTACCCACGGTATCTCTGCAACTATCAGTCCGATTTAAAAAAAAAATTTGCATTCGAAAGCTTTAAATATATAAATGATGATCCTTCATTTCGGTTTTTTTTACGATGTACAATTTCGCCGCTAGAGGGCGTTAATGCAGATGATGTCGAATTCAAAAATACGTTTTATTCCACATATTTGT
Source organism: Macrothele yani (assembly GCA_039090855.1). Classification (NCBI taxonomy): domain Eukaryota; kingdom Metazoa; phylum Arthropoda; class Arachnida; order Araneae; family Macrothelidae; genus Macrothele; species Macrothele yani. Next base: position 76,433,708 of record CM077017.1, on the reverse strand, counting down.
TTTAAACACCCGATTGAAAAAATCTTTTATCTTTCGATTCCATTTATGTTGAAGAGTAATTTGGATATAATTTCTTTTTCAAATTACGCATAGACTTTCCGCTAGGGGCGTAAAAATCAACTGCATTTTTTTCGATAACTCTTCTTCTTAAACTCCGATTTGAAATTTTTTTCAGCGGATGCATCTCCTGATGCACAATCTTTTGCATATAATTTCGAATTTTTGGTAAAGAATACTTTGGCCACCAGGGGGCGTAAGTGTAAATATTCGCTTCTGATGTATTTGCCATAAATTCTAAGCATCTAAAATATCGATTGAAGAAATTCTTTCGTGGACTGATGCCACTAACATCGATAAACCTTTTCGGAATATTTTCTTCCTAAAATATTCCACAGTTTCTCCGCCAGGGGGCGTAGATGTATATCATATTTTTGTCAATATCTCGACTTCTGTAAGTCCGATTTATTTGAAAAATTCCTTCTTTGTTGGATAGTGTTTTCCGTTTGACATGTTCCTCATATAATTTCAAAATTTTTCAAGTAATTCATAGACTTTCCGCTACTCGGGCGTAAAGGTAAATTGCGTATCCCCCTATATCTCTGCTTCTAAATCTCCGATCTGAAAACTTCTTTCTGCACTGGATACAGCTCCTGATGGGAAATCGTTTGCACATAGTTTCTAATTTTTATAAAAAAAATAGTTTGGCCACCAGGGGGCGTAAATCTTAATTTCCGCTTCTGTGTATTTGCAGCAAAATATGAGCTTCTAAATTCTCGATTGAAAAAAACGTCGTTTGTTGACCGATACTACTCATGTCGACAAACCTTTTAGGAAAATTTTCTTGAAAAAATGCTTGGTTTCTACGCCAGGGGGCGTAGGTGTATATCTTATTTTTGTCAATATCTCTACTTCTAAGAGTACGATTTGAAAAATTCCTTCTTTGTTGGATAGTGTTTCCGATGCAAAATGTTTTCCCTATAAATTCAAAATTTTCAAGTAAATCATAGACTTTCAGCTAGGGGGCACAAAGGTAAATTGTGTTTTCTGCGCTATTTCTGCTCCTAAAGCTCTGATTTGAAAATTTCTTCCTGTATTGCATACAAGACCTGATGAAAAATATTTTTCACATAATTTCTAATGTTTGGTAAAGAATGGTTAAGCCACCAGAGGTCATATGTGTTAATTTCTGCTTCTGAAGTATTTGTTGCAAAATCTGGGCCCCTGAAAACTGGACTAATTTTTTTCTTCGACCGATACCGCTTATACGGATAAACCTTTTGAGAATACTTTCTTCCTAAAATAATGGATGGTTTTCCCACCAGGGGACGTAAAGTCACATCCTATTTTTATCGATATCTCTGTTTCTAAGAGTTCGTAAGCTCACGATTCCGTTTGCAGCAATATCTGAGGGATTAAAAACCCGATTGAAAATCTTCTTCCTTTCGTCAGATCTATTGATTTCCATACCGGTTCCATTGACTTTGAATAGCTTTGATAAATTTAATTTGCCTCAGAACGGATTCAAAAGACGTGCTTATTACACCCGAAAATTCGGTGTCAACTTTCTTATTTTACCTTCTATCAGTTGTATCAGCAATTGTTTCCTCCTTGCACAATTTTCGATAATAACTTTCACGTATGATTATTCTGCTATCAAGACACTGTCGAGAAACGGCGCCTTCCATCAGCCAATGACATACGTTTGCCACAAGAGACATTGATTTCACATCGAAGAAGCAAGAAGAAAATTACGATTTCAGAGGCCTTTCGCATTCCATTGTACATATTTTACTCGTGTTCATTGAAATACTGTATTTTTCGGAATATAAGAGACCCACCCTTGTTTTTTGAGTAAATTTTAAAGAAAAAAATAAAGTGGTATTTCAAAGATTTTTATCAAGAAACATCCAGTTTTATGAGTAAATACAGTAGCTTACGAATCAACGAATGCTTCCGAATTGCGAAATTAGCAGTGCCATACGGTTATTGAGAAGCAACGTAAAGAAACGCCACTCACTTCATCAGCCAATGGGGTGCATATGCTACAGGATTTGCCCGTGATACGATATCTTCATACAGCCGTCGCTATTGGTACCGTATGAATGATGTAACAAAGAAAATAAGGTATCAAGTACAGCCTTGGTCGAAGTCTGTCAGCATTCTGTGGCATAATAACAATTTCGCGAAACGAGATTTTTTTCTTAACGAAAGCTCGCCAAGTGTCTTTCGAAATAAAAAATATCGTCACAGAATCGAACGGACCGACGCCTGCTCATTCCTGGCTAAGAGCTAGAAAGCGACACTATCGTATATGACGAGATCTTGCGTTGCAAGCTTCAAATAAAAGTACGTTCTCCCAGTTAAGGTGTACGTTTCGCGAATCAATATTAAGAATCACATTATTTATGTTACTGTGACTGAATGAGATTTTTCTGTTCGACTGAGAAAGTTTTGCGTAAACGGAAGAATTTGAATCAATAATAATGCACCCTCAGTTTGCTGGTGGATGTCTTGCGCGTGTGTTCTGATTTTTGGTTCTGAGATGCGGTTCTTTGCGTTCTTTTTCTATCACTTTGCTTTTTAAAAGAATTATAGTAGTCATTTTATGTGCGTTTCACATCGCTATGTACAACATATGAGATATGTCCCTCAACTACATTTTACATCTTAACTCAAGAACGCACCGCCAGGGACGCGCCAAGCGGGAGTTCAACGGGTGCAAAGCATCTGGGCGCGGGATACCGATGGCAGCAGGACGCCTCAATCAAATTTTACGGTTGATAAAGTAATATAAGTGACGTGGGAGAAGCTAAAACGTTTTATTTTTTTTTTTTTAATTTTTGTGAGAAGTCGTAATGCTACGTGCCACGTTTATTGTTTTAGAAAAAATGATTCGTTATATAATTCAATAGAAAACGACTTGAAATAAAAGGATAATTTTTATTGTTTTGTTCAGTAACGGATACCGCAGGAAAAAAACTAACAGTTATTTTCTACTTTTTTTAATATCATGCACATTTCAGCATTCATTGTTTGCGTGGCCAGCGCTATGACAGTGGTGCCGATATGAGCAGTGCATTTGCGCCGGTAGATAGCGTGCCATGTCAGAAAGCACGCAGTTATCGGCGGCACGTGGGAGTATGCTGTTTGCACGTGTGGAGGCAAGTTCACTACGTAGGGTCGTGACATCGATTCGTCCAAACAGGCACAGGAGGCAGTTATGAAATTTTTAACGGCAGAAGGCGTTAATGGAGCCGAAATTTATCGTCGTATGAAAGATGTGTTTGTCGAACAGTGTCAGTTACGGTGTGCAGTGTTCTGCTGGTGTAGTGAATTTCGTAAAGGACGTGTATGCATGGAGGACATGCTGAGACCTGGGCAAACACACGTGGCCATCACTATGGAATTGATTGCTGCCTTGGAAAACCTTGTGAAGGAGAATCGCCGAATCAAAACCAGCGAGCTTGCGGGAACATTTTCCGTGAGTAATGGAGCTATTAACACCATTCTCCATTGCCAATTGGGATACAGCAAGGTTTGCGCACAATGGGTCCCCAAGCATCTCCAGAAGGAGCAGAAGACTCGGCGATTGGGTGCTTGCCTGTAGCATCTGCATTGTTACCATTTGGAGGGGGGACAATTTCTTTCCAAGATTGTGGCCGAAGATGAAACTTGGTGCCACCACTTCAATCCGGCCATAAAACTGTTGAGTATAGAATGGTGGCATTTCAATTCTCCATGCCCATAAAAAAATCTCAGTCCTCCTTAAGAGCTGCAAAATCGATGCTCATGGGTTTGTTCGATGAGAATGGCCCTTTGCTGTCTGATTGACTGGACGTAGGCAATACTGTCAAAGCAACCACATAGTGCAATACGTTAGGCAACCTCAAAACGGCCATCCAGCGTAAGCGACCCGGTATGTTGCCAAATGAGGTTATTTTGCTGCATGACAATGCACGCCTGCATATGGCGATAGTGTGCCTAGATTTGTTGCTGAGCTTCCGCTGGGAAGTTCTCTACAATACCCCTACAGCCCTGACATGTCTCCTTGCGCCTACCACATCTTTGGGCCACTGAAAAAGCTCTCAAGGGCCGCCACGCCGGTTTGCTAACGACGCTGAGGTCCGGGACGTAGTTGAAGACTGGTTCCGCAGCCAATCGCAAACGTTCTTCGCTTAGGGTATCCATATTATCGTGCCGCGTTGGGACACTTGCTTGACCGACAAGGCGACTATGTATAGAGGGTATGTAGCCCATCTATCACTCTTACTTACTGTATGTTCACATTTTCCAACCTATAAACCGTTATGGCAAAAAACCGACAGTCTCAGTTTAATTTGGGCGACTCTTATAGATAGACAGATAGATAAAAGAGTTGATGTAGGTTGTTCTTAATTTCTTTAGGTTTTTGGGGGCTTAAGCCCCAAAGCCCTCTCCCGTGGGTGCGCCAGTGGCGTACTCAATGCTCTGAATGTCATCAGTTGCGCGGACTAATATCGCATTAGATCGGTTTCAGAACTTCGCGCACAGGACATTTCGTAAATGCCTACCAATATGAAATGAGATGTAAGTTTCAAGAAAATGCAGCGGTACATATAACTATGGGATTAGGGTTGCAGTTAAAATGCATTTATTTGCAACGTTCATTCATTATTTTACGCTTAGTTTTGGCTAAAAATGTCCCTACATTTCGGAATATTTACGTACTTTACGAATAAACAAAAACAAACCCACCCCGGTGCCCGAGTGATCAGACGTGCAGGTTTCTGGCTAATTGTTCTAGCATGTCCTAAATGACCCACGGGTGGTGTGTTTGTTTTACGGCGTTGGCTCTCTCTTCTACGCCCTGAATCATCAGTCTCAACTTATAAAAAATCATACGTACGGAAGATTACATATAGCCCTTAAGAGTTGCTCCCAGTGGTCGTAAAATCCAGATACAAAATAGAACATGCTAGTGATTTATCACTACATAGGAAAAAAGAAAGGCGCACTTTAGTTTCATTAATCAAATTTTGCACGTCGTGCATTGTTACAGAATTTGTTGATTACTGCTGCAAAATTTATTTTTAGCTCTAACAAAAGGACCCGGCGTTAACCAGGTTCAACAAAACATTCAGTGAATGAATAATTTCATTCATGTATCAATCTTCTTTTAACAAAACATTCATGAATCAATATTTTTTAACAAATCATTCATGAATCAGGTTTTTTTATTGGAGGTTTAACGACCACCGTGTGCAACTCAGTGGGCTATAAGCAGTAGCCCGTCCCTAATTTAGGGTCTCTGTTTCCAGGGAAGGAAGAGAGCCAGTGCCGTAAGACAAACACAACATCCATGCCTCACTGGGATCCCTTTCGGACGAATGATCAGAGGCTTAGACCACTGCACCACCGAGACGGCATGAATCAGCTTCAAAACATTCATGAATCAGCCTCGGAAATACACTTTTCCGCTGTTTTCTGAAAGTATGAGTAGAATATATTGCACGGAAACATTTAATTTAAATTGTTCCGATAATCAAAAGAAAGAAATTAAAAAAAGTATTGATAAAATTTATACTTGTGCCGGCAGAATTGGCTAAAACCCGCAGTTTTTATTTACTGTGAATATATGAAATCTCAAATTTCAGAAACATCTACATTTTTCTTTTGTGTTGTGGCCAGTTTTATATACAGTTCTTCTTAAGCGCAAGTAAGTTCATCCTGGAAAAGCCTCGGGGTTAACGCCGTTGAATGTTCTACCGTTCGGAGCCAAATGAAGAGGCTTCTATTTTAGCTAACTCTGACGAATTATCCTGTTCAGCAACTTTTAACGAATTATCCTGTGTCTTGTTGATACTCAAGGCGATTCTGAGAAAACCACCCGGGCGGCGCAGTGGTCTAAGAGCTGGCTTCTGACCACTCGTCCGAAATGGGTACGAGTTCGAATTCTGGTTAATCATGCATGGTGTGTTTGTCTTACGGTACTGGCTGTCTCCCTTCCCTGGAAGCAGTAGCCCTAAATCAGGGAGCGCCACTGCTTATAGCTCATCGAGTTCTCATGCACCTACAGTTTTCTGTTTGCTCATCAAAAAGTACAGAAAACTGTAGGCGTTTAAACTGAAATGGAAGGTGAGATCGGATGATTGGAACTCATGGAATAAACACAAGTCATCCTGCAGCATTCCAGTCACGATGGTAGCTTCGATGGCATTTGACACGAGTTTCTTGACAGAGAGTTGTGTTATATTGCACAATGTTGTCGGATCCAGACTGCGGCAGAATCAAATAAATGGATAGTCAGGATGAGGCAAGAAAATGCGCGAAAAAAGGAATGGCGGTGTTACGCTTCGAAGAAATGAAATGCGAAAAAATTGATATAATTTCTTATATCTATTTGACTCTTACTGAAATATATTTCGTCTGCAAAAAAAATCGCATGGCGTTTTTTTTAAAATAGTTGATAGCGCTTTTTAAAAAAAAGTATATATAGCTTGTAATGACACATGTAGAGCCAAAGTATGAAACGTAAACGAACCCGTCGGCTACTAAGACGGAAGGACAAACGCAATACTTCGGAAGTCTAATACAATAAACAGCAAGATTGAATTTCAAACTGTAAATCGGGCACGTTATGTCGAATTCCATACAACGGTTGAAGAGACCCTGTCAAAATCTTCCCATTGAAACAGTTTGTAACTATATGGTAACCATGGAAACACGCGGAACGTCGCGTCTAAAAAGTAAACAAATCTGCTGCCAACTGCAGCACAAGGATACACGCAGGCAACACTTCAAAAGCGCTGCGCAAGTATTTTGGCAGAAGCCAATAATATTGTTGCTTCTATCACGTTTGGCGTGAGGTTTTCGCAATTTACACAACAGTGAAATGAAATACTATTGCGTTTATACAAAGTATAACGAAACATTGCTGCGCAAGAGTGTAATACAAAATGTTACGCAAAAAGGAAATGAACTATTGGGTGATGTTAAGGCTCAGCAAACCACAAGATTGAACCCTAAAAATGCCTGAAAGCTTTAAAAACTAATTAAATTAAGATTTTTCAAATTTGAACTCCAAAAAATGACTCTGAGGTGCACACGCTTGCATGCTTCTGAAGGTTTCTGCCATATTTCAAACTTTTACGTTCAGTAGCTTCATCTGTAGGCAACATTTCCTATATATATCACAGTGTATGTATAGACAGTGACATATATATGAAAGGAAATCCTTAAAGCATTTTTTAAGTATTAAGAAAAATAAGACTCAAAGGGAAACATTACACCTAAGAAATATTTTAGAATTTCATGTTGAATATTAAACCAGTGAAAATGAACTTAATAAAGTGACTTAAATTAAAACATAACTTCTAGTTTATTGTTACCAAAATTATGTTTAGATTTTACATCAACTGTTGAACCGCCCTTCAAACTGGAATGAGTTAATCTCTTGTGATGACTATGGCTCGAACAGCTGCAGTCGTACTTTACGTCGCAGAATATTCAAAGGGCGGTTGCCATTAGTGTTACAGAGTTGTTCCATGGGGTGCTTTGTTCTTTGAAGATCAAGCTAACAAAGAAGCTTTGCCGGTAGGATGTCCAGTCTAGTTCCAAGATCCTCATTCGTTCACGTGCTTTTCAAAATTCAAAGCAGTATTTCGCTTTGGTTATGTTGGTTATGAGTGCTACCAGTGTTGACTTTTATTTCCTAAATGTTTTTCGTAAGTTTAACAGAGAATGTTCTTCGAGAATTTCCGGTACTACACTCTTTGAAAAAAAAAAAAAAAAAGAAACCGAAGCACCTAGAAGGAAGGATCACCCGAACCATCCAATCAAGATGAAAATTACTGTGTGCAATCTATATATATATAAATGTTAAGTTGGTTTGCGTACGCTTCAAAAACTCAAAAAGTTTTGCACCGATTGAGCTCAATTTTCACACGATATACAACCCGCTTCAAAGATTGTTTTTATCTATTTTTCGCGTCAGTAACATACCCGCGATCGCGAGAAAACAGCTTTTTCCTTCGACCATATATACTAATGGACTGCGCACTGGCAATAGCTGCATCAGAGCGTAATAAATGTATTCACGAATGAAAAGTCGTAATGGAATTCTAAAAAGAAACTCCTAAAATTCATGATGAGCACAGCACGAGTTAACCATCTTTTTGCCTGAAGTCACGTGATTTCGTGGCTTGCGATGTTGGAGCCAGAAATTTTGATGCCATGCGCAGTCTATCAGTATATATGGTCGAAGGCTTTTTCAACGGTCAGCTGTGTACCAGCAAACGCGCCATCTGCCAGAAGCGAGGGGAACACTCTCCATACTAGGTGATCGTGTTGTTTTTATCTATTTTTCGCGTCAGTTACATACCCGCGACCGCGAGAAAACAGCTTTTTCAACGGTCAGCTGTGTACCAGCAAACGCGCCATCTGCTGGAAGCGAGGGGAACACTCTCCATACCAGGTGATCGTGTCGTGATTGAGCTGCGCCGGTCGCCAAATCGTAAGTAGAGGTTATGTTTTGTCTTTTATCTCTCATGGTTTTCAACCTAGAGCTGTGAGAGCCATAAGAGGTTATTATCTTATCCCTTCCTTCTGTTCCAGTGAAAACCGAAATAATGCCTCGCAAAAAAAACGAATTTGGGTCGTCGCACTCGCCACACAGAAGGATCGAGAAGACGGCTTTCGAATATGACTGAGGAAGAGCGGGCATACGTACGAGAGAGGAACAGACTAAGCACCATCCAGATGCGTAACACGGAACCAGCAGAAAGACGAGCAGCCAGGCTTGAGGATGCACGATTGCCAGCACGGCAGTCGCGTTCTGCAGCAAAAGATTTGGTTCGTTCTCAACGAAATGAACGCGAGGCGTCGAGGATAGCTGAAACACGTACCCAAAGAACAGCAGATCTGATTCTGCAATACAATCGTCTTGCATTCCGGTACAATCCAGTTGTTGATTATAGTTCAAGTACGCATGTTGTCATTGGCCAGATGAGTCATGTCTGTACCTACTGCCAGGCTCTAAAGTTCAATAATGAAACGAATGGGATGTGTTGCGCTGGCGGAAAAATTAAATTGCCTCAACTTGAAGCACCACCAGAGCCGTTGAAAACTGTACTTGCTGGATCTACCGCTGAATCGAAGCATTTCCTATCGAACATCAGGAAATATAACTCTTGCTTCCAAATGACGTCATTTGGTGAGGAAATTGTGACTGCTCAATTCATGCCAACTTTTAAAATCACAGGACAGATATATCACAAAGCTGGCTCCCTGCTCCGGTTCCGAGATAGAAACCATAAATTCCTTCAAATTTACTTCATCGGTGATGATAGAGATGAAGTCGATGCACATTGTGGAATGCATACCTCGCTAAGAAGATCCATCATTTCGCAACTACAGGAGCTCCTTCACGAAAAGAACAATTTGGTGCGTTTGTTCAAAACGGCAATGGATATGATGCCATCAGATACCCACAAGATTGTCATTCACGCCGACAAAACGCCCGCTGGAGAACATGTCCGAAGATATAATGCTCCAACTATAGACGAAGTAGCAATTATCATAGTCGGAGATCAGTTCCAACCTAGAGATATTGTTCTCCATCGAAGAAACGACCATTTGATAAACGTCGCAGAAACTCACCGTTGTTACGATGCTTTGCAATATCCAGTTATCTTCTGGGATGGTGCCGATGGATATCATTTCAATGTGAAGATGATAAACCCAGTGAATGGTGCAGAAATTAATAAAAAGTGCAGCGCAATGAACTTTTACGCCTACCGCTTAATGATTCGGAGGAACGAGGACAATTATATTTTGAAATGCCGTCAGTTGTTTCGCCAGTACATTGTGGATATGTATGCAAAAATTGAAACGGAACGTTTGCTATTTCTTCGTTTGAATCAGACCAAACTCCGCTCCGAAGAATACATTCATTTGCGAGATGCAGTTGTGAATGACGGTAATACAACCAACGTTGGAAAGCTTACTATTTTGCCATTTTCATACATAGGCAGTCCACGTCACATGCAGGAATATGCTCAAGATTCAATGGCATATGTTCGTCATTACGGGCGTCCAGACTTATTTATCACCTTCACATGCAATCCAGCTTGGGACGAGATACAGCAGCTGTTACTTCCTGGGTAATCACCCGTGGATAGGCATGACATCACAGCACGTGTTTTCAGACAAAAGCTTAAGTCGCTGATGGATTTCATTGTGAAACATGAAGTGTTTGGATCTGTGCGCTGCTGGATGTATTCAGTAGAATGGCAAAAGAGAGGATTGCCACATGCGCATATACTAATCTGGCTATACGATAAAATAACTTCAGACGAAATCGACGATGTGATATGCGCTGAGATTCCACGGACCGACGTCGATAAGGATTTGCATGCAGTTGTTATCAAAAACATGATACATGGACCATGCGGTACACTAAATCCGAATTCACCATGCATGGTAGACGGGAAATGTTCTAAGCAATATCCTCGAGCATTCGCAGCCAACACAGTAACAGGAGCCGATGGATATCCTCAGTATAGGAGAGGATCAACTGAAGATGGCGGGAATTCGGCAACTATACACATGCGAAATGGTGATATTGATGTAGACAACCGTTGGGTGGTCCCATATTCGCCTCTGTTGTCAAAAACATACAAGCGCACATAAACGTAGAATATTGCAATTCGGTCAAATCGATTAAATACATCTGTAAGTATGTGAATAAAGGCAGCGATATGGCAGTTTTTGGTGTGCAACCAGAAAATAGTGACAGAAATGCAGTACGAGTTGTCAATGAAATTGCACAATACCAGGCTGGAAGATACATAAGCAGCAATGAGGCTGCATGGCGAATTTTTTCATTTCCCATGCATGAACGCAATCCAGCTGTAGTTCACTTAGCAGTACATTTAGAGAATGGACAGCGTGTTTGTTTCACAGATACAAATGTGCAACAAAGAGCCCTTAATCCACCTGGTACAACTCTGACTGCTTTCTTCACCTTATGTCAGGAAGACGCTTTCGCCAGAACACTGATGTACACAGAAGTGCCCTCTTATTACACGTGGAATGTAACTAAAAAAGCATTCGTACGACGCAGACGAGGGGAGCCAGTTGACTGTCAACCTGGCATTTTCAGAGAAAATAGAATTGGTAGACTTTATACAGTGCATCCTAATCAAGATGAATGTTTTTTCCTTCGCATGCTGTTGGTAAATGTGCCTGGTCCTAGATCTTTCCAGCAATTGAAAATTGTTGACGGCGTCACATATGCCACTTTCCGCAGTGCGTGTCAAGCTCTTAATTTATTAGAAAACGACCAACAGTATGATATATGTATTAGTGACGCGTGCAACACTGCACATCCAAACCAAATTCGAGCACTGATCGCAATTATATTGACCGCTTGCTTCCCTTCATCTCCCACAGAGTTATGGGAAAGATATCGATCGCATATGGCTGAGGATATTTTGCATAGAGTACGCCTAGAAAATGCCAATATGACCATGGAATTTACAGAAGGCATTTACAACGAAACATTGATAAATATTGAAGACAAGTGCTTAGCTATTGCAAATAAAGTTCTTAGTCAATTGGGAATGCCAGCACCCAACCGAACTACGACTTCTTCATTTGATGTGGATTTGCGCCGTTCACAGAGTTACAAAACCGGTGATCTCCAGTCATATGTATAATCAAACATTCCCAAATTAACGTGTGAACAGAAGGGCATTTATGATTGCATAATGCAAATGATAAATGACGGAGTTGGGGGGCCTTCTTCTTGGATGCACCAGGAGGAACTGGGAAAACATTCCTTATCAGATTGATTCTGCCAACGGTTCGATCAAAAAATGACATAGCCTTAGCCCTCGCTTCGTCTGGAATAGCTGCGACATTGTTACCAGGTGGAAGGACTGCTCATTCAGCTCTGAAGTTGACATTAAACATGCGAATCATCGAGACTCCCACGTGCAATATTTCCAAAGCATCCGGTATGGGAAAAGTATTACAAAAATGTAAACTCATTGTTTGGGATGAATGCACAATGGCACATAAAAAATCGCTTGAAGCTCTTGATCGATCGTTGCGAGATTTGCGTTTAAACGTTCAACCATTCGGGAATGCATTGATATTGCTCGCAGGAGATTTTAGGCAACATTGCCTGTAATTTCTCGATCGACACCAGCGGACGAAATAAATGCTTGCCTGAAATATTCAACATTGTGGCGACACGTACGTACATTGCAGTTGACTACGAATATGCGTGTCCAGCTGCAGAACGATCAATCAGCCGAGGTATTCTCACGACAGTTACTGGACATTGGGAACGGACAACTGCCAGTCGATGAGACGTCAAGACGAATATCATTTCCTGATAATTTTTGTAATTAGTAACATCGAAAGAAGAACTGATCGAAAAAGTATTTCCTAATATTCAAATTAATTATAAGAATCACGATTGGCTCAGTTAACGAGCTATCCTTGCCGCGAAGAATAAAGATGTCAATCAAATTAATAATGTTATTCAATCCAGCATTCAAAGTTAGGAAATTACATACAAGTCGATAGATACAGTTGTGGAAGCAGATGAAGTAGTTAATTATCCAACGGAATTTTTGAACTCACTTGATCTGCCAGGGATGCCACCACACATATTAAAATTGAAAATAGGTGTGCCAATTATCATGTTGCGGAATATTAATCAGCCAAAACTCTGCATCGGCACGCGACTCGCAGTTAAAAAACTGATGAAAAATGTAGTGGAAGCAACGATTTTAACGGGGCCTTTCGAAGGTGAAGATGTCCTCATCCCTCGAATTCCCATGATCACGACCGATACAATATTTTAATTTAAAAGATTGCAATTCCCAATTTGATTGGCGTTCACAATCACAATCAATAAAGCTCAAGGTCAATCTTTAGAATTGTGTGGTTTGGATTTAGATGCGGATTGCTTCTCACATGGACAACTGTATGTTGCGTGTTCCTGTGTCGGCAAACCAGATAGCCTTTATATCTACGCAGAGAATAGAAAAACAAAAAAAAATGTATACCCACAAGAATTGCAAAATTAAACTTCTATGAAACGTATGCTTTGTTTTGTTCCTCATTTCTCATCCATGCAACCACAATGTGTCACAGCTACGCGTGGCCGGGTATAGCTAGTGTACATATATAGGAACAAAAATTATTGCAATTCCAGAGCAGTTGGGGAATTTCTTCGGATAAAACAGCTACACGAGTGGAACAAGTTAGTAATCTATAGCGCCATATCTGGCTTGGATACAAGCAATTACCCGGCGTGGCATAGACGCATACTGTTCACAGATACTGTCCTGAGGTATAACATGCCTGATGGTGTCCAAATTGTCGGCCAGTTCGCCGGCATTTCGGGATGGGTGTACGTGGCTTCCCATCATGTCCCAAACATGTTCGATCGGTCAAAGGTCGGAGGACCGGGCTGGCCATGGAAAGGAGTCAACACTACGGAGTCGCCTCTGGGAAAACCGTGCCGTGTCTGGCCGGGCATCTGCTGAAACGTTCCTCGATGCTGCTGCGTTGGAATGGCAAAACAGAAGGTCGTAGAATGTTATCGACGTACCGTTGAGCCGTGAGGGTGCTACGGAGGACAAAAAGAGTGACCTGCTATCGTAGTAATTGTCTCCCTAGGCAGTCACTCCCGGTGTGTAAGCCATGTGACGTTCCACAGTAAAAGCAGGATCCGTGCGCTGGCTGGCTCATCTCCAGACATGTACGAGGTGGTCATTGGGAACAAGTGCAGACCGTGGCTCATCACTGAAGACAGCACGACGCAACTGGACACTATCCCACGTTGTCGGGTTCGACACCACTGCAACCGCTGCCGGCGATGCTCTGTGGTCAGTGTTAAGTGGAGGAGTGGCTTCCTCGAATGTAGTCCCCGTGTGGTAAGTCGTCTGGCAACGTCTCTAATTGCCACTTTCATACCTGTAAACGACACATTATGGCTACGAATGGTTGAGGGCGACGAATTCGGTTCTGTTCTTGTGGTTCTCACAATCTCTCGATCCTCGCGTTCTGTTGTTGCACTCGACCGTATACTTCCCGTGTGCCGCAGGTATGTGCCCTTATCGACCCATTGGCGCCAACTTCGTCCGATTGCCGTGTCTCGGCTACCCAAATGCCTGAGGATACGGAGACTTGATCAACCGGCCTCTCTCAACCGAAATATACGTCCCCTCTCAAACTCGTTGAAGTGCTGGTATTGTGCAGGAGTCCGACGTCGAAGCATTCTCTCAATCCGTGGAAGTAAATGCAACCACAATCAGCAGTCACAAATGTCCCTGAGTGCGAGCTTTGCTTTTAATATATTCTTTCCGATGCGCGGTTCCCATGTGCTGTAGCGAGCCACTCTTTCGTCATTGGTCGTTACTTTCTGATCTTTTGCATATTCGGCCTTGAGGTACTAGCCCGAATATGCAAAAGAGGAGAAACTATCACGAATATGCAAAAGAGGAGATACTATCACGAATATGCTAGTTTCATCAAGATCTTACGATTTTTTGGAGTGCTTTATTTTATTCTTTTTGCTTTTTGCTTTTTGGCAAAGAGTGTGTTTATATATATATAATTATATATTGAGGATCTCAGGAACTACAGACCTATCTTCCTCCTATCAGTTATTTATAGAATTGTCACTAAAGTTCTTTTACACCGCTTGAAGCTGACACTGGACATGGCTCAACCGATAGAACAAGCTCGATTTAGGAGTGGCTACAGAACTATTGATCATATTCACGTACTGAGAGAACTAAGTGAAAGAGCGAGAGAATATGAACTTCCGTTACGCATTTTTTTTATCGATTATGAAAAGGCCTTTAATTCGGTGAAACCAATAGCAGTTATAATGGCTTTGAAATTCTGCGGTATTGAAGATGCATACATTAATATTATTAATAACATCAATGAAAATGCAAGTGCAAAGATTCGGCTATTTGAGAATACAGCACCCATAAAAATTGGAAAAGGAGTGAGACAAGGTAACATTATATCTCCCAAAATCTTTAATGCCACATTGGAAAATGTATTTCAATCACTGAACTTGAAAAACAAAGGGATAAAGATTAATGGAGATTATCTAACTCACCTTCGTTTTGCTGATGACATAGTAATTTTTGCAAGTACCCCATCAGAGCTGCAGAGTATGAACCCGGAACTTGCTGATGAGAGTAATGAAGTGAAAGGAAAAATGAACTTTCAGAAGACAAAAGTGATGTAGATTGTGAAATGCTTTTACAAGAAATGAAGATTTATGGATTGATGGGGAAAAGCTGGAGATAACCAATACCTACACCTATCTTTGACAGCAGATATCATGTGAGGGTCGCATTGATGAAGAAATTAATCGGCGTATAAAACATGCCTCGAGAGCTTTTGGAAGAAACAGCACAATTTTCAAGAGCAATATGCCATTATGTCTTAAAAGAAAAGTGTTTGATCAATGCATCCTTCCAGTGCTTACGTATGGTGCAGAGACGTGGACCTTAACTAAAAGAGACATACAAAGGCTGCAGACAACTCAAAGCGGCATGGAGAGGTGCATGCTTGGTGTAACCAGGAGAGATAAGAAGAGGAACTCGTGGATCCGAAAAATGACAAGAGTGGAAGACATCATGATCGGAGTTAAATCCCTGAAATGGCAATGGGCTGGACATACATCCAGAAGGACAGATCATCGATGGACAGCCGAAATTTTAGATTGGATTCCAAGGGACAGGAAAAGACCCAGAAGAAGACCACATGGGAGATGGGTGGATGAAATTCGAAAGTATGCAGGCGTGACATGGAGGAGACTGGCACAAGACAGACCGTTGTGGAGGAAACTTGGGGAGACCTTCGTCCAGCAGTGGATTGATGATGGTTGACAATGATGATGATGATGATATATATATATGTAAGGTCAGGTGATGCGTAACATCACAGCCTCTCCTTGACAAATGTCAACCCCGCCTTCTCGTGGTACATCCTGTTCCCACTAAAGGGGCTCTGACGACCGCCAATAGCGGTATAACTATACCATCGGGATTAGAGGAAATGCTATCCCACACTCAAAAACCCGCTTGGCCAGCGTGGTGAGTTATGGCCAAACCCCTCCAAAATGACTCCACAACTTAAATCTTGGCCCTCAGTCTCCGGCAGCTTTAATGTACCTGGCCAAGGCAGCGGCCAGTGCGACATGAAGGCAGAGGGTGCTAAGAATTCCCGGCGGACCGGACTGGGCTGCCATCTGATGCTGACCTTGGCTACGTACAACGGACGCTCCCTATCTTCTGATTCAAGGCTTCTTGAATTGGAAGAGGAACTACAAAGGATCAAGTAGGACATCGTCGGGCTAAGTGAGGTAAGGAGAAAAGGAGAAGATCTCATTGAACTGAAAAGTAGACATCTCTTCTACTATCGTGGGACAGATACTGCCAGAACTAGTGGTGTTGGATTTATAATAAACAAGAAACTGAAGGATAAAGTTGTAGAAGTTGAAAGTTCCTCTGACAGAGCTGCACGACTCGTTATCCAACTCTCGAGAAGATACCAGGCTCAGATTATTCAAACTTATGCACCCACCACAAGTCATGCTGAAGAACAAATTGAAGAATTTTATGAGGAAATTCGTGATCTAAATAATAAAGGTAAGCAGCACTTGAAGATAATTATGGGAGATTTCAATGCAAAAATAGGGCAACGGCAACAGAATGAAACTTCAGTAGGTAAATTCGGTCACGGCAACAGAAACCAGCGTGGAAATACTCTCGTAGAGTTTGCAGAGGCAGAATTGTTTTTCATCTTAAACTCCTTTTTCAACAAAAAGCCACACAGGAAATAGACATGGAGACATCCAAATGGGACGACAAGTGAAATTAATTTTATTATGTGTAACAAAAAATTCGTCATAGAAGACTGCAGTGTGCTAAACAAGTTCAACACAGGCAGTGACCATAGATTGGTGAGATGTAAGGTGCACCTCAACACTAAACTCGAACGTAGCAAGCTCATAAGACAAACAAAATGTATTGACATAACCAACCTTAAAAAACACCATAATACCTTCAAATTGGAACTGAAGAACAGATTCTCTGCTTTAGAAGGCCTAACATCGGAAGAAGTGGATATTTCTGAAGTTAACAGAAAAGTAACCAAAGCTCTTATGGAAACAGCAACAAAATTAGCTGGGTCTAAGAACAAATTGCATGTGAACAAATTTTCAGGAAAAACCAAAATGTTGATGCAAAAAAGAAGAGTGATGAGGACAACTAAAGAAGATGTGACTTCCAAAGTGGAATATATAGAGCTATGCAAGACAGTACGAAAAAGTATCACTGAAGACGTAAGGAAATTCAACTGTGAACTAGTAAGGAAAGCAATTGAAAACAACCAAAGCCTAAAGATAGCAAAGAGACATCTCAGTAAGAGAAGAAAACAGATTATGGCACTGAGAAAAGAAGATGGTTCTGTAACAAGAAATAGAGGCGAAATTTTGACAAGAGTGAAAGATTTCTACTCCAAATTATATGAAAGGGATGATACATGTACTCCAGACATCATGAAAGGTACCAGTACCAGAGTTCTTCCAGTCCTTCCAGCAGAAGTTGCACATGCAATCAGGAACATGAAGCGGGGAAAAGCTCCAGGAGAAGATGGAATTACTGTAGACATCATACAAGAAGCAAGTGGAGAAATCGAAACAGTACTCGCCCAAATTTTCACTCGATGCCTTAATGAAGGGAAAATTCCTGAGGATTGGAACAACGCTAGAATGATCTTGCTACATAAAAAAGGTGGCATTGAGGATCTCAGGAACTACAGACCTATCAGCCTCCTATCAGTGGTTTATAAAATCTTCACTAAAGTTCTTTCACACCGCTTGAAGGTGACACTGGACATGGCTCAACCGAGAGAACAAGCTGGATTCAGGAGTGGCTACAGCACAATAGATCATATCCACGTACTGAGAGAACTAATTGAAAGAGCGAGGGAATATGAACTTCCATTGTGCACGGCTTTTATCGATTATGAAAAAGCCTTTGATTCGGTGAAACCATCAGCAGTTGCAATGGCTCTGAAATCCTGCGGTATTGAAGATGCATACATTAATATTATTAATAACATCTATGAAAATGTAAGTGCAAAGATTCGGCTGTTTGAAAATACAACACACATTAAAATTGGAAAAGGAGTGAGACAAGGTGACACCATATCTCCGAAGCTCTTTAATGCCACATTGGAAAATGTCTTTCAATCACTGAACTGGGAAAACAAAGGGATAAAAATTAATGGAGATTATCTAACCCACCTTCGTTTTGCTGATGACATAGTCATTTTTGCAACTACCCCATCAGAGATACAGAGTATAATCCAGGAACTTGCTGACAAGAGGAAAGAAGTGGGATTAAAAATGAACTTTCAGAAGACAAAAGTGATGTACAATGCTTTTACAAGAAATGAAGATTTATCGATTGATGGAGAAAAGCTGGAGATAACAGACACGTACGTTTATCTTGGACAGCAGATATCAAGTGAGGGTCACATTGGTGAAGAAATTAATCGGCGTACAAAACTTGCCTGGAGAGCTTTTGGAAGAAACAGTACAATTTTCAAGAGCAATATGCCATTATGTCTTAAAAGAAAAGTGTTTGATCAATGCATCCTTCCAGTGCTTACGTATGGTGCAGAGACGTGGACCTTAGCTAAAAGAGACATACAAAGGCTGCAGACAACTCAAAGTAGCATGGAGAGGTGCATACTTGGTGTAACCAGGAGAGATAAGAAGAGGAACACGTGGATCCGAAAAATGACAAGAGTGGAAGACATCATCATCAGAGTTAAATCCCTGAAATGGCAATGGGCTGGACATACTGCCAGAAGAACAGACCATCGATGGACAGCCGAAATTTTAGATTGGATTCCAAGGGACAGGAAAAGACCCAGAAGAAGGCCACATGGAAGATGGGTGGATGAAATTCGAAAGTATGCGTGAGTGACATGGAGGAGACTGGCACAAGACAGACCGTTGTGGAGGAAACTTGGGGAGACCTTCGTCCAGCAGTGGATTGATAATGGTTGACAATGATGATGATGATGATGATATATATATATATATATATATATATATATATATACACTGTCGGAAAGTAAAAAAAGAACACCAAGAAGGAGCCGTCTGACACCATCGAAATGTATACACCATAATAACGGAATACAGAGGATAACGTGATCAAAACATTATGGCAGAATACAGATATATTTGCTGGTAGACTGCAAAATAACATTTCCATGTAACATGTCACACTGTGCAATTCTGGCATGGAGTCTGTTGTACAGATGGATGATGTAAGTTTGGGGTATTGAGTTCCGAGCATCCTCAACCTGGACTCATAAATCGGGGATGATCGTGGCTGGCCGTGGAGACCGGATAAGTCGTTGTCCCATAAAGTCCCACACGTGCTTAATGGGGGACAAATCCGGTGAACGTGCAGGCCATGGAATTTGTCTCACACCCTGAAGTGCATGTTGCGTTGCACGTGCCGTGTGTGGGCGTGCGTTATCTTGCTGGAAAACACCACGATGGATCCACCTTACAAATGGCACAACAACGGGCTGAATGATGTTGTTGATGTAGGAGGTGCCGTTTAACGTACCCGGTACAAACACTAGATGTGTACGGGAGTGATAGATGATCGCTCCCTACCCCAGGAGACCAGGTGTAGGCTCTGTGTGTCGCTGGCGGATGGAAGAAGGGTGGAGACGCTCTCCTGTGCGTCTGCGAACACGCATACGGATATCGGAGGCTCCCAAGCAGAATCTGCTTTCATCGCTGAACACGACAGATCGCCATTGCGTTCTCCAGTGCAGACGTTGGGCTAGAGTCAGAGGTACACATGCCAGAGGCACACGTGCACGTAGTCCTGCATCCAGTAAACGGTTGCGGATTGTTCGCACAGTCACCTCAGTTGCAACGGCAGCTCGGATTTTCGTCGCAGTGGATGTTCTGCTTGACAACGCCGCTCTTCTTGTGCATCGTTCGGTCCGCTCATCAGTCCGTCTGTGACTCCTGGTCCCACGTCTTCTCGTGTTGGAATGTTCCTCGGACCATCTACGCCACCATCGTACCACCACCGATACTTACCGTCCAATTCGCTCCGCAATACGAAGATACGACCACCCAGCCTCGCGGAGTCCGACTAGACGACTAACTCAAAGTCCGATAACTGCTGAAATCGTACACGTCTTCCATGTCCAGGCATTGCAGCTTCTTCAGGGTCTTCGCACGTGTCCGTACACCGACGACTGATTACATTAACTTCGCCGTACTGTTTAAATACCACCGACGATAATTTGCATAACATGCCGTGCTGTGGCGTAAGCGCTCACCAGTTGGTCCCGAAATTAACATCACACCTACGTAAACTCGACCCATTAACATATGTAAATTTCATGATCGTCGCCAATTCCTTCTTGGTGTTCTTTTTTCACTTTCCACCAGTGTATATAGGCATACTGTCGAGTCACATTATTGTGACACCCAGCTAATATTCAGAGTAACCGCCGTGTGCAGCGCAGACAGCAGCTAGCCTGGGCTAGGAGTGAGTGACTCAATAATGTGCAGGAAGGTGTTCACAGGTATGTGGATTCATGCTGACTGCTGTGCAATGGACAGCTACTAGAGGATGAGTGGTGGAGGGTTCATACAGCGAAAAGCACGATTGAGGTGGTACCACAGAATCTCAATTGCGTATAAATCTGGGGAATTAGGGGGCCAGGGGAGTACTTTGAAACCTTCATCGTGCTCTTCCAACCACTCTCGGACATTTCTAGATGTGTGACACGTCACATTGTCGTTCTGAAAGATCCTCTCCTCTCGACGGAAGACAATCATTATGTATGGGTGCACGTGGTCTGCAAGGATGGATTCATAACGAATTCGGTCCATAGTGCCTTCCACAGGTATGAGTGGACCCAGAGATTCATACGAAAACATTCCCCATACCATAACGCTGCCCCCACCAGCTTGTGTTCTTCCAGCAATGGTTAAAGGGTGTTTATTCTCCGATGTTTCTCGCTTTTTACGCCAACGTCCATCCGTTCGATGAAGCAGGAAACGTGACTCATCGGAGAAGGCAATTTTTGCCAATCAGCGGAGGTCCAATTCTTATACTGCTATGCAAATGTAAGCATTTTCTGCCCATGCACTTTGGTTAGCATAGGGGCAGTGACCACCTGTCTGCATCGGATCCCCATGCGCAACAAGGTTCGCTGGACTGTCGTTTTCCACATACTTCCGGTAACCCCCCTAGTTCATTCGGCCAGTTATTTGCTCCACTGTAGCATGTCGATCGGCCCTCACGCACCTTCGAAGCCGACGTTCCCCTTCACATCAATGGGACGTGATGCTCCGCAGTTTCCACGTCGCTTATTCGCAATGGGGCCATTTTTCCAATCACGATACACTTTAAGCACAGCAGCATGCGAAGAGTTCACAAACTGCGCTGTTTCAGAAATACTGCCACCCTTGGCCCGAAAGCTGATAATCATCAATTTCTGCAAATCTCATAAATCGCTCGTTTTATTTATGACAGCAGCGAGTGATATGTTTTCAGAATGCCTACTGCACACCTTATATATATCTTATATATATCACTACACTTGCCTGCTTTCATTGACTACGCGCAGTTCACGTCAAAAGTAGGATATAGTCACAATAATGTGATTCGACTGTGTGTAATACGATTTATTACAACACCAATGTGCATGTTGTGCAAAAATAACTACAGTCAACTCCGCTTATAGTGAACCTCTGCGGACTCGCATATTTCGTTCACTATGTCCGAGGTTCACGAAAACAGAAGTGTCTTCCCTAAACCTGAATTGAGTCGAATGGTGAGCAAGAAAATAGAATATGTACATACAGTGGTGTGCAAAAATTAAGGAAGAAGAGGAGAAATTAGCATAACAGCGGAAGGAGCAGGGAGAACGGACCGAAAGACCACTCAGGAGATAGACTAGGGTCTGGCACGGTAGGTAATGCGCATATATGTAGCATTACGTAGGGAGGGGGGTGTCGGAAGGGTATAAAGCACACGGGCGGTATACGCATAGCAATTCGGTGAAAGCTATTCCACGGTTTACATCGGTTTGAGCGACGTCGAGTTCCAGCCACCGTCTGATATGGCCAACAGGCAATCCAGTAGATGACATCTGGATGACCTTACCCGAGGTCGCGTCATTGGGAAGTTGGAAGAAGATCGAAGAGGGACTAGTGTGGCCGAGGAGTTCGGGATCGCTCACATCCTCGTTTTACGAGCTTGGAGAGAATTTCAAACGACAGGAACAGCTGTCCGTGAGTTTAGCATAGGTCGTCCACGAGCAACCACGGGGGCGAACGACCGGTTAATTGTCCTACAGGCGAGAAGAGACAGACGGCAGACAGAGGGAGAAATCGCAAGGCACATGCAACAGGCAACTGGACGTCCGTTTTCGCGTTTTACCGTGGCCAGGAGGCTGCACAAATGTGACCTATTTGCACGACGACTAGTACGGTGTGTTCCATTAACGCCTGCTCATCGGAGACGGCGGTTTCTGTGGTGCAAGGAACACAAGAACTGGACACATCAGCGATGGGTTCGAGTTCTCTTTACGGATGAGAGCCGATTTAGTCTGACGAGCGATTCTGGACGTATACATATCGAGAGAGAGTAGGGAACACGCAATTACACCACCAACATGATCGAAAGAGACCGGTTTGGAGGTGGCGGAGTCTCGTTTCGGGCGGTATCATGCTTGGTAGCCGTACTGACCTCCACATCTTCCACGGAGGTTTAGTCACTGTTGTCCGCTATTGTACCGAGGTTCTCCTGCCTCACGTGCGTCTGTTTAGAGGTGCTGTGGGTCCTGAGTTCCTCTTCATGCACGACAACGCTACGCCTCATCGTACAGTGGCTGTCGCAGAGCTGTTGTATAGTGAAGATATTCAACGCATGGATTTGCCACAAGGTCCCCGGACCTAAATCCAATCGAACACGTGTAGGACCTTCTCGGGAGACGCTTGGGAGCACGTCACTAGCCGCCAGCAATGATTCCGCAGCTGCGATTGGCGCTACAAGAGGAATGGGCCGCAATGCCCCAACAGCTCCGTGACAACCTCGTCCTCAGCATGGACAGACGTCGTAAATCCTGCAACGCAGTCAGTGGTGATCATATCCCCTACCAAAGACTGGATTTTTCTTGGCAGCCGCCTGTCACATGGACGTTTCTGTCTTCTGTCCAGTTGTGCTCGAAGCTACCTTTTCAAATAAGTTCTTTTGTATCCTTTTGATTCTTTGTTTGGACGGTTTTGCTCACTTGTCCCATATGCTTACATCTTGGGGTCTTATGGTATGATTTGAGTCGATGTGGAACACTTCCGCACGACGTTACATTCGAAAAACCGTCTCATCCTTAATCTTTGCACGCCACTGTATGCATCCAAAAAATAATATTTTTATATACGTAGGGTATATTCATTAAATGAAGTAAACAAAATTAATTTTACATTACCTTAATTAATATGCAAATAGTCTTATGTATCGCTGCTTGCTGCAAACAGTTTTTATAAATATTTTCCGTATGTAGTTTTCTAGAGTCTGCTTTTGCTGCACTAGATGCTACATTTTCCATACATTCTAGGAATTTTAGAACAGTCCTGACACCCTCCAACATATCTTTTGCTGTTGAAACACGTTCTTCATTATCAGCCTCGTTTTCTTCCGTGATTGAACCGCCTTTCATAGCCTTGACAATAGTTTCATCCGACGGGATTTCATTCATTATAACTTTACAGTCAGCATCGATAAAATCTTCAGCTTCAGTGGAAGTCGCACCGATATGCTGAAGCAGGTCCTTAAAAGCGCATCATCCTCTTCTTCGAATGTCGCATTCCAGTAGCCAAACCAGAATTCCAAAAACAGTTTTGTATAGTGACCGTTGACACACTTCTGCACGCTTTGCTTCAGAAACGTACAGCATTCAGAACATTTATTGATGTGTTCTGCTTTGATTTCAAGGCTTAGATTAAATGCAGCGTTAATTCCCTTCTGTAATACGTTTTAAAGCTACGAATGATACCTTGCTCTATGGATTGGAGAACTGACGTGGTGTTGGTAGGCAGGAACATCAGTTTGATGTTGCTGAGGTTTTTAACCCTACCTTTGTCCTTCAATGCAGTTAAGGTGTAGTAGGCCTGTAATATTGTTCTCAACACATTCTTTCAAGTTTTTACAAGAAGGGTTGCTTTGAAATAAGTTACAATTTCATGTTAAAAGTACATTCTTTTCTTTGAAGTTTTATTTTTTAGGTTCACTATAACCGAAGCTGAAGGTTCACTATAAACGAAACTTTTAATGTACATTTCCGTTGTTGCGGACGGGAACAATAATTTAGGTTCACTATAGCCGAATGTTCACTGTAACAGAGTTCACTATATCCAGAGTTGAATGCATTTTAATTCTTGAAATGACTGCAGAGAACCTTTATTCTTCTGTCTTCGACTGAATCCCCAAAGGGGCTGGAAGAAAAAGACACCTTAATGTGCTCACGCGGGATGTCCTTCCCCCCAGTACACGAATTGTTATTCAGCGACATCGTCACACTTCTTTCCCCTTACCACATGTATAAACATGAGCTCGGTTGCACTGATGTTTCATTCATACCCTGATGCATAGGATACGGTTCTGTAGACGCAAACACTCACACCCTCGAAAGAACCTTGTCACGCAGATGCACATTTACGGATGGACCTACTCGCGAAACGGACGGCGAGGTCGCCATGTACTGTGGGCACGTCATGAGACGAGCTGGGTACATATAATTAGAAGAAGACACTCGCTAAGAGGTGGGCCAGTGGTAGCTCCGCATGCTGGCGAGCCGAAGGCTTGGTGCAAACCGGTAGGGCATAAGAAGGTTTTTCCTTAGGTAGCGCACCCAGCGGGGACTTCAAGTTGGTGAGCTTGTCACGACTACAACCTCCAGCAACTAACCCCCAACCTGCACACATCCACACCGAACCGGCGCACCACAGAACTTTTACTCTTTTGATACAGAGGTTAATACCCCGTAAATATAATTTGTCACATTGTCACATACTTAACTGGTTACCTTCTTGATACAATAAGTACATTTAAATTTTCGAAGAAATAACTGCTTAAAAATTTAGAAGTACAGGTACTGTACACTGAAGAGCAATTAAATTAGAGACAGCTGATGTTATGCAAATGTGGCGTTGTGGACGGCCCTGTAAACGGAAACGACATGACGTATGCAGCGATCCGACAATATAAGGAGTGATGCGACGGGAATCAGTAAAAGTCGGACATAATATGGGTAAGACGCAGGATCTCAGCGCCTTTGATCGTGTGCAAATTGTCGAGGCCCGACGAATGGGTCACTCCATCTCGGAAGTCATGCGGGCACTGGGATTTTCACGAGCCACTGTGTCATGGGTGCACCGTGAGTACATCGAATCCTGTAAAATCATCCCTGCAAAGGGCCAAATGCCGTGGACAACAGCGTGTGGATGAGGGGGTCATCGTCGGCTAGCTCGCATTGTAACAGCGGATAGACGGGCCACAGTGCAAGAAATCACTCGGCAATTTAACGCTGGTGCACAAAAACGTGTAAGCAGCCACACATCCAGAACTATCTTTTCGCTATGGGGTACAGAAGCCATCGTCCCACGAGGGTGCCGCTGCTGACCGCACATCGCAGGGTGCAAAGATTAACATGGGCGCGGGAACATCGCCACTGGACTTGAGACATGTGGAAAAATGGTGCCTGGATTGATGAGTCGAGCTTCACGTTGGTACATGCGGATGGCAGGATACGAGTACGGCTCAAACCACGTGAAGCTAAGGATCGTTCTTGTCAGCAGGTTACTATTCAAGCTGGTGGGGGTGGCATTCTCGTCTGGGGACTGTTTACGTGGACTCAAATGGGTCCCTGGTACGTGTGACATCGTGCCTTACAGGTCAACTTTACCGGGATATCCTGGACGACTATTTGCTCCCGTCTGTGCGTCTTCAACATCCCACTGGGAACCTCATCCTGCAACAAGACAATGCACCGTGCCATCGCTCCCGAATTGTATCCGAATGGTTGGATGAACACTCCACCGACGTGACCTCGCTTCCTTGGCCAGCTAGGTCACCTGACCTGAATTCCATCGAGCACATCTGGGATGCCATCGAGCACATCTGGGATGCCATCGAGAGCGATTTTCGAGGCTCAAACCCCCTCCATCTAATCTTCGGAACTGTGGGAGCTTGTTCAAGGGTCGTAGATCCGTATGGCTTCTCAACGCTTCCGGTGTCTTGTCGAGTCCATGCCGAGACGAATCGCCTCCGTCATCAGGGCGAAAGGTTGTGCTACACGCTACTAGACAGGTATCTCTAATTCAATTGCTCTTCAGTGAATTAGAGATACCTGTAAATGTACATATACATTTACAACTTCGCTTTGTTTAGCATGAGAATTATGTTTTACTGAAAGAAGAAATAAATCTGAAATGAAAATAATAAACATATTACAAAACACAAAATCTATCCCTTTTTACCTCTCTATTCTAAAAAAAAGTAACTGCCGCTCTTTTAGAAATTTCGCGACACTCTTGCTTTCCTAACACGTTGAAATAAAGCGTTTCTCGATTCTAGCAAAACTTCAAGAGCTATTGTATTTCAAAGTTAAGGTAAGCAAAAAAGTGCTATCAGGTGGCGTTCCGGACACAGTAGCAGCAACAGAACCACGAAACTTTGTAGGCATGTATGTTGTGCCATGACCGAATTTTTGCACCTTTTCGCCCTTTTTTTTAATTTTGATTCAGTTTACGAGAAATTAAATTTCTACATTTCACAAAATTCTCTATTTTGCGATGGGATCCATTAAAAAAACGGATATATGGTAAACTATAAATTATAACGCTTTACAATTTTTACAGCATAAACTTACAACTATCGTCCCTTTTTTACAAAAAAAAAAAAAAGAAAACGCCATTTCTTGATTTTAAGCATTTTTTAAAGACGCAAAGGAAAGAAACGAACGGCTTGTCTGTCTTCACGATAACCACAGAGGAACGTTCTGGTCTCGTGACCTGCTGCCATGGTGGCGCAGAGAATTTGTTATGCATATGTTTTGTTGGTAAAGCTATCTCAGTTGTTTAAGGTGGACGTCAAGTAACTTTGCTTCCTATACTTCCAATGCAAAAAACTTCTGTACACATTTTCTTCACAATTAATGCGTTCCCAAGGATGAAAATTTGAACATCGATTAAAATAGCTTCATTTTATTACTTGGAATATTTAATATTTCTTAAAACATCACCATAATTATGCAATCCAACATTTTTTTGTCTACTGACGTCATCAAAGTACTGGTCGCGCCATCTTTTTTGTGGACAATTAATGCATTCCCAAGGATGAAAATTTGAACATCGATTAAAATAGTTTCATTTTATTACTTGGAATACTTAATATTTCCTAAAACATAACCATAATTATGCAAGCCAACATTTGTTTGTCTACTGACGTCATCAAAATACAGGTCGCGCCATCTTTTTTCTGGACAGTTAATGCGTTCCCAAGGATGAAAATTTGAACATCGATTAAAATAGCTTCATTTTATAACTTGGAATACTTAATATTTTCTAAAACATAACCATATTTATGTAATCCAACATTTGTTTGTCTACTGACTCCATGAAAGTACAGGTCGCGCCATCTTTTTTCTCGTTCCAACACCACCAAAGGAAAAGTTATTTATTTTTTATATCATCATCATCATCATTGTCAACCATTATCAATCCACTGCTGGACGAAGGTCTCCCCAAGTTTCCTCCACAACGGTCTGTCTTGTGCCAGTCTCCTCCATGTCACCCCTGCATACTTTCGAATTTCATCCACCCATCTCCCATGTGGTCTTCTTCTGGGTCTTTTCCTGTCCCTTGGAATCCAATCTAAAATTTCGGCTGTCCATCGATGATCTGTCCTTCTGGCAGTATGTCCAGCCCATTGCCATTTCAGGGATTTAACTCTGATCATGATGTCTTCCACTCTTGTCATTTTTCGGATCCACGAGTTCCTCTTCTTATCTCTCCTGGTTACACCAAGTATGCACCTCTCCATGCTACTTTGAGTTGTCTGCAGCCTTTCTATGTCTCTTTTAGTTAAGGTCCACGTCTCTGCACCATACGTAAGCACTGGAAGGATGCATTGATCAAACACTTTTCTTTTAAGACATAATGGCATATTGCTCTTGAACATTATGCTGTTTCTTCCAAAAGCTCTCCAGGCAAGTTTTGTACGCCGATTAATTTCTTCATCAATGTGACCCTCACTGGATATCTGCTGTCCAAGATAAACGTACGTGTCTGTTATCTCCAGCTTTTCTCCATCAATCGATAAATCTTCATTTCTTGTAAAAGCATTGTACATCACTTTTGTCTTCTGAAAGTTCATTTTTAATCCCACTTCTTTACTCTTGTCAGCAAGTTCCTGGATCATACTCTGCAGCTCTGATTGGGGTAGTTGCAAAAATTGACTACGTCATCAGCAAAACGAAGGTGGGTTAGATAATCTCCATTAATCTTTATCCCCTTGTTTTCCCAGCTCAGCGACTGAAAAACACCCTTCAAAGTGGCATTAAAGAGCTTCGGAGATATGGTGTCACCTTGTCTCACTCCCTTTCCAATTTTTACGTGTGTTGTATTTTCAAACAGCCGAATCTTTGCACTTGCATTTTCATAGATGTTATTAATAATATTAATGTATGCATCTTCAATACCGCAGGATTTCAGAGCCATTGTAACTGCTGATGGTTTCACCGAATCAAAGGCTTTTTCATAATCGATAAAAGCCATGCACAATGAAAGTTCATATTCCCTCGCTCTTTCAATTAGTTCTCTCAGCACGTGGATATGATCTATTGTGCTGTAGCCACTCCTGAATGCAGCTTGTTCTCTCGGTTGAGCCATGTCCAGTGTTACCTTCAAGCGGTGTGAAAGAACTTTAGTGAAGATTTTATAAACCACTGATAGGAGGCTGATAGGTCTGTAGTTTCCAAGATCCTCAATGTCACCTTTCTTATGTAGCAGGATCATTGTAGCGGTGTTCCAATCTTCAGGAATCTTTCCTTCATTAAGGCATCGAGTGAAAATTTGGGCGAGTACTGTTTCGATTTCTCCACTTGCTTCTTGTATGATGTCTACAGTAATTCCATCTTCTCCTGGAGCTTTTCCCCGCTTCATGTTCTTGATTGCATGTGCAACTTCTGCTGGAAGGACTGGAGGAACTCTGGTACTGGTATCTTTCATGATGTCTGGAGTGCATGTATCATCCCTTTCATATAATTTGGAGTAGAAATCTTTCACTCTTGTCAAAATTTCGCCTCTATTTCTTGTTCCAAAACCATCTTCTTTTCTCAGTGCCATAATCTGTTTTCTTCAATTACTGAGATGTCCCTTTGCTATCTTTAGGCTTTGGTTGTTTTCAATTGCTTTCCTCACTAGTTCACA
Source organism: Macrothele yani (assembly GCA_039090855.1). Lineage (NCBI taxonomy): Eukaryota > Metazoa > Arthropoda > Arachnida > Araneae > Macrothelidae > Macrothele > Macrothele yani. The sequence continues at coordinate 76,404,136 of CM077017.1, read as the reverse complement.
GTTGAATTTTCTTACGTCTTCAGTGATACTTTTTCTTACTGTCTTGCATAGCTCTATATATTCCACTTTGGAAGTCACATCTTCTTTAGTTGTCCTCATCTCTCTTCTTTTTTGCATCAACATTTTCGTTTTTCCTGATAATTTATTTACATGCAACTTGTTCTTAGACCCAGCTAATTTTGTTGCTGTTTCCATAAGAGCTTTGGTTACTTTTCTGTTAACTTCAGAGATGTCCACTTCTTCCGATGTTAGGCATTCTAAAGCAGAGAACCTGTTCTTCAGTTCCAACTTGAAGGTATTATGGTGTTTTTTAAGGTTGGTTATGTCAATAGATTTTGTTTGTCTTATGAGCTTGCCACGTTCAAGTTTAGTGTTGAGGTGCATCTTACATCTCACCAATCTATGGTCACTACCTGTGTTGAACTTGTTTAGTACACTGCAGTCTTCTATGACGAATTTTTTGTTACACATAATAAAATCAATTTCACTTGTCGTCCCATTTGGATGTCTCCATATCCATTTCCTGTGTGGCTTTTTCTTGAAGAAGGAGTTCAAGATGAAAAACCCTTCTGCCTCTGCAAACTCAACGAGAGTATTTCCACGCTGGTTTCTGTTGCCGTGACCGAATTTACCTACTGAAGTTTCATTCTGTTGCCGTTGCCCTATTTTTGCATTGAAATCTCCCATAATTATTTTCAAGTGCTGCTTACCTTTATTATTTAGATGACAAATTTCCTCATAAAATTCTTCAATTTCTTCTTCAGGATGACTTGTGGTGGGTGCATGAGTTTGAATAATCTGAGCCTGGTATCTTTTCGAGAGTTGGATAACAAGTCGTGCAGCTCTGTCAGAGGAACTTTCAACTTCTACAACTTTATCCTTCAGTTTCTTGTTTATTATAAATCCAACACCACTAGTTCTGCCAGTATCTGTCCCACGATAGTAGAAGAGATGTCCACTTTTCAGTTCGATGAGATCTTCTCCTTTTCTCCTTACCTCACTTAGCCCCACGATGTCCCACTTGATCCTTTGTAGTTCCTCTTCCAATTCAAGAAGCCTTGAATCAGAAGATAAGGAGCGTCTATTGTACGTAGCCAAGGTCAGCATCAGATGGCAGCCTAGTCCGGTCCTCCGGGGATTCTTAGCACCCTCTGCCTTCATGTCGTACTGGACGCTGCCTTGGCCAGGTACATTCCAGCTGCCGGAGACTGAGGGCCAAGATTTGTTCGATGAGATCTTCTCCTTACCTCACTTAGCCCCACGATGTCCCACTTGATGCTTTGTAGTTCCTCTTCCAATTCAAGAAGCCTTGAATCAGAAGATAAGGAGCGTCCATTGTACGTAGCCAAGGTCAGCATCAGATGGCAGCCTAGTCCGGTCCTCCGGGGATTCTTAGCACCCTCTGCCTTCATGTCGTACTGGACGCTGCCTTGGCCAGGTACATTCCAGCTGCCGGAGACTGAGGGCCAAGATTTGTTCGATGAGATCTTCTCCTTACCTCACTTAGCCCCACGATGTCCCACTTGATGCTTTGTAGTTCCTCTTCCAATTCAAGAAGCCTTGAATCAGAAGATAAGGAGCGTCCATTGTACGTAGCCAAGGTCAGCATCAGATGGCAGCCTAGTCCGGTCCTCCGGGGATTCTTAGCACCCTCTGCCTTCATGTCGTACTGGCCGCTGCCTTGGCCAGGTACATTCCAGCTGCCGGAGACTGAGGGCCAAGATTTAAGTTGTGGAATCATTTTGGAGGGGTTTGGCCATAACTCACCACGCTGGCCAAGCGGGTTGGTGAGTGTGGGATAGAATTTCCTCTAATCCCGATGGTATAGTTATACCGCTATTGGCGATCGTCAGAGCCCCTTTAGTGGGATCAGGATGCAACACGAGAAGGTGGGGTTGACATTTGTCAAGGAGAGGCTGTGATGTTACGCATCACCTGACCTTACATCCCTTTTTTATATATTTCTTATATAATTATCGTGATGTTTTAGAAAATATTAAGTATTCCAAGTTATAATATGAAGTTATTTTAATCGATGTTCAAATTTCATCCTTGGAAACACAATAATTGTGAAGGAAATGTGTGCAAAAGTTTTTTCCTTTGGAAGTATAAGAAGCAAGATTACTTGACGTCCACCTTAACGGTTTAGCAGAACGGTTTGCGGTTTACGGAAATGCTTTTTGGACCACTTCTGTTTTCCTTAGTGGTAAATTTAGTAAGTGCTATAAGTTCAAACGACAAAATTCCGACTTTCCAAAAATTAACGACAGTAAAAAAACTCTGAAATTTTGGAATAACAAGCCCTATTTGCTTAGACATGCAATAAAAATTGAAATTTATATGAATTTTCCAGTTTTTATTTCATGTGATGTACTTGGAGATCGGGCTGCAGGGCCTGAGCGCTATTCTGAAAACGAGTGTAGCGAGCCTAGAGGCGCAGCCCCTATTAATCCTGAAAAGTTATAATGACATGCATCAATAATTTTCAATAAGCCAAAAATCAGTCTGCAAAATACACAGTGCGTACATCCTTTCAGATAAATCAATGAATATTGACTTACAGAAGTCTGACAACTGACGTAACAGGATATCTGCGCATTTTTTGGAACGACATCTGTCAGCAGAGGAAATCCGTGTGTGCCTAATGGAAATTTTTTCCAAGAATTACGTTAAATCAATATTCCAAATAGCAATCTTCACACCGAACAACAGAATGCAACTTAATTCCAAGAAACGTTGCAGTTCGCTCGCTGACCCTCTTTGGGCCTCCGATATTTAATCTGGATATTTTCTGCGCGGCCGTTGCCAAGTGGCCGGTCTGTATAAGACTGGATGATCTACGTCAATTTCGGTCATCAATGGAGTGTGGTCGACCACCGCTTGTGCTCTGGGCGCCGGTATGTCTGTCGATGATATACTCTCTGAACAACCTTGATACGGTTGCCTTTGGGAACTCAAGGGTTCTTGTTACTTGGGAGGTAGAATGACCCATCTGTCTTGCGCTGACAATGCGTCCACTAACAATGTCGCTCAAATCACCCAGTTTACCCACGTCCGTCGGTTGTGATGCACTGTGTGGAAGTTCTGCTCTCCACCTATTTATCGCCTGTGTTCAGTTTGAGCCTGCTCCACTCTGCGCGGGGGGTGCCTAAGTCAACTGACCGCTACCCCTATCTCTAATGTTTTGTCTACTGAGTTTAAATACACATGTGTGCGCACACACACACAGTGGAACCTTAGTCATACGTTTTCATAGGGGATGACTTTAAAAAATCGTATAAATGAAATTTCACAATGTTAAATGCCATTGTAAAATTTTGAATGCTTCCAAAAAAAAAAAAAAAAAAAAAAAGAGGAGGTGGGTGGTGCGGTTTGGTGATTTTAGATTACGTTAATTTATAATGTAGACATACATACATACATACATGAATACTTTATATAAAATTGGGAAACAAATTTCCCCGAAGAAATAATTCTTCATAAATACATGAGACGCATTGAAATGGTATTATTGGCATATTTTCACTGTATTCCATGTAACCACTTCCTTCAAAAAATTTGAAGACTTTCATCGTCCTGCAGCAGGAATACGCACCTTCAGATTTCCGATCAAGCATGCTAGTCATTACACAAGTTTTCTGATGGAAGTGGTTATATGTAATATAGTGAAAATATGCCAATGAATACTTTGTTGTCTAAAAAACTATTATTACCATTCAATTAATACTACTCAAATGACTACCGCCAGTGCACGATTAAAATGAGAGAAAAAACCTATAAAACCTTTAATGGATCTAGATAAAACCCTAAATAAGACCTTTCGGATCGTAAAATACGATCCATCATCAGATGTCACAAATGCTGGTAATACACAATATCATCATCATCATCATCATCATCATTGTCAACCATTATCAATCCACTGCTGGACGAAGGTCTCCCAAAGTTTCCTCCACAACGGTCTGTCTTGTGCCAGTCTCCTCCATGTCACTCCCGCATATTTTCGAATTTCATCCACCCATCTCCCATGTGGTCTTTTTCTGGGTCTTTTCCTGTCCCTTGGAATCCAATCTAAAATTTCGGCTGTCCATCTATGGTCTGTCCTTCTGGCAGTATGTCCAGCCCATTGCCATTTCAGGGATTTAACTCTGATCATGATGTCTTCCACTCTCGTCATTTTTCGGATCCACGAGTTCCTCTTCTTATCTCTCCTGGTTATACCAAGCATGCACCTCTCCATGCTACTTTGAGTTGTCTGCAGCCTTTGTATGTCTCTTTTAGTTAAGGTCCACGTCTCTGCACCATACGTAAGCACTGGAAGGATGCATTGATCAAACACTTTTTTTAAGACATAATGGCATATTGCTCTTGAAAATTGTGCTGTTTCTTCCAAAAGCTCTCCAGGCAAGTTTTGTACGCCGATTAATTTCTTCATCAATGTGACCCTCACTTGATATCTGCTGTCCAAGATAAACATACGTATCTGTTATCTCCAGTTTTTCTCCATCAATCGATAAATCTTCATTTCTTGTAAAAGCATTGAACATCACTTTTGTCTTCTGAAAGTTCATTTTTAATCCCACTTCTTTACTCTTGTCAGCAAGTTCCTGGATCATACTCTGCAGCTCTGATGGGGTAGTTGCAAAAATGACTACGTCATCAGCAAAACGAAGGTGGGTTAGATAATCTCCATTAATCTTTATCCCTTTGTTTTCCCAGTTCAGTGATTGAAAGACATTTTCCAATGTGGCATTAAAGAGCTTCGGAGATATGGTGTCACCTTGTCTCACTCCCTTTCCAATTTTTATGTGTGTTGTATTTTCAAACAGCCGAATCTTTGCACTTGCATTTTCATAGATGTTATTAATAATATTAATGTATGCATCTTCAATACCGCAGGATTTCAGAGCCGTTGTAACTGCTGATGGTTTCACCGAATCAAAGGCTTTTTCATAATCGATAAAAGCCATGCACAATGGAAGTTCATATTCCCTCGCTCTTTCAATTAGTTCTCTCAGTACGTGGATATGATCTATTGTGCTGTAGCCACTCCTGAATCCAGCTTGTTCTCTCGGTTGAGCCATGTCCAGTGTTACCTTCAAGCGGTGTGAAAGAACTTTAGTGAAGATTTTATAAACCACTGATAGGAGGCTGATAGGTCTGTAGTTCCTGAGATCCTCAATGTCACCTTTTTTATGTAGCAGGATCATTGTAGCATTGCTCCAATCTTCAGGAATCTTCCCTTCATTAAGGCATCGAGTGAAAATTTGGGCGAGTACTGTTTTAATTTCTCCACTTGCTTCTTGTATGATGTCTACAGTAATTCCATCTTCTCCTGGAGCTTTCCCCCGCTTCATGTTCTTGATTGCATGAGCAACTTCTGCTGGGAGGACTGGAAGAACTCTGGTACCTTTCATGATGTCTGGAGTACATGTATCATCCCTTTCATATAATTTGGAGTAGAAATCTTTCACTCTTGTCAAAATTTCGCCTCTATTTCTTGTTATAGAACCATCTTCTTTTCTTAGAGCCATAATCTGTTTTCTTCCTTTACTGAGATGTCCCTTTGCTATCTTAAGGCTTTGGTTGTTTTCAATTGCTTTCCTCACTAGTTCACAGTTGAATTTCCTAAAGTCTTCAGTGATACTTTTTCGTGCTGTCTTGCATAGCTCTATATATTCCACTTTGGAAGTCACGTCTTCTTTAGTTGTCCTCATCTCTCTTCTTTTTTGCATCAACATTTTGGTTTTTCCTGATAATTTGTTCACATGCAACTTGTTCTTAGACCCAGCTAATTTTGTTGCTGTTTCCATAAGAGCTTTGGTTACTTTTCTGTTAACTTCCGAAATATCCACTTCTTCCGATGTTAGGCCTTCTAAAGCAGAGAATCTGTTCTTCAGTTCCTACACAATATACGTATATATATATATATATACACACAACAGGAACAGCCCTCAACGTAATTAGCGTGACCGCTGGGAGGAGTCAACGTATTCCGAAATTTGATTGGATACTGCAGATGTTGGCGTCAAAAACTTGTTTGTGTCAAAATTTCTCCGGGAACAATGGTCGGTAGAATCGGGAAGTTCCGATTTCCAAAAGAGCGGTATGAGTTCCGGTGTGCTATTCTCACGCACCCTATCCCTGAATGAATGAAAATGCTTTCTGTGAACCTGAGGTGTGATCTGGACATTGGAACGTTTAGTACAGAAGCATACGTACAGGTGTGATCATTGAACGTTTAGTACAGAAGCATACGTACAGGTGTGATCATTGAACGTTTAGTACAGAAGCATACGTACAGGTGTGATCATTGAACGTTTAGTACAGAAACATGATCCCAAACGGGAACATGGGAGTCCTGGTTGAGGGTTTATAGGTTTTTACTCTGATTTCAATCATACACAGACGGTAGTCATTTGAGTAGTATTGATGAATACTTTGTTTGCTGCTTTAAAATTATGTCTATTTCGTCTATTAATTTTTAGCACGTCTTTTGTAAAAAAGATCGTGCTTATGTTATCGGTTTGTCTGTCCGTCCGTCCGTCCGTCCGTCCGTCTGTACCCAAGATACCTCTGCAATTATTAGTCCGATTTATAAAATTCTTTTTGCATTGGGAAGCTTGAAATATGAGACAGATGATCCTTCATTTCGTTTTTTTTTTTACGATCTACAATTTCGCCGCTAGAGGGCGTAAATGCAGATGATGTCGAATTCAAAAATACGTTTTATTCCACATATTTGCTTCTAAACATTCGATTAAAAAGTTTATTTTATCTTTCGATTCCATTTATGTCGAAGAGTATTTTAGATATAGTTACTTTTTCAAATTATGCATAGAATTTCCGCTAGGGGGCGTAAACGTAAATTACATTTTCCCCGATAACTCTTCTTCTAACACTCCGATTTGAAAAAATTCTTCTTCAGCGGATATATCTCCAGATAGAAAACTTTTTGCATATAATTTAAAATTTTTGGTAAAGAAAACTTTGGTCACCAGGGGGGCGTAAGTGTTAATTTAGGCTTCTGATGTATTTGCCATAAAATCTGAGCTTCTAAAATATCGATTGAAAAAATTATTCGTGGACTGATGCCACTGACATCGATAAACCTATTTTGAATATTTTTTCCTAAAATATTCCACAGTTTCTCCGCCAGGGGGCGTAGATGTACATCTTATTTTTGTGAATATCTCTACTTCTAGGAGTCCGATTTGAAAAATTTCTTCTTTGTTGGATAGTGTTTTCCGTGTGACATTTTTTTCATATAATTTCAAAATTTTCAAGTAATTCATAGAGTTTCCGCTAGGGGGCGTAAATGTAAACTGCGTTCTCCCTATATCTCTGCTTCTAAATCTCCAATTTGAAAAATTCTTTCTGCACCGCATACAGCTCCTAATGGGAAATCGTTTGCATATAATTTCTGATTTTTTTTAAAAAATGGTTTGGCCACCAGGTGGCGTAAGTCTTAATTTCCGCTTCTGATGTATTTGCAGCAAAATATAAACTTCTAAAATCTTGATAGAAAAAAAGTCGTTTTAGGAACATTTTCTTCTTGAAATAATGCATGGTTTATACGCCAGGGGGCGTAGATGTATATCTTATGTTTGTCAATATCTCTGCTTCTAGGAGTCCGATTTGAAAATTCCTTCTTTGTTAGATAGTGTTTATAGTGTGACATGTGGTTCATATAATTTCAAAATTGTCAAGTAATTCATAGACTTTCCGCTAGGGGACACAAAGGTAAATTGCGTTTTCTGCGTTATTTCTGATCCTAAAGCTCCGATTTGAAAAATTATTCCTGTATCGCATACAAGACCTGATGGAAAATATTTTTCACATAATTTCTAATGTTTGGTAAAGAATGGTTTGGCCAGCCGGGGTCATAAGTGTTAATTTCTGCTTCTCATGTATTTGTAGCAAAATCTGGTCTCCTGAAAATTCGACTAATTTTTTTTCTTGGACCGATACTGCTTATATGGATAAACTTTTTGATAATACTTTCTTCCTAAAATAATGCATGGTTTTCCTACCAGGGGACGTAAAGTCACATCTTATTTTTGTCGATATCTCTGTTTCTATATGTTCGTAAGCTCACGATTCCGTTTACAGCAATATCTGAGGGATTAAAAACCCGACTGAAAATCCTTCTTTCGTCAGATCTATTGTTTTCCATACCGGTTCCATTGGCCTTGAATAGCTTTGATAAATTTAATTTGCTTCCGAACGGATTCAAAAGACGTGCTTATTACACCCGAAAATTCGGTGTCATCTTTCTTGTTTATTGTATTTTCATTATAAAAACTTGATTAAGACCTAGTGTACGATTTCATATTTCCAGTATATGAGAAAAAAAACCTTTGTAATACTAGGTCATAAATCCGCATAAGATTTTGTTTATTATTCAAAAATCGCTATTACACATCATTTACTTATAAGTATGACTCTTTTCGAAGCACTTTGGCCACTAGCTGATTGAGCACCAGTGCCGAGTAGAATATTCACTAATCTTTGCTTGTTCCAAATCTCTTGGATTCGGAGAAACTAGAGAACTGTGAACGTAATTTAGTCAATTTCTTAGTTGCATCATCTATTTCATGGGTGCGTAAAAAAGAATGCTGTCTAAATTCTCTCAAAGTTATAACCAAAGACATTGGAGTAGCATAAGCTGGGAAACGCAGCTATGCTACTCTAGCGGTTATGAAACGACAGACTAACTGCACGTGGAGTGTAGATGGCGGGGAGTTGGCAGTGAACAGACGCCTATTGGAAAGCAAGAATGTTTGATTCAATTTATAATGTACTGCAAAAATTAGTAGAAAGAATGTTCGCGCACGACCCGAGAACTTTCTAGATAATATTGTGATTACCAACTGCTCATATCCGAGAAAAACAAACAAGACTAGTAAGCAGAAAAACACGAGGCTCTATCGCGGCCGTCCGCATACACAGAACAGAGATATAAAAAAAAACGCTACTGGACAGGAAAATTTCGCTTTACACACACTTAAATCTTAAAGATATAGCAAAATCCTCAAGATTTAGAACTGAAATATTCGCGCAAACACGTCAACACACGAGTTATTCCTTGTAATGGCGGCTTTCTGTGTATGCCGGAAGTAGCTGCTCTTTGCCAGTCTATTTCCCTCCAATGCCTTTGGTTGTAATATACCGGATTATGTATAAAAGAATAAAAGAACTGTGTATTTTTGATAATCTGAAATTGAAGATTTAACGGATAATCGTGAAAAGCGCATAAATGAATTACTGATAACCGAATTAAACATTGAATAGAAACTGCACTAACATATCGGTACTAACGCCGAATTATGTGTAAAAGAGAAAAATCGTATAACCAATGTTCTGCTATACATGCCTACATACACATAGGGACACACAAATAGAATGCAACGGCACGTACACTGTAAAACAATATTGGAAATTCATGGGCCATTTTCTGTAATACCTTTAGTGAATTAGCGAAGCATGTTCCTGTTACATCTTTTTCTGTGAAATGACGGGGCAGAACTTTGAATTTGACAGATTTTTCGTACTTGTGGAAAATTCTAAATTTTCAGAAAGCTTTCCTCAATTCTTTTCGTATACTAACGGAAAAGTTCTGCTCTAAATTTTCCGTACCCATATGACGGATAATGGAGATTCACGGGTATACTTGAGGTTTAATTAACTATTAGATTTCAGTCGTCTGTCGAAGGATCTGATTTTGGAATTCTGTAGCGATATCGGATATTGTGTATAGTATATCGCATAAAATTTTGGTTATTGCGGCACTGGGCATTCCTTCCCCTCTCCCCAATTTTGTGCACCGACTACTGTAAGTCTATTGTGTTACACTAAGAAAATCTGATATTTAAATTGCTGTACAGGGGATTTTATGTCTACGTATATCAGTCGGTGTACCCTTTAAAACAAAAGCTATTATAGCTATCAAGTGTAAATTTTTTATTTAGGAGTTTTATGAAATATTACTGTAAAGCAGTACGTTTTCACCTTTTCTTAAAAACAGTTGGAAGTCATTTTCAGTTTAAAAAAGATCTCAAGTTCTAAAACATTATGTTTCTTCAAAAAATCGCAATAAAAAAAACGCAATTTGTAATGAGTCCTCCCTGCAGAAATGTTTGTTTTGCAAACCAACAGTATAATGCCCGGCCACACACGGCACGGCTCTCGGAGGCCTGCCTCCATAAAGTCGACACCCTTCCATGTCCATCCCTATGGGCCGACCTATCACCGATCAAACATCCTTTGTGACATGATTTGACGCCACCTACGCCAAGTTCCGGAATGTCGACGAACTGGCCTGCAATTTGGACACCATCTGGCATGCTATACCTCAGGACAGTATCCGTGAACTGTATGCATCTTTCCCACGCCCGGTAACCTCTTGTATCCGAGAAGAGTTGGGGCTATAACGTATTGACTTGTTCATCACGTGTAGTTGCTTTATTCGAATGAATGGCCCAACTGCTCAAGAACTGCAATCATTTCTTTTCCTGTACATTGCACATACTAATTTTCATCTCGTTTGGATGATTCCTGCTGGATGCTTTGTTTTTTTATTTGGTAAAGACAGGGGCAGATTCACAGGGAAGCTCACGATGCCGGATGGCCTCAAAATTAGCAATTATTTCTTCATTTTTTTTTCTTTAAATTTTTTTTTAATTTTTTTTTTTAATTTTGCTTAAAAAAAAGCTTAAATCATAGGATAAATTTGCTGTTCTGGGTTCGGGATGGGGAGGGGGTGGCACGATTCCGTCCAAACTCGAAGTATGTCATCTACAAGTATGAATTTACTAGATTAAATGCAAGTTCACTAGAAATCATTTTGGGAGTAATATTACTCACAAGGAAAGCCTTTCAACTGCCACTCTCCAAAACTGAAGAAACGTGGCGAGGAGATAGTACTAAGGGCAAAAACCAATGGGTGTATTTCCGTTTTTGCTCAAATGAACTGGCAGAGCTGAACGAGTGGTCTGAAATGGCCTTAGAGCACAAGTGGAAAAGATCATGTAACATGTGTTGTGGTATGTGATACGTGACCCCAAATATCAGCTATGTCCCTATGATTCAAAATAAGCTCATGTCATACAAAAAGCGACAAAAACCTTTATTACAGATGTAAATGAACATTTGTGGCATTGAACACATAACCGAAGCAAAGTAATTTGGAACAATTAGAACAACGCAAGATCCCAAAGTTATCACAGTGCTTAAAATTGTCATTGATATCTGAAAAACAAATACGTTGAACATTATCAAAAGAAGCATTATCACTTTTACACAGTATCCAATTTTTATCCATGGATATAACAACATGTTGTTGTATATTTCTGACTGCGATTAATTGTTCATTGACACGTTCGATGATTTTCTCCACTTGTCCTCTGAGGCCGTTTTCAGACCACTCGTTCACCTTTTCCAGTACATTTGGGCGAAAACGGAAATACACCCATTGGTTTTTGCCACATCGATAAACTTTTTCGGAATATTTTCTTCTTAAAATATTCCACAGTTTCTCCGCAAGGGGGCGTAGATGTACATCTTATTTTTGTCAATATCTCTACTTCTCGGAGTCCGATTTGAAAACTTCCTTCTTTGTTGGATAGTGTTTTCCGTGTGACATGTTTTTCATATAATTTCAAAATTTTCAAGTAATTCCTAAACTTTCCGCTAGGGGGCGTAGCGGTAAATTGCGTATCCCCCTATATCTCTGCTTCTAAAACTCCGATTTGAAACATTCTTACTGCACCGGATACAACTCCTGATGGGAAATCGTTTGCCCATAATTTCTAATTTTTGTAAGAAATGGTTTGGCCACCAGGTGGCGTAAATCTTAATTTCCGCTTCTGTTGTATTTGCAGCAAAATATGAGCATCGAAAATCTCTATCGAAAAAAAGTCGTTTGTTGACCGATTCTACTCATGTCGACAAACCTTTTAGGAAAATGTTTTTCTTGAAAAAATGCATGGTTTCTACACCAGGGGGCGTAGATGTATATTTTATTTTTGTCAATATCTCTACTTCTAAGAGTACGATTTGAAAAATTCCTTCTTTGTTGGATAGTTTTTCCGATGTGGAATGTTTTTCCTATAAATTCAAAATTTTCAAGTAAATCATAGACTTTCCGTTAGGGGGCAGAAAGGTAAATTGCGTTTTCTTCGTTATTTCTGCTCCTAAAGATCTGATTTGAAAAATTCTTCCTGTACCGCATACAAGACCTGATGGAAAATATTTTTCACATAATTTATAATGTTTGGTAAAGAATAGTTTAGCCACCAGGGGTCATAAGTGTTAATTTCTGCTTCTGATGTATTTGTAGCAAAATCTGGGCTCCTGAAAACTGGACTAATTTTAGTTTTCTTCGACCGATACCGCTTATATGCTTACACCTTTCGAGAATACATTCCTCCTAAAATAATGCATGGTTTTCCCACCAGGGGACGTAAAGTCACATCTTATTTTTGTCGATATCTCTGTTTCTAAGAGTTCGTTAGCTCACGATTCCGTTTACAGCAATATCTGAGGGATTAAAAACCCGATTGAAAATCTTCTTTCTTTCGTCAGATTTATTGTTTTCCATACCGGTTCCATTGACTTTGAGTAGATTTGATAAATTTAATTTGCGTCAGAACGGATTCAAAAGACGTGCTTATTACACCCGAAAATTCGGTGTCATCTTTCTTGTTAAAGTGATGTGGTCGGCTGATCAAAGCAAGTCAGTTAAAAATATAAATAGGAACATTTTCGCAGGAAGCGTATGATATCAGGTAACGAACTGTCTGCTGCAGTCCTACAGAAATACCGTATTTTCTTTTTTCTTATTAGCAGCAGACTTTGAAATTCAGTGAAACATAATCGTAGTATAATCCGCGTAGTTAATATTCATCCTGATCGGTAACATCCGATAGAAGAGTCGTCTATCGACTCGAATTGTACTGGATTCATAGGATGACCCACAAGTCCAAAGAAGTAAGAACAAAACGATTTCCTTAGAAAACAAAGTAACTTTGAACATAAACTCCCACGTTTTAAAGTTAACAATCACGATGAGTCTTTACAAAGTGAATAAAAATTGCCTAGATTTTTTCATCTTTACCGAAGTCCGCGATTAAACCATAAGATTCGTAGAATATTTGTATTGCTTTACATTTTTTCTGTTGTTAAAGCATTTTTGGTACTTTTGTAATTATTCTACCTCTCCTGAGGAATTTCCATTTTGAATATACAGAAGTAGCCAAAATTGTGGAAACCTTTTGGAAATACTTTATTTTTGAGGTTTGATGGCTCGTAACACCATTTTTTTTGGAGTAATACCATGGAATTATATATCAATGGAGAAATAATGTCAACAAGAATGTAATGCAATAACTTTTATGAAGGATTTTGTATTAGAACAGCAGTTATAAAGAAGAAAAGTGAAATACACAGAAAAAATGAGATATACAAAAATGTCTCGCCATGTCAGTTAATACTTAGTTGGGTAACCTTTAGCGTTCATTGCAGCCTTACAACGCTTTCTCATGGAGTGAACCAAGATTTTAGTTCTGCAGCTGTTATAATGTGAAATCAAGATTGAATTATTGCTTCTATTAATTGGGTTTTATTGCTGGGTTGCTTCTGACTAACAAGTTTCTTTAGTCGGCTCCATAGATTTTCGATGGGGTTAAAGTCTGGGATATTCCCTGGCCATTCCAGCAGCGGAATATGAGTATCTTGAAACCACGTTTCGCACACAGCAACAACGTGACATGGAGCTGAATCCTGTTGAAATATAAATGCTTCATTATCTTGGAAAAGATCATGTGCGGAAGGCTTCAGTTTGAACTTAAGTATTTCATTAATGTATTTTTCGCCATTTATATTCCCATTAATCACGCAAATTCTGCCCACACCTTTTGTTGTCATACAACCCCAGATCATTTCACTGTACAAGCAATGCAATCAGGATGCAAATCTTCTCCGATTCTTCTCCTTACGTATTTTATGTCATCACTACCAAACAGGGAGATTTTGGTCTCATCACTCCAAATTACACTGTCCCATTGTTCTGCTGCCCAGTTAACACGGGTTTTAGTCCAGTTTAATCTTTTCAACCTTTGTTTCAGAGATAAAAATGGCTTTTTTCGTGGAATTCTAGCTTTTAGATAAAATCCCTGCAGTCTGCGTCAAACAGTCCTTACACTCAACTTCACATTGCATTGTGCCATTTCGTCTTTGTGACGTACCTGCCAGCAGGACGCACACGACATAAAGGCAGACAGGAATCAGAATAATCGTCTGCGTAGCTCAGTTGGTAGAGCGACTTGTGCCGGAATAAGCGGCCTCGGGTTCGAATCCCGGCGTAGACTAAAAATGACGGAGAAATTTACTTCGTTATATCTTGTATACACCCAGATGAATTTCTTCTGTCACCTAAGCACAGTCTCTTAATTCTTCTATCATCACTTGCTGTTGTGCACCTTTTCCTGTCTTTACGAGTCTGGTTTTGTAGTGACCGAGTCTCCTTGTACCTTTTCAAAAATTTAGAAATGCCACCTTTGGTGTTTCCACCAATTTGTCTTCTAATTTCTGCATAACTGAAGGCTTGTTCCCTTAATAGTGCTATTTTATAACGCTTTCTGGGTGACCAGTCAACTCTCTGTGCCATTTCTTCAATTTTATTACGTTTTGCAAGCTCACTAAATGAAAGAACACCAAAAACCCAACCAACTTGATAGCAATCACATAACACACTGACAAATGTCCTCCTCTCAGCTCCAATACATGACATCAATAGCCGAATCCTACTGTGACCTGACTGGCTCATTGCCAAAACACGATGACACCTGAGTGGCTCTCTAAACACTCATGCTCATTGACTATATTCAAATGAAGGAAAGCTACTTCATATCAACCTAAGCAAGTTCTTCTTCCGTTTTCTGGATATTTGGCAATAACCTTTCATAGAATACAGATAATTGAACACACTTTGTTGCATTACATTTTCGATGAAATTATCTTTCCATTGATATGTAATTTTATGGTATTACTCCAAAAAATGTTGTGTTATGAGTCATCAAACCTCAAAAACACACTTTCTCCTAAAGGTTTCCACAATTTTGGCTACTACTGTACATATACGACTGTAATTTTACTAAGGTCTGCCAATCGTTAGAATTTTGTATTATTCCTGGAATGTTCAAAAAGACCAACTGGAACTGTCAGCTGTAGTCTAATCTCCAACACTGATGTACTTATCTGATTAAAAAGACAAAAAGAAATGCAATGAGAAAAATATTATGAGTATGAAGTATAGAAGGTCTTGT
The DNA here is from genome assembly GCA_039090855.1 of Macrothele yani. Lineage (NCBI taxonomy): Eukaryota > Metazoa > Arthropoda > Arachnida > Araneae > Macrothelidae > Macrothele > Macrothele yani. The sequence continues at coordinate 76,388,810 of CM077017.1, read as the reverse complement.
GTACGGCGTGTGATGGATGTCAATGAAGCCTGAGTTGTATGACAAGATCGCTGTAAATGGAGAAGTTTGATACGGCAACAGTAAGTAAAAATCAACTGGTAGTTTGTATTTCTTTGATGAGTTAACCTATGAATCTCAGAGAACAACTTAGTGATATGTATGTATGTCCAAAAAGCAATATTCTTCTATAGTCCATTTATAACATTTCTGCGATACTTTTCAAAGTGTTTTCGTTAGAACCAAAATTCGCGAAAATCGAAGAAATGTGTAGAAACCGAACATATAGCAAGAAAAAATGCAATTTAATGAAATCAGTACTCCGACAGTTTCCATTTTTAGCACAACCGCAGTTTTAAAGTTATGAGTAAGGAATTTGAAAGTGTGTTACAGGCCAAGACTTAATACTCATGAAAACTGTAAGCGCCGCAGACTTGCAGAGGCGTAACTAAGGCATAGAAGACCTGCCTCGAGCGCAGCCCAGGAGAGGGCGCAAGAATCTCTGTTTGCATTATGATTAAAATTGGAATTGAAACTTTTACACCAGTTTCTGGTACACTTAAATTTCGAATTTCTCTCCCGAACTGGTTCTGAAAAGTGCAAATAGACTCAGTTTCAGTGTGCCTTCAACATAGAAATAACACTGAGGTGCGACGTTAATTTTACTTTGTCGAGCATATATGTTTATTACTATCACAATTATGTTAAATTAGTTATATATATATCTCTGACTATTAAATTAATAAAGCGTATATATGGCCGCGGGTGGCCTAGTGGACAACGTTCGTGACTACCGCGGAAAGGACCTCAGGTTCGATCCCAGGCAGGTACAAACGCTTGATCCACTAAATGTCCGCCGTGCGTCGGATTGGCACGTTAAGCCGTCGGACCCCGGGTACTACCCCCCCCTCGGTAATAAATAAGGGTGTCTTCCTCCCCCTTTATACTTCCCTTCCGTGTCACTTTCCTATCAGGCACTCTAGCTTAAATCTCCTAGCTTCCTATTTCTAAGGGCTGTTTAATACCTGGGGTCAGACACTCCCTTCCTAAAATCCTCTGCCGCCCCGGTGGCGCAGTGGTCTAAGCGATGGCCTCTGATCATTCGTCCGAACGGGGTCCGGGTTCGAATCCCGGTGAGGCATGGATGTTGTGTTTGTCTTACGGCACTGGCTCTCTCCCTTCCCTGGAACCAGTGACCCTAAACTAGGGACGGGCGACTGCTTATAGCCCATTGAGTTGCTCACGGTGGTCGTTAAACCTCCAAAAAAATCCTCTACATATGATCATATGATCATTTGATCATAAAGCGTGTATATTAGTAAGCATATATAGAAAGACAGATGGGGGCGCAACATTTGCGGGCATATATGTTTATTACTCTCACAGTTATGTTAAATTAGTTATATATATATCTGACTATTAAATTAGTAAAGCGTATATATTAGTAAGCATATATAGAGAGACAGATGGTGGCGCAACATTTGCGGTCTGGCCCTGGTGCAGAAATAACTAGTTACGCCTCTGCAGACTAGTGCTAATGTTCAAAGGGTATCACTTTTTAATTCTTTCGGAACTTTACAAAATATCACAGAAATTATAACTATCGAAAACCGGTTGAACTGAGCACTGACCGAAATCCTGTAAGCCGAAACTAAGCATTGGAATGGAATGCTATTCGCAGCATCCTTGTCACCCGAAAACTGGGGAGGTAAAACGTGGCGAAATTTGTTGAATGCGATTACCACTGAATGTTTCAAGTGTTAGGATCTAAGAAGTGCTGAAGATTCAACAAATAAATTCTGCTGTAATTAATCCTGGCCAATTGAGAAAGTAAAACAATTTCGGTTTCCATTAAGCAATACAGCATAACTGATGGGTAAAATGACGCTGCCACCCTGGTGGCGCAGTGACCTAAGCGATGGCCTCTGACTATTCGTCCGAGATAGGTCCGGGTTCGAATTCCGTGAGGCATGGATGTCGTGTTTGTCTTATGGCACTGGCTCTCTCCCTTCCCTGAAGCCATTGGTCCTAAATTAGGGACGGACGACTGCTTATAGCCATCGAGTTGCTCACGTTGGTCGTTAAAACTCAATAAAAAGTGACGCTTCTGTGGGCTGTAAGCACGTCGCAATTTTGTATGCGACACTGAGCTTACCACTACAAACAATTTATAGAAACTGTTTTCAAACAGTGAAAACCATATCGTTGGAAAATCTACTAAGATAAGAAGAACGTCTCGATTTCCCACTTGAGGGTAAAATATTTTTCGAGAGCTGTTAATATAATTTTTCATTCGATTGAAAACCGTGAGAAATCCGATTTGGAATAAACGTACAGTACTTTTTTTCTCTCCATTTAATTAATTTTTTCTGAAAGTGTGTGATATTCGTTTTGTAGAGTTTGGTGCAATTTGATATCGTGTCAAATTTTTTTCTCAATACTATACGACTCAAAGTTTATTAAAAAGAAACAATGCTGTCAGTCAATTGGGAAACGACACGCTTTTAGTTCTGTCGCTGTTACTCCCCTTATTAAAAAGAGTATGTTTTACGATGTAAACTTGTGTATGTGACTATCGTCATAATAATTATTTCAGCGTTTTTGCATATCGATGCAAAATTTCTCACAGAATTAGCCGCAAAACTATTGCAATGAAGTGGAAGAAAATAGCCATTCCCAAGCTTACGGTTTAGATCACAATCAAGAGTAAATAGCTCACAACTGTTTCAGACGAACCTCCGTGACCAATAAATGTTCACCAGTCACTTCTGTTCATTATAAAATTTTTAAAATTTAAGAAAGACTTCTTCCGTCACTACGGACTCTAATTATAAATACTGAATCTACTCTTTTCTAGGTGAGTGTTTGAGGTCACAATAGTTATGTACTGTAGTTTGATACCACAATATATAAAAATTCCTAATAAATTTTACGTCTTCCGTGCTAGAAACCATTGTAAGTCACTTCAGTGTCTGATCATTAAATCGAATTCTTGAAGTATCAACCGTTGTTTAACAGTTAATTTTGTTTTGAAAAATCGAAAATCATGACCACTGAGCCTTTAAGATTCTTTTAAAGGCAACGATTTCAAATATTTAAATGCCGACACAAGGAAATGCCTAAAAAAATCACTTAGCCTTCCTTTTTCTGTCGAATAAGAAATATATACCTTCAGACATGACAGAAAATATAAAGATACAGTGGCCATGCTTTTCCAAAATCACGATCAGTAAAATTGCTAAAAACGCAGTTGTTATCCTTTAGCCCAGGAGACAAAAAAGATGCAACGTAACTTACTATAAAATTCATGTTAACTCATTTCTGTTCACTAACTTCAAGGCAACATTAAATAAAAGAAATCCTGAAAGCCGTGGTCACAGAGCTGTGAGAAAGGCGTGGCTTATGAGAGTATTTAGGCGAACAAGTCATTGAAAGTCTTCTGAATTCCTGATTCTCGCTGAGCTAGTGTTTCAACGGAAATAAAATTATTATTGCTTTCGCGTATTACTTGAATGTTTTGACACCTTTAAATGACTGCATAAAATTTATTCGAATGGGCATAAGACCTTTCGAAATACTTTAAGTACACGTACGACAAAACATTTGCTATTATATTTTTCTTGAACAAAATATCGGCATGAAGTGGAACATTGTCGAACTCTGGCATCCCATGTCGCTAGATATTTCTAATAATTCTAGCACAGTTGCCAAACCCTACTTCTGTTGGCAATCCATGAATCACGCTATTATTTTCATTTTTTTCACAGCATTAATTTAGTACTCTTCCGGTCCATGGCATATAGACATTCACATAAATAGTGATCACCGACCATTATTTTTTCTGTACTTGTCTTCTGTTGTCGCTTTGATAAACGTTAACTGAAATTATTTTAGAAGTATTTCTATCATTCATGCAAATACAAATAAATATACTTAAATCTGACGTCTGCAATTTTGTCTTCACTAATAACGAATTATCCTAGATAGCACTATCCGATATAATATTTGATAAAAGAATGTCAAATGTATTTCGGTGACTATCAGTCAGGAGATAAATTTGTAATTAGAAATACGTTAATCAAATAAATGATTAATACATTTATTTAAAAAACACTCGCCTTTATAAGCAGCCGTTCTGTGGAGAATTCGAATATTAATCTCAGCTATCTGGTATCCAACGCTGGTGGCAGGATTTAAAAAATATCTTAGAATTTAAACTCTACGACGTTTCCCATTTCGAGGAAATAATTAACTGCCAAATAACACAATGCGGATTTTTCTACGTGTGATATCCTTAATCCTAACTACCTAATTATGGAATACGCCATTTTTACATATGATACATTTGTAGTGAAAAGTCTGACTTCCAGAAAATCTTGTGCTTCCAAAGTCTGCCAGTGACAGAAATTATTTAATGCAGTTATACTAACTTCTTTGAATGATTTCAAAATCAGGAATTGCGCTCAAGTTTTACTCATTAATTTTTACTTCGATTGACTCTCGAAGCCTCTTGAGCGATTTGAATAATAATTGATAAATCTATCTTTTATTCTCATTCTTCCTTGATCAACAATAACCCTTCACATCGTTCCTACGCTGAATTTCGGTGTCACGCAATCTCTGAAATGCAAAAATGAAAAAATGATTTAAATAGTAAAATAAATATTGTTGCACAGAAACTTGGGTAATAAATTCCTATTGTTCTTAGACCATAAAACATTTCTTGATTTCTCTTTTTCTGATTAAGGTAGAATTCTGTTGCACGAGGCTTGACATTTATATAAATGTAGTTCAGTGTAAAAAATAATAAAAAACTGTTTTCTTGAAGAATGAAAAAAAACAAAAACAAAAGAGTTACTAGATGACATTCTTTCTTAACGGTTGGTTCAACGTTAACATGCTTGAATTGCAAACGTCGGATAAGAGGAGACCATTGTTCCTGTGGATTGTCCAACCAGGTCTCCCCAAATTAATCCGATCTAGCATATCTGGAACATTATACGAAAAGGTAACGCTGCCCTGAACTACCCTCCGCAGGGTCTGGAGCGGCTTAGACAAGTTTTGGACGATCAATGGTCCATCCTATATGCTAAGACCATAAATGCCACTACCAACAGCATGAAATATCGCTGTGTGGAGCGACCACACTCCCTATTGAGGTACTTTTTTTTGACACACACTGTTTTCCAAAAAAAAAAAAAAAAAAGAAAAAGAAGAAGCACCCAGAGAAAGTCCTTCTATGAGGATGAAACTCGGCATGCAAGTACCTCAGGGCTGAAAATACCAATGATTAAAAAGTAACGACCAGTGAGTAAATGGTGTTATGCCACAGCGCATGTGAGCCGCTGATCCAGGAGAGTATATCAAGACCAAAGCGCGCATGTAGTGACAATTGTGCCAGCGGATTGTGTTTCATTAAACTTCCACGGAGTGTGAGGATACCCCTACGTCGGATACGTGCACAATATGAGCAGTTAAGCGAGTTTGAGAGAGGACTTATAATCAGGCTAAGAGAGTATGATGGGTCATGTCACCGTATCGCCAGACATTTCGGCCGGAGTGACGCGACAGTCGTATGATGTGGGTACCAATGGGTCGACGAGGGCGCAACCCAGCGGCCAGCCGGCATTGGAAAGGCCCTATGCAACGCCAGAACGCGAGGATTGAGTGTTTTTGAGAGCCGCACGAACAGAACCGAATTCCGCACTCTCAACCATCCGTGGTCATGCTGCGTCGTCTACAGACATGGAAGTAGCCATCCGGACCGTTGCCAGACGATTTGCGGCAAGGTGACTATATTCCAGGAGACCATTCCTAAGCCTTATACTCACAAGCGAGCATCTCCGGCACCGGTTTAAGTGGTATCAGTCCCGATCAACATGGCATATTGTCAACTGCCGTCGTGTTATTTTCAGTAATGAGTCACGGTTTGCACTTGGCCCCGATGACCAGCGAATAGGAGTTTGGAGAGGAGCGCCCAGGCAACGGATCTTACCTTACTGTAGAACGGCACACGGCTGGCACACCGGGAGTGACTGCTGGCGAAACATTTCGCATGATAAGGACGGTAAATATTCGTGCAGTTAAAATTCAATAGTTAAAGGAAAAACCATCAATACACGATTAAAAACTTATAAAAGGAATTAACTCTTTATAAGTCAAGTACATTTTACTAAAAGTTAAAATATTTAAAGATATAAATAGTTAGATCTTTCGAGATAACTATGTCCCATCCTCAGACTACATTAGTATGTGGCAATGTGCTTTATATATACACTGTCAATGAACTTCTATGACGTAGGTCCGATTTTGGAGAGTGCTCACCCCGCACTCTAACGAAAATCAGGTTACAGGCGGAAGTTTGTCAACATTACATAAAATGAATCAACTTGATATATACGTAAAGTAAGTTGTAACGTAAGTTTAAAAAACACCTACAGGTTATTCCGACTGATGTGTATCGCTTCCTGGAAATAACAATTTCCACGGTTGTGGTATTTCACTAGGTAATGAGTCATTACAACAGACTTGTTAGTGGGAGTAGACATACAAGCTTTCTGTGAAATGAAGAGTGGACACATCTGATGGAATAAAAAGGATACTGGCTTCTTTCCAGGCAGGATAGTGGGCCCCACTGTATGTAAGCCGAGATAGGGCAGAGTTCATAGCCCCGATCTTCACACCACAAATGTGTTCTGTAAAGTGAAGCTGTAAAGAACGTTTTTTGGGGAGCTAATATAGAGTTTTTGTGATGTACTACTGTCCACTGGTTTCATAGGAATGCTGTAAATTCCAAACATTTCACTGGGATCTATGGGGTGTTTGTCTTTCTTAATAATTGATACGATATCTGATGTCCGAATTCCAAATGCCTAGTGGTATCGACAACAAACATTCATGAGAATTGGCAAGGACCCGGGGTAATAGTTGGTAGACCCTAAAAACCTGGGGTTCTCCCTCTCACGTTGAAGAAAAAACAGTGTTACGGAGCTGTTTCCTCACGACGCGATCCACAACTTAATAGCCATACCCACGTGTTCTTGTAATACCTTTGATTTTCAAGATCTCCGCTTTACGTAGCTTTGCACTTGACAAGTCAGTAATTGATCTTTGTACCATAAAGCGGATGGCTGAAATCTTATATTAGATGTGCAACTTAATTCTCGGTAACAGGCAAGACACGTTGACAAAGAATTATAGCAAATCGAATACGTACCCAATCAAGGAAATAATCCCCGTCGTGTTGGATACATTTTAGCCATCGGTCAGGGAGCTGCCGAATGTCACTGCGGAATAATGAGGGCTGTTTCGAGTTGATAAAGTCATCAATACTTGTGTGGACCTCATCTACAGAAGTGAAGTGCTTATCACTCAAGTGATGTTGCAGGGAGCGAAAGAGGTGATCTTCCAACGGGGCGAAGTCTGGAGAATACGCCGGGTGGGACAAAATCACCCATCCCAGGTCGGTGATCGTGTTTAAAGTCGTTTTCGCGGTGTGAGGACGCACGTTATATTGAAGCAACAGGACCGACCTTCTGCCTTTGCCGGTGTATGGCCTTTTCGCCATTCGTGTGTGTCACTCACACGAATGAGTTGCTGACAATAACGGTCAGCATAGATGGTTTCACGAGGTTTGAGCAACTCATAGTGTACGACGCCGCGCTGATCCCACCATATGCACAGCAACAACTTCCTGGCATGGATATTCGGTTTGGCGGTACTGGTGGTAGGCTGACCTGGATAAACCCAAGATTTGCGCCTCTTGGGATTATCGTAGAGGATTCACTTCTCATGTCAGGTCGAAATCTTGTGGAGGAAATTCTTCTTCTTGAATCTGAAGATCAAGAACACAGCAACATCGTAGCCTCTTGAACTGTTCGCACCCAACGGCCCTCCTTGTGAATCTGTCCACGCTTGTGCATGTGCTTTGCAATGGCTTGCCGTGTTACTCCGAGTTGTTGGGCGAGTTCTGACTTTGTGCGACAGGGATCCTCGCCCAACAGTTGTTCCAGTTCCTCATCGTCAACTTTCTGTGGCTGTCACGGACGTTCTGCATCACGGAAATCAAAATTTCCTTGCTTAAACAGCTACAACTACTTCTTACACGTACCGCAGGACACAGCAGCCTCACCCAAAGCAGCACAGATCATTTTCTGGGCTTCCGCGGCCCTTGGTTTCAGCTGAAACGCGAACAGGAGGCAGTGCCTCAAATGCCGCTTCTCGAAGGACATTGCTTTCACCTTCAACTTTCGTCCCTTCTCTCACCACAGCTGTGAGCGGTTAAGATTGCCTGGAAAGCTGTTGTGTGGTGCTGCAATCAGCCATTATCGCACACAGCTGTTTGCATTTGCCAAGGTTCTATGATCGCTTGCGTTTAGGGGCCAATAATTAATTTGCATACTTATTAGCTTATACCTAAGAGGATGAGCCGAGGAGCTAGGAATAATAGAAGGGTTCATCGTAGGTTTTCTGTACACAGAATAAGTAAAAGCCTGAGTACGAGGGTCGCGGACTAAAAGGAAATCCAAGAAGGGGAGTGCATGGTTTTCTTCAACCTCGAAAGGAAACCTAATAGAAGGAAATCGACTTCACAAGTGTTTAGCAAATAACGATAGTTTTTCGAGATAGTGCTGCTAAAAGACCAGGACGTCGTCTACATACCTCATGTAAAATAGTGGAATACTGCGTGAGCGTTCAAAACAATTTCTTCCAGTTCTTGTAAAATAATCTCAGCCAGTACGGGGGAGAGGGGTGAGTCCATCGGTGCTTCACCTGTCTGTTTATAAACAATGCCATTGAATTTTAAAATATGTTCGATTTTGAATGAATCTCAATGTATTCAGTATGGCTTGAATATTAGACACATCTAACCCTAAACCATAAAGTTTTGCTTCAATAATTGAGTGCACTGTATCAAGAGGCACGCTGAGGAAGAGTGAAACCAAGTCCAAGGAAACTAACTTGAATTGAGTATGTTGAGATTGGAAAGTGCGAATCCCTTCCTGCGGTTAAGTTGAACATTCAATGGAGTACCTAGAAGTAACAAGAGGTTTGAGATATTTAGTAAGAAATATTTTCAAGTGGTGTGTAGGTTTAACGTAGCCTGAAAGAAGTTGATGGGCATGGCGGTCCTCTTTGGTGTTTTTCTTTTTCCAAAACAGTAGGGTACCTTAAAGTCAGTGGGAGGGTATAAATGATCTTCTAAGATTTTAGGAAGCCCTCGGACGCCCAAGGGCTGCAATTGTAGCCTTAGTCGGGTCATTAGCTACGACACAGTGTGGAATTTTTTCTATAGCTTCACACATGTTTTCTTGATAAGCAAGTTTCTATAAAATAAGGGTTTGGTTTGTTTAATCAGAAGCCACTAACGCCAAATTCGAGTCATTACGAAGCTGTTATTTTTTCTGATCTTCCCGAAAGACGGTACTTGATCCGGAAGTAGGAGGCCTTTTGCTGATAGATTGCAGCACCGCATAATGACTTACTTCTCTCTCGTTTGGAAGTAAATATTTGATGATATGCTCCATCTGGAGAATTAGACTAAACTTATTAAGATGATTCTCCGGATGAAGAAATTTTAGGCGCCGCTAAGGTTCAAAAATAGGGGAAGAGTAGTACCAGGTACAGTCCTATCAGAGTGAACTGGTTTATTTGAAGGTCTATCTAAGTAAGTTGAAGTAGGTCTACTGTACACCACAGCTCTTAATTTCTTGATATGTGTGATCTGAAGTTTAAGGGATACAGACTGAATGTTAGCACGAGTGATAATTAACCGACGATCAATCAGAATTGGATATATTTTTTGGTTAGCAGTAAAAATTCCCTATAAGATCTCCGTTGTAAGAATGAGATTAGGCCATGTTTCTTCCTGATCTCAGCAGACAGTCTTTCGGTTTCTGCTGCCAGTATTATACGCATGTCCTGTCTTGAGCGTGGGTAGCATGACAATTTGAGAAAGTTCGGGATCACATTAAGTTCTCGAATATTCAGCAAGAACGCTAAGTGATTTTCTTCAACGCCAAGCCTGTCTCAGATTGTATTGAAAATTCTATATACGCCGTACATCGTAATAGTTGGAAAAACAAAATCACATACCTCTAGGAGTGGCAATAGATAAGAACGGCCAACATTCGCGCAATTAAAAGTTAGTAGTTAAAGACCAAACCGTTAATACACGATTAAAATCTTATAAAAAGAAAAAACCTTCAATACAACTGCGTAAGTCAAGTAAACTTTACTAAAAGTTCAAATATTTACAGATAAAAATAGTTAGATCTTCCGGGATCTCTATGTCCCATCTCACATACTACATTAGTATGTGCCAATGTGCCCTATAAATACACTGTCTATGAACTTCTATGACGTAGGTCCGATTTTGAAGAGTGCTCACCCCGCACTCTAGCGGAAATAAGTTTACAGGCAGTTATATTTAATTTACATAAGAAGTGATGAATATACACCGATGAGCCATTACATTATGACCAACCCCAGCCTGGAAAAAGGAGTAAGACTGGAGACCGAACGGTGGCGCAGGTTAAGTTCACAGAGCAGTATATATACAACTCGAGGACCGGCTTTCAGTTAGTAGAGTGTTCGGAGTCACAGTGGGAAAAGCTGCCGATTTATCGGAGTTTGATAAAGGACAAATTATGATGGAACAACCCCTCGAAACTACGATCTCGGAAGCGGCACGGCTTGTGGGTTGTTTACGTCCAGCTCTAGTGAGTACGTATTAAATGTGGTGCACAGATGGCCAAACGTCGAACCGTCGTCCAGCAGTTCGTCATCCGCAGCTCACAGATGCCAGAGGGCAGCGGAGACTGTCACGCATTGTTCACAGCGATCGCAGGGCCACATTGTGGCAAATCACCCGCAGCTGCAACAGTGGTGATTATGGTAAGGTGTCACAGCACACAGTTCATCGCAGCCTTCTCACATTGGCTGCATGGCAGGAGACCCAGTCGTGTCTCCATGCTCACTGCACGTCATCGCCAACAACGAATGAAATGGGCCCATGATAATCGAGATTGTACCGTGGATGATTGGAAGAAGATGGCCTGGTCAGACGAATCAAGATTCCTGGTGCATCACGTAGACGGCCGAGCGCGGATACGCCGATTACCAACGGAGGCTGTGGAAACTGTATGCGCTGTTGGGCGGAAACAGGCCGTTGGCGGAGGTGTTATGCAGTGGGCGATGATTTCTTGGGACATTTTAGGCCCCATTATCCCAACAGCACAATCCGTGACAGCTGTCAGCTGTCTGAACATCGCTGCTGACCAAGTTCACGCATTCATGGCAACTGCGTTCCCTGCTGGCGATGGCCATTACTAACAGGATAATGCGCTGTGCCACACTGCCAGAATCGCCAAGGAGTGGTTCGAGGAACATGCTGGTGACTTTCTGTTAATGCCCTGGCCTCCAAATTCACGTGACATGAACCCAAACGAACATTTGGGGTTCGACTTGGAAAAGCAGGTTCGCGCTAAATCACCACCACCCCGAAATGTACGGGAACTAGGGACCTGCTGTTGACATTTCGGTACCAGACACCCCAGAAGACCTATCGCTACCTCATTGAATCGATGCCTCGACGAGTGGCCACTGTTTTGGTAACTAAAAGGGGTCCTGCAACTTATTAGGTTAGTGGTCATAATGTAATGGTTCATCGGTGTATGTTCTCCCAATATTTTCTGATTTCGCTTTTCCAAACGTCCACTGATGTTTTTCAGCAGTCGTTCAGATTCTCTCAGAGTGGTAGGTAATTATCAATATTTTCAGTATTTATGAAAATACGTATGCATCAATATACATAAATATCATGTTGCAGTTTTGTCTTTTATAGTAAAAAAGTATCCCTAGTAACAGTAACGTTGTAACATAAGAAAAACGATATTACAAATATATGACGAAAAACGTTCTTATAGAAATAATACGACACATCCCTACATGTATTGAACACACTATCGGCGGTCTAAGCAGCTAATAAAGGAAGAATTTGAAATCAGTTTCACTCATCTGACATTGAATACAGACGGCTGAATTAAAAAATATCTCAGAATTTAAATTCTGTGGTGTGCCACATTCTGGTGAAATAATTAACTGCCAATTTAGAAACGGAACTTTACATTCCATCACGGAAGTACAAATTTAGCTTTGTTTCTGAATCTCTTTGGAAATGAACGATGCTCACGATGTCACTGAAATTTACCAATTAGCAAATTGTTTTTTGTAAAAAGACGTATGCTGTATTAGAAATTAGAAAACAAAATATTTGCTTTACGACTGTAAGGATTTCGAGCATGTTCTTTATTATCATCGTGGCTCTTATATGCTGCACAGAGCAAACTTTTTAACAATTGTCGCTTCTGCATTCCCGCGTTTCTCTGATTCTCACATTGCTCAAGGAGTCATATTACGTTTCATTTTACTTTGCTGCATGTTTAAAGCACACAATTGTCTTTCCTTTAATTTTGGCAGTTTAACTGCTAAAACTCATAGTTCTAAATGATATTCATCTGATCCATAGGAAATATATGTTCCGGTTGATTTCTAATGGGTGTTGCTCGGTTGAAAAGATTGCAAAGTAAATAAAATATGTACGTCCAAACCGTTAAAAATTATTACTTGCTAGTGTCAATGTTTCGTTGAATTCCAAAGCGTTTATGTAAGAAGTTACGCCAAATTACACAGAAAAATTATCAAGAAATTAAAAATCGTTCAAAGTTATTATTTCAGAGTATTTTCTGAAGACGCGTGTGGATGTTTACGCTATAAGTGTGTAATTCTAAAATCATTACTTTTGTGTTGGACATGTTTCCTATTCAATTTCTTACACTCACAGATTTATACTACATGAATAAATATATGCAGATGGCACTGGGACTGGAGGGAATTCAGTTAAGTCTTAGGGCATCTCCCGTTTCGTAGTAGAGTTTTCACTTTAATCTAGCTCCGACAGTCATCGCTACGTCAGCTCGTCAAGAAAGCAAAACCTTTCATCCGCCCTCACTGTAAACAATTATGTTTTCTACTTCTGGTCTGGATTAAATAGGGAGATCTTTGTGTAGTTTTGTTTAAGAAATGTATAATTGATCCCATTACAATTTTCCATTTTTTTCTCGATTTGTCAGTGTAACGGTATGATTAAGGCGGTATTTATATCCTTACACGCTATTAGTTCTGGATCAGTTATCAGTACTACGGTGACGATATAACTTTCCATATTTTCCAAATTGCTCTGCCTGAATCCTCAGAAGGAGCGATTTTATCTGGCGTGACTATTGGTACAAATAATTCTTGCAAATTTCTAGTGCTAATCATAGGACCTTCTTTTTGGAGCCAAACCTTGCATTTCGTTATCAGAATTGCATGTTGAGAGCAGCACCTGTTCGTTTATTGAGCAAAGCCCTTCCTTGTCCAGACGTCAGTCGTGTGGGGTAAATTCTGCGTTTAGTTTGATGTTTTTTCTAGAATACTTTACTATATTTGATCACAAATGCGAAATTCTTGGTGTGTTGTGTGATTCACAGGAGAAGGAGCAGCTGCTATTTATGAAGTAAAGAGTACCTCGCGTATTCATCATCTGAATAGTTCTAAAGCAGTTTATAGATGGCAGCACGTCAACTCTGCATCGATAGCGTTTAGTTATGTAGTCCAACCGCCTTAAAGGGGAATTAGGGAAATTCCTTCTGGCCATTAAAAAGACTTTTATATATATGTGAATTGTCGCCAAATCATAAATATTTATTGTGACGATAATTTTTTATTTCTTCATGAATGCGAAGCTGCCTATCTGGCCGAATAGATCAAATATAATACATTGACAGTTTTTTTTGTAGGTATTCTGAAAAAACTGTCTTATGACGCGAATCGAGACCTCAAAACAGTGTTCTGAACAAATATTATTCTCCCGAAAGAATGAACCAGCATCATCGTCAGAATAAATGTTTCAGAATGTAGTTCGCCAAATAAATTTTATAAATTCTCCTCTTTTAATATAATAAAAAACATCATTTAAATATTAAAATATAACTGTACACAATATATAATAGATAAAAAATAAATATATTATATATATATAGTTTATTTTGTTAACCATAATGTAAATTCTCCCTCGGAACATCTACAAAACATACCAACTACACAGTACCCCACAGCTAACGTGTACTGCGCCAGAAAGCGCGACACGAGAGGAGATAAAAGCGCTAGATTCAAAGGAACGGACTGAGTGTTGACGTTATGTCATCTAGCACTCGCTTTAGAGCTGTTTGGGGTGCGAATGCGGAAAAAGGTCCAAATTTTCTCTAAACCAAACACAAACATTTGTTCTGCACTTGATACATGACTTCTACAAACAGCATGAGTATTGATATCATTTCAGATCTGAGGGTATTTGGTCAGCTGCACAACGGATACCAAAGCCATCCCGTTATTTCCTTAAAACCTTTGAAATGTTTGAAACATTGCCAAATTCCTCATAGTTTAGACTGCTGTACCTTGAAAAACATTTATTGATTATTATTTTTACCGTGATATTCCGTCACTGAAGTGTTGGATACCACATAACTAATGATAATGTTTTTGAAGGATTATATTTAATATTTTTACATTAAAAATGCAATTAAAACGGATGTATTATATGTAGATAAAATGAAGTGGGTTGTATTTACTTAATAAATAGCAGGTGCTCTGTAAATCACAGAACACACTAAAAATTCAACATTTGGGTAAGAAGATGGTAATGAATTCTAGCATAACATTAAACTAAACGCAGATTTTAACGTTTACAACTGACGTCTGGACAAGGAATGACTTTACTCAGTCAATGAACATTCCCTGCACCTCATTACACAAATCTTATAACGAACATGCAAGATGTAGCGCCAAAACCGATGGCGATCAGATCAGAATGAATGTATGAATTTCTTACACTACGAACTACACAAACTAAACACGCTTCACTATACAGAAAATAATTCTGCTATTTGATAAAATGCAATGACGCTGTTCGATTGTTCATGTCAAACACATTCAAAATTAAAGTTAAATCTGTGTTTTTCTGGTGGATCGTACAGCTAAAGTTCTAAAATAGTAATGAACTGTTTTACCAGAATGTATCACATACCACAATTCAAATTCTTATTTTGATAGTCAACCATCTGCCTTCAATATCCCACAGGTGAAATTAATTTAGAATTATCCCCATAACAGCTACTTAGAGCGCTGAATATGTGTTTAATACATTGAGAGATGAACTTTTGCCGGATTCTAACTTCAGTTCTTTTCGAACTATTCAGGTAATGCATTTTTCTTAATATTATACTGGGTGCTTTTATTTGGAATTGTTTGTTAATATTAAAGCAAAAACTATACACCTGATATTCATGTATGTTTGGACGCCCTTTTATAAATAATCAAAACATACACAAATATTGACCACTGTGAGAGAATCTGAAAAACTTCAAAAAATAACGTAAGAAAAGAAAAGAAAACATGTTTTTCACTACTTGGGAGAAACAAGTAGCCATCTGTCCAACATGATTCACCTGCGCTTTCGACGGTGATTCAAAGTTAGGATTGCCACTCGAAGCGGCCTGTGGATACGCAGCCCATTTTTCGTATGGGTTTGATGTATTTTGTGTTGTGACACATTACTCCATCACCGGCATTCATATTACCTATGAGTTGTTCCACATGATCCCGTCTGTTGCCCATTGTAGGCGCTTTCGACGGTGAATAGAAGTTAGAATTGCCACTCGGAACGGCCTTCAGCTACCCAGCACTGTTTTCAGCAGGGTTAGATGTACTCTGTCTTGTAACACATTACTTCCGTCAACAGAATTCAAATTACCTACGATTTGCGTCACAGAATCCCTTCTATTGGCTCGTATCACACCGGATAACTTTCGCTTGCCTCTAGCATAGCTGAGCCGTTGTCATCCAAAACCTTGCCAGCCGTTCGTAGGGTTGCTCTCCTCGGACTACTTTTTGAAGGTATCAACCACGGCTGATCGTGATCAAACTTCGCCATATCGGAAATTCTCTCACCTAGTCATCTGACCGTTATAATTCAGCCTTTGTCTGACTCGTTTAAATCTGTTGCCTTTCCAATCTAAATACAAAGAATAACACTGGTTAGCCGCGGTCAGTATCAATTGGTATGTATACAATTTCGTGATCGTCACACCCGTTATCGTTTACCAGCAGTTGCTTCGACTTGCATAAAAACACTCTAGTCTTAATGTTTTGTGTCTTCGGTCTATATGCCGGAGGAAGTATTTCAAAATTAACTGTATGGAAAAGAAACGCATAATTGATTTCTGGACTTCCAACCGAAGTAGATATAGCTTATGTATTGAAGATCTGCTGCAGTGCTACAATTATTAGAAATATCTAACGACCCAATATTCCAGAATTCTACAACTTTTCATGTACTGATAACCGTCGTAGGAAAAGCAGTAGAAAATGCTTCGACTTTCGTGTGCTTAATATCTTTTTAAAGGTCTTCTGCGAATTTGAATAATTTTTCTTTAATTATTCATAGTTTCAGAATATTAAAATTATACGTGAAAGCAATGACACCTTCACTTAATTTTAAATGCTTGCTTAGCGAGGTTATACGTCAATTCGTCGCGTGCGTCAATTCGTCGACTGCGAAAATTCGTCGCGCGTCAATTTGTCGACCACGACGATTCGTCTAACGTCAATTCGTCGCGGACAAATTCGTCGGCTACGTCAATTCGTCGCGGACCAATTCGTCGCGGACCAATTCGTCGCGTTTACAGGTTTTGGTTACATACAAAACGAATGCAGGAAAACGTACGATTTCGAACGTCTTTCGCCCTGATCAAATTTATAAGGTTTGCACACTCAGACAGGATAGGAATATTACGCTTTTTCTTTGGCACTAAAAATATTAGACGGTAGACGTTTTTTTGGACGGGTCAGGGCCCGGTTGGTCAGAGCCCCCATATAAAATTTGTTCGTAAAATCTACAGTTTTCAATTCAGAACCACCAAATCTGATATACTATCTCATGCTACTCTAACTTAGACGCTAGACGGTTTTTGGAAGGAGTTGGAGCCCAGGGGGTAAGGGCCCCCGCTCATAAAAAATGTCGCAAAATTTACAGTTTTCAATTTAGAACCACCAAATTTGGTATACTATCTATATATTATTATACTATCTCATGGTACTCTAACTTAGACGGTAGAATGTTTTTGGAACGGGTCAAGGACCGGGGGTCAGAGCCCCCCACATACAAAATTTTCTTAAAAACTACAGTTTTCAATTCAGAACCACCAAATCTGGTATACTATCTCATGGTACTATAACTTAGATGTTAGACGATTTTTGGAAGGGGTTGCAGCCCGGGGGTAAGGGCCCCCTCATAAAAGAAATTCGCAAAATCTACAGTTTTCAATTTAGAACCACCAAATTTGGTATACTAACTCATGGTACTCTAATTTAGAAGGTAGACCGTTTTCGGAACGAGCCAGGGCCTTGGGGGTCAGAGCCCCCCTCCCCACATACAGCATTTTCGTAAAATCTACAGTTTTGAACTCAGAACCATCAAACTTGGTATCATGAAACTCTAACTTAGACGCTAGACGGTTTTTGGAAGGGGTTGATGCCCGGGGTCTCAGCCCCCCCCTCACATAATTTTTTTTCGTAAAATCTACAGTTTTCAATTCAGGACCATCCAATATGGTATCATGAAACTCTAACTTAGACGCTAGATGGTTTTTGGAAGGGGTTGGAGACCGGGAGAGCCGAGCACTCCCCTAATAAAAAATTTCGTAAAATCTACAGTTTTCATTTTAGAACCACCAAATTTGGTATACTATCTCATGGTACTCTAACTATGACGGTAGACCGTGTTTGGAACGGTTCAAGGCCCGAGGGTCAGAGCCCCCACATACAAAATTTTCTTAAAAACTACAGTTTTCAATTCAGAACCACCAAATCTGGTATACTATCTGATGGTACTCTAACTTTGACGTTAGACGATTTTTGGAAGATGTTGGAGCCCGGGGGTCAGGACCCCCCTCCTCATAAAAATATTCGTAAAATCTACAGTTTTCATTTTAGAACCACCAGATTTGGTATACTATCTCATGGTACTCTAACTTAGACGGCAGACCGTTTTTGGAACGGGTCAAGGCCCGCGGGGTCAGAGCCCCCCACATATAAAATTTTCTTAAAAACTACAGTTTTCAATTAAGAACCACCAAATCTGGTATATTATCTCATGGTACTCTAACTTAGACGTTAGACGATTTTTGGAAGGGGTTGGAGCCCGGGGGTTGAAAGCCCCCCTCACAAAAAATGTCGTAAAATCTACAGTTTTCATTTTAGAACCACGAAATTTGGTATAATATCTATATATTATTATACTATCTCATGGTACTCTAACTTAGACGGTAGACCGTTTTTGGAACGGGTCAAGGCCCGGGGTCAGAGCCCCACACATACAAAATTTTCTTAAAGCCAACAGCTTTCAATTCGGAACCACCAAATCTGGTATACTATCTCATGGTACTCTAACTTATACGTTAGACGATTTTTGGAAGGGGTTGCAGCCCGGGGGTAAGGGGCCTCACAAAAGAAATTCGTAAAATCTAGAGTTTTCAATTTAGAACCACCAAATTTGGTATACTATCGCATGGTACTCTAACTTTGACGGTAGACCGTTTTTGGAACAGGTCAAGCCCAGGGGTCACATCCCCACCCCCTCACAGAATTTTTTTCGTAAAATCTACATTTTTGAATTCAGAACCATCAAATTTGGTACCATGAAACTCTAACTTGGACGCTAGACGGTTTTTGGAAAGGGTTGGAGCCCTGGGGGTCAGAGCCCCCTGCTCATAAAAAAATTCGTAAAATCTACAGTTTTCATTTTAGAACCACCAGATTTGGTATACTTTGTCATGATACTCTAACTTAGACGGTAGACCGTTTTTGGAACGGGTCAAGGCCCGGGGGTCAGAGCCTCCCACATACTAAATTTTCTTAAAAACTACAGTTTTCAATTCAGAACCACCAAATCTGGTGTACTATCTCATGGTACTCTAACTCAGACGCCAGACGGTTTTTGGAAGAGGCTGGAGCCCGGGGGTAAGGGCTCCCCCTCATAACAATGTCGTAAAATCTACAGTTTTCATTTTAGAACCACCAAATTTGGTATACTATCTATATATTATTACACTATCTCATGGTACTCTAACTTAGACGGTAGACCATTTTTAGAACGGGTCAAGGACTAGGGGTCAGAGCCCCCACATACAAAATTTTCTTAAAAACTACAGTTTTCAATTCAGAACCACCAAATCTGGTATACTCTATCATGATACTCTAACGTAGACGATTTTTGGAAGGGGTTGCAGCCCGTGGGGTAAGGGCCCCCTCATAAAAGAAATTCGCGTAAAATCTACAGTTTTCAATTTAGAACTACCAAATTTGGTATACTAACTCATGGTGCTCTAACTTAGACGGTAGACCGTTTTGGAACAGGTCAAGGCCAAGGGTCACAGCCCCCCCCCCTCACATAAATTTTTGTCGTAAAATCTACAGTTTTCAATTCGGAACCATCAAATATGGTATCATGAAACTCTAACTTAGACGTTAGATGGTTTTTGGAAGGGGTTGGAGCTCGGGGGTCCGAGTCCCCCCTAATAAAAAATCTCGTAAAATCTACAGTTTTTATTTTAGAGCCACCAAATTTGGTATACTATCTCATCGTACTCTAACTAAGACGGTAGACCGTGTTTGGAGCGGGTCAAGGCCCGAGGGGTTAGAGCCCCCACTTACAAAATGTTCTTAAAAACTACAGTTTTCAATTCAGAACCACAAATGTGGTATATCTTTTGATGGTACTCTAACTTAGACGCTAGACGATTTTGGAAGGGGTTGCAGCCCGGGGGTAAGGGCCTCCTCATAAAAAAATCGCAAAATCTACAGTTTTCAATTTAGAACCACGAAATTTGGTATACTATCTCATGGTACTCTAACTTAGACGGTCGACGGTTTTTGGAACGAGTCAAGGCCCGGGGGTTCGAGCCCCCTCCCCACATACAGCATTTTCGTAAAATCTGCAGTTTTGAATTCAGAGCCATCAAATTTGGTATCATGAAACGCTAACTTAGACGCTAGACGGTTTTTGGAAGGGGTTGGAGCCCGGGAGGTCAGAGCCCTTCTCTTCCTAGAGATTTCGTAAAATCTACAGTTTTCAATTTAGAACCACCAAATTTGGTATACTATCTCATGGTTATCTAACTTAGACAGTAGACGGTTTTTGGAAGGGGTCGGGGCCCTGGGTCAAGGGTCTCCATACAAAATTTTCGTAAAAAGTTCCGTTTTTTACTCTTAAGATGTGCAACACAATTCAGCACTCCAATACCCTATCAACGTTCTAAGGCGCTCTTCGGCCCTTTGAGGACCTTGCACCACAAACCATCATTCAACCAACTAACTAGCCTATGGTCTAAGTTAGAGAATGTAGATGACAATAAAGTGCAAAACTATCCATTTAATGGTGTATTAAAACACAAATCAATATACTTTGGATTTCACTACCAACGAGCGGCTTATCAGGAAGAAATATAATGTAATGTAAATAGAAAGTTCCAGATATTAAAAATTCAAAATGGTAAGAAAAAGATTATCAATGCCAATGTGAAGTCGTACGCATGCGACATCACATAGGTACATTGCATTTCTGTATCGCGAGATTCACAGAAGCACACGCCAGATGTACGGAAGTTCTATAGATGTCTCGTAGAAAGTAAGAATTCCCATTCATTTTTCTTTCTTTTTTGTTTCGCAAAATTAAATTAACTAAATCAAAAAAATTAAAATAAGTTTACTGGAAAATTGCAGGAATATCTTTTTCATTCATTAACTTTCACCCGCTGAACTTGGTGATTCAACAAATATTAATATGTACCTGGCAAATAAGTGGTATCCCTGCTAGTACAAATTATATTAATGATTTCTTTGCCTCCAGTTCAATCTAGTATATCCATAAGAGCGTTTGGGGCCGTATGAAAAATACATTTCAACGTGTGCCGCTACGACGGCGAAGTGATATAGGCGCTGGCTTTTGACCACTCGTGGAGAAGGATCCTGGTTCAAATCTCGGCGAGTCATCGACGTTGTGATTGACTTCTGGCACTGGCTGTCCCCCTTCCCAGGAACCAGTGGCCCAAAATTAGGAACGTCCGACTGCTTATAGCCCACTGAATTGATCACGGTGGTGGTTAAACACCAACTAAATAAAAAAAAATTGCGACGTGTCCATTGCTATTTGTTATGGACCGTACAAAAAGTATGTTTTTGATATCAACGTGTCCATTTCCATGTAGGCTGGCCATAAAATGTTCGGGGACCGTACAAAATTGCACTTTTGTTTTCACCTTGTCAACGCTTCGGTATATAGTTGAAGTATACGTATATATAGTTGGGCCATTTCAGCACTAGTTTGGTTTAAAATAAAGATTATGTTACATTTTTACTCAGCTACAACACATTAATCCCAAAGGCTATTTCTTGAAATCTTTAATCCGCCGTGCTCATAATCACACCGTTAACATAACATATCAAGTTATTAATGTTGCAGTTTTACTCTGCCACAAAACTGTAGTTACAAAACCTTAGGCGTAAACTTTTTTAGGAATTTTTAGTCCGACGTATTCATAAGGTTTCGATAACATGCCAAGGTTATGGTACTGCGTTTTGACTGAGGCACAAAAATTAATAAACAGGCCTTAAGCCTTTTTATCAGTTTTCCATCAACCGTGCTCATATACATAAACGTTTTTGAAAAAGTAAAGTTTATTGTGTTGCGCTTTTACTCGTGTACAAAACTATAAACAGCCATTAACTTTCACCCGCTGAACTTGGTGATTCCTCAATTCATCCATTAACAAGTATTTTAAATGATTGTATGCCATGGTCATATTGATAATGTTTGATGACAAGTCAGGTTAATGATGTTGCACTTATTAAAGACTTAAAAAGGTACAGAGGCTAATTATTATTGTTTGAAGCCTAAGTAAAAGCTCATTTTTAACTTGACTTGTCATGAAATCCTTATGAATACGGCATTTATTTTATTTTGTACATTTTACATAGCGTGTGCACTTTTTTTTTTATGTTTTGGCATTTGTTTTATTCTGTGTTGTACTTGTTAGATAGCGTTTCGCATTTTTGGAATGCTTGTGTTTTGTGATTGCATTTTGCATTTTTATTTGTTTCACATTTTGGATTACTTTTTGACATTTTATGTTTTTGACATGCTATTTTGAAAATTTTGCCTTTTTTAATTTTGCGTTGTATTTTACATTCTTGCCTGCATTTTCGGCGGAATTACATTCTTGAAAAATTCAAATACAAGTTAGTAAAAGGTGTAATTCAATTAGTGAAAAATACCAGCACATTTTAGTAAAGGGTAGAATTATAAAATTTCCTTTTAAAAAGTCCAGCACGTTAACATTGTCTCTGTGCGCCGAAGAAGTTCGAACTTCTTTTTATTTTGCCAGTGCTTCTCGTCTGGGTGGATTTGTTGGAATCTGTGCTGTCACTCTTTCGATTTTAGCCATAGTTGTTCTCTGCTCTTTCTCAATTTCACTGATTATTTTATACAGTCACAGTTTTTCTCTCCCGGAATTGTATTCCTGCGTCTGTCCAATCGTTCAATTTCGTTTTGTGTTCTGGGAAAGCCAAGTAAATTGTTTTCATTTACTGAATAAATTGTTGGTGGGAAAAGCGGAGGGCTTCTGCTCGGATTGTTTCTTTTGCTTCCACGAAATTTTTTAAGAACATAATTTTCCTCAAACCACTGAACTACAGAATCTGCATATTCTAGTAAAATTGATTTCACTTCGTCAAGAGCAGCTGGAATTTCATCAGATGAAAAAAATGCGAGTGCTTGCAAATGTCTGACTTTGAGACCAAACCCACTGTTTTCCCTATATTCCGAGGCTATGCCAAAGGATAGATGTTCCTCAGCACATTTTTTCCGAGATGAAGCCAACAACATTTGTGTGTGTTGTTTCCAAGTTCCTTTTTAGCAGCATTATAACGGTAGCTATTTCGAAATCTATTATTATGCGTATATTGTGGTGGAAGCTGAATATCATAGTCTGATGCATAGTCTTGTAAATCCTGCAAAAATACTGTATAATAGTATTATATTCTTTATACTTGCTGGAAAGTAACCCATAAACTAGTGGGACAAGTCTGTGCGTCTCTGGATTCGTTTCAACCATAGCATGAATGGTATATAATTGCTTAAAAAGGGTTGGACAAATTTTAAATGTCCCATCCATAATCCAGAGGGGTGCTTCTTTAAGCTTTCGTAAATTATTATCTATTAAAAATAAAATAATTCTTTGATCTCCAAATGCGCTATCTCTGCCAAAACATTTTGCACCATCTCTTTCCTGTAAATTTAATGGGGCATCGATCCCTTCTGAAGTCGTAGGCTCCGCAGGCATGTCTTCTCTTCGTCTTCGTTTTACAACTTGCCTTAGTGTATCCATATTAGATATGTAAGCTGAATTTACTGTAGCCATTGACGTTGTCACGGTTTGAATAATTTGTGCAGGGGCTTGGTCCGTATTTCTCGCTTGTTATTTTACTTGCGCTCTTGCAACAGCAACATCACTTTTCTCCGCTCTTGCAGCATGATTATGTGGTTTCTCATTGCACATCCTGTGTTCATGTCCAATAAGAATAGTACTAGCAAAGCCAGTACAATTTCCATAATTTCTTTCAATACAGTGCCAATACCGTAAATCACCCCGCACTCTGTTATGCCAAAATAAATATCCTTTCCATTTCAGCAAATCATTTTCTTTTTGTGAGGTAACTATTTATGTTGCATTCTTCATCTGCATAGTGCCTTCGGAAAACAATGCACTTTCTCTTTCTAAAATATTTAGAATGATATATTTCCACTATTATCACTTGACAACGGACAACAAAGGTTTCAACAAGCACGTTTCCTATTCGCCAGTCAACTACGAACTGATGAGCAACCATTCAATAAAACACTCAGAATACAGACAACCACGTGAAGCTTGTTCCTCCAGTTAGGGTTTAGGCGAAGTTCAAGAGTTTCGTACCTGCGGTCACAGGAAGAGGTTAAGTTTAAGGATCGGCATCTAATCTTTTGTTTTTTCAAAAACGCAGAGGTACATGTATTTTACAGTAGGGACGCTCCAAGCGGGGGATCAACGGATGCGAAGAACCCGGGCGTCAGGTTCCTGAGGCTGCAGCAAGCGCGGACTGGGCCGCTGTACTCTGGGAAGGTAGGCGTCATGCTAATTCTCAAAAATAAATTCCAATTTTTTTCTGTGCTGCACCATGCGTACGAAAGAAAATTGTTATACTGAAAAGAAAATTGGTTTACCTCGTAACGTATAAAAAAACCTACGTCTCTACGTGCCAAATGGTCTGTAAGCCAAACACAGTTTTTCATGCAACACCTTCCCCCGACTTTCTAAGTTCAGATCTGTCTCGTTCGACTTATTTCATGTACCGTCCCTCTCTTTCGCTAATTGTTGTTAATTGCCGTGAAATTCGTGTTTCACGTTGGGGTGTATTGCCGTGTGTCCTGAAGACTATACTGAAAGCGGTGAACCCCAGGGGAAAAGAATTCAATCAAAAGCAACAGAAATCCAATTCCAGAGCAAAGCTTTGTTCTTTGGCATTATATCCAAGCAATTTAGGCGAAGTAGGAATTGTGTTTTTCTCCTACGACACCAGAAGATTGTCGCGAATTCTCAGGCAATTACGGTACAGATGTGTCCTTAAGACTTGTCTTTTAAGACGTCCAAAGCCGGCACTAGGGGATGGGGAGGGATACAGTGCGGATGATCTTTTTTGTTGCAGTTAGAAATTCTTAAGCTCATTCTTCCTTAAAACTTTGCCTGGTTACCAGTAAGTACTGTCTCATGCCTCAACCATTGCACAGATTTGTTGTTTTTGTTTTCATTCATTGAGTTAACAGCGGTAAAATATCTGAACTGCGTTGTTTCAGTTGAAAATATTTTTTTTTACTTCAGCAACAGGGCTTCACGTATAATTGCAAAATACTTCGATAGAATAGACATACCTTACATAAAGAGTTTGCATGAGAAAATAGATTAATAATAAGGAAAATATTCTAAAACCAAGAAAAGAAATTGCGGAGCCGAAAAAGCTAGATAGAGGAAACAGAAGGCTCTAAGAAAAAGTTCATATTTAAAGAAACCTGTAGTCGCTTAATGAGTAAGTGGTATAAATCAATACAAAATCATGTGCTGTATTTGAAAAAAAAATTATAATCAAGTAGGCATCGTGACTGTCCACAGCTTTCCCTTTTCATCCTGTCGACATTACAACCACCACAGAAAATAAAATAACCAAAACATAACAAAAATACCAATACAAAGTAAAATGCCCAAAGCATAAAAACAAGTAACCACATGAAATGAAATGCCCAAAACATTAAAAAAACTGTAACCACACAAAATAAAATGCCCATAACATGGTAATAAATTATGTTAAAAGCACAATGAAGGTAAATAATAGGAGAAATATATGTTTTTAAAATTTAATACAAGTGTCAAAACTGAAATAAAAAAAAATAAAAAATAAATATTCCAAATTTCATTGTTACTTTAGATATTTTGACCTGTTGACATTTGGTAAATTGCACTTGCACTCGGTCAAAAAATATTATTTACAAGGACTCTTTAGTAACTTTTAATCGCTGTGGTCATATTTATAAGGTTTGCATAACAAATCAAGTTAATAATGTTGCGCTTTCACTTAGGCACCAAATACTAATTATTGGCCGCTAGGCCTAGGCCTAGGCCTCTCAAATAATTGTTGATAAGCGTAACAGTCTTAAATTGATTTGCCATGCAAACCTCATATGATCACAGCATTATAAAAATTACTAAAAGTGCATATGCCTAGGTCTCGGGCGAATCTATTAATGCTTTGTGCTCGAGTAACATTTCAACAGAATTCATTGTATTTTCTATAAAAACTATATAACTGTCAGCTCGGAGGACTGAAAACTATCAAAAAGCCCTAGGCCTGTGGTCTGCTCAATAGTTTTAACCTCAGTAAAGCACATTGCTAAAATCTTGGACTCTATTCAAACCTTATGAAAATTAGCACGGCGGACTGAAAATTGCTAAACAGGCCCAGGCCTAGGGCTTTCTAATTATTGTTTTGTACCTGACTGAAAGTGTAATGTTATCTTTAGTTCTTACTAGCAGGGGTACAAAAACAAATTAATTGAATTGAATTTTATACATTCTTTATTTTACAGATATAAAACTGAACATAAATATTTCGATTTGGCTTGCTATTTTTGCGAGATATAGATAGGTAGTGATAGAAATATAAGTTTTCACGTTGAGCTTGTTGACTTGTGCGTAGACACGGAATCGCGTGGAATATACAGATACTACACTTTAGAACATGTTATTAAAAATGTCCCTACAATTTTTATACATCTCTTGGAAACTAAAATTAACTGCTGTGTACTCTACTTTAATGAGGATGCCAAGATTCAATGCACTGGGCAAACAGCTTTTTATGTTTACATAAAGAGCCAATTTTTTTTTTTTTTTTTTTGATTGGAGGTCTAACGACCACCGTGAGCAGCTCAATGGGCTATAAGCAGTCGCCCGTCCCTAATTTAGGGTCACTGGTTCCAGGGAAGGGAGAGAGCCAGTGCCGTAAGACAAACACAACATCCATGCCTGATCGGGATTCGAACCCGGACCCCTTACGGACAAATGATCAGAGGCCATCGCTTAGACCACTGCGCCACCGGGGCGGCAAAGAGCCATTTTCTTGGGTGTGCGGACGCAAAAAGTGACACGATTCGTTCCTTTAATGAATCATACTGATACAGTTTTTAAGAATAACTCTTTGTTTAGCTAGCTAATTTCTGTAGTTATTTCATCATTTATACGTCATTAGATACAAAATTTATTGGAGATTTCAAAAATGTTTTAGTTCTTCGGGAAGCTACTTCTGTTCCTAAAATATATTTAAAAAACCACGGCCAATTCGAAAATATTATGGAAAGCATCATTTTTCCAGTACGTAGGTTTTCACCAATAAAGCTTATTTGTGATTCATAAGGAATGAGATAACATTTGAGTACAGAAATATAATGAAGCAGAATTTTAAAATGTACCTAATATTTTGTTAACCAGCATTTAGCTTTAATCACAGCTTTGCAACTTGTTGCTTTACTGTGAACAAAGATTTGTAAAAGATTGTGTTGAACAATACGATTCCTCATTTGAATTACTTCTTCAGAGAATTGGATTTTGGATGTTGGCTTCTTTTTTTATAAATTGTTCGACACTTCGAACCAGGATTTTTCGATCGGGTTTAACTCCGGAGACTGGTGGCCAAACAAGATGCTGCATTTTTTTCCTGAAACCACTTTTTTCTTACTTTAATGCAAAGACAGGGAGCATTATCATCTTGAAAAATAAAATTGCCGTCGTAAAGTTCTCTAGATGATGGCAGCATCGTGTTTTCTAATATCAAGAAGAATGAATTTTTAGTGGGAATCAGAGCAGTGCCTACGTAAGGAGATTCAAGAATGAAGAATTCCATCCAAGTTGCATAGAAACTGTTGTTAAGGATCCGGTGAAGGTAATGATTATAATTTATACAAAATAATTTAAAATAATTTATAATAATTTATACAAATTTATACAAAATTATACAAAATTTATTGGAGATTTCAAAAGTGTTTTAGTTCTTCATGGAATTTTTTATTCTTGAATTTCTTATGCCTATAACTGTGGCTTTATGATTGTACCTTTTGGTACAGCTGTATCAGAAATTAAAATTAATTAACTTGTTGGCATTCAAAACCTACGTATTACCTTGTATTAGACATAGTTGTCTCCGAAAAATGCCTACTGAAAGGCGAATTTACACGTTACAATCGGCGATACAAAAACAAATTAATTGAATTGAATTTTATACATTCTTTATTTTACAGATATAAAACTGAACATAAGTATTTCGATTTGGCTTGCTGTTTTTGCGAGATATAGATAGGTAGTGATAGAAATATAAGTTTTCACGTTGAGCTTGTAGACTTGTGCGTAGACACGGAATCGCGTGGAATATACTGATACTACACTTGAGAACATGTTATTAAAAATATCCCTACAATTTTTATACAACATCTCTTGGAAACTAAAATTAACTGCTGTGTACTCTACTTTAATGAGGATGCCAAGATTCAATGCGCTGGGGAAACAGCTTTTTATGTTTACTTAAAGAGCCATTTTTTTTATTGGAGGTTTAACGACCACCGTGAGCAACTCAATGGGCTATAAGCAGTCGCACGTCCCTAATTTAGGGTCACTGGTTCCAGGGAAGGGAGAGAGCCAGTGCCGTAAGACAAACACAATATCCAAGCCTGATCGGGATTCGAACCCGGAACCCTTACGGACGAATGATCAGAGGCCATCGCTTAGACCACTGCGCCACTGGGGCGGCAAAGAGCCATTTTCTTGGGTGTGCGGACGCAAAAAGGGACACGATTCGTTCCTTTAATGAATCATACTGATACAGTTTTTAAGAATAACTCTTTGTTTAGCTAGCTAATTTCTGTAGTTATTTCATCATTTATACGTCATTAGATACAAAATTTATTGGAGATTTCAAAAATGTTTTAGTTCTTCGTGAAGCTAATTCTGTTCCTAAAATATATTTAAAAAATCATGGCCAATTCGAAAATATTTTGGAAAGGATCATTTTTCCAATACGTAGTTTTCACTAATAAAGCTTATTTGTGATTCATAAGGAATGAGATAACATTTGAGTACAGAAATATAATGAAGCAGAATTTTAAAATGTACCTAATATTTTGTTAACCAGCCTTTAGGTTTAATCACAGCTTTGCAACTTGTTGCTTTACTGTGAACAAAGATTTGTAAAAGATTGGGTTGAACAATACGATTCCTCATTTGAATTACTTCTTCAGAGAGTTGGATTTTGGATGTTGGCTTCTTTTTTTATAAATTGTACGACACTTCGAACCAGGATTTTTCGATCGGGTTTAACTCCGGAGACTGGTGGCCAAAGAAGATGCTGTATTTTTTTCCTGAAACCGCTTTTTTCTTACTTTAATGCAAAGACAGGGAGCATTATCATCTTGAAAAATAAAATTGCCGTCGTAAAGTTCTCTAGATGATGGCAGCATCGTGTTTTCTAATATCAAGAAGAATTTTTAGTGGGAATCAGAGCAGTGCCTGCGTAAGGCGATTCAAGAATGAAGAATTCCATCCAAGTTGCATAGAAACTGTTGTTAAGGATCCGGTGAAGGTAATGATTATAATTTATACAAAATAATTTAAAATAATTTATAATAATTTATACAAATTTATACAAAATTATACAAAATTTATTGGAGATTTCAAAAATGTTTTAGTTCTTCATGGAATTCTTCATTCTTGAATTTCTTATGCCTATAACTGTGGCTTTATGATTGTACCTTTTGGTACAGCTGTATCAGAAATTAAAGTTAATTAACTTGTTGGCATTCAAAACCTACGTATTACCTTGTATTAGACATAGTTGTCTCCGAAAAATGCCTACTGAAAGGTGAATTTACACGTTACAATCGGCGATACAAAAACAAATTAATTGAATTGAATTTTATACATTCTTTATTTTACAGATATAAAACTGAACATAAGTATTTCGATTTGGCTTGCTGTTTTTGCGAGATATAGATAGGTAGTGATAGAAATATGAGTTTTCACGTTGAGCTTGTTGACTTGTGCGTAGACACGGAATCGCGTGGAATATACTGATACTACACTTGAGAACATGTTATTAAAAATATCCCTACAATTTTTATACAACATCTCTTGGAAACTAAAATTAACTGCTGTGTACTCTACTTTAATGAGGATGCCAAGATTCAATGCGCTGGGGAAACAGCTTTTTATGTTTACTTAAAGAGCCATTTTTTTTTTGATTGGAGGTTTAACGACCACCGTGAGCAACTCAATGGGCTATAAGCAGTCGCACGTCCCTAATTTAGGGTCACTGGTTCCAGGGAAGGGAGAGAGCCAGTGCCGTAAGACAAACACAATATCCAAGCCTGATCGGGATTCGAACCCGGAACCCTTACGGACGAATGATCAGAGGCCATCGCTTAGACCACTGCGCCACTGGGGCGGCAAAGAGCCATTTTCTTGGGTGTGCGGACGCAAAAAGTGACACGATTCGTTCCTTTAATGAATCATACTGATACAGTTTTTAAGAATAACTCTTTGTTTAGCTAGCTAATTTCTGTAGTTATTTCATCATTTATACGTCATTAGATACAAAATTTATTGGAGATTTCAAAAATGTTTTAGTTCTTCGTGAAGCTAATTCTGTTCCTAAAATATATTTAAAAAATCATGGCCAATTCGAAAATATTTTGGAAAGGATCATTTTTCCAATACGTAGTTTTCACTAATAAAGCTTATTTGTGATTCATAAGGAATGAGATAACATTTGAGTACAGAAATATAATGAAGCAGAATTTTAAAATGTACCTAATATTTTGTTAACCAGCCTTTAGGTTTAATCACAGCTTTGCAACTTGTTGCTTTACTGTGAACAAAGATTTGTAAAAGATTGGGTTGAACAATACGATTCCTCATTTGAATTACTTCTTCAGAGAGTTGGATTTTGGATGTTGGCTTCTTTTTTTATAAATTGTACGACACTTCGAACCAGGATTTTTCGATCGGGTTTAACTCCGGAGACTGGTGGCCAAAGAAGATGCTGTATTTTTTTCCTGAAACCGCTTTTTTCTTACTTTAATGCAAAGACAGGGAGCATTATCATCTTGAAAAATAAAATTGCCGTCGTAAAGTTCTCTAGATGATGGCAGCATCGTGTTTTCTAATATCAAGAAGAATTTTTAGTGGGAATCAGAGCAGTGCCTACGTAAGGCGATTCAAGAATGAAGAATTCCATCCAAGTTGCATAGAAACTGTTGTTAAGGATCCGGTGAAATTAATGATTATAATTTATACAAAATAATTTATAATAATTTATACAAATTTATACAAAATTATACAAAATTTATTGGAGATTTCAAAAGTGTTTTAGTTCTTCATGGAATTTTTCATTCTTGAATTTCTTATGCCTATAACTGTGGCTTTATGATTGTACCTTTTGGTACAGCTGTATCAGAAATTAAAGTTAATTAACTTGTTGGCATTCAAAACCTACGTATTACCTTGTATTAGACATAGTTGTCTCCGAAAAATGCCTACTGAAAGGCGAATTTACACGTTACAATCGGCGATACAAAAACAAATTAATTGAATTGAATTTTATACATTCTTTATTTTACAGATATAAAACTGAACATAAGTATTTCGATTTGGCTTGCTGTTTTTGCGAGATATAGATAGGTAGTGATAGAAATATAAGTTTTCACGTTGAGCTTGTTGACTTGTGCGTAGACACGGAATCGCGTGGAATATACTGATACTACACTTGAGAACATGTTATTAAAAATATCCCTACAATTTTTATACAACATCTCTTGGAAACTAAAATTAACTGCTGTGTACTCTACTTTAATGAGGATGCCAAGATTCAATGCGCTGGGGAAACAGCTTTTTATGTTTACTTAAAGAGCCATTTTTTTTATTGGAGGTTTAACGACCACCGTGAGCAACTCAATGGGCTATAAGCAGTCGCACGTCCCTAATTTAGGGTCACTGGTTCCAGGGAAGGGAGAGAGCCAGTGCCGTAAGACAAACACAATATCCAAGCCTGATCGGGATTCGAACCCGGAACCCTTACGGACGAATGATCAGAGGCCATCGCTTAGACCACTGCGTCACTGGGGCGGCAAAGAGCCATTTTCTTGGGTGTGCGGACGCAAAAAGTGACACGATTCGTTCCTTTAATGAATCATACTGATACAGTTTTTAAGAATAACTCTTTGTTTAGCTAGCTAATTTCTGTAGTTATTTCATCATTTATACGTCATTAGATACAAAATTTATTGGAGATTTCAAAAATGTTTTAGTTCTTCGTGAAGCTAATTCTGTTCCTAAAATATATTTAAAAAATCATGGCCAATTCGAAAATATTTTGGAAAGGATCATTTTTCCAATACGTAGTTTTCACTAATAAAGCTTATTTGTGATTCATAAGGAATGAGATAACATTTGAGTACAGAAATATAATGAAGCAGAATTTTAAAATGTACCTAATATTTTGTTAACCAGCCTTTAGGTTTAATCACAGCTTTGCAACTTGTTGCTTTACTGTGAACAAAGATTTGTAAAAGATTGGGTTGAACAATACGATTCCTCATTTGAATTACTTCTTCAGAGAGTTGGATTTTGGATGTTGGCTTCTTTTTTTATAAATTGTACGACACTTCGAACCAGGATTTTTCGATCGGGTTTAACTCCGGAGACTGGTGGCCAAAGAAGATGCTGTATTTTTTTTTCCTGAAACCGCTTTTTTCTTACTTTAATGCAAAGACAGGGAGCATTATCATCTTGAAAAATAAAATTGCCGTCGTAAAGTTCTCTAGATGATGGCAGCATCGTGTTTTCTAATATCAAGAAGAATTTTTAGTGGGAATCAGAGCAGTGCCTGCGTAAGGCGATTCAAGAATGAAGAATTCCATCCAAGTTGCATAGAAACTGTTGTTAAGGATCCGGTGAAGGTAATGATTATAATTTATATAAAATAATTTAAAATAATTTATAATAATTTATACAAATTTATACAAAATTATACAAAATTTATTGGAGATTTCAAAAATGTTTTAGTTCTTCATGGAATTCTTCATTCTTGAATTTCTTATGCCTATAACTGTGGCTTTATGATTGTACCTTTTGGTACAGCTGTATCAGAAATTAAAGTTAATTAACTTGTTGGCATTCAAAACCTACGTATTACCTTGTATTAGACATAGTTGTCTCCGAAAAATGCCTACTGAAAGGTGAATTTACACGTTACAATCGGCGATACAAAAACAAATTAATTGAATTGAATTTTATACATTCTTTATTTTACAGATATAAAATTGAACATAAGTATTTCGATTTGGCTTGCTGTTTTTGCGAGATATAGATAGGTAGTG
Source organism: Macrothele yani (assembly GCA_039090855.1). Classification (NCBI taxonomy): domain Eukaryota; kingdom Metazoa; phylum Arthropoda; class Arachnida; order Araneae; family Macrothelidae; genus Macrothele; species Macrothele yani. The sequence goes on along the minus strand of CM077017.1, from coordinate 76,355,653 downwards.
ATAGAAATATAAGTTTTCACGTTGAGCTTGTTGACTTGTGCGTAGACACGGAATCGCGTGGAATATACTGATACTACACTTGAGAACATGTTATTAAAAATATCCCTACAATTTTTATACAACATCTCTTGGAAACTAAAATTAACTGCTGTGTACTCTACTTTAATGAGGATGCCAAGATTCAATGCGCTGGGGAAACAGCTTTTTATGTTTACTTAAAGAGCCATTTTTTTTATTGGAGGTTTAACGACCACCGTGAGCAACTCAATGGGCTATAAGCAGTCGCACGTAACTGATTTAGGGTCACTGGTTCCAGGGAAGGGAGAGAGCCAGTGCCGTAAGACAAACACAATATCCAAGCCTGATCGGGATTCGAACCCGGAACCCTTACGGACGAATGATCAGAGGCCATCGCTTAGACCACTGCGCCACTGGGGCGGCAAAGAGCCATTTTCTTGGGTGTGCGGACGCAAAAAGTGACACGATTCGTTCCTTTAATGAATCATACTGATACAGTTTTTAAGAATAACTCTTTGTTTAGCTAGCTAATTTCTGTAGTTATTTCATCATTTATACGTCATTAGATACAAAATTTATTGGAGATTTCAAAAATGTTTTAGTTCTTCGTGAAGCTAATTCTGTTCCTAAAATATATTTAAAAAATCATGGCCAATTCGAAAATATTTTGGAAAGGATCATTTTTCCAATACGTAGGTTTTCACTAATAAAGCTTATTTGTGATTCATAAGGAATGAGATAACATTTGAGTACAGAAATATAATGAAGCAGAATTTTAAAATGTACCTAATATTTTGTTAACCAGCCTTTAGGTTTAATCACAGCTTTGCAACTTGTTGCTTTACTGTGAACAAAGATTTGTAAAAGATTGGGTTGAACAATACGATTCCTCATTTGAATTACTTCTTCAGAGAGTTGGATTTTGGATGTTGGCTTCTTTTTTTATAAATTGTACGACACTTCGAACCAGGATTTTTCGATCGGGTTTAACTCCGGAGACTGGTGGCCAAAGAAGATGCTGTATTTTTTTTTCCTGAAACCGCTTTTTTCTTACTTTAATGCAAAGACAGGGAGCATTATCATCTTGAAAAATAAAATTGCCGATGTAAAGTTCTCTAGATGATGGCAGCATCGTGTTTTCTAATATCAAGAAGAATTTTTAATGGGAATCAGAGCAGTGCCGACGTAAGGAGATTCAAGAATGAAGAATTCCATCCAAGTTGCATAGAAACTGTTGTTAAGGATCCGGTGAAGGTAATGATTATAATTTATACAAAATAATTTATAAAAATTTATACAAATTTATACAAAATTATACAAAATTTATTGGAGATTTCAAAAATGTTTTAGTTCTTTATGGAATTCTTCATTCTTGAATTGCTTATGCCTATAACTGTGGCTTTATGATTGTACCTTTTGGTACAGCTGTATCAGAAATTAAAGTTAATTAACTTGTTGGCATTCAAAACCTACGTATTACCTTGTATTAGACATAGTTGTCTCTGAAAAATGCCTACTGAAAGGCGAATTTACACGTTACAATCGGTGATACAAAAACAAATTAATTGAATTGAATTTTATACATTCTTTATTTTACAGATATAAAACTGAACATAAGTATTTCGATTTGGCTTGCTGTTTTTGCGAGATATAGATAGGTAGTGATAGAAATATAAGTTTTCACGTTGAGCTTGTTGACATGTGCGTAGACACGGAATCGCGTTTAATATACTGATACTACACTTTAGAACATGCTATTAAAAATGTCCCTACAATTTTTATACATCTCTTGGAAACTAAAATTAACTGCTGTGTACTCTACTTTAATGAGGATGCCAAGATTCAATCACTGGGCAAACAGCTTTTTATGTTTACATAAAGAGCCATTTTTTTTTTTTTGATTGGAGGTCTAACGACCACCGTGAGCAGCTCAATGGGCTATAAGCAGTCGCCCGTCCCTAATTTAGGGTCACTGGTTCCAGGGAAGGGAGAGAGCCAGTGCCGTAAGACAAACACAACATCCATGCCTGATCGGGATTCGAACCCGGACCCCTTACGGACGAATGATCAGAGGCCATCGCTTAGACCACTGCGCCACCGGGGCGGCAAAGAGCCATTTTCTTGGGTGTGCGGACGCAAAAAGTGACACGATTCGTTCCTTTAATGAATCATACTGATACAGTTTTTAAGAATAACTCTTTGTTTAGCTAGCTAATTTCTGTAGTTATTTCATCATTTATACGTCATTAGATACAAAATTTATTGGAGATTTCAAAAATGTTTTAGTTCTTCGTGAAGCTACTTCTGTTCCTAAAATATATTTAAAAAACCACGGCCAATTCGAAAATATTATGGAAAGGATCATTTTTCCAATACGTAGGTTTTCACCAATAAAGCTTATTTGTGATTCATAAGGAATGAGATAACATTTGAGTACAGAAATATAATGAAGCAGAATTTTAAAATGTACCTAATATTTTGTTAACCAGCATTTAGCTTTAATCACAGCTTTGCAACTTGTTGCTTTACTGTGAACAAAGATTTGTAAAAGATTGTGTTGAACAATACGATTCCTCATTTGAATTACTTCTTCAGAGAATTGGATTTTGGATGTTGGCTTCTTTTTTTATAAATTGTACGACACTTCGAACCAGGATTTTTCGATCGGGTTTAACTCCGGAGACTGGTGGCCAAACAAGATGCTGCATTTTTTTTTCCTGAAACCACTTTTTTCTTACTTTAATGCAAAGACAGGGAGCATTATCATCTTGAAAAATAAAATTGCCGTCGTAAAGTTCTCTAGATGATGGCAGCATCGTGTTTTCTAATATCAAGAAGAATTTTTAGTGGGAATCAGAGCAGTGCCTACGTAAGGAGATTCAAGAATGAAGAATTCCATCCAAGTTGCATAGAAACTGTTGTTAAGGATCCGGTGAAGGTAATGATTATAATTTATACAAAATAATTTATAATAATTTATACAAATTTATACAAAATTATACAAAATTTATTGGAGATTTCAAAAGTGTTTTAGTTCTTCATGGAATTTTTCATTCTTGAATTTCTTATGCCTATAACTGTGGCTTTATGATTGTACCTTTTGGTACAGCTGTATCAGAAATTAAAGTTAATTAACTTGTTGGCATTCAAAACCTACGTATTACCTTGTATTAGACATAGTTGTCTCCGAAAAATGCCTACTGAAAGGCGAATTTACACGTTACAATCGGCGATACAAAAACAAATTAATTGAATTGAATTTTATACATTCTTTATTTTACAGATATAAAACTGAACATAAGTATTTCGATTTGGCTTGCTGTTTTTGCGAGATATAGATAGGTAGTGATAGAAATATAAGTTTTCACGTTGAGCTTGTAGACTTGTGCGTAGACACGGAATCGCGTGGAATATACTGATACTACACTTGAGAACATGTTATTAAAAATATCCCTACAATTTTTATACAACATCTCTTGGAAACTAAAATTAACTGCTGTGTACTCTACTTTAATGAGGATGCCAAGATTCAATGCGCTGGGGAAACAGCTTTTTATGTTTACTTAAAGAGCCATTTTTTTTTATTGGAGGTTTAACGACCACCGTGAGCAACTCAATGGGCTATAAGCAGTCGCACGTCCCTAATTTAGGGTCACTGGTTCCAGGGAAGGGAGAGAGCCAGTGCCGTAAGACAAACACAATATCCAAGCCTGATCGGGATTCGAACCCGGAACCCTTACGGACGAATGATCAGAGGCCATCGCTTAGACCACTGCGCCACTGGGGCGGCAAAGAGCCATTTTCTTGGGTGTGCGGACGCAAAAAGTGACACGATTCGTTCCTTTAATGAATCATACTGATACAGTTTTTAAGAATAACTCTTTGTTTAGCTAGCTAATTTCTGTAGTTATTTCATCATTTATACGTCATTAGATACAAAATTTATTGGAGATTTCAAAAATGTTTTAGTTCTTCGTGAAGCTAATTCTGTTCCTAAAATATATTTAAAAAATCATGGCCAATTCGAAAATATTTTGGAAAGGATCATTTTTCCAATACGTAGGTTTTCACTAATAAAGCTTATTTGTGATTCATAAGGAATGAGATAACATTTGAGTACAGAAATATAATGAAGCAGAATTTTAAAATGTACCTAATATTTTGTTAACCAGCCTTTAGGTTTAATCACAGCTTTGCAACTTGTTGCTTTACTGTGAACAAAGATTTGTAAAAGATTGGGTTGAACAATACGATTCCTCATTTGAATTACTTCTTCAGAGAGTTGGATTTTGGATGTTGGCTTCTTTTTTTATAAATTGTACGACACTTCGAACCAGGATTTTTCGATCGGGTTTAACTCCGGAGACTGGTGGCCAAAGAAGATGCTGTATTTTTTTCCTGAAACCGCTTTTTTCTTACTTTAATGCAAAGACAGGGAGCATTATCATCTTGAAAAATAAAATTGCCGTCGTAAAGTTCTCTAGATGATGGCAGCATCGTGTTTTCTAATATCAAGAAGAATTTTTAGTGGGAATCAGAGCAGTGCCTGCGTAAGGCGATTCAAGAATGAAGAATTCCATCCAAGTTGCATAGAAACTGTTGTTAAGGATCCGGTGAAGGTAATGATTATAATTTATACAAAATAATTTAAAATAATTTATAATAATTTATACAAATTTATACAAAATTATACAAAATTTATTGGAGATTTCAAAAATGTTTTAGTTCTTCATGGAATTCTTCATTCTTGAATTTCTTATGCCTATAACTGTGGCTTTATGATTGTACCTTTTGGTACAGCTGTATCAGAAATTAAAGTTAATTAACTTGTTGGCATTCAAAACCTACGTATTACCTTGTATTAGACATAGTTGTCTCCGAAAAATGCCTACTGAAAGGTGAATTTACACGTTACAATCGGCGATACAAAAACAAATTAATTGAATTGAATTTTATACATTCTTTATTTTACAGATATAAAACTGAACATAAGTATTTCGATTTGGCTTGCTGTTTTTGCGAGATATAGATAGGTAGTGATAGAAATATGAGTTTTCACGTTGAGCTTGTTGACTTGTGCGTAGACACGGAATCGCGTGGAATATACTGATACTACACTTGAGAACATGTTATTAAAAATATCCCTACAATTTTTATACAACATCTCTTGGAAACTAAAATTAACTGCTGTGTACTCTACTTTAATGAGGATGCCAAGATTCAATGCGCTGGGGAAACAGCTTTTTATGTTTACTTAAAGAGCCATTTTTTTTTGATTGGAGGTTTAACGACCACCGTGAGCAACTCAATGGGCTATAAGCAGTCGCACGTCCCTAATTTAGGGTCACTGGTTCCAGGGAAGGGAGAGAGCCAGTGCCGTAAGACAAACACAATATCCAAGCCTGATCGGGATTCGAACCCGGAACCCTTACGGACGAATGATCAGAGGCCATCGCTTAGACCACTGCGCCACTGGGGCGGCAAAGAGCCATTTTCTTGGGTGTGCGGACGCAAAAAGTGACACGATTCGTTCCTTTAATGAATCATACTGATACAGTTTTTAAGAATAACTCTTTGTTTAGCTAGCTAATTTCTGTAGTTATTTCATCATTTATACGTCATTAGATACAAAATTTATTGGAGATTTCAAAAATGTTTTAGTTCTTCGTGAAGCTAATTCTGTTCCTAAAATATATTTAAAAAATCATGGCCAATTCGAAAATATTTTGGAAAGGATCATTTTTCCAATACGTAGGTTTTCACTAATAAAGCTTATTTGTGATTCATAAGGAATGAGATAACATTTGAGTACAGAAATATAATGAAGCAGAATTTTAAAATGTACCTAATATTTTGTTAACCAGCCTTTAGGTTTAATCACAGCTTTGCAACTTGTTGCTTTACTGTGAACAAAGATTTGTAAAAGATTGGGTTGAACAATACGATTCCTCATTTGAATTACTTCTTCAGAGAGTTGGATTTTGGATGTTGGCTTCTTTTTTTATAAATTGTACGACACTTCGAACCAGGATTTTTCGATCGGGTTTAACTCCGGAGACTGGTGGCCAAAGAAGATGCTGTATTTTTTTCCTGAAACCGCTTTTTTCTTACTTTAATGCAAAGACAGGGAGCATTATCATCTTGAAAAATAAAATTGCCGTCGTAAAGTTCTCTAGATGATGGCAGCATCGTGTTTTCTAATATCAAGAAGAATTTTTAGTGGGAATCAGAGCAGTGCCTACGTAAGGCGATTCAAGAATGAAGAATTCCATCCAAGTTGCATAGAAACTGTTGTTAAGGATCCGGTGAAGGTAATGATTATAATTTATACAAAATAATTTATAATAATTTATACAAATTTATACAAAATTATACAAAATTTATTGGAGATTTCAAAAGTGTTTTAGTTCTTCATGGAATTTTTCATTCTTGAATTTCTTATGCCTATAACTGTGGCTTTATGATTGTACCTTTTGGTACAGCTGTATCAGAAATTAAAGTTAATTAACTTGTTGGCATTCAAAACCTACGTATTACCTTGTATTAGACATAGTTGTCTCCGAAAAATGCCTACTGAAAGGCGAATTTACACGTTACAATCGGCGATACAAAAACAAATTAATTGAATTGAATTTTATACATTCTTTATTTTACAGATATAAAACTGAACATAAGTATTTCGATTTGGCTTGCTGTTTTTGCGAGATATAGATAGGTAGTGATAGAAATATAAGTTTTCACGTTGAGCTTGTTGACTTGTGCGTAGACACGGAATCGCGTGGAATATACTGATACTACACTTGAGAACATGTTATTAAAAATATCCCTACAATTTTTATACAACATCTCTTGGAAACTAAAATTAACTGCTGTGTACTCTACTTTAATGAGGATGCCAAGATTCAATGCGCTGGGGAAACAGCTTTTTATGTTTACTTAAAGAGCCATTTTTTTTATTGGAGGTTTAACGACCACCGTGAGCAACTCAATGGGCTATAAGCAGTCGCACGTCCCTAATTTAGGGTCACTGGTTCCAGGGAAGGGAGAGAGCCAGTGCCGTAAGACAAACACAATATCCAAGCCTGATCGGGATTCGAACCCGGAACCCTTACGGACGAATGATCAGAGGCCATCGCTTAGACCACTGCGTCACTGGGGCGGCAAAGAGCCATTTTCTTGGGTGTGCGGACGCAAAAAGTGACACGATTCGTTCCTTTAATGAATCATACTGATACAGTTTTTAAGAATAACTCTTTGTTTAGCTAGCTAATTTCTGTAGTTATTTCATCATTTATACGTCATTAGATACAAAATTTATTGGAGATTTCAAAAATGTTTTAGTTCTTCGTGAAGCTAATTCTGTTCCTAAAATATATTTAAAAAATCATGGCCAATTCGAAAATATTTTGGAAAGGATCATTTTTCCAATACGTAGGTTTTCACTAATAAAGCTTATTTGTGATTCATAAGGAATGAGATAACATTTGAGTACAGAAATATAATGAAGCAGAATTTTAAAATGTACCTAATATTTTGTTAACCAGCCTTTAGGTTTAATCACAGCTTTGCAACTTGTTGCTTTACTGTGAACAAAGATTTGTAAAAGATTGGGTTGAACAATACGATTCCTCATTTGAATTACTTCTTCAGAGAGTTGGATTTTGGATGTTGGCTTCTTTTTTTATAAATTGTACGACACTTCGAACCAGGATTTTTCGATCGGGTTTAACTCCGGAGACTGGTGGCCAAAGAAGATGCTGTATTTTTTTTCCTGAAACCGCTTTTTTCTTACTTTAATGCAAAGACAGGGAGCATTATCATCTTGAAAAATAAAATTGCCGTCGTAAAGTTCTCTAGATGATGGCAGCATCGTGTTTTCTAATATCAAGAAGAATTTTTAGTGGGAATCAGAGCAGTGCCTGCGTAAGGCGATTCAAGAATGAAGAATTCCATCCAAGTTGCATAGAAACTGTTGTTAAGGATCCGGTGAAGGTAATGATTATAATTTATATAAAATAATTTAAAATAATTTATAATAATTTATACAAATTTATACAAAATTATACAAAATTTATTGGAGATTTCAAAAATGTTTTAGTTCTTCATGGAATTCTTCATTCTTGAATTTCTTATGCCTATAACTGTGGCTTTATGATTGTACCTTTTGGTACAGCTGTATCAGAAATTAAAGTTAATTAACTTGTTGGCATTCAAAACCTACGTATTACCTTGTATTAGACATAGTTGTCTCCGAAAAATGCCTACTGAAAGGTGAATTTACACGTTACAATCGGCGATACAAAAACAAATTAATTGAATTGAATTTTATACATTCTTTATTTTACAGATATAAAATTGAACATAAGTATTTCGATTTGGCTTGCTGTTTTTGCGAGATATAGATAGGTAGTGATAGAAATATAAGTTTTCACGTTGAGCTTGTTGACTTGTGCGTAGACACGGAATCGCGTGGAATATACTGATACTACACTTGAGAACATGTTATTAAAAATATCCCTACAATTTTTATACAACATCTCTTGGAAACTAAAATTAACTGCTGTGTACTCTACTTTAATGAGGATGCCAAGATTCAATGCGCTGGGGAAACAGCTTTTTATGTTTACTTAAAGAGCCATTTTTTTTATTGGAGGTTTAACGACCACCGTGAGCAACTCAATGGGCTATAAGCAGTCGCACGTCCCTAATTTAGGGTCACTGGTTCCAGGGAAGGGAGAGAGCCAGTGCCGTAAGACAAACACAATATCCAAGCCTGATCGGGATTCGAACCCGGAACCCTTACGGACGAATGATCAGAGGCCATCGCTTAGACCACTGCGTCACTGGGGCGGCAAAGAGCCATTTTCTTGGGTGTGCGGACGCAAAAAGTGACACGATTCGTTCCTTTAATGAATCATACTGATACAGTTTTTAAGAATAACTCTTTGTTTAGCTAGCTAATTTCTGTAGTTATTTCATCATTTATACGTCATTAGATACAAAATTTATTGGAGATTTCAAAAATGTTTTAGTTCTTCGTGAAGCTAATTCTGTTCCTAAAATATATTTAAAAAATCATGGCCAATTCGAAAATATTTTGGAAAGGATCATTTTTCCAATACGTAGGTTTTCACTAATAAAGCTTATTTGTGATTCATAAGGAATGAGATAACATTTGAGTACAGAAATATAATGAAGCAGAATTTTAAAATGTACCTAATATTTTGTTAACCAGCCTTTAGGTTTAATCACAGCTTTGCAACTTGTTGCTTTACTGTGAACAAAGATTTGTAAAAGATTGGGTTGAACAATACGATTCCTCATTTGAATTACTTCTTCAGAGAGTTGGATTTTGGATGTTGGCTTCTTTTTTTATAAATTGTGCGACACTTCGAACCAGGATTTTTCGATCGGGTTTAACTCCGGAGACTGGTGGCCAAAGAAGATGCTGTATTTTTTTTCCTGAAACCGCTTTTTTCTTACTTTAATGCAAAGACAGGGAGCATTATCATCTTGAAAAATAAAATTGCCGATGTAAAGTTCTCTAGATGATGGCAGCATCGTGTTTTCTAATATCAAGAAGAATTTTTAATGGGAATCAGAGCAGTGCCGACGTAAGGAGATTCAAGAATGAAGAATTCCATCCAAGTTGCATAGAAACTGTTGTTAAGGATCCGGTGAAGGTAATGATTATAATTTATACAAAAAAATTTATAAAAATTTATACAAATTTATACAAAATTATACAAAATTTATTGGAGATTTCAAAAATGTTTTAGTTCTTTATGGAATTCTTCATTCTTGAATTGCTTATGCCTATAACTGTGGCTTTATGATTGTACCTTTTGGTACAGCTGTATCAGAAATTAAAGTTAATTAACTTGTTGGCATTCAAAACCTACGTATTACCTTGTATTAGACATAGTTGTCTCTGAAAAATGCCTACTGAAAGGCGAATTTACACGTTACAATCGGTGATACAAAAACAAATTAATTGAATTGAATTTTATACATTCTTTATTTTACAGATATAAAACTGAACATAAGTATTTCGATTTGGCTTGCTGTTTTTGCGAGATATAGATAGGTAGTGATAGAAATATAAGTTTTCACGTTGAGCTTGTTGACATGTGCGTAGACACGGAATCGCGTTTAATATACTGATACTACACTTTAGAACATGCTATTAAAAATGTCCCTACAATTTTTATACATCTCTTGGAAACTAAAATTAACTGCTGTGTACTCTACTTTAATGAGGATGCCAAGATTCAATCACTGGGCAAACAGCTTTTTATGTTTACATAAAGAGCCATTTTTTTTTTTTGATTGGAGGTCTAACGACCACCGTGAGCAGCTCAATGGGCTATAAGCAGTCGCCCGTCCCTAATTTAGGGTCACTGGTTCCAGGGAAGGGAGAGAGCCAGTGCCGTAAGACAAACACAACATCCATGCCTGATCGGGATTCGAACCCGGACCCCTTACGGACAAATGATCAGAGGCCATCGCTTAGACCACTGCGCCACCGGGGCGGCAAAGAGCCATTTTCTTGGGTGTGCGGACGCAAAAAGTGACACGATTCGTTCCTTTAATGAATCATACTGATACAGTTTTTAAGAATAACTCTTTGTTTAGCTAGCTAATTTCTGTAGTTATTTCATCATTTATACGTCATTAGATACAAAATTTATTGGAGATTTCAAAAATGTTTTAGTTCTTCGGGAAGCTACTTCTGTTCCTAAAATATATTTAAAAAACCACGGCCAATTCGAAAATATTATGGAAAGCATCATTTTTCCAGTACGTAGGTTTTCACCAATAAAGCTTATTTGTGATTCATAAGGAATGAGATAACATTTGAGTACAGAAATATAATGAAGCAGAATTTTAAAATGTACCTAATATTTTGTTAACCAGCATTTAGCTTTAATCACAGCTTTGCAACTTGTTGCTTTACTGTGAACAAAGATTTGTAAAAGATTGTGTTGAACAATACGATTCCTCATTTGAATTACTTCTTCAGAGAATTGGATTTTGGATGTTGGCTTCTTTTTTTATAAATTGTTCGACACTTCGAACCAGGATTTTTCGATCGGGTTTAACTCCGGAGACTGGTGGCCAAACAAGATGCTGCATTTTTTTCCTGAAACCACTTTTTTCTTACTTTAATGCAAAGACAGGGAGCATTATCATCTTGAAAAATAAAATTGCCGTCGTAAAGTTCTCTAGATGATGGCAGCATCGTGTTTTCTAATATCAAGAAGAATTTTTAGTGGGAATCAGAGCAGTGCCTACGTAAGGAGATTCAAGAATGAAGAATTCCATCCAAGTTGCATAGAAACTGTTGTTAAGGATCCGGTGAAGGTAATGATTATAATTTATACAAAATAATTTATAATAATTTATACAAATTTATACAAAATTATACAAAATTTATTGGAGATTTCAAAAGTGTTTTAGTTCTTCATGGAATTTTTTATTCTTGAATTTCTTATGCCTATAACTGTGGCTTTATGATTGTACCTTTTGGTACAGCTGTATCAGAAATTAAAATTAATTAACTTGTTGGCATTCAAAACCTACGTATTACCTTGTATTAGACATAGTTGTCTCCGAAAAATGCCTACTGAAAGGCGAATTTACACGTTACAATCGGCGATACAAAAACAAATTAATTGAATTGAATTTTATACATTCTTTATTTTACAGATATAAAACTGAACATAAGTATTTCGATTTGGCTTGCTGTTTTTGCGAGATATAGATAGGTAGTGATAGAAATATAAGTTTTCACGTTGAGCTTGTAGACTTGTGCGTAGACACGGAATCGCGTGGAATATACTGATACTACACTTGAGAACATGTTATTAAAAATATCCCTACAATTTTTATACAACATCTCTTGGAAACTAAAATTAACTGCTGTGTACTCTACTTTAATGAGGATGCCAAGATTCAATGCGCTGGGGAAACAGCTTTTTATGTTTACTTAAAGAGCCATTTTTTTTATTGGAGGTTTAACGACCACCGTGAGCAACTCAATGGGCTATAAGCAGTCGCACGTCCCTAATTTAGGGTCACTGGTTCCAGGGAAGGGAGAGAGCCAGTGCCGTAAGACAAACACAATATCCAAGCCTGATCGGGATTCGAACCCGGAACCCTTACGGACGAATGATCAGAGGCCATCGCTTAGACCACTGCGCCACTGGGGCGGCAAAGAGCCATTTTCTTGGGTGTGCGGACGCAAAAAGGGACACGATTCGTTCCTTTAATGAATCATACTGATACAGTTTTTAAGAATAACTCTTTGTTTAGCTAGCTAATTTCTGTAGTTATTTCATCATTTATACGTCATTAGATACAAAATTTATTGGAGATTTCAAAAATGTTTTAGTTCTTCGTGAAGCTAATTCTGTTCCTAAAATATATTTAAAAAATCATGGCCAATTCGAAAATATTTTGGAAAGGATCATTTTTCCAATACGTAGGTTTTCACTAATAAAGCTTATTTGTGATTCATAAGGAATGAGATAACATTTGAGTACAGAAATATAATGAAGCAGAATTTTAAAATGTACCTAATATTTTGTTAACCAGCCTTTAGGTTTAATCACAGCTTTGCAACTTGTTGCTTTACTGTGAACAAAGATTTGTAAAAGATTGGGTTGAACAATACGATTCCTCATTTGAATTACTTCTTCAGAGAGTTGGATTTTGGATGTTGGCTTCTTTTTTTATAAATTGTACGACACTTCGAACCAGGATTTTTCGATCGGGTTTAACTCCGGAGACTGGTGGCCAAAGAAGATGCTGTATTTTTTTCCTGAAACCGCTTTTTTCTTACTTTAATGCAAAGACAGGGAGCATTATCATCTTGAAAAATAAAATTGCCGTCGTAAAGTTCTCTAGATGATGGCAGCATCGTGTTTTCTAATATCAAGAAGAATTTTTAGTGGGAATCAGAGCAGTGCCTGCGTAAGGCGATTCAAGAATGAAGAATTCCATCCAAGTTGCATAGAAACTGTTGTTAAGGATCCGGTGAAGGTAATGATTATAATTTATACAAAATAATTTAAAATAATTTATAATAATTTATACAAATTTATACAAAATTATACAAAATTTATTGGAGATTTCAAAAATGTTTTAGTTCTTCATGGAATTCTTCATTCTTGAATTTCTTATGCCTATAACTGTGGCTTTATGATTGTACCTTTTGGTACAGCTGTATCAGAAATTAAAGTTAATTAACTTGTTGGCATTCAAAACCTACGTATTACCTTGTATTAGACATAGTTGTCTCCGAAAAATGCCTACTGAAAGGTGAATTTACACGTTACAATCGGCGATACAAAAACAAATTAATTGAATTGAATTTTATACATTCTTTATTTTACAGATATAAAACTGAACATAAGTATTTCGATTTGGCTTGCTGTTTTTGCGAGATATAGATAGGTAGTGATAGAAATATGAGTTTTCACGTTGAGCTTGTTGACTTGTGCGTAGACACGGAATCGCGTGGAATATACTGATACTACACTTGAGAACATGTTATTAAAAATATCCCTACAATTTTTATACAACATCTCTTGGAAACTGAAATTAACTGCTGTGTACTCTACTTTAATGAGGATGCCAAGATTCAATGCGCTGGGGAAACAGCTTTTTATGTTTACTTAAAGAGCCATTTTTTTTTTTTGATTGGAGGTTTAACGACCACCGTGAGCAACTCAATGGGCTATAAGCAGTCGCACGTCCCTAATTTAGGGTCACTGGTTCCAGGGAAGGGAGAGAGCCAGTGCCGTAAGACAAACACAATATCCAAGCCTGATCGGGATTCGAACCCGGAACCCTTACGGACGAATGATCAGAGGCCATCGCTTAGACCACTGCGCCACTGGGGCGGCAAAGAGCCATTTTCTTGGGTGTGCGGACGCAAAAAGTGACACGATTCGTTCCTTTAATGAATCATACTGATACAGTTTTTAAGAATAACTCTTTGTTTAGCTAGCTAATTTCTGTAGTTATTTCATCATTTATACGTCATTAGATACAAAATTTATTGGAGATTTCAAAAATGTTTTAGTTCTTCGTGAAGCTAATTCTGTTCCTAAAATATATTTAAAAAATCATGGCCAATTCGAAAATATTTTGGAAAGGATCATTTTTCCAATACGTAGTTTTCACTAATAAAGCTTATTTGTGATTCATAAGGAATGAGATAACATTTGAGTACAGAAATATAATGAAGCAGAATTTTAAAATGTACCTAATATTTTGTTAACCAGCCTTTAGGTTTAATCACAGCTTTGCAACTTGTTGCTTTACTGTGAACAAAGATTTGTAAAAGATTGGGTTGAACAATACGATTCCTCATTTGAATTACTTCTTCAGAGAGTTGGATTTTGGATGTTGGCTTCTTTTTTTATAAATTGTACGACACTTCGAACCAGGATTTTTCGATCGGGTTTAACTCCGGAGACTGGTGGCCAAAGAAGATGCTGTATTTTTTTTCCTGAAACCGCTTTTTTCTTACTTTAATGCAAAGACAGGGAGCATTATCATCTTGAAAAATAAAATTGCCGTCGTAAAGTTCTCTAGATGATGGCAGCATCGTGTTTTCTAATATCAAGAAGAATTTTTAGTGGGAATCAGAGCAGTGCCTACGTAAGGCGATTCAAGAATGAAGAATTCCATCCAAGTTGCATAGAAACTGTTGTTAAGGATCCGGTGAAATTAATGATTATAATTTATACAAAATAATTTATAATAATTTATACAAATTTATACAAAATTATACAAAATTTATTGGAGATTTCAAAAGTGTTTTAGTTCTTCATGGAATTTTTTATTCTTGAATTTCTTATGCCTATAACTGTGGATTTATGATTGTACCTTTTGGTACAGCTGTATCAGAAATTAAAGTTAATTAACTTGTTGGCATTCAAAACCTACGTATTACCTTGTATTAGACATAGTTGTCTCCGAAAAATGCCTACTGAAAGGCGAATTTACACGTTACAATCGGCGATACAAAAACAAATTAATTGAATTGAATTTTATACATTCTTTATTTTACAGATATAAAACTGAACATAAGTATTTCGATTTGGCTTGCTGTTTTTGCGAGATATAGATAGGTAGTGATAGAAATATGAGTTTTCACGTTGAGCTTGTTGACTTGTGCGTAGACACGGAATCGCGTGGAATATACTGATACTACACTTGAGAACATGTTATTAAAAATATCCCTACAATTTTTATACAACATCTCTTGGAAACTGAAATTAACTGCTGTGTACTCTACTTTAATGAGGATGCCAAGATTCAATGCGCTGGGGAAACAGCTTTTTATGTTTACTTAAAGAGCCATTTTTTTTTTTGATTGGAGGTTTAACGACCACCGTGAGCAACTCAATGGGCTATAAGCAGTCGCACGTCCCTAATTTAGGGTCACTGGTTCCAGGGAAGGGAGAGAGCCAGTGCCGTAAGACAAACACAATATCCAAGCCTGATCGGGATTCGAACCCGGAACCCTTACGGACGAATGATCAGAGGCCATCGCTTAGACCACTGCGCCACTGGGGCGGCAAAGAGCCATTTTCTTGGGTGTGCGGACGCAAAAAGTGACACGATTCGTTCCTTTAATGAATCATACTGATACAGTTTTTAAGAATAACTCTTTGTTTAGCTAGCTAATTTCTGTAGTTATTTCATCATTTATACGTCATTAGATACAAAATTTATTGGAGATTTCAAAAATGTTTTAGTTCTTCGTGAAGCTAATTCTGTTCCTAAAATATATTTAAAAAATCATGGCCAATTCGAAAATATTTTGGAAAGGATCATTTTTCCAATACGTAGTTTTCACTAATAAAGCTTATTTGTGATTCATAAGGAATGAGATAACATTTGAGTACAGAAATATAATGAAGCAGAATTTTAAAATGTACCTAATATTTTGTTAACCAGCCTTTAGGTTTAATCACAGCTTTGCAACTTGTTGCTTTACTGTGAACAAAGATTTGTAAAAGATTGGGTTGAACAATACGATTCCTCATTTGAATTACTTCTTCAGAGAGTTGGATTTTGGATGTTGGCTTCTTTTTTTATAAATTGTACGACACTTCGAACCAGGATTTTTCGATCGGGTTTAACTCCGGAGACTGGTGGCCAAAGAAGATGCTGTATTTTTTTTCCTGAAACCGCTTTTTTCTTACTTTAATGCAAAGACAGGGAGCATTATCATCTTGAAAAATAAAATTGCCGTCGTAAAGTTCTCTAGATGATGGCAGCATCGTGTTTTCTAATATCAAGAAGAATTTTTAGTGGGAATCAGAGCAGTGCCTACGTAAGGCGATTCAAGAATGAAGAATTCCATCCAAGTTGCATAGAAACTGTTGTTAAGGATCCGGTGAAATTAATGATTATAATTTATACAAAATAATTTATAATAATTTATACAAATTTATACAAAATTATACAAAATTTATTGGAGATTTCAAAAGTGTTTTAGTTCTTCATGGAATTTTTTATTCTTGAATTTCTTATGCCTATAACTGTGGCTTTATGATTGTACCTTTTGGTACAGCTGTATCAGAAATTAAAGTTAATTAACTTGTTGGCATTCAAAACCTACGTATTACCTTGTATTAGACATAGTTGTCTCCGAAAAATGCCTACTGAAAGGCGAATTTACACGTTACAATCGGCGATACAAAAACAAATTAATTGAATTGAATTTTATACATTCTTTATTTTACAGATATAAAACTGAACATAAGTATTTCGATTTGGCTTGCTGTTTTTGCGAGATATAGATAGGTAGTGATAGAAATATAAGTTTTCACGTTGAGCTTGTTGACTTGTGCGTAGACACGGAATCGCGTGGAATATACTGATACTACACTTGAGAACATGTTATTAAAAATATCCCTACAATTTTTATACAACATCTCTTGGAAACTAAAATTAACTGCTGTGTACTCTACTTTAATGAGGATGCCAAGATTCAATGCGCTGGGGAAACAGCTTTTTATGTTTACTTAAAGAGCCATTTTTTTATTGGAGGTTTAACGACCACCGTGAGCAACTCAATGGGCTATAAGCAGTCGCACGTCCCTAATTTAGGGTCACTGGTTCCAGGGAAGGGAGAGAGCCAGTGCCGTAAGACAAACACAATATCCAAGCCTGATCGGGATTCGAACCCGGAACCCTTACGGACGAATGATCAGAGGCCATCGCTTAGACCACTGCGTCACTGGGGCGGCAAAGAGCCATTTTCTTGGGTGTGCGGACGCAAAAAGTGACACGATTCGTTCCTTTAATGAATCATACTGATACAGTTTTTAAGAATAACTCTTTGTTTAGCTAGCTAATTTCTGTAGTTATTTCATCATTTATACGTCATTAGATACAAAATTTATTGGAGATTTCAAAAATGTTTTAGTTCTTCGTGAAGCTAATTCTGTTCCTAAAATATATTTAAAAAATCATGGCCAATTCGAAAATATTTTGGAAAGGATCATTTTTCCAATACGTAGTTTTCACTAATAAAGCTTATTTGTGATTCATAAGGAATGAGATAACATTTGAGTACAGAAATATAATGAAGCAGAATTTTAAAATGTACCTAATATTTTGTTAACCAGCCTTTAGGTTTAATCACAGCTTTGCAACTTGTTGCTTTACTGTGAACAAAGATTTGTAAAAGATTGGGTTGAACAATACGATTCCTCATTTGAATTACTTCTTCAGAGAGTTGGATTTTGGATGTTGGCTTCTTTTTTTATAAATTGTACGACACTTCGAACCAGGATTTTTCGATCGGGTTTAACTCCGGAGACTGGTGGCCAAAGAAGATGCTGTATTTTTTTTTCCTGAAACCGCTTTTTTCTTACTTTAATGCAAAGACAGGGAGCATTATCATCTTGAAAAATAAAATTGCCGTCGTAAAGTTCTCTAGATGATGGCAGCATCGTGTTTTCTAATATCAAGAAGAATTTTTAGTGGGAATCAGAGCAGTGCCTGCGTAAGGCGATTCAAGAATGAAGAATTCCATCCAAGTTGCATAGAAACTGTTGTTAAGGATCCGGTGAAGGTAATGATTATAATTTATACAAAATAATTTAAAATAATTTATAATAATTTATACAAATTTATACAAAATTATACAAAATTTATTGGAGATTTCAAAAATGTTTTAGTTCTTCATGGAATTCTTCATTCTTGAATTTCTTATGCCTATAACTGTGGCTTTATGATTGTACCTTTTGGTACAGCTGTATCAGAAATTAAAGTTAATTAACTTGTTGGCATTCAAAACCTACGTATTACCTTGTATTAGACATAGTTGTCTCCGAAAAATGCCTACTGAAAGGTGAATTTACACGTTACAATCGGCGATACAAAAACAAATTAATTGAATTGAATTTTATACATTCTTTATTTTACAGATATAAAACTGAACATAAGTATTTCGATTTGGCTTGCTGTTTTTGCGAGATATAGATAGGTAGTGATAGAAATATGAGTTTTCACGTTGAGCTTGTTGACTTGTGCGTAGACACGGAATCGCGTGGAATATACTGATACTACACTTGAGAACATGTTATTAAAAATATCCCTACAATTTTTATACAACATCTCTTGGAAACTGAAATTAACTGCTGTGTACTCTACTTTAATGAGGATGCCAAGATTCAATGCGCTGGGGAAACAGCTTTTTATGTTTACTTAAAGAGCCATTTTTTTTTTTGATTGGAGGTTTAACGACCACCGTGAGCAACTCAATGGGCTATAAGCAGTCGCACGTCCCTAATTTAGGGTCACTGGTTCCAGGGAAGGGAGAGAGCCAGTGCCGTAAGACAAACACAATATCCAAGCCTGATCGGGATTCGAACCCGGAACCCTTACGGACGAATGATCAGAGGCCATCGCTTAGACCACTGCGCCACTGGGGCGGCAAAGAGCCATTTTCTTGGGTGTGCGGACGCAAAAAGTGACACGATTCGTTCCTTTAATGAATCATACTGATACAGTTTTTAAGAATAACTCTTTGTTTAGCTAGCTAATTTCTGTAGTTATTTCATCATTTATACGTCATTAGATACAAAATTTATTGGAGATTTCAAAAATGTTTTAGTTCTTCGTGAAGCTAATTCTGTTCCTAAAATATATTTAAAAAATCATGGCCAATTCGAAAATATTTTGGAAAGGATCATTTTTCCAATACGTAGTTTTCACTAATAAAGCTTATTTGTGATTCATAAGGAATGAGATAACATTTGAGTACAGAAATATAATGAAGCAGAATTTTAAAATGTACCTAATATTTTGTTAACCAGCCTTTAGGTTTAATCACAGCTTTGCAACTTGTTGCTTTACTGTGAACAAAGATTTGTAAAAGATTGGGTTGAACAATACGATTCCTCATTTGAATTACTTCTTCAGAGAGTTGGATTTTGGATGTTGGCTTCTTTTTTTATAAATTGTACGACACTTCGAACCAGGATTTTTCGATCGGGTTTAACTCCGGAGACTGGTGGCCAAAGAAGATGCTGTATTTTTTTTCCTGAAACCGCTTTTTTCTTACTTTAATGCAAAGACAGGGAGCATTATCATCTTGAAAAATAAAATTGCCGTCGTAAAGTTCTCTAGATGATGGCAGCATCGTGTTTTCTAATATCAAGAAGAATTTTTAGTGGGAATCAGAGCAGTGCCTACGTAAGGCGATTCAAGAATGAAGAATTCCATCCAAGTTGCATAGAAACTGTTGTTAAGAATCCGGTGAAATTAATGATTATAATTTATACAAAATAATTTATAATAATTTATACAAATTTATACAAAATTATACAAAATTTATTGGAGATTTCAAAAGTGTTTTAGTTCTTCATGGAATTTTTTATTCTTGAATTTCTTATGCCTATAACTGTGGCTTTATGATTGTACCTTTTGGTACAGCTGTATCAGAAATTAAAGTTAATTAACTTGTTGGCATTCAAAACCTACGTATTACCTTGTATTAGACATAGTTGTCTCCGAAAAATGCCTACTGAAAGGCGAATTTACACGTTACAATCGGCGATACAAAAACAAATTAATTGAATTGAATTTTATACATTCTTTATTTTACAGATATAAAACTGAACATAAGTATTTCGATTTGGCTTGCTGTTTTTGCGAGATATAGATAGGTAGTGATAGAAATATAAGTTTTCACGTTGAGCTTGTTGACTTGTGCGTAGACACGGAATCGCGTGGAATATACTGATACTACACTTGAGAACATGTTATTAAAAATATCCCTACAATTTTTATACAACATCTCTTGGAAACTAAAATTAACTGCTGTGTACTCTACTTTAATGAGGATGCCAAGATTCAATGCGCTGGGGAAACAGCTTTTTATGTTTACTTAAAGAGCCATTTTTTTTTATTGGAGGTTTAACGACCACCGTGAGCAACTCAATGGGCTATAAGCAGTCGCACGTCCCTAATTTAGGGTCACTGGTTCCAGGGAAGGGAGAGAGCCAGTGCCGTAAGACAAACACAATATCCAAGCCTGATCGGGATTCGAACCCGGAACCCTTACGGACGAATGATCAGAGGCCATCGCTTAGACCACTGCGTCACTGGGGCGGCAAAGAGCCATTTTCTTGGGTGTGCGGACGCAAAAAGTGACACGATTCGTTCCTTTAATGAATCATACTGATACAGTTTTTAAGAATAACTCTTTGTTTAGCTAGCTAATTTCTGTAGTTATTTCATCATTTATACGTCATTAGATACAAAATTTATTGGAGATTTCAAAAATGTTTTAGTTCTTCGTGAAGCTAATTCTGTTCCTAAAATATATTTAAAAAATCATGGCCAATTCGAAAATATTTTGGAAAGGATCATTTTTCCAATACGAAGTTTTCACTAATAAAACTTATTTGTGATTCATAAGGAATGAGATAACATTTGAGTACAGAAATATAATGAAGCAGAATTTTAAAATGTACCTAATATTTTGTTAACCAGCCTTTAGGTTTAATCACAGCTTTGCAACTTGTTGCTTTACTGTGAACAAAGATTTGTAAAAGATTGGGTTGAACAATACGATTCCTCATTTGAATTACTTCTTCAGAGAGTTGGATTTTGGATGTTGGCTTCTTTTTTTATAAATTGTACGACACTTCGAACCAGGATTTTTCGATCGGGTTTAACTCCGGAGACTGGTGGCCAAAGAAGATGCTGTATTTTTTTTTCCTGAAACCGCTTTTTTCTTACTTTAATGCAAAGACAGGGAGCATTATCATCTTGAAAAATAAAATTGCCGCCGTAAAGTTCTCTAGATGATGGCAGCATCGTGTTTTCTAATATCAAGAAGAATTTTTAGTGGGAATCAGAGCAGTGCCTGCGTAAGGCGATTCAAGAATGAAGAATTCCATCCAAGTTGCATAGAAACTGTTGTTAAGGATCCGGTGAAGGTAATGATTATAATTTATATAAAATAATTTAAAATAATTTATAATAATTTATACAAATTTATACAAAATTATACAAAATTTATTGGAGATTTCAAAAATGTTTTAGTTCTTCATGGAATTCTTCATTCTTGAATTTCTTATGCCTATAACTGTGGCTTTATGATTGTACCTTTTGGTACAGCTGTATCAGAAATTAAAGTTAATTAACTTGTTGGCATTCAAAACCTACGTATTACCTTGTATTAGACATAGTTGTCTCCGAAAAATGCCTACTGAAAGGTGAATTTACACGTTACAATCGGCGATACAAAAACAAATTAATTGAATTGAATTTTATACATTCTTTATTTTACAGATATAAAATTGAACATAAGTATTTCGATTTGGCTTGCTGTTTTTGCGAGATATAGATAGGTAGTGATAGAAATATAAGTTTTCACGTTGAGCTTGTTGACATGTGCGTAGACACGGAATCGCGTTTAATATACTGATACTACACTTTAGAACATGCTATTAAAAATGTCCCTACAATTTTTATACATCTCTTGGAAACTAAAATTAACTGCTGTGTACTCTACTTTAATGAGGATGCCAAGATTCAATCACTGGGCAAACAGCTTTTTATGTTTACATAAAGAGCCATTTTTTTTTTTTTGATTGGAGGTCTAACGACCACCGTGAGCAGCTCAATGGGCTATAAGCAGTCGCCCGTCCCTAATTTAGGGTCACTGGTTCCAGGGAAGGGAGAGAGCCAGTGCCGTAAGACAAACACAACATCCATGCCTGATCGGGATTCGAACCCGGACCCCTTACGGACAAATGATCAGAGGCCATCGCTTAGACCACTGCGCCACCGGGGCGGCAAAGAGCCATTTTCTTGGGTGTGCGGACGCAAAAAGTGACACGATTCGTTCCTTTAATGAATCATACTGATACAGTTTTTAAGAATAACTCTTTGTTTAGCTAGCTAATTTCTGTAGTTATTTCATCATTTATACGTCATTAGATACAAAATTTATTGGAGATTTCAAAAATGTTTTAGTTCTTCGGGAAGCTACTTCTGTTCCTAAAATATATTTAAAAAACCACGGCCAATTCGAAAATATTATGGAAAGCATCATTTTTCCAGTACGTAGGTTTTCACCAATAAAGCTTATTTGTGATTCATAAGGAATGAGATAACATTTGAGTACAGAAATATAATGAAGCAGAATTTTAAAATGTACCTAATATTTTGTTAACCAGCATTTAGCTTTAATCACAGCTTTGCAACTTGTTGCTTTACTGTGAACAAAGATTTGTAAAAGATTGTGTTGAACAATACGATTCCTCATTTGAATTACTTCTTCAGAGAATTGGATTTTGGATGTTGGCTTCTTTTTTTATAAATTGTTCGACACTTCGAACCAGGATTTTTCGATCGGGTTTAACTCCGGAGACTGGTGGCCAAACAAGATGCTGCATTTTTTTTCCTGAAACCACTTTTTCTTACTTTAATGCAAAGACAGGGAGCATTATCATCTTGAAAAATAAAATTGCCGTCGTAAAGTTCTCTAGATGATGGCAGCATCGTGTTTTCTAATATCAAGAAGAATTTTTAGTGGGAATCAGAGCAGTGCCTACGTAAGGAGATTCAAGAATGAAGAATTCCATCCAAGTTGCATAGAAACTGTTGTTAAGGATCCGGTGAAGGTAATGATTATAATTTATACAAAATAATTTATAATAATTTATACAAATTTATACAAAATTATACAAAATTTATTGGAGATTTCAAAAGTGTTTTAGTTCTTCATGGAATTTTTCATTCTTGAATTTCTTATGCCTATAACTGTGGCTTTATGATTGTACCTTTTGGTACAGCTGTATCAGAAATTAAAATTAATTAACTTGTTGGCATTCAAAACCTACGTATTACCTTGTATTAGACATAGTTGTCTCCGAAAAATGCCTACTGAAAGGCGAATTTACACGTTACAATCGGCGATACAAAAACAAATTAATTGAATTGAATTTTATACATTCTTTATTTTACAGATATAAAACTGAACATAAGTATTTCGATTTGGCTTGCTGTTTTTGCGAGATATAGATAGGTAGTGATAGAAATATGAGTTTTCACGTTGAGCTTGTTGACTTGTGCGTAGACACGGAATCGCGTGGAATATACTGATACTACACTTGAGAACATGTTATTAAAAATATCCCTACAATTTTTATACAACATCTCTTGGAAACTGAAATTAACTGCTGTGTACTCTACTTTAATGAGGATGCCAAGATTCAATGCGCTGGGGAAACAGCTTTTTATGTTTACATAAAGAGCCATTTTTTTTTTGATTGGAGGTTTAACGACCACCGTGAGCAACTCAATGGGCTATAAGCAGTCGCACGTCCCTAATTTAGGGTCACTGGTTCCAGGGAAGGGAGAGAGCCAGTGCCGTAAGACAAACACAATATCCAAGCCTGATCGGGATTCGAACCCGGAACCCTTACGGACGAATGATCAGAGGCCATCGCTTAGACCACTGCGCCACTGGGGCGGCAAAGAGCCATTTTCTTGGGTGTGCGGACGCAAAAAGTGACACGATTCGTTCCTTTAATGAATCATACTGATACAGTTTTTAAGAATAACTCTTTGTTTAGCTAGCTAATTTCTGTAGTTATTTCATCATTTATACGTCATTAGATACAAAATTTATTGGAGATTTCAAAAATGTTTTAGTTCTTCGTGAAGCTAATTCTGTTCCTAAAATATATTTAAAAAATCATGGCCAATTCGAAAATATTTTGGAAAGGATCATTTTTCCAATACGTAGTTTTCACTAATAAAGCTTATTTGTGATTCATAAGGAATGAGATAACATTTGAGTACAGAAATATAATGAAGCAGAATTTTAAAATGTACCTAATATTTTGTTAACCAGCCTTTAGGTTTAATCACAGCTTTGCAACTTGTTGCTTTACTGTGAACAAAGATTTGTAAAAGATTGGGTTGAACAATACGATTCCTCATTTGAATTACTTCTTCAGAGAGTTGGATTTTGGATGTTGGCTTCTTTTTTTATAAATTGTACGACACTTCGAACCAGGATTTTTCGATCGGGTTTAACTCCGGAGACTGGTGGCCAAAGAAGATGCTGTATTTTTTTCCTGAAACCGCTTTTTTCTTACTTTAATGCAAAGACAGGGAGCATTATCATCTTGAAAAATAAAATTGCCGTCGTAAAGTTCTCTAGATGATGGCAGCATCGTGTTTTCTAATATCAAGAAGAATTTTTAGTGGGAATCAGAGCAGTGCCTACGTAAGGCGATTCAAGAATGAAGAATTCCATCCAAGTTGCATAGAAACTGTTGTTAAGGAATCCGGTGAAATTAATGATTATAATTTATACAAAATAATTTATAATAATTTATACAAATTTATACAAAATTATACAAAATTTATTGGAGATTTCAAAAGTGTTTTAGTTCTTCATGGAATTTTTCATTCTTGAATTTCTTATGCCTATAACTGTGGCTTTATGATTGTACCTTTTGGTACAGCTGTATCAGAAATTAAAGTTAATTAACTTGTTGGCATTCAAAACCTACGTATTACCTTGTATTAGACATAGTTGTCTCCGAAAAATGCCTACTGAAAGGCGAATTTACACGTTACAATCGGCGATACAAAAACAAATTAATTGAATTGAATTTTATACATTCTTTATTTTACAGATATAAAACTGAACATAAGTATTTCGATTTGGCTTGCTGTTTTTGCGAGATATAGATAGGTAGTGATAGAAATATAAGTTTTCACGTTGAGCTTGTTGACTTGTGCGTAGACACGGAATCGCGTGGAATATACTGATACTACACTTGAGAACATGTTATTAAAAATATCCCTACAATTTTTATACAACATCTCTTGGAAACTAAAATTAACTGCTGTGTACTCTACTTTAATGAGGATGCCAAGATTCAATGCGCTGGGGAAACAGCTTTTTATGTTTACTTAAAGAGCCATTTTTTTTATTGGAGGTTTAACGACCACCGTGAGCAACTCAATGGGCTATAAGCAGTCGCACGTCCCTAATTTAGGGTCACTGGTTCCAGGGAAGGGAGAGAGCCAGTGCCGTAAGACAAACACAATATCCAAGCCTGATCGGGATTCGAACCCGGAACCCTTACGGACGAATGATCAGAGGCCATCGCTTAGACCACTGCGTCACTGGGGCGGCAAAGAGCCATTTTCTTGGGTGTGCGGACGCAAAAAGTGACACGATTCGTTCCTTTAATGAATCATACTGATACAGTTTTTAAGAATAACTCTTTGTTTAGCTAGCTAATTTCTGTAGTTATTTCATCATTTATACGTCATTAGATACAAAATTTATTGGAGATTTCAAAAATGTTTTAGTTCTTCGTGAAGCTAATTCTGTTCCTAAAATATATTTAAAAAATCATGGCCAATTCGAAAATATTTTGGAAAGGATCATTTTTCCAATACGAAGGTTTTCACTAATAAAACTTATTTGTGATTCATAAGGAATGAGATAACATTTGAGTACAGAAATATAATGAAGCAGAATTTTAAAATGTACCTAATATTTTGTTAACCAGCCTTTAGGTTTAATCACAGCTTTGCAACTTGTTGCTTTACTGTGAACAAAGATTTGTAAAAGATTGGGTTGAACAATACGATTCCTCATTTGAATTACTTCTTCAGAGAGTTGGATTTTGGATGTTGGCTTCTTTTTTTATAAATTGTACGACACTTCGAACCAGGATTTTTCGATCGGGTTTAACTCCGGAGACTGGTGGCCAAAGAAGATGCTGTATTTTTTTTCCTGAAACCGCTTTTTTCTTACTTTAATGCAAAGACAGGGAGCATTATCATCTTGAAAAATAAAATTGCCGTCGTAAAGTTCTCTAGATGATGGCAGCATCGTGTTTTCTAATATCAAGAAGAATTTTTAGTGGGAATCAGAGCAGTGCCTGCGTAAGGCGATTCAAGAATGAAGAATTCCATCCAAGTTGCATAGAAACTGTTGTTAAGGATCCGGTGAAGGTAATGATTATAATTTATATAAAATAATTTAAAATAATTTATAATAATTTATACAAATTTATACAAAATTATACAAAATTTATTGGAGATTTCAAAAATGTTTTAGTTCTTCATGGAATTCTTCATTCTTGAATTTCTTATGCCTATAACTGTGGCTTTATGATTGTACCTTTTGGTACAGCTGTATCAGAAATTAAAGTTAATTAACTTGTTGGCATTCAAAACCTACGTATTACCTTGTATTAGACATAGTTGTCTCCGAAAAATGCCTACTGAAAGGTGAATTTACACGTTACAATCGGCGATACAAAAACAAATTAATTGAATTGAATTTTATACATTCTTTATTTTACAGATATAAAACTGAACATAAGTATTTCGATTTGGCTTGCTGTTTTTGCGAGATATAGATAGGTAGTGATAGAAATATAAGTTTTCACGTTGAGCTTGTTGACATGTGCGTAGACACGGAATCGCGTTTAATATACTGATACTACACTTTAGAACATGCTATTAAAAATGTCCCTACAATTTTTATACATCTCTTGGAAACTAAAATTAACTGCTGTGTACTCTACTTTAATGAGGATGCCAAGATTCAATTACTGGGCAAACAGCTTTTTATGTTTACATAAAGAGCCATTTTTTTTTTTTGATTGGAGGTCTAACGACCACCGTGAGCAGCTCAATGGGCTATAAGCAGTCGCCCGTCCCTAATTTAGGGTCACTGGTTCCAGGGAAGGGAGAGAGCCAGTGCCGTAAGACAAACACAACATCCATGCCTGATCGGGATTCGAACCCGGACCCCTTACGGACAAATGATCAGAGGCCATCGCTTAGACCACTGCGCCACCGGGGCGGCAAAGAGCCATTTTCTTGGGTGTGCGGACGCAAAAAGTGACACGATTCGTTCCTTTAATGAATCATACTGATACAGTTTTTAAGAATAACTCTTTGTTTAGCTAGCTAATTTCTGTAGTTATTTCATCATTTATACGTCATTAGATACAAAATTTATTGGAGATTTCAAAAATGTTTTAGTTCTTCGGGAAGCTACTTCTGTTCCTAAAATATATTTAAAAAATCACGGCCAATTCGAAAATATTATGGAAAGCATCATTTTTCCAGTACGTAGGTTTTCACCAATAAAGCTTATTTGTGATTCATAAGGAATGAGATAACATTTGAGTACAGAAATATAATGAAGCAGAATTTTAAAATGTACCTAATATTTTGTTAACCAGCATTTAGCTTTAATCACAGCTTTGCAACTTGTTGCTTTACTGTGAACAAAGATTTGTAAAAGATTGTGTTGAACAATACGATTCCTCATTTGAATTACTTCTTCAGAGAATTGGATTTTGGATGTTGGCTTCTTTTTTTATAAATTGTTCGACACTTCGAACCAGGATTTTTCGATCGGGTTTAACTCCGGAGACTGGTGGCCAAACAAGATGCTGCATTTTTTTTCCTGAAACCACTTTTTTCTTACTTTAATGCAAAGACAGGGAGCATTATCATCTTGAAAAATAAAATTGCCGTCGTAAAGTTCTCTAGATGATGGCAGCATCGTGTTTTCTAATATCAAGAAGAATTTTTAGTGGGAATCAGAGCAGTGCCTACGTAAGGAGATTCAAGAATGAAGAATTCCATCCAAGTTGCATAGAAACTGTTGTTAAGGATCCGGTGAAGGTAATGATTATAATTTATACAAAATAATTTATAATAATTTATACAAATTTATACAAAATTATACAAAATTTATTGGAGATTTCAAAAGTGTTTTAGTTCTTCATGGAATTTTTTATTCTTGAATTTCTTATGCCTATAACTGTGGCTTTATGATTGTACCTTTTGGTACAGCTGTATCAGAAATTAAAATTAATTAACTTGTTGGCATTCAAAACCTACGTATTACCTTGTATTAGACATAGTTGTCTCCGAAAAATGCCTACTGAAAGGCGAATTTACACGTTACAATCGGCGATACAAAAACAAATTAATTGAATTGAATTTTATACATTCTTTATTTTACAGATATAAAACTGAACATAAGTATTTCGATTTGGCTTGCTGTTTTTGCGAGATATAGATAGGTAGTGATAGAAATATAAGTTTTCACGTTGAGCTTGTTGACTTGTGCGTAGACACGGAATCGCGTGGAATATACTGATACTACACTTGAGAACATGTTATTAAAAATATCCCTACAATTTTTATACAACATCTCTTGGAAACTAAAATTAACTGCTGTGTACTCTACTTTAATGAGGATGCCAAGATTCAATGCGCTGGGGAAACAGCTTTTTATGTTTACTTAAAGAGCCATTTTTTTTTTGATTGGAGGTTTAACGACCACCGTGAGCAACTCAATGGGCTATAAGCAGTCGCACGTCCCTAATTTAGGGTCACTGGTTCCAGGGAAGGGAGAGAGCCAGTGCCGTAAGACAAACACAATATCCAAGCCTGATCGGGATTCGAACCCGGAACCCTTACGGACGAATGATCAGAGGCCATCGCTTAGACCACTGCGCCACTGGGGCGGCAAAGAGCCATTTTCTTGGGTGTGCGGACGCAAAAAGGGACACGATTCGTTCCTTTAATGAATCATACTGATACAGTTTTTAAGAATAACTCTTTGTTTAGCTAGCTAATTTCTGTAGTTATTTCATCATTTATACGTCATTAGATACAAAATTTATTGGAGATTTCAAAAATGTTTTAGTTCTTCGTGAAGCTAATTCTGTTCCTAAAATATATTTAAAAAATCATGGCCAATTCGAAAATATTTTGGAAAGGATCATTTTTCCAATACGTAGGTTTTCACTAATAAAGCTTATTTGTGATTCATAAGGAATGAGATAACATTTGAGTACAGAAATATAATGAAGCAGAATTTTAAAATGTACCTAATATTTTGTTAACCAGCCTTTAGCTTTAATCACAGCTTTGCAACTTGTTGCTTTACTGTGAACAAAGATTTGTAAAAGATTGGGTTGAACAATACGATTCCTCATTTGAATTACTTCTTCAGAGAGTTGGATTTTGGATGTTGGCTTCTTTTTTTATAAATTGTACGACACTTCGAACCAGGATTTTTCGATCGGGTTTAACTCCGGAGACTGGTGGCCAAAGAAGATGCTGTATTTTTTTTCCTGAAACCGCTTTTTTCTTACTTTAATGCAAAGACAGGGAGCATTATCATCTTGAAAAATAAAATTGCCGTCGTAAAGTTCTCTAGATGATGGCAGCATCGTGTTTTCTAATATCAAGAAGAATTTTTAGTGGGAATCAGAGCAGTGCCTGCGTAAGGCGATTCAAGAATGAAGAATTCCATCCAAGTTGCATAGAAACTGTTGTTAAGGATCCGGTGAAGGTAATGATTATAATTTATACAAAATAATTTAAAATAATTTATAATAATTTATACAAATTTATACAAAATTATACAAAATTTATTGGAGATTTCAAAAATGTTTTAGTTCTTCATGGAATTCTTCATTCTTGAATTTCTTATGCCTATAACTGTGGCTTTATGATTGTACCTTTTGGTACAGCTGTATCAGAAATTAAAGTTAATTAACTTGTTGGCATTCAAAACCTACGTATTACCTTGTATTAGACATAGTTGTCTCCGAAAAATGCCTACTGAAAGGTGAATTTACACGTTACAATCGGCGATACAAAAACAAATTAATTGAATTGAATTTTATACATTCTTTATTTTACAGATATAAAACTGAACATAAGTATTTCGATTTGGCTTGCTGTTTTTGCGAGATATAGATAGGTAGTGATAGAAATATGAGTTTTCACGTTGAGCTTGTTGACTTGTGCGTAGACACGGAATCGCGTGGAATATACTGATACTACACTTGAGAACATGTTATTAAAAATATCCCTACAATTTTTATACAACATCTCTTGGAAACTGAAATTAACTGCTGTGTACTCTACTTTAATGAGGATGCCAAGATTCAATGCGCTGGGGAAACAGCTTTTTATGTTTACTTAAAGAGCCATTTTTTTTGATTGGAGGTTTAACGACCACCGTGAGCAACTCAATGGGCTATAAGCAGTCGCACGTCCCTAATTTAGGGTCACTGGTTCCAGGGAAGGGAGAGAGCCAGTGCCGTAAGACAAACACAATATCCAAGCCTGATCGGGATTCGAACCCGGAACCCTTACGGACGAATGATCAGAGGCCATCGCTTAGACCACTGCGCCACTGGGGCGGCAAAGAGCCATTTTCTTGGGTGTGCGGACGCAAAAAGTGACACGATTCGTTCCTTTAATGAATCATACTGATACAGTTTTTAAGAATAACTCTTTGTTTAGCTAGCTAATTTCTGTAGTTATTTCATCATTTATACGTCATTAGATACAAAATTTATTGGAGATTTCAAAAATGTTTTAGTTCTTCGTGAAGCTAATTCTGTTCCTAAAATATATTTAAAAAATCATGGCCAATTCGAAAATATTTTGGAAAGGATCATTTTTCCAATACGTAGGTTTTCACTAATAAAGCTTATTTGTGATTCATAAGGAATGAGATAACATTTGAGTACAGAAATATAATGAAGCAGAATTTTAAAATGTACCTAATATTTTGTTAACCAGCCTTTAGGTTTAATCACAGCTTTGCAACTTGTTGCTTTACTGTGAACAAAGATTTGTAAAAGATTGGGTTGAACAATACGATTCCTCATTTGAATTACTTCTTCAGAGAGTTGGATTTTGGATGTTGGCTTCTTTTTTTATAAATTGTACGACACTTCGAACCAGGATTTTTCGATCGGGTTTAACTCCGGAGACTGGTGGCCAAAGAAGATGCTGTATTTTTTTCCTGAAACCGCTTTTTTCTTACTTTAATGCAAAGACAGGGAGCATTATCATCTTGAAAAATAAAATTGCCGTCGTAAAGTTCTCTAGATGATGGCAGCATCGTGTTTTCTAATATCAAGAAGAATTTTTAGTGGGAATCAGAGCAGTGCCTACGTAAGGCGATTCAAGAATGAAGAATTCCATCCAAGTTGCATAGAAACTGTTGTTAAGGATCCGGTGAAATTAATGATTATAATTTATACAAAATAATTTATAATAATTTATACAAATTTATACAAAATTATACAAAATTTATTGGAGATTTCAAAAGTGTTTTAGTTCTTCATGGAATTTTTCATTCTTGAATTTCTTATGCCTATAACTGTGGCTTTATGATTGTACCTTTTGGTACAGCTGTATCAGAAATTAAAGTTAATTAACTTGTTGGCATTCAAAACCTACGTATTACCTTGTATTAGACATAGTTGTCTCCGAAAAATGCCTACTGAAAGGCGAATTTACACGTTACAATCGGCGATACAAAAACAAATTAATTGAATTGAATTTTATACATTCTTTATTTTACAGATATAAAACTGAACATAAGTATTTCGATTTGGCTTGCTGTTTTTGCGAGATATAGATAGGTAGTGATAGAAATATAAGTTTTCACGTTGAGCTTGTTGACTTGTGCGTAGACACGGAATCGCGTGGAATATACTGATACTACACTTGAGAACATGTTATTAAAAATATCCCTACAATTTTTATACAACATCTCTTGGAAACTAAAATTAACTGCTGTGTACTCTACTTTAATGAGGATGCCAAGATTCAATGCGCTGGGGAAACAGCTTTTTATGTTTACTTAAAGAGCCATTTTTTTTTTTGATTGGAGGTTTAACGACCACCGTGAGCAACTCAATGGGCTATAAGCAGTCGCACGTCCCTAATTTAGGGTCACTGGTTCCAGGGAAGGGAGAGAGCCAGTGCCGTAAGACAAACACAATATCCAAGCCTGATCGGGATTCGAACCCGGAACCCTTACGGACGAATGATCAGAGGCCATCGCTTAGACCACTGCGCCACTGGGGCGGCAAAGAGCCATTTTCTTGGGTGTGCGGACGCAAAAAGTGACACGATTCGTTCCTTTAATGAATCATACTGATACAGTTTTTAAGAATAACTCTTTGTTTAGCTAGCTAATTTCTGTAGTTATTTCATCATTTATACGTCATTAGATACAAAATTTATTGGAGATTTCAAAAATGTTTTAGTTCTTCGTGAAGCTAATTCTGTTCCTAAAATATATTTAAAAAATCATGGCCAATTCGAAAATATTTTGGAAAGGATCATTTTTCCAATACGTAGGTTTTCACTAATAAAGCTTATTTGTGATTCATAAGGAATGAGATAACATTTGAGTACAGAAATATAATGAAGCAGAATTTTAAAATGTACCTAATATTTTGTTAACCAGCCTTTAGGTTTAATCACAGCTTTGCAACTTGTTGCTTTACTGTGAACAAAGATTTGTAAAAGATTGGGTTGAACAATACGATTCCTCATTTGAATTACTTCTTCAGAGAGTTGGATTTTGGATGTTGGCTTCTTTTTTTATAAATTGTACGACACTTCGAACCAGGATTTTTCGATCGGGTTTAACTCCGGAGACTGGTGGCCAAAGAAGATGCTGTATTTTTTTTTCCTGAAACCGCTTTTTTCTTACTTTAATGCAAAGACAGGGAGCATTATCATCTTGAAAAATAAAATTGCCGTCGTAAAGTTCTCTAGATGATGGCAGCATCGTGTTTTCTAATATCAAGAAGAATTTTTAGTGGGAATCAGAGCAGTGCCTACGTAAGGCGATTCAAGAATGAAGAATTCCATCCAAGTTGCATAGAAACTGTTGTTAAGGATCCGGTGAAGGTAATGATTATAATTTATACAAAATAATTTATAATAATTTATACAAATTTATACAAAATTATACAAAATTTATTGGAGATTTCAAAAGTGTTTTAGTTCTTCATGGAATTCTTTATTCTTGAATTTCTTATGCCTATAACTGTGGCTTTATGATTGTACCTTTTGGTACAGCTGTATCAGAAATTAAAGTTAATTAACTTGTTGGCATTCAAAACCTACGTATTACCTTGTATTAGACATAGTTGTCTCCGAAAAATGCCTACTGAAAGGCGAATTTACACGTTACAATCGGCGATACAAAAACAAATTAATTGAATTGAATTTTATACATTCTTTATTTTACAGATATAAAACTGAACATAAGTATTTCGATTTGGCTTGCTGTTTTTGCGAGATATAGATAGGTAGTGATAGAAATATAAGTTTTCACGTTGAGCTTGTTGACTTGTGCGTAGACACGGAATCGCGTGGAATATACTGATACTACACTTGAGAACATGTTATTAAAAATATCCCTACAATTTTTATACAACATCTCTTGGAAACTAAAATTAACTGCTGTGTACTCTACTTTAATGAGGATGCCAAGATTCAATGCGCTGGGGAAACAGCTTTTTATGTTTACTTAAAGAGCCATTTTTTTTATTGGAGGTTTAACGACCACCGTGAGCAACTCAATGGGCTATAAGCAGTCGCACGTCCCTAATTTAGGGTCACTGGTTCCAGGGAAGGGAGAGAGCCAGTGCCGTAAGACAAACACAATATCCAAGCCTGATCGGGATTCGAACCCGGAACCCTTACGGACGAATGATCAGAGGCCATCGCTTAGACCACTGCGTCACTGGGGCGGCAAAGAGCCATTTTCTTGGGTGTGCGGACGCAAAAAGTGACACGATTCGTTCCTTTAATGAATCATACTGATACAGTTTTTAAGAATAACTCTTTGTTTAGCTAGCTAATTTCTGTAGTTATTTCATCATTTATACGTCATTAGATACAAAATTTATTGGAGATTTCAAAAATGTTTTAGTTCTTCGTGAAGCTAATTCTGTTCCTAAAATATATTTAAAAAATCATGGCCAATTCGAAAATATTTTGGAAAGGATCATTTTTCCAATACGTAGGTTTTCACTAATAAAGCTTATTTGTGATTCATAAGGAATGAGATAACATTTGAGTACAGAAATATAATGAAGCAGAATTTTAAAATGTACCTAATATTTTGTTAACCAGCCTTTAGGTTTAATCACAGCTTTGCAACTTGTTGCTTTACTGTGAACAAAGATTTGTAAAAGATTGGGTTGAACAATACGATTCCTCATTTGAATTACTTCTTCAGAGAGTTGGATTTTGGATGTTGGCTTCTTTTTTTATAAATTGTACGACACTTCGAACCAGGATTTTTCGATCGGGTTTAACTCCGGAGACTGGTGGCCAAAGAAGATGCTGTATTTTTTTCCTGAAACCGCTTTTTTCTTACTTTAATGCAAAGACAGGGAGCATTATCATCTTGAAAAATAAAATTGCCGTCGTAAAGTTCTCTAGATGATGGCAGCATCGTGTTTTCTAATATCAAGAAGAATTTTTAGTGGGAATCAGAGCAGTGCCTGCGTAAGGCGATTCAAGAATGAAGAATTCCATCCAAGTTGCATAGAAACTGTTGTTAAGGATCCGGTGAAGGTAATGATTATAATTTATACAAAATAATTTAAAATAATTTATAATAATTTATACAAATTTATACAAAATTATACAAAATTTATTGGAGATTTCAAAAATGTTTTAGTTCTTCATGGAATTCTTCATTCTTGAATTTCTTATGCCTATAACTGTGGCTTTATGATTGTACCTTTTGGTACAGCTGTATCAGAAATTAAAGTTAATTAACTTGTTGGCATTCAAAACCTACGTATTACCTTGTATTAGACATAGTTGTCTCCGAAAAATGCCTACTGAAAGGTGAATTTACACGTTACAATCGGCGATACAAAAACAAATTAATTGAATTGAATTTTATACATTCTTTATTTTACAGATATAAAACTGAACATAAGTATTTCGATTTGGCTTGCTGTTTTTGCGAGATATAGATAGGTAGTGATAGAAATATAAGTTTTCACGTTGAGCTTGTTGACTTGTGCGTAGACACGGAATCGCGTGGAATATACTGATACTACACTTGAGAACATGTTATTAAAAATATCCCTACAATTTTTATACAACATCTCTTGGAAACTAAAATTAACTGCTGTGTACTCTACTTTAATGAGGATGCCAAGATTCAATGCGCTGGGGAAACAGCTTTTTATGTTTACTTAAAGAGCCATTTTTTTTTTGATTGGAGGTTTAACGACCACCGTGAGCAACTCAATGGGCTATAAGCAGTCGCACGTCCCTAATTTAGGGTCACTGGTTCCAGGGAAGGGAGAGAGCCAGTGCCGTAAGACAAACACAATATCCAAGCCTGATCGGGATTCGAACCCGGAACCCTTACGGACGAATGATCAGAGGCCATCGCTTAGACCACTGCGCCACTGGGGCGGCAAAGAGCCATTTTCTTGGGTGTGCGGACGCAAAAAGTGACACGATTCGTTCCTTTAATGAATCATACTGATACAGTTTTTAAGAATAACTCTTTGTTTAGCTAGCTAATTTCTGTAGTTATTTCATCATTTATACGTCATTAGATACAAAATTTATTGGAGATTTCAAAAATGTTTTAGTTCTTCGTGAAGCTAATTCTGTTCCTAAAATATATTTAAAAAATCATGGCCAATTCGAAAATATTTTGGAAAGGATCATTTTTCCAATACGTAGGTTTTCACTAATAAAGCTTATTTGTGATTCATAAGGAATGAGATAACATTTGAGTACAGAAATATAATGAAGCAGAATTTTAAAATGTACCTAATATTTTGTTAACCAGCCTTTAGGTTTAATCACAGCTTTGCAACTTGTTGCTTTACTGTGAACAAAGATTTGTAAAAGATTGGGTTGAACAATACGATTCCTCATTTGAATTACTTCTTCAGAGAGTTGGATTTTGGATGTTGGCTTCTTTTTTTATAAATTGTACGACACTTCGAACCAGGATTTTTCGATCGGGTTTAACTCCGGAGACTGGTGGCCAAAGAAGATGCTGTATTTTTTTCCTGAAACCGCTTTTTTCTTACTTTAATGCAAAGACAGGGAGCATTATCATCTTGAAAAATAAAATTGCCGTCGTAAAGTTCTCTAGATGATGGCAGCATCGTGTTTTCTAATATCAAGAAGAATTTTTAGTGGGAATCAGAGCAGTGCCTACGTAAGGAGATTCAAGAATGAAGAATTCCATCCAAGTTGCATAGAAACTGTTGTTAAGGATCCGGTGAAATTAATGATTATAATTTATACAAAATAATTTATAATAATTTATACAAATTTATACAAAATTATACAAAATTTATTGGAGATTTCAAAAGTGTTTTAGTTCTTCATGGAATTTTTCATTCTTGAATTTCTTATGCCTATAACTGTGGCTTTATGATTGTACCTTTTGGTACAGCTGTATCAGAAATTAAAGTTAATTAACTTGTTGGCATTCAAAACCTACGTATTACCTTGTATTAGACATAGTTGTCTCCGAAAAATGCCTACTGAAAGGCGAATTTACACGTTACAATCGGCGATACAAAAACAAATTAATTGAATTGAATTTTATACATTCTTTATTTTACAGATATAAAACTGAACATAAGTATTTCGATTTGGCTTGCTGTTTTTGCGAGATATAGATAGGTAGTGATAGAAATATAAGTTTTCACGTTGAGCTTGTTGACTTGTGCGTAGACACGGAATCGCGTGGAATATACTGATACTACACTTGAGAACATGTTATTAAAAATATCCCTACAATTTTTATACAACATCTCTTGGAAACTAAAATTAACTGCTGTGTACTCTACTTTAATGAGGATGCCAAGATTCAATGCGCTGGGGAAACAGCTTTTTATGTTTACTTAAAGAGCCATTTTTTATTGGAGGTTTAACGACCACCGTGAGCAACTCAATGGGCTATAAGCAGTCGCACGTCCCTAATTTAGGGTCACTGGTTCCAGGGAAGGGAGAGAGCCAGTGCCGTAAGACAAACACAATATCCAAGCCTGATCGGGATTCGAACCCGGAACCCTTACGGACGAATGATCAGAGGCCATCGCTTAGACCACTGCGTCACTGGGGCGGCAAAGAGCCATTTTCTTGGGTGTGCGGACGCAAAAAGTGACACGATTCGTTCCTTTAATGAATCATACTGATACAGTTTTTAAGAATAACTCTTTGTTTAGCTAGCTAATTTCTGTAGTTATTTCATCATTTATACGTCATTAGATACAAAATTTATTGGAGATTTCAAAAATGTTTTAGTTCTTCGTGAAGCTAATTCTGTTCCTAAAATATATTTAAAAAATCATGGCCAATTCGAAAATATTTTGGAAAGGATCATTTTTCCAATACGTAGGTTTTCACTAATAAAGCTTATTTGTGATTCATAAGGAATGAGATAACATTTGAGTACAGAAATATAATGAAGCAGAATTTTAAAATGTACCTAATATTTTGTTAACCAGCCTTTAGCTTTAATCACAGCTTTGCAACTTGTTGCTTTACTGTGAACAAAGATTTGTAAAAGATTGGGTTGAACAATACGATTCCTCATTTGAATTACTTCTTCAGAGAGTTGGATTTTGGATGTTGGCTTCTTTTTTTATAAATTGTACGACACTTCGAACCAGGATTTTTCGATCGGGTTTAACTCCGGAGACTGGTGGCCAAAGAAGATGCTGTATTTTTTTTCCTGAAACCGCTTTTTTCTTACTTTAATGCAAAGACAGGGAGCATTATCATCTTGAAAAATAAAATTGCCGTCGTAAAGTTCTCTAGATGATGGCAGCATCGTGTTTTCTAATATCAAGAAGAATTTTTAGTGGGAATCAGAGCAGTGCCTACGTAAGGAGATTCAAGAATGAAGAATTCCATCCAAGTTGCATAGAAACTGTTGTTAAGGATCCGGTGAAGGTAATGATTATAATTTATACAAAATAATTTAAAATAATTTATAATAATTTATACAAATTTATACAAAATTATACAAAATTTATTGGAGATTTCAAAAATGTTTTAGTTCTTCATGGAATTCTTCATTCTTGAATTTCTTATGCCTATAACTGTGGCTTTATGATTGTACCTTTTGGTACAGCTGTATCAGAAATTAAAGTTAATTAACTTGTTGGCATTCAAAACCTACGTATTACCTTGTATTAGACATAGTTGTCTCCGAAAAATGCCTACTGAAAGGTGAATTTACACGTTACAATCGGCGATACAAAAACAAATTAATTGAATTGAATTTTATACATTCTTTATTTTACAGATATAAAATTGAACATAAGTATTTCGATTTGGCTTGCTGTTTTTGCGAGATATAGATAGGTAGTGATAGAAATATAAGTTTTCACGTTGAGCTTGTTGACTTGTGCGTAGACACGGAATCGCGTGGAATATACTGATACTACACTTTAGAACATGTTATTAAAAATGTCCCTACAATTTTTATACAACATCTCTTGGAAACTAAAATTAACTGCTGTGTACTCTACTTTAATGAGGATGCCAAGATTCAATGCGCTGGGCAAACAGCTTTTTATGTTTACATAAAGAGCCATTTTTTTTTTTTGATTGGAGGTTTAACGACCACCGTGAGCAACTCAATGGGCTATAAGCAGTCGCCCGTCCCTAATTTAGGGTCACTGGTTCCAGGGAAGGGAGAGAGCCAGTGCCGTAAGACAAACACAACATCCATGCCTGATCGGGATTCGAACCCGGACCCCTTACGGACGAATGATCAGAGGCCATCGCTTAGACCACTGCGCCACCGGGGCGGCAAAGAGCCATTTTCTTGGGTGTGCGGACGCAAAAAGTGACACGATTCGTTCCTTTAATGAATCATACTGATACAGTTTTTAAGAATAACTCTTTGTTTAGCTAGCTAATTTCTGTAGTTATTTCATCATTTATACGTCATTAGATACAAAATTTATTGGAGATTTCAAAAATGTTTTAGTTCTTCGTGAAGCTACTTCTGTTCCTAAAATATATTTAAAAAATCACGGCCAATTCGAAAATATTATGGAAAGGATCATTTTTCCAATACGTAGGTTTTCACCAATAAAGCTTATTTGTGATTCATAAGGAATGAGATAACATTTGAGTACAGAAATATAATGAAGCAGAATTTTAAAATGTACCTAATATTTTGTTAACCAGCCTTTAGCTTTAATCACAGCTTTGCAACTTGTTGCTTTACTGTGAACAAAGATTTGTAAAAGATTGGGTTGAACAATACGATTCCTCATTTGAATTACTTCTTCAGAGAGTTGGATTTTGGATGTTGGCTTCTTTTTTTATAAATTGTACGACACTTCGAACCAGGATTTTTCGATCGGGTTTAACTCCGGAGACTGGTGGCCAAACAAGATGCTGCATTTTTTTTCCTGAAACCACTTTTTTCTTACTTTAATGCAAAGACAGGGAGCATTATCATCTTGAAAAATAAAATTGCCGTCGTAAAGTTCTCTAGATGATGGCAGCATCGTGTTTTCTAATATCAAGAAGAATTTTTAGTGGGAATCAGAGCAGTGCCTACGTAAGGAGATTCAAGAATGAAGAATTCCATCCAAGTTGCATAGAAACTGTTGTTAAGGATCCGGTGAAGGTAATGATTATAATTTATACAAAATAATTTATAATAATTTATACAAATTTATACAAAATTATACAAAATTTATTGGAGATTTCAAAAATGTTTTAGTTCTTCATGGAATTCTTCATTCTTGAATTTCTTATGCCTATAACTGTGGCTTTATGATTGTACCTTTTGGTACAGCTGTATCAGAAATTAAAGTTAATTAACTTGTTGGCATTCAAAACCTACGTATTACCTTGTATTAGACATAGTTGTCTCCGAAAAATGCCTACTGAAAGGCGAATTTACACGTTACAATCGGCGATACAAAAACAAATTAATTGAATTGAATTTTATACATTCTTTATTTTACAGATATAAAACTGAACATAAGTATTTCGATTTGGCTTGCTGTTTTTGCGAGATATAGATAGGTAGTGATAGAAATATAAGTTTTCACGTTGAGCTTGTTGACTTGTGCGTAGACACGGAATCGCGTGGAATATACTGATACTACACTTTAGAACATGTTATTAAAAATGTCCCTACAATTTTTATACAACATCTCTTGGAAACTAAAATTAACTGCTGTGTACTCTACTTTAATGAGGATGCCAAGATTCAATGCGCTGGGGAAACAGCTTTTTATGTTTACATAAAGAGCCATTTTTTTTTTGATTGGAGGTTTAACGACCACCGTGAGCAACTCAATGGGCTATAAGCAGTCGCCCGTCCCTAATTTAGGGTCACTGGTTCCAGGGAAGGGAGAGAGCCAGTGCCGTAAGACAAACACAACATCCATGCCTGATCGGGATTCGAACCCGGAACCCTTACGGACGAATGATCAGAGGCCATCGCTTAGACCACTGCGCCACTGGGGCGGCAAAGAGCCATTTTCTTGGGTGTGCGGACGCAAAAAGTGACACGATTCGTTCCTTTAATGAATCATACTGATACAGTTTTTAAGAATAACTCTTTGTTTAGCTAGCTAATTTCTGTAGTTATTTCATCATTTATACGTCATTAGATACAAAATTTATTGGAGATTTCAAAAATGTTTTAGTTCTTCGTGAAGCTACTTCTGTTCCTAAAATATATTTAAAAAATCATGGCCAATTCGAAAATATTATGGAAAGGATCATTTTTCCAATACGTAGGTTTTCACCAATAAAGCTTATTTGTGATTCATAAGGAATGAGATAACATTTGAGTACAGAAATATAATGAAGCAGAATTTTAAAATGTACCTAATATTTTGTTAACCAGCCTTTAGCTTTAATCACAGCTTTGCAACTTGTTGCTTTACTGTGAACAAAGATTTGTAAAAGATTGGGTTGAACAATACGATTCCTCATTTGAATTACTTCTTCAGAGAGTTGGATTTTGGATGTTGGCTTCTTTTTTTATAAATTGTACGACACTTCGAACCAGGATTTTTCGATCGGGTTTAACTCCGGAGACTGGTGGCCAAACAAGATGCTGCATTTTTTTTCCTGAAACCGCTTTTTTCTTACTTTAATGCAAAGACAGGGAGCATTATCATCTTGAAAAATAAAATTGCCGTCGTAAAGTTCTCTAGATGATGGCAGCATCGTGTTTTCTAATATCAAGAAGAATTTTTAGTGGGAATCAGAGCAGTGCCTACGTAAGGAGATTCAAGAATGAAGAATTCCATCCAAGTTGCATAGAAACTGTTGTTAAGGATCCGGTGAAGGTAATGATTATAATTTATACAAAATAATTTATAATAATTTATACAAATTTATACAAAATTATACAAAATTTATTGGAGATTTCAAAAATGTTTTAGTTCTTCATGGAATTCTTCATTCTTGAATTGCTTATGCCTATAACTGTGGCTTTATGATTGTACCTTTTGGTACAGCTGTATCAGAAATTAAAGTTAATTAACTTGTTGGCATTCAAAACCTACGTATTACCTTGTATTAGACATAGTTGTCTCCGAAAAATGCCTACTGAAAGGCGAATTTACACGTTACAATCGGCGATACAAAAACAAATTAATTGAATTGAATTTTATACATTCTTTATTTTACAGATATAAAACTGAACATAAGTATTTCGATTTGGCTTGCTGTTTTTGCGAGATATAGATAG
This sequence comes from Macrothele yani, assembly GCA_039090855.1. Lineage (NCBI taxonomy): Eukaryota > Metazoa > Arthropoda > Arachnida > Araneae > Macrothelidae > Macrothele > Macrothele yani. Next base: position 76,313,511 of record CM077017.1, on the reverse strand, counting down.
GTAGTGATAGAAATATAAGTTTTCACGTTGAGCTTGTTGACTTGTGCGTAGACACGGAATCGCGTGGAATATACTGATACTACACTTTAGAACATGTTATTAAAAATGTCCCTACAATTTTTATACAACATCTCTTGGAAACTAAAATTAACTGCTGTGTACTCTACTTTAATGAGGATGCCAAGATTCAATGCGCTGGGGAAACAGCTTTTTATGTTTACATAAAGAGCCATTTTTTTTTTTGATTGGAGGTTTAACGACCACCGTGAGCAACTCAATGGGCTATAAGCAGTCGCACGTCCCTAATTTAGGGTCACTGGTTCCAGGGAAGGGAGAGAGCCAGTGCCGTAAGACAAACACAACATCCATGCCTGATCGGGATTCGAACCCGGACCCCTTACGGACGAATGATCAGAGGCCATCGCTTAGACCACTGCGCCACCGGGGCGGCAAAGAGCCATTTTCTTGGGTGTGCGGACGCAAAAAGTGACACGATTCGTTCCTTTAATGAATCATACTGATACAGTTTTTAAGAATAACTCTTTGTTTAGCTAGCTAATTTCTGTAGTTATTTCATCATTTATACGTCATTAGATACAAAATTTATTGGAGATTTCAAAAATGTTTTAGTTCTTCGTGAAGCTACTTCTGTTCCTAAAATATATTTAAAAAATCATGGCCAATTCGAAAATATTTTGGAAAGGATCATTTTTCCAATACGTAGGTTTTCACCAATAAAGCTTATTTGTGATTCATAAGGAATGAGATAACATTTGAGTACAGAAATATAATGAAGCAGAATTTTAAAATGTACCTAATATTTTGTTAACCAGCCTTTAGCTTTAATCACAGCTTTGCAACTTGTTGCTTTACTGTGAACAAAGATTTGTAAAAGATTGGGTTGAACAATACGATTCCTCATTTGAATTACTTCTTCAGAGAGTTGGATTTTGGATGTTGGCTTCTTTTTTTATAAATTGTACGACACTTCGAACCAGGATTTTTCGATCGGGTTTAACTCCGGAGACTGGTGGCCAAAGAAGATGCTGTATTTTTTTTTCCTGAAACCGCTTTTTTCTTACTTTAATGCAAAGACAGGGAGCATTATCATCTTGAAAAATAAAATTGCCGTCGTAAAGTTCTCTAGATGATGGCAGCATCGTGTTTTCTAATATCAAGAAGAATTTTTAGTGGGAATCAGAGCAGTGCCTACGTAAGGAGATTCAAGAATGAAGAATTCCATCCAAGTTGCATAGAAACTGTTGTTAAGGATCCGGTGAAGGTAATGATTATAATTTATACAAAATAATTTAAAATAATTTATAATAATTTATACAAATTTATACAAAATTATACAAAATTTATTGGAGATTTCAAAAATGTTTTAGTTCTTCATGGAATTCTTCATTCTTGAATTTCTTATGCCTATAACTGTGGCTTTATGATTGTACCTTTTGGTACAGCTGTATCAGAAATTAAAGTTAATTAACTTGTTGGCATTCAAAACCTACGTATTACCTTGTATTAGACATAGTTGTCTCCGAAAAATGCCTACTGAAAGGCGAATTTACACGTTACAATCGGCGATACAAAAACAAATTAATTGAATTGAATTTTATACATTCTTTATTTTACAGATATAAAACTGAACATAAGTATTTCGATTTGGCTTGCTGTTTTTGCGAGATATAGATAGGTAGTGATAGAAATATAAGTTTTCACGTTGAGCTTGTTGACTTGTGCGTAGACACGGAATCGCGTGGAATATACTGATACTACACTTTAGAACATGTTATTAAAAATGTCCCTACAATTTTTATACAACATCTCTTGGAAACTAAAATTAACTGCTGTGTACTCTACTTTAATGAGGATGCCAAGATTCAATGCACTGGGCAAACAGCTTTTTATGTTTACATAAAGAGCCATTTTTTTATTGGAGGTTTAACGACCACCGTGAGCAACTCAATGGGCTATAAGCAGTCGCCCGTCCCTAATTTAGGGTCACTGGTTCCAGGGAAGGGAGAGAGCCAGTGCCGTAAGACAAACACAACATCCATGCCTGATCGGGATTCGAACCCGGACCCCTTACGGACGAATGATCAGAGGCCATCGCTTAGACCACTGCGCCACCGGGGCGGCAAAGAGCCATTTTCTTGGGTGTGCGGACGCAAAAAGTGACACGATTCGTTCCTTTAATGAATCATACTGATACAGTTTTTAAGAATAACTCTTTGTTTAGCTAGCTAATTTCTGTAGTTATTTCATCATTTATACGTCATTAGATACAAAATTTATTGGAGATTTCAAAAATGTTTTAGTTCTTCGTGAAGCTACTTCTGTTCCTAAAATATATTTAAAAAATCACGGCCAATTCGAAAATATTATGGAAAGGATCATTTTTCCAATACGTAGGTTTTCACCAATAAAGCTTATTTGTGATTCATAAGGAATGAGATAACATTTGAGTACAGAAATATAATGAAGCAGAATTTTAAAATGTACCTAATATTTTGTTAACCAGCCTTTAGCTTTAATCACAGCTTTGCAACTTGTTGCTTTACTGTGAACAAAGATTTGTAAAAGATTGGGTTGAACAATACGATTCCTCATTTGAATTACTTCTTCAGAGAGTTGGATTTTGGATGTTGGCTTCTTTTTTTATAAATTGTACGACACTTCGAACCAGGATTTTTCGATCGGGTTTAACTCCGGAGACTGGTGGCCAAACAAGATGCTGCATTTTTTTTTCCTGAAACCACTTTTTTCTTACTTTAATGCAAAGACAGGGAGCATTATCATCTTGAAAAATAAAATTGCCGTCGTAAAGTTCTCTAGATGATGGCAGCATCGTGTTTTCTAATATCAAGAAGAATTTTTAGTGGGAATCAGAGCAGTGCCTACGTAAGGAGATTCAAGAATGAAGAATTCCATCCAAGTTGCATAGAAACTGTTGTTAAGGATCCGGTGAAGGTAATGATTATAATTTATACAAAATAATTTATAATAATTTATACAAATTTATACAAAATTATACAAAATTTATTGGAGATTTCAAAAATGTTTTAGTTCTTTATGGAATTCTTCATTCTTGAATTGCTTATGCCTATAACTGTGGCTTTATGATTGTACCTTTTGGTACAGCTGTATCAGAAATTAAAGTTAATTAACTTGTTGGCATTCAAAACCTACGTATTACCTTGTATTAGACATAGTTGTCTCCGAAAAATGCCTACTGAAAGGCGAATTTACACGTTACAATCGGCGATACAAAAACAAATTAATTGAATTGAATTTTATACATTCTTTATTTTACAGATATAAAACTGAACATAAGTATTTCGATTTGGCTTGCTGTTTTTGCGAGATATAGATAGGTAGTGATAGAAATATAAGTTTTCACGTTGAGCTTGTTGACTTGTGCGTAGACACGGAATCGCGTGGAATATACTGATACTACACTTTAGAACATGTTATTAAAAATGTCCCTACAATTTTTATACAACATCTCTTGGAAACTAAAATTAACTGCTGTGTACTCTACTTTAATGAGGATGCCAAGATTCAATGCGCTGGGGAAACAGCTTTTTATGTTTACATAAAGAGCCATTTTTTTTTATTGGAGGTTTAACGACCACCGTGAGCAACTCAATGGGCTATAAGCAGTCGCCCGTCCCTAATTTAGGGTCACTGGTTCCAGGGAAGGGAGAGAGCCAGTGCCGTAAGACAAACACAACATCCATGCCTGATCGGGATTCGAACCCGGACCCCTTACGGACGAATGATCAGAGGCCATCGCTTAGACCACTGCGCCACTGGGGCGGCAAAGAGCCATTTTCTTGGGTGTGCGGACGCAAAAAGTGACACGATTCGTTCCTTTAATGAATCATACTGATACAGTTTTTAAGAATAACTCTTTGTTTAGCTAGCTAATTTCTGTAGTTATTTCATCATTTATACGTCATTAGATACAAAATTTATTGGAGATTTCAAAAATGTTTTAGTTCTTCGTGAAGCTACTTCTGTTCCTAAAATATATTTAAAAAATCACGGCCAATTCGAAAATATTATGGAAAGGATCATTTTTCCAATACGTAGGTTTTCACCAATAAAGCTTATTTGTGATTCATAAGGAATGAGATAACATTTGAGTACAGAAATATAATGAAGCAGAATTTTAAAATGTACCTAATATTTTGTTAACCAGCCTTTAGCTTTAATCACAGCTTTGCAACTTGTTGCTTTACTGTGAACAAAGATTTGTAAAAGATTGGGTTGAACAATACGATTCCTCATTTGAATTACTTCTTCAGAGAGTTGGATTTTGGATGTTGGCTTCTTTTTTTATAAATTGTACGACACTTCGAACCAGGATTTTTCGATCGGGTTTAACTCCGGAGACTGGTGGCCAAACAAGATGCTGTATTTTTTCCTGAAACCGCTTTTTTCTTACTTTAATGCAAAGACAGGGAGCATTATCATCTTGAAAAATAAAATTGCCGTCGTAAAGTTCTCTAGATGATGGCAGCATCGTGTTTTCTAATATCAAGAAGAATTTTAAGTGGGAATCAGAGCAGTGCCTACGTAAGGAGATTCAAGAATGAAGAATTCCATCCAAGTTGCATAGAAACTGTTGTTAAGGATCCGGTGAAGGTAATGATTATAATTTATACAAAATAATTTATAATAATTTATACAAATTTATACAAAATTATACAAAATTTATTGGAGATTTCAAAAATGTTTTAGTTCTTCATGGAATTCTTCATTCTTGAATTGCTTATGCCTATAACTGTGGCTTTATGATTGTACCTTTTGGTACAGCTGTATCAGAAATTAAAGTTAATTAACTTGTTGGCATTCAAAACCTACGTATTACCTTGTATTAGACATAGTTGTCTCCGAAAAATGCCTACTGAAAGGCGAATTTACACGTTACAATCGGCGATACAAAAACAAATTAATTGAATTGAATTTTATACATTCTTTATTTTACAGATATAAAACTGAACATAAGTATTTCGATTTGGCTTGCTGTTTTTGCGAGATATAGATAGGTAGTGATAGAAATATAAGTTTTCACGTTGAGCTTGTTGACTTGTGCGTAGACACGGAATCGCGTGGAATATACTGATACTACACTTTAGAACATGTTATTAAAAATGTCCCTACAATTTTTATACAACATCTCTTGGAAACTAAAATTAACTGCTGTGTACTCTACTTTAATGAGGATGCCAAGATTCAATGCGCTGGGCAAACAGCTTTTTATGTTTACATAAAGAGCCATTTTTTTTTGATTGGAGGTTTAACGACCACCGTGAGCAACTCAATGGGCTATAAGCAGTCGCCCGTCCCTAATTTAGGGTCACTGGTTCCAGGGAAGGGAGAGAGCCAGTGCCGTAAGACAAACACAACATCCATGCCTGATCGGGATTCGAACCCGGAACCCTTACGGACGAATGATCAGAGGCCATCGCTTAGACCACTGCGCCACCGGGGCGGCAAAGAGCCATTTTCTTGGGTGTGCGGACGCAAAAAGTGACACGATTCGTTCCTTTAATGAATCATACTGATACAGTTTTTAAGAATAACTCTTTGTTTAGCTAGCTAATTTCTGTAGTTATTTCATCATTTATACGTCATTAGATACAAAATTTATTGGAGATTTCAAAAATGTTTTAGTTCTTCGTGAAGCTACTTCTGTTCCTAAAATATATTTAAAAAATCATGGCCAATTCGAAAATATTTTGGAAAGGATCATTTTTCCAATACGTAGGTTTTCACTAATAAAGCTTATTTGTGATTCATAAGGAATGAGATAACATTTGAGTACAGAAATATAATGAAGCAGAATTTTAAAATGTACCTAATATTTTGTTAACCAGCCTTTAGCTTTAATCACAGCTTTGCAACTTGTTGCTTTACTGTGAACAAAGATTTGTAAAAGATTGGGTTGAACAATACGATTCCTCATTTGAATTACTTCTTCAGAGAGTTGGATTTTGGATGTTGGCTTCTTTTTTTATAAATTGTACGACACTTCGAACCAGGATTTTTCGATCGGGTTTAACTCCGGAGACTGGTGGCCAAACAAGATGCTGCATTTTTTTCCTGAAACCGCTTTTTTCTTACTTTAATGCAAAGACAGGGAGCATTATCATCTTGAAAAATAAAATTGCCGTCGTAAAGTTCTCTAGATGATGGCAGCATCGTGTTTTCTAATATCAAGAAGAATTTTTAGTGGGAATCAGAGCAGTGCCTACGTAAGGAGATTCAAGAATGAAGAATTCCATCCAAGTTGCATAGAAACTGTTGTTAAGGATCCGGTGAAGGTAATGATTATAATTTATACAAAATAATTTATAATAATTTATACAAATTTATACAAAATTATACAAAATTTATTGGAGATTTCAAAAATGTTTTAGTTCTTCATGGAATTCTTCATTCTTGAATTGCTTATGCCTATAACTGTGGCTTTATGATTGTACCTTTTGGTACAGCTGTATCAGAAATTAAAGTTAATTAACTTGTTGGCATTCAAAACCTACGTATTACCTTGTATTAGACATAGTTGTCTCCGAAAAATGCCTACTGAAAGGCGAATTTACACGTTACAATCGGCGATACAAAAACAAATTAATTGAATTGAATTTTATACATTCTTTATTTTACAGATATAAAACTGAACATAAGTATTTCGATTTGGCTTGCTGTTTTTGCGAGATATAGATAGGTAGTGATAGAAATATAAGTTTTCACGTTGAGCTTGTTGACTTGTGCGTAGACACGGAATCGCGTGGAATATACTGATACTACACTTTAGAACATGTTATTAAAAATGTCCCTACAATTTTTATACAACATCTCTTGGAAACTAAAATTAACTGCTGTGTACTCTACTTTAATGAGGATGCCAAGATTCAATGCGCTGGGGAAACAGCTTTTTATGTTTACATAAAGAGCCATTTTTTTATTGGAGGTTTAACGACCACCGTGAGCAACTCAATGGGCTATAAGCAGTCGCCCGTCCCTAATTTAGGGTCACTGGTTCCAGGGAAGGGAGAGAGCCAGTGCCGTAAGACAAACACAACATCCATGCCTGATCGGGATTCGAACCCGGACCCCTTACGGACGAATGATCAGAGGCCATCGCTTAGACCACTGCGCCACCGGGGCGGCAAAGAGCCATTTTCTTGGGTGTGCGGACGCAAAAAGTGACACGATTCGTTCCTTTAATGAATCATACTGATACAGTTTTTAAGAATAACTCTTTGTTTAGCTAGCTAATTTCTGTAGTTATTTCATCATTTATACGTCATTAGATACAAAATTTATTGGAGATTTCAAAAATGTTTTAGTTCTTCGTGAAGCTACTTCTGTTCCTAAAATATATTTAAAAAATCATGGCCAATTCGAAAATATTATGGAAAGGATCATTTTTCCAATACGTAGGTTTTCACTAATAAAGCTTATTTGTGATTCATAAGGAATGAGATAACATTTGAGTACAGAAATATAATGAAGCAGAATTTTAAAATGTACCTAATATTTTGTTAACCAGCCTTTAGCTTTAATCACAGCTTTGCAACTTGTTGCTTTACTGTGAACAAAGATTTGTAAAAGATTGGGTTGAACAATACGATTCCTCATTTGAATTACTTCTTCAGAGAGTTGGATTTTGGATGTTGGCTTCTTTTTTTATAAATTGTACGACACTTCGAACCAGGATTTTTCGATCGGGTTTAACTCCGGAGACTGGTGGCCAAAGAAGATGCTGCATTTTTTTTTCCTGAAACCGCTTTTTTCTTACTTTAATGCAAAGACAGGGAGCATTATCATCTTGAAAAATAAAATTGCCGTCGTAAAGTTCTCTAGATGATGGCAGCATCGTGTTTTCTAATATCAAGAAGAATTTTTAGTGGGAATCAGAGCAGTGCCTACGTAAGGAGATTCAAGAATGAAGAATTCCATCCAAGTTGCATAGAAACTGTTGTTAAGGATCCGGTGAAGGTAATGATTATAATTTATACAAAATAATTTAAAATAATTTATAATAATTTATACAAATTTATACAAAATTATACAAAATTTATTGGAGATTTCAAAAATGTTTTAGTTCTTCATGGAATTCTTCATTCTTGAATTGCTTATGCCTATAACTGTGGCTTTATGATTGTACCTTTTGGTACAGCTGTATCAGAAATTAAAGTTAATTAACTTGTTGGCATTCAAAACCTACGTATTACCTTGTATTAGACATAGTTGTCTCCGAAAAATGCCTACTGAAAGGCGAATTTACACGTTACAATCGGCGATACAAAAACAAATTAATTGAATTGAATTTTATACATTCTTTATTTTACAGATATAAAACTGAACATAAGTATTTCGATTTGGCTTGCTGTTTTTGCGAGATATAGATAGGTAGTGATAGAAATATAAGTTTTCACGTTGAGCTTGTTGACTTGTGCGTAGACACGGAATCGCGTGGAATATACTGATACTACACTTTAGAACATGTTATTAAAAATGTCCCTACAATTTTTATACAACATCTCTTGGAAACTAAAATTAACTGCTGTGTACTCTACTTTAATGAGGATGCCAAGATTCAATGCGCTGGGGAAACAGCTTTTTATGTTTACATAAAGAGCCATTTTTTTTATTGGAGGTTTAACGACCACCGTGAGCAACTCAATGGGCTATAAGCAGTCGCCCGTCCCTAATTTAGGGTCACTGGTTCCAGGGAAGGGAGAGAGCCAGTGCCGTAAGACAAACACAACATCCATGCCTGATCGGGATTCGAACCCGGACCCCTTACGGACGAATGATCAGAGGCCATCGCTTAGACCACTGCGCCACCGGGGCGGCAAAGAGCCATTTTCTTGGGTGTGCGGACGCAAAAAGTGACACGATTCGTTCCTTTAATGAATCATACTGATACAGTTTTTAAGAATAACTCTTTGTTTAGCTAGCTAATTTCTGTAGTTATTTCATCATTTATACGTCATTAGATACAAAATTTATTGTAGATTTCAAAAATGTTTTAGTTCTTCGTGAAGCTACTTCTGTTCCTAAAATATATTTAAAAAATCATGGCCAATTCGAAAATATTATGGAAAGGATCATTTTTCCAATACGTAGGTTTTCACCAATAAAGCTTATTTGTGATTCATAAGGAATGAGATAACATTTGAGTACAGAAATATAATGAAGCAGAATTTTAAAATGTACCTAATATTTTGTTAACCAGCCTTTAGCTTTAATCACAGCTTTGCAACTTGTTGCTTTACTGTGAACAAAGATTTGTAAAAGATTGGGTTGAACAATACGATTCCTCATTTGAATTACTTCTTCAGAGAGTTGGATTTTGGATGTTGGCTTCTTTTTTTATAAATTGTACGACACTTCGAACCAGGATTTTTCGATCGGGTTTAACTCCGGAGACTGGTGGCCAAACAAGATGCTGCATTTTTTTCCTGAAACCGCTTTTTTCTTACTTTAATGCAAAGACAGGGAGCATTATCATCTTGAAAAATAAAATTGCCGTCGTAAAGTTCTCTAGATGATGGCAGCATCGTGTTTTCTAATATCAAGAAGAATTTTTAGTGGGAATCAGAGCAGTGCCTACGTAAGGAGATTCAAGAATGAAGAATTCCATCCAAGTTGCATAGAAACTGTTGTTAAGGATCCGGTGAAGGTAATGATTATAATTTATACAAAATAATTTATAATAATTTATACAAATTTATACAAAATTATACAAAATTTATTGGAGATTTCAAAAATGTTTTAGTTCTTCATGGAATTCTTCATTCTTGAATTGCTTATGCCTATAACTGTGGCTTTATGATTGTACCTTTTGGTACAGCTGTATCAGAAATTAAAGTTAATTAACTTGTTGGCATTCAAAACCTACGTATTACCTTGTATTAGACATAGTTGTCTCCGAAAAATGCCTACTGAAAGGCGAATTTACACGTTACAATCGGCGATACAAAAACAAATTAATTGAATTGAATTTTATACATTCTTTATTTTACAGATATAAAACTGAACATAAGTATTTCGATTTGGCTTGCTGTTTTTGCGAGATATAGATAGGTAGTGATAGAAATATAAGTTTTCACGTTGAGCTTGTTGACTTGTGCGTAGACACGGAATCGCGTGGAATATACTGATACTACACTTTAGAACATGTTATTAAAAATGTCCCTACAATTTTTATACAACATCTCTTGGAAACTAAAATTAACTGCTGTGTACTCTACTTTAATGAGGATGCCAAGATTCAATGCGCTGGGCAAACAGCTTTTTATGTTTACATAAAGAGCCATTTTTTTTGATTGGAGGTTTAACGACCACCGTGAGCAACTCAATGGGCTATAAGCAGTCGCCCGTCCCTAATTTAGGGTCACTGGTTCCAGGGAAGGGAGAGAGCCAGTGCCGTAAGACAAACACAACATCCATGCCTGATCGGGATTCGAACCCGGACCCCTTACGGACGAATGATCAGAGGCCATCGCTTAGACCACTGCGCCACCGGGGCGGCAAAGAGCCATTTTCTTGGGTGTGCGGACGCAAAAAGTGACACGATTCGTTCCTTTAATGAATCATACTGATACAGTTTTTAAGAATAACTCTTTGTTTAGCTAGCTAATTTCTGTAGTTATTTCATCATTTATACGTCATTAGATACAAAATATATTGTAGATTTCAAAAATGTTTTAGTTCTTCGTGAAGCTACTTCTGTTCCTAAAATATATTTAAAAAATCACGGCCAATTCGAAAATATTATGGAAAGGATCATTTTTCCAATACGTAGGTTTTCACCAATAAAGCTTATTTGTGATTCATAAGGAATGAGATAACATTTGAGTACAGAAATATAATGAAGCAGAATTTTAAAATGTACCTAATATTTTGTTAACCAGCCTTTAGCTTTAATCACAGCTTTGCAACTTGTTGCTTTACTGTGAACAAAGATTTGTAAAAGATTGGGTTGAACAATACGATTCCTCATTTGAATTACTTCTTCAGAGAGTTGGATTTTGGATGTTGGCTTCTTTTTTTATAAATTGTACGACACTTCGAACCAGGATTTTTCGATCGGGTTTAACTCCGGAGACTGGTGGCCAAACAAGATGCTGCATTTTTTTCCTGAAACCAGTTTTTTCTTACTTTAATGCAAAGACAGGGAGCATTATCATCTTGAAAAATAAAATTGCCGTCGTAAAGTTCTCTAGATGATGGCAGCATCGTGTTTTCTAATATCAAGAAGAATTTTTAGTGGGAATCAGAGCAGTGCCTACGTAAGGAGATTCAAGAATGAAGAATTCCATCCAAGTTGCATAGAAACTGTTGTTAAGGATCCGGTGAAGGTAATGATTATAATTTATACAAAATAATTTATAATAATTTATACAAATTTATACAAAATTATACAAAATTTATTGGAGATTTCAAAACTGTTTTAGTTCTTCATGGAATTCTTCATTCTTGAATTGCTTATGCCTATAACTGTGGCTTTATGATTGTACCTTTTGGTACAGCTGTATCAGAAATTAAAGTTAATTAACTTGTTGGCATTCAAAACCTACGTATTACCTTGTATTAGACATAGTTGTCTCCGAAAAATGCCTACTGAAAGGCGAATTTACACGTTACAATCGGCGATACAAAAACAAATTAATTGAATTGAATTTTATACATTCTTTATTTTACAGATATAAAACTGAACATAAGTATTTCGATTTGGCTTGCTGTTTTTGCGAGATATAGATAGGTAGTGATAGAAATATAAGTTTTCACGTTGAGCTTGTTGACTTGTGCGTAGACACGGAATCGCGTGGAATATACTGATACTACACTTTAGAACATGTTATTAAAAATGTCCCTACAATTTTTATACAACATCTCTTGGAAACTAAAATTAACTGCTGTGTACTCTACTTTAATGAGGATGCCAAGATTCAATGCGCTGGGCAAACAGCTTTTTATGTTTACATAAAGAGCCATTTTTTTGATTGGAGGTTTAACGACCACCGTGAGCAACTCAATGGGCTATAAGCAGTCGCCCGTCCCTAATTTAGGGTCACTGGTTCCAGGGAAGGGAGAGAGCCAGTGCCGTAAGACAAACACAACATCCATGCCTGATCGGGATTCGAACCCGGACCCCTTACGGACGAATGATCAGAGGCCATCGCTTAGACCACTGCGCCACCGGGGCGGCAAAGAGCCATTTTCTTGGGTGTGCGGACGCAAAAAGTGACACGATTCGTTCCTTTAATGAATCATACTGATACAGTTTTTAAGAATAACTCTTTGTTTAGCTAGCTAATTTCTGTAGTTATTTCATCATTTATACGTCATTAGATACAAAATTTATTGAAGATTTCAAAAATGTTTTAGTTCTTCGTGAAGCTACTTCTGTTCCTAAAATATATTTAAAAAATCACGGCCAATTCGAAAATATTATGGAAAGGATCATTTTTCCAATACGTAGGTTTTCACCAATAAAGCTTATTTGTGATTCATAAGGAATGAGATAACATTTGAGTACAGAAATATAATGAAGCAGAATTTTAAAATGTACCTAATATTTTGTTAACCAGCCTTTAGCTTTAATCACAGCTTTGCAACTTGTTGCTTTACTGTGAACAAAGATTTGTAAAAGATTGGGTTGAACAATACGATTCCTCATTTGAATTACTTCTTCAGAGAGTTGGATTTTGGATGTTGGCTTCTTTTTTTATAAATTGTACGACACTTCGAACCAGGATTTTTCGATCGGGTTTAACTCCGGAGACTGGTGGCCAAACAAGATGCTGCATTTTCCCCCTGAAACCATTTTTTTCTTACTTTAATGCAAAGACAGGGAGCATTATCATCTTGAAAAATAAAATTGCCGTCGTAAAGTTCTCTAGATGATGGCAGCATCGTGTTTTCTAATATCAAGAAGAATTTTAAGTGGGAATCAGAGCAGTGCCTACGTAAGGAGATTCAAGAATGAAGAATTCCATCCAAGTTGCATAGAAACTGTTGTTAAGGATCCGGTGAAGGTAATGATTATAATTTATACAAAATAATTTATAACAATTTATACAAATTTATACAAAATTATACAAAATTTATTGGAGATTTCAAAAATGTTTTAGTTCTTCATGGAATTCTTCATTCTTGAATTGCTTATGCCTATAACTGTGGCTTTATGATTGTACCTTTTGGTACAGCTGTATCAGAAATTAAAGTTAATTAACTTGTTGGCATTCAAAACCTACGTATTACCTTGTATTAGACATAGTTGTCTCCGAAAAATGCCTACTGAAAGGCGAATTTACACGTTACAATCGGCGATACAAAAACAAATTAATTGAATTGAATTTTATACATTCTTTATTTTACAGATATAAAACTGAACATAAGTATTTCGATTTGGCTTGCTGTTTTTGCGAGATATAGATAGGTAGTGATAGAAATATAAGTTTTCACGTTGAGCTTGTTGACTTGTGCGTAGACACGGAATCGCGTGGAATATACTGATACTACACTTTAGAACATGTTATTAAAAATGTCCCTACAATTTTTATACAACATCTCTTGGAAACTAAAATTAACTGCTGTGTACTCTACTTTAATGAGGATGCCAAGATTCAATGCGCTGGGCAAACAGCTTTTTATGTTTACATAAAGAGCCATTTTTTTGATTGGAGGTTTAACGACCACCGTGAGCAACTCAATGGGCTATAAGCAGTCGCCCGTCCCTAATTTAGGGTCACTGGTTCCAGGGAAGGGAGAGAGCCAGTGCCGTAAGACAAACACAACATCCATGCCTGATCGGGATTCGAACCCGGACCCCTTACGGACGAATGATCAGAGGCCATCGCTTAGACCACTGCGCCACCGGGGCGGCAAAGAGCCATTTTCTTGGGTGTGCGGACGCAAAAAGTGACACGATTCGTTCCTTTAATGAATCATACTGATACAGTTTTTAAGAATAACTCTTTGTTTAGCTAGCTAATTTCTGTAGTTATTTCATCATTTATACGTCATTAGATACAAAATTTATTGAAGATTTCAAAAATGTTTTAGTTCTTCGTGAAGCTACTTCTGTTCCTAAAATATATTTAAAAAATCACGGCCAATTCGAAAATATTATGGAAAGGATCATTTTTCCAATACGTAGGTTTTCACCAATAAAGCTTATTTGTGATTCATAAGGAATGAGATAACATTTGAGTACAGAAATATAATGAAGCAGAATTTTAAAATGTACCTAATATTTTGTTAACCAGCCTTTAGCTTTAATCACAGCTTTGCAACTTGTTGCTTTACTGTGAACAAAGATTTGTAAAAGATTGGGTTGAACAATACGATTCCTCATTTGAATTACTTCTTCAGAGAGTTGGATTTTGGATGTTGGCTACTTTTTTTATAAATTGTACGACACTTCGAACCAGGATTTTTCGATCAAGTTTAACTCCGGAGACTGGTGGCCAAACAAGATGCTGCATTTCCCCCCCTGAAACCATTTTTTCTTACTTTAATGCAAAGACAGGGAGCATTATCATCTTGAAAAATAAAATTGCCGTCGTAAAGTTCTCTAGATGATGGCAGCATCGTGTTTTCTAATATCAAGAAGAATTTTAAGTGGGAATCAGAGCAGTGCCTACGTAAGGAGATTCAAGAATGAAGAATTCCATCCAAGTTGCATAGAAACTGTTGTTAAGGATCCGGTGAAGGTAATGATTATAATTTATACAAAATAATTTATAATAATTTATACAAATTTATACAAAATTATACAAAATTTATTGGAGATTTCAAAACTGTTTTAGTTCTTCATGGAATTCTTCATTCTTGAATTGCTTATGCCTATAACTGTGGCTTTATGATTGTACCTTTTGGTACAGCTGTATCAGAAATTAAAGTTAATTAACTTGTTGGCATTCAAAACCTACGTATTACCTTGTATTAGACATAGTTGTCTCCGAAAAATGCCTACTGAAAGGCGAATTTACACGTTACAATCGGCGATACAAAAACAAACTAATTGAATTGAATTTTATACATTCTTTATTTTACAGATATAAAACTGAACATAAGTATTTCGATTTGGCTTGCTGTTTTTGCGAGATATAGATAGGTAGTGATAGAAATATAAGTTTTCACGTTGAGCTTGTTGACTTGTGCGTAGACACGGAATCGCGTGGAATATACTGATACTACACTTTAGAACATGTTATTAAAAATGTCCCTACAATTTTTATACAACATCTCTTGGAAACTAAAATTAACTGCTGTGTACTCTACTTTAATGAGGATGCCAAGATTCAATGCGCTGGGCAAACAGCTTTTTATGTTTACATAAAGAGCCATTTTTTTTTTGATTGGAGGTTTAACGACCACCGTGAGCAACTCAATGGGCTATAAGCAGTCGCCCGTCCCTAATTTAGGGTCACTGGTTCCAGGGAAGGGAGAGAGCCAGTGCCGTAAGACAAACACAACATCCATGCCTGATCGGGATTCGAACCCGGACCCCTTACGGACGAATGATCAGAGGCCATCGCTTAGACCACTGCGCCACCGGGGCGGCAAAGAGCCATTTTCTTGGGTGTGCGGACGCAAAAAGTGACACGATTCGTTCCTTTAATGAATCATACTGATACAGTTTTTAAGAATAACTCTTTGTTTAGCTAGCTAATTTCTGTAGTTATTTCATCATTTATACGTCATTAGATACAAAATATATTGTAGATTTCAAAAATGTTTTAGTTCTTCGTGAAGCTACTTCTGTTCCTAAAATATATTTAAAAAATCACGGCCAATTCGAAAATATTATGGAAAGGATCATTTTTCCAATACGTAGGTTTTCACCAATAAAGCTTATTTGTGATTCATAAGGAATGAGATAACATTTGAGTACAGAAATATAATGAAGCAGAATTTTAAAATGTACCTAATATTTTGTTAACCAGCCTTTAGCTTTAATCACAGCTTTGCAACTTGTTGCTTTACTGTGAACAAAGATTTGTAAAAGATTGGGTTGAACAATACGATTCCTCATTTGAATTACTTCTTCAGAGAGTTGGATTTTGGATGTTGGCTTCTTTTTTTATAAATTGTTCGACACTTCGAACCAGGATTTTTCGATCGGGTTTAACTCCGGAGACTGGTAGCCAAACAAGATGCTGCATTTTTTTTCCTGAAACCAGTTTTTTCTTACTTTAATGCAAAGACAGGGAGCATTATCATCTTGAAAAATAAAATTGCCGTCGTAAAGTTCTCTAGATGATGGCAGCATCGTGTTTTCTAATATCAAGAAGAATTTTTAGTGGGAATCAGAGCAGTGCCTACGTAAGGAGATTCAAGAATGAAGAATTCCATCCAAGTTGCATAGAAACTGTTGTTAAGGATCCGGTGAAGGTAATGATTATAATTTATACAAAATAATTTATAACAATTTATACAAATTTATACAAAATTATACAAAATTTATTGGAGATTTCAAAAATGTTTTAGTTCTTCATGGAATTCTTCATTCTTGAATTGCTTATGCCTATAACTGTGGCTTTATGATTGTACCTTTTGGTACAGCTGTATCAGAAATTAAAGTTAATTAACTTGTTGGCATTCAAAACCTACGTATTACCTTGTATTAGACATAGTTGTCTCCGAAAAATGCCTACTGAAAGGCGAATTTACACGTTACAATCGGCGATACAAAAACAAATTAATTGAATTGAGTTTTATACATTCTTTATTTTACAGATATAAAACTGAACATAAGTATTTCGATTTGGCTTGCTGATTTTGCGAGATATAGATAGGTAGTGATAGAAATATAAGTTTTCACGTTGAGCTTGTTGACTTGTGCGTAGACACGGAATCGCGTGGAATATACTGATACTACACTTTAGAACATGTTATTAAAAATGTCCCTACAATTTTTATACATCTCTTGGAAACTAAAATTAACTGCTGTGTACTCTACTTTAATGAGGATGCCAAGATTCAATGCTCTGGGCTAACAGCTTTTTATGTTTACATAAAGAGCCATTTTTTTGATTGGAGGTTTAACGACCACCGTGAGCAACTCAATGGGCTATAAGCAGTCGCCCGTCCCTAATTTAGGGTCACTGGTTCCAGGGAAGGGAGAGAGCCAGTGCCGTAAGACAAACACAACATCCATGCCTGATCGGGATTCGAACCCGGACCCCTTACGGACGAATGATCAGAGGCCATCGCTTAGACCACTGCGCCACCGGGGCGGCAAAGAGCCATTTTCTTGGTTGTGCGGACGCAAAAAGTGACACGATTCGTTCATTTAATGAATCATACTGATACAGTTTTTAAGAATAACTCTTTGTTTAGCTAGCTAATTTCTGTAGTTATTTCATCATTTATACGTCATTAGATACAAAATATATTGTAGATTTCAAAAATGTTTTAGTTCTTCGTGAAGCTACTTCTGTTCCTGAAATATATTTAAAAAATCACGGCCAATTCGAAAATATTATGGAAAGGATCATTTTTCCAATACGTAGGTTTTCACCAATAAAGCTTATTTGTGATTCATAAGGAATGAGATAACATTTGAGTACAGAAATATAATGAAGCAGAATTTTAAAATGTACCTAATATTTTGTTAACCAGCCTTTAGCTTTAATCACAGCTTTGCAACTTGTTATTTTACTGTGAACAAAGATTTGTAAAAGATTGGGTTGAACAATACGATTCCTCATTTGAATTACTTCTTCAGAGAGTTGGATTTTGGTGTTGGCTTCTTTTTTTATAAATTGTTCGACACTTCGAACCAGGATTTTTCGATCGGGTTTAACTCCGGAGACTGGTAGCCAAACAAGATGCTGCATTTTTTTTTTGAAACCACTTTTTTCTTACTTTAATGCAAAGACAGGGAGCATTATCATCTTGAAAAATAAAATTGCCGTCGTAAAGTTCTCTAGATGATGGCAGCATCGTGTTTTCTAATATCAAGAAGAATTTTTAGTGGGAATCAGAGCAGTGCCTACGTAAGGAGATTCAAGAATGAAGAATTCCATCCAAGTTGCATAGAAACTGTTGTTAAGGATCCGGTGAAGGTAATGATTATAATTTATACAATTTATTTTATAATAATTTATACAAACTTATACAAAATTATACAAAATTTATATGGAGATTTCAAAACTGTTTTAGTTCTTCATGGAATTCTTCATTCTTGAATTGCTTATGCCTATAACTGTGGCTTTATGATTGTACCTTTTGGTACAGCTGTATCAGAAATTAAAGTTAATTAACTTGTTGGCATTCAAAACCTACGTATTACCTTGTATTAGACATAGTTGTCTCCGAAAAATGCCTACTGAAAGGCGAATTTACACGTTACAATCGGCGATATACAAAAACAAACTAATTGAATTGAATTTTATACATTCTTTATTTTACAGATATAAAACTGAACATAAGTATTTCGATTTGGCTTGCTGTTTTTGCGAGATATAGATAGGTAGTGATAGAAATATAAGTTTTCACGTTGAGCTTGTTGACTTGTGCGTAGACACGGAATCGCGTGGAATATACTGATACTACACTTTAGAACATGTTATTAAAAATGTCCCTACAATTTTTATACAACATCTCTTGGAAACTAAAATTAACTGCTGTGTACTCTACTTTAATGAGGATGCCAAGATTCAATGCTCTGTGCAAACAGCTTTTTATGTTTACATAAAGAGCCATTTTTTTATTGGAGGTTTAACGACCACCGTGAGCAACTCAATGGGCTATAAGCAGTCGCCCGTCCCTAATTTAGGGTCACTGGTTCCAGGGAAGGGAGAGAGCCAGTGCCGTAAGACAAACACAACATCCATGCCTGATCGGGATTCGAACCCGGACCCCTTACGGACGAATGATCAGAGGCCATCGCTTAGACCACTGCGCCACCGGGGCGGCAAAGAGCCATTTTCTTGGGTGTGCGGACGCAAAAAGTGACACGATTCGTTCCTTTAATGAATCATACTGATACAGTTTTTAAGAATAACTCTTTGTTTAGCTAGCTAATTTCCGTAGTTATTTCATCATTTATACGTCATTAGATACAAAATATATTGTAGATTTCAAAAATGTTTTAGTTCTTCGTGAAGCTACTTCTGTTCCTAAAATATATTTAAAAAATCACGGCCAATTCGAAAATATTATGGAAAGGATCATTTTTCCAATACGTAGGTTTTCACCAATAAAGCTTATTTGTGATTCATAAGGAAGGAGATAACATTTGAGTACAGAAATATAATGAAGCAGAATTTTAAAATGTACCTAATATTTTGTTAACCAGCCTTTAGCTTTAATCACAGCTTTGCAACTTGTTGCTTTACTGTGAACAAAGATTTGTAAAAGATTAGGTTGAACAATACGATTCCTCATTTGAATTACTTCTTCAGAGAGTTGGATTTTGGGGTTGGCTTCTTTTTTTATAAATTGTTCGACACTTCGAACCAGGATTTTTCGATCGGGTTTAACTCCGGAGACTGGTAGCCAAACAAGATGCTGCATTTTTTTTCCCTGAAACCAGTTTTTTCTTACTTTAATGCAAAGACAGGGAGCATTATCATCTTGAAAAATAAAATTGCCGTCGTAAAGTTCTCTAGATGATGGCAGCATCGTGTTTTCAAATATCAAGAAGAATTTTTAGTGGGAATCAGAGCAGTGCCTACGTAAGGAGATTCAAGAATGAAGAATTCCATCCAAGTTGCATAGAAACTGTTGTTAAGGATCCGGTGAAGGTAATGATTATAATTTATACAAAATAATTTATAATAATTTATACAAATTTATACAAAATTATACAAAATTTATATGGAGATTTCAAAACTGTTTTAGTTCTTCATCGAATTCTTCATTCTTGAATTGCTTATGCCTATAACTGTGGCTTTATGATTGTACCTTTTGGTACAGCTGTATCAGAAATTAAAGTTAATTAACTTGTTGGCATTCAAAACCTACGTATTACCTTGTATTAGACATAGTTGTCTCCGAAAAATGCCTACTGAAAGGCGAATTTACACGTTACAATCGGCGATACAAAAACAAACTAATTGAATTGAATTTTATACATTCTTTATTTTACAGATATAAAACTGAACATAAGTATTTCGATTTGGCTTGCTGTTTTTGCGAGATATAGATAGGTAGTGATATAAATATAAGTTTTCACGTTGAACTTGTTGACTTGTGCGTAGACACGGAATCGCGTGGAATATACTGATACTACACTTTAAAACATGTTATTAAAAATGTCCCTACAATTTTTATACAACATCTCTTGGAAACTAAAATTAACTGCTGTGTACTCTACTTTAATGAGGATGCCAAGATTCAATGCGCTGGGCAAACAGCTTTTTATGTTTACATAAAGAGCCATTTTTTTGATTGGAGGTTTAACGACCACCGTGAGCAACTCAATGGGCTATAAGCAGTCGCCCGTCCCTAATTTAAGGTCACTGGTTCCAGGGAAGGGAGAGAGACAGTGCCGTAAGACAAACACAACATCAATGCCTGATCGGGATTCGAACCCGGAACCCTTACGGACGAATGATCAGAGGCCATCGCTTAGACCACTGCGTCACTGGGGCGGCAAAGAGCCATTTTCTTGGGTGTGCGGACGCAAAAAGTGACACGATTCGTTCCTTTAATGAATCATACTGATACAGTTTTTAAGAATAACTCTTTGTTTAGCTAGCTAATTTCTGTAGTTATTTCATCATTTATACGTCATTAGATACAAAATTTATTGAAGATTTCAAAAATGTTTTAGTTCTTCGTGAAGCTACTTCTGTTCCTAAAATATATTTAAAAAATCACGGCCAATTCGAAAATATTATGGAAAGGATCATTTTTCCAATACGTAGGTTTTCACCAATAAAGCTTATTTGTGATTCATAAGGAATGAGATAACATTTGAGTACAGAAATATAATGAAGCAGAATTTTAAAATGTACCCAATATTTTGTTAACCAGCCTTTAGCTTTAATCACAGCTTTGCAACTTGTTATTTTACTGTGAACAAAGATTTGTAAAAGATTGGGTTGAACAATACGATTCCTCATTTGAATTACTTCTTCAGAGAGTTGGATTTTGGATGTTGGCTACTTTTTTTATAAATTGTACGACACTTCGAACCAGGATTTTTCGATCAAGTTTAACTCCGGAGACTGGTGGCCAAACAAGATGCTGCATTTTTTCCCCCTGAAACCATTTTTTTCTTACTTTAATGCAAAGACAGGGAGCATTATCATCTTGAAAAATAAAATTGCCGTCGTAAAGTTCTCTAGATGATGGCAGCATCGTGTTTTCTAATATCAAGAAGAATTTTAAGTGGGAATCAGAGCAGTGCCTACGTAAGGAGATTCAAGAATGAAGAATTCCATCCAAGTTGCATAGAAACTGTTGTTAAGGATCCGGTGAAGGTAATGATTATAATTTATACAAAATAATTTATAATAATTTATACAAATTTATACAAAATTATACAAAATTTATTGGAGATTTCAAAAATGTTTTAGTTCTTCATTGAATTCTTCATTCTTGAATTGCTTATGCCTATAACTGTGGCTTTATGATTGTACCTTTTGGTACAGCTGTATCAGAAATTAAAGTTAATTAACTTGTTGGCATTCAAAACCTACGTATTACCTTGTATTAGACATAGTTGTCTCCGAAAAATGCCTACTGAAAGGCGAATTTACACGTTACAATCGGCGATACAAAAACAAACTAATTGAATTGAATTTTATACATTCTTTATTTTACAGATATAAAACTGAACATAAGTATTTCGATTTGGCTTGCTGTTTTTGCGAGATATAGATAGGTAGTGATATAAATATAAGTTTTCACGTTGAACTTGTTGACTTGTGCGTAGACACGGAATCGCGTGGAATATACTGATACTACACTTTAAAACATGTTATTAAAAATGTCCCTACAATTTTTATACAACATCTCTTGGAAACTAAAATTAACTGCTGTGTACTCTACTTTAATGAGGATGCCAAGATTCAATGCGCTGGGCAAACAGCTTTTTATGTTTACATAAAGAGCCATTTTTTTTGATTGGAGGTTTAACGACCACCGTGAGCAACTCAATGGGCTATAAGCAGTCGCCCGTCCCTAATTTAAGGTCACTGGTTCCAGGGAAGGGAGAGAGCCAGTGCCGTAAGACAAACACAACATCCATGCCTGATCGGGATTCGAACCCGAAACCCTTGCGGACGAATGATCAGAAGCCATCGCTTAGACCACTGCGCCACCGGGGCGGCAAAGAGCCATTTTCTTGGGTGTGCGGACGCAAAAAGTGACACGATTCGTTCCTTTAATGAATCATACTGATACAGTTTTTAAGAATAACTCTTTGTTTAGCTAGCTAATTTCTGTAGTTATTTCATCATTTATACGTCATTAGATACAAAATTTATTGAAGATTTCAAAAATGTTTTAGTTCTTCGTGAAGCTACTTCTGTTCCTAAAATATATTTAAAAAATCACGGCCAATTCGAAAATATTATGGAAAGGATCATTTTTCCAATACGTAGGTTTTCACCAATAAAGCTTATTTGTGATTCATAAGGAATGAGATAACATTTGAGTACAGAAATATAATGAAGCAGAATTTTAAAATGTACCCAATATTTTGTTAACCAGCCTTTAGCTTTAATCACAGCTTTGCAACTTGTTATTTTACTGTGAACAAAGATTTGTAAAAGATTGGGTTGAACAATACGATTCCTCATTTGAATTACTTCTTCAGAGAGTTGGAATTTGGTGTTGGCTTCTTTTTTTATAAATTGTTCGACACTTCGAACCAGGATTTTTCGATCGGGTTTAACTCCGGAGACTGGTAGCCAAACAAGATGCTGCATTTTTTTTTTTGAAACCACTTTTTTCTTACTTTAATGCAAAGACAGGGAGCATTATCATCTTGAAAAATAAAATTGCCGTCGTAAAGTTCTCTAGATGATGGCAGCATCGTGTTTTCTAATATCAAGAAGAATTTTTAGTGGGAATCAGAGCAGTGCCTACGTAAGGAGATTCAAGAATGAAGAATTCCATCCAAGTTGCATAGAAACTGTTGTTAAGGATCCGGTGAAGGTAATGATTATAATTTATACAATTTAATTTATAATAATTTATACAAATTTATACAAAATTATACAAAATTTATATGGAGATTTCAAAACTGTTTTAGTTCTTCATGGAATTCTTCATTCTTGAATTGCTTATGCCTATAACTGTGGCTTTATGATTGTACCTTTTGGTACAGCTGTATCAGAAATTAAAGTTAATTAACTTGTTGGCATTCAAAACCTACGTATTACCTTGTATTAGACATAGTTGTCTCCGAAAAATGCCTACTGAAAGGCGAATTTACACGTTACAATCGGCGATATACAAAAACAAACTAATTGAATTGAATTTTATACATTCTTTATTTTACAGATATAAAACTGAACATAAGTATTTCGATTTGGCTTGCTGTTTTTGCGAGATATAGATAGGTAGTGATAGAAATATAAGTTTTCACGTTGAGCTTGTTGACTTGTGCGTAGACACGGAATCGCGTGGAATATACTGATACTACGCTTTAGAGCATGTTATTAAAAATGTCCCTACAATTTTTATACATCTCTTGGAAACTAAAATTAACTGCTGTGTACTCTACTTTAATGAGGATGCCAAGATCCAATGCTCTGGGCAAACAGCTTTTTATGTTTACATAAAGAGCCATTTTTTTTTTGATTGGAGGTTTAACGACCACCGTGAGCAACTCAATGGGCTATAAGCAGTCGCCCGTCCCTAATTTAGGGTCACTGGTTCCAGGGAAGGGAGAGAGCCAGTGCCGTAAGACAAACACAACATCCATGCCTGATCGGGATTCGAACCCGGACCCCTTACGGACGAATGATCAGAGGCCATCGCTTAGACCACTGCGCCACCGGGGCGGCAAAGAGCCATTTTCTTGGGTGTGCGGACGCAAAAAGTGACACGATTCGTTCCTTTAATGAATCATACTGATACAGTTTTTAAGAATAACTCTTTGTTTAGCTAGCTAATTTCCGTAGTTATTTCATCATTTATACGTCATTAGATACAAAATATATTGTAGATTTCAAAAATGTTTTAGTTCTTCGTGAAGCTACTTCTGTTCCTAAAATATATTTAAAAAATCACGGCCAATTCGAAAATATTATGGAAAGGATCATTTTTCCAATACGTAGGTTTTCACCAATAAAGCTTATTTGTGATTCATAAGGAAGGAGATAACATTTGAGTACAGAAATATAATGAAGCAGAATTTTAAAATGTACCTAATATTTTGTTAACCAGCCTTTAGCTTTAATCACAGCTTTGCAACTTGTTGCTTTACTGTGAACAAAGATTTGTAAAAGATTGGGTTGAACAATACGATTCCTCATTTGAATTACTTCTTCAGAGAGTTGGATTTTGGATGTTGACTTCTTTTTTTATAAATTGTTCGACACTTCGAACCAGGATTTTTCGATCGGGTTTAACTCCGGAGACTGGTAGCCAAACAAGATGCTGCATTTTTTTCCCTGAAACCAGTTTTTTCTTACTTTAATGCAAAGACAGGGAGCATTATCATCTTGAAAAATAAAATTGCCGTCGTAAAGTTCTCTAGATGATGGCAGCATCGTGTTTTCTAATATCAAGAAGAATTTTTAGTGGGAATCAGAGCAGTGCCTACGTAAGGAGATTCAAGAATGAAGAATTCCATCCAAGTTGCATAGAAACTGTTGTTAAGGATCCGGTGAAGGTAATGATTATAATTTATACAAAATAATTTATAATAATTTATACAAATTTATACAAAATTATACAAAATTTATATGGAGATTTCAAAACTGTTTTAGTTCTTCATGGAATTCTTCATTCTTGAATTGCTTATGCCTATAACTGTGGCTTTATGATTGTACCTTTTGGTACAGCTGTATCAGAAATTAAAGTTAATTAACTTGTTGGCATTCAAAACCTACGTATTACCTTGTATTAGACATAGTTGTCTCCGAAAAATGCCTACTGAAAGGCGAATTTACACGTTACAATCGGCGATACAAAAACAAACTAATTGAATTGAATTTTATACATTCTTTATTTTACAGATATAAAACAGAACATAAGTATTTCGATTTGGCTTGCTGTTTTTGCGAGATATAGATAGGTAGTGATATAAATATAAGTTTTCACGTTGAACTTGTTGACTTGTGCGTAGACACGGAATCGCGTGGAATATACTGATACTACACTTTAGAACATGTTATTAAAAATGTCCCTACAATTTTTATACAACATCTCTTGGAAACTAAAATTAACTGCTGTGTACTCTACTTTAATGAGGATGCCAAGATTCAATGCGCTGGGCAAACAGCTTTTTATGTTTACATAAAGAGCCATTTTTTTTTTTGATTGGAGGTTTAACGACCACCGTGAGCAACTCAATGGGCTATAAGCAGTCGCCCGTCCCTAATTTAGGGTCACTGGTTCCAGGGAAGGGAGAGAGCCAGTGCCGTAAGACAAACACAACATCCATGCCTGATCGGGATTCGAACCCGGACCCCTTACGGACGAATGATCAGAGGCCATCGCTTAGACCACTGCGCCACCGGGGCGGCAAAGAGCCATTTTCTTGGGTGTGCGGACGCAAAAAGTGACACGATTCGTTCCTTTAATGAATCATACTGATACAGTTTTTAAGAATAACTCTTTGTTTAGCTAGCTAATTTCTGTAGTTATTTCATCATTTATACGTCATTAGATACAAAATATATTGTAGATTTCAAAAATGTTTTAGTTCTTCGTGAAGCTACTTCTGTTCCTGAAATATATTTAAAAAATCACGGCCAATTCGAAAATATTATGGAAAGGATCATTTTTCCAATACGTAGGTTTTCACCAATAAAGCTTATTTGTGATTCATAAGGAATGAGATAACATTTGAGTACAGAAATATAATGAAGCAGAATTTTAAAATGTACCTAATATTTTGTTATCCAGCCTTTAGCTTTAATCACAGCTTTGCAACTTGTTATTTTACTGTGAACAAAGATTTGTAAAAGATTGGGTTGAACAATACGATTCCTCATTTGAATTACTTCTTCAGAGAGTTGGATTTTGGATGTTGGCTACTTTTTTTATAAATTGTACGACACTTCGAACCAGGATTTTTCGATCAAGTTTAACTCCGGAGACTGGTGGCCAAACAAGATGCTGCATTTTCCCCCCTGAAACCATTTTTTCTTACTTTAATGCAAAGACAGGGAGCATTATCATCTTGAAAAATAAAATTGCCGTCGTAAAGTTCTCTAGATGATGGCAGCATCGTGTTTTCTAATATCAAGAAGAATTTTAAGTGGGAATCAGAGCAGTGCCTACGTAAGGAGATTCAAGAATGAAGAATTCCATCCAAGTTGCATAGAAACTGTTGTTAAGGATCCGGTGAAGGTAATGATTATAATTTATACAAAATAATTTATAATAATTTATACAAATTTATACAAAATTATACAAAATTTATTGGAGATTTCAAAAATGTTTTAGTTCTTCATTGAATTCTTCATTCTTGAATTGCTTATGCCTATAACTGTGGCTTTATGATTGTACCTTTTGGTACAGCTGTATCAGAAATTAAAGTTAATTAACTTGTTGGCATTCAAAACCTACGTATTACCTTGTATTAGACATAGTTGTCTCCGAAAAATGCCTACTGAAAGGCGAATTTACACGTTACAATCGGCGATACAAAAACAAACTAATTGAATTGAATTTTATACATTCTTTATTTTACAGATATAAAACTGAACATAAGTATTTCGATTTGGCTTGCTGTTTTTGCGAGATATAGATAGGTAGTGATATAAATATAAGTTTTCACGTTGAACTTGTTGACTTGTGCGTAGACACGGAATCGCGTGGAATATACTGATACTACACTTTAAAACATGTTATTAAAAATGTCCCTACAATTTTTATACAACATCTCTTGGAAACTAAAATTAACTGCTGTGTACTCTACTTTAATGAGGATGCCAAGATTCAATGCGCTGGGCAAACAGCTTTTTATGTTTACATAAAGAGCCATTTTTTTTTTGATTGGAGGTTTAACGACCACCGTGAGCAACTCAATGGGCTATAAGCAGTCGCCCGTCCCTAATTTAAGGTCACTGGTTCCAGGGAAGGGAGAGAGCCAGTGCCGTAAGACAAACACAACATCCATGCCTGATCGGGATTCGAACCCGAAACCCTTGCGGACGAATGATCAGAAGCCATCGCTTAGACCACTGCGCCACCGGGGCGGCAAAGAGCCATTTTCTTGGGTGTGCGGACGCAAAAAGTGACACGATTCGTTCCTTTAATGAATCATACTGATACAGTTTTTAAGAATAACTCTTTGTTTAGCTAGCTAATTTCTGTAGTTATTTCATCATTTATACGTCATTAGATACAAAATTTATTGAAGATTTCAAAAATGTTTTAGTTCTTCGTGAAGCTACTTCTGTTCCTAAAATATATTTAAAAAATCACGGCCAATTCGAAAATATTATGGAAAGGATCATTTTTCCAATACGTAGGTTTTCACCAATAAAGCTTATTTTTGATTCATAAGGAAGGAGATAACATTTGAGTACAGAAATATAATGAAGCAGGATTTTAAAATGTACCTAATATTTTGTTAACCAGCCTTTAGCTTTAATCACAGCTTTGCAACTTGTTGCTTTACTGTGAACAAAGATTTGTAAAAGATTAAGTTGAACAATACGATTCCTCATTTGAATTACTTCTTCAGAGAGTTGGATTTTGGTGTTGGCTTCTTTTTTTATAAATTGTTCGACACTTCGAACCAGGATTTTTCGATCGGGTTTAACTCCGGAGACTGGTAGCCAAACAAGATGCTGCATTTTTTTTTTTTGAAAACACTTTTTTCTTACTTTAATGCAAAGACAGGGAGCATTATCATCTTGAAAAATAAAATTGCCGTCGTAAAGTTCTCTAGGTGATGGCAGCATCGTGTTTTCTAATATCAAGAAGAATTTTTAGTGGGAATCAGAGCAGTGCCTACGTAAGGAGATTCAAGAATGAAGAATTCCATCCAAGTTGCATAGAAACTGTTGTTAAGGATCCGGTGAAGGTAATGATTATAATTTATACAATTTAATTTATAATAATTTATACAAATTTATACAAAATTATACAAAATTTATATGGAGATTTCAAAACTGTTTTAGTTCTTCATGAAATTCTTCATTCTTGAATTGCTTATGCCTATAACTGTGGCTTTATGATTGTACCTTTTGGTACAGCTGTATCAGAAATTAAAGTTAATTAACTTGTTGGCATTCAAAACCTACGTATTACCTTGTATTAGACATAGTTGTCTCCGAAAAATGCCTACTGAAAGGCGAATTTACACGTTACAATCGGATATACAAAAACAAACTAATTGAATTGAATTTTATACATTCTTTATTTTACAGATATAAAACTGAACATAAGTATTTCGATTTGGCTTGCTGTTTTTGCGAGATATAGATAGGTAGTGATAGAAATATAAGTTTTCACGTTGAGCTTGTTGACTTGTGCGTAGACACGGAATCGCGTGGAATATACTGATACTACACTTTAGAACATGTTATTAAAAATGTCCCTACAATTTTTATACATCTCTTGGAAACTAAAATTAACTGCTGTGTACTCTACTTTAATGAGGATGCCAAGATTCAATGCTCTGGGCAAACAGCTTTTTATGTTTACATAAAGAGCCATTTTTTTTTATTGGAGGTTTAACGACCACCGTGAGCAACTCAATGGGCTATAAGCAGTCGCCCGTCCCTAATTTAGGGTCACTGGTTCCAGGAAGGGAGAGAGCCAGTGCCGTAAGACAAACACAACATCCATGCCTGATCGGGATTCGAACCCGGACCCCTTACGGACGAATGATCAGAGGCCATCGCTTAGACCACTGCGCCACCGGGGCGGCAAAGAGCCATTTTCTTGGGTGTGCGGACGCAAAAAGTGACACGATTCGTTCCTTTAATGAATCATACTGATACAGTTTTTAAGAATAACTCTTTGTTTAGCTAGCTAATTTCCGTAGTTATTTCATCATTTATACGTCATT
The DNA here is from genome assembly GCA_039090855.1 of Macrothele yani. NCBI lineage: Eukaryota > Metazoa > Arthropoda > Arachnida > Araneae > Macrothelidae > Macrothele > Macrothele yani. The sequence goes on along the minus strand of CM077017.1, from coordinate 76,284,314 downwards.
AGATACAAAATATATTGTAGATTTCAAAAATGTTTTAGTTCTTCGTGAAGCTACTTCTGTTCCTAAAATATATTTAAAAAATCACGGCCAATTCGAAAATATTATGGAAAGGATCATTTTTCCAATACGTAGGTTTTCACCAATAAAGCTTATTTGTGATTCATAAGGAATGAGATAACATTTGAGTACAGAAATATAATGAAGCAGAATTTTAAAATGTACCTAATATTTTGTTAACCAGCCTTTAGCTTTAATCACAGCTTTGCAACTTGTTATTTTACTGTGAACAAAGATTTGTAAAAGATTGGGTTGAACAATACGATTCCTCATTTGAATTACTTCTTCAGAGAGTTGGATTTTGGATGTTGGCTACTTTTTTTATAAATTGTACGACACTTCGAACCAGGATTTTTCGATCAAGTTTAACTCCGGAGACTGGTGGCCAAACAAGATGCTGCATTTTTTCCCCCTGAAACCATTTTCTTCTTACTTTAATGAAAAGACAGGGAGCATTATCATCTTGAAAAATAAAATTGCCGTCGTAAAGTTCTCTAGATGATGGCAGCATCGTGTTTTCTAATATCAAGAAGAATTTTAAGTGGGAATCAGAGCAGTGCCTACGTAAGGAGATTCAAGAATGAAGAATTCCATCCAAGTTGCATAGAAACTGTTGTTAAGGATCCGGTGAAGGTAATGATTATAATTTATACAAAATAATTTATAATAATTTATACAAATTTATACAAAATTATACAAAATTTATTGGAGATTTCAAAAATGTTTTAGTTCTTCATTGAATTCTTCATTCTTGAATTGCTTATGCCTATAACTGTGGCTTTATGATTGTACCTTTTGGTACAGCTGTATCAGAAATTAAAGTTAATTAACTTGTTGGCATTCAAAACCTACGTATTACCTTGTATTAGACATAGTTGTCTCCGAAAAATGCCTACTGAAAGGCGAATTTACACGTTACAATCGGCGATACAAAAACAAATTAATTGAATTGAGTTTTATACATTCTTTATTTTACAGATATAAAACTGAACATAAGTATTTCGATTTGGCTTGCTGTTTTTGCGAGATATAGATAGGTAGTGATAGAAATATAAGTTTTCACGTTGAGCTTGTTGACTTGTGCGTAGACACGGAATCGCGTGGAATATACTGATACTACACTTTAGAACATGTTATTAAAAATGTCCCTACAATTTTTATACATCTCTTGGAAACTAAAATTAACTGCTGTGTACTCTACTTTAATGAGGATGCCAAGATTCAATGCTCTGGGCAAACAGCTTTTTATGTTTACATAAAGAGCCATTTTTTTATTGGAGGTTTAACGACCACGTTTGCCGAGCAGAGCTATTGGACTTGGTGATCAAAGACTTGTGGTCGGCAGAACGTCCATGATAACCGAGCAGATGGGCTTCCTTAAATATATTATTCATCGAAAGAGCACTACCGGATGCCTGTTGAAACTCCTCGCTGATGTGGCCCATCGATTTGGTGCGGTTCTTCCGAATATAACTGGCCAGCACCCGTCGATCTCTAACTCCCAGTTTTGTGGGTCTACCGGGTCGGGGCACATTCCGACAGTCACCTCTCATCTTCCACTTGCCGAATCACGTAGGCCACTGTCGATTTTGGGTACTTCAACTCGCTGGATAAGTCAGGTATGGACGGCCATTTCTGTGATACCTGACGATTACACCTTTCTCGAAATCAGAGAGCTCCGAAATGCGTGGCATCTTGCATGCGACTGGTTGCGTTGTTGTTTCCCACACGATATTTAACGGCGGCGGCAGTGACGTGTATCAGTACTGCAGATATCGTCGATTGCAGGGGTGTCCAATTACTTGTTGGTAGATAGTGTATATCTGATGAATTAGGTATCCGCTCTCCAACAACAGATTTTAACGCAGAACTTCCCTTAGGTGAGTGATGGAAGAAAGAAGGAATCCGAGTAACATAGGTAAAAACTATTTGGCATTTCGAATGTTTGTCAAAACCCTGCTTCCCTGGTAGGTTCGATCGATGTGATTCATAATGGTTGAAGGTTGCCTGAGGTGATTCATTTTTGGTTTTCATTTCCAGGCAGTTTCAATGACGAAACATTACAATGGCTCCATCGTAACACTGTGTATCAACTGACTTTTGTACTGGAATGTACCTAAAATGTCATTTAAAAGGTCGAACAATGCCTGTTAAGTTCGATTGGAACTAACATCATGAAAGCCCAAGAAACGCTCCACAATGTTCACAAAATATCGTTGCGGTATCTGGCAAATACTGCTGAAGACAACCTGCAAGACGGCGTAGCTACAGTAAACGCTCAGAAACCAAAAAACGGGGAATATGATCAATTCTATTTTTTTATCAGATGTGAAGAGAAAAGCCGAAAAAGATGAAATCGTTATTTAAACGTAAAACGAACAAGCAACCTGAAAAATAACGGGAAAGAAATTCAAAAATTAGCACTAAAAAAGTCGGGCTTTTGGTATTCTAAGTGACATATGATTACATTGTCCAAGTCGTTCAAGTGTTTGGGCCAATTCTGTGAAATAATTTTTATTATTTTTCTTTTGCAGCATAACCGAAATTTTCGTAAGCATTACAGTTTCGCGTTCAGTATTCATATCTATTTTGAGTGAACACATCATAGTATTTCCTTTGTAAGTCACCTAGGGGCATTTTGCCTGAGGCTGGTGAAAGAATGCATTTCTGCATTAATCTGATTTCACATTTTAAGTTTGTAAAGCAATTTTCTACGAGACTGCGTTAGTCTTCTGTGTCTCGGCAAAAAACTTCATGATTTGTTTTCGTAACCTCTTGTTTTAATTTTAAAAATATTTCTTTTCAGACCAAGGCAGCATCTAATTTTTGCACACTTTGAAGAATTGCTGGAAGAATGTGTCTTTAAACCCTTTCCGTATCTGTTTACGAGAAATTTGACACACAATTTACAGTGTAATGATAACGTCATTTTAAAGAATCCCAATACGAAAATATCTTTTTCCAGAAGATTTTTGGAAGAAATCAATAAAGGAATGATAGAACGTATCCATGTCATTATGGGTAAAAGAGTGTGCTGTATAAAACACAATATATGGGATGTTCTTTCTATGTAAACGCAGTTCGATAATAAAAAAAAGAATAAATTGCTCTTGTGCAACGCGGAAAATATCCTTGAGGAGAAATAGATCTACTAACCCCATTAGAGACGGCGAGGAAAATTAGATCTACTAATTCCGATTAGAGACGGAAATAGCCAGAATTGAAGCCAAATAATTCTACATAAATTTTCCTCATAACGGAAGATGCACATTGAAAAAGTAGTTTCACATCGAACAATTAAAAGAAAATATGGATGAAATATTATGCAACATTTTTCAACTTATCGGAAAAGTTTTACTTTATTTGAAAAAAAAAATCGCAAACTGAGACGTACCACTTGATTTTCAAGTTCTTTTTAAAATCGATTTTACGCTCTCGAATCTAAATATAGCATGGAAACCTCGGGTGACAGGAATGTGAATTATTGAAAGTTCAAAATGCCCACGAAATTTAAAAGTTTATTCAGTGACAATGCAATGCTGAAAAAAATGCAATGAAGAGACGCATTAACGCCCGAACACCATCCAGGAAAAACGCAGGCCCTCATCCGAGCTCAGCGGGAAGAGTGTTGCAATTTCTCTCAGTAAATTCTGGATCACTTTGTGCTCAACGTACCACAATGTTGTGAAAGCTACATCGCCGTTAAGTGTGGAGATATTCCACACTAAAGTATCTATCCACCTGGTAATCGGTAAGCACTGTACATCCGTTCTCCAACTATGCCCTTCAGAAATTCATAATTTTTGCGACAAGTGTGTTTACAATATAATTTCTGCATGATTTAGAATTTTTTTGTGTTTTTCGTGTGATATTATGCTGGCAATATAATTATTTCCCTAAATGGCAGTGATCGTGTATTGCTTTTCTTATACAAATAAAAATTTAGTCCTTCTTTATACAAATAACAATTTAGCTTTTGGGCACCGGTATATCATACAAGATCCATTATAGAAAATCAAAACAATAGAAATCATTATGTTCTTGTTTTTACAAGACAAATTATAATTCGTCTTCTGCTCTTACATTCTGAAAACACCTCGCTTTTCAGTATTCAAATAACTTATTTTACATATATAATATTGAAAGCTGAAAAAGACCTTTAAAATGCAGGAAAATTCAAAGTGGTTCATCTGATTTCGTAATTCCATTCATATTAGCCGTGTATGGCATGGGCATACACCAAATAAAGAGTAAATCTCCGAGTTTTAGTAGGTCACCATGAGAGAGCTCCACGGTCACGGTTGGGCCGCCTCTATGGCGTTATGCTGTTCACCGATTCTTCAACACAGTGCTTCATTGCAATTGGATTGGTCGCAGTAGACCCATTACTCGGTGCTCCATAGTTTGTCACTTAGCTCATTAAGACTTACACCGTGCACCTCCATTTGGGGAGATGTTAAAGATATTGTGTACATGCCATTATTGCCTACAGCTCTGGATAAGCTCAGAAAAAGGGATTGATACTGCGGTGGCGTCAGTGACAACGGACATGCTGGAACTAATGAACCTGCTCATTAAAAAGGTTGCCTACAACCCAGGAGCCCTTCCAGGGTTGTAGGCAAGGGTGGCATGTACACATTATCCTTTACATACCCCCAAGCAAGAAGTTGCATGGTGTAAGTAACGGCGTCGTAAGTGGACAGCTTTAGAGCACCAACACATAAACGTTGAACAGCACAATGCTAATGAGCCAGCCCAACAGTGATTGCGGAGCCCTCTCATGGTGACCTACTAAAACTGAAATGTCTTCCTTCTTTTGGCGTATGCCTGTGCCACACACGGTTATAGGTATGGTAATATGCTCTTCTGGAATCAGAGGGATCATTTTGAATTACCATGTATATTTGTTTCCATCGCACGATTCAAATCGTAGAAGTACCTTAATCATCAGGAACTCCAAATCTCTAAAATTCCAGTCGCTGCATTTAATCTTAGGGTAAACAAAATTTAGTCTTTCCTTATGTTTTGTTCACCGGTATACTATCATAAAAGTTGATAGTGGGACACAAAGCATAATATGAAATATTATTTTCAGAATTTTGTAAGACAAAAGCAATTAAAAGGAATGCATAGTAAATTAGATAATTATTTATGACAATCAAGCATTATTTCGCGGTAACCTCTCAAAGCTGCGTCGATTTTCTTTTCCTGAATGAATATTCAACTAGATAGAATACAGGCTACTTCTCTCTAAACTACCCCCCAAAGAAGTAACTGATTTCAAGAAGAACCAGTAATTTTTCATAGTTTCTTGTTTGTCCCCACACTACCGGTGTATAAAACTAATGACAATAAACTATGGGTTAATTGCATTGGTTGATATTTATTAAGAGAAAATTTCGGATAATTGCTTTGACGTTCTTCGTAGCTTGCCGTAATTCATTTTTGTAAAGCTTCGACGAATTGAAATATAGGTGCCATTTAAATTTAGGCAACATATTGGCAGTTGCGCTTGCAAATTGAAACAGAAACAAATTCTGGACAAATTATTACTTAAAAACAGATTGTAAGACGGATTTAGCACAAATTACCTAATTGCTGACAGTAATTTTTCAAAACAATTGCTTTTAAATAAATATTTCTTTTAAACAGTTTTGGAAATCTACAATGTACATATTGTATGTCCCCTCCAGCAGCTCTTATTGCCGGAGGAAAATTGTACTTTAAATAACAACGGTGTTCCTTACGTTGCGGAACTAATTCATGTTCATTCGGGAGAAAATCTGAAGTTCGCTTTGCAGGTAGACGTGAAGTCTTGTCGTGTTGAAACAATTTGCTGAGTATAATGAAATGGTTAAGGATACTTAAACTCACTTCATTTTTCTCAAAAGAAATTGGAATATCGGAACTGAATTATGTGGATTTCCCTGTTCAAGTTTCCGGTGCGACATTATTGCCGTGCTTGTCTTCCAGCGTTCCTCTATCTCCTGCTAAAAAAACGGAATGTTCTAGAACTGTGAGTTATAAACTTTTGTTTTCAAAAGTTCACAGAGTGCTACTCCCTCTTAAAAGTACTATGCTTTATTTCGAACGAAACTAAATGAAAAAATATGGCGGGAAAGCAAAGAACTGAAAATTCAGACAGATTACAATATATATTCTAGTCTGATGAATATTGATCCAGTTCTAGCTGCCACACGTACAATAAAGCCATATGTGTTTAAGAAGTTCATTTACATGCATTTAGCTGGAGTAATTTTCATCCGGTTTTGGTAAACACATGCAGCATATTATTAAAAACATGTGTTAAACTCTATTACTACTTTAACTGTATTTTACTAGATAACATTAAGCTCAGAAAGCAGTCAAAGCTCGCATTATGTTATACGGTCGTTAATCCAGATAAATTCGCTTTTCGGTCCCAAAATTTGCTTAACTGTCAAAACGTTTTGATGGGTGGCCAAGCGACATTTATAGATATATACCGTACGCGAAAACATCTGCATATTCCTAAAACCAGTTAGTCCATTGAAAGATACTGAATAGAGAAGCCTACAAGAGGATAATATAAAGATATTTATAACATGTAATAATTCACACCCAAGCATATTATCAGACTGGAATAACTGCAACACACTACTGCTTATGGGTATAATGGAAGACCATTGTGGATTCAAGTTTGCCTTCCGAATACAGGTAATGTTTACCTCAAAGTTTCACATTCCGTTTTGTGGCTTTTGAGCAATACTTTTTCCTGCCATTCGAAATTTAACATGAAGAATTATAGGTAAGAGTATTCCTAGTTCACAGCAAATTTCCGGTAATTATTATTTATAAAAATAAAAAAAATTATAGTATTTCCGAAGTGCACTTTTAAAGTTCTAATATTTCACAGACTAAAGCTAACGGCAAAATGATATCGAATACACTGGTAAGTGTTTCAAAAAACTGTTTCACCTACCTGTTTAACTGAATATCTAATAATTTAACCGACTCTAAAAATTAAAAACATTCTCTTTTTTAGAACAGGAAACAGTCAGCGCCATTTAATAAAAATTAAATTTGATCAGAAAATAATTAATGACTATTACTAGTAAAAAAGGTGAAAAGTAATGATTTGTAAATACTGGACAGTGAATAAATACCTTTTTAAAAAAAATGGTGGTCAAAGTTTTATTTCATATACCATCTTGCAAACGCTCAGGAAGAGATGTTAAACATTCATCCAATACGTACGAAAGATTTTAGTCGAGATATGCCCAAAAATCTTGTTCCGCCGCTGACACTGCTGTATTTTATTTAGAATCTCCTGGTGGCGTGTTTTTTTGTTGAATAACTCAGTGGACAGCCTACCGTAATCTTCACAAGATGGGACATAAGTACCATACTGTCATCATTTCAGTTTAGAGAATGGTAAAGCGAAGCACAAACTAATGGAATCGAATGCATGGGCATCGCATGAACTGAAAACATATTACAGGCAGCGACAAAGAAAATCTTTCAGAAAGCATTCTGGATTATCTATATTCATTCAGAAATGTGTTCTTTTTTCAGAAGACTATTTCGATGCATTAAAATGCATCATTCGTCATTCCTATTCCGGCGGACAATGAATTTACTTTCTGTTAGACAAGCTACTTTCCGTCTTGCAGGAAGAGTCACTTTTCCGCCTTAAAACAATCTTGTCCGTGTATAAAAAACAATATAGAACTCTGCTGTTAAAAGTCATCCCCAAAATAAATAAAGAGCCTTTCTGACAGCAGCTAATAATCAATCATAAGATCTTTCAGAAAGCATTCTGGATTATCTATATTCATTCAGAAATGTCTTCTTTTTTCAGAATATTGCTTCGATGCCTTAAAATGCATCATCCGTCATTCCTATTCCGGCGGACAATGAATTTACTTTCTGTTAGACAACCTACATTTTGTCTTGCAGGAAGAGTCACTTTTCCGCCTGAAAACAATCTTGCCCGTATATAAAAAACAATATAGAACTCTGCTGTTAAAAGTCATCCCCAAAATAAATAAAGAGCCTTTCAGACAGCAGCTAATAATCAATGATAAGAGACTGAACAGCGTTGTACTATCTATCGGTGTTAAATGGAAATTGAATTTCTATCGGAGGGAAAGGGCTGACGGCTCCCTTGTTGAATTTATAGACAATGATTTTCAGGTATATGCACATCTAGATATGTGTCAAATAACAAGGACACTTTAAGGTATTTAAAAATACACTACGTGAAAACCGTCAATAAAGACGGGGGAAAATAAGACATGCACAGTAATTTTTTAATAACCACATATCCTTTCTGTTTATGATGTCTAAATGTGAAAATATGTTTCATGAACATTACAACAATAAAAAAAATGTACTACGTCATAGAGTTGTTACGTTATGGCTGATATATTTCTCCCTTTCCATTGTCGTAACCCTACCCGTACAAAAGAAAAGCTCAGCGGGACGTCGCAAACATTTCTTTCTCAGTTGGGGCTATGGAGATGACGTCACATTATTATATCGGGGAAGCAGTTTCCATTCGCTGAACAGCTGAACCAATGCACGATAACTAAGATTGTCGTCACGAATACTTCTTTCCGAGTTGTTGCTAACGTGATGACGTTTCATAATCTGATCCGGAAAGCAGTTTCCACTCACGGAACACCTGACAAAAGCACAAAAAGCTAAAACTGACGTCACAAATATTTCGTTCTGAGTTGGTACTAAGGGAATGATGTCTCACAATTTGATCACGAAAGGAGTTTCCACTTGATGAACAACTGCATAAGAGCACGAAAGCTAAGACTGACGTCATTAATATTTCGTTCGCAGTTGGTGCAAAGGGGATGATTCCGCGCCGGTTGTCCAGTGGTCTGAGTGATAGCTTCTGATCATTCATCCGAAACGGGTCCGGTTTCGAATCCATTTGAGGCATGGATGTTGTGTTTGTTTTACGGCACTGGCTTTCTTCCTTTCTTGGAACCAGTGGCCCTAAATTAGGGACGTGCGAATGCTACTAGCCCATTGTGTTGCTCACGGTGGTTGTTAAACTTCCAATCAAAAGAGAGAAAATAATAAGGGGATGAGGCCTCACAATCAGATACGGAAGGCAGTTTCCACTTAATGAACAGCTGCACAAGAGCACGAAAAGCTCAGACTGACGTCAGAAATATTTCGTCTTCAGTTGATGTTAAGGGGATGACGTCTCACAGTCTGACGCGGAAAACAGGTTCCACTTACTGAACACCTGCACAAAAACACGAAAAAATAGGATTGACGTCACAAATATTTCGTTTTCAGTAGGTGCTGTGGTGGGGACTAGGGAGCCGATTTTTATGACCTAAAAATGTCAAAAATATGCAAGCATATAGGACCTATTAAACCGAAAATATGATTTCATCAATTTTATATAATTGTCACCCAATTTTTAAAACTCAGTGCTTATAAACATATAGATTGTGGTTTTTAACAAAGGTGTTTTAATCTTCGTCACTTCTACATACTTTGAACTGGAATATTTCTATTTAATTAAACAGTTAGTACTAATCAGTGCAAAAGTGTTACAGTTGAAGGAATAAAATGAACATTTTGAGAATACAATAAATGTCATACCTGGATTAGTTTTCGGCGATCAAAGAGTTGCACTGGATGATTACGTGCATCTTCAGGTTATCAAACTTAAAACTCCTTTTGTTGTTCGTCAGTATGTTCCTGTACCTAGAGAAACGCCTCTCTACATCACAAGAGGTTATTGGGGCAAATTTGAATAACACCAACTCATCTCGAGAAAATTCTGGCTCGAAGTCATCAAATTTTGCTTTACTTCCACAAAGAATGTCACTTATTTTCCAAGGTGTTGAATAACCCGGATTAGATTGCAGCACTCTTTGCAGTTTGTCACTAACGTTTTCAGCTACTTTTTCCTTTGCTTGCTTTTAATCACCCACAGTTTGTTTCACAATTTCTAGTTCATCACAAAGTTTCATTCCTACAGTTTCAAGGCTAGTAATTGCACTAGATATTCCAGTGAAGTTACATTTTTATTGTGCCACGTTTCCAGCCAAGATATCAGAAAAGGAATCTTACACAGTTTTCATGGAAGAAGAATCACAAAAGTCAAATTATTGTACTCTCCTGTCTAAGGAATCATAATATGTGCAATAATACAAAGTCGTATCCAGCCTGGCCCCCAAACGCGTTAAGACAGGTTGGCTAGGAAGTGCCAAAACAGGATCAATTTCTTTGAACTGCTGTTCGCGAAGCGGAGCTTTTGTGAACTTTTTTTCCCATTTGAAATGAGCTTATCTGCATCGGGATAGTTGCTTCGACTTTCTTCGTATACTCTGTGTAAACCATGTGCAAGGCATGTGATATGGACCATTTTCGGATAAAGGAATTTTAATTTCTTTGCTGACTCAGTCATGTATGGAGCCGTATCTGTTACAAACAAGAGGATGTTTTCTCTTTCTACACCATCTGGAAAGAATAATTTCATTGAATCGTCGAAGAGCATAACAACAGTTGAATTGTTTACTTTTTGCAGATTTTCGCACATTAGAAGAAATATTTCACCAGGCTTCTCACATTTCGGTGTGCCGATAATAACATTAGCTATGTATCTTCCATCTACATCACTTGTTTCATCTGCAGATCAGTGGCGGCTCGTGGTTGGAAAAATAGGTGAAGAGGAACAAGAGCAGTATGAAAAGATATATACTGTCTACAATGAAAATCCCTTAATGAGGACTTACTTATTTTTCGTATATTAAATCAATTTTTCTTCCTTTTAAAGCTGCAAATTTGTCGATTATGTCGTCAAAAGATGGTTAGATGGTTGTTTCTTCGTGAGCATCAATAAAATGTCTTCCTGAATAGAAATATTTGCCAGAAAAGCAAGTCTATCTTGGGAACCAGTGTTTTTTGAGCAAGTTTGTATTCTTTTAAGAAAACTTCTTTCAACTGGCACACTTGTAGATGGAATTGTTAAACTGAGGAAAACAAATTTATAATATTCTGTAAAAATGTCTTTGTCTCCGTGAAACACTCGAGGGAGTTCTTGAGTCAATATATTCCTTAATTTTTCATCGGCATATACAAGACTCAGTTCATTTTTAAGGCGCTGGTGTTTAGTAAATATGTTTCCGTAAAAATGTAGATTTTCAAGAGCGCGAGTGGGAAAGCATGCATTAAATTATTCGAATTTGGTTGTGTCAGCAAGTCAGACAAATTGAAGTTTCTTACAGTCCTGAAATCGTATATCCATTTCCATAAGAATGTGGTCCAAAATTTCGAAATACAATTGTTTATAATTTTGAAAAATTGTTTCCTGTGTAAGAGCAGCATATTCCCGTGCTTATTTCTGTGATTTCGCTAACTTTTCCAAACTGTGTTTCAAATAACTCATCGTTCCTTTTATGGCTCAAAATTTCACGAGGTTTTTTTTTTGTTTTTTTTTTATTTGAGTTACACAGTAGTTTATATTTAGTTATTTTTTCTTCAAAAGTTCGAATAATAGATCAGTGGAGCCAAAAACGTAAATTCGAAAGTGTTCATATCATTCAAAAACCCCTTTGCAAGATAAATTGATTTTTTTTGTCTGATTATTCGCTATTCGTCAGAAATCCGAACACTTTCATCAATTTATCCCAATCTTCAACAACTACACTTACTAATTTCGAAGTGGAGGACCATAGAGTTTCTGGTGTGTTTGGTCTGCATCTTCCGGTTGTTGATATAAGTGTATAAGACCGCTTCGCAGAATGGTGAACAAACGAAGCAATTCCACTGAGGCTTGCAAAAAGTATTCGACACTTAGAAATTTTAGAAAAACTCTGGTGTAATACAAGATTCAAACGATGAACTAAGCATTGAACAAAAACAGCTTGAGAAGCTTTATCCTTGACTTTTTTTTCTGTAGCCCATTTAAGTGTCCAGACATTATACTTCCCCATCGTAACATTGTCCTATTTATTTGTGTTGGTAATCTGACTGTTCCAAAATTTTGTCTATCATTTTGTATAAAGCTATTGACGTTCTATCTTCATTCACATAATGGAAACCCAAAAATCCCTCAACCAATACACCTTCCGAATCAACAATCAAAAATTATTTAATTTTTGACGTGATCGTTTATATATTCAGAAATGCATTCAATTAATTCATTTTGAATAGTTTTTTATCCTTTCGTATTGATTTTTAACTTCTAAAGAACTTCTTCATATCAACAATGAAAGTAATTCAATGAAATTTCCACGATTTATCGAGCCCATGCTTTCGTCATGGCCATGGAATGCTAGTTCTTGTTTGCTCAAATACAGTAAAGACTAATACTGCATCAATCACACTCTGCAGGAAAAGCCTATTTAAACGAACGTTTTCGTTAAAATGCGTTTTCAAAAGCCTAGCATTCTTCCTCAGGGCATCGGCAATGGTGATTTGAATTTTTTCAAAATTCCTTAACATTAATCCGCATTTCAGGTGTTCACTAGAATCACGATGTTTATGAAGTGACCGTGTTACGCTTAATAAATCTGAGAATCCGTCTTTATTCCACGCCGAATGTTTGTTACTAAAACGTAAGCAGGGCCAAAAAAAGATTAACACTGAAGTGCTGCAAATCCATTTATATTCAGTAAAACAACAATTTTTAAAATTAATATTGTTAGATTTACCGCTCTTCTTGATTTCGTTCTTGGCAACAATTGTCAGTGAATCCATTAGTAGTCCTTGAAGCAAAATGTCTCTTTCATCTTCATCTTTCCACAGAGTAAATGGAGTTTGCAATAAATTACAAACAATGTCGTCCACAGGATGCATACTAAAAACTATCACTATCAGTTAAATTGTAAGCAAACCTAAAATATCAGTTAAAGCTTTCAACAAATAATCACATAGCACGAAAGAACAAATTCCTTTCGGAAAATAATGTACCACAGCATCACAAGGAAAAATCCCTAGCAGATTGCATGGTACTCTGGTAGTCCGCCCACTCCACCGTGATCTCTCACGACTTTACGCTCAAAAATTGAAAGATGCAGAGGTAAGGCGCGTGAAGCTGAAACACTTCACTTAAGCGAGCAGATTGGAGAGGGTGACGTCACGGTTACCATGGCAGCCCGGCGGAAAACTGCAGACTTCCAAACATTCTAATTTCAGCTCTTCACTTGCATTGTTTTGCGTATAAGGATTTGTTTTCCGTATTGAGCGCGCCATATGAATTTATATCTATTCAAAATTTTGAGTAGTTTGGAATTGAATAAAGGCAAAAAAGAATATATTATAAAAAAATACTGAATAAAACTTTATTTTGAGTAAAATAGGTGAAGAGGCACTTCACCTACTTCACCTGAAAAGCCGCCACTGCTGCAGATCTTATCTTTCCTAAGACATATTCATAGCAGGCAGGGATATACTTTTACCTAAGAGTTAATTCACTTGTAATCGGATGACTGGTGTACTTCTTCAAAAGTCTCTGCCGCTGCCACTACTTAATTTCCTTAAGGGAACATTAGAAATAATCATAATCTTACAGAGGTCCTTACAATATTCTGACTGTGTAATTGAGGAACCTGCAGTTGAAGAAGATGTCTCCAAAAGGAGACGGTGCCTGTTTTCAGTGGAGGAAAATCTTACTAAACACCTTTGATGCCTCGCGGTAGCACAGTGCTGTTGAACTTTAAAACGCTTTTGGTCCGATATCTTGGCTTACATAATCTACAAAAAAAAAAAGAAAAGTCACCATCGCTACTGAAAATCCGCTCCCAAGCTGTAGAACAAAGCGCGGTAATTCCACACTCATCGAACACCCGATTTTGGACATGTTGATATTAAAGCGAAGTTGAGATGATAGTTTTACTTTTAGTTTGGTTTTAGTAAACTTAATAATAAAAGAAAATTCAGCTCTGATTTGCACGTACTCGTGAAGACACCACCGCGCTAGGCTCGTTTCAGTGCTTGGCAAGAAGATGCCAATAATAACACTGATCTGTAATTTTTCAACTTTTTTCTGTTGTTTTCAAATGAATAGGTATATCTGAATGGATATTTTTTGCGCAGATTCCGAAAAATGACCTTCAAAATTCCGTATCACGTGAGGTTTTTTTACAAATGACGGAAATGTGAAAATTTAAAAAACCGTTATTTTTTTAAAGACATTGCTATATGGCGACGTTTGTAACGTGTGAAAATGTTCTCTGGAGGGGCGGAATGATTGTTTAAGGAATAGATACACATAAATACATATTGAAAAGCAAACACACCTAACATTCGCCACTAGGCTCCCCTTCAAACTTCCTCTTTTGGGATTGTCTTAGGTGTGCGTCCGTACAATCTCTGCTCAACATCCAACAATAGTCGGCCATCATATGTACTTTTGGTCCGATACACTTTCCTTGGTATCTCTTTTCCCATCACTTTAATATCCTGATGGAAGCGCTCGCCATGTTCTTCCGAAAAATCACCAAGATTGTTAGGAAAGTAATTTAGATGAGCATGAAGAAAGTGAACTTCGACGCTCATGTTGCAACCAAGTAGTTCATAGGATTCCAGCATGTCCTCGACTAAAGTGGTGTAATTTGAAATCTTCGTGTTCCCCAAAAAGTTGTGTACCACATTTCTGAATGCAGTCCATGCTCGCAATTCGCACTCACTCATGGTTTCCTCGAATATGTTGTCTGCTATTAATTTTCGTATTTGAGGGCCAATGAAAATGCCAGCTTTAATTTTTTCAGACGTGATTGATGGAAACTTACCACCAAGATACTGAAAGCATTTACTGTCCCTGCTTAAAGCTGTCACGAGTTGCTTCATTAAGCCAAATTTTGTGGTGTAAAGGTGGCAACAGTATTTTCGAGGGATCAACCAGTGGAAGTGAAACACTGTTTTTTTCGCCAGGTGTGAATATACTTCTGACTGGCCACTGCCTCCGAACCCAATGTTCCGTCCTTGCTCTGGAGTCCCATTCACACAAAAAGCAAGGAAATTTGGTGTAGCCTGCTTGTTGGCCGAGCAATATTCCAATCACCTTGAAACCCCCGCACAAAGACCATTCATGAAACTTGTACTACACACTTTCCAGTAGTAATTTAAGGTTCTCGTATGTCTCTTCCAAAGTCACAGAATGTGCTACTGGAATGTATGGATGGATGCTAGTATTGTGTAATAAAACACCTTTTAAACTGGATTTGCTGGCATCTATGAACAACCACCACTGTCCTAAATTGTAATTAATGTTAACGTATTTCATGACTGCCGGAATGTCTCGACAATATACCAAACCCCTTCCTCAGCAAAAACCGGAACCAATTCTACTTTTTGGTGTCTGTACCAGGAGAATCTCGTATTAGGACATAGTAAATTATTTTCCTGAAGTCGTGATCCTACAAGCTCTGCTGCGTCTTTTGGTAAATTCAGATCACGAACCAAATCATTCAGTTCATGCTGGGTAAATGGCACTGCGGTTTCACTTGTATCACCGTCTGAATCGGTGTCTGTTGGGGGCTTGATATTGGACGGCGATGGCACAGGGATGGATTCACTATGGGGTACTGGTCTTATGGCAGATGGGATATTGGGATACACAATGTTATGCTTACTGGTTCTGGTATGGCCCACGATATTCACTGTGCAGAAGTAGCAGTCGTTACTGGGATTTTTTGGCTCACGCCACACCTTGGGTACACCGAACTGCATTGATGCCCTTTTTCCACTTTTCCAGTTCCTCAACCCCTGCACACATGCACGGCACACATTGTAAGGAGACCAAACTTTGTCCTGACCTGCTAGTTTAATGCCGAAGTATTGAAAATAAGCATTTTTCACGAAAGGCTTAATATTTTGCCTCTGTTTTTTTCCTGTCGTATAACAGCCACATATGTAGCAAAATATGTCTGGATGATTTACACAACCACGTGAAGCCATTGCTCACGCCACAAAGAAACAACCAAACGGGACCAGTTCCTTCTTTGCACTGACTAGTGTAACACGATCTGCTCCGAATGGCGCCACATGTGACCAATAGAAAGAAGGGTGCAGTGGCGTGAGGTATGAGTCATACTGCGGTGCCAAGATAACATTCTCTCCTGTTCCGCCTTTGTGAGTGGCGCAAATCTTGACGTCATACAGGTAAAACAGTTGCATTTCCAATATCAGCTATATATTTATGTTTATCTATTCCTTAAACAATCATTCCGCCCCTCCAGAGAACATTTTGAGACGTTACAAACGGTGCCATATAACAATGTCATTAAAAAATAACGTTTTGTTTAATTTTCACATTTCCGTCATTTGTGAAAAAACTTGACGTGATACGAAATTTTGAAGGTCATTTTCGGAATCTGCGCAAGAAATCCATTCAGATACACCTATTCATTTCAAAACAACAAAACATTGCATATTAGTGTAATTCAAAACATGCCCTAAGTAAAAAAAAATGTTTCAGGAAAACTTTCACTAGAGAAAGTCATGCCTTCCGAAATGCTTCGGTTACAAGTCGTGGAATCCTTATGAGGTCATTTCGCATTCGCATAGCCAACTATTGGCTAAAATATGACCAAATATACTTTTTATCGCGATATTAGGAAAAAATATGACCTAATATTTTCAAAAGATCAAAATATGTTTTTCTAAGGTAAAATATGACATATCATAAAAATCAACCCCCTAGTGAATGCTCTTTCCACTGTTACGTCAAAGTGGGTCAAACGTTCAAACGTTCAGACAAAGCAAATTATATTATATATGCAGATCATAAAGGCCCTGATATGATGCAGTCAATCACAGCTTTTAGAGAAAAGGCAGGGATGTGGAAGTTTTACTTTCTTGTTTTGGGCACATGCTCTTAACCGCAGCTACCCCTCAACAAATAATATAAAGCTTTTTTGCTGTTCTTCTAATTTAAACAATTAAATGGAAACACTATTATAATGTATGACGGTTTATTCATATCGTACTAAATTCCTTGTTCTGGATAAGTATCAAAATTAAGGAAGTTACACACATCATGATTGGTTTTGAATGATGCTTGCCATGCCCTGCTTGCGAGTTTACATCCTATTAGACTTTCAGCTAAGTGCTCATCATTGAAGTGCTACCATATAGCCACTAATTCTATGTCAGAGTATAGTAGCACTCTTCTGATTTTAGATATCTTCTAGTTTAAATTATTTCCTATCACTAAAATTGTTCATTGATTTTGTAAAGATTCATTAAAGTTTCTTGTAGGAATCTAATTCTGGCTTACCTGCCAATTATATGTAGTATGAAATTAAATGAAACAGTTTGTATATATTTATATCTGTCGTATTTAAGGGATATTTCTGTCTTTGTGATTATAATAAATAACTTACCTACAGACTGCTGTGCTGCACGTGCCGAAGGTTACTTTCGGCTCTACGGTTAACAGATTCAAAGTTTCTGTTTCTTTATTTTATTTCTTGTAACGGACTTTACAAAAACCCGAGTATGAAAGTTTAATAAAGAATTGGTACGGATTGATTTATTTTCTTCTATCATTTCATTCATTTCATTCATTTCATTCATCCACTTTCACTCTAAAAAGCTTATTTGTAATTAAATCAGGTCAACTAATTTTTAATAAGCCTATTAGAAATAACACTTTTGCGGATTCTAAAAAAAATTCGAAATTCATTAAAGCCATTCTTTCTATCTTTTCAAAAATCACTCTCACTTCCACTTTGCAAGAGGGGGTCCGACCAAGAATTTCTTCCTTAATCAGGTTATATACAATTTTTCTGGGCACACTATTTTAGAAGACTCTAAGGAGTGGCTCATATAAATAGTTTTATAAAAATACAGAGAAAATGAAATAAAGAAAAAAATAATTTTAGATTTGGTTAATTACAAGAGAATGCAGGAACAGAAAGTAAGGACATTGAAAAACAATTTTTGGATTGACTAGAAAACATATGTAATATATTCCAATTATTTATTTTTTATTTCCGAAATGCTATACGTGCAGTGAACATAAATGAAAGCTTGATGAAAAGCGATTTGCTAGACTTCAGATCTTTTTAGCATCTTCAATATTTATGGTAAAAACAGTTATATACAGGGTTTTTTGTTAATTGTTTTGACAAAAGAAGATGCGTGATAGTATCCATCAAGACGAACAATATTTACAATGAAACCTAGTTTCGCATTCCACTCTGAGTGTCAGAAAAGAGTAAAGTTAGATGTCCAAGTTGAACCTTCAACAGTGCAAAGAAAGAGAATAAACGACATCATAAGTTGCACAATCCCATTTATGGAGATCAGGGACAGACTCAAAGTAGATGCTCAAAGTGGCAGCCACGGGTGCCGTTCCACAATTCACACCGGCGAATGAAAGACTGGCGCACCCCCTCTACTCTTGGTGTCGTGTTTATCCTGTGTGCTGCAACAACGATTCTCGCGACGAAATATTTTACGGAGTCTACAGGCGTCTCGTACACGATTGATTTCACGTGTCCCCAGAAGAAGAAGTTCAGTGGGTTTAAGTCCAATGAGCGTGGAGGCCATGCGACAGGTCCGCCACGTCCAATCCATCGTTCGGGATATGTGGCATTCAGGAAGTGTCTACTGCACCTTGATAAGCCAATCAACCGCAACTGTCGATGCTGCGTCTTTTCTCTGGCAATTCGCATACGGCAATTGCTTGACGGTGATGTTCTGGTAATGTGCTACTTCTCCGGCACGAAAGAAATGATGTCTGAGGTGACGACTTGTGCTTTGTTGGACTGATTAAAAAATTACTCTTTTCTGACACTCAGATTGGAAAGCGACGCTAGGTTCCATTGTAAATATTGTTCGTCTTGATGGGTACTATCACCCCTCTTCTTTTGTCAAAACAGTTTACGAACAACCTGTATATATTAATATTTTGGTTTTTTGCTTCATAGTTTGTGACAATTTTGAAATATTATTTAATCATGTAGTTAATTTGCCATCAATCTGCCCGTAACACTGATTTGACTTTTACTTATTAATGAAGTATTATTTATTCGGGTGATTCGCACTCTGATCGCGTGCCGCTAATATAATATGAAGGGTTCTAAATGCTTCAATTTGCAGACAGCTGAGCATTACATCTTAGTCCCAACACATCTTCAGTTGCTTGCAGGTTCCTTGTTCTGGGTGGTGTAACCGTGTCATACTCGAACATAAATTGGGAGATGCGTGTTCTATTGCTGTTCCAAGGCGATATAATTTTCAAATTTTCTAAACCATGTCTACTCGTATGTTTAATTTTGCTTCCATCTTTTCGTAACATATGTTTGAATCTTATTCGGGTGGTCATAATTCTGCGATCATGAAGTGTACGTTGTTAAAATCTTGTGCGGTTTGCTTTAACCAGTCTAAATTAAAGGTTATTTCTATCTCTTTGTTATGATAAGGTGTTTCTTACACTTTTGTTAAATTTGATTTTTGTAGCTGTTATGTACTGTAAAACACAAATATTTGTTTGACGAGGAGCACTTCATTAATTCTTGGTGACATAAATAATTCGTACAGATTGAATTTTTTTAAAAATAAACAGTGATGATAAGAAAACATGATAGCGCCTTTAGTTTTGTCTTTAAATGGAAATCTCTAATGGTGGAAACTGTTACTATGATTAACGAATGGAAAAAAAGGCCGTTCCGAAAGGGTTCCGTTTAAACCCGCTGAGGAATGGACGTTGTGTTTGCCTTACGATTATGGCTCTTTTATTTCTCTGGAACCAATGCCTCTAAATTAGAAACAGTAGACTGCTCACATCCCTTCGAATTGCTCACAGTGGTCGTTAAACACCACCAACACACAAAAAAAAAAAATAATAATTACATGTTGAATATTTACCTGAAGGAAGAGGTGGAAAAATAGAAAAAAATGTAAAACTGATGTGCGGTTCCCCAATTGTAACAAAAGGAATCAAAACGTTTGCCAAACTCGATGATCTCTTTTTATATCCCTCGAGGAGGAAATGATCTTATTCTGGAAGCAATTATCAAAAATAGTTTTGCCATAATCTTACACGTATTCAGTGAACATAGTTGCTTTGAATGTATCATGTGTATTCATTGGTAACACGAACGATATTTTAGAAGTTATTTTAAGTCCCGTTTTTCTATGTGATTCGTTAGATCATGGGATTATTAAAATATTGCAGTATAGTTTACTCAACACTATTCCACAAAAACTACATGTTTGGGAAAATATATCAGTTTAAGCAATTATTTTTCCTCATTCATGCAACGAATGAAAGTATGTCAAAGGAGGAGTTACAGGTCAGAGCTTACTTCCATTATTTTTCCCTTTAGGATTAACTGTGTTACACTATATTTCCTAAATAATATCGGACCGTCCGAGTAACTGATAGTTGGAATTTATATTTGCTTCAGAATTACCTTCCAAAAAGACAATGCGGTATTGCGTTGTCCTGACCTAAAAATGCACTCCTTTCCGACGTCAATCCAACTCTGCTATCAATATTACAAGGTTTTTTTACACTGAAAATATGTTACACTTTTCTCTCCCTACTTATGGAACTCCCGGAAAGAGCTGCATCATAAAACTTGTCACCTAAGCTGATGATTAATGGAATACGTTTATTTTATTTATAATGTAATTTTTCAGATTTGTTGCTGATTCCAAAACTTTCAATTAACTAGAATACATTTTTATCATTTCAAAGTTTTTGTTCTTTATTTATTTAATTAAAGTTCATTTATTTATAGCAGTTACAAGAAATTTCTCAAACGAATATTTTGAAAGAAGCCGTATTCTGCGATATAACAAAATAGTAAAATTTTGTTCCTTTTCAAAACGTCCTAAAATCGCCTTATTAGAGAATAAGAGTCGTCTAAAGGAAATATAGATTCAGGTTGGCAGGTGGCTCAGCACTATTGCAATATCACTTTAAGCGATGGTGCCGGTGCAAGAACCACGCATAAAAGGTAATTACAGCAAGCGAATTATTTAGTTTGTGCGAAGCATTTAACTTGGGCGAAGCATTGGATGTGAGTTTCAAAGGAACTTTAAAGAACTGTCTTATCGATACCTCAAAGCGAGTAGGTCGCACCATGATACCATTTTTGAGAAAAAAGGGAAGAATATGTACAGACATTTTACGACACATACAAGTGGTTTACGGGAATGAGTTCCTCTCATGAAGTACGATCTCAAAATGATGCAAAGGAATTCAGGTTGGGCGTGAAAGAACTAGGAATCTACCAAGACCTGTCCAAGCCCTCGTCGCCATCACACCGGACACTGCGGCTGCAGTGAAAGAACTGATGAAAGTTAACAGCAGAATAACAATTAGTGAGTTAGCAGCTTCCTTAGGGACATTATCAGGGGCTTCCTTGGCCCAATGCTTCATCAAAGGCTGGGGTATTCGAACGTGTGTGTTTGTGTACAGTGGAGACAAAACGACTTGACAAAGGATCCATAAACTTATTGACCGATGGAACACCTATCTAAAGGTTAGAGGTGACGACTTTTAGCGCTATCACCCGCGTGTTATGTATATATTTACCTGTGTACGTATTTTTAAGTTGCAATAAAGTGCTCATAACTACAACAGCTAATTTATATTTCTTTTGGCTGAATCTCATGATTTACGACACATGCGCGAACTCCCAGAAAACTACTAGCAAACGTGTCTTTATAGTGTAAGTCAAATTCTGGAAACAATTTATTTGTAAAGCGGATCTATAGTCATAAGTACGCATGGTTTGAACTTCGTTTGCAAGGCATATGTCATTAAATTATTGCACTTGCTTGTTAAATTTCGTTTAGAAGACATTGTCATTTTATTTTTCTCCTATATCAATGACTTTTTTTCAGTTTTGGATACGTAATAAATAGCGGACCAAATCTTTTATTATATTACTCTTTTAAAAATATTTTGATATACGTATGAGAAATTCAATTCCCCTCGTGGTTACCAAAGCAGTTGGCATTACTTAGTAACATTCTGCTTATACTGTATACGTGCCCTGTGTTTTTCAACCATGATTATGTTCCAAGCATAGAGGTTGACATCCATGATTACTTTTACATTGTTCATTTTTATCTAAACCAAAGCCTCAATTTAGAGTCATGGTCTCGTAGAAGAGAAAGAGATGACCTGCATAAACAAACTGAATGCTCCGTTGAATAAATATTTTCTTTGAAAGCGCAAAAATTCACATTTTGTTTATTTATGAACTACCAACAACAGGATAACGAAGCAGAAGTTCGAACTGGAAAGAGAATTTGGATAGACATGAAAACGAAGTTCTATCTTGAAAAGCCTAAGAGATACAGACTCTGATTGATCTCATGGAGTTTATATTAGGTTGCCAGTCCATATCTATGCAGAACTCGAATTTCGCGGCAGTCCACTGGTCCGGGTTAGTTGAAAGTCATTTGGACCACAAACACGCCCTGATCCAATGTTGCGTTTGTCCAGCATATGTTTTCCTTTGGGGCAGTGCCAATTTTGATTTAAGATGGAAAATTCAAACATCTGTTAAGCTAAGGGGGAAAACAGTGTGGAGACAGTGCGAACGTGTTTCGCAAAAGTTTTGGTAATATTCTAAAATACATAACTGCCGTAACATTGTTAGTGAACTCTTACATTCATTCATAACTATAGGCTCTAATATGTCAAGTAAAGTTCAATTCCTTAACTGCCATTTTGTTTTTTCCCGAGAATTTCGATGGTGTCAGCGACGGACATGGGGAGTGATTTCACCAAACATCTCAATCATGGAGAATATATACCAGTAAAAGTGTCGTTCTAGCATACTTGCTGACTATTGTCGGACACTTAGGACAAATGTTCCATGTGTTTTAAATACAGAAGATAATCAAATCACAATTTTTAAGTAACATGAACAGTCGTTTAAATGTACGTATATAAACCATTTTTTAGATTTAAGCTATGTGTCGTTAAAAATCATTGCGTGGTAAAGAAAGCTTGTAACGTATTTGAATTCTGCAAAACAAGCTTTTTTACCTTTTAAAAGCTTTACTTTTATTTGTAAACTACTGATTATTGGCGAAATACACTTCGCTTTCTTAAAATTCAAAACAGTACGTAGGAAACAGCAGAAAGTTGACCCCATTTGTTCTATTTTCAATAGGGTTCGTCCCCAGGTGATCCCCTACCACATACTAAAATTCATCGAAATCGAACCATTTTTACGCCAGTTATCGTGCGAACGGACGGACAGATGGACGGACAGAGCTGGAGCATATACGCTTCTTCAACCTACGGTTGGAAAGCGTAAAAAACGAGATCAGCCATGAATAAAACATGTTCCTATCAGCTTTTCGACAAGCAGCGCATTATGAAAAATAGAAAATGTGTGTGTGTGTGTGTGTGTGCGCGTGTGTGTGCGCGCGAGCGTGTGGTTTTCTACCTTGGAAAGAGGAGCATTGCAAGGAAAATAATCAATCGCAAAAATACAATCGGTAAAACGTACATTTGGGGAATTGTCTGCTTCTCCCATTAGAAGCGAAAATATGCTTTACAAAAAAAACAAAAAAAACAACAACATCTAATTTATTTCTTCCTCATAGAAATGTCTATGTTAAGAAAAATAATTCTGTACAAAAATAAAGAGGTGTTTTCAAAGAAAACGTGGAATAACTCTTTCCCCTGAAATGTGTTGATTATTTGATAGAAAAAATGTACTAATTTTAGAAGGAAAGTATAAGGCAAAAACATGTTTTATTCAGAACAATATGCTATTGAGAAAGGCACTTACAAATATGTTTGCAAAATGTGGTTTTCTGCATATAGAAATTTGGGCTAACCCAATTTGGCAAACGTAACTGGGATTTGTTGAAATTAGGAAATATGCCCAAAGTATACTTTATCCTGAAAGTTGCCGAGCGAGAACTCTTTAATGCGACTACTTAAAAGAAATAGTCAGACACAGTGAGGATGCAGGATTTGTCATTTTTATGTAGGACTTCCGTCCACAGGGAGTAGAGTTTAGGTCCCAGCCACCTACAGCGAGATCGCCTTTTGGGCAGGACACAGAAACGGAAGGAATGAGAGCAAGTCTAGCGACTTTGACAGAACAGTTTGTAGTGAGATTAGAGTACAGTAGATGGCGCCACCGTACAAGTACGATATTGCACATAGATGGGTGAGAGAATTTCAGGGGGGACATAGGAAAGGATACCCATTTTACCAGTGGGTCCAGCCTGGGGGCCGTCACTTTACGTGCTCGTCCGATGCACGGCGGATATTCAGCGATTGTTAGTAAATCACACCATCTCTGAAAGATCAGCCCAGGCTAGAACCTGGGGACCCAGCATCGATAATCTGAAACACTAACCACTAAGTAAGAAAGGCCAACTTATATGCACACTTTTTAGAGGAACTGCTGGTTACTAAAAAGAAAGAATACATACAACCTTTATCACAACAAATTGCAAAGACAGCATACCTTTAACGCCTATTTAAAACGGGATATGTTATTACAAACTAAAAAGTTTTATCTAGACGTACGGGCACAACTATGGCTATACATGGAGAAAGTTTTAGAAATTGGACATTTAGAACAAAATACTTTGACAAAAATAGCTCTTTGTCCTTTGTTGGGAAAGTTTTCTGCGTCTCTGGCAGAAAATTGTATTTCATTGTTTTCTTGTTAGCCGAATATGACTAGTAGTTGATATACACATAATTTCCCGTTCTCCTTCTAGTGGCATTTTGTGTGCTAAAATTCAGAAACTACATGAAAATATTTTCACTATGTATGTTCCCAGTCGTTCAAACAAATGAAATTGTAAAACTCCCAGTTCATTATGCAATAAATGTTTCTATAATAATTTCTCACACTAGTTTAATCCGGTATTTTTTTCCTCACAATTATTCGAGTTCAGTAACCGTCGTGATGACTGAAAGCTTATTTTGAAATATAGGAGGCTTCAATTTTTCATAAGCGTTTTGAAATTCACGAGCAGAACTGTAATATTTTAGTGTCATCCTCATTAACATGCGATCTATTCGAAAATTTGTACTCTGCAAGTGTGAAGCCACTAAATCACACACTTTTATTTGATTTGATTTTATTAAATTTAATTCGTTTGTGTCGATATCACTTTACGTTGAAATTTTCGCCGTCCATTCATTGCCATTGCAAAATATTTCGCTTGTCTGGCTGTGCATTTCTGAAAATATTCCAGCTTAAAATGTTTGTAATGACGTTTTACAAATCTGAGTTCTATGCCTATTAAACATTTCATAATATTTTATTTTATTTTTTTAGAACGTTTAACAACCACTGTGAGTAAGTCGATGTACCATTAGCAAATGCCCGGGATCATGTGTAGAGAATTTTAGGAAGCGAGTGTCTGAACCCAATCGTTAAACAGCCCATAAAAATAGGAAGCTAGAAGATTTGGGCTAGAGTGCCCCATAGGAAAGTCCCACTGAAGCAAGGTAGAAAGAAGCCTTTATTTATCACACGGGGGCCCGTACCTGGGATCCTGCGGATATTTAGCGGTTCGAGCGTTCCTACGTGGCTGAGTTGGAACCTGAGGTCTTCTCTGTGGCAGTCACGAAAGTTACCCTGAAGGCCACCAGCAGCCCACTATGTTTATGTGGTGATGTAGTAATTAAAATTTATTTTCTGGAAAATAATAGTGAAAGTTAGGTTACTGTGGTTTACCTGAAATATTATAAATGTTTAAGATGTACAAAAAATATTTGTTTTTTAGCATTCGTTATCTTCTAATATTTGGGTAAGTTTAAACCCCCATCTGTTTGTGAAAGCCATTGCTCATTAGAATGATCCTCACTTTCAAAACACCATTAAATACCAAAGGTTTCAATTTCTATTTGTAAAAAAGCTACAGAACTTAAAAACACGTTTGTTAGTATAAACTGAAAATCTGTGCCAATGGTAATGCGCAAACCTATAATCGTGCTACGTGCTTTCATGTAGTACTTTTTAATATTCATGAATCACAAGGTTTCAGTGATTTCCTGTTCTATCAATAAGAATTTGCATAGCGCTGATGCTTTGCATTTGACTTATATCTGAGGCATTTCTCCTTTTATAGGGCTATAAAGTAATTCAAATACAAGCGGAGAAACTAATAATGTTCTTTGTTCTTTATCACATTTACGTCACAGTTCCTACTTACGTGAAATAAGGATACATGTCAAGAACATGACTTAGAGAAGAATGGCTTTCATTTCACATTGTTTTCTGTAATACACTTAACAGCTCTAACATGGGCCGAGATACGAGTGTAAGACATTGTGAAAGTTGCATTTAACAATATGCTAAAAGCGAAACATCATGCCTATTTTTCCTATCACCTAGCGCTGTTGCGATATGGTAATTTTCATCCGAACTAACGTGGGATATCTAAGAACTTAGGGACCTAACCGCGGGCTTTCGGCAAAATTCTAATTCAGTCTTACCTCTTTGTTACTCTTTTACGGTGACAAGTATTTGATGAATTGATTTTGTGTTTTACCAAATCAGCTTCTATTATTTTAGAGGTGCTTTGTGAATTATGCGTTGGACTACTACGGAAAGCCCAATGTGTAAATTCTACAAATTCCCCTTATTACAAGCATAACTGCAACAGCGTGTACAGCAATTAAAACGCAAATGATAATGCTGTTTTGTTTGCAGCCTTGGTGATTAGGATACAAGAGTGGTACCTAATGGGTGTTTTCTGGAAATTTTATTGGTATCTAAGTCAACATTTGGAGAACAGCAGCTTCTTGTGATATCTGGTAGATGTATGTTCTTTTTTGTAGAGATGTCTCTTAAATTTCATTAACTGAGGGAAATTTTATTTTGTTAAAAAATTACTACTGCCTCGAGGGGCCTGGAAGTTTTACTGATCAATTTGATTTTTGCCGGATGGAGTAGCAGTTTTAAAACCTTGGCTATGTCCAATGAATTGTCACACCGAGGTCAAATTACTAATGCCAAAAGTAACTAATGTTAATAAAAACTTGTTGTTCATTGCAAAGTAACAAATGCCGAATCCGAAGATCATTGTTTCTCAAGATGATAGCTGTTTTTGGCTGTGTATATCATACCACATGGTAAGTAGCTGGGCGATAACCGTTCGGTTAGATGTTCTGCAACTCAATGGAAATATTAGTTGAGAGGTATCTGCCTTAAATTATGATGCCTGGTAAAAGGCGTTGTTAAGCCTAACGCAGCTGACGACAAGCAGAAATATTGGAGATAATGATTTATTTGCTTTCCTTTTAGAATATATAGAAATGATAGTTATGCTTCAATTTGTTCACATGGCAGTTTATTACGTATTTTGATAACATATCCTAGAAAAAGTTAGTTTTAAAGATTAATATCTATATGCATAAAAAAACAACTTAAAGAAAAATTGAAATACTTTACGTGCCGGAGACTGGGATTTACTTAAGCATTCCGTATTAAACACATTTTTTATTTTCCTCTTCCGTGGAAGCTTAAAATGATAATATGAAACAATTCTTATGGAAAAAATTTTACTTCATCAAATGCATCTTCCGTTCATTTCTCCTAGATGGGTTCGGGTTTGGATCACGATAAGTCATGGGTCTTATGTAGTTCGGCTCTTCTCTATAACCAGTGCCACTAAATTAGGGACAAGTGACTGCTTATGACTCACTGAGTTGCGCTTGGTGGTCGTCAAACCTCCGATTAAAAATGCAAAACTTCACATTTTTCTGCTTTAGTAAAAATACCTTTTAACTTAAGAAAATGTGATTTTCCAGTAGATTTAAAAATACTTAACATAGCATATAAACTTAAGGAGTCGCGGAAAAACTGAAAACAAACAGATCGCATACAGTCTTAAATTCTAATAAAAGATATTCTTATAAAATTGAATTGTTTTGGGAGGCAATAAAAGGTAAGTTGTCATGAAACCAAAAGTATCTACAGTTTCTCACATGGATACCTGAAACATGGGATTTCCATGTCGAAATTTCGTTGTTTTGTTGCAACTGTTCCAACTATAACGATTGCCGACCCCAGCGTGACAAATTCTTGTAGCGTCCTTTGTAACCAGAATTCCCTACAAGTTTCGATGCGAAGTATTCCGTAAAAAGTATAGAAAATGATTCGGAGATACAAACTCGTGAAAAATTTCCACTCCCGCGCTGTAATGTGCATAAGAAAACTATGTGGCAGGATGTGTTGTTCTAGTAATCATCAGCTGCGTAGCTCGAAAGTAAACCTTTATTTTGAAGGAAGACATTAAACAAAATTGTTTATGGGCATGAATTCATTTCCCAGTGTGTTCGAAATTGCCAGTTTTCATTACTGAAGCCACGGTGATGAAATAGGGTTTGAAAATATTTCTGGTTTAATATACATTTCGTCATACATAGTTTTATAAATATACATATTTCTACGTTTATTCCCTGATACCAGTATGTCCCAATATTTTTTAAAACACTGTGGACATACTGGTGTCCGCAATATTTACATTCACGTGGAGTGACAATTTATTTCCCGGAACAATCAATGTAGTGCCACCTTGACGCCAAGAATCAAATATATATGTGCGTGTCTGTACATGTTTCAAGTAATGCATGCCTTAATCGCATTCCCATAGAGCCTTTCGTAAGTGAACATTTCTGAAACAATGGAAGTCAGTGTGTGAGTTTTGAGGTAGGTAAACACGAGAAATATAATTAATGCAGACATTTGACGTGGACCAGGAACATCAAACAGAGGGCATCGCTCTTTCCACGTTTATAAGTGAGTCACGGAAAAATTATCATTGGCCTTCTGATTATTTGTTTGGTTGCTGCTTACCAACTTTGGTAAATTCCCAGCAGTGTGCGGGGCTTCAAGAAGCATACCTGCCAATTTGCTTGGCTTCGTGTATGTTAGTCTGGAGGAAATCGAGGCCGCTGTGGTGCAGTGGAAGCATATCCGGTGCTTAACTGGAAGAACCTGGGTTCGTTTCCCGATGGCGGCCAATGATAATTTTTCCGTGACTCACTTATAAACGTGTAAAGAGCGATGACCTCTGTTTCACGAGAGATATAAATTTAGAGCAGCGTATGAACATCAAATTCTGTGTTAAAATCGGTGAAAGTGCTGCTGAAATGTTATAGCTATCGAATGTTGCCTGTGGTGAGAATGATATGAAATATTAAAGTGTCTTTGTGAGGCATGACAACCAAAACGCATGCGTGATGGGCTTGTAGTTCAAGATCAAGCTTGTGTGCGTTTTTATCGATAAAAACGAGATAGTTCATCATGAGTTCATTGAACAGGTACAAACGGTCAACCAGCAGTGCTGTTTTGAGATGCTAAAATGATATGAAATTCTGTTCGAAGAAAAAAGCTAAAATGTATCCTAACAATTTTCTGAGCTACGATGCGCTGAGTGTTCGAGAATTCCTGGCTAAGAAATCATTTACCACATTTTATCATCCACCGTATGTACCTTCTTTGTCTCCTTGTGTTTTCTTGCTCTTCCCCAAAATAGAAACTTTAATGAGATGACGAAGATTTTGAGCCATATGTGAGATCCAGCTTAACGTGAAAAAGGAATTCATTAGTATTCCATAAAAGGGGTTCCAGGTATGCTTCCAGCAATGGCAGCAGCGTCAAATTAATATCATACCTGCGGAAAGGAATTACTTCGAAGTCGACATTTGCGGATAGTGAACATCTACGCACGCACATTTCTTCAGGTCCAATCCGGGAACTAAATGGTCAAATCTCATAAATTCCTCCATTTGCCTCTCAAAGCAGTGGACCTCTCAGTTTTGTTTTTGGGCACTACATTTTTCACTTACACGAGTCCTACAGATTCCGTAAAAGGTAGACTCGACAGCCAGAATGAAGGCTCCGGTATATCCAATCCGTCTTTCGGACTTCATTTCCTCAGGAAAATCTGGAAAAACGCGTGCAGGGTGACACAGTACGTAGTTTTGCTGAGACAGGTATAAAGTGTCTCCGTATTACATACAGTCTCAAATCTTTAATGAAGAACTGCCTAAGTCTTTTAGGTACAACCTTGCATTCATAGTTTTGTCAGACGTTCTGTCTGATGGTCCCAAGCTGAACCACGAAAAATTAAGAATTAACTCAACTCCAACAAACTTCGTAGTCCAAATTCAACAGGTAAGATAAAATTCTCTCTCGGAATCTGCCAAACCCACGAGTGATCATCAGGCTAGTAAAGTGTGAAATTACTCGTCAGTTCAAAAAACGGTTTTCCATTGGGCTACAATCCGAAATCAACTTATATCAGCTTGAATTATTCGTCTGAGTGCCTAACACTTTAACAATGGCTGCTCGATTGTGGTAAACTGTTTTATGCTGCTTCGTGAGCAATGTACTGTGGCATACATTTGCCCATTCAATACTAAGAAGATTCCCATTTCTAGAAATAACCTCATGTTCGATTTTGAGAATTGTAAAACAGTGGATCTATGTTAAAGGAGCTACCATGTTTAGGGCGTATCTATTCAGGCCCATTGTTTTCCTTCATAAATGTCAATATTGTAACATAAAAATAATTTCGAAAGATATCAGGTTATAAATTTCTTAATGAAAATGATTTAAAGACAACTGTGTGTGCTGATTTGTAGGGAATTACAATATGAATTTTTTAGTAATGTCTTGAAAACCTTTTTTAAAAACCGGAAGTACAAATTCGATGGTTGTTAACTATAATTGTAATTCTTTTTGGAATTTGAAAGTGAAAGTTGAAGCTGCTGGAGTAGAGATATCGGTGGTACGGCCGCATACGGACGAACAATGGAATCCAGGAAGTCGTCTGTATACCTCTGAGTATTGTGGTTTCCATGTGAAAACACATAGAGGTCTGTACGTCCGCATACGGACGAACAATAGGATCCAGGATGTCGTCTGTATACCTGGGAGTATTAAGGTTTCATGTGGCAACACATGGAAACCTTAATACGCAGTACGGCCACTTAACAATATCGCTGACATACCAGGACACTACTACCAACATAAGTGTCCCTTTCCTGGATATTATAGGGAAGTTAACAAGTAGCGGCGTTTCTCCAGATGTAAACTCGGTGAGAACATCCTGCAACAACAACATCGTGCAACAACTCAGTGAGAACATCGTGCAACAATTCTTCACGGCCCACCAGGTGTCACTACTGCCGTGGCCCGCCTGTTCTTCCCATATGTCGCCCATCGAACACGTCTGGTCGCTGATCTGCAAACGAGTGGCCCAGCAAGCACCACCCGCGGCTACGCCTGATGAATTGTGGTAACGTGTGGAAGCAGCCTGGACCGACATAACCCAAGCCCACATCCAAAGCCTCTTTCGTTCGATGCCGCAGCGTGTAGCGGCCGTCATGTGTTATGTTTAACACCTGATGAACTGTAGCAACGTTTGGAAGCAGCCTGGACCGACATACCCCAAGCCCGCATCCAAAGCCTCTTTTGTTAGATGCCGCGGCGTGTAGCGGCCGATATGTGTTATGTTCAACGTCTGATGAACTGTGGCAACGTGTGGAAGTAGTCTGGACCGACATACCCCAAGCCCACATCCAAAGCTTCTTTCGTTAGATGCCACGGCTTGTAGCGGCTGTTATTGCCAGCCATGGGGGCCACACGAACTACTGCTGTCTGCGTGTTCCGCAAGTCGCACGTTTCTGTAAGCTACATCGTTTCACCTTTGTATCTGTTGTTATGTGTCCAGTAAATCTGACTTTGCTATCTTGTGTCCTTCTTGGTGTTGCATTTTGAGTGGTCAACCGTGTAAGAACGGATCAAACGAAGTGAATTTCTCCGTCATTTTATCCGCGCCAGGATTCGAACCCGGGTCCCCTCATTCCGGAATAAGTTGCTCTACCAATTGAGCTACGCGGACGTTTTTTTTATTCTGATTCCTTTCTACCTTTATGTCGTGTGCGCGTCCTTCTGGCAGGTACGTCACATCTCCTGGTACGTTACACGGATGCCGTAAGAAATATGCAACCGAATATTCGAATCGGCCAATCTCTTATTTCCACAATTTGCGTACTTCTCCGTTTACCGATATGAATGGACTTCCCATGGGGTTCAGTAAATTTTCACTGATATTGTATCAGAACTTTATTATGTCTGCGAGATCTGGGTACCCATTTTACTGTGTTTTTACCCGTTACAAGGTGCATCAATTCCTGTATCATGCAGAAACTTTCTCGCCATATTTTCTAATTTCCCAGTTGCATGCACCTTGATTATGGACGATACATTTGCATGATTCCACAAAAGTGAACATGGTGAAGAGCTCCATGCACAGATCTTGAAGGCATTTTTGATGAATGTCGATGTATTGCAATTTCAGTAATACATTTGTTCAACTGAAAATCTTGAAGTTTCTATGGCCTAATTAAAATGATGCCATGATGGTTTAGGCGCTCATAAACGTTCAAGTGTTATTCAATTTTCAACCAAGCTACACTCATGGGACACCAGAATGATCGAAACTATTTTTTGTTAAAACGTAATGTAGTCTGGGTTCAGCCGATTGGAATGACCAGACCCATAATATTTCGACGCAGGCGAGATTCGGTTTAATCTCCTCTTTGTGCTTGATAAAAAATTGCGTACCTAACTTCTGTATTAAGAGCAAACAGAGTATCGTTATGATGCTACTTCTACGTACAGAGTGAGCGTGAGTAACTACTTCTCCTGAGAAACGTAATGTGATCCCATCTTTTGAAAATAATCTTTAAAGGTGTAACATTTTTTTCGTTTTTATCAATGTGCTTGAATATCCCATATTTCCTGAGAGGAAAAACGATTTTTCGGTCAATACAGAGATCTATCGACAACCGCAGTGTATATCATACTAACGAAAGTCCGCAATTTTCTTAACTTGAAATATATTTCGTAAATCAACAGTGTCCAAATTTACCGTGTGTCTTATTTGTTCCAATCAACTCCCATTATTTATCAGCATTTCGTTACTTAAATCGTTCGGCCCAAGTACAAAGTTTTGTTAAGCAGCACCATATCAAAATATGTCACCTCGGAAGGAAAAAATCCACGTACAAACATCCACATAACGTCGTTTGCTTTTTTGCTTAATGCTTTGTCATCCAAAGTTGACATTTGCTTATTAACTGGAAATTTTGCTGCAGTATTTAGCATTATGGTATGTATTCCAAATTTAGGTAAGCTCTTTTCGAATGCATTATTGACATATAAATACAGTTTTGAAAAATATTATTTAAACAGAGATTTCCAAAAGCAGAAATGTAATGGATAATGCCTATTAAACATATATATTTCTGATATATTCCACAGTCGGTTTTCAATGTTTCATTTTTCTGTTGCATGTTCTGAAAGTTTTTGGAAGTATTTCCATAGGAAGTAGTTTTTCGTGATGTGTATTCTTGCAGAATTCTCCTCGAAATACAAACTGGCAATTTGTGCAGGTTTTCATTGAATTCTTGGAAGATAATTCCATAAATAATGTTATCATTATGTGGACTGCGTGCTTCAAGAAATGTGTGTAGGGGGGAGGGGGGATATGTGCGTAGCGGCATATGTGTGTAACAAAACATCTTAATTTCATCTATAGGCAGCCAGATCTCCACCATGCCCACGCATGAGCAATATCACGGGCCAGCCCTGTATATCTAGAGTTAGAGAGAGAGAGAGAGTGCTGTTGAAATGTTAAAATGTCCAAGAAACTTCTCCCCCCCCCGGCCGCGGATGGCCTAGTGGTCAACGTTCGTGACTGCCACGGAAAGGACCTCATGTTCAATCCCAGGCAGGTACGAAGGCTCGATCCACTAAATATCCGCCGTGCGTCGGGTGGGCACGTTAAGCCGTCGGACCCCGGGTACTGGCCCTTTGGTAATAAATAAGGGCGTCTTCCTCCCCTTTCTAATTCGCCTCCCTGTCAATTTCCTATCGGGCAATCTAGCCCAAATCTCCTAGCTTCCAATTTTTAATGGTTGTTTAAGACCTGGGCTCAGACACTCCCTTCCTACAATCCTCTACATATAATCATTTCATCATTTGACCCCCCCCCAACCCACACACATTTTTGTATTATTTGAAAAGTTTGGAGGTGTTGAAGACCATTCGTTTATAGCCATTACTGGAAATTGTTCTAATGAATATTTAGGAGAGGCCATATCGACTTATATGAAAAGTAATACATCTCGTTCCTTTTCAAAACCTCTAAAAATAACTTTACACTCTATGGGTGGTCCACCTGAAACATACACTCTGGTAAAACGGATGGCGCAACAATATCATCCAAACCTGTGGATGATATGCTTCTTGGAATAAGTAACTTGGTAGGTGAGAGCAACCAAAGTTTTTTACGTACATTTTTTATTGGAAATCTTTCTGTCAGCCAGAATGTGTCTTTTACTTTATTATCTGCTGGCTATAAGAACTAACTGGCTGAGCATTCATTTTGTTTATGAAGATCGCTTCTTTCCGTTTTCCGAGAGCATAACACTAAAGTGCGACTTTGGTTGGAATACAATGCACAATGTAAAATCAATCAAGGATGTCACACTCTGTGCTTCGAGCATAGTCATGGTTTCAAAAAGAGGGGTATGTAGGCAAAGTTTTC
The DNA here is from genome assembly GCA_039090855.1 of Macrothele yani. NCBI lineage: Eukaryota > Metazoa > Arthropoda > Arachnida > Araneae > Macrothelidae > Macrothele > Macrothele yani. The sequence goes on along the minus strand of CM077017.1, from coordinate 76,249,712 downwards.
TTAAATTGTGAAAAATCCTTTGGTAACCACCAGAATTGAATTTCTTTTACAAAAATATAAAAAACAGAACAGTTACGATCTGGTCCTCTAATTATTATGTATCAACTATTGACTACCGAATCCATGCGTTGCAAGTGAATGATACGAGAGAAAACAGAAATGAAGCTGTCTTTAGATGGAAATTAAATAAGCAAAAACAATAATTTCAAGACCTGTGCCGAGAGAATGGAGTTCAAATCCCATGTAGTTATCATTAAAAATTAGCTTTAGAAAGGAATTATGTAGCAATAATTTGACTTACACGGTAAAGACATTAGGGGTTTCTGGGAGTTCGCGCTGGTATCGTCAAATTATATCGTCCAAATGAAATATATACAAGCAGCAGGAATTAATTGCACTTTATTTTAACATGAGAATATGTTCACAGCTAAATATATTCCTAATACACGGGTGCTTATCGCTATAGAAATAGTTACCCCTAAAGTTTAGGCAGGTTTCCCATCGGTCGATCAGTTTATGGTTCCTCTGTCACATGTTTTATAAACCACAGCAACACACTTTCGAAAGTCATAGTTCTTGGTGGAACATTGTGGCAATAGAGCATCTGCCTATTTCTCTGCTTCATCTGCGAACAATCAAACTCTTATTGTACTGCCAACTTTCACGAGTTCTTCCATTGCTTCGATTGTGTCACTTCGCAATTGTCCAATCTGCCTTACTTTATATTAAACCACGCAGGAAGTACTGTTTTAAACTACACTGGTTTCCATAAATTAAACAACACACCGAAAATTCGTGTTAATTGGGCGACATGTAACTCAAATTGAACGAAAATTGCATATGTTACAGGTGAAGGCATACAGCATCGATGTAAGGAAGGTAAATGAGTGGCGCTGGCAGAGCATTATGCAAATGCCAAAGATCTTAAAACCAGCTGTTCCGCAGGGAGTCGCCAATTCATGTGCGGCGGTTAATATTAAGATTTCAAGATTATGACTTTGTTAACATGGCTTCGAGACGTCATTCACCAGAGGAGTTAAGATACAGAGCGATAGGCCGACTCGAAACAGGGCAGCGGCAGGGGGCCGTCGCACGTTGGCTGAATGTCGATTGTTCTGAGGTCAGCACCATGCGGCAGTAGCTCCAAGTCACGGGTGCAGTTTCCCGAAGGTATGCCAAAAGCGACGACCTCCGAGGATGACCGGTTTTGCGGCTTTCGACACGGCGGAACAGTACGGCTACACCTATTCATCTCATATCTGTGATTGGAGAAGCCACCGGACGGACGATATTAGCTTCAACCGTACGCAGAATGTTGCATGCAGGAGGACTGTATGCTCGGCGCCTAGTATTATGCCTGGTCATGACCCCTGCAACCAGAGGGAGCGTTTCAATTAGGCACGAATGAATGCGAACTGGACTCAAAATCATTGGAGGTGCGTTCTGTTCACTGATAAGTCGCGATGATCTTTACATATTGTTTCTCGCTGAGTTTACATCTGGAGAAAGGCCGGTACTCGTTATCGTCTCTGTAGTATCCAAGAAAGGGACACCTGTGGTGGTGGTGGTGTCGTGATGTGTCAGCCATATCGTTAAGCGGTCGTACCGACCTCTATGTGTTGCCACATGGATACCTTAATGCTCAGAATTATACAGACGACAACCTGGATCCTATTGTTCGTCCGTATGCGGCCGCAATTATCGATACATTTGTACTGCAGGCGGATAACATCCGCCGGCAGTACACAGCTCGCCTCGTGCACCAATACCTGGAACAGGAGATTAAAGTCCGCATGAAGTGGCCGGCACGCTCTCCCCATCTGAATACCATTAAGCATGTTTGGGATGCTCTCGAGAGGCGTGGTGCTGAGCTCCAGCCTTCAATCCGAACCCTGCTGGGGCTTCGCACTGCTTCGCTCGAGCAATGGACGCAGCTACCTTCAGAACTGCTCAACATCATAATTAACAGCACGAAACATCGCTGTCGAAAATTTTTTCTGTTCGGGGTAACCACACTCCGTATTGAAGTACCTATTCCTATTTAATCTTGATACCTATATTTCTGTATTTTCATATTTTCACCACTCATACAAAATGTAAATGCTTTGTATCAAATGTAAAACAGAAATGAAGTTGTCATTTCTGTTATTCCGTTTATTTTATGTTGCATTTGGCCTAATAAAACTTGCCACCAAATGTGATATTAATCGGTTGAATAATTTTTCAGTTATCACGATTTTTCCATTTGTTTCTTACTCTATGGAAACCAGTGTAAATTTACATGCTAAATTAAGATACCGACAGTGCCCTAGAATTTTAATAAACACATTTTTTTTTATTTCAACTGTTTAGTTCCACAGAACATTAGCTCTGAATCAGATAGCAACATTTATCTTGAGATGCCTTTACACAATAGAAGAGGAACAAAGAAGTTTCATTGACCCTTTGATCTTTACTGAAGATATTCACTTATCGGAAGACAGATAAGAATTATTGAAATACAGCAAGAAATATTCACTTACTTTATAGCAAGAAGCCAAGGAGACTTTCGTTGCGTGCTCTTTTATCTTTCTTCAAACAATCGCTCAAGGAACGAGCATCCAAGGATAGCAATAAGCCAAGGAGACTTTCGTTGCATGCTCTTTGATCTTTCAGTAAACAACCGCCAAGGAACATGCATCCAACAACAGCAAGAAGCCAAGGAGACTTTCTTTGGATGCTCTTTTATTCTTCTTCAAACATTCGCCAAGGAGCATGCATCCATGAATACCAAGAAGTCAAGGAGACTTTCGCTGCATGCTCTTTTATCTTTCTTCAAACAATCGCTAAGGAACAAGCATCCTTGAATAGCAAGTAGCCAATGAGACTTTCTTTGCATGCTCTTTTGTCTTTCTTCAAACAATCGCCAAGGAAAATGAACAGCCAGAAATCGCAGGGTGTCAGGTTTAGTGACCGAGGAGGCCAGGCCTTCGGAACGTGTCGGCTCAACACATGATTTGCGCCAAACGTCTATTTCAGCAGTTGCTTAACGGAACGTGCGTTGTGGGATGGTGTTCCATCTTGCATAAAATGCACAGATTCGCTGCATCCCGCTCTTGCAAGCTATGGATAATGTACGTTCGTAACATGTTCGTATAACGTGCACCTGTCACTGAAACGGTTTCGAAGGAGGTGCCGCGGACCTCTTTAAAAAAAAGAGGACTGATAGTGAAGAAAGCCGTGAATCCACACCACACTGTCACTTTCGGCTGATGAAGTGGCGCTTCAACGACGGCTCGGGGATATTCCGTGGCCCAGACGCGGTAGTTGTGAGTGTTTACTGTTCCGTTTAGCGAAAAGTGTGCCTCATCAGTCCATTAGACTTCCATCAGCCAGTTCTCGTCCACATCCATTTGTCGAAAAAACCCATGCGGCGAACTCGTGACGCTGCACGTAATCGCCAGTTTGCTGTTCGTGATGCCGTTGTAGTTTGTACGGGTATCTGTGCGGAATCCATCGTATTGTTCGCGATACAGTCCCGTGTGGAATACTTGTTTGTCGAGAAACATGGCGAGCACTGGTCTCTGCTGCAGCAGCACGTGATAGTGGTCTACCGCTTCGAAGGCGTGCTGCCAAAGATCCCGTTTCCTCAAATGTTTTCACCATTCGCCGCAGAGCAGCACTTTCCATCGTCATTTCCCACTGCTATCACCTTTCGTTGACCGGTAGGCTTTCAACGCAGCACTCAAACATTCAGCGTTTCAATAAAACAATTTCGCCAAAAGCGCTTTTCCGGTAATGACAGCATACTGACACGGACCGCTGTTAGCTGTGGTTGCTTACCAGGTTCTGCTTTTATACCAACTGTCCCAGACCTGTTCGCCTATGGCACCATCTGGCGACGAAAAATGTAAGCATAATGAATAAAACTTTATGTGTTTCTTAAAAAAAAACGATTTGATTCTGATCATTTCTACGCAAACCGTGTTGCCCTGCTCTCAAATTTCTGAGGTGTTATTACGTTTTCAAAAAGGGCAAGACTTTTGGATCACCCGGTATAAAGACCAGAGAATTTAATTTCACTGAATTTTCATATTTCTAAAGCCATGAACTATGAAATGTAAGTGTTAAAAACGGATCAGCGATTTAATGGAAGAATTTGTTCCTCTAATTGTTGTAGTAGCATATGGTACGAGTATATTTCTACAATAATTTAGGTCATCTGATCACCTGATATTTCAAGGACGCACTTCAGTCGCTTTTTACCTATTATTCCTAGCTGTCAGTACGTTATTAAAATAAAACTACGTAATTTTCACTAAATTACATGCAAAATAATTAATATATAATTATTTCTTACAGAAAGGTTGTGGAGTTTCGAGAGCTGCATATGTTGAATACGCCTTCAATGAGGCTAACATGAAAAAGCACTTAAAATAGAATAATACCAATTGGTAATGGCTTTTCTTCACTTATTCGGAATATTTAGCAATATACAACATACACTGGTGTGCAAAAATTAATATCGAAGAGGAGAAATAAGCATAACGGCGGAACCAGGAGGCAGAACGGGCCGAAAGGCCACTCAGGAAATAGATTAGGGTCCTGTACGGCAGAGCATGCGCATATATGCAGCATGACGTAGGAAGGGGGAGTTTCGGAAGGGCATAAAGCACACAGGCGGTGTACGCTCAGCAATTCAGGGAAAGCTATTGCACGGTGTACATCGGTTTGAACGACGTCCAGTTGCTGCCACTGTGTGATATGGCCAACAGGCAATCCAGTAGACGACATCTGGATGACTTTACCCGAGGTCGCGTCATTGGGAAGTTGGAAGAAGGTCGAAGTGTTACTAGTGTGGCCGAGGAGTTCAGGATCGCTCACAGCATCGTTTCACGAGATTGGAGAGCATTTCAAACGACAGCAACAGCTCTTTGAGAGTTTAGCAGAGGTCGTCCACGAACAACCACGGCGGCGGACGACCGGTATATTACCCTACAGGCGAGAAGAGACAGACGGCAGACAGCGGGAGAAATCACAAGGCACATGCAACAGACAACTGGACGTCCGTTATCGCGTTGTACCGTGGCCAGTAGGCTGCACAACGGTGGTCTATTTGCACGACAACCAGTACGGTGTGTGCCATTAACGCCATCGGAGACGACGGTTTCTGTGGTGCCAGGAACACAAGAACTGGACACATCTGCAATGGGGTCGAGTTCTCTTTACCAATGAGAGTCGATTTAGTCTGACGAGCGATTCTGGACGTATACACATTTGGAGAGAGCAGGAAACACGCAATCACACCTCCAACATCATCGAAAGGGAACGGTTTGGAGAAGGCGGAGTTCTCATTTGTGGCGGTATCATGCTTGGTAGCCGTACTGACCTCCACATCTTCCAAGGAGGTTCAGTCACTGGCGTCCGCTTATGTACCTAGGTTCTCCTGCCTCACGTGCGTCTGTTTAGAGGTGCTGTGTGTCCTGAGTTCCACGTAACGGACGACAACGCTACACCTCATCGTACAGTGGCTGTCGCAGAGCTGTTGTGGGTCCTGGGATCCTCATCGTACAGTGGCTGTCGCAGAGCTGTTGTGGGTCCTGAGAACCTCTTCGTGGACGACAATGCTACACCTCATCGTACAGTGGCTGTAGCAGAGCTGTTGGAGAGTGAAGATATTCAACACATGGATTGGCCCGCAAGGACCTAAATCAAATCGAACACGTGTGGGACCTTCTCGGGAGATGCTTGGCAGCACGTCACCAGCCGCCATAAACGATTCCGCAGCTGCGATTGGCGCTACAAGAGGAATGGGCCGCGATGCCTTAACAGCTCCTTGACAACCTCGTCCTCAGCATGGATAGACGTTGTAAATCCTGCAACGCAGTCAGGGGTGATCATATCCCCTATTAAAGACTGGATTTTTTTGGCAGCCGCTAAATTAAAAATATTTATTTTAATTTAGCGTCTGCCAAGGAAAAATATTTTTTATAGATTAAAAATATTTATATAATTTGGTATTTCAAAGTAAATACCATCAAACAGACACCATATATTTTCAAGAATTACCATTGGGCATATTCTTTAAATTTGTAATTAAAAATGTGCAATAGAAAACGGTATGCACTCTATTTATGCTCTAAAATATCATCTCGCAGAGTGGCGTTTTTAAAGCATACGGATAACATCTTGGGAAACACGAGTTCTCAAATTTAAGAAATATCATCTTTTCTGTAACTTCCAATTAAAAGGACTCAATAAAAAAGATAATCTGCTCACTATGAAATTTGGGTCACAGGTAACCAAATATTTTGTCATTCCACATTTAATCTAATTCATGAATAGCCAAGTAACAAATATAGACTTCACCAAGTGTAGATTTCCATTCATGAATGTCGCAGGGAGCAGAAACGGTAGATTGAAATTTCTGTTATTGTGTCGAATTTTCCTCTCCCCCTAAGAATAAGCGTTGTAGTTGAAAGAGATCGGTGCTGCTTTTGCTTAATATGTGTAGTGTAGATTAACAAAGATCAGCCCCACGTGATCGTCAGAAGTTGAAAATAAATCAAAGGATTCATTAATTAAATACGGGATTTTCTGGACAATCTCATGAAAACAGTGGCTCTCCCTTGACAATCATGCATTGTTGTCAGGGGTGGACATATAACAAATACAATGTTCCATGAAATATGCATAATTTTCTTCGATGAATTTTAGTTATTTTGAGCCAATATCAGAAAAAAGTATGTTTTGCTATTTTATAGACTTTCTCCACGAATAAGCACAAATTCATGCTTATTTAGGTGAGGAAAATGTTCTTTTCATCTTTGTTTTCTCGGCAACATAACACGGACGGTGAGTCAAAAAGTTTGCAAAGAACGAAAGATAACTAGCATTCAAAGTATAGGCCATCGTGTTGCACAGTTTTTAATCATCTGTCTGCCAGGTCTTTGATTCCGCGGAGGTACCAGTTCTTGTCCTTCGAATCGAAGAACTCCTTCACCCCAGCTGGAAGTGGGCCATGGACAGGGACAAGTAACAATCCGACAGCGCAAAGTCCGGACTATATGCTCGGTGTGGCATCAGCTCAGTGTCTTCAAGTTCCTGGAGTTTTTCCCTGGTCGTTCGTTCAGTATAAGGCCGAGCGCTGTCCTGCTGTAGCAAAACGTGTTTCTGTTCACCAGTGCCGGGTACTTCTCCTCCAAAAAGGCATACATCCACTCCAGCTATTCAGAGTACAGGCTGGCTTTGACGGCCCGACCGTCTGGAACAAATTCCTAGTGGATTATCCCCTCGATTTTCTACCAGACATAATTCTACCATAGAGTTATAAGCAGTCGCCCTTTCGTAATTGATCGCCACTGGTTTCAGAAAAGGGATGGAGCAATCATGGGGAAAGTGCTTCTTCTAATCCGATTATGTCACTTTGGTGCACCCCACACAATAGATCGGAAGTCAGCGGATATGATAATCGGCTGACCGGCTTGGCTATAAAATTTTATTTTAGTCAAAATGCAATGAGCTTCACTCAGCACATACAACATTTTACGACATTGAGAGATGTGAATCCCTTTATTGGTGTAAATATGACATGGATGTCAAGTCAACTGATATCCGACAACTTGAAAATGATTTGCTTCTTTCAGCTGCTGCGACTAGCAATCCTGCGATAGTTATATTCAAGTTATATCGGAACCTTGAAACTTGGTCGTTCTGGGTGGCGCATTGGGTAGCATACTGAATTCGATTTCCACGCCAGGACGACGAAATTTTCAAGCTTCACGATATAATCTTACTTAACATCCGTGTCATATTTACACCAATAAATTTATTCACTTCTTCCAAATTTGTATTGTACAATGGTTTAATCCCGTATTTCATTCAGAGATTTCAAGATATTGTTGAAACAAAGTTTTGTCAGAAATGACTACAGAAATGGTGATTTTAATTCTGCAATTCAAGCAAAGTATTCAATTCAGTGTTTCTGCTGTACAATTCTTGCAACGCATATGTAGGAATTATTCGCAATAAAACGTACGGAATCTCGATATTAAAGATCATCAAATACGTAATGCAGTGAAAACCAATCTTCTAAGAACCCGTGCCAGAACCAACATTGTGCAAATTTTCTCGATGACGTTCATTTAACTCGACATATTCGAAATCATGTTTAATATTTGTTCGTCTTTTTTCACTGATATCTCCGTGATACTACAGAAATAGTTCACTGCACGCAATTTTTTGCACTTAAATTCAAACTGATATTTCATTAAACGGTTGCATATGTGAAGTTTAGACACGTACATTTATCTTCATACTAATTTTTCTTTAGATTTAATTTTGTAAAAATTGAAAGTATGGCTTACATTTCCATGTTTTCTACAAAAGCAAGATGTAGGGAAGGAACGTTTCTATTAAAAATCTCTCACGAATACATACAACAGCCAAACGTAAGGCAAATCAATGAATAAACGTTACAAAGATAGGTTGTGAAACATCAGAATTAAGTTTTTTTATAGTATTTACAAATATTAAACTGCATGCGTTACAAACATGCTGTTCCCTTTTATTACGCGATAACTTACGGCGTTTAGAAATCCGAAGCAAAAGATAGCTGAAAGCCAGGAGCATAATACAACCATGGGATCTTCGGCCCGATCATCTTGTGGGCTCCTTTTCACACTGATTGTAAATTTCCAAAGTTTTGCTATAAGAATACATGTTGTTTTAAAAAATGAAAATCTGTTAATAAATGTAAACTCAAAAAAAGAAATAAGAACGAAGTTTAAATTTAACACGGCACCTGCCAACTGAAATTAAAGTTAACATTTTCGCGCATGATAATAGTGTCATATCGAAATCAAATCAACTGATAATTTTTGCTAAGGTAAATTGTCAGTGCTTAGTGATAGCGCATCAAAGTAACGAGAAAAATCTATAAATATCAATATGAACATATTATGATACAATGGTATGTTCCAGGAGCGTGTATATAATTTTTTCTTGAGGTGGGGGTGCAACGAAAACTATAATTAAAAAAAATTAAAGCATTTTTTCTAATGGAGGTGGACGCATTTTTATTAATATAAACCATTTTTTAATGAAAGTCACATTTTAACCCCAAACTTTAAAAACGTCCGGGGGGGATCCCCCAAAAGTGTTTCATATTGGCCCCTCTCTAAATACGCCCTTGGTATGCTTAAATTATCAACAAGTTATTGTTTTCTTAATATACAGATTTTTATTTAAAAAACTGTAATTTTGAGTCCTGACAGTTTTGGTTATGAACTACTTTATTTTTAACCTCCAAACTTCGAAATAAAAAAATATGGACATAAATAAACAAACTTTGCCACGAATTTGAGGCTCTGTTTGGGTCGTTGGCCTGGTAGCCCACCCGTTCAGACACCACTGCTGAAGACAGAAAATATGCGGAACATCAATGTTTCTACCGATATTATACAAACATCGATGTTTCTCAGCAATTTACAAATTCCTATTATAAACTACTGAGGAATCGCTAATATTATAAAGTAAAACAGGAGGCCCTTCCAATGCTTGTGAAAGCGAAGTCATCCTGTACTGCTGCATGTGTGTCACGGCCAAGTGTTATTCCACGCTCACCACAGTTAGTCAAGCTCGCTGTTGCACTGCAGATGTGGCACGGGTAGGCTAACCTGCTTTGCGGGATACTTCCCCTCAGAACGGGGGCAGCTGTCCTAGATGCTATAGCATCAACGTCGCCACTGACTGGATTTCCGCGTATTGCAAGACAGGTAAATTTTACGTTTTTAAAAAATGACTCTATCAATGAATGTTTTCTATTTTACATCATTTTTGATTTCAAAAAGGCTGTACGTCACAGTTTGTTAAAAATTTTCGTCCCTGAATTTTGCAACATAATCTTTACGTTAAACAGATCGATATCCCCACATAGCAAAATAGATAAAATTGTCTCTTTTTTGTGTACTCCTGTGTTCTTGTGTTTAACGATCATAATCAATACTTCTGATTGCTCTAAGCAGACGCACATCTTTTATTTAGGCCAAAGTTTCTAAGAACGTGGGATAGTCATTACTGTGAGACAACACCACTCTATGTTTAAAGATGCACTTATCCTCAGACAACGGGTGAGAATCAAATACATGACAGCAATCGGCAATCTCCATGCCAAAATCTTCTTCAAAATGCCGAAAATTTTAATTACACTGTTAGTTCTATTCATGGTTTAACGATCATCCTACAACACGAAGCTGCATTTGAAAATATTTGAAATATTTCCTTTCACTTGCTTCTTAACAAAATGAATATTGTGCCGCTTTAATTTGCCTGATTATGGATAAAACTATAAGTAAATCATCGAAAAGGAAGGCTGTACAACATGTAGCAACACATTTACTGAAATATAATATTGTTACGTGGGCCCTTTATTTTTTGGCCCATGGGAAACGAATCCCTCTTAAAAAAATGGTCGGAGGGATAGCTCCGAGCCTTGAATCTCTGAGAGAGATCAAGTGACTAGCACTGACAAGCTCAGGTCTCATGACAACACTGGCACATTTAATTATTTACAACTGTTTGAAAATTGTCTACAAGTTATTTACCCGGCTCATCTAGTTCTGGGAGCGAAGAGGGCGAGAACGCACCCCAATAAATGCAGTAGCAGTTCACATGTTCAATTCTGCGCTCCTTAAATGGCAGTCCGCTCTGCTTAGGCACAGTTCTGCTAGCTGCATGCGAAAGTAAGAAGATTTACAGTACTTACAGATAGGTATCCTTCGTGAGTTTCATTAATCCATGATGGGACTGGCCAGCAATAACCAGCTTTGAGATGGCGCACGCACACACACACTGCGTTCGTAGTGTACGGACCAACTTGCTGACGAGGCGGTAAGCTGCAGATTCCCGCGACTAGACACCGGTCAAGCCGTCGGACAGAGGAGAGAGAGCCGCTGAAATATCTAGAGAGAGCTTAATTTTATCTTTCCCTCTTTGGACAGAAAGATCTTGGGGCATCCGTGTAGTGTGTCTCTATATCGAAGAAATCAATTTCTTGCATTCCGTTTCTTTCCCAGAACAGACCTCTTTCGCCAGATCCCAGCTGCATACTGCTGTTTGCTTCTCTTTCCCAGTGACCTCTTGGCCGCCCCGGTGGCGCAGTGGTCTAAGCAATGGCCTCTGATCATTCGTCCGAACGGGGTCCGGGTTCGAATCCCGGTGAGGCATGGATGTTGTGTTTGTCTTACGGTACTGGCTCTCTCCCTTCCCTGGAACCAGTGACCCCAAATTAGGGATGGACGACTGCTTATAGCCCATTGAGTTGCTCACGGAGGTCGTTAAACCTCCAACCCCCCCCCCTGTGACCTCTTGACCCCGAGGCACTTTCGAGGGTCGCAGGGATCTCTATCTGTCGCACGCATTCCTCCTTCTCGCCTGCTGTAAACAAGACAGTTCAATGTCCTTTTAACGAGGAGTAGCGCGACTTACAGAGGAATTTTTGTTTGGGGGGAATTTCAGCTCTAAGCGATTCCAAGAAACGCTAAACGGTTCTTGTACAACTCAGAGCGAATACCCTAACCAATTCGACTTCGTAACAATATATACCAAAAACCACGTCTGATAAGGTGAGGTTTCACCTCACAACTTCATAAGGACAACACAGTTTGACGTGGACTCTCCCAGGAATTAAAAGCTTTTAGACCACAAAAATCACTGGAACTTATTGTTGAAAAATACATTAAATAGATTTTATTTAACGAATACATTAAGAAACACGAATGGGTAGAAATACAGAGTATGACAGAAAAAAAGCCGTTTTTGAATGCAACAAAACTGACACGTCTTTAATAACAAAAAAAAATGACAAAACACATCCAATGCGCCCTGACACATTGCCATTTGTAAATTTTCACAGTCACGTTCATGTTTTGAATATTATGTCCGGCAAGTAACGACCATTTTGACGCCTACACTCGGACATTCTGCGACGGAAATCGCCCATGGCACGTTGCAACATCTCAATAGGAATGTCTGTGACTTCTGTACGGATATAGTATTTCATCTCAGCAATGGTGTGTGGACACCTTGTATACATCTAATTTTTACGGTACCCCCACAGGAACTAAACACACACTGACAAATCCTGGGGAGCCGCGAAATGTCCTCATTCCAGGATATGATACGGTTTCCGAAATGTAATTCATCGACTTCCATGGAAATTCGCGCAGAGTAAGACGTAGCGCTGTTTTGCTGAAACCACTATGGATCATCTGAAGGATGGCGTGCAAGTTGCGGTGCGACGAATGTTTCTATCATGTCAGCATACCTGTTATATGTATATTATAATTATTGCTTGTCCTTGCTTATCCTCGAAAAAGCAAGAGCCGATTATTCCCATTGAAGAGACTGCACAACACTCTGTAAATCGCTGAGCGTGTAACGGTCGTTGATTAAGTTGACGGGGATTATCCTTTGACCAGTAGCGAAAGTTTTGTTTATTCGCAAAACCACTCAGGTGAACTTGGGTCTCACAACTCATCCACAATAAATGCAACAATGCTTCATTGCCTTGCAATTTATCCAAAAGCTCAACACACATAGCCATTCGGTATTCGTGATCATTTTCATTTAACTGCTGCACAACGTGTATCTTGTAGGTTTATAACTTTAACTCGTTCCGTAAGATTCTACGGACACTACGACTTTAGATCACCATGGCTGAAGGGATTCTTCTCACAGAACGTTTTAGACTTTTTGTTATAAAAATTTGCACTTCGTGTATTCTTTCTTGTGTTCGAATACTCCTAGGGCCTACATGTAGATTTTTGCTTCAGTGAACTTCCCGTAGCTTCAAAAGACTTTATCCATAACTTGATGACATGTGCTGTTGTAATAAGATCATGCCTCCCGAGATTAAATTAACGCCGATATTCTCTTCTAGCAGCGGCAGCACAGTTGTTGTTTTCGTAAAATGTCTTAACAGCTACAAAACATTGAGCTCCAGTCCATCGATTCCTGTCTCTACAAATGGCGTCATTTGAAGAAACGAATGACGATCTATAAGTGATGCCAACATTATTAGGGAAACGTTCGCTTCACTAAATTGTTCTCTGAGATTCAGAGGTTTGCTCGACAAATATAATGGATGCATAGGAAAGTCCCTTTTGCCTGAAACATTTTGCGAAGGGAGAGAGGTACAGTTATGCAAGTGACATAACGGTATAGTAAAGAGACTACGCCCGATCGAATGCAACAGATAGCAGTAGTCCTAGTGACGAAATGCAGAAGTTAGCCATTGCAAATCGAAAACGAAAAGAGATAGAGCAAAAGTTCCAATTACAACGTTGTAGAACACCAATTAATTAGTACAAAACGGCACTTGTTTTACAAGGATAAGAAAAAGTGTCGCCTGAATACCCAAAAATGTCCGTAATCAATGCGCGACGATTACAATCTGCATATTCACATTTCGCAAATGTAGCCGTATGCAAATGCAGATTGTGACGTTGTAACGTAACTACGGTATAAAAGTCAGTAGCAGGATGTACCCTGATCAGAAGTTTAGGTATGCATACGCTGTGTGAGAATGGCGAGCTTCACTCACTCCCAATATTGCGAGATGGTGCTTATTTACGGCGAATGCTAACGAAACGCGGAACCAGCTGTACGGGAATATGCTGTTCGTTTTCCAGCTGGGCCACATCCCAGTGCGGTTACCATCGCAAGTGTAGTGAGACAGCTCAGGGAGACAGGAAGCACTAAAAGCCCTTCTCGTCTTCTCGTTCTGGCAGACCAGTGGGTATGAGTATAATGGCAGAGGATATTTTGGCATGTGCACTAGTTCTTCCACAAAGCAGTACAAGAGATATCACCAGGGCGAGTGGCTTAACACGGGGTCGAGTATGGCAAATACTGAATGCTCAAGGTACAGATCCCTATCGTGTCACTCCGCAATAATAACGGTTACCACGGGACAATGCGCGTCGATTTGATTGGTGCAACTGGGCGTTGATTAATGTTGAATGGGACTCAGACTATTTATCCAACATTCTTTGGTCAGACTAGGCAGTGTTCCTCCGGTACTTTCACGAATAAAAATGTGTATCGTGGGCAATGGCGAACTCTTCGAACGTACTCGACATTAACTTTTTATCACTGTGCGCCAGTTTACCTTTTTTGTTTTTGTTTTGTCTGACGTTATTAGACTGTAGTGACATAAGAACGCATTTATGCAATAAATTGTATGTATTTGCTCATATTTATGCCTGTTCCCTTCAAACGTTCACACAAAATGTCGCGCATCGGTTTCGAACATTTTAGGGTATTCATGTGACAATTATCTTATCGGTGTGAAACAAATGTCGTTTTGTACTAATTAATTGATGCTTTACAGCTTTGTAATTGGAAATGTTGCTCTATCTCTTTTCGTTTTCGATTTGCAATGTCTAACTTCCGTATTTTGCCAATAGGGGCGCTGCTATCAGTTGCATTCGATCGGGCGTAGTCGCTTTACTATACCGTTATCTCACATGCATAAACTGTACCTCTCTCCGTTCGCAAGGTATTTCAAGCTAAAAGGACTTTCCTATGCACCCTGTATACAAACTGCCAGGTAGTGGTAGTTGATACTACAGATAACGGCAGTTTGCATATCTTTGTGGAGCTAAACTCTGAATCTCAGAGAACAGCTTAGGTATGCGAAAGTTTCCATAATGGTGTTGGCAAAACTTATGGATCGTCACTCGTTTCACAAAATGACGTCATTTGCAGAGACATGAATCGGTGGAGTGTAGCTCAATGTGCTGTAGCTGCTAAGGTATTTTACAAAAAAGGGTGAAGTAGTATTACGTTCCTCAGTTTGGGCCATTGGTTACAGGGAAGGATGACGGCTAGCGCCGTAAGACAAATCGAACATAAAATGTATGGCTCACCGGGAGCCGAACACGTTCCCGGTGAGTCATAAATGTCGGAAGCCAGCGCTTTAAGCACTGATCATATTTCACGCACTTGTGTTTATTGTCAACAGTATACTTGTTTCAAACTTCCCTCAATCGCACTTCACACACTTATGGCGCTTCTAAGCAGAATATTTGTCGAAAATGTTTCATGTTATAAATGAATGTACCGAAAAGTATCAATGAATGAACCCTGGTTACCATTGAACTACAGCTCCCGATTTTGAACTAGAGCTGCCGATTTAAGTTCCGAGTTTGAAAGCATCTGTTCGTAAAACAAGTGCCCACATTTTTCTGCACATTGGACAGTGCGTTAAAAAGAAGTACACAACATGCAAAACATATAAAGGCATCACTCTTATTTTCCCTGCATTCTTCCAGCCTTGTTCCAATCATATCAGGATATTAGAAAAATGTATCAAAAAAAGGATAAAGTAAAAACGTGGTCTGTCCATATAAAGAATACACGTCGAAATCCAATTTTTAAAAACCCTTAGACACGGTTATTTACATTTATTAAGACCGTGTGTGCCCAAACTGACGACTCAAAACGTTTTCTGCCTAGCGTAGGGGAATCTCGAGCAGCAGTTTTATTTTATTTATTTACTTTCACTCACAACGAACGAAAGTAACTACATGCAAAGCGAAGCCAATTCCAACAGTTTATTTTTACTATTGATTAAATATTGTTGTGCATTTCTAATCCTAATGTAAAAATTTAGGATTGAGCTGAATGCGAGAAAGATTGAAACTCATGAGTACACTGATCCTTATTTCTGCGTTACGAAAACCTACTGGATTCAATAAAAATGGGAATATTATTTTCCGCCAGTTATCAGTACTTTATTGAAAACGTTTAGAAAAATACCGTTGTGTCCGTAGAAAGCAGTAATTCTAATGCTGCAGAACTTCTAATTTACTTGATCTAATGGTATTTAAATTTTTATTTCAGACAATTTATTCCAAGTGTTTGGTATTACATCGCAGGCTGCTTGCAATCAGTTAGAAATCCCAGGCTTTTAGGATAGCATTCTTAAAAATCTGCCACAGTTAGTGAGCCAACCGAAGTTTGAAGTATGTCTCTGGTTGATACATGCAGAAGGGTATCTGGAATTAACCAGACATACAACTGAAATTTCGAATTTATTTCATTTCCACGTAACGCTTCTCATTAAAATAAAAGGAGAAATTTCCAATGCGATGCATTTTGCCGAAGATATATTCCGGAAAATTTAAATAATGATATTATCAAATAAATCGTGTTTACCTTAGTGCATATTACAAGAAAAAAGATAGTATTCCGTATTGCGTTTGAGGAAAGATCGATATGCTTGTAAATTGCATTTATCTCCATACGTGCGTTTATTTATCTGTTTTTCATTACACCGAATAATGATTAAGTAAACTAACTTTTATACATATAACTTTTCTCATTATTAATAGATCTGAGAAGTGGATTAGAAAAAATATAATTTTATCTGTCTTTTAGCTCTAAAAGTGGCTCCACATATATCTGAAACGGTTCGGAAATTCTTAGAAAGATGCATATTTTTCCCTGCAAAATATTTCGAATCTAACTACTTTATTTTTTCTTTTATTTTGGAAGGATGGATTATTCCGAAGTTAACGTAGTATATTCTTAATTTTAAATTTCATTTTTCTTATCTGAAAAACTGAGTTGAATGCTAAAAACGTACATGAAATTTCCGCTTCTAAGACCGATATAGCTTTCAGTTTAATTTCTGTAAAATAATATATGTTTACATCTATTTCTGAATTTTTTTGTTCTTTCAATAACAGCCTTAAAAATATCTGATGAAACACCTTTTAATAGGTTGTAATTCAAGAAGTTTTTGAGGATGACTGGTGGGGGTTCTGCTTTCGGATTTAATCTTAGGAATTTTTTTTTAAAAGCTGTCCTTGTCTCTATTCGGATGTATAGGCTAAAGTTTGTCCCGACTCTTCAATTATAATTGTACGCGTTTCGACGTCAGTAATCACGTTCAGGCTTTCCGCGGGTCACGGTTCAGCACACCCTGTATAATAACACAGTAATGACCATTTTGTCCTGATCGTTTACCGTAAGGTGTTTAGAATAGAATAAGAGTCAAACGTTCCCCTGGTGCAATCAAAGTGAAGCTACAGAAACGTAATAATCAGACGTTACAGCGATCAACTCCTCTGCCGCCATGTTGGTGAGAAAATTGAGAATTAGTGCCTTCTGCTCAAAGTGCTTCAAGTTACTGACGTCATCCTTACTCCGTTTATTTAATCTACTTAGTTTACCGACTGTAGCGTTAAGGTTTTTCAGTGTTTATTAACGTGTCATCTTTTTTCCGATTGCTTTATTATTTCCACTTTACTTATAATCGTGGTTGTTTTTCTTTTTTGAGGCAGAACCTTTACTAGCATCACATCTATGCTGTTGAGCCATGGTTACGAGGGTGAAAGAAATAAAAGACACAAACCGTAACCCACACGCAACACTATTAAAAATAGCGCGATCAACTGAAAATACATTTAAAATTAATTAATTTAGTAATTTATCTAGAGTAACCAACATTTATTTAAAATGTCACCTGGAGTCAGAATGTTTTCTCATTTTGTACAGCGATCGTCAGGAGAGCAGTATTTTAACTGCTTGTAAAATGATCACTTTTGAAGTGAATATAATAAATAACTACACGAATGAAACAATTCCATACGTTGCAGGGGAATCTTGGATAGAGGCGGCTTTCCTCCGTGGCATAGACGCAAACATTTCCTTCACGGATACTGTCCTAAGGTAAACCAGATTTTGTCCAAATTGCGGGCCACTTCAATGACATTCCCGAATGGGCTTAAGTAGCTTCCAATCATGTCCCAATATGTTCGATCGGAGAGAGCTCGCTCTGGCCTTGAAAGGATGTCGATATTACGGAGGCAGGAGAGAAAGATGCGACCCGTGGGTTCTCGGGCATCATCCTGTTTGAAAAATTGCTCAGTAATGCTGCAAAAGAATTTCCATCACAACAGGTAGTAGAATATCGTGGACGTATCGTTCATCCGTGAGGGTCGTACGAAGGACTACGAAGTATGTCCGGCTATCGCACGAAATTGCTCTCCAGAGTGTCACTCCCAATGTTCGAACCGTATGGCGTTCCAGAGTAAAAGCAGGATCAGTAAGCTGGCCGGTTCGATTATAGACACGTATCCACAGATATGACTGTCCAATGATGACAAACGGAGGACGCCATTGGACACATTGTCGCTATGATCGGGCATGACAACACAGCAACTGGTGCCAACCATGCTCGCTGATCTTTGGTAGGCGTCGAAGTGGTTTCCTTGAATGTACCCCATAGTTGTAAGTCGTCTGGCAACGGACCGCATGGCCACTTCCGTGTATGCAGACGACGCAACATGGTCACGTATCATTGTGAGCGATGAATTCGCTTCTGATCGTGCAGCTCTCACAATTGTTCGATACTGTCGTTGCCCTGGGCCATACACTACCAGCTTAGGTTTGTGCCCTCCGTTATCCATTGGCGCCAGCATCGCCAGATTTCCCCGATGGTCGAACCCAAATTCCTGGCAATACGCCGACTTTACCAACAGATCTCTAGCCGAATCATGCTTCCTCTCTTAAACTCCTTCAAAACGAACCCGACGTTGAGCCATCTCACATTCCGTGCAGGTTAATGCAACAGCAATGCGCTGACACAATGGCCTCTGAGTGCGAGCTTTGCGCTTGATATACATTCCTCGATGCGCTGATCCCGTGCGCTGTGGCGGGCCACTCTTTAATCATCGGTCCTTGTTTTTTAATATTTTGTGTATTCGAGCCTCAGTTGGAGTGTCGTCAGGGTACAAAGACTTTTGTTTTTGGCAGAGGGTGTATATTAGGTTATTTCTTACTAAAATTTCTGTTTTCCGGTAACACATTTAGTAATTTCAAAGATATATTTTTTAATTGATTGCTAACGTGTGGAAAATATGAGAGAAAAGGAAGATTATTTCTGCAAAAGTGTAAAATCTGGAGCAAAAGCAGCAGAATTCTTTGAAACACTACATTCTTTTATTAAATGAATCAGCATTGCCTGGTAGAAGTGTGTAGGTGGATGTATAAACATGAAGGTCGTACCGTGGCTTTTTATGGCAGAATGTAAGATTTGATCAGTGCAAAATCTTCTTACGCTTTTCGAAAACACTGTTACGTTCTCACGGAAGAACTTGCATCAAAAACATCAGAACGTCCTTCACTGACAACTTTAATTAGTGATCAAAGTGGTAAACTCCATTAAAACTGGGCCACTGAATTCCAAGTGTGTGGAACAAATTTTCGCTGATATGTGGCCTAAATGTACTGCTTTACTTTATTATTGTAATCCTCCTGGCTTTCACGTGAAAATGTCTTGAAAATGGTAAGGAACTGAGGCGTGAACTTCATTCTTATCTTCTTGTAGAAAAACACACTAGTTCTGAGAAGTACGTAGACAGTGATCTTGTTTTAAAATTGTCATTTCTACTTGACATTTTTTGAAATATTCAATTCATTATTTGTGTGCCTGCAAAGTTCTTACTACTTAGACCCACATTCTGCAAATTTCACAGCAACTTTCAGGCTTAAGAAAGAAAAACCTATTGTGAAAGAAAAAGATGGATTATGAAGATGTAAAGTACTGCTACTCTTTATGCTCAGCAAACGTGCTTAGATGACAGTGACTTGGAGTTAAGTGAAGAATCGAGGTGGACTATTTAATAGAGCCCAGTGTTCGCATGAACGTTACAGAAGAGTTGGATCAGCGCAACTATATGAAAGGTCCATCCACTACAGAACTGCAATAAGCACTCACCACAGGATAACAAACAATAATAACTTATTCAGGTTTCATCAGATTTTATATCGCTGTTCAAGTTCCTTTTTTCATTTCTACCTGAGTTTTGGAGCTTGGTAAAGATACAGTATCCAGAATTAGGTAAAAAAAGGCCCACGAGTTTTGATTATTTTTGCGACATCCTATTTGTACGACGAAGGGTTTTCACCACTGGCAGCAAGAAAACAGAAGCGCAAATCACGATAAAACGTCAAGAAAATGTTGCAAAGTGCAGTTGCCAATCTTATGCTTAGATTTAAAGATCAGTACTTACAATAAAGATGAAAGAATATGTCACTAATTCATATTTTCCCACAATTTAATCAACTTACAAATTTATGAGATGTCATAAATTTGTAAGTTGATTAAATTGTGTTCAAGTTTGATATACAAATTAAACATAATGTTATTAATTTATATCAGAAACTTCAGTTTATTAACCTCACATTTCCTGTTTCTGAAATTTATGTACGAAATATTTTCATGTATTCTTAGATCAACGGATCAAAAATATCAAAAGTTATTAATTCTGGTATAGAGGCAAATTTTATCACGTTTTTTTAAAAAAAAGATCGTGCTTATGTCATCAATCTGTCCGTCCGTTCGTCCGTCTGTATATATGATATCTCTGAAACTACAGTCCGAAGTGAAAAGTTAGTTTTGCATTAGGAAGCTTGAAATGTGCGAATGATGATCCTTTAGGTCGTTTTTTACGACGCACCATTTCGCCGCTAGAGGGCGTAAAGGCAGATGGTACGGAATTCAAGACACATTTTATTCTATATATTTGCTTCTAAACATCCAATTAAAAAATGATTTTTCCTCACGATTCAATTCATGTAGAAGGCTATTTTAGATATAGTCCCTTTTTTAAGCTACGCTTAGATTCTCCGTATGGAGCGTAAAAGTAAATTGCATTTCCCCCGATATCTCTGCTTCTATAGCTCGAATTTAAAAAAAAAATCTGCAGAGGATACAATTCCTGACGGGAAATACTTTTAATATAAACTTTAATTTTTCTCTATAAAATGTTTGGCCACCAGGGGCCGTAAGAATTTATTCCTGCTTCTGATGTATTTGAAGCAAAATCTGAGTTTCTAAAATCTCGATTGAAAAAATAATTCCTGTGACCGATACTGCTCACGTCGACAAAATTTTTGGAATATTTTCTTCTTAAAATAATGCATGATTTCTCCGCAAGGGGAATAGAAATATATCATATTTTTGTCAATATCTCTGCTTCTAATGGCCTTACATGAAAAATTTATTCTTTGTTGGATAGAGCTTCCAGTACGACATGTTTTCATACAATTTCAAAATGTTTAAGTAATTTATTGATTTTCCACTTGGGGGAGAATAGGTAAATTGCGTTTTCCCATGTATCTCTGCTTCTAAAGCTCCGATTTGAAAAAATTATTCCTCCACCGGATATAGCTCGGAGTGGGAAATGTTTTGATTGTAATTTACAATTTTTGTTAAATGTTGTTTGGCCACCAGGGGCGTAGGAGTAATAGGTATTTGCAGCAAAATCTTAATAGGTATTTGCAGCAAAATCTTAAAAGGTATTTGCAGCAAAATCTGTGCATCTAAATGTTGGACTAAAAAAATGCAAAAACTGGACTACTATGCAAAAACTGTATGTGTATTTTTTTTAAAAAATAGTGCATTCTTTCGCCGCTAGGGCCACAAAGGCTTATTCTGTTTTTCTCAATATCACTGCTTTCACATGGACGATTTAAAAAAATATTTCAACACCGGATGCCATTTCTCTTGTAAAATAAATACTTTAGGCAAGTATGTAAGGAATTTTGTAGTCCACAGTTCTGTTGATAGCTGGTGTTTCGGCAATTTGCAGCTGTATCGCCGCTTCTAAAACGCTATTGATAAATTTCTTCTTTGCTGTTGGCCATTCGCTACAACAGAGATATGGAGCATTATCGTCTTTAAATAACGTAAAAATTTCCCAGTAGCTGTGTAAAGGTCTACACCCTTTTATTTTTTTCGATATCTGCTCCCGGGGGACGTATATGAAAAGTTATTTTCCCTTAGCATAGCTTTTTCCATAACGAATATTTTTCACCTATTTTCAACTTTTCCGTTATGCAAAATTTTTTTCGCTACCTGACGTAGTCTTATAGTGTATAATGTTACCTTCTATATCTATCTTTTTAACTGTTCAATTTGAAAATCTTTTTGTCTCTGGTACC
Source organism: Macrothele yani (assembly GCA_039090855.1). NCBI lineage: Eukaryota > Metazoa > Arthropoda > Arachnida > Araneae > Macrothelidae > Macrothele > Macrothele yani. The sequence continues at coordinate 76,227,716 of CM077017.1, read as the reverse complement.
TTCCTTGTAGTATGCGAAACTTTTTGTTCTCCATTTGTTTTTTGGTAATATGCTTTTCAGCCGCTAATGGAACAAAATAGATGTTTGTATTTTTGGATATCTTATCGGTTGTTGGAGCCAGTTGATTGGTTTCGAAACCGGTCCCATTGATTTAAATAGCTCGGATAAATTTAATTCCCGACAGAAGGGATTGAAAAAACTTGTTATTATATCTGAAAATCCGGTGCTATCTTTCTTATAAAATGGTGTCGTTGGACCGTGGACTAAAAAGATGGTACAAGACTTCATGATTTGATAGGTTCCTGTGAATAGGCTTTCTTTAACTTCAGTGCCTAACCAGATGCGACAGGTCCTAGTATTTTAAAATTTATGCCCACATATATTGCAGAATTAGATACGAATAAATAAATATTGGTGATATAAAACTGAAAGCCAAATGACATTTCTGTTCCGTAATTAAAGACAGGTTTTTATAACAGTAATACAGCATTTTTTTTCTGGAAAATGTCAAATTTATTTTGAGAATAACATTGCACCAGAAATTTCATTAAATAATTCTTCTATGTAAATATTAAGCTTAATTTAGATGTACTGGGGTGTGTTTCTAATCAACGATTGAAGACCGTCACTTTCCTTCCAGCAAAGAGGCGAACATAACATATTGGCAATGCAGAATTTGTTTCGTCTTTTCTTAGAACTTTATACCGTACAATTAAAAAAAATTACTACTCAGATCCTGGCTCCAGTTAAGTGAGAGGAAAAAAGGAAGAAAGGAAGGAATAGCATGTAAATATGCATAATACACCAATGAGCCATTGCATTATGTCCACTTGCATAATAAGCTGTACGACCCCCTTTCACCAACAAAACAGCAGCCAATGGCCGAGGCATCGATTCGATGAGGTGGCGATAGGTATCTTGGAGGATCTGGTGGCATAATGCCAACAGCAGGTCCTCCAGTTCTCGTATATTTCGGGGTGGAAGTAATTTAGCGCGAATCCGGTTTTCTAATTCGAACAACAAACGTTTGATTCGGTTTATGTCCTGTGACTTTGAAGGCCAGGGCATTAACATAAAGTCTCCAGCATGTTCCTAGAACCACTTCTTAACGATTCTGGAAGTGTGTCATGGCTCATCATTCTGTTGGTAATGTCCAACACCAGCAGGAACACACTTGCCACAAATGGGTCCAACTTGGTCCGCAGTGATGTTCACCTACCTGACAGCAGTCAGATATTGTTCTATTGCGATAATAGGACATAAAATGTCCCAAGAAAACATCGTCCACCAAATAAAGCCACCGCCGCCATCAGCCGGTTTCCGCCCAACAGTGCATCCAGGTGCCATAGGCACCGTTGCAAATCGGCGTATCCGCACTAAGCCGTCCAGGTGATGCACTAGGAATCTTGATTCGTCAGACCGGGCCATTTTCTTCCAATCATCCACGGTTTAATCACGATGACCTTGTGCCCGATGACGTGCAGTGAGCATGGAGACCCGAATGGGTCTTCGGATATACGCAGGCACATGCGCAGAAGTTTGCCACTAACTGTGTGCCTGGGACACGTTGCACTGATCACAACTGTATTAACTCCGAATGATTTGTCTCATTGTGACCCTGCAGTTGCTGTGAAGAGCGCGCGAGAATCTCAGCTCCTCTCCGGCATTAATGAGCTGCGGACGAGAGTTCGTCGTTTGGCCATATGTATATCACGTTTGATACGTTCTCATTATATAGGCACGTGAATAACCCACAAGCTGCGGCGTTTTTGAGATCGTAGTTCCGAGGAGCCGTGCCATCACAATTTTTCTTTTATCAACCTCCGATAAATTGGCAGCTTTTTCCTTTCTGACTCCGATCACTCTACTTACCGAAAGCATGTCCTCTGGTTGTATATATGCTGCTCGGTGAACTTCACCAGCACCACCGTCTGGTCTCCAGGCGCGCTCACTATTCTAGCCTGGGATGGTCCTGGCTCATCGTTGTATATCCCTCAGTTTTGATGAGTATAAAAACGAAATAGTGCGGGCTGGTTGTTATTTAAGTAATGTAATTTTTTAAAATGATTTTTGATTAAATTTGTTCATTTGTGAGCGACGTGGAATCCGTCGCTTACAAAAAGAACAAAGAACTTAGAACAAAAACCAAGGGAAGCAGTACAAAATGTCAGATCATTGCGGACGCTTTTCGACAAGCATATAAGAAATCTGATCAAGTCAACCAGTTTAATGTTGATATTGCTGCTGCTCTAAAGGAATCGTGAATCCCTTTGTCTAAAGTCAACCATCCTTCGCTAAAAGGATTTCTGGAAAAATTCACGCAAAGAAAAATTCCCGATGAGAGCACTCTGAAGAACTACGTGGATGTGAACTATGACGCCACTATACTTAAGATTAAGAAATCAATTGGTCGACCGCAGACAGCCTTGCTTGTAGATAAATTTTACTACAAATGTGTGGGGTCCATTCCATATATACCACTTGTATGCAACATCTTAAAGAACATATGTCATAAGTACAAACTCAAGTTTGGTGTAAGGTCTCGTACTTTATTTAACACTGTTAAAAAAACAGATGTTGTGTTGAATGTGTGAACCGTCACGGTGTATATTTGGTTCCACTTAAATCTACTAACCCTGCAGAGCTCGATATATGTTATGTGGGCTCTACCACTCGTAATTTGGGGCACCCCATTTACGAACATCAGTATAATCTCAGGACGCATTCTGGTGCTACATCTTTGTCGAGACTCTGCTTAAACGGTTTTTACCAACCATGTTAGAACGGTACCATTATTCTGGATTATCCCAGGAACCGTCGATCAAAACTTTTCTGTGAAAGTATTCATATATTCGCCAATGATTGAAGATGCTGTAACGATGAACCACCTGTGTTTATCCCTCTTCATTGGAAAACACTTTTGGGCCATATCACGCCCACCAACTATGCCTGTACCCACTGAACTTGATTTGGATTTTGCCGATTATTGCGCATGCGCATTAACTGCTATGTGTCTTGTAAAGTATATACTTCTGTGCTCACTGCTGCACTGTTTCTGAGGATGACGCCGTTGTGGCGTTGAAAGTTCTTAAACATATTTATTTTATTTGTACATAGTATTTTATCATTAAAGTGTATCGTGCAGGAGACGGCATTAGTTTTCGATTTAAGAGAATAACCTGGCTCGATAGAAAGACTAATGAGGAGGTCCTGGAGAGATTGGGAGAACACAGGAGTCTGATCAATATGTTAAAAAGAAGAAGAATGTTATGGATGGGACACACATTGCGCCATGGAGGCCCGATTCTGATAGTTTTAGAAGGGAAAATTCAATGCAAGAGAGGAAGAGGATGGCCAAGAAATAGTCTTGTAGCACAGTTACTCCAAGACACGAAGACTTGAACATACTATCACTTGAAGAGAATGGTGGAGAATAGAGAGACAGACAACATCTACTGAACAACCAGTAGATGTACCTAAGATTGAGTATCCAAGAAGAAGAAACTTCTATCACTGTTTAATCATCACACCTTCAAATCACACGTTCGACACGCATTTCATACGAATTTTCTAATTTGTTATCTAATTAATCCGTGACAATGTAATGCTCCCCAATGAGATAACGAACGGAGGGCGCCGATCCTGGCTCAAGACATTAGGACCTGTTTGAAAGTTTGAAACGGAAATCAGTTAATGAAAGGGAAAATTGCATGAAAACTTTCCGTCAATTTTTGTTCGCTGAGTATATGATGCATTGCGAATTCAATTTCGCGAACTACAGATGCGGACAACCCATTTTCTTTTGCGGAGGTGCATTTTAAATTTTGTATTTATTATTTATTTTTCAAAGAAATTAGCAAAAAAATATTTACAATTAATTTCAAATTTATCGAGAACTACTTTCTCTTCTGAAAATTTTAATACCTAAATTACTTTTCAAAATATTACAGTTTTACAATTACACATCGAAATCTTTAGCAATAATTAAGTGTACTTACACTATATGGTGCCCTTTTTTCTTTTCCAATTCTACTTTCTCGCATTTATCGCTGGTTTTATGCTCACAGGAAAGGTTTGCGAGCAATTACCCGTTTCACAACGGGAATTTGTTGTCACAAGTCGAAAACGAAATTACATTAGACTGAATCTGCAAGCCTAATTAAGGATGCAACAAGAGTAGTGCGAACTGACAAAACGGCGTGTCGAAAATTGCAGCCATTCAGGAAATGCGCTAGGCGTAGGAATGGAATTAAAAAGAGGATGGCTTATGTGGAACGAAGGAATGGGGTACCGCATTTACCGGGTCCGACGACCTAACCTGTCAGTCCGGTTCAAGGCGAGTATTAAGTGATTGAGGAACCCGATTTACTTGGGAAGATCTCACGACTGTACGGTTTCGAAATAGTTGCTCTGGCCACAAGGCAACTCCGCGGCCCTGCTATACGGTATTTTTTGACAGATGACATTTATATAAAGCGAATAATCTTATTGCTCAAAAGTTTGAAAATACTTTATCTATTCATTAGAACAATCTATCAAAATGACTAATGAAAGAATTTTAAAATGTTGTGGTCAACTTTATTTGCTTCCACAAACATTTCTCTGAAGGACAGTCTTTGATAGCAGAACTTTTGGGCAAGCTTCTTATTTAAATTATGGAAAGTATTTCTGAAATAATGAATACAAGTAATTTGCATTATGGACAGCGTATTTCGATATTAAGGAAGCAGTGGAAACGTTAAACATGACAACACCAGCTTTCCATAAGTTTGAATTATTTTTGTCATTAACAAAATGGATCAGTTTCGTACAAAGTTTAAAGGAGAAAAACGATATCAACATATAATTATGATTTAAAGTGAATTTATTACCTAATACTATGGCTATGAAATTTGAAAGTCTCTGAAAATTCGAATTATACAAAGGAAATACAATCTCATTCAAAATGTTACAAACAGTGTTGAATGACTATTTCCGAAACTAATAACACAATCGAGAAAACGTTGCTATCTGGCAAAAACTTTTGTAACCTGGACTTCGAAAATTCCTCATGAGGGTGGGAAAACAGGAGATATTGCGACGAAACCTAGTAGGAAGCTTATTAAGTGAATAGGTAAACAATTTAATAAAAAGAAATTTCAAAATTACACCGCTAAGGAAACAATGGCGAAACAGGCACAGAAAAAAAAAAGCAGGCACTAGCTGGAATTTTTTTGTTAAGACGCTATCCTTTTCACAAGTATATTCCGTTGCTTTCCCGAAATCTGTGCGTAGGGGAGATTTTTCTGCCTGAAAGAAATCGCAGATTGTTGTTTATTATGAACATATTTTATTTGCAATATTTTGCTGGCGACAGCGATGGTGTTTAATTATGACTAAGGAGATCTTTCAATATGTCGGTTTGCAGCAACGTTTTGAATATACACTGAAGTGCCAGAAAAACTGGTACAACGGTCTAATACTTGGTAGATCTCCACGGGAGCGCCAGACTGCAGAAATACGACGGCGCATGGACTCCACTAGCTTCTGGAAATATGCTGTAGGCAATGCACACCATACATTCTGCAGAGGGTACCTCACCTCGGGTGCATTCCGAGGTCTAGGATTCCTCTGTTCGATAGCGCATTGCATGGCATCCCAAATGTGCATTACGTTCAGATCTGGGTACTTGGGTGGAAATGGCAAAACCCCAAATTTAGATGAATGCTCCTCTAACCATAACGTAGCGTCCCGGCACCTGTGTGGAGGTGCATTTTCCTATTGGAACAGGCCCAACCCATCAGCATTAATGCAGGACATGAACGTGTGTATCTGGTCAGAAGGGATGCGCACATATCGGTGGCCGCTCACAGGTGCTTGTAGACCTACCAGGGGGTCCCAGTGAAGTCCAGCTAAACACACCCCATACCATTACGGACCTCCCACCAGCCGGCACAGTTCCCTGTTGACAGGCGGGATCCATGGCTTCACGGGGTTTGCGCAACACACATAATCCTTTCATCTGTCCGATACAGTTGGAAACGCGACTCGTCAGACCAGGCTACTTGTTTCCAGTCATTAAGTGTCCAGTGGCTGTGTTGCCGTGCACAGGCGAGGCGCATAGCTCTGTGTCGTGCACCCATCAAGGTGACTCGAGTTGGGCGTCGGCTCCCAAAGCCCATATCGTGCAGGGTACTTTGCACAATCCGGACGCTGTTGATTGTTGAGGCTACAGCATTGAATTCCGATGATGCCTGCGAGAGTTTTGCACGCCTATCGCGTGAAACGATTCTTGACAGCCGACGATGGTCACGTTCACCCAATGTCTTTTTACGGCCACACTGGCATCGTAGGTTGGAGGTTTTGCCGGAATTCTTGTAGTCATGGTATACCCATGCAATGGTCGTTCGTGAAAAACCGAACTTCGTTTCTACCTCGAAAATACTATGGCCCATCTCACGAGCGCCAACTATTACAGGGTGTTGGAAATTGCTTGAATCGTTATTAATTGTCATTTTCATGCCGAAAATAGCTATGACAGCTGGCAAAGATGTATATAGCTTTATATACGCACTGGCGGACGCAACTTAGTACGTGCGTAAGGGACGTTGCTATGTATTTTACATAAGCTCGTCTGTACCAGTTTTTCTGGGACTTTCGTGTACATTATATAATTGATTACGTATTACAAATTATGGGAGGAAATAAACAGATATTAGGAATAATCGGTTAAATGAACGAAACTGAATGACCGTCTGACATGGCATCGCAAAAGAAAGGCAACGTTATTAATTTATTTTTATTGGACCTCTTGAAGCATTCTTCTAGTAAAGTTCAATTACAATAACACTAAAATAGAAATTTACGAACTGTTCCTGCTGAAAAAAGGAAAAATATGATTTCCAGTTTCACTTCAGCATAGTAAAAATACCTGGAAAGGAAGATGACACCTGTACTAGTTGCGGTGCTCGGCAAACACAACCACACAACAAATGTTTTCCCCATTACGTCTCGAACTGCCCCTTTGAGGATTGAGCTCCATCGCGCACTGCTGGAATTACACCATTGTTTATACAGATGAGTTTACTGATCCTTCAAACTTCAGGCAAAACCATCGCATGAACAAGATTCTATGCTTCGAGACATTCACGTATCCGAGAACGTCATCTGTTACGTTTTATGTAATTTTCTAGTAATGGGCATAATCGAATAGAGATAATCTATTTATTCAATTATGGACATCCCTTAAAACATTCGATTACTTCAAAATCATTCAAAAGAAAAACACTTCTCAAGAAAATTGTCCATTGCTCCTACTCTGCCTCGATCCAATGACAGCATGCCTCATGGACAACTAAGCAAAGGAAAAATGTTTTTTCAGTGATGAAATAGAAATTTGCCTCAATGGGAATCAGAGTAGTGACTATGAAAAGAGAGTGAAGCTTGAAGAGTTCCATCCACGTTGCTTAGTGACTACTGTAAGTATTCGGTAAAGGTGATGGTTTGTGTCTCTAAATCTGCACATGCTCTACACTGTAGGGAAGAAAATGAATCATCGTACACAGAATCTTTATCTTAACATTTTGAAACATTTCATCTTTGTTTTGCATTTGTAACTATTTATAAGTATTGAACTGTTTTGTGAATGATAACCTGACATGAGAATGACTTGAAGCTGTATTTGTAAAAAAATAAGTAAATATCCCTTTCCTATGCCACTTTGTGATTACAAAGCAGCAAGAGTAGCTTGTTGGTATATTAAGTCAAAATTACTATGCTGAAGGCATTAAGGTTATTTTAACTGCCAGATTTACTTCCATACTTTAAAATCATTGTGTTTCTCGTTAGGAATTCTACCTAGGCTGTTTTGATTTACTTGACATCCTCAGCGGAAATGGTTTTTGTTTGTGATGTGAAAGTCTACGATACCCATAAGTGAAATACAATACACTGACTGAAATATTTTGAAACAGGGGTCGACAGCGTAATATTAGAGTGCATTATGTGCTTATGACGTAATTTTTAAAACAGGGTCTCTTCCGGTTTGCATTTGGCTTCATGAACTACAACTGAAAATATTTATCTGAAAACTAATTTAGCAGAAATTTTTGAATTTTGTACTGGATGCTCTAAAAATTATTTATATTTATGTGATTTTTTTTTTTTTTTTTTTTTTTTTGAGGTTTAACGACCACCGTGAGCAACTCAATGGGCTATAAGCAGTCGCCCGTCCCTAATTTAGGGTCACTGGTTCCAGGGAAGGGAGAGAGCCAGTGCCGTAAGACAAACACAACATCCATGCCTGACCGGGATTCGAACCCGGACCCCTTACGGACGAATGATCAGAGGCCAACGCCTTAGACCACTGCGCCACCGGGGCGGCTATTTATGTGATTAAAATGATAGGAAAGTCGTTAATATTACAGTGGAAGTCATGGAAATGAATTTTCAAAATAGAACTTTTATAGGATAATCATCATCATCAAAATTATCAACCTTTATCAATACACCGTTGGATGAAGGTCTCCCCAAGTTTCTGCCACAATTGTCTGTCTTGAGCCTGTCTCCTTCATGTCAATTCGACTTGTTTCGAGTTTCATGCATCCATCTGCCATGGGAGTTTCTTGTGGGTCTTTTCCTGTCCCTCTGAATCCAGTCTAAACTTTCAGTTGCCCATCGATGGTCTGTTCTTCTGGCAACATTTCCACCTTATTTTCAGTTCAGTGATTTCACTCCTGTCATGATGTCGTCCACTCTAGTCATTTTCCTTATCCACAAGTTCTTATTATCTTTCCTGGTTACACCAGGCATGCATCTCTCCATGCCTATTTGAGTTACTCACAGTCTCTGTATATCTTTTTTAGTTAAGGTCCATGTCTCTGTTCCGTACGTTAGCACTGGCAGGATGCATTGATTAAATACTTTCCTTTTAAGATATAATGGCATACTACTCTTAACTAGTCTTAAAAATTGTACGGTTTCTTCCAAAAGCTCTCCATCCAAGTTTTATACGCTGATTAATTTCTTCAACAATGTGACCCTCACTTGATATCTGCTGCCCAAGATACATGTAGGTATTGGTTTTTTCAAGCTTTTCTCCTTCAATCAATAAATCTTCTTTTCTTGCAAAATAAATGTACATCACTTTTGTCTTCTGAAAATTAATTTTTAATCCCACTTCTTTACTCTTGTCAACAAGTTCTTGGATCATACTCTGCAGCTCCGAAGGTGTAGTTGCAAAAATGACTACGTCATCAGCAAAACGAAGAAAACCTGCATTAATTTTTATCCATTTGTCATCCCATTTCAATGATTGAAAGACATTTTGCAATGTGGCATTAAGGAGTTTGAGAGATATGTTGTAACTTTGTCTCACTCCCTTTCCAATTTTTATTAGTGTTGTATCCGGAAATGTCCGAACCTTTGCACTTTCATTTTCATAGATGTTATTAATAAATAATTTTAATGTACGCATCTTCAACACTGAAGGATTTCAAAGCCATTGTAATTACTGATGGTTTCACGGAATCGAACGCCCTTCCATAATCAATAAAGCCATGCATAATGGAATTCATGTTCTCTTGTTCTTTTAATAAGTTATCTCAGTACATGGATAGGGTCCAGAGTGCTGTAGCCACTCCTGAATGCAGCTTGTTCTCTTGGTTGAGCCATATCTAGTGTTACCTTCAAGCGATCTGAAAGAACTTTAGTTAAAATTTTATAAACCACTGATAGGAGGCCGATGGGCATGTATTTCCTGAGATCCTCAGCGTCACCTTTTTTATGTATCAGGATCATTGTACCATTTTTCCAATCCTCGGGAATCTTCTCTTTATTGAGACATCTGGTGAAAACTTCGGCGAGTGAAGTTTCAATTTCTCCACTTGCTTCTTGTATAATGCCCATGGTAATTCCGTCCATATTTTGGTAGATGTTTCCTTTGATGCCCCCTCAAAGATCAAGCCATGTTTACTATATGAATAACAACATTTATGTATCTTACAGGTGGAATCGGAATGTCATTAACGAATAATAACATCCTGAGGTATATATCGTATACTCGATCATTTCTCGCAGTACGGTTAGAGGGTGGAGTGACCAGTTTCCATATTGTTAATAAAAATCTGAAATCAGCTTGAAAACTACATCACATCGAGATGATATTTTTTAAAACCCTTATGAAACTTCCCAAGTTATTCATTACGCATTTTGCTCGTCATCCACGCATTTTTTGAAGCTTTATTTGTATAAAATTGAGATATGCCATAACCTGTCCGGTATTCTATTTCTGAAAGAGTAAACTATCTCAATTTTAAGAAATCCTGTCATTTTAATGAGAAAACAACGGACTTAGGCTTTCTCTATCCAATTTTTCAAGCAAATACAGCATCATTTTAAGATACTACACAACAGGCAGTGCACCAAACTAGTGGACAGATCCATGTAGTGGAACATCTGATTGGCACCATTGATATCGTGAGGTAATTTACTCTCAACAACTACAGCTACACATCTGGGATCCAGTTCTTCTGGTGTTGAGCAGTCGGCATTTCCTTTCTAAATGTGTAATTTTTATCCATACTTCTTTGTTTTGTAATGTGGTAATACACATATCTTTAAATTCGACAGGGAGTTGCAGCAAATGGTCACCAGGCAGATCCAGCCGTTTACTTCTTTGTCAACCGTTGTGCGAAGGACTCCTCAGGTTTCCTACTACGAATTGCATTTGCAGTCCAAAAGGGAAAATATCCATTTATTCATGCAACTCTGAAAAATGGATATTTTGCCAATTACTAAAATGGTTTCTGGTGGTTCAGTTAGTAAGTGTTTGTATTTCACGTGGTCTGAGCCTTTAGGTGCTGATATTACTATAGAAAAACCTTAATTTCAGCAGTTGTTTTGTTTTCATTAATGGTCTCACGGTTTTAAAAGCTGTCAGGATAAGATGTTTAATTGTTTCATTGTGGGTTTAGCTCAGGATCAAATCGGACAATGTACCTCAGATAGCATTTCTCCTAAGCTTTAAAACAAGTTGTATTACATTTCTGAATCTCCCTTAGTTCAGAAGATAACACTTGGAATACACTGATCCTTTGGTTTTCTCATTTAGGCTCTCACTTGTTTTCCTGTTGGATAATACCCTGGAAAATCATGCTTCAATCTGTAATATGCATTTAACGACCCAATGCGACACAGCTGAGTATATAATTCATCTCAAAATTCAAACTCTTTGGTTTAAATCGCAACAGTTGAATATCAAACCTACAGACACTCGTCGGTAATCCCCGAGGAGGGATACATGAGGCACCTTGGAAGTCTTTCGGGAAATGTTCTTAATTTTAAGGAATTAGCAATTTGCGGTACCGCAGAGGAGAAACACTTCGGTTGTAACATTCTTGCCTCCCCAAGATATAGAAAAAGGTCACTCATTGTATTCGCCAATGGTCTTGGTCCTTCGCTGATAGCTTCATTCCACGGATGAGTGATGTGTCACTGTTTAGTTACATTGTGTTAAAAGCAAAGAGAGTGCGCAGCTTGGAAAAAAAGTTCGATGAATAATTTATTTGTGCTTTATGTTCTAAAACCACTTTTCCTGCATGTGACTTCAGCATGTGAATAAGATTAATTAAATGAATAAACAAAAATATTGGTTTATCTTTGAGTTAACATGTACTACATTACTAAGAACTTTCCCTTAGTCACTGTAAATACTTTTGAAGATACAAGATAAAGTTCGGGCCATTTGTACAATTTTGATTAATAGTTCGGCTCTGACGCTAACCCTGACACCAGAAATAATTAAAAGCCCCAACATCCCAGATGTTGCGGGCGTAATAGGTTTCAACTCCTCGAAATGCACTGACAGGCTGTCGTCTAGAGGAACTTCTTTCTTGATGGAAGCATCCTCGACACCCAGTAAGCACAAAATATAATCATCATATTTGTACCTAACATTATTTTTTGTATAAAATAACGAATAAAGTTCCAAGTTATATACGAAAATGTTCCAATTTCGTATAAAGTTCCAAGTTATCTTCTACTAGCATGTATTTTTTTTTTTGTTGTTATGTCAAGCTCTGTAATTTTAGAAAGAAACTCTCGTTTTCAGGAGGAAACGAAAAAAGTCTACAAGAATTAATATATTTTTCTCTTAAACAAAAACATACAAATGTGTTCTATAATTACAGCTAATGACAAAAAACGAAAATTCTAGTTATATTTTATGACAAGGGCCAGCCCTTAGTCTACCTCTACTGAGACTGTATATATTTTTAAACTTGTTACATCCGCCCCACCTCGGTGATGCAGTGGTCTAAGTTCTGTCTTATGACAATGAGTCCGATATTGGTCCTGATTTAAATCCAGGTGAAGCATGGATGTTGTGTTTGTCTTACGGCACTGGGTATCCCTCCCTCCCTGCAGTCAATGGTCCTAAATAAGAGCCCGAGGACTGAGTTCCTCCAGGTGGTCGTTAAACCCCTAGTCAAAAAAGTCTCCTACCCACACAAAGTTTGGCAACATGGAATATTAAAAAAAAATAGGAGAAGGAAAAAAGATTCTTTTTAGAGGGTTGAATAAGTCTTGTGTGCTTATAGTAAAGAAAAACGGAACAAAATGAGTGATAAATAAGTTAATTCTTTCGAAAACGTCCAAAAACTTTTACTCGTATATTTGCAAATTATTCCCTGACCATAATAAAGAAAAACACTCTTTTTTGGATATCTACTTAAATATTTGATATTTTGCAAAATACATTCTTGCTTACGAAGTTTAAAATTTCATGTCAATGATACCAGCAACTTTGTACAGTGAGTGAATCGAAAAGGAAATTTTGAATATTTTATAACACTTTACCATGATTTTTAACTTTACTATTTAGTCATTTACTGCAAGTTCGCTTTTCATTAACAGATGATTCCGTGGATTAACGAAACGATTAGTTTACAACGAGAGACATTTCCCCGTGAGTGCAAATGATTCACTCCTTCCGCTGTATATAACTTTGCGATGTGCCATTACTTTAGTACGGAGAAATTTTAACTTACTGCACTCTTTGCTGTTCACTTTCGGTTATTTCTAGGTTTTATTTTTAGAACCGGCGGCTCAGAATGAAATAAACTGCCGGAAAGTGAAAAAAGAACACCAAGAAGGAGACGTCTGATACCATCGAAATTTATACAGCATAATAACGGAATACAGAGGAAAACGTGATCAAAACATTATGGCAAAATACAGCTGTATTTGCTGGTAAACTGTTCCATGTAACATGGTTAGTACGAGGTTAAACCACCATGAACTGCGTCACACTGTGCAATTCTGGCATGGAGTTTGTCGTACAGATGCTGGATGTAAGTTTGGGGTATTGAGTTCCAGGTATCCTCAACCTGGACGCGTAAATTCGGGATGGTCGTGGCTGGCCGTGGAGTTCGGATAAGTCGTTGTCCTATAAAATCCCACACGTGCTCAATGGGGGACAAATCCGGTGAACGTGCGGGCCATGGAAGTTGTCTCACACCCTGAAGTGCATGTTGCGTTGCACGTGTCGTGCCGTGTATGGGCATGCGTTATCTTGCTGGAAAACACCACGATAGACCGACCTTACAAATGGGACAACAACGGGCTTAATGATGTTGTTGATGCAGGAGGTGCTGTTTAACGTACCCGGTACAAACACTAGTTGTGTATGGAGTGATAGCTAATCGCGCCCCACACCAGAAGACCAGGTGTAGGCCCTGTGTGTCGCTGGCGGAGGCAAGAAGGGTGGAGATGCTCCCCCATACGTCTGCGAACACGCATACGGCCATCGGATGCTCCCAAGCAGAATCTGATTTCATCGCTGAACACGACAGATCGCCATTGCGTTCTTCAGTGCAGACGTTGGCGACACCACTGCAGCCGTTCCTGACGGTGGGCTGGAGTCAGAGGTACACATGCCAGAGGCACACGTGCACATAGTCCGGCATCCAGTAGACGGTTGCGGATTGTTCGCACAGTCACCTCAGGTGCAACGGCAGCTCGGATTTGCGTCGCAGTGGATGTTCTGCTTGACAACGCCGCTCTTCTTATGCGTCGATCGGTCCGCTCATCAGTCCGTCTGTGAATCCCGGTTCCACGTCTTCTCGTGCGGGAATGTTCTTTGGACCATCTACGCCACCATCGTATCACCATCGATACTTCCCGTCCAATTCGCTCCGCAATACGACGATACGACCACCCGGCCTTGCAGAGTCCAACTAGAAGACCTCGCTCAAAGTCCGATAACTGCTGAAATCTTACACGTCTTTGATGTCCAGCCATTGCAGCTTCATCAGGGTCTTCGCACGTGTCCGTACGCCGACGACTGATTGCATTCATTTCGCTGTACTCCTTAAATACCACCTACGATAATTTGCATATTATTCCGTGTTGTGGCGTAAGCGTTCACCGGTTGGTCCCGAAATTAATATCTCACCTACATAAACTCGACCCCATTAACATATGTAAATTTCATGATCGTCCGCCAATTCCTTCTTGGTGTTCTTTTTTCACTTTCCGCCAGTGTATATAGAAAACGAATTATGACGTCCGTCTGCATTTTTTGGTAACAAAGGTGCAAATCGCATCCATGTTAAATGTCGGAGGCTCCAGCAGGATCACTGAGTGAATTGTATGGCACAAGCAGCATAATACCCAGAGCTATGGATCCGTTATTCCATGTCGGCTCTGTTCAACGTAGTGGTCACTCTGATGTGTTTCGGAATGCTGCTCAAGGGACACATTAGGTCCTTCTGTTGGTCTGAAGAGGTCGTTAACCGCCTTGCTATATCATCGTGTGAGTATGATAACCTACACGCTTTCGTGGACATCGCTCATCCTGCACCCGAAGTTCTATTTTAGAAGAACAATGCGCCACCCCAGTTAGCTGCAACCATTCAGGCATGTCTCAAGGAACAATCATCTGTGTTTGGAACCATCCAATGGGCCCAAATGTCCCCGGAAGTTAACCATGTGGAAATTCTCTGGGATGTCGCTGAGTGGAACATCAGATCAATGGATGCTGGTGAGAAGTCTCGGGGCGAGATTTGAAAAATGCTGCAACAGGTATGGCTGTCGTTTCCACAGGAGACACTCCGGTGGTAATGCCAGCCAAAAAATAATTTTGCATACCTGCCATACCAATACATGTGAATACAGCTGTATCGGCGGTGGCGTAGATGCAGCTGTATGAGCATGCTGTGTTTCGCACTAGAAGAGGACCAGCGAGCTATTAAGTAGTTATGCCTGATGTTTTTTCCGTTGTGTGTATGTTCGGAAATCATAATCTCAAGAACGGCAGACGTTGAGGCAACGTGGTTCCGCAGGAACATTTGTTTTATTCTGAAGAACCGCTTAAACAGAATTTCCATGAATTTTGCTTAGAAATTTCTGCATTAATGTCTGATATATCCTTATTTACCCGTAAAGAATTTCTGAAAAGACTTGCTAATTCGTCTTTTGAAAGCGAAAAATAGTAGTGATAACACAGTTATACTCACTCAATATAATGCATCTGAGTTCATTCTGCGTAGTACCAATAAAGCGAATCGAGTTTCGCTATTCTGATGTAAAATTGCTGAAAATTGTGTAACACGTATTAAGTGTTATACTATAGTCACCTAATATTATCATACACTTTTCATTAACGTTACAATTTTTCACTAGTAAGTTTTGGAAGATAAACAGCATATAGCTAGATAATCAATTGCATTTGCCAAAGATAATCGTAGAAATTTGGCGCCTATATTTCAAAGAGAAATTATGTTATGCTTTTTTAGTAATTGCGTTATTTTCCCAGAGAGAACTTAAGTTCTTCAGTGCACTGCAGGTAGTAAAGCGACAAAATTCGAAATAGCTTCATCACTGTTCAATACGAAAATTAAATTTTATTGCAGTAAAAGGCCGATCAATAAATGATGGATTTTTCTGTTATAAAATTTATTGTTTATTTATGTAGTGTATTCGTGCTTATTTTCACCCACTGAATTTTGAAAAGTAAAAATTTGTTTGCCTAGGAAGTTCTTTTCAATAGATATTTTAAAAGCGAATTGCAGTTAAAGAATGCATATTCGAAGAGTTTCATCCAACTTTCTGGTGATATTTAAATTTGGTTATTTAGATATCCTTATTTATATTTCTTTAAATACATTGTTATCATATTAATTCCACAAAACCCTTCTTTCAGAAAAGCAGTTTGAGATGCCAGACGAGACAAAACCCTGAACTTTCAAAAACCATGTCCAAGAACACAAGGGAACTGCACTAAACAGTGATCTGTGAAGTGTCAAGGTACACAAAAAATAACAAAGAGTATTTGAATGCGATAAATAAGTCCATTACAATCAAAAATTTTATATTAATTTTTCCGTTTAATCACAATATTATTTACCACGAGGAACATGGAAATGAATAAAAATGCCACTTTTTGCTTTCATGCACACATTGGAATGAATAAATCACATAGGTTAGTAGGGTACTTCCATGGAGGTAGGAATAAGGGGAGAAAGTATGACGTTACAAACTTGAAGCTTTCTTAGCAGACGTAACTGACGGTATGGCGGCCATCTTAAGCATCTGATGGTGGCTTTGAGCCATCGGGTTACGTACGTGAGAAGTTTGATTTTAAAAATTTGAAGTTACCTTTTTTAGAAACTGTGTGTTGTTGCACTTACGGATGTCACAACAATTCCGGGCGACAACCTCGTGCAGTTACTTTTCATCGGTAAGCAAAGGAGAAAGATTAAATATGAAATCTTTTAATTTCCGAAGAGTCTTTCGTAGTAAAGCGCTCATTTGAAGTCAATTTAGATATGACCAACTTAATTTCCCATTTTGATTGACAGAATATCACTGAACAGTATGACATTTTGTTGTGCTAACAGAGAAAAAAATCTAATAGAAACTGGGAAAAGTCATCTTTCGGAGCATATGCGTATGCACACGGCTAAAAAGCCTTACCAACGTGATGCATGTTCTAAGCAATTTACTCGAAAAAGTGATCTTTCAGAGCATTTATTCATGCACATGGGACAAAAGCTTCACCAATGTGATTTGTGCTCCAAACAATTTGCTCGAAAAAGGGATCTTTCAGAGCATTTATTCATGCACATGGGACAAAAGCTTCACCAATGTGATTTGTGCTCCAAACAATTTGCTCGAAAAAGGGATCTTTCGAAGAATTAACTCATTTGAGAATTTTTACGTGACTCACTTATAAACGTGGAAAGAGAGATGACTTCTTTTGATTATATTATTTATAACTCATTTAGACTGGTGAAAAGTTTCACCAATGCGATGTATGCTCTAAACCTTCTGGCCTTTTCTGCCCATACCTCAATGATGTCAAAACATTTCAAAAAATTTGATGCAGAACCAGATCTGAGACCACCAAACTCTGCGTTCAGTCCAATCGAATACCGACTTTGTTTTACTGAACAAGGCTAGAAATACCATTAAATTTGTGATTTATTTTGACGCGTAAATATTAAGGTTGTTATAATTATTTTTCCAGATTTATTTGTAACGATTATAAATCGTTTAACATTTGTTTAAGGCATATTTTCTACTTATTTTGAGGATATTTAAACATTAATTTACATTTTCTAACAAAGTAGGTTTACATCTTAATGCTAAAATTTTTCAATTTTACAAAATACATATATTCCCGAAATAAGATTTTTGTATATAATGTAACTTCCGCAAAAGAAACTGTAAGTATCGGAGGCATTCAAGAATATGCATACGAAACTGTTACCTATTAAATGAACAGAAACAGATGCAGAGGTTAGCAAAGACAATATAATGTTTAAAATGTTTCGCATGTCATAAAAGGTTGGGAACCCCTGATCTAAAGGAATGCTGCAATTCCTATTTGTCAGATGATGTATTACTGCTAAAGAGCTGTAGCAGGAAACCGAATCTGCTGACAACGGAATGCGTTCTTAATCACGTAAGCCGCTTTTTCAGGCTTTTCTGGACATGCACATGATCATTGAATTAATATTTGTTTTGAAATATGATGAATTCTTTATTAAAAGAAATTCTAAAACAAATAATGTATACAACTCAGTAAATTTAGAAACACAGTCTTCAAAGCAAGACCTTTGAACTAGTGATGGACATAATCGAGTAGAAATAATTCATTCACGAATTACGGAAATCTCTTGAAACATTCAATCACAACACAATCATTTGAATGAAATAAACTTATGGAAAAGACGTCCGTTGCTCCTACGTTGTCTCGCTTCGGATGCGCTTCCATATCTGGCCTGCGCCGTCTGCTGCAACAGAGCAATGCAGAATCACAGGTAATATTACGTTTCCCGAGTGATATAGTGCGGTCATCCATCGGGCGACATGAAAAACACAGCGTGCAATGTATCCAGGATACAAATGTTTCTGAGGTATTCTTGCTGGCCCTTAAAAGGTCCTTTCGTGACGGATGATTTTATCCGTATTCTGAAACATTTACAGGGACGGAAGAGACGGGTTTCGTGCAGAATTAAAAGCTGTCTCTCTGCCATATAGTTAAAAACAATAATTACGTCAAGGAAAGAACTGTTTTGTGTTACTAATCATGACCTCAAAGCGATGTTCTGACGACAGAAAACAGTTTCGTCGGAGCATATATTTCTGAATATGGTCTGCCAAATGAAGTTTGTGAGTTCCTTTCTAAGTTTGCTTTTGAGAGGTCGATAATTGCTCTCAACACCTTGGGTACGAGAGCCAGTACTAGGGTCCTGAAATTACGACATGCAGCCCACTGATCTGTAAAGCCAGTAGTTCGTTGTTGTACGTGTTTGTGTATAAGTGGCAGCAATGTGCACCCAGATCTGTCCCTCTAAGGGCAGATATCGAAGCTGAATCGCTTGGTATCACGTTCAAAGATACAAAGGATTCAGGTACCTACAACGAGGCGACCGCAATTGTATTTGCGTTTCCCAACCTTCGCTTCATCCACTTCAACGACCATTCCTTCGCCACCAAGCTATCCTTCGTCTTCCTGGGACGCTGCTATGAGCTCTAAGACTAGTTCTCTGCCATACTGATAATAATTGCTACCTATCGCAGTGGACGTGGTAACACCACCCAAGGAAGGCTCGTCAATGGAATCATCGTAGGACAATGCTTTGGTTGAACAATACACAAGAGTCATTAATAGGAATACGAATGTTGTGAAACCATGACTCAAGTGCACGGGATAACTGCCGATATTTCTATGAAACGTGATTGCTCTGGCACCTGGTTGTCCGTGACGATTAGACCTATCCACTGTGAGAGTCATTGGATTATCTTCGGTGCATGTTCTACTGTTTGGAATCAACCTCTACCGCTCATACCACGAAAAATGTCTCCTTATCCTGGGAAACTTCTTGGAAAAATCGGTTTTAATTCCACGTATTAAAAACCCACGCGGAAAGAACA
This sequence comes from Macrothele yani, assembly GCA_039090855.1. Taxonomy (NCBI): domain Eukaryota; kingdom Metazoa; phylum Arthropoda; class Arachnida; order Araneae; family Macrothelidae; genus Macrothele; species Macrothele yani. The sequence goes on along the minus strand of CM077017.1, from coordinate 76,208,297 downwards.
ACAACAGAAGAAACACGAAGAAGCATTTATGGAATCAGGAAAAACAGAAATAAGCGAACGAACTTCACACACGGAGCAGACCGCCGTGATGTAATGCAGTTATCAGCCTCAACTTCGAAGCAGCGGAAGCGCCACCTATCAACACTTGCTCTGTTGCTCTGTTGTAGCAGACGACGCAGGACAGATAAGAAAGTATAGCACTCGTTCCAAGGAATGCATTCCATAGGTGAAAAAATATCAATTATTTATGTTTCAAATCCTGTTTTATGAAATCGATCATTTTTCTTCGAGAACTACTCGAGAGGATGCGAAATCCAAGATGCTCTCGAAATGCTTTCGTGGAATGGAATACTTCCTCGAAGAAGAATTTACTTATCTTGGGTTATTCTAATCGAAAAATATTGGCTCATTCGTCCTTTGTAGATATCTTATGTTCTGTACGGAGGCATTTCCATGCCGGGCACGCACTGCGCGATAGAGTTTGTACGGACGTCCTGCCATCTGTCGGCCAATGTGAAAGGTAAAAACACGTAAACTTTTTATTGGTCGTGTTTCATAATATTAACGGTCCTAACAGTTACGTACGTTTTGTAGTTAGTGTGTTCTCTTGCGGGGTACTGTAAGTTTATTGGACGACTTTTTTACACGAGTGCTGTACATCGGTCATGTTCACTTACTGTTTCCTCTGGCCCTTAGAAGGACCTTTAGTAAAGTTGATACTAATACCTGCTAATTTCTGTTTGCTTTACGTGATTACTTTTGACGCCAAAATGTACCCAGTCTTTGGGTGTTATTTTGTTCAAACATGGGGGGTTCAAAGAGATTTTTTTAGAAATGTGAAGGGAAATGGATACGTCATTTTCGACGTTTGAATGCCACTGATAGTTTTCGAAATCAAGATATTTCAAGGATCAACCAATGACTGTCCCAGTGAATTTGTCTCAATGATTTGGACAGTCCTGGCGTCGGGAAAAGTACGTTGCATAGGAGGATTATGTTTTTCCCGTACACTTCGGACATTCCGTAACTCACATATTTCTCTTGATATAGTGAAGTAGTGGTGGGCAATATACGTCCGTTGAAAAGTAAAATTATGGAAAAAAATACAAGAAATCTTTTGCAGACAACATTCTGGAAATTTTATTCAGGGCTGGTCAGATTCCGGTGAAGCATGAATGTTGTGCTTGTCATACATCACTGTTTGTTTTTTTCTTTTTCTGAAACTAATGGCCTTAAATTACAGATGGACAACTCCTTATATTCTATTAAGTTGAAAATGGTGGTCGTGAAACCCCAATAGAAAAAGAAAAGCTTCCTTTTATGTGCAAGCCTATATTAATTAAACGTAATTGATACAGAAATTACCTGCTTTTACTTTTCACATCGGACTATGTCAAGTACGTTCGCGCTAACTTCTCTATCGCGCAGTATGTGAGAGTAATGTAGTACTAACTGATTTCTTTGTCCCGTTCTGCCAATGTGCTTAGCTCCACGGGGACTAATGTAACTCTTTGGATTTTGTTTTAAATGTGGCGATAGTGTTCCTGCCTTGAGACGCTGGTTCAGCCCGCGATGTTCTGCTGGCACTTACTGGCGGGATAGGCCGTTATTTTTTTAGGGTTGACTGGGAGATTGTCTACCACTCGAACAGCTTGGATTTTTTAGGGAAATTATTTCCCTTCATTGACAACAAATAATTACACGGATATATACACTGTCCTCATGACGACACATACACTATTTGGAAGTAGACTGATTTGCTCCTTTTCCTCTCTAAGGCTTTTATTTTTGGAACGACGGAGAATTCGCTTAGGAGACGTATTTGTCCTCCACATATTATCGTATGCAATGATTTGAAACATTACCATTTTTGACTAGTTTCACAGCACCTCTCTCCGAGCAACCGATTCGTCTGGTGACATATTTCAACGATGATTTTCGTATATCAACAGAGCATAATTATTTTATTGTAACATACATTCAGGTATCAATTTCTGGCTCAAACACCTATCAAGATATTAAAATGGTGTAGGGCAGTGTTTCATATGAGATAGCATCAAATATATGATGGAAATATTGCTTTTTTCCAATAAAACTGAATAATTCAGGTTGTCAAGCATTAGAGAAAATATTAGGCATAAATGGTCTAGATACAAAATCCTGCTGCAACTAGCATCCAAATTTTGACTGAAATACCCGCAAAAATATAATATTTTCGAAATGTTAGCAGAACACAAGTACTGCTGCCCTCAGCTAAATCAGTGTGCGCGCATCGAACGAATACCATCACACACTGCCGGAAATTGAAAAAAGGACACCAAGAAGGAATAGGCGTACGATCATGAAATTTACATATGTTAAGGGAGTCGAGTTTAGGTAGGTGTGATGTTAATTTCGGGACCAACCGGGGAGCGCTTACGCCACAGCACGGCATAATATTCAAATTATCATCGGTGGTATTCAAGGAGTACGTCGAAGTGAATGTAATCAGTCGTCGGCGTCAGGACACGTGCAAAGATCCTGAAGAAGCTGCAAGGCCTGGACATGGAAGACGTGTACGATTTAAGCAGTTATCGGACTTTAAGCGAGGTCGTCTAGTCGGCCTCCGCGAGGCCGGGTAGTCGTATCGTCGTATTGCGGAGCGAATTGGACGGGAAGTATCGGTGGTGGTACAATGGTGGCGTAGATGGTCCGACGAACATTCCCACACGAGTAGACGTGGAACCGGGAGTCACAGACGGGCTGATGAGCGGACCGATCGACGCATAAGAAGAGTGGCGTTGTCAAGCAGAACATCCACTGCGACGCAAATCCGAGCTGCCGTTGCACCTGAGGTGACTGTGCGAACAATCCGCAACCGACTACTGGATGCAGGACTACGTGCACGTGTCCCTCTGGCATGTGTACCTCTGACTCCAACCCACGGTCAGGAACAGCTGCAGTGATGTCGCCAACGGCTGCACTTGAGAACGCAATTGCGATCTGTCGTGTTCAGCGATGAAAGCAGATTCTGCTTGGGAGCCTCCGATGGCCGTATGCGTGTTCGCAGATGCACAGGGGATTGTCTCCACCCTTTTTGCATCCGCCAACGACACACAGGGCATACACCTGGTCTCCTGGTGTGGGGAGGGATCAGCTATTGCTCCCGTACACAACTAGTGTTTGTACCGAGTACGATAAACAGTACCTCCTACATCGACAACATCATTCAGCCCGTGGTTGTGCCATTTATTAGGTCGGTCCATCGTGGTGCTTTCCAGCAACATAACGCACGCCTGCAGACGGCACGTGAAACGCAACATGCACTTCAGGGCGTGAGACAACTTCCATGGCCTGCACGTTCACCGGATTTGTCCCCCATTGAGCACGTGTTGGATTTTATGGGACAACGACTTATCCGGTCTCCACGGCCAGCCACGAACATCCCCTTTTTACGCGTCCAGGTTGAGGATGCTTGGAACTCAATACCCCAAACTTACATCCAACATCTGTACGACAGACTCCATGCCAGAATTGCACAGTGTGGCGCAATTCATGGCGGTTCAACGTCGTTCCAACCATGTTACTTGGAAACGTTATTTTTCATTTTACCAGCAAATACAGCTGAATTTTGCCATAATGTTTTGATCACGTTATCCTCTGTATTCCGTTATTATGCTGTATAAATTTCGTTGGTAAGAGACGTCTCCTTCTTGGTGTTATTATTTCACTTTTCGCCAGTGTATCTGTACCACTGGCAAAATGTTTACATCAGTATGAAAACCAAACGATCGGGTTGTAATCACGAAACTAAATTCTCTATTTGAAGTGAATCAATAAAAGTAAAATCAGTTACGGATTCTCAGCGTAGGGAATCGACTCTAACGAAATTCCCAAATTTGAAAGTTTTCCCAATTGAAGAATGGTCAGATATCTAATTTTTTATGGAACCTTTACTAAATTTTATCCACTGTTACGGACTCGAGTGATAGTCCTGAGAGGGCTTCTTGTATCCTTACCTGATGTTTAACGTCAGACATTTTTAAATTCCTTTCGATGCCCAATGCTATTTTTCATTTACATGATAAAGAAGTGTTTTTTTTTCTTTTACAAGACACACATGTAATTTGTTTTCGGAACGACATGAATGATAGAATTTAAGTATGCGGTGCATATAAAACCATTGCAATTAAATTAAATTCAACATTGCTTACATTTTAATTTTTATAAAATAAAGTACATTAAATACATTTTTTCTTAATTTTGTATCATCTTATTTCTTAAAAATTTAAAACTTCGCCTTTCATTAGGCTACCTGACGTCTATTAAAAGGGTTTCCAATTCATTTTTCACAAGTCTTTTCCGAGAAGCTGTTTACTATAGCGCTAACACTGAAGTAAAAGCCTGTACACCTTGATTCATAAGGAAGTATTCAGTTTCCAGATGCTGTAAAACAGTAACAGTTGAAGACACGGACCACAACTGTCAACCGTTAGGTAGATGTACTCATAAAGGTTGTGTCTCGCTACTCAGGGAAGTGACGTAGACGATAGCGTGCGTGTCTCGGGAATAATCAGTCAAAATGTCAGCGTCTGCAGGGGAGAAGGCGTTTGGTGTTCTTGAACTGAGCAAGATGAAATCTGTAACTGTTGTCCAACGGTATTTTCGATCACGATTCGGAAAAGAACCTCCAACCAGAAAATCTATCCACGAATGGCATAAAAATTTTGAAACTACAGACTGTTTGTGCAAACTTAAAAGTCCTGGACGACCGCGTGTATCGGAAAAAGTCGTCGATAGTGTTTGCACCGGCATTTAACAAAGCCCGGTAAAATCAACGGGGAGAGGGGAGTCGTGAAGTGCTGATTTCACAGCCCACTGTCTGGAGAATTTTGAGAAATAAACTGAAAATTAGTTTCATACAAAGTGCAGATGTTACAAATTCTCAATGATCTTGACAAGACAAAGCTCTTTGAGTTTTGTGCCGAAATGCAGCACCGTTTTTAAAATGACGGTTTTGCCGATTACTTAGTTTTCACCGATGAAGCTACATTCCACGTGAGTGGTCAGGTAAACAAGCACAATGTTCGCTTTTGGGGAACGAAGAATCCCAGATTTACAGTGCAACACGTGCGAGATTCCCCTAAGTCAAATGTGTTCTGTGCAAAGTTCAAAAAGAAAGTGTACGGCACCTTCTTTGTTGACAAGAAAACTATCACGGGTGGCTCTTTTCTGGATATATTAAGTCTTTCGTTGATGCCACAGTTTCAGGACGACAGTGACAACATTATTCACCAATTGGATGGTGCACCACTGCACTGGTTAGGCGACGTGCGAGATTAACTCGATGAACATCTTCCTCACCGACGGATTGGACGAGCCTCGGACTACAACATGCCACTGACCCAATTTCCACCTAGAAGTCCTGACTTAACACCTTGTAACTTTTTCCTGTGGGGGTACATAAAGGACATGGTTTTCTCTCCTCCCCTTCCTGTTGATCGAGCGGAGCTGAAACAGCGTATCACAGCCACTATCACTGAACTTGATTCAGATATCTTACATCGCGTTTGGACGGAAATGGATTATGTCTCAATGTGTGTCGTGCGACTAAGGGTGCACACATAGAACATCTGTGACTGTCTCTAAAAAAACTCTAAATATTCCCTGACAACTCTGTTACAGGTAACATAAAATATCTTACATTGTACTTGTTCTATAGTGTGTTCAAACTGTATACTTCTTTACGAATCACTCTGTACTCTAAGGTTGATAAGATTGTAGACAGTGGAGAGAGAATAATTTTAATCAGCAAAATCATCTTGTTTAAAGCTCTTAGTTACGCACAGATGCCAATATATCAAATTCAGAGATTTACGTTTCAATGCTGGAAACGCAGAAAGGATTCTAGAAGTAGAGCAGTTTCTTCAAATGCAATGCCTCGGAATAAATAGTGGATATCATTATATTTTGACAGTATATGTAACAGCAAAGAACGAGTTGGAAAAAAATAAAGTACAAATTTGCTGCAACTCATCAGAAAATACTCTCCATTTCCTTAACGAATATAAGACTAGTACTGATCAGCTCATTTTAATACGTTTCTACCGTAGCTCTTTTCATGATTGAAGTTATCACACTCTCCTGAATTATGGTACACAATTTTAATGAGATCAAAATAAATCAGTGGACATTAGCAATAACTTTCATTGTATGATCAAAAACCTCCGGTCATCAACTTTAAGTAGTGAATTTCCCCATATATAACCGTCATAACTATTGCCCGTACAGGTATAAAAAGACAAATCTGGCCTGGCTGGTATTACACTGAGTGGCCACTTTATTATGACCACCTGAACAGTTTTAAGCAAATGAGCTATGGCTGCACGTTGTTGACGCCAGAGGGCGAGGCTAGTATAAAAACGGAAAACTTAGTGCTTGCGACAGTAGTAGAAGTTATTTTTGGGTGCGGACATGGGTAAAAAATAAAAAAATTCAACGTGGAATGATTGTAGAAGCTCGGAGCCAAGGAGCGGGTAAAACGGAAAACGCCATATTCGTGAAATGTTCCAGAGCAGTTATTGTTAAAGTGTTTAAAGACTGGACTGTCTGCCAAAAAACTGGGTCTCTACGTGAAACGTGTGCTCGTCATCGACTACTAACTGCTCGAGCGGAACGGAGAGTGTCCACACTGGTAACAGACAAAAAATGGCAACAGTGCAGCAAATTACAGACCATCTTAATCAAGGATCCACTCAAATGATCTCTGCACGCACTGTTCGCCGTACACTGCGTCGGATGGGATATGGCAGGCAAAGTCCTGTTCGAACACCTTTGCTGTTTGCAGTTAACAAGAGAAAATGTCTCCAGTTCGCACAGGAGCACAAGGATTGGACAGCCGATAATTGGAAACAAATTATGTGGTCTGATGAATCACGCTTTCAGTTGCAACATACCGATGGCCGAATAAGAATTTGGCGGAAAGAGCATGGAAGCATGGTCCCCAAATGCATTGCTACTACCCTTCAGGCTGATGGAGGCAACGTTATGGTTTGAGGAATGTTTTCCTGGCATTCATTGGACCCTTTAATTCGTGCTGATCAACATCTGACTGGCACATCATATCTAAACCTCGTTGCTGACCAAGTGCATCCTGTCATGTGGATGGAATCCTAATGGCGATGGCTACTTTCAACAAGATAATGCGTCCTGCCATTGTGCTCGTATTGTACAGGATTGGTTTCAGGAAGATGCCAGGGAGTTTACTTTGCTTAGGTGGCCCCCACAATCTCCAGATCTGAACCCATTTAAGAATTTGTGGGATGAAGTTGCACGAGCCATCAGACAGCTGGATCCACAACCCTGCAATCAAACACTCCTGCAAAGAGCTATTCATCAAGCATTGTCTCAGATTCCACAAACCACCTATCAGCATCTCGTGGAGTCGATGCCACGAAGAATCGACGCAGTATTAAAGGCAAAAGGTGGCCCAACGAAGTACTGAGAGGGTGGTCATAATAGAGTGGCCACTTAATGTATAGGTATCTATGAAAAGTAGAATGGATCGTAAGGCAGAACTCAGTGACTTTCCATGATACACGGTCAGAGGACTCATCTTAACAACAAGTCATTTCAGGAAATTAATGCCCTGCTGCATCTGATATATTTATTATAAGCAATGTTATAGTGAAATGAAAACGTCAAAGTGCAACAACGGTGCAATCTCGAGAAAGGTCACGTAAATTAATAGAGCTAGACCCGAGTGTTTATTGGCCTGGTGCGAGAAAATCGTCTGTCATCGGTTACATTTATCGCAGAGCTCAGAAATCCGAAAAAAAGAAAGAAGATAGGGTGTATAAAAGGACGTAAAATGTAATGTACTTCAAGAATTTCCACGGTGTTTGAAAAGCATGATTTATATTCCTCAAGAGACTGGTGGTTATGGGATCAGTACCGCATTTTCAGCGTGTAGGAAACATTGACATTTACCAAACGAATTTCCATTTCGTTTCTAAAACCATTTGTTCCAGAACTTCCTGAAGCAACTTAAAACCATTAATTAAAATTTTCGAGAATGCACATCTTTCTGAGAAAAATAAAATGGAAATTATCATCATATCCATGAAATATGTGAAACTTCCATATGAATCGCAATTTACAGGAATTATTCCTATGTGAATTAACTTCCATCCCGTTGCACGTCCACAGTACTGAATAAAATAAACGCACACTTGTGTGTCACAACTGCTTTGAGCCTAAACTAAACAAAATTGTATTTATTCTTATTTAAATTAAGGAAACGTAAATCTTCTTACAATTCCCAATTTTCACCCTACCAAAAAAAAAAAAATTTAAATAAAAACAAAGTTGCTAAAACTTTCTTTTTCCAACTTGTAAAATGGACTAAAAGAATCGTTTTTCCAGAAACATACGTTAAAAGAAAAAAATATTGTCTCACAAGCACGTTGATCTATGTTTTTGTTGTTGTTGTTGTTGGTTTTTTACACGGTGGAGTCATATTATTGTAACCACCAGATAATATCCAGAGTAACAGCCTTGTGCAGCGCAAACAGCAGCTAGACGGACTGGGGGTGACTCAATAAGGTGCTGGAAGGTGTTCACAGGTACGTGGAGCTATATTGACTGCAATGCGGGCCATAGAATACGTGGAGTAAACAACACGATCGAGGTGGTCCCACAGAGGCTCAATTGGTTTTACGTCTGGGCAATTAGGGGGCCATGAAAGTACTTTGAAATCTTCATCGTGCGCTTTCAACCACTCTCAGACATTTCTAGCTGTGTGTCACGTCGTATTGTCGTACTGAAAGATTCTATACGCTCCAGGGAAGACAATCAGCCTGTATGAGTTGACGTGGTCTGCAAGAATGGATACATAAGGAATTCGGTCCATAGTGCCTTCCATAGTTATGAGTACACGCAGAGGTGGCCACGAAAACATTCCTCACACCATTACGCTGTTCCCACCAGCTTGTGTTCTCCAGCAATGGTTGAAGAGTGTTTGTTATCAGATGTTTCTCGCACTGTACGCCTAGGTCCATCCGTTCGATGAATCAGAAAACGTAACCCATCGAAGAAGGCCGCCCTTTGCCAATCAGCGTAGGTCCAATTCCGATACTGCCATACAAATGTAGGCATTTTCTGCCGCTTCACCTTCGTTAGCATAGGTGCTGACCATCAGTCTGCATCGGAGCCCCATATGCAGCAGGGTTCGTTGAACTGTCCTTTCAGATACACTTCCGGTAGCCCCCTGGTTCATTCGGTCAGTGAGTTTCTCCACTATATCCTGTTGATCGGCTCTCACGCACCTTCGCAGCCAACGTTCGCCTCTCACATCAATGGGCGTGGTGCTCCGCAGTTTTCACCACGCTTATTCGCAATGGTACCATTTCTACAGTAGCGATAAAGTTAAACCACAGCAGAGAACGAACGGTTCAGAAACTGCTATCTTTTGCCAGAAAACCAATAATGATCCCTTTTAGATATCTGATAAATCACTCCTTTTATCCATGACAGCAACGAGTGATATGTTTTCAGAATGCCTGCAGCATACCTCATATGCTTTTGAAACCAGCACACGACACGGGCCTTCTTTCATTGGCTACGCACTCTTGGCGTCAAAAGCAAGATGTGGACACCATCATGTGACTCAACTATGTTTCACCGTTACAGCTAATCTTGTTCTTTTCCTCAATGTGCTTTTCACACTTGCGAGTGAGAGGCAGTAGACAATAAACAAAGAGAGATAATGTGCTCAGTACAGTTTATTCTTGCGAGCTGTGCATTTCTTTACACTCAGTTATATTTCGTACGTAATATTTCAAGTGCCCCCCTAGGCTATAGTTTTTGATAATATATATAATAGGTATATATATTATCAAAACCTATAACTAATATGGGCCGCCGGTGGCCTAGTGGTTAGCGTTCGTGACTGGCGTAAATAAACTTCAGGTTCGATCCCAGGCAGGAAAGAACGCTCAAACCACTAAATATACGCCGTACGTCGAAAGAGCACGTTAAGCCGTCGGTCCCCGGGTAATAAATATAGTCGTTTTCCTCCCCCTTTCTACCTCGCTTCCGTGTCACTTTTCATCGGGCACTGTAACCGAAATCCCCTAGCTTCCTATATCTAAGAGTTGTTTAAGAGCTGGGGTCAGACACTGTTTTCATAGAATCCTCTACATATGATCTGATCTATGATTTCTAACCAAGGGATTCTAAATTTATGCTCGTTCGTCAATTCACCTTTCAGTAGACTTTAGGGAAAAAGGGAAATAACTAACTTTGGTTTCTTTGGATATCTTTTATTATTCATCACTTTTCTGTGTGTCTCACGCCTCACCACTACGACCAAACAAGAGCTGAAATTATGCCTGTCCAGGGCTCAGCATGGTCAAGACTTTAGGGATAAATGGAAATAACTAACTTTGGTTTCTTTGGATATATTTTATTATTCATCACTCGTCTGTGCGTCTCACGCCTCGCCACTACGACCAAACAAGAGCTGAAATTATGCCTGTCCAGGGCTCAGCATGGTCAAGACTTTAGGGATAAATGGAAATAACTAACTTTGGTTTCTTTGGATAGCTTTTATTATTCATCACTATTCTGTGTGTCTCACGCCTTACCACTAAGACCAAACAAGAGCTGAAATTCTGCCTGTCCAGGACTCAGCGTGGTCAAGACTTTAGGGAAAAAGGGAAATAACTAACTTTAGTTTCTTTGGATATCTTTTATTATTCATCACGCTTCTGTCTGTTTCACGCCTCACCACTACGACCAAACAAGAGCTGAAATTCTGCCTGGCCAAGGATCAGCGTGGTTAAGACTTTAGCGAAAAAGGGAAATAACCAACTTTGGTTTCCTTGGATATCTTTTATTATTCATCACTCTTCTGTGTGTCTCACGCCTTACCACCACGACCAAACAAGAGCTGAAATTCTGCCTGTCCAGGGCTCAGCGTGGTCAAGTCGTTGGCTCTGTGGCGAAAACTGCTGTTCTACTGTTTCATCCCTATGTTTGTTCGCAGTGGCTTAGTAAATGTAGGATTTACTTAAAGAATCGAAATGTTTAGTTCAAGAATTACGGCGAGGCTTGGTTATTTACATGGTAAATGAAACGGAAATAACTTTAAATAGTTCAAGAATTACGGCGAGGCTTGGTTATTTACATAGTAAATGAAACGGAAATAACTTTAAATACGAAGAAAGAACTCGTGCATTCCTACTTCTACCTGAGAATTTTTATTCCTTGCCATCTGATTTCTCTTACTTTACTAACGTCTGTGAGGCGTTTCTCATTTATATTATTTGCTGCTTAAGAACAATTCTATTTTTCACTGACTAATATTGAGGGAGGTAAAAGGAAAGGTAGTTTTCATGATCGCGCGGGAAACAATTAAACAAGAAGCGTCTGAAGTTAAATTAAGGCACAAAGTAGTCCCATAGCGAAATCACTGAACCTATTCAATACAGAATAATAACAATCGGTTGTTTAAAAGTTCGAGAATACTGCAGGAAGAGTTGTTGCTTTGGCTGAGTAGAGACACCTGTCCAAAATCTTTTAAACGGCAACAACACAAATTTGTTTCCTTTTAAGTAAATTGACGAAATGCCTATGACGAATAATTTATATACCTAATTTTTAAATGCAATATTCCACTGCGATGTGTGAATGTACTGTATATTATATTTAGAAGTGTATCTCATCTCCTTAAGAAATATGTTTGTTGTCAGTAGCATAAGCTAAGGAAGAAAGTTGCTAGGAAAGTTGCAGTTCAGGTTCATACTCATTTGTCATATTGCTTCAAAAATATATTCCCAATGTTTAATAATTCATATTAACTGTTCATGTTTTTCGGTGGTTAATGCACTTTTTACGCAATTTCTCTTTCATTGCAGATATTATCATTGTCTTACCAGTGGGAAGCACAACCCTATTCTTACTTGAAACCGGGATTCATCTCCGACTATCAGGGAATCCTGGAAAAGTATTGCCAAGCTCTTCCAAATTCGTTTTCCAGGTTTGGAGTAAATCATGGTCATATGTTACCAAAAACCTGCAACCCAGTGGCACAACGTGTCATTTGCAAATAATCACGCACTATCATATAAGAACACTCCTGAGGCATTCGAAAGTCCTCCCAATTGGCTCACTGTCTGTCGACGATCTTAGTCTAACACTACAGCAGCAGCAGTATTGATCGCATCACCAGTAATAACCATCGCCGAAAGGATTTACCTATCTTCTATGTTTGCAGATTGACGGCCTTCTTGAAATTATTAAAATCACCTAAATGCTGTTGCACGTGGCAGAACATTTTTGTCAAATGCCTCCTTCAACGTTTCGTATGAATCGGCTGCTGGTTTGCTCAGGCGATAAACAAATTTCAATGAAGCCATACTAATTTGGGTATGACTTCACTTCCCTCCGTCTGTCGCCGAACAGTCAATATCTGATTGACACTTTTGGCCACGCCAACTCAGCAAAAAATGATTTTTTTTAATACCACAACCGTTTTAATGTACGTCGCGTCGTTGCCTTGATAGAGCTTCAATATATTTTTGACAGCCATCGTATTTACCATAACCACAGTCATGCGAATCAAAAATGGTATTTTAAATGCAGTCCACTTTGATTGATCGCACTGGAGTTAATACATTGCGTTGCACATCATGCTGAAATTCGATTATTATTCGTAAATATTTTAATAAACACCGCCGGAGAAAATTTCCGGTGGGGAAATTTTGTATTTGTTTATACAGATTTTGTATTTGTTTATTCAACTTTACAACTTAATATCAGTCAGTGAACTGTAGTTTTGCAATAGGTCTACTTCTCATGGAGAAGTAGACCTATTGCAAAACTACACCCTGAAATTTTCAAACTTAGAAAACGGATAAATTATTTTATAATATCCTTTAGCAAGCGAATTCCACGAAAACGACTCGCAACTTTATTTGCAATTTGAGCCTATAATAGGCTGAAAAGTAAAAATGATGGTAAAAGAGTTTAGCAAGAAAAAATTTTTGAAACACTTTATTTAATTATTTTTTCAAAAATAGAACTGAAAATATTTATAAAATATCTTATTTAGTAACAATTTTTAATTGAGAAGTTTTATTTGCAATGATCATTATATTTTTCACAATAAACACAATCTCTTAAAAGTTTTGTTTAAATGCTATAAATATAAAATTAAAAACTTTCAGCGACGTTTCGATGATTATGGAACAGCTCATAGCCACTGATGGAAAATTGAAGCATGTGTTATTCCCTTAAGTTAGCATTAGTGCTTTCCGACTTGAAAACACATTCTCAGTCTGGATGTAATTTGCTTCTCCGAAAACAGATGCGAACCGATTTGCTTTTGATATCATTGCCGGCCTGATTAAACCATAAATATGTCGCGCTCAAGCGCGACATATTTATGGATACAAATAATAGTTAAAATACTCTTTTTCATTTTGATCTTTCTTTGAATTTAAAATAATCCCCAAAATATTTGCTCGTATACATTTTTCCTCGTTACTGTTCTCGTGAGTAGTATAACTTTTTCAAACATATCACCGGCACGTGAAGCGTTCTCTTGAATTTACCATTCTTAATGTTTCACTACACTTCTCCGTCTGGAACCGTTATATTTTAACACATATAAACATATATTGCTATATTTGTAGCAGTCACTGAAGAAATTTCTAAAATACCAACAGCCAAATATTTAGTGATTCTTTGCGGTAGCAATGAAGCAATCTAAAACACTGAAGTAGTTACTTCTGCAAATAAAACAAAATGTCTATAAATTAAAACAGCGTGCATACGACTCGTCACCTGCTACTGTTCACGCAAAGAAGCATAAAGCACTCGAACATACTATTCGTGGCATTGCGTTACGCAGCCCTGATGTCTCTAGATAGTCCGGTCTAATAGATGGTTTGTTACACAAAAGAAAATGAAACTATTTGTGCTGATCTAGGAAAAATAAAGTACGTGATTTCAGTTTTAATTATTAAACTAAATTACTTTTCTGTATTGCTGGGAAATATCAGTCTTCGGAAAATCATACCAACACGTTTGTTTATTAATAATATGTGAATATTCTCTGCAACTAAATGAAGAAGTGTATTGTTAAAATGCCACTGTAAAGACGAAGGAATATAATAAAATTATAATTTCTTTCGAAATGTAAAAAAGAAAAAAATCAAGGGAGAATTACTCCTCAGAAATACATGGGAAATTCACACTATAATTCAAAGCAACCCGAATTGTGTACTTAATTTGCTATAGTTTACTTGTCTCCATATAACTTCCTCCTGACAAAACTTGAAAATATAATCACCCTGGAGTGGAAATCGAACCCGCATTTTCCGATTTCCGTTCGAGCACGCTATCCATTAAATAACCCATGACAATGACGTTCCAAACAACTAAGGTTAAATATTTATATCTTAGGAATTTGAACAACCTGAAATTTTCGCTACTCGAAGCGATCATTTTTCATTGTAGTGTAAACGACCCTTTCACATCAAGGCTCGGATGCAGGTAGTATCTCAGATATTGAAGTCAAGGAAAGATGTTCTTCAAAATTACATGGGGAATTCGATAAATTATTTAAAGCAATCGGAATTAATAGCATGATAGAATGGAGATCGGAAGATGCCGATTCGATTCCCGCTCCAAAACGATTTTGTTTTCTGAGATGTTACATGTAAACACTGAACTACAGGCAATTCAGTGCATAATTCTCATTGCTTTGAACATTCTGCAAAAAAAGCTAACTTTATAGCCAAAATAAAATAGGAAGATGGAATTTAACAGGAGTTAATCAACATGATCCCACGCACTAAAGCCGAAAACGAATCAAAAGTGCAAAAGAGACATGCCAGTTCTGACATGAAAGTAAGTAGATTGGACGCCCATGCGTATTTCAGTAGATCCTTGTGACACTGCTGCTTTAATCGAAAAAAAGAAATATCTGGTTGTTATATCGTATCGTCAATGAAATGCGATTCCGCAAAGTAAAAGAGGCAAGATCGACGTCTATCATCAATGAACATTTGTCAACTTTTCCTCTGAAGATGTGATACACATTACTTCATAAAAATTCATGCGGTGTCCTTTCTTCTAAATATAAATATGTTTTGCAAAATTTAAGTCCCAGAGAGGAACACTTGTAAACTAGAGATACTACTGCAGGAGGGAACCTGAAATCCAAGCTCTTTTTACCTTTAATTTTTAATTTCACATCAGTCTTCTTAAGGTAGACGTCTACTGATTTTACTTTCTATACTTCCAATGGAAAAAATGTGGACCGTTTTTCCTCAGCAAACAAAGTGTTTCGATATATCAGTGTTGGCTACTGTTAAAAAGCACCCTACCTTAGATTGTACAATAGGTATTTTCTGCAAATCCTTTCATAAACTGTATTATGATAATAGGCCAATAACGTAACGTCGATGTAGTTATCATACTTACATAGTAATGGCGCCACACTTCCTTACCACTACATCGAAGTAAAGTTGTTAATTTTTAACATAGTTTAGGAATGTTTTTTGCAAAAAACACAGATTGTACAATATAAATTAAGATGTTTTTTAGCTGTTGGCCAATATTGATGCATATCTTTCTTTGATGAGAAAATAAGGTCGAAAGTCTTTCCAGTGGAAGTATAGGGAGAACAATCACTAGACGACCACCCTAACAATCTTCAGTTGTATGCGAAGCACTTGACCTATGAATTGGAAAAGAGTTAAAAGGAAGTTAAATGCCTATTCTGCGATCACTGTTAAGATATTTCCCATAAATCTTCAGCAAACTATTGCCAACGTCTTTAAATTTTGCTTTCTAAAGTTGTGTTGGACACGTTTTTTCTTTTTACGTACACTCGAAAGAAGTTGTTTCGGCACACAAGTCACTTGTAGATCTATGCTCGTATCTCTTCTCGCGCAGGCGTCCATTTGTTCCCGAGTCAGAGATTGAAATAGGTATTACGTGCAGCATATCAATTGTTGTTTAAAGGCAAAAAGTACATTGACGGCAAACCCATGCGAATTAGAATGTAACTGAAACAAAATCTAATTACTCGACCCCAGCGCATTCCCTGCGGGTTTGCGAGGAGATTTGCTACGATATCCATATGTTACACAGACAACATGTTAATGTCTTCAGTCGTGGTCCAGAATATCAGAATTTTAGGATGAAAATTAATACAATGGGGTGTTCAGGGCAATACGTTTGAGACAAACCATGGTATCCAAAAAGAGCAACGCCCGTCACGTGTGTGGTCTTCACCAGTCAATGACTCAGTTTGACCGCGATGGAGCACTAACAAAACGACGTAACACCCATCTATCAGGATCAAAGCTTTCCGTAGAAATATCTGCGGCCTGTGTACCGAGAGGCTAAAGACAAATGATTTAATTAATATTTCATCAGCAAGAAATTTATGCGAAACGACCTCGGGTTTCAATACAGAAAGAGCAGATTTATGAGGTAAAATACCCACTGGGAACGGATATTGAAGGAAAGCAGATTGAATTTAGAATAAATTTTACCTTCGACAGCATTCTTATTTTTAAAGCAAAGGGTGCACAAAATATCTATTTTCTCATATCCATCATCTTTATTGGCATGGCCACAGAATCCATGAATTTTTTGACGACACTTTCTGCATGTATGTGCATCACTGGTTTACTTTAAACACACACAACAGGTAGGAGAAATGGAAGCCTCTTCGGTAAACATTTCTTCATCACCATATTGATTTCCTCCATCATCGACTACAATCTCATCCATGTTTGATACAATAGGCTTTTTTTCTTGCACAGGGAGATCTGTTTCGTCTTCTTGTATTGTTTGAACGCTTTGTATTATTTCGTTTAGTTCATCCTCTGTCTGTGTATCTTCTAAGACATCTTGGGGTAGAGAAGACGTTGTGAGGCCTACTTTAGCTTTGCAACCAAAAAGAGCATCATATGGTGTTCTTTTGATCTCAGAATGATAAGCTCTGTTCTTCATAAGTTGAACAAAACGTAATTCCTCACTCCAGCGGTCAGTTTTTTTCCTCTTGCATCCAAGTAGAGAGCATATTTTCAATATCTTGATTAGCTCTTTCGACACTACCCTGGCTTTGTGAGTGGTGAGGCTTACCAGGGACGATCTTTAGTGTCGGCCAATACTACTTCAAGCTGCTCAGCACGTTATTCACAAATTCCCTACCGCTGTCAGACTGCAGAATAGATGGTGCCCCAAGCAATGAGAATATGTCCGCTAGGTTATACGCTACTTTTTCCGCTCTCTATGATGTAAGAGCCTTCAGAACTACGAGCTTAGTAAGATGATCTTGATACACCATAATAAATTTATATTCCTTGTCAGGTTGGGACGGAAAATCAATAAAATCGACCTGACAACGGAAAATTAAATACAAAACAACCCACAGGCTTTACAACAACACCTTTTTTATACCTTTTTATTATTCTGGTACGGCTCACAAAGGTGAATGTACAGTTCAATGTCATGACGAGTAACGCTTTTGTATTTGGGTGAAAGTTCTTTCAACATTCTGTCACGTCCTCCACGGCCAATTGAAAAATGAGCGTCATGAAGCACATTAAATAGCTCAGAGTCCTTGATGTAGAACTGAATAGTACTAACGCCTTCTTTAACAGGATAAATCAGTTTACTTTTGTTTTCCACTAACATCACATCATAACGATTCAGTAGCCAATAGGCCCCTGCTTCCTTCTTAGAATTGATCTTGGACCTTTTCACACCATCCACTAACTTCTGGTAAGTAGTTGCGTTTAGGAAAACACAGTTTTTGGCAGCATTGTCTCGCACGTTAGACAGTTCATCGTAAAATCGACGTTGCATTTCTACATTCCATGATTCCGTCTTCGAAAATACACCTTTCTCTTCCATTTTATACTTGACTGAAATGCAAATCTTGAATTATTCGTCTTTTGCGAGCGTTGAAAGTCAATTACCTTTGCCACATCACATTAGAAACATCATTAGCAGGAGTATTTTATACTTGACTTCCGAACAAAGACTGAAATTCAATTACAAGGGATAGCTGACCTTGCTGCAACGTTTGGGTATCCCAATCATACTGTCAACAGGAACATCGCAAAGCTAGAAGATTGTCATCTACCACTTTATGGGGTGAACACCCCAAGCACTGATTTGTGGGTTCTATGGACTTTGTCCCCGGAGTCACAAACATCTTAAAAAACATGTGTCATAAGACTAACCTGGATTTCGGCCTTAGAACACTATCTTTTGCTTGATTCGCAAAGACAGAGCTCCGATGAACCACCTGGAACGATTTGGTGTGTACAAGATTCCTCTATATCCAGTGGATCCAGACGCATCCCCCACAGATGTATGTTGGTTCTACGATTAGGAATGTGAAATTGCGTTTTTCGGAACATAAATACAACATTAAAATGCATGCTTCATCTACTGCTTTATCTCGCCTCGTCACTTCGGGAACTTTCTACCCACGCTGGGAAGAAACCAGGATTTTGAAAACTCCAGCCAGTAAGACTCAAATCCGCTTTATAGAGAGTCTGCAAATCCACATATTCTTTAATATGTGTTGTAACGAAGATTCACCTACTCAAGTTCCCCAAGCCTGGAAAGCTATTCTACTTGTAAAAGGTAAAGAGAATTACATTACCACCCTGAAGTCTGGCACAGTGTGTATCACCTTCTACCTGTGTTTGGTGCAGGCATCCTGTATGTAAATTGCTTGACTTTTTATTTGCTTCTGTGAATTGTATAAAGTGGCAACAACTACCTCATTTATATGCCAGGCCAACTTTTTATGCGGTCATCTTCATCTGATGAAGGACTCCAGGGGAGTCTGAAAGATCTTGTGAGTGTCATTTTAACCTTGTATATAGTTCATTAAATGTAATTTCACGAAGTACATCTGTCATCTTCAGACTTCGTTTTAATCAAGCATAACACAGCCTTTTTACCTTATCATTGAATTTTTGTCTGCACACACCGTCATAATCATCAAAGACTGAAATGCAAATGGCGAATTCTCCGTCTTACACGAGCGTTGAAAGTCACGTGCCTTGCGACCTCACATTAGAAACATCATTAGCGGGAGTATTTTTTACTTCACTTCCGAACAAAAACTGAAATGCAAATGGCGAATTCTCCGTCTTAGGCGAGCGGTGAAAGCCACGTGCCTTACGACTTCACGTTAGAAGCATCGTTGGCGGGAGTATTTTATACTTGACTTCCGAACAAAGACTGAACTACAAATGGCGAATTCTGCGTCTTACACGAGCATTGAAAGTCACGTGCCTTGCCACGTCATATTAGAACCAACATTAGAGATATTATTTTTAACTTTGCCGGTTTCTGTTTAGACATTGTATAGAATGCCTAGGAAATATGTGAAATATTAACAATTTCATACTTTGCCTAAAAACGCCAGGTATTCTATAGAATGCCTGGTTTTCATACATTGTCGGTAGCATATATATGCAATAACGTTGTCAAGTCCGCCACTGAGGCAGGATACTCCCGAACGTGGTACATGGTTGTATCAAGAACACCAGAACCAGTCATATAAATCTTTCTATGCGGCAGCTACAATACCTGGGCTCAATTTTATATACCGAAAAAACAACTAATTTTTTCAAAGATTCCTTGTAAACGGTGTGATTCAAAATGTAAACAATTGAAAATAAGGCATTTTAGGACATATTAAGATTATGTAAACGTTCTTTGTAAGATCTCAAATTTACAGAACCTATTGTATATTTTTACAAGTCTATGGCGGTGTTTGGCAACCTTCAACGACGCCATCTCTTTAATCTCTAAACTGTATTACTGCATCCTTTGCTAAATAATGTAATTCCCATAGTTCTTCTGCTAATTTTTCAGAGATCAATTTGTAACCATTCGTTCATAATTATGTAATAGTATACAAATTGTAGAGCTCTAATTTTATTTTATTTCAACTTCCTAAAAATTTAAATTTAGCGCTTCTTGAATATTTGTTCTCCGCGTTCAACTGA
The DNA here is from genome assembly GCA_039090855.1 of Macrothele yani. Taxonomy (NCBI): domain Eukaryota; kingdom Metazoa; phylum Arthropoda; class Arachnida; order Araneae; family Macrothelidae; genus Macrothele; species Macrothele yani. Next base: position 76,188,258 of record CM077017.1, on the reverse strand, counting down.
TACATCATATCCGCACTCACGTGATGATTCCTTCGTACCTGGTACATTCTACTTAGAACTTTTTACTTGGCGTACCACGCGTTGGTTTTGATATCTCCTTGTATATAGTTCACGTCCCCTTAATTTCCCACGTCTTTTCGTGCTCTCAGCACCTCAGGAATTTTCCGGCTGGGGCGTAAATTGGTCAACTGAGTTAACCGATGATTGACCTTGACGATTACTTGTTGGCCCATGGAACACTGAGATAATCGATAGTAGTATCTGGCGTTATGATCACGTAATGTTTTTTACTTGAAATCCGACTGATTTTCCTTCGATCTCGTGAATAGTGAAATATACGACTGCTACGTAAGACAGAATTAGGACCTTCTTATGGCATTCTGATGTATTTTATGAAGTTTACTAGAGCCTACTTCCAAAAGAGACGGTTGCAAAATTTTAGATGTGTTATTCACCGCACCGGTATTCGGGCTTTGAAATGCGAGACCTTAGATACCAGGGACTTGTCCACCGACAACAATGGGGACATATATTGCTTAAATTATGTGAGTGACTAGCTTCTTCCTACTAGGATAAAGAAAATAAAAAAAATATCCGGGTGATTCCCTCTGGTATCCGACGAGAAAGAAATAAGCTTCCTTAATCACTTGGATTTGATGCTCTGACGGGGAGTAAGGGATGCGGAAAAGTAAAAGAAACAAGTGAAAAGAAAATTAATTTAAATAAAAAAAGTAGTTTACAGTTTATTATTTTAACAATTAAGTAGTAAAACAATGTGGCCCGAGGAATAATTTCTTCTCAACAACGACTGGAACAGTCCAAATCACAATAAGGTTCTGTTACAATTTAGCACCAAAGTAGCGATGTTTTTAGCGTCTAGCTTTTGATCAACACTAGCGACAATTAATATATATGGCACATCTTTCATTTGTGACTGAACACCCATACAGTCCAACATGCAAAAAAGCATGTGGGGTGTAAACCAATATTGTCGCACCGGCCGTCGGGGGCACTAAAGCCCGCCTGCAGGAAAACAATCTTTTTTATTTTTCTGCAATATTTCAGAAGCGATTATCAACTTTTTATTTCATGTCATAGGATTCCGAATATTACTTCCAAATGTTTTCATTAATTTGTTCGTGTCGCATTAAGCCCTAGAACTTTTTCTTGACTAACTAACACTGGAAATTAGACCAAACATAAACAGCGGAAGGTATGTGGTACCATGAAAATCTGGAACACCTCGATTCCCTCAAATTACAAAGATATACCCGTTCATTTTTGTTCACATGGATTCCATTATCTCCTGCAAGATTGAAATTTCTATTGGAACAAACATTCTTTTTGGAGCGAACATCTATCTACAAGCATAAACTCAGGGCGAACTTCTTAAAACGCACATTTGCCACACGGTGAAGTTCTGTTTTAGGGATCAACTTAATAGTCCTGACACCGCATCATGAACTGTTCAAGTACATTTTCAAATGCAATCAAAGGAACCTGATAAGGAAAAGTAATTTGTGATCAATAAATACTAGCGATCCGAACCTAAAAGCGCCAGTGGGTTGGAAACCTGACCTAGGTTTCCAGTCTGTCACACTGACTTTTACTGGAATACAGTCATTTATCCATTTTCATGAGTGACTCAAATTCCATGTATCGTGTGTAGTAAAGAAATGGATAAAGTAATTTATTTATATAATAAATGAAAAATTTCTGTTGAGTTGTTTTATTTTTACTTAATCCGTCTTGCTTCTGTCTGCATTTCTGTTGCAGAAAACAATTTACATCTGTATTTCCTGTCTGTGGTTTTCTTGTGAGGTGATTTATTCCTAAACTTTGGGTATTTCTTGTTGTTGTTTTAGTGCTCTTTGAGATATGCTGTTGTCGATTGTCTAATATTTTGAAAGCCTTCCACATATTGGCAGTGCTGGGCCTCCGATCTGGCGCACTGTTTTTCACAGGATTATCTGAAACAGCATAAAAGAAACCAGGCATAACAGCAGTTAATAATGTAAACTGTTCAAAATTCTGTAAAATTTCAGAATATTGAACTTTTAGTATCTATATAAAGTTTTTACAAGTAATTAAAAAAATAATATACTATGGTATGCAATTTTGTTTTAAGGAAGTTTAAGCAGTTTGTAATTTCCAGAAATGCCATTTCTGTATTAAAAAAAATTGAAATTAAGAGCTCTTTGAACATTCTCAACTGCAGTCAGAGTATGACATTCTCGTGTTTCTTTTAAGGCAAGTGCGTTGATTTGCCTTCAAATTCCACACCGTACCTACTTACCCTTTCGCCTTTTAGACCGCAGTGTCTAATTGTAAGCCATGGAAAACTTCACTTTCTGGTGCGTTGAATCTGGACTTTGGTGGATCTAGCAAGGGCTACTCTGGATTAAATACGATATTCTGCTCCAAAGTAGTTCAAGCACTTTAGAATTGCGATGTGTATCTATCTCTTCACATTGTTTACAAACTCGTTTATTTAAGTCGAGATCCTGGATTTTTTTATTTCGAGATGTGTTATGTGCTCATCTATTTCGCCTTCCCCCTGCCGGGTGGTTTACTCAGCTGTGGATATAATAAGGGAGGTGACGATTCCGTATAAAGCTTTCTCAATAACATAATCCTATCTAATAATATAAACTTACAGTTAAATTTCAAACGCATCTCGATGCACCTGTTCTTGAAGTTCTCCAGCGAGATCCTTAATGTGTGCAGAACATCGCTTGACTTTTGTTTTGTGATACACAAGATATTTGTGAACAAGCTATTACATATTGTTTGCCGTAAATAACCTGGTACTGAAATTATTAATACGAAATCTTTCTATTAGTCTGTCGAGTCCTTAAAACCAAAGCAATTATAGCTTATCAAGAAAAATAATTATATTTAGGAAGTTTGAAAAATAATACTACAAAAGGAAACATTTCTTCTTTCGTTAAACCTTAATCAATGTTATGAATAATTTAAAAAGATATGAAGTTTCAAATCATTGTGTTGCTTCGAAAAATAAGGATGAAAAAATACTTAATTCGTTCTCCTGCAGAAAAAATAACATGTTTTAAAAGCTATTAAAAACAATAAGTTCCAGCAGAAAACAATGGGTAATTCACTGGCATTAATGAAAAAAACATATCGTCATCGCGCAGTTAGTGTCCTATCTTGAACGCGCATGTCATACCTGAGTCGTTCTGGCTCAGTAGTTTAGACGCACTGTTTCTTCTGAGGAAACCCAAGGGACGTCGATTCGAGTCCCACTGAGAGCGAAAGGATTGTCTAGCGTAAGTGGTGAAAAATTCCGCGTCTTTTACTTTCTGTAAATTTTTTGAATAAGTACGGAAAACCTGAGACGTACTTTTCTTAAACAAACGGAATTACTGACTACGGATGATCTGTGGAAAAACATGAAATTAAAAAAAATTGCACTTTTCAAACGGAAATTTCGTTAACAGACGGGCACGTACCCTCAGATTTGCTGCATGTCGTTTGTAAAAATTCTCCATGAATCCACGCCTCTTGTTTTCTACAGTGTGTAGAATTTAAAATTTGTGAGTTCGGACTTTTTGGAAATACTGAAACATTCAATAGGTATTTCTGAAACCACAACACAAAATCAGTTGCTCATAATTTTTGGAATTACAAATAGTTGTATGCAATGTGACATTTCCTACTTGTAGACCAATTCTATATTAGTAGTCAAACAGTAGACATTAAATTAAGGGCGGGAAGCATGAAATCAAAACCCAAAGATGTTTTAAAACGATGTTTTCTAGAGCGAAAGTGGTGTAAGACATTTGACGCAAACATTCATTTCTGATCAATCATAAATTAAAGATCTCCCAAGCATTGCAACTGTATTGCTTACTTGTGATCAATCATAATTTTAAGATCTCTTGAGCATTACAACATAGTATACACTGTCGGAAAGTGAAAAAGAACACCCAGAAGGAATGCATGTAGGAACGTCATATCATATTATGTTTATTGTTAAGGACACCAGAAACTGTGGTCCAAGTTGGAATACCATTGCTTGAAATAATAATGTCATCGCGGACAACATGGAAATGTACGCAGCGCTTATTTAAAGAACAAGGCGTGCAGTATGAATCTATTCGTCTGCTGTCGTGCTGTTCAGTGTTCGATGAAACTACCATGCCTGAATCAAAGAATATCTAACGGTTAAAGAAGGCCAACTCTCATAGAGATAACGTACGACAGTCGGCAACAGCCCCACCAGATCTTAAGAGGAAATATGCTCTCCGGGAAAGTTAACATTCAGAAGCAGAACACGTTAGGGGGACTACGGCAGTGAAGCTTTTCTTTGATCGACGATGGTTTCCTTCGATTTGATGACTATTTGCTTAGATTAGTTTTTTGTTGTTTTTGTTGCTGATTTCTGATATACCGCCCATCCCTTTTTTTGGTGAGAAAAATATGCATAACATTAATATTACTATTTAAATTAAACTTCAGCAAAAATTACAGTTAGGCCTAAGGATCCGTACAAAATGCAGACATTCCCTAGTATTTGGCATTACTGAAAATGTTTCTGAAAAACTGAAGAACAAACAAAAGCCTTAACCCTTTAACGATCATGACCCAAAAATCTTGTATCACTCTAAATACAATAACGCCCGAAACGTCTGTTGGTTCACTTCTTTGTTCAGTAACAACAATAGTGACTGAGGGTGACACCTGGTAATCTCTCATAGGCCGTGAAAATTTGAAGAGCAGGTAAGGGTAGGAAATCTGACTCACTCTATAGACAGGCGTTTCGAGCGTGTATGGTCGTTTGTAAATACAGATGTTTTGGGCGTTATGGTCGCTAAAGGGTTAACTAACCCGATTGGCGTAACAAAACTAACATATCCGATTTGCGAAGTGATAATGCTACCGAGAAGGTAACGATCACGTGCTGTGAGTAGCTTGGCTGACTTCTTTATGAAAAGAATTGAAGTCAACAGAAATACGCATGCGCAGTCTGCTGAGGTTACAGCCTACACGTTGGCTTATGTGCACTGCATTTTAATTCTTAAAATATGGCGGTGCTAGTTACGTCTCGCCGAGCCTTAACTTCTTCTCGTTAGATATTCTTTGCTTGAATGCCGAGAGCGCAACATTTTTTTCAATTACATCAGTTAAAAATGAAGCAACACATTTTTAATTATACTTTAAATTTTTCCTTAAATTGCCGAAAATCATTTAAAGTATCAGGTAACTACAAAAGTATTTGCCGTTATCGGAAAGTGTGACACATACGTATTAGAAAAGCAATTTGTTAAACAAAATAATTACCATTTTAAACTCACAGGACAATACGCAAATATTTCCTGATGTTCTCGTAATGATCTTCGTGGCTCTCTATAACCTTGGAACGTCACCCTGGATGCGCGGTATCACGGCCGCCTTAATGCAGCAAAAATATTCCCAATCATTACTTACTTTTCAGAATATTCCTCATGTAATTGAATATTTATGACAGTCCAACAAATACTTCTATTTGTGAATGTCACACCATCAACATTGCTCATATTTCTCTGACAAAGGATTTCGTTATTCAAGCATAAGAAAGTTTCGACGTAATAAATTTGAAGTTAAGCTAATGATATTACAGTGAACAAATGTATTATCTTTAAAAATCCAATAATTTTTCTCTGCGACGTTTTATGATATAAATAGTCACTCTAAGATTTACCTAAGACACTCTCCTGATCATTTCCATTGATCTTGAACCTGAATAAAAGATGTGCATTTATATACAAACCATAAATAAAAAATATAAATAATTTTTCTTGAAGTAATCAGTATCAGCCTGTCATCTACAGTGTTTCATTTTAACTTCAAATATACTTAGCGGGAATAATGTGTACTCACGATGGTTTTTTTCCTGTGTACAGATGTGCAGATTTGAGTGTTTCGGATACATCAGAGTCCTCAGGAAATAATATTTCGTAAAACAATTACCGCCGAATACAGATGAAATTAGCATTAATAGATCTGTGTTTGAATTTCGGAATACTTGTTTCACACTACTCTGGCGAAAACCATCCGCCACGTAAGGGGTCCGGGTTGGAATCCCGGTCAGGCATGGATGTTGTGTTTGTCTTACGGCACTGGCTATCTCCCTTCCCTGGAGCCAGTGTCCCTAAATTAGGGACGGGCGACTGCTTATAGCCCATTGAGTTACTCACGGTGGTCGTTAAACCTCCAATCAAAAAAAAAAGTTTAGCAACGCACAGCAAAAAAAGCAATGTCTTTGTCGAAATAGCGATGTCTTCGGTTATTCACTGACGCCACGTATTTGGAGGATTTTCAATTTATTGATGTGTTCTGATTCCAAGGCTTGTCTTAAATGAAGCGTTACTTCCCTTCTGTAATAGGTTTTAAAGCTGCGAATCACACCTTGATCCATGGGATGGAGGACTGACATGGTGTTGGCAGGCAGGAACAGCAGCTTTATGTTGCTGAGGTTTTTAATCCTACCATTGTTCTTCAGTTCACGTTAAGTAGTAGTAGGCCTACAATATTGTTCTCAACACATTTTTTCAAGTATTTACATTAAATTTTGTTTTGAAATGAGTTACAATTTGATGTTACAAGTACATTGTTTTCTTTTTAGGTTCGCTGTAACCAAACTTGTGGTTTCACTATAAACGAAAATTTGAATGTAAATTTCGAATGTTAAGGGTCGGGACCAATGAATAAGGTTCACTACAGCCGAACGTTCACTGTAACAGGTTCACTATATCCACAGTTGACTGTATTCGATTTTTGTGCACTGCACATACATGCAAACTGCTCAACGATAGTTTCCGCTTCACCGTAGCTGTGACGCCTAAAAAAGATGTCTGGTAAACATTTTATGTTGCATGCATATTTTACCATCCTATACTCCAGTGGCGTATCCAATGGCGCTAAAGGGATCTAGGGAATCGGAGAAGGGCTATCTTTTTTTCTTAAAACAATTTTTTATGTAATTTTCTGTGACACATTTACTTTATTTATTTACATATCTACTTAACTCTGGGTTGGTGAAATCTGAGGCTGCTATATCAATGGGAAACAAATGGATATCTGAGAGTACAGGGGATATTCAGCTCAGTGAAGATTCCTTTGAGTTTCCGGAAATATCACGGTTTTGCCTTGGAAACGAAAAAGGATGTTATTGCGTATGCTCGACACCGAAAGCCGCGGGATAGCGGAGAGATCACACTATCTCTCGATCGTGAGATGGCTTAAAGCGAACGGCGAGGCGGCTGTATAAAATTTCGCGAGTTAAAAGCCACACAATGAAACTTTACCACCCTTATATATATATATATATATATATATATATTTTATCGTTTTAGTTAATTTAAAATTTTGGTGAAATGAGGGTGTTTTTTTTTATATTAAGCAATATAGAATCGCATAAATGCATTACAGATCATCAGATCAGATCATATGAAGAGGATTTTAGGAAGGGAGTGTCGGACTTCAGGTCTTAAAACTCTTAGAAGCTAGGAGATTCGGGCTAGAGTGCCCGATAGGAACGTGACACGGAAGCGAGGTATATAGGGGGAGGAAGACGCCTTATTTATTACCCAAGGAACAGTAATTGGTGTCCGACGGCTTAACGTGGCTATCCGACGCACGGGGGATATTTAGTGGTTCGAGCGTCCGTACCTGCCTGAGATCGAATTCAATTTTTTCTCCGTGGCAGTCTCGAATGTTGACCACTAGGCCGCTCGATTCAAGGGATGTCCTTTCGCAAGAAAGCAATACGGGAACAAAGAAATACCAACTCCTGAACAGAGTCTTGGGCATCGGATGGGCTATTGTTCAACGCTCCTGACTGCAACGGATAAATCTCATGTTCCATCCCTGGCATGCTCGAACCACTAAATATCCTCGGTGCGCGGGTGGGCACGTAAAGCCGTAGATCCCCGGGTACTGGCCCCTCAGTAATAAATAAGGGCGTCTTCCTCCCCCTTTCTATTTCGCTTCTGTGTCACTTTCCTATTGGGCATTCTAGCCCAAATCTCCTAGCTTCCTATTTCTAAGGGTTGTTTAACAGTTGAGGTCAGACACCCCTTATCAAAACCTCTAGATCTGATCTGAACGAAGTCTTACTGCAAAATGCAAATATAAAAATCGTGAATACAATTGGCACTTTTCCGATTCCGTTTATTCTAAATCTCCGTGGTTAGCAGGATATTCAAATGTAAACACATTTTGTTGGCCGCGTCGCTTTTTTAGCCCTGAAAACACTGTGTGGAAAAATTATTGAAACCGAGAAAGACTTAGTGGTAAAGCCCTCCTCACTCAATTGCCTTACTGAAACAGCTGAGAAATGGTCCCCAGTTAAATTTCCAAACCCCTCAAATAGAAATTTTTTTGGCCAGAACGAGATCTCTAGATTTCATGTTTAACTGAATGTAATTATATAATTAGTTGTTATGTAAATTAGTATGTAAATTTGTTGTCATATATAATAATAATATGATGTACATTGCCTAAAACGCTCTTAAATCTGCAACTGCAATGCAAATTTTAATGTTGTGGTAAAATTAATATTTTAATGAGTATTTTTATCTGCATTCCTTCGTTTTATAACTAAATACACTGAAGAGCAATTTAATTAGAGACAGCTGGCGTTATGCAAACGTGGCGCTGTGGGCGGCCCTATAAACGGAAACTACATGAAGTATGCAGCGATCCCATAATATAAGGAGCGATGCGACGGGAATCAGTAAGAGTCGGACGCAGTATGGGTAAGACGAAGGATTTAAGCGCATTTGATCGTGTGCAAGTTGTCGGGGCCCGACGAATGGGTCACTCCATCTCGGAAGTGGTACAGACACTGGAATTTTCACGAGCCACTGTGTCGCGGGTGAACCGTGAGTACATCAAATCGGGTAAAACCGTCCCTGCAAGGGCCACCTTCCGTGGACAAGAGCGTGTGGATCAGCGGGGTCATCGTAGGCTAACTCGCTTTGTAACAGCGGATAGGCGGGACACAGTGCAAGAAATCACTCGGCAATTTAACGCTGGTACACAAAAACGTGAAAGCTGCCACACCATCCAGAACCATCTTCTCGATATGGGGTACAGAAGCCATCGTCCCACGAGGGTACCGCTGCTGACCGCACATCACAGGGTGCAAAGATTAGCATGGGCGCGGGAACATCGCCACTGGACCCTAGACATGTGGGAAAATGTTGCCTGGACTGATGGGTCGAGTTTCACGTCGGTACATGCGAATGGTACGATACGAGTACGGCGCAGACCACATGAAGCGATGGATCCTTCTTGCCAGCAGGGTACTCTTCAAGCTGGTGGGGGTAGAATTCTCGTCTGGGGATTGTTCACGTGTACTGAAATGGGACCCCTGGTACGTGTGACATCGTCCATTACTGGTCAACGTTACGTGGATATCCTGGACGACCATTGTTCCCGTTTGTGAGTCTCCAACATCCGACTTGAGACCTGATCCTGCAACAAGACAATTCACCGTGCTATCGCTTCCGAATTGTATCCGAATGATTGGATGAACACTCCACCGATGTGACCTCGCTTCCTTGGCCAGCTAGGTCAGCTGACCTCAACCGCATCGAACACATCTGGGATGACATTGAAAGAGATGTTCGAAGCTCTGACCCCACTCCATCAAATCTTCGGGAACTGTGGGAGCTTGTTCAGTGGTCGTGGATCCGTATGGCTTCCTAACGCTTCCGGTGTCTTGTCGAGTCCATGCCGAGATGAATCGCCGCCGTCGTCAGAGCGAAAGGTGGTGCTACACATTACTAGACAGGTTTCTCTAATTCAATTGCTCTTCAGTGTATTGATTACTCACTCCTTGTAATCAGAATACGCCACTGCTAAACTCTTTCTCCCATACCATATGAACTGCTTGTAATAAAAATACTTATATCTACACCAACAGAGCACTTGAAGGGTTCTATCCAAACTAAGAAGTAATCGTAATCTAACTTTTAAAGTTGAACAAATCTCCGTGTGTTTAACTTTTAAAGCGAAACACATGATGCCGCACCGGTGGCGCTGTGGTCTAAGGCGCTGGCTTATGATCATTCGCCCTAGTTAGGTCCGGGTTCGAATCACGGTGAGTCATTGATTTTTGTGTTTATCTTTTGGCACTGGCTCAATGTATGATACTTGTCCAACACTGGTTATTTGTGTACATTGGTCATTTAGCATACTGTCAAATCCGTGTTTGATGTGTACTTGTTCACAATGTGTTACGTGATCAACACTGTCTATATCTGCGAAATTGATAATTTGGCATGCTGACAACCATGTATGATTTGTTCTTATTGCTGTGAACTGTCTATCTCTTATTCATGTCTGCCTGTTTGTCATGTCTCTATACCACTACGTCCAATAAAACATAGTAGTTAAAACTCCAATAAACAAAAGGAAGGAAATACATGATCTCAAGATCAGTTTCAGATGAAAATAACTTTCCCAAATAACCTAGAACTCAGCGCGACGCCGGAATGTACACTGGCGTGCTCCAACAATTGGTCGAGCTGTGAGATGACAACACCTGAGCTCTACATCGATTTGAAAGACTTTACTAACATGGCTAGGCTTTAAAAGTATTTTCAGGGATGTTAACTGATTCCCTTCTCCAAGACATATGTTCAGAAGAAAACGTTTGTGTCGTCATGAACCAGAAACTTGACTATCTGGAAAAAAAACTCATAATGTGTGGTAGGTTTAGAAGTCAATTCAACATCTGCAGTATGACTTAAAGAGCAAACTTTTTGGGAGAAAGGCAGGCAGGGTGCCTAGATACGAAAGTAATTAAAGGGAAATGAAATATTAGAGTTGTTGGAGGGTGTTACCACGAGGAGAGGGAAATTTTTCTACTCCCGTAACTTAGCAGACAGCACCAGTAAATAGGGAGGACACAACAATTTTAACATTTTGGACAGCACGTCTGGGGTGGGAAAGCGGGCAAGGAGGGAGAACCAAGACAGGTACGGACAAAATCCATATTACTTCCACGGTGGTAGTTTGGTAATTCCTAGTGACAAAGGTGGTGAACTGCCAACAGAACAAAGTAAGGAACGATTTGTCCACATCCAAGCATAGGGGTATTGAGAAGAAAGCTTAAAAAATTAATGAAAAAGGGTGTATGGATCAGTAGTTCGAGTAAAGGGAGAGTGCATTTCGGGATTTAACATATCCCCATAAAAAGGGACAAACTAGGCTCACAAGTAGTTTAGGGACGCTATAGATAGACCCGGGGTAATTTATCATAAGTAGAATGATTTCCAAATAGCTTAAGGAATAGCCTAAAGTGGTGCTTAGGCGTAAAAAAGAATAAATGGAGTTTGCATGTGAGTAGTCAGGCTCGTGTGAAATCGTGAATTTCCATTGGTTCATTGGCGTATGGAAGAAAGCTGAATCCGGAATGAACACTGACTAATTGTGTTTAGGACGGTACTCAAGCAAACAAAGTGAAAATAGTAATAGACCGTTCTGTCTAGTTGTCTCGCAGAGGAACAATGAAAAAAAGGCAAAAAACGAAGTAAAAATGGGGAACACGAGTAATAAGTTCGTGTAGGGAGGATTTTAAGAATAAAGTATAATCTACTGTAATACGATATAATATAATATGATAACTATATCACCATCAATTAAAGGCCAACTATGGTCATAAGTGCACCTGTGATGCCATGGGTACACCCGGAATAATAATCGAAGCATAATAGTTCAAAAAATCTTAGGGAATAGCCGAGAGTGCTGCTTCGGCAAAAAAAAATTGCCGAAGCAGTACTCTCGGCTCTGAGCAAACCAAGTTTATGCAGAGTATTCAAGCTAAGAAGTGTAATAGAAGTGTAATCAATGAAAACCATATAGCAATATCAAGGAGATTTAAGTCAGTGTTTGAGAGTTTTTGCTTTAGAATTTTGAGCAGCGATTTGAGGGCCGCCCTGAAAAAAAGAGGAAAAAAAATAATAAAAACAAGTATATTTACTACTTACCAGCACACGTCAATCAGTTCTCTGATTCGTCCGCTCTACTAGAGCGCGGACCAATGGAATAACGAATTAGATGAATCTAAAGCCTTGATGGAAATACTAGTCCGTTGAATGGGGTGAAATTGGCCTTCAAAAGTTTTTCTCATGGACTAGCATGTATCTGAAGTTTATGTGCTTTTGATGATTGTACTACCCACAGATCGGACCTCATGACTACAATTTCCCGAGAGGCGAGGAGGCACTGTGTTTTTGGTGATTTGAGCAACAATCAGAATAAGTGCACTCATAGGCGCCGACTTTTCCTGAATGTCACAGGGGCGAACCAAAAAATCACGACAAAGTAGCATTCACTTTTAAAATTGATCGTCGTTTAACCACACACATATACAAGCACATGCGCCCTAAAGCAATAACTTATAGTACAAGAATAATAATACATTTCAATTTCATGTTCGATGAAATTTTAAATTATCAGATTAATTATACTTTATTGCTCATTGTTAAATTCTTAAATTACAGCAAACCTGTTTGCACGAACAAAACATTTAAACTCATTACCAATATTTACTAAATTTAAATACTCTGACACAGTATCATAGCAGGTAAGTAGTGCCAAATGATTTAAACGTTGTTGTGATATCGTACTTCGCAAGTATGTTTTCATTCTTCGTGGAAAATGAGCGTTCCTGTGCATATTGTTAATGACACAGTTAAAAGCAGTTGCATAAGTTTTTGCAGCTCTGTTAAGTACACAACAAGATGCTGTTTCGCTTTGCATATTTCCACGACACCTCTAAAACGTGATACAGTTATCTCTTGTCCTTTAAATGCATCATGGAACATGTCCCTGTGTAGTTTTAAGGTATCACAGTTCAAATCATCCTTAAAATATCGCAAACAGTTTGAGGCGAAACGCTTGTATCAATTAAGAAGTTTCCAGCATATCGTAAAAACTCTTTGGTTTCAGCACTGAATCTGGTTTGCAAACTGGTTAGTACATGATCAATAATTTCTTTATAAATTCTGTTATAGCGATCTATCGCTGTGAAGATATTCAATCTCGGTGATTCCTGTTTCCAATTTCACAACGGTAAAGAGCTTGCGGTGGTCGCTCGAGCACCCTAGTATCTCCCTTTTCTTTTTGTAGAAGAGCACAGTTAAACTGAAAGAAAAAACTCAGCATTGTTAGATTATATTAAAATGTTGATACAAAACCAACACGTTGAAAAAAAATAAAAAAAACATGCATTTCCATAGGAGACCAAGGGGGCCAAAAAATACTTTTGCTCCTGCGGTCTAATCACCGATGTGTCGATCGCACCCGTAGCGTCCGCATAGTCGCCGCCTATGCCGTGCACTTAATTCAGGGGCGTACTGATGATAGATCCTGCAACACCTGGTTTACGTGGGAGTGTCACGACTAACATGGCTTCTAGTCTCAGCAAACTGATTTTATGAAATCTTTAGCGGCGATTTCACATGAAGAAGACTAAGGAAATAACGGTGAATTTTAAAGGCAGCTTAGAATGAAGTATTAAAAAGAGAAGCAATTCTATTTTACGATAAATAAATACAGTATTTACAAAAATAAATACAAATAGATAAAGTCATCGCTCTTTCCACGTTTGTGGCCGCGGGTGGCTTAGTGGTCAACGTTCGTGACAACCACGGAGAAGACCTCGAGTTCGATCCCAGGAAGGTTCGGACGCTCGAACCACTAAATGTCCGCAGCGCGTTGGATGGGCACGTTAGGCCGTCGGGCCCCGAGTAATAAATAAGGGGGTCCTTTTCTCCCCTTTTTACCTCGCTTCCGTGTCATTTTCTTATCGAGAACTCTAGCCCTAATTTCTTAGCTTCCTATTTCTAAGGGTTGTTTAAGACCTGGGGTCAGACATTCTTTTCCTAAGATTTTCTACACATGATTTGATCTGATTCCACGTTTTTCTTTAACCAACAAACAGCATCCGAAAAATTGTTATTCGACACCTCCTGGATCGAATCCCAGATCACTCGGCTAGTTATCAAGTTATTATTTTTCGGCTGCTGTGTTTTAGTTAAAGAAAAACATGGAAAGAGCGATGACTTTGTCTATTTACATTGTCACCACGTATTTGGACGATTTTCACCAGTATTTAGAAATCACTTTCGCAATTTTAGTTTGTAGAATCTCGATAACGGCAAAACAGCTACCCGATATGGCTTGAGGCCCCTTTTAACCTTCATAGCAATGATGATGACCTATTTGCTTCAGCACCAAGTGATGTGTTTCAGGGATTGGACGAACCCGAGAACTCCCTAGACCAGTCATCAACCTCCATCAAAACGTGAACCAACACTTTCGAGTCCACCCAGATAAGGTTGGACGTACAACTCAGCGCTGCCACCACGGTGGAACTGCAGCTGGATTTCCTCATTACTCACCGCGTGATGAGTAGCAAATTTTTGCGGTAAATGGGTAGCTTTTTTTTATTGGATGTTTAACGATAACCGTGAGCACCTCAATGGGTTATAAGCAGTCGTCCGTCCCTAATTTAAGGACACTGGTTCCAGGGAAAGCAGAGCACCAGTGCCGTAAGACAAGCACAACATCCATGCCTGAACGGGTTTCAAACCCGGAACCCTCACGGACGAATGATCAGAAGCTATCGCTTAGACCACTGGGCCACCAGGGCGGCAAATGTCTAGTTTAGCGTCCTAAATTATTTCGTCGGAAATTTTGAAGGATTTCCAAAATGTGGGACGTACAGATTTTAAGGTATCCAATTTGATGGCAAATGGTGAAAAAATGTCATCTTTATAGCATTTTAAAGATTTTTCTGTAACATTTACATGTAAGTACGAAGCTGTGAACAGAAGCTTCGGCAGGCCAAACACAACGCAGCGGCGACCACGTCAAGCTTCGCTCCGCTGAAACGACCGTCTCATTCCAGCGGCCTTCTTGCTTGCGGAAGAGTACCAGAGAAAAAGGGAACGTTTTTGTCAGGAAAGCGTTATAATTTCCTACGCTGCAGATAATAGCTCATCACTTCTGTTTCAATTTTTCACATCACAATCTGACAATTTTTAGGTTTTTTCGCTCATGATTTTTTATTGCGCAATGTGTGAAGTCACTTCTTCGTCGACGGTCATTTTTCTTTCGTAATCCGATTTGAATGAACTGCGAACCACGCCGTCAATAGGAGGAGCAAAACTTTAACTTCTCGATTTCATGTAACTTCTGTTGCAGAGAAATCGATATGTAATTTAACAGATTTCTAGAAGAAAGAAAGGCGTCTTCATTCCTTCTATTTCGTATCAGGGAATCATATGCGCACGATCGAAGCAACTGTCACCAGGTGTTTTGACAAACTGCGACAAAAATGAAGAACTATTTTCTATCAGGTAGCACTACAAATTAGAACGTTTTCCTGGCAAGAACGTCCTCCGTTCCTCTTGAATTTTTCCTCCAGCAAAATGGCCGCCGGAACGAGACCGTTGTTTCAGCGGAGTGAAGCTTGACATGGTCGCCGCAGCGTTGTGGTAGGCCAGCCGCAAATTCTGTTAACAGTGTCGTACTTGCATGTTAATATTACGATAAAAATCTTTAAATTGCACTATAAAGATGACACTTTTTTTACCATTCGCCATCAAATTGCATACTTTAAAATCTGTATGTCTCACTTTTTCGAAATCCCTCAACATTTCCGACGAAATACTTTATGACGCTAAACAACATATTTAACCGTTTTGCGTCTGGTTTTCAATGCTCTTAGCCTTTTTTGTCAAGAGAAAACATCGATTTGAGCATATTGTGTCGCACCTGATAGACAACCAAGTGAGGTCAGCATTGGCGGCTGATGCCCTGAAACAGAAACTGGTAATCCCAAGCGATCATACGTTGCGGTGGCACGTAACTCTCCAGCCACCCAAGTTAATCCACCTGAAGAGAAACCAGCAGATTCAATACTTCAACCAAAGAATATAAAGCTTCGCGTGAAGAACCTCAACTCTCGTAGAGATAACGTAAAACAGGAGACAACAGCGCCACCACAACCTAAGAGGTAATATACTCTGCCGGAAAGCAAACATTCAGGAACAAAAGACGTTAGGGGACTACGGCAGTGAAGCTTTCCTTTGATCCACGATGGTTTCGATCGATCTGATGACTATTTCCTTAGAGCAGTTTTGTTGTTGTTGTTGCTGCTGTTTTTTGATATTCCCCGTTCCTTAGTTTGGTGAGAAAAATATGCGATACATTAGTATTACAATTTAAATTAAATTTTAAGAAATATTATAGTTAGGCCTAAGGATCAGTACAAAATGCAGGCAATCCCTACTATGTCGCATCTGTAAAAATGTTTCTGAAAAACTGACGTGCAATCAAAAGCCCTAACTAACCCGATTGGAGTAACAAAAGTAACATATCCGATTTGCGGATTCATTATGCTACCGAGAAGGTAACAATCACGTGCTGTGAATAGGTCGGCTGACTGTTCTTTACCGGAACTGAAGTCAACAGAAATACGCATGCGCCGTCTGCTCCGGCATCAACCTGCATGCTGGTTTCTGGGCACTGCATTTTATATCTTAAGATATGGCGGTTACGGTTACGTCTCCCCGGGTCTTAACTTCTTCTCAGATATCCTTTGGTTACATACATATATGTACAAATAGGTCTTAACAAAGTTCGCCTAATTAAAGGTTTCTTGATTATGAAAAGAACTCCAACTCCAATTGTTCTGAAATTTATAATTAATAAAATTTATTTTTGGAATATTATACTGTATGCTATCTGCTTCACAAAATTCAGTACCTCATTTGGAGAGATTGTACCGAAATTGACTTTAAATATATTAGTGAAAGATACACAGATTAAAACTGTATTTATTTTTATCACAGTATACTATTTGACCTGACAAATAAAATATTGACCTTATGAAATATTTACCCGTGAAATACTATCAAAGCGTTTTTAAAATGCATTGTTCACTGGTGTGTGCCTACCAAGTTAAGAAACACTGGTATAAGAGAATTACTGATATATGAGAAAATACATAATTCCCGAAACGGGATCACAAAAACGACCTTAGCTGAATAATGAATTTTCAAATAATAATAATTTAGACGTGAGCACCTGGTATGATTTACATTACTATGACATTCAATGCCTATCCTCTATGTAAATTTAATAAATAGCATATACAAAAAAAATAATCCTAACGATAAAATCTGAGAAATAAATCTCTCATGCCAAGGATACAAAATTTTCTATATTCTACTACGACATATGCTCCATTAATGTGCGATTTAAAGTGTAAATACGCACCTTAACACGACATATAAAACATTATGTATTTCAATAATAATACGGCAACAGTTGCGCTGATCAAAAAAGAAAGCTGTCTTTAAAACACTGAATTCATATAACACCATATGTATTCTAATTGAATCGCTCTATACAGAAAGGGCTCCACTCCTTAAAATCACTTTTTGACAAAACTTCGAAAAACGTCCAGTGCATTTCCGTAAACTCAAAAATTCTAAAAAAGGTAAAAAAAATATCTAATACATAGAAAGTTTTCTGAAATACATTTCGTTTGAATGTACAAAGTATAGGTTTATAGTACATTTTTAGGACTATAGATTACAGCCGTTTCTGCGTAGATGTGCAAAATACAGGGTGTGATTCAAATATTAGCTTTTTTCTTTTAAATGTTCTTGAATATTTCATGGTCTAAATAAATTTGTAAAGTATTTCAAAGGTAAAAGTATTTTTTTAAAGATTTATATTAAATTACAAAACAGAAAACAACTTTATGTATCACATTTTCAAACAACTTGTGTACCATCGACGTTTTTACTACTTCTTGGCCAGTTGCGAACCACAGCAGAGCCGACTCCCTGAAGTTATTGGTGTATTGTACCATTGACAGACAAGCACGGTTGTCTTTAAAAAGCCCAGGAAGATGTCCGATCCGAATGTCTGACACAAACTATTCTGCCACCTTAAATGTCGCTCAGATCACTCGTTTTCCCCATTCCGATCCTCAATCCAACGCCACTTGGTGGACAAAAACCCAATTGATGGACTTTGCAGAGCACAAAATGCCTGAAGTCTTGGAATGAATTCTTTATGTGACGACAGCAGAAACATCTAATGAACTAGTATCTCACGGAATCTGTAAAGCTTGGATATCCATTTTGTTTTGCTCTACAGGGCAAACCTCTTAATTCTTCAATTTTCCTCACACGTACTGACATATCGCCAATGTATCACAATTTGGTAAGGACGGAAAACGACCCATTTTTAATGTTTAACCTTACCCTGATTTCTGAAAGTCAAATATCACCAGGAATCATGCCTTATACGTGCTTTAAAAAATTTACCCTGATTTCTGAAAGTCAAATATCACCAGGAATCATGCCTTATACGTGCTTTAAAAAGTTCAGTGGATTTTTTAGCGTAAATTAACACGCCACTGCGTGAAAAATTACATCTTTAAAAGCGATACATGCCAAATAATTTAAAAGATGGATAGTACAATGCCTTTACACCCACATTTTGTAGGAAAGCAATATCTAAAATGTATTGAAATAATTTGCTTGCATGTTGCATGAATTTCTGAACACCCTGTTTACAAGAAAAACATTACGCATATGACCGGGATACTAATGAGTAAAATTTATATTTATCTTCTCACATGCACCTGATATAAATTATAAAACAGCATAAAGAAATTATTTTCTGGCGCTTTATATTCCCTCTTGTTATTTGTTGTAGACCCATTCTACTCTGTCTTTTGTTGAGTCTTATTGTGAAATTGTTTATATAAATTTTTACAAAAAGTAGTTGTGATCTAAACTGTAAGAAGAAATTGTGGATGGGCTTTACTGTCCGGCCGCGTCGTCTGCTTCAACCAACTTGCTCCTGGAATCACGGGAAATGACACGTATATCGATAGGTGGCGCGGCCGCTGCTTTCTCGTAATCTTTGTTCGCTCCCGCGCTGTCTGCGTTACGTAACCGCTCTTTGCTCAGTGTGTGAGCCGTGAGGCCCCTTTTACTTACTTCTGTTCGAAGTAGCTAACAACAATGAAAGGATGACTTCGCACAATACGTCAAATGAAATGAGAAAACTCACTGTTTTAGTGCGATATTTAATAAAATACGAAATATATTTACAGTTAAAATACCCCACTAGCACTTTCGGGGTAACATTTACCCCATCATCAGGTAGAACAGAGGCAATGTAGTACTCCTTTATATAGTAGTGCAACGATGAATTATGGGTATAAGTCATAAAACGTCGCATGGGTCGTGACCGTTGCCATTATAACAGTCACACTGTTATAATGGCAACGGTCACCTCCAGTGACCTTTTTTTTGTGGCGAGGCATGTGACTTTCAATGCTCGCGTTAGGCGCCGCCTATGCCGGGTTTTTTTTCGTTTCCCGAAGCCCGTGATGTTTAACGTTCGGCTCAAGCGGACAGTATTTAGTAATATCGCCATTAGTACTTCTGTCTTTGTTTGGCAGTGAAGAAACACGCGAGTTCCAATTTGCGCAGCACACGTTATCCCACACTGTGTTGTATGAGAATGGCAGAGGAAGGTGTAGTGTCAGGAAAAGAATGAAGTCTTATAGACATGCAACAACAATTGTACGAAGAATTATCTAAAGTGCGAGCCCACGCTGCCCAGAACTGTGATTTTCAAACCGAAACCACTTGGTCTAGGATTCGTGAGGTCTATGTGCAAAACCAAGTGCCAATATATGAAGCGCTGTTGTGTGGAAAGACAAATAAATGTAATTCAAAATGTCATTCTAGCCTTCCTTGTGGCAACAAGTAGATCAGAGCTAATCTTTTATTCTTGATCTTTCAGTAAGTAAGTCGAATACTTTACTTTATATTTCTTCCTTGATTTTCATATACGTCATTTCAATAAAGGACTTTTAATCAATCTATTTTCATACTTTGCGTAAATAGTCCTGTCGTTTTATATAATGCCCAGGATTTATACACTGACGGAAAAAAAATCCCAACACCAAGAAATGATTGTGTTAGATGAACGACAGTTGGTAGGCGGTGAGAGTACATCTGTAAGATGACGTCTATGCAAATTTCGCGCTCGGCGCATACGTGTGGCGCTAGTAGCGCGCCTCGGAACATGCAAAGCAGGTTTTCTGTAAATACGCGCTGTAACGTTCGTGAGCGTTAGTTATCGTTGAGATTCGACGTAGTGTGTTGATGTTAGCCAAGAATGCCTTTAAGAAGACGAAGAAGCCATTATCAACATCTCACGGAGTTTGAACGAGGTCGTGTAATAGGGCTACGAGAAGGTGGATTTTCTTTCTGCAATATTGCAGAACGATTTGGCAGGAATGTAGCCACTATGCATGATTGTTGGCAGCGGTGGTCAAGGGAAGGTACTGCCTCAAGAAGACCGGGTTTCGGCCGGCCACGTGGCACTACTGAGAGGGAAGACCGCCGTGTACGGCGTATGGCCGTGACGCAACGTACCGCGTCTGCGGCTGCAATTCGAGCTACAGTTGCCACAACAGTGACACAACTAACTGTTACAAATCGGTTACTTGAAGAACAGCTCCGATCCAGACTCCCTGTAGCGTGCATTCCACTTACTCCAAACCACTGCCGTTTGCAACGTCAGTGGTGTCAAGCTAGAGCTCATTGGAGGACGGAGTGGAGATCTGTTGTGTTTTCTGATGAAAGCCGGTTCTGCCTGGGTGCCAGTGGTGGCCGTGTGTTGGTTAGAAGGAGGCCAGGTGGGCGCCTGCAACCAACCTGTCTGCGGCCGAGACACACTGGACCTACATCTGGAGTTATGGTCTGGGGAGAAATTTCCTATGACAGCAGGAGCACTCTCGTGGTTATCCCACGCACCCTGACGGCACAGTTGTACGTCGGTCTGGTGATTCAACCTGTTGTGCTGCCATTCATGAACAGCATTCCAGGGGTGTTTTCCAACAGGATAACGCTCGTCCGCATACCGCTGTTGTAACCCAACATGCTCTACAGAGTGTCGACATGTTGCCGTGGCCTGCTAGATCACCAGATCTTTCACCAATCGAGCACGTATGGGACATCATTGGACGACCACTCCAGCGTCACCCCAACCAGTATTAGTCGTTCCTGTATTGACCGACCTAGTGCAACAGGCATGGAACTCCATCCCACAAACTGACATCCAGCACCTGTACGACACAATGCATGAACGTTTGCGTGCTTGCATTCAATATTCTGGCGGTTACACCGGTTATTAATGTACCAGCATTTTTCATTTAAAATGGCTCTTTTTTTTTTGCGCTTACAATAAGCTGTGATCTTGAAATCTTAATCGATTAAATATGTTACCTATACAAATGTATTGCCGTCATTTCATTCCTTTACAACTATTTTTTCGTGGTGTTGGGATTTTTTTCCGTCAGTGTATATATTGCTTAGGAAAAGTATATACAACATTAAAATAACATAAATATTTCATGCTTTGCCTAAAAAAGTCACGCAATCTGTAGATTTCGTAGGTAATCTGTACAATGCCTGTTTTTTACACATTGGCAGTAACATATACCAGGTCAAGTCACATTATTGTGACCACCAGCTAATATCCTAATTAACCACCTAATGCAGCGCGAACAGCAGCTAGACGGGCTGGGAGTGACTTAATAAGGTGCCGGAAGGTGTTCACAGGTATGTGGAGTCATGCTGACTGCAGTGCATCTGACAGCTACAGCAGGGTGCGTGGTGCAGGATCCATAGAGCGGACAACACGATTGAGGTGGTTCCGCCGATGCTCAGTTGGTTTTATGTCTCGGAAAGTAGGAAGCAAAGAAAGTACTTTGAATTCTTCATCGTGTTCTTACAACCATTCTCGGACATTTCTAGCTGTAGGGCATGTCGCATTGTCATGATGGAAGATCCCACCCGCCCCATCGTAGACAATCAGCAAGCATGGATGTTCGTATTCTGCAAAGGTGGTTTCATTACGAATTCGGGAAATAGCTTCCTTCATCCATGACAGCAACGTGTGATATGCTTATAAAATGCCTGCAGCACACCATATACATCCTCCAAGCCAGCTTACGACACGTGCCTTCTTTCATTAGCTACGCGCTGCTGACATCTAAAGTACAACATCGTCCAAATAATGTGTGTGACTCGACTGTTGTGGTCACAATAACGAGACTCAATAATGTGGCTCGACAGTTGTGGTCACAATAACGGGACTCAATAATGTGGCTCGACTGTTGTGGTCACAATAACGGGACTCAATAGTGTGGCTCGACTGTGTACATCATAATACATATGTTTATTTGGCAAATTTTATGTAAACATTTTTTCCAGTATTCGTATCATTCTTCCGAAACTAACGCTCCATATTAATGTAAAGAAATATCGAAACTTATCAATTGTGCCGACGATGTCAAGAATAAGGCATTTATTCGCAAATATGTGATAATTCTTCTACATTATATGGATATAAATTTCAAAAGAAATAATTATGTATCATTTTTTTACGTTTTACCAGAACAGGCCAGATAGACATTACTCACTCGCTAGCATATTTACTTTTCTACTTCGCACGAAAATTCAGCATTCGTTTGATTTATATTTCTACATATTTGTTCAAAAGTATTGAAGCTTGAAAGCTTCATCGCGGAACGAAAATAAATGTACAGCGGCTTCTTAAATAAAACTAAATCTGTTACATTTTCTTAAAAACTTTTGTTTTCAGATAAAATACGAAAATTTACTATTTTCCCAATGTAATGTCACTTAACAGGCACAATTACAATCCGCTAATCTTTTTGAAAGAATTTGATTTTATGTACTATGTATTAATGCTAAATCGTCTGCAAACAATGACTCTAAATTTTGGATTCTTAAAATTTAAAGACTTTTTAACGTGAGATTTAAGAAAATCCTTTAACACCGGATGCCAGTTACCTTGTAGAACACTTTAGGCTTGTGTTTGAGTACTTTTACAGTTCCCAGGTCGGGTGCTAGACGGTGGTTGAGTATTTCTGTTTTCGGCTGTATTTCCGCTTCTAAAAACCATATAGAGAAATTTATTTTTCACTGTATACCATTCACTACAAAAAAGAGGGGGTGTATTTTTTTTTTTTTGAGCAATGCACACCTTTTCCGCCAGGAAACGTAAAATATCAAACCATTTAGCTGTCTCTGTTCCGCAAGGAATATGAGCCTTTAAAAAATACGAGACGTATTATAATATACGAGGCGTATTTGAGAAGTTCTTCTTCCTATTGCTTTTACAATAAATACTTTGCGACAATTTGCAACAATTGCATTTTTCAAAATTTTTCTACAGAAGGACTAGAGTTTTACCATGTTTTCTTTAATTTTTCTTCTTTTAATTATCCAATTTGAAAAATTCTTTTTGTCTGATGCCTACTATCAGCTATGAGAAACTTCTCGTGCGCCATTTATTAATTTTGATAAAATAATTTTTACCGCTTGTCTACTTACCTAGCTCTTTCTATAGCTGGATTTTTTATCGATTGTAAAAATGCTGTTGATTTTTTTTTCTGACCGGTTCCATTGACTTTGAATAACTTTCGTAAATTTTATTCACACAGGAAAGAATTCAAAAGACGTGCTCATTACAACCCGAAAATCCGGTGTCATCTTTCTTGTTTAAAACTGTATATCTAATTATACTTTTCTTATGTTATATTTCGTCTTATATGACAACTGACATAAATTACAGTTTCAGAGTATGCATAACAATTTCATACAGATTTACAATTGCATGAAATTAACAACTTTCAAAGCTTTCAGCTTGGTATTTGTAAAACTTAATTAATATAAGAACTTGGCTTGAAATTCAAATTATAAAGATGACCATCCGATTTTTCGGTGAAAATGTGACAAGGATGGCAATTCAGGTAATATATGAAAACTTGCATTGTCCTGTAGCGGGACTCGAACCCGCGTCTCACTGATAGCGCCCATGTATGCTAGCCACTACACCACCCAGAACGACCAAGTCTCAAGTTTCCTATTAATTTGAATATAAGCATCACAGGACTCGCTAGTCGAAGCAACCGGCATTCATGTTTAGCGAATCTAGGGGTTAAGAATCCTATCTCGTGATTGCCCGGAGGAGCAGATAAATCATGAAAGAAATACGGGATTACACCATATAATACAAATTTTGTATTATATATTTCACCACCAGATTCGCTAAACAAGAACTAACGAATCCTGTGATGGTTATTTTCAAATTAATTGGAAACTTGCGACTTAGTCGGTCTGGGTGGTGTGGTGGTTAGCTACCAGGGCGCTTTCTCGGAGACGCGGGTTCGAGTCCCACTCCAGGATAATGAAATTTTCAAGTTTTCGTATATAATCTCACTTACCATCCTTGTCACATTTACACCAAAAAAATCGGATTGGCATCTTCAAAATTTGTAATATATGGTGTAATCCCGTATTTGTTTCATGATTTGGCTTAAATTATTTTTATTATCCTGGAGCTCATGTGTTTTGGGATTCACCTTTTAGTCGGCCAGTAACCTTTGTGTTGAGTAGTAACCTTTCACAGATTCGCAGGAAAAATACTGCGTTTTTACAGTTTTTATTTCTGTTTCTCCTAATATTCGATTTTGAGCACATTTTCTGCAATATAAAGAAAAAGGTCCTTAACTTACTATAATTAATTCTATATGTATTTAAAACTGTTTTTAAGACTTTTAAAGATTGATCTCATTATGAAATGCAAAAACGTGTGAATCAAAATAAATCATACGAAGTGAATTTACTGATAGGTTTAAGACATAAAATAATATGGCTGTTTTACGATATTTTTCCGAATAAAAAGTCGAAGGACAACTCCAGGCCATTTGGAATTATTTTTCTTTACAAGTGAAAACATTTTTTTTTATTTCCCGCGACTTTTTATTTGCAGATATCGGTGCAATTGAAGTTTCTATTAAAGTTCCAGGTTTTGTAAATTGGTAATATTCTGCTAAATTGAGTTAATTTCATTTGGTAAATATTATGAAGATGCTCAGACCTC
This sequence comes from Macrothele yani, assembly GCA_039090855.1. Classification (NCBI taxonomy): domain Eukaryota; kingdom Metazoa; phylum Arthropoda; class Arachnida; order Araneae; family Macrothelidae; genus Macrothele; species Macrothele yani. The sequence continues at coordinate 76,163,220 of CM077017.1, read as the reverse complement.
GTAGTTCAGGAATCGCGAATTTGATTTCCGCATTTTTACACTTCCATTCACCAGTTTTAAAAAAACCTGGGTGTGTCGTGTTATTTGATGTATTTTAGCCAGCATTTTATCACGCACAGACTTTTTCATCTTGCATTTTTGCTGAAGTATTTTCTTGCAACTATGCTAATTTATTAACAGCCATCTGATTAAACCCTCAGATAACCTCATCATTGTACGTAAATGATATTTTGAGTTTGGTAAACAAGCAAATTTAGTTTCTAAATGAATTGTTTGCCTTATGTTTCTGTTAACTTTGTTCCCGAATATTCTATTTAAAAGGGAATCATCTTTATTTGTGTTAGTATTTTAAACGCGTCCTTTAAATTCAATGTCGTTATTTCTAATTTATATAAAATATGGAAATCAAATATGTCAAACAGTGTATAGGATTTGAGTGTGAGTTGAAGATAGTTTTTCAAATGGCCTTTTAAAACAAGACAACCCAACTTTAAATACCTGAGTTAAATACTGTATAATTTTTCAATGCATTTTAAACCAAGCGAAACCAACTTAAATTATGCGTGTTGAAGATTGGTAACCTAATGGCATTTTAAAACAAGAGATACCAATTTTAATTATAAAGATTTTATGACTATTATTGTAATTAGTGCCTTTGTTTTAATTGTTAAAATTCACTTCACGACTCGAAAGTAATTTTCTTGAATGTAGCCAAGGTGGTCAGGTAATGTCTAATACTTGAAAATTTTGTATATTTTTTTAACATTGGGATATGTTTAAACGCCATTTCTTTTCTTTTGTTTGAACAAGAAAACACGAATGACCACAATTTCAGCAGCTTTAAAATTATTATTATGTACCAACTTGGCAGTTTCTATATTGCCGAAAGAAAGTTGTGAACTTTGTGAGAACAATTCATGGGGCTCTGTATAACATTAAAGATGACCCGCCAATGCTTACGCAAATGTTAAAGTGAGTGCATAAATAATGAATTATGTTAGGTTCTCCGAGAGTCAGAAGATCTCTTTGACTGTCATGCCCTTCCTCGTTTAGTATGGAAAACGACTGCTTGACATATTTCAGTGCAAATGATACTTGTGCAATTTAACACAAAGGAAACATGAGCCAAATTAATCACCTGATAAAAAGGAAGAATAATACTCAATGACAACAATTTAGAACGATGTATTGCATATTATAAAAAAGAAGCATTTTACATAAATAAATTTAGAAGAGCAGCAATGTCTTTAGTTGATTAAATCAGAAGACACTAAATTGTTGTTAGTATTTGGTTATTACTTTTTTCCAAATTTGATATTAAATTTGATTTTTTTTACTTTGTGTGAAAAACATTAGAAATCGACAGAGTTTTTGGACCAAAAATAAATTTGTAAATAGTGATTGCAAGCAAAGCTATTGTTCTCTGTGCCCAAAATGCACTCAAAGATTTCGTGATTCTTTCACAGTTGGTCAGACATAAAATTTCGAGTGGAAAGGTGTGAACGTCCTTGAATATTTATCGTAGTGCAGAATAGTTTGGTAACTGTCTCCATTGTGCATTGTATCTCTGCAATAAATAGAAATAATTCCATTTCAGTTTCATGCATGAGTTTACATTTATTACGAAGTGATAACGAACTTTTTAAAATGCCTATCAAACGAATTCGTCAATTTTTGGATCACATTTAGACATCTTGTACCCATGAAACCACGAAGGTCTTTAAAATAACTGCTTAGAACACAAAGTTAATCGAGTTTGCACAAATTTTATGCCATCCATTTGCTCTGACAGCACATTTTCCAAAATGCATCTGACTCTTCTTGTGTCTCACTTTTCTCCAAATAAAATGTATTTTTTGTCATAGTGATTGATAAAAATCCATTAGTCGTTTCAGCAAAGTCAGTTCCTATTTTCCACTTCTGTTTGCACATGTTAAGAGATTTCCTTCACGCAAGCGCATTTTTTTGTATTCTTGGATGCAATAGCTTCCACTTGTGTTTATATGGGGTTTTCTTACGGCATTTACTTTATTTGGGTCTTCGGGTATGTACTGTTTTTGAGCCTCAAACGCATTGTTAGCATTTCATAAAAATGTATTTATTTCAAGGAAATGGGTATGAAATTTCCTAAGGACACACCACTTGCCTTTCCATATCGCGTCACCATGAAATGTGTTACTTGTAAATAAAAAAGGACGGACGTGAGTGGAAAAGTCCTCCATGTCTACGTACTTAACGATCATAGTGAAAAATTCTACAATTCTGTGGTAGCATTTCCTCTCAGATAGGTTAATTTCAGAAACACAAATAGAAAAATTAAAAAAGACTGATGTAGACTATTTGGATGCACCTTAGAATTGAGCCGTCGTCGTCTGCTTCAACCAACGCGCTTCTGGAATCAAGGAATAAACGTTCCGCGATAGATGGTGTTGCAGCTGCTTCGGCGTTGTTAGCTACAAATGAAATTAAAAACTCACCGTCTATGTGCGATATTTAATAAAATACGAAAGGTATTTACAGTTAAAATACCCCAATAGCACTTTCGGGGTAACATTTACCAAATCATCAGGTGGAACAGAGGCTATGTAGTACTCTTTTATATAATAGTGCAACGATGCATTATGGGTATAAGTCATCAAATTTCCTTTTGGCATTGTGTAGAGTTCCTAAAAAATGTGTGAAATATTAAGCGATTCATACTTTGACGTCCCATTTTCGACATTCTGCAGATTTCTTAGGCATTCCGTACAATTCCTAATTTCAGTCATTGCCGGTAGCATATAAATTATTTTGTTGTTGTTTAAAGCCATGCTCTGTACGATATATTAGTCTATTCAATATGCCAGAGCTTTACAAGGTTTAATGAAAACCAAGCAGGTGATGAAGTTGTTACCTCACTAAGGGAGCGTACGTTTACTGACAGATGGAGATCTCAAGCTTCCATGCGGATCAATGCGTGAAATTTAAAAAGAACAATACAGACACAATTTCCAAATATATTGTGAATGCCATATTATACGGGAACAAGTTCATGCTTAAAACTTAAGGACGAGTTGGTAAATGTACAATGGCGCCGTAAAAAGTAGCAGCACATAAAAATTAACTCAAGACCGTGTCTTCGAGCAGGAGCAACAGCCGATGCGTAAAAATACAGCATTACGTCTGGTTTGCATGGCGTGAGAACAAAGCGTTATCGCGCAGTTCAATACCATCAGTTGAACGGAAGTAACCGGACGGTGTGAATAAGTGTTACAGACAATCGACAGAGTTTCTTCTGTGCTAGCGACGACAAACTGGCCTGTCGAGAACATCTTGATGATTTTTGTCGTTGTCGAACAAGAGAGCCTCGATGAGGGTCAAACTGTGATAAGTATGGCCCTCAAGAATTCAGTATTGCCCAAAGCATCTTATCGTGTGCTTGGCCCAACTTTAGAAACACCGGCGGGGGTACTCATCCAAAACCATCCCAAGTAATGACAGCTATCTTCTCCTAGAGGCAATGCGCGATAGACACCAAAGAGCAAATAACCATGCAAAACAACGGAACATGAGCACAGGATGCATAACATTGCATTTACAATGCCCAGGCGACTACATAAAAGTAGACTGTATGTCCGAAGCCCAGTACGTTTTGTTTCATTAAAAACTGCTTACCAAAGATAAAGTTTATAGTAGTCTAGATAACAAAAGGACTTGACAGCAGAAAAGTGGGGGAAGATGCTATTTAGTTACATTATTAGTAGATTTAGTCTTTCCAGTGATTCTGGTCATCAGCTAATCTGGCGTAAACTAGACACTCTATATCGCCCCGAAAACAACTGTCAAAGGGAGAGATACACATGTGTATGTCGGCCGCGATGGTTTCGTATGGAAGGCGTTCTATTCGACGGAAGAATAGAACGCCTCCTAATACATTTTGTGATCTCAAAAAGCTAAACGTAGTTGACGAGGCGCCAATCACAAGGCGATTGGCGCCAACACTGTGTAGTACCATTCGTGTTATATTTTCCTAATCATTTTGTGCTCTGTGTTGACAATCCGACGAGAGTGCGGTAGCATAGTTCCGTCTCAGATGTCTCCGAATAAAGTAATTATTACCTTGTTGTTATACGTGCAACAAAAGAGTCATTGTGCTACGTTAGGTTTTGTTTAGATAGACACATAACAAATAAATGTTACGTAAAGCAAATTTAAGAACTAAATATTTACTGTGCTTTTGTGAGGCACCCTGGTTACCTAAAAAGTACCGGGGCGGCTCCCAGGTGCACCCTGGCACGACTGCACTACTGCATATGAGTGTGCGGTAGCATAGTTTCTTCTCAGATGTCTCCGAATAAAATATTTATTACCTTATTGTTATACGTACAACAAAGGAGTCATTGTGCTACGTTAGGTTTTGTTTAGATAGACACATAACAAATAAATGTTACCTAAAGCAAATTTAAGAACTAAATATTTACTGTGCTTTTGTGAGGCACTCTGGTTACATAAAAAGTACCGGGGCGGCGCACAGGTGTACCCTGGCACGACTGCACCACTGTATACGAGTATATCTTATGCCTTGGAAATTTTACAACCCCTTCGCGTACACTTTATAACTATTAAAGGTATGTAAGCAACTTACAAGAAAAATTTTTAATCGACGAACCTCAACACCACTGATTATATTACAGGGATCATAATACACTTCCGGACAATTGCTAAGGACGGATGACAATTGCAACGATAGCAACCATAAAATGGAAGGCAGGAAAATGTGGAAATTAGCATAAGTGTGGGATACAGTAAGACGTGTTTTGCGTATGCAAATTTTGGATTGCCGAACTTGTTCGTGACGTCATAGCGCTGATAAGAGATATAAAGGATTTGACGCATATTGACCGTTGTTGTTCAAACGCAAAGTTGAAAGGGAAACAATCAATTGATGAACTTGCAATTTTCGGTATGTCTTCCCGACATCACCTAGATGATTTTACGCGTGGCCGTATTATTGCAAAGATTGAAGAAGGGCGAAAAATAACAGATGTTGCCAGGGAGTTCGACGTCAGCCATAGTGTTGTTTCAAGGCTTTGCAAATCATTTCGAACAAATGGAGAGTGTAGCAAACGTCACGGGGGAGGTCGTGTTCGCAGTACGACACCTGTAGAAGATCGATACATAGTGCTATCAACAAAAAGACACCGGCGCAGCACAGCTAGTAAGGTAGCAAATCAGTTTATGACTGCTTCTGGCAAGCGGATCTCCCGAAAAACTGTCGCCAGACGTTTGCATGAAGGAGGACGCCCGCCGTCCTGTTGTGTGCATCCCATTTTCCAGACGTCACCATACCGCCAGTTTGCAATGGTGCCATCATCATCGCAATTGGACTGATAACGACTGGTCTGCTGTCCTCTTCTCAGAGGAAAGTGGATACAGTCTATCGTCTGATTGTCGACGACAACTGATCTGGCGTGATAGTGGTACTACATATTGTCCAGCAAACATACAGGAAAGGGACCGATATCCGACATGTAGTGTCATGATCAATGGCCGTACGTCCCTCTATGTGCTTCCAACTGGGACTATGACTGGTCAACGATACATTAATGATGTTCTGTTACCTCGTGTTTGCATGTTCCGTGGTGCTGTCGGTGATAGATTCATTTTAATGGACGACAACGCAACATATTATCGAACAGTCGCTGTCCAGGAGTGTCTTGAGAGCGAGGATATTCAACGCCTCCTATGGCCAGCACGTTCTCCAGATCTGAATCCCATTGAAAATGTGTGCGATGCTTTGGGGAGGAGTCTTGCTGGTCGCCAATGCCCTCCAATAAACAAGGACAACCTCATCCGTGCACTGACAGAGGAATGGGATAAATTACCCCAACAGCTGCTTGATAATGTTGTTCAAAGCATGACACGACGTGTGGAATCTTGCATCGGCCTCCATGGTGGCCATATCCCGTATTGACATCTTACGCTGGAACGCCTGCGGACGGTAATTGCATTTTTTTCACGTTTACGTATTCTGCCCAAAATGGCCTGTTTGTCCCTTGAACACGTTCCAAAGCCTTCTGGATTTCAGAGCACAATAAATTGTCTTTCTTGTATTGTCCTGGCATTTTGACATTATTTTATTTCACTTGGCATCCAACCACTTACTTTTTTATGCGCTATATAGCCGTTTATGATCCGTCCTTAGCAGTTGTCCAGCAGTGTATTTAGGTGTCATTCGACATGATAATTCTGGGATATACACAGCGTACCTACAATAAGCAAAGAAATAAAATTATTTGGGATTAAACGTTGCGGGTTATGCAACCGCATAGCCTAAAACCAATTGAATGATTGAAAGAATAAATCTAGAAGTATGATGATGCGAGAAGGCTGAAAGAACAAATGAATGAAATATATGACTCTGCGCAGAAGATAATTGTTTTTAGTTTTCACATACATTATTTAAATGTTTAGAAAGAAAAACTTCATAATCATACAGTTGTCCAAGAGGTTATATTATTCAACCCGCGCCGATTTAGCATCTGCACGCATACAGAGTTCAGGGATACATTAGGTATTCTTTACAGGGTAGTTCTGCCTTACGCTCACTAAATAGGAGCGAGAATCTTCGTAGTAGAACAGTTTTTCCGAATCTTATAATCTGACGCATTAAGAAAAGGTAACACAAATGCTTTATGCCTAACGTTATATTAAATACACCAGACGGTGAATATCCATCAAACGCATATAGCGTATTAAACCCGTTTATTTTTGCGGTGTAGTAAGCTACGCTTGGCGAATTTTTTGTGGTGTAGTAGGTGTAGTGAGCAAAAGCATGGCGAATCTTTGTGCACACTCCACCACAAAAATAAAAGTATTTGATACACTCTATGTGTTTCATGAATATTCCGTATGCCTAAGTTTTCTTTATTGGCTCCTTGGTACAGGAACACTAAGGTTCTTGTGTTCATTCGAAACACCCTGCAGTACATCCAAATCAAGGATACGAAAAAGAATAATTGCCTGGATTTATAACACTTATGTACATAAAACAATTTTTCAATATCCCGTTTATTTCAAAATATAACTTGTAATCTAAGAAATTGCTGAATTATTTGTTACACAAGCTAACCAAATACAAGAAAGACACCTTGTTTACGGAAGCACTCTTTATAGTGTGGTTTAACAAATTACGCTGTAACGATGACCTCCCTTATGCTCTTATAACGAAGTGAATTTCTCCGTCATTTCTGTCCACGCCAGGATTCGAACCCGGATCCCCTCATTCCGGAATAAGTCACTCTACCAATTGAGCTACGCGGACGTTTTATTCTGATTCCTATCTGCCTTTATGTCGTGTGCGTCCTTCTGGCAGGTACGTCATATCTCCTGGTACGTTACATCATCTCCCACTTTTTTTTTTTTTTTTATGAAGTGCTGGAGAAGGGATTCTCTTATTTTTCCTATCTCGCGGTGTGGAAATAACATCACACCAATGCGAGATTTTGAACGGTCGGGTCATCCGGATAGTTCGGGCGCCATTATAACGAAGTGAATTTCTCCGTCATTTCTGTCCACGCCAGGATTCGAACCCGGATCCCCCATTACGGAATAAGTCACTCTACCAATTGAGCTACGCGGACATTTTATTCTGATTGCTATCTGCCTTTATGTCGTGTGCGTCCTTCTGGCAGGTACGTCACATCTCCTGGTACGTTACACTCTCCCTTTAACCTGGCAACCTCTTATACGTTCACTTGAACCTCCATTGTAAATATGATTTTAATGTTAACCTTAAAATATTTATGTTTATTCACATGCACATTATTGTTACAATGGCGACATGACGTGACTATTATAAAGTATGTACGTTGTCGCCGCACCACATGTATTCACAGTTGGCTTGACAATGGGCACCAAATGTTATCCGAAAGATCTCGCCTCATGTAATTTTATCATTTTAACTGTATCATTCTGGTTTTAATTGTAGTAAATTTGTCACTTCATCTTCCAACTAGTGTTGTTGTTTGATGTTCCTGGTCCACGTTAAATGTCTGTATTAATTATTCATTCGCCTTTTAATTATTTCTTCAGTTTGCTGCTTACCATCTTTGGTGAATCCCCAGCATTGTGCGGGGCTCCAAGAAGCAACCTGCCAAATTGGCTTGGCAGTTAGCGTGTGAGTCTGGAGGAATTCGATGCCGCTGTGGTGTAGCGGAAGCATGTCCGGGGCGTAACTGAAAGATCCTGGGTTCGACTCACGGCGGCGGCCAATGAGAATTTTTCCGTGACTCATTTATAAACGTGGAAAGAACTATGATCTTTGTCTGATGTAGTGTGTTGTGGCTTTAATGAAGTGTTATCGTGTTTTAGACAGCATTATAACCTAATATATGTGGGAGTGAGAACAAGCCCAGCGACTTTGATGGAACAGTTTGTAAGGTAGAGAGAGTACAGTAGATGGCGCCACGGTAACAATACGAAGTTACTCATTGATGGGCTAAAGAGAGCAGGAATGGATACCTAACGTAACCGAAGGGTCCAAACCGGGGGCCGTCATTTAATGTACCCGTCCAATGCACGGCGGTTATTCAGCACGTGTTATTCACTCACAAAACACTAAAACATCCGCTGTCCATTGGGAACAATGGCGGCGTTTATGTATTGATAACAAAAGAAATAAAAATCTGTCCCAAATGAGGATAAATTGCTGAGCATTGAAGGCATTAATTAGTATAAATTGTTTTGTTTGAATTTCGAGTAAGAGATTCTAACTTTCAATGGAAAATAATTTGATGAAAAGCCGCAGTGTTCAAGTAATCAAGGTAAAATAGTTTTCGTTTATAAATGAGAAAAAATACTTATATTGAAAAAACATGTTTTCTTTAAATTGCATTTGCTTCTGAACGATTGTGTTATGCGGATGGCTGAATCTCTAGGCAGTCACCCATTGTACTTGAGTTGGATAATATTTTTCTATTTGCCAATAGATGGTGATAGTGGTGTTTAATTTTGTATGCGGTCTGACCGCAGGCCGCATACAAAATTATAATTGTAATCAAACAAAATTATAATTGTAATAAACCCTTGTAATCAAAATACGCGATTTTGTAGTGACTATTTGATTTTCCGGTCATCCCTCAAAAGGCCACTTTGAATAGAAGATCTAAAGGGGAAGAGTGACACATCGTCATGGAAAAGTTAATTCGTTCCCGCGGCGTTGATCACATCTCCTTAAAAAGGAATATAACAGTCCGAACCAATTGCATTAAGTTTTCTAACCTTAGTTAACCCTTCAACAGGCAGAAACAGATTAATCTCAGAGATTAGGGAGATGCCTTTGCATTCAAATGTTCATTTGTTCCAGCGGCGTTCAGTACACTTCCTTGAGAACGAATATAACCGTCCGTGCTAATTGCTTCCTATTTTTCTAGTCTTAGTTAAACCCTTTAGCAGACTGTAACAGTTTAATCTGTTCCTGCAAATGACATGATTAAAAACGATTTAATCTTTTAACCGGCTGGGAATAACGCTCTTGATTTTTCTGATTACCATTTACGAATTATGAGACTGAATGTTTAACTACTCATTGGAAAACAACGAAAAATATTTTTAAGCTATTTACTGTAGTTATTTTCTTGTAGGTATGACTGAAAACAATTGAAGGTTTCGTCCATTGCACTCATTCTACCGTTCATGATGAAAACAAACTCACATGGGCAAAATAAGTTCAGTATTTCTCTTTCGTGGGAACAAATGTTTCATACAAGAGATCTATGCAGATGAAGCATACATTTCTTAATTAAAAATACAAAATTTATACCCTTATACTGCTGTTAGCTTTTATGAAACGCACCGAACTACGTAACGCCTAGCGTGCGCCACTGCATCTCATGACAAGAAAAATAATATTTGTTGTTCAGTTTTGCCATGACTTTGGAAGTTTTAGTATCTGCAAACTACTACTTATTTTATAGGAATATTCCACATAAGTGAAATTGACTCAACAGGAATGATATTTTTAGGGAAATGGTGGTCGAGAGAGTATTGTGAATTTCGTTATTTACATACTGGAATCCGCAATACAATATCTTTCCGGAAGGGAAGGTAAATGATTTTCAAGATAATGTTTACCGAGAACTCTGATGTAAAAGAACATTTGTTTCGGCATATAACTACACGCGAAAGAAAAAACATCGTGCGTACACAGTGTTCCAAACGAAAAACATTGGTGATATAATGGATAAAATAAAATATGCTAGTTCAAAGTTGACATTGATTTTTTCATGAATATATTCAGATTTAATTTTTCTGTTTACATTTTATTTAAATAAAGATCAGTAGTAATAATTCGGAAAACATTTTAACCAAATCCTGTAATTAATGTTGTTACTATGAAAACATCGACAAAAATTACACAAAAAAATGTAACATTTTTAAACAAAATATTTCTGTTCATTGTAACACCATATGCTTAACTTCCAATATATAAAATCGAAACTTTATAAGTAAAAACAACACCCGTTGTCAGAGAAATTAGAGGCCGTGGTAATGTTTGGATTTTCACAAATGGAAGCATTCATTGTACAATGATAAATATTCATTTACACGAGACATATTCTTAAAGTAAGTACAGTTTGATAATATTTTGGATGCAGCGTTGCGTTTGGTCATTGCGAATGCGCCTTGATTTACTTTGGTTGTGGTTAAGCCACAGACCCCATTACAGAAACATCAAGTCTGAAAAATGCGACATCTATCATTTTAATATGTTTAAGAAGAATGCCCCGCCGAGTGTAAGATAATATCCGCAATTCGATTTTTGAGTACAACAAATGTGAAATTGGATGACATTCATCATCAGATTTGTTTGGAGAAATGTAATGCAATTACAAAAAAGATTCCGCTTTGTGTATACCTAAGGAAACAATTAATTATGAAACACAAGTACAGGTGAAAAAAGTTCGTGCTCCATACAATACAATGAAGCACACTGTCTTTGCACGATGATCTTTTTAATGCAAAAAATGACAGATATTTACAAATTAAAATCCCACTAGTACTTTCGGGGCGGCAGTCGAATATGAAGGGTGAAGCTTTTGCACAAGAGTATCGCAGTGTTGCCATGGCAACACAGTTGAGTTCGCTTTGTATTCTCTGTGAATTTATTCATCCTTCTTTTCGATCTGATAATGGTCACAAGGGAATTCGTACATTCGTATTTGAAAGGGAGAAGAAATTTTAATTTAGTTTCATTTGATAGGGTAGCGACGTGAAATTTCGCAACGTATTTTAAACTACTACAAACACTGAAATATGGTAACTTCGTGTCCGGAATTCGAGATAGGTTTCGGTTCGCGGTTAGGGCTACAATCTTTAAAGAAATAACAATGGGTTTTTATAAATTTGTTTCTCGAGTTTGTTCTGTTTCTTGAAATCTTAGTACTGTTTCTGTCCCCAAAAGAAATCAGTACATTAAATATTTCCAGTATAAGTGGCAGGTGCTTGAGGCTGGGCCATCGGCCTCCAATGTGCATCCTGAAGAAGTTCTTTTTCAAAGTCATCGGTACATCATTTAAGTCATTTGCCAGTGCGCAGGTTTTAAAAGAAGTTCGACTATCATCTGAGCACTGAGATTGGCTCCGTCGATCCAAGAATACATCCATAACAGTGTTAAATTCACCAACCACAAACAGGAAGTCGTAATTTCCTGACATAAATTAAGGAAGCCTTCTGAATAAGTCCTTACTTTCTGTAACTCACGAAGAAGCATAAACGCACACTATTTTAAACAGGACATTATGAATTTCTACAAATGTCGATACCACACTTTCTGCTGCATTAAAACTGGAAATTAATTATCTCTGCGTTACTGTACAAAATTGTAACACCACTATATCCGACAATCGCCAAAGTAAAAACACGTTGATATGACAGTAATTTCTTATATGTTGTAATATCATGAACATTTTTAAATGAGTTTCTTGTATCAGGCAGATGTCTATGTAATTCAAAGACAGATAACCTTTAAGCCAGTTCTATTTTTCTACATTCTTTAGGCCCGAAATATTTAATGAAATAAATTTAAGTGTGAATGTTATTAATATTTACAATGCAAATTATAGTTTATATTTCAAAAACGTTTTCAAAAAGACTGCTCTGTCTTGAAATAGAGTTAACGCAAACAGTATTTCTTCTTTCTCATTCTCTCTCCTACTGTGCTTTCTGACGAAGAGTCCGAAATCTGTTGTACTAATACATTTTTTGTGTTACTGAGAATCACATTTTGACGTTAAACTGAGACCTCAGGTAACGTAGTATTTAAACTTGTTGCTACTTCCGAAGTATTATTTTTCTGCTCTTGTTTCTTTGTCTCTCTTCGTTCCTTTGATTTATCAGTTTATTTTCCTATTTTCTCCTCATTGTTATGTTTCTCTGCTTCTCTTTTATTTGCATTCCTGCCAGCATTCGTTGCTGTAATTTTACTCTGAGTGCTGACATTTCTTTCGAGTGATTTTGTCACTGATCTCGTTCTATTTCTTCAGCTCCTTTTACAGTTGGAACAACCAGAGCTTATTCTCCAAATTTCGATGTATTGAAATTATCCCTAGGGGTGACAGTCTCCAACATAGTGGGACGTTGAAGAAATGACGAATTTTCCATCTGTACAACGTCAAAAGCTGCATTTTCATCATGTAAATCAAAGCTGTCGCTAGATGTTGACACATCTAAACCCGAAAATTTCACTTTATTACTCTGAGTTTCATTCACATCCTGTTCTATATTCTGATTGTTATGTGTTACTACATTTGCTCCATCACTGCCTATTTTCTGTAGTTAATCTTCCAATTCTCTTTGATACTGCATTTTCTAGATCTTATTGATATTACTGTAATCTACATTGTCAATCCTAGCAATCACAGCAAATGTTCTGTTGCTGCATGCAGGCCTCATGTGGCCTTTAGAGGAACAAATTTCACATGAAAGACAACAGTCATCTGATGTATGGTCTAACGTCATACAATTTTCACAGATAGATATTTTGCACTGGAATGCCATGTGCCCTGGTTGATTGCATCTCCTTCATATTCTAGTCAACCCGGCATAGACTCACATAGTTCTTAATCCCTTAATATATAGAAAGTTTGGTACCGGATCTTTCAGATTCATTACTACTTCTCTGGTACCTGAATATGCATTCTGCATAAATTATTCTCTTTCATCTCGTTTTATACTCTCTCTGTACAGATTGAAAATTGGGTTATATTTTTTAAAAAAAATTGTTACTTCCGCATCAGGAATCTCTGGTGGCAGAAAATTAACAAATACCCTCTTCATGTTGTTACCATCCTTTGAAATTTTAAAGTGTTTGTCTTTATACACAAAGTTCTTAGGTTTAACAACTCTATCAATTGATCACTTGCATTTGTTCACAATCTGGAAATCAATTTTTCTATTGGTAAACACCTGAACGGTGCAAAACAAGTCCCCGTGATTTATCAAGAAACTCCCAAATTGCTCCTCCCACTTCTTTGGTTCGCATCCCCTTGGGATGGACCACTGAAATGCTGTTTGGTCTCGACATAACGTTATTTTCTCCCTTCCAAAATGAAGGGAAAATGAAAGGACTTACCAAGTTCCATCAGCTTGTATAGGTAATACACAAAGCATTATTTTGTAAAAATATAGCACTATATTCTTGGAGCACAACACTGTATTCACATATTCACCTTGAAACACAATTGCGCGGAGCACAAAAACACTTGAAGCACTTTTAAACGTCGAGAACAAATATTAAGGGGCTCTCCACAAACAACGAACTTTGTGATAACTTTTGTAGAACACACTGTACATATAACTGTACACACACTTCTTTGCTAATGTGAATATTCACAAGCTCTGTTGTTTATTTTCCTGGAAAATTGCGTCGCACTACTGCAGTTGCTTTACGACAAAGCCACTATTTTCCATTGGAAAACACACCTTTGTTTATCACACTGTATCAACAAGCACAATGATAGCTGTCTTCACTCTGCAGTTGCACTAGAAATCTCAGGCACCGTTAAACATCGCCCATTGCAGTTGTTTTGTGATATGAGACACATTGTAGTGTCTTGTCGGGACATTGGGTCGTAATTAAACAGAAGGAGAAATCTCACTTGAATTTTCGTTTCTTAAAGCAAACTGTAATAAAATAATACCGAAAGATATTTCAAGGTAATACAGTGAAACTTCCACTGACGGACACCTCCAAGCAACGGCAAGTTTTGATTGGCACAGAACAGCTGCCGTACGATTCATATTAAGGATAACCTCCAAACAGCGATACCTTTTAACAGCGACCAATACACAACCTAGTCTGTCCGTAAAGATGTCTAACAGGCGCTTTTAAGTTTTACACAATTCCTTCGATCCTTCGGCGAAAGGGATAAGAATTAAGAAAGCTACTGTGCCTCAAGCTCGAAGGGTTAATTTACGGTAAGTATTGGGTTGTAGGAAAGGTCATGACGTATTTTAGCCATGTTTTGCAAAGGTCATTTATTGATAGAAAGAACAAAGGTCAATCAATGATATAAAGCCAGTTTTGTTCTATAACATTTTGCCATCTTTCAGTGAGCTGCAGAATGCCTCGTTCATAGAAGGACCTGTCTTCCGTGACGAAAAACTGTACTCGGTGCTGATTTACAGCCTCATCTGAATTGAACGTTATACCACGCAAGGACTGTTGAACAGTGCGAAACAAGTGGAAGTCTCACGGCGCAAGGTCACGCGAGTATGCTGGGTGGGGCAACAGATTCTACCGAAGCTCCAATAGTTTTTGGCGGGTGATCAAACTTGTGTGTGGTCTTGTGATGGAACACAACACCTTTACGAGGAACGAGCTCTGGACATTTCTGGATGATGGATTCGTTCAAACTGTCCAATTGCCGACAGTACACATTCAAATTGATTTTTTGGTTCCGTGGTAGGAGCTCGAAAAGCACGACACCTTTAAAATCCCACCACACTGAGACCAGAACCTTCAGCTGATGAATGCCTGCTTTGGATATCGTTTGAAGCAAAGCAGCACGTCGGGACCAACACCGTTTGCGCAGCACATTGTTGTCCATAATCCACTTTTCGTTACCAGTTATCAGTCGCTTCAAAACAGGATCGTTTTCTTCACGTTTGATGAGCATATCGTAGATGTTTATACGCGCCGTCAATTGAGCTTCTTTGAGTTCATGAGGGACCCACACACCGAGCTTCCTTACGTATACCAGCTTCTTCAGGTGGTCGCGAACGCTTGAATGATGGATGTGCAATGTGTCTGCATTCTCTCGTGTCGTGTAACGTGGGTTTGACTCGTTCAAAGCCTTGATTTGATCGTCATCAACCTCGGTAGGCCTCCCGGACCGAGGAGCATCGTTGAGGTCAAAATCACCAGCACGGAAATTTGCGAACCACCGCTGGCACTGACGTTCTTGTAGCGCATTATCACCGTACACTTTACGCAACTTTTCACAAGCTTGACGCGCGTTCTTCCCTTTACGGAAGTAAAACAGTAAAATATGGCGAAATTGCACAGTTTGGTCTTTCATCTTCAACTTGATGTCAAATCTCCGCAAATCAACCAAATCTCTCACTATTCCTATTAGACTGCAGCTAGACCTGACACCTGTCGAATGCCATAGCAATAACAGAGCTGCACATGCTTCTCGTAAATCCAAAACCGCCCAACCGCCATCGGGTGCCAAAATACGTCATGAGTTTTCCGACAACCTAATAGAATGACGTGCTTATGTAAAAAGAAAGGATTGACAGGAGTTAAAGTTTAGTTCTACGAGAGGCTAACTGCAGCTCCGGTGTATGTTTGAATTGCATTCTGAGGGGTTGGGGATTGCTGGTGATTGAAATACTTTCCTTTTGTTGGTGGTATGTCTTTGATTGGCGTCTGTGAGTTATGCTCCTATTTTACAAGGAGCTGCTAGCTAAGTGTGGTTCTCCAGTTCACTATCTAGTATTTTATTTATGTTTTCACTCCCTTTGCGTACCCTCAACTTAAACTCCTAGCTTGTATTTATAAAGGGAGTGTGAGACAACGAGCCAGATACCACTTTCCTAAAATTTCCTATACCATGATTGGACTTTAAATTGTTATATTGAGTTTCATTCAATATTCTATCTTTGGAGAATGCGCTGAAACCGTTTTCCTTGTGCGTAAGCTTTGTACAATTACTCTGCTTTTCTACCAAAGAAACGTATTATCAGTGTTACCGTTGGCGTAACCTCCGAACATGGGCACATCCAAACAACGGTCATCTTTTCCCGGTCAGAGCGTTGACTGTTATTTCTAGGTTTAACTAAACTTAAGATTCATTTCTGATTGTATTATGTGGTAAGTCATCCTCCTAAGCTACGAATCGATGAAAAAAATCTGTGTGTTTTTCAATATTTTTAGGTTCTTCTTTCGAAATTCATTGAATAGCAAGCGAATGTACACCTGAGTTAAGAGCTGTGTAACCTGAGACATAGGGAGACTGGTTAAATACAAAATAATGTCTGTTCTTTTATTCTAAATTTAAAGTTATTATTTTACAAGGTTTCACAAAAATCATTAATGTACGATTCTGGAAACTAACGGAAATTAATGTGATAAACAACACTATTATTATAGTTCTGCTAGAATGATAGCATTACTCGAAATTCTGAAATATCTTCGAGGAGAAATTCCTGGGATTTTAAAATTCATCAGATAGTTTTTATTTTGCTTAACACGACATTTTTTTAGTTTCTGTAACATTACTCATGTTTGATGGTAACAGCAGAGGTAAAACGGTATAACTTAACGTTTCTTATCATGGTTCTTCTGTCACGTTCAATCGGTTTGTGGGGCCTTACTGAGCGTTTATTTCCTCCTGAAGTTGCACCGTCTTGCTTCCATTTCTTCACGATAACACTTACAATCATTTCTTTTATTGGATGTTTAACGACCAGCGTGGACAACTCAATGGGATATAAGCAGTCGTCCGTCCCTAATTTACGATAACTGGTTCCAGTGAAGGAAGAGAACTAGTGCCGTCAGACAAATACATCATCCATGCCTAACCGATATTCGAATCCAAACCCATCTTGGACAAATGGTCTGAATCCAGCGTTCACACCACTAGGCTTTGCTCTTATGCAAATATTTGGTATGAGAATAATGTTCATGATATAGTGTACGTATGTTTTATTTTAAACTAGAATGGACTTTGATAAATTTCTATTCGATGGTTAAATACAGGTATTGCTATCATATAAAGAAAACGTTTTTAAAACATAAGGAAATGTGAAATATCCCAGGTTAAGGAAAATCAAACTACTCGTTCAAAATTAAGTAATAGCAGAACGTCGTAGAATCTTCTAAAGTGTAGTAATTTAAGCTTACTATGTATCATTAAAAGTGACACGCACGACAATTAGAGTGTTTCTCTTACGAGTGTTTTCTCTTACGATGTATAATGCGATATATGAGTCTTGTCCACACGATCCGAAAAGTTTTGATGACAATGGAAAAAATAATTCATTAGTAATTCCTTATTTGCTCAGTACTGTTGAAGGTTTCTCCCAAAATCAATCCAGGACAACGAATTGTCTTCAAAATTGTTTAACGGTACCGTATGTTTAAGTAAATGTTCTCGTATATGAAGAAACCTGAGAACAGCTGAAATTACATGTGGATTTCATTCCATATGGAGTGTTCTCTCGTTGCAAGTACTTTTCAATTAAGCAAACCCAATTCCCTGGCAAAAGAAAAAAGAAACACCGAGGACGTTTCTAAGGCGGATGCGTGATTTTGTGATTTTTGTTTCGATTGGGTATTTAACGACCACCGTGAGCCAATCAAGGTGCTATAGCTCTAAGTAATACGACATCAAATTAAGGCAGTGGGAACAAATGTTATTTCTTAAAAAAGTTGCAAAAGAGTTTATGAGGCCTAACTTAACGTTTCTCACCATGGTTGAGGATGACACGCAATTGATAATTTGTCACTGGTCTGACCGTAACCCTGAAAATCATGTGTGGGAATTTATAGGAACACAAAATGCATCTTGTCGCGCAATTCCAACGAAATACCAAGTGCTGAAACAGGCGTTCGTACAGGACTTCGCTTAATATATGCCACACGACTAAGTTGACTTGTTAGCAGTTACCCGTTACACATACCCTACACGAGAAGCTTGATTTGTTTATTTTACTATTCCCCACTTTTTGTGTTTTATCCTACGGCTTACTGTTCATCATGTTTTCAACGGCAACTCCTCATGTGTTTTTCCGCATTCGGCATCACGTTTTCCCCAAACTGGTTCAAACAGTGTATGTTGATATGCGTCTTGTGACATTTTGATCAGCCTGTAAAAGCGCTGTTTTTGAAATGCGTTGGGCATTATTTGGGACGCTTCCATTTTTGCGCCTAGTCAAAGGCTATTATGCTACAAACAAAGGTGTGAGTGAATTATATGTACTACCAGCTTTATGAAGTGTATATAAAAAAAATTATTATATTAAAGTGAATGTTTCATAAATTGCGTGAGATAATTTTTTTTCCGGACTAAAATTGGAAAAATAACACGATACACAACTTTTAAAAATAAAATAATGTCCGAAAATATAACACTGTATCTTATACAGTAATATAGGCAACTAAAGAAGTATGAGATAGTGTATATCTTGGAAAAACTAGTAGATAACTGCTTATATTCTAAAAGATTTAACACTAAAAACGCGTAATTGCAATTATTGTGAGCTTCCCGCTGTTAACCTTATAAAAATTCCGAGACACGTAATACATTTTCCCACTAAAATTTTAAGCTTCCGCAGCAGTGCCTGAAATGCGTGCAAAACGTTCGAAGTGGTAGGTAAAATAGAATTCCCTTTTCTCTGTTTGTTTGTGTGTTGAAGGGTCCTACATTGAAATAATCAGACAGATCTTTTCATAGGAGTATGTGTGTGTGTGTGTGTGTGAGTGGGGGGGGGGGATTTTTTCAAAACTTTCACCAAAGATTAGTTGGCTCTCTTTCTTTAAAAATAAGAAGCAAATGGTGTCGACACTGATTCAACAAACGTTTTGCCTACACTAACTGCATTTTGATCTGACGCATGTGGAATCGCCAACACATCGACGATTGCACAGCAGCGTATTCATACGTGCGATGTTAGATTGGATTTTGTGGAACATATCACTCAGGTTATGCCCGCCATGGTAGCGAATAAAACGGGGAAGTGCCAGCGTCCATTTTTTCGTGCAATGTCGTCTTCTGTAGGAAAACCAGCCTATGGCCTTTGATCATTCGTCCGAAAGGGGTCTGGGTTCGAATCCCGGTGAGGCATGGATGTTGTGTTTGTCTTACGGCACTGGCTCTCTCCCTTCCCTGGAACCAGTGACCCTAAATTAGGGATGGGCGACTGCATATAGCCCATTGAGTTGCTCACGGTGGTCGTTAAACCTCGAATCCAAAAAAAAAAACAGCCTAACTTGGCGACGAAAACCAAGATACGCCCGATCAGCAGAGTCCCGGGGAAATGAAGAAAAAGTAGAAACAGTACCTACCACTCGACTGAAAGTCGAGATAGCAGTAAGAAACATGTCGTCCGTCACCTCGGGAGGCACTGGTTGAAAAGTGACAAGAGTGGGTATAAGACCCACTGGCTCACCATGTACGTGGTGATCTCCAATGTTGAGACCGTGCGTAAGAACATGAGCAGCATGCTTAGACGAAGTGAAGTACGCTTTGATGAAGTGTCCTTGATGGGTCATATGAGTAATGGCGTGTGACGGGACCATGAACTTCAGTGCTTAGCAGTACAACTGGAACTTAGTATTGGGGAGCGATTCAAAGCACACTCCATGTTCGAGTGTTTCCGTGAACTTCCTGACGAACTGGGAGTCGAGTGGGAACGTGAGTCGAATTTCATTAGCAATATGAGTGATGGTCGGAACTTCAGACGGCGACGACGAGTTAGCCGAGGAACCGGATACCCCGGAAGTCACTTGCGAGTAGGTGCGGGCAACGGTAGTCGGCACAGATGACGTAGTAGCAGGAGGCTCCTGGGTATACATGAGCTTATTGCAAGTCACACCATAAAGGTTGAGAGTCAGGGCCAAGCAGCTGAGCAGAAGCAGCCCCGTTGGGGAAGGCAACGGGAGTTTGCGACGTCGGCAGTCCGAATGACGACACCAATTGTGGGCGCGGTCTAGACGACCATGTCGGAAGAAGAGGAGGAGGATGTACCGGAAATGAGAGCAGGGGCTTTGCTCTCACCGGTAGCCGCCATTTGCAATGGCGACGAGAACTTAGAATCGCACCAATTGGTCAAAAAAAAAAAAAGGAAGACATATAACTAAGAAAAAATGAAGTCACCCACTTGGGAGATACTGGAAATGAAAGCTCAAACCTTTATGAACATCACACACCACAAATTAAACTGTAGAACTTAAGAAAACCACAGCAATATTTGCTATTGCTTTTTTTCGGTATCTCTCTTGGTTCTCGCGATAGGATCACTAACTTCCAAAATTCGCTGCTAGGTGTGCTGCACATGGTCTTATCTGATAGAACATAGTCACTTTACTATATGTACACACTACTTCCACAACTCTAGCATTTTGCGTTCAAAAGTTACTTCCCTGTTTAAGAACTTTCCTATACACCCTGCATATATATACACTGCCGGAAAGTGAAAAAAGAACACCAAGAAGGAGACGTCTGATACCAACGAAATTTATACAGCATAATAACGGAATGCAGAGGATAATGTGTTCAAAACATTATGGCAAAATACAGCTGTATTTGCTGGTAAACTAAAAAATAACATTTCCATGTAACATGGTTAGTATGAAGTTGAACCGCCATGAACTGCGTCACACTGTGCAGTTCTGGCATGGAGTCTGTCGTACAGATGTTGGATGTAAGTTTCTTTTTTTTTTTTTTTTTTTTTTTTTTGATTGGAGGTTTAACGACCACCGTGAGCAACTCAATGGGCTATAAGCAGTCACCCGTCCCTAATTTAGGGTCGCTGGTTCCAGGGAAGTGAGAGAGCCAGCGCCATAAGACAAACACAACATCCATGCCTGACCGGGATTCGAACCCGGACTCCTTACGGACGAATGATCAGAGGCCAGCGCCTTAGACCACTGCGCCACCGGGTCGGCAATGTAGGTTTCGTGTATTGAGTTCCAAGCATCCTCAACCTGGACGCGTAAATCGGGGATGGTCGTGGCTAGCCGTGGAGACCGGATAAGTCGTTGTCCCATAAAATCCCACACGTGCTCAATGGACGACAAATCCGGTGAACGTGCAGGCCATGGAAGTTGTCTCACACTCTGAAGTGCAGGTTGCGTTGCATGTGCCATGTGTGGGCGTTTGTTATCTTGCTGGAAAACACCACGATGGACCGACCTTACAAATGGCACAACAGCGGTCTGAATGATGTTGTTGATGTAGGAGGTGCTGTTTAACGTACCCAGCGAAACATTAGTTGTGTACGGGAGTGATAGCTGATCGCTTCCCACACCAGGAGACCAGGTGTAGGCCCTGTGTGTTTCTGGCAGATGCAAGAAGAGTGGAGACGCTCCCCTGTGCGCCTGCAAACACGCATACAGCCATCGGAGGCTCCCAAGCAGAATCTGCTTTCATCGCTAAACACAACAGATCGCCATTGCGTTCTCCAGCGCAGACATTGGCGACACCACTGCAGCCGTTCCTGACGGTGGGCTGGAGTCAGAGGCACACGTGCACGTAGCCCTGCATCCAGTAGACGGTTGCGGAATTGTTCGCACAGTCACCTCAGGTGCAACGGCAGCTCGGATTTGCGTCGCAGTGGATGTTCTGCTTGACAACGCCGCTTTTCTTATGCGTCGATCGATCCGCTCATCAGTCCGTCTGTGACTCCCGGTTCCACGTCTTCTCGTGTGGGAATGTTCCTCGGACCATCTACGCCACCATCGTACCACCACCGATACCTCCCGTCCAATTCGCTCCGCAATACGACGATACGACCACTCGGCCTCGCGGAGTCTGACTAGACGACCTCGGCCAAAGTCCGATAACTGCTGAAATCGTACACGTCTTCCATGTCTAGGCATTGCAGCTTCTTCAGGATCTTTGCACGTGTCCTTACGCCGACGACTGATTACATTCACTTCGCCGTACTCCTTAAATACCACCGACGATAATTTGCATATTATGCCGTGCTGTGGCGTAAGCGCTCACTGGTTGGTCCCGAAATTAAAATCACACCTACGTAAACTCGACCCCATTAACATATGTAAATTTCGTGATCGTCCGCCAATCCCTTCTTGGTGTTCTTTTTTCACTTTCCGCCAGTATATATATATGTATATATATATATATATATATATAGATAGATAGATAGATAGATAGATAGATAGATAGACAGACAGATAGATAGATAGATGGATTGGATGTCCGTAAATGTCTTCCCTCTCAACATGCAAATATGGTATGTATTCAATGCAGCAACAGCTGTCACGGCTAGAAATATCTGTACCATCACTGTTGAATAGGATAGGCATTGTGATGCAACATAATCCAAGAGTCCGTCCATACTCAACAAATGTACTTCAACAAGAATGTTAGAATTGGAGAAAAATTTAGCACTAGCAGTTTGCCTTATATTTTAAATATTTCCATCTCTGTCAAAAAAAAGAGAAAAAAAAAGATGATAGGTTAGGTCAGTTTTCTTCTTTTCTTCTTTTTTTTTAAGACAACACTTCTGCCACTTTGAAGAGATGGAACTCCAGCATTCCATATATTAGTACTTTCTTTTTGGTTGATATTGGAAATAGTAGGTTTCTTCTCCTCTCACAATTGACCCTAAGAATGAGAGAACACCATCACACATACTTATGTAATCACAGCATGTCTTGAATCTGGGGAGTTTTTGCTCCATGGATAGAAGGTGTGAGAAACTTTTTGAGGAAATCTGGCATCCTTTTAAAAAGGCATGGTCTGCTCCTTAGTTACTACCCAGTTTCTCAGCAATCAATCAGACAATCCGTCAATGATTGTTTGCTGTGAGCTCATGCACTTTTTCAGTGTTTTCATATTTAGATCCCATGGGTTATCCACACCAGGGTGCATCTTGAACAGAATCCTTCTTTTACAGAAATACTTGAACCAGCCACAAACACCTTTCAAGTCTTCATCCTCATAAATTTCTTCCAGCATTGCATATACACTGTCTACCAACAAATAATTGGACTCCCCTGCAATCGACGATATCTGCGGTCCTGATACACGTCACGGCCGCCGCCGTTAAATATCGTGTGGGAAACAACAATGCAACCAGTCGTGTGCAAGATGCCACGCAGTTTGGAGCTCTCTGATTTCCATAAAGGTGTAATCGTCGAGTATCCCAGAAATGGTCGATCCACATGTGACATATCCAGCGAGTTGAAATACCTGCAGTGGCATTTGGCAGCTCCCTGACCGATGTCTCAAATGCATCCAACACGATGGGGATTATTTCCCTGATTAGGTACATATTCCATTTGCTATGATTTGCTGTCAACATGTCATGCATGTGGCCGAGAAATAAGTTGCACGCCTAATAGAAACCATATATCATTCTATTTCTGAGAATTAATTGTCTTTGGCTAAAAGAGTTGAATCTCGCAATCAAGGAACGGTCTTCGAGTTGCTTATTGGGGACGTTAACCACCCCCTCCCCCCAAAAAAAACTGCTAGCATGATTGCCTGGTATGGGCTGTTTTCACAGGATAATTGAGATTTCCCAGTTAAAAATTTGGCATGCTTTGACTATGCATTATACGTTAAGCCAAGAACGTTACAGTAGTGGGGCTCACTAAGACCATCTGTTACAGCCAATTACAGTTTGGGAAGTCTGGAAGAGTCACATAAATTGAAGAATATCTTTTTAACGACTTTTTAAAAGTAGCACAATTTGTAGAGTAATTTTCTGCTACAAGCTACTTTATTTTGTAGAGTGCTACTGATACAACTACTTTTTCTTATTTGTAGCGATGCTATGTGTCATGTTACTCTAAAAGTAGCATGCTACTTGCAGTCACTGCATATATACCAGTGAATCTATATTTTTAAAATTTCCTTTCATTTTTATTTTTAGAGTGTACTACCACGTGTTTCAATAAAATCAACAGAGTGCATTTTCATAACATTAAAAAAAGCAGGCTTAACAGTTTTTAATAAATAGCCAAATTGTGTTTAAACCTGAAAACTGTTACCCTGTTTAGTGTCTTGAGAGAAAATGTTTCCAAAGTGATAGCAGTACTCACATAATAAGAAATATACATAACATTTGCAAGAACTAGCATTGAAAGTCAAAGCTTATCACTGAAACCGAAGAACACAAGAACATATTGTGTGCAACAGGCATGAAAACACTGCCATTGTGCTCAATCTACATCTTAATGATTCAGTTATTAAAAAACCGATAACATGGAACTGCACAACATTTCAATTTACAGAATTGCTATTTCCAGACTTCTTCTTACAAACTCCAGTACTCTGACGCATGAGAAATGGCGGCACATCAGAATTAAGTGTGAGATAATTATAAAAGTGTCATATGATATGGTGAATTCCATTTTACATTGTTTTCAACATACCGCAGAGTACATGTTTGGAAAATGCCAAAATAAGCATATAAAACTGACTATTTAATATCAACAGATAAATATGGAGGAGGACAGGTACTTTTATTTGGGATGTGATATTCTGTCATTCTTCACCTTTGGTTTTCACTGCACAGTAGAATACGCATCTGCCAGTGGCCTACATATAATAGCTTTCAAGTGAATGACCAAATTTAATGGTTCAGGCACTGTTTCTTTAACAGAAGATCATCATTAAAAACTAATGCTCCTATAAATATAACAGAGCGAGCCAACATTTAATTTGAGGAACACAAATATGAGTTAACAGACATTGCATGGTCTCCTCAGTATCCTAATTTATTCACATCAAGTGAGTGAGGACAATTCAATTCACTCAAAGAATACAAAAGAGAATAATTTAGCTTTGAAGTGATGCGGTAAGGCATGACAAAGTGTGTAATGAGACATTAGCACACAGGTGAAGTAATAGGTTTATGACTGGCTATTTGTGTATTATAAGGTCAACTAAAAAATCCTAAAATGCACATAATTTGTGCCATGCCCTAATATTTGAAAGAGTCTTCTGATCTCTGCACCATGTGTAAAGATCTTTACCTTCCACACTTCTAACCTCAGCAGTGTGCATAATGCATAGATACCATTCTTTATTTTTTAACAAGGAACCACTATGTTGTCCAGATTTAGAGATTTAATAGTCAACATTGCATCAGTTAGTACATTAATATATTCAGAATTATTCTACAATTAAATGAACTGGAATAACTGAGCAGATTGGAGCGGGATTATTGATTCACAAATTTTACATGTCGATAAAAATGAAGTCACATGTGCAAATTAATAAGTTAATTTAGCAGTGAATATTGACCTATGTCTTTTTCACCAAAGCACACTAACCTAAATAAACATGCAACACTCTTGATACACACGCAAGCACACACACATACAATTACTACTGAAAAATATTTTGGAGTGCTTGTAGCCAATCTAGAAAATGACATAGGCAGTGAAATCAAAATATTTTCAGGTTCAGGCAACTTACCGGACTTTGAACAGATTCTTTTGCTGATTCTTCACGCAGCTTCATGATTCTTCTGCTTAATAGTTCTTCAAAAGACAGCCGTATCAAACGTTTAATCTTTTCAGGTTCTTTTGTGGCATCAGAAGCTGAAGTAACGGGTGCCAGTGCAGAAACTCCACCTTGAGAAACACAGACTTCTCCCTATAAAATTATCAGCAATTTGAAAACAGCACAAACCTCGTTATTTGATTAAAAAAAAGAAAAAAAAAGCGAAACTTTACATGCTACTAAAAATGTCCCTTTAGGCAACACCATACACAGACACAATTATATACAAGTCACACCAATAAAGTTTCATGAATGCTATCATGATGCAAAAAAAGAAAGGTTCTGAAAGGTACACTAACTTACATGATACAATTAAGTATATGAGAGAAAATGCCTGCTACCTTCATGAAGCTATGGAAAGCAACGTGGCAAAGATGGTGGGTCGTGGCAAATGATGTAGGTGCATGTTCTCAGAGGGCAAAAATAAGAACCAGTACCAAATTATGCTTCAAATCTTTAAAATACACATCTAAAATACACTATCTACCAACAAGTAATTGGACACCTGTGATAGCAAAGGAAAACGAAGTTTATTCACCTTCAATAGTTGGTGGAGCCACCACGAGCGGCGATTACAGCTGCTACTCTCAACCAGGCGTTGTACGACGGCTAGTGATATTTTCTTCCACTCGGCTTGGAGAAGACAGGTCAGTTACTTCACCGATTTCGGACGGTGGGGGCACCCCTTAAGTCGAAGCTCCAACTCGTCCCAGAGGTGATCGATAGGGTTAAGGTTCGGGCTCTACGCAGGCCAGTCCATTCGATTAACCCCATTGTCACCATACCAAGCCATGGTGGACCTTGCAGCATGACAGGTAGCATTGTCATCCTGAAAGTAACATGTGTCCACCCCGTGAAACTGCCACAACGTAGGAAGTGCATGGTCATCTAAAATCGTGCAGTAGGACTCGGCGTTGAGTCTACCAGGAATTGCGACCAAGGGTCCCGTGCCATACCAGGAGAAACACCCCCATAGCATAATTCCACCGCCGCCGAACTTCACAGTTGGCACAATACATTCCGGCAGGAGGCGTTCTCCAGGCAGACGCCAAACCCAGACCCTGCCATCCGAACGGTAGAGGGTGAACCTTGATTCGTTGCTCCGCAGAACCTGTTTCCACTGTCGACGTTCTTTGTACCACGTTAGCCGAGCAGCGCTATTGGACTTGGTGATCAAAGGCTTGTGGGCGGCCGAACGTACACGATAACCAAGCAGATGGGTTTCCTTACGGATGGTATTCATCGAAAAAACACTCCCGGATGCCTGTTGGAACTCCTCGCGGATGTGGCCCATCAATTTGGTGCGGTTCTTCCAAATTTCTCTGGCCAGCACCCGTCGGTCTCTAACTCCCAGTTTTGTGGGTCTGCCAGGTCGGGGCACATTCTGACAATCACCTCTCATCTTTCACAGGAAGCAAAATTACTTGACGTTCACCTTAAAGGAGCAATTCTTGTATGTACGTAAATTTTATTTTGAAAACGGCTCTGAGGATTTTGATGAAAGTCGTTAACATACCGTTTTCTGGTACTAGAAATCGATTTACCTTGATCTCGACTTTAAGAAAATTTGTTTAGTAGGTTAAATAACTACCCCGAATTACCAAGTTCGTAGTGTGGTGTCATGGCGTTGCCCCCTTTTGATGTTGGCGCGCGGTCATGCCATCTATCTCATTACGTCACGCGTTGTTTGTGGATCCTATTAAAGTTTTACGACGTCACACCTTGCTAGTAGATGGTCGCGATTCCCATCTGCCTCATTACGTCACGCGTTGTGTGCGTATGTTCGTCCGCACGATAACTTGCGTAAAAATCGTTCGATTTCGATGAAATTTTAGTATGTATTAGGGGAACACATGGGAAGGAACCCTATTGAAAGTGAACGAAATGGGGTCAAAGGTCAGGAAATAAGAGCGGGATCCATTCCACTGCTCTTATGCGTCATAACTGACGTAAAACAGGTTCGATTTCGATTAAAATTTAATATGTGGTAGGAGACCACCTGGGGACAAACCCTACTAAAAATTGGCGAAATGGGAGTCACAGGTCAGGACATAGGAGCGAAATCACTTCCATCGCCATTATGAATCATAACTTACGTAAAAATGTTTCAATTTGGATGAAATGTTGGTATTTTGTAGGGACCTTCCCGGGGACGAATCCTATTGAAAATGGGCGAAATGGGGTGAAAGGTTAGGACACAGGAGCGGGATCTATTGCATAGCGCTTATGCATCATAACTTACGTAAAATTGCTTCGATTGGGACAAAACTTTATCATGTAATTTCGGAGATATACTGAACCAGTTCTGTTGAATATCATCCAAATGGATCAGCGGTCAGGACACAGGGGTGAGATTTATTCCACAGCCATTTTCCTCATAACTTGAGTAATAGCTTGAGTAATGATTTCTAGTATATTGGAAAGCGTATCATAATCAATGCATTGCATGATTTTACGAACTTGGTAAAAATAACTGAGTGCTACTACGAGTCGTCTTCATTTGGTAATGATTCATTATCAGATGAATGGCTTATGGTGATTGGAACTCTTGATTCTTTATAATGCAAGAAACATTCATCTTAGTACTTGGACTGTATCCCCTCCAAATAAAAAATGGTTCTATAAAAAAAGTTTATGTTCCGTTACCTTTGTTAGACGAATCTGTAAATTATTCGTCAATGGTTTGACCTTGTTTTGCTATTTGCACTTAAACCAAGTCGGACGGCAGTGTTGGCAACCGATCAACCCGTGTATGCAAAACAAACATATGAAATCATAACTTCTCGATCTCTTTTGGAGAAAATAAAATGACAGTCATGATGGGAACACTAATTAAAATTGACACAGCTTTCCTTGTAGTGCTAAGTGTATGCTAGAAGTGATGAGTTACTTAAGGCGGAAATCTGTCGTGCACGGCGCGCTGGCGAACCTTTGCTGGCAGCTCCATGTGTGGGCAGCCGTTGATGGCCCTGCCTGATTGCTGTGAATATGGCCCTCCGTAAATAAGAAATAAAATAAAATATCTTTCCTATTTAGAACACATGTGCCTTTGGAAAATGAAAAAAAATATATATGTTGTTAAAAATATAAGAGAATGTTACAAGAGAATGTAAATGTGTTAATTGAACAATCGCATTTCCAAGATAGAAGGACAGGACAAGGCTTTGAAAAACTTGGTACACTCGTTGAAAGGGAGTGAAGTTCCCTCAATACAAAAAAAAAAAAAAGAAATCGTTTCGTTGAAAAAAAATTATATATATGACAGACATGTATGAAAAATGGCTCTCAGTACTGTAAAATTAAAAAGAGAACCTTCAAGCAAACTCCCACACGTGACAACGCAGTGTTGAGGCCAAAAACTCTCCTTTGCAACCAAAGTGTCGTGTTTGATACTACACCGTTGACTCAGAATTTTCCCAGACCAGTTGAGAAGATTTCCCTATAACATTTTTTTCATGCAGATAAATTTCTTCTGTGGAAAAATATCGCCTATCGAGGTTTGAAGTCATGATACATAGACTGAAAGAAAATGACGGAGGCCGTGAAACGATAAAGAGTTGTGATTGTTTGGCCACCATTGAACAACTATCGGACCAGATACGGCAATCCATCCCGTATGTCACGTGACAGCCGGTTGCCACTACCGGTAAATTGACTGCCCATTATAGGTTAAATATCAGTTACGACACCAGCTTGCAGGACCATTAAGCATAGCTTGTGTCAGGTACTGCCTCTGATGAATAACTGATTGCTCGGTTGTGGCATGTGACAACTGATTGGGGTGCCAGCTTTTGGCCCGCTGCTGTCCCCAGTTGTTGGCTCATGTGTTGGCAGCCTGAACATTTATTGGTTTTGGGGCACCGACACCATATTTCTTTGCCCATGTTGGTATTGCTGTTCGCTAACGCAGTATATGAGTGCGGTTCCAGCAAGACTGCTTCTGTTGGGAATATGTGCATGCAGAAAGCGGGGTCACGTGTCTCACCACCTTGTTTTGGCAACACTTAATACTGCCGTCCATCAGTGATCTTCAGTAGTTTGTGTCACAATGGAAAAACGAAGAATCATTCGGAGATCGATGAAGGGCTCATTGATTACTTATTTTCGTCAGTGATCTTCAGTAGTTTGTGTCACAATGGAAAAACGAAGGATCATTCGGAGATCGATAAAGGGCTCATTGATTACTTAAGACTGCTGTTCGTCAGTGATCTTCAGTACTTTGTGTCACAATGGAAAAATGAAAAATCATTCGGAGATCGATAAAGGACTAATTGATTACATAAGACTGCTGTTCGTCGGTGATCTTCAGTAGTTTGTGTCACAATGGGAAAAAGGAGGACCTTTTGGAGATCGATAAAGGGCTCATTGATTATTTAAGGCTGCTGTTCGTTAGGGATCTTCAGTAGTTTGTGTCACAGTGGAAAAATGAAGGATCATTCGGAGATCGATAAAGGGCTCATTGATTACTTAAGACTGCTGTTCGTTAGTGACCTTCAGTAGTTTGTGTCACAATGGAAAAACGAAGAATCATTCGGAGATCGATAATGGGCTAAATGATTACTTAAGACTGCTGTTCGTTAGTGATCTTCAGTAGTTTGTGTCACAATGGAAAAACGAAGGATCATTCGGAGATCGATAAAGGGCTCATTGATTACTTAAGACTGCTGTTCGTTAGTGATCTTCAGTAGTTTGTGTCACAATGGAAAAACGAAGGATCATTCGAAGATCGATAAAGGGCTAATTGATTACTTAAGACTGCTTTTCGTTAATGATCTTCAGTAGTTTGTGTCACAATGGAAAAACGAAGGATCATTCGGAGATCGATAAAGGGCTCATTGATTACTTAAGACTTCTGTTCGTTAGTGATCTTCAGTAGTTTGTGTCACAATGGAAAAACGAGGGATCATTCGGAGATTGATAAAGGGATCATTGTGGGTGTCCATCTCGCTAGCTGGTGACCATTTACCTGCACCGTCCAATTGCGGACTCCACAGGGTTAAGCGAACTCTCTCGAAATAAAATAGTGACGGCGTTGCGAGTAATATTGCCAGGATCCGACATTACGCCATCCGTACAGAATCGGTCCGTAGACCTGCAGCTTGCTGCTACCCCCGTGGGCCGGCACTTCCCACCTCTCCATCATGACCCGGGTGTGCATGCCATTTGGGCAGGGGCTAGAAAAGAAATTTCTCTACCCCTGACTGGGAGAATAATTGCTGGCGCGAACTGTTTGGTGCGTCTGCCCTTTATTCAAGCAAGATACAGGCACATTTATTTACACTGAGGAACCCATCTCCGCGTAGGAAACAAGTCCTTTGCTCAATGGGCCCTTTCACACTAAGAAATATTTAAATATTTACATTGTTATTTACATTGCCACAGGACTAGGGTCGGTTCTGTGGTAATGACTCTTGGGCCCGAGTCATCAGTTTCCCTTCTTCGATTCTTCATCCCTCTTCTTTCTTCTTTCTTCTTCGGTCACCCTTCTATTAGGTAGACCACCTGTTCCTCTTTGAGGTACTTGACCATCTCGATGAGCCCCTGTCGCGCTCTTGGGTACGCGAGCAGGATCGAGAGGTCCCTCGTCTTTGCCAATTCTGGCACTAATGTTGCTTTCTTCCCTGCCAGAGAAGCACATTCTAGAATCATGTGTGCGACATCTGCAGTCTGGGCACCACACATGCACACTAGCTCCCTAACCGCAAATCTGCGGAAGTACTCCGGCGACACTCCGTGCCCGGTTAGTACTTGGTTGAGCAAGCCATTACTTTCAATGCGCCTTATCGAGATTCGGGGGAAGATACGGCATATTCTTCTACCCGTATCCCCCTCATCCCATCTCTGTTGCCACTTCACCAATGTGGCTGATTTCAGTTGCGTCCGCACGCTTTGCAGCTGCGTTCGCATCTAAATATCTATGTCATCTTTACCAGTAGCTTCCTTCGCTAGCTGGTCTGCACGTTCATTTCCAACTGTACGGACATGACTTCGGATCCAGTGGAAGGTAACCCTCCTACTCTCCATTGACTAGAACAGCACTTTTATCTCTCTGACAAGGGGAGTCTAACTCCCGAACTGACCAAGCGCTTTCAGGGCCGCTTGGCTAACAGAGTGTATGCTATAAGCCCCTTCACTGTTCATAGCAAGCACCCAACGCAGTGCTTCTCTGATCGCCAATAACTCTGCTTGGAAGACAGAGTAATTGGGCGATAGTTTCATTCGCTCCGCGTGCATCTCGTTGCCATCCGAGATCACGCAGAAACCTGCGACGACACTACTTCCTATTTTAGAACCGTCCGTGTACATTTTCTTCCCCTGACCTGTGGGGAGGGCTTTGTCCCAACTCAGACAAAGCTCGTTGGCTTAGTGGCAAGTCCAGTCCATTCTCAGAAGTTCCACCTCGGACGACCGATACTGGTGTCCTAGGAAGGTAACATCGTCCCCGTAGCGGAGGGTCTGCATTAGTGCTTCCTTCGCTACGACCAGGTCCGCCGGTTCGCACCCAGCCAGCACCTGGAGCATTGCTGTGGAGGTCGTGCGGAAGCACTTCGTCATGCCCAATAGCACCCTGCGCTGAATTTGGTTAACACCATTTCTCATCCTAACGGTATCTGACCACCCGGCGGGACACGCATATGTCAATATGCGCTCCACCCTCGCTTATAGAGCACCTTTTTGGCTGGCCCAGGCAGCCGCATTCCGTTGATCTTATTTAGAATGCTGGTGCATCTGTCCTTCAAGAAACGAAGATGCGGTAGCCCCGACAATCTGGTGTCAAGGATGACTCCTAGGTACCGCATCTCTCTCACCTCTTTGATAGTATGTCCATTGAAGCGACACTTTGGTGGGGTGACCAGTTCCCCCTTCTTTGCTATTAGCATTAGTGTCGTCTTTTCGGGAGCGAAGCAGAGCTTACACTCCTTGCTCCATCTATCTAGCTGTGAGAGATCAGCAAAGACTACTAGTTTCTCAAGAGCTGGTATACCCCGGATTTTTAATCCGTTGTAAAATAACCCGCATTCCTTTTCTAAGTGGTGTATTTGTGGCGCAGCGACACTCTATCAGGAATAATATCGGCTTCGTCTGAGCAGATCTTTGAATCAAAACATGACATCTTCTGTGCAGCAATCAACAGTAATATTTTATAAACAAACAAAGACATCGCTCTTTCCATGTTTTGGCAAAACATAGCAACCAAAAAATTGTTATTCGGTCACCGTTGGGGATCTGAATCCCAGATTTCCCGATATCTTGCAGAGCGCGTTAGATATCGAGAAATCTGGGATTCGGATCACTATCGGAGACAATAACAATTTTTCGATTGCTATTAATTTCAAAAATGTGGAAAGAGCGATGTCTTTGTTTATTCACTGACATTTGGAGGATTTTTACAGTAGTATTATTTAATGAAGGCTGTTGACCATCCATAACTTTTGGAAATATAGGCAGGAAATTGGTAGGCACAAAGTTTGGTGGAAGTCCGATGAAACACTGGACCCAACTCGTCTTGTAAACAAATCTCAATTTTCTGTGGGTGGTGTAATGGTGTGGGGCACAATATGTTAGTATGGAACGTATCACGTGATATTGCTGTAATATTGTGTGTCCTCCAGGGTTTATCTGAATATTGTTGACACTTTAGCCCATCTGCAATATCGACTGTTTATCCAGTAGGTGATAGCTGTTTCTTGGATGACAACGGTATCGCACAAGTTTAGTTCAGCAGTGGTTCAGTGAACATGACAGCGATTTCAACATTTCTCTGGCCACCACAAGGGCTTGATCTAAACGCCACGGACAAAGAATGGGACAAGTTAGATAAATAGATCCGGGATCAAAGTCTTCTTCCGTCAAATCTGAGTCAGTTCAAGGATTGTCTTCTGAACGCGGTGTATGCTATGCATTCACATGCAATCCTGCATAAAATCGAATCAATTTCAAACAGCATACGTGATGCAAATCGGAATAATGTCTGCCCAAATTAGTATTGGGTAAAGTTTTTCTTATTTCAGTAACCAGTACCTATAATAGTCCGGCATAGACTCTGCAAAGGTGTAACGTAAAATGGCATTTCGCGTGATGTATTTCTCAAAGACACTTGTACTCGCTAAACATTGCCATCCTTTAAAATGCGAGTAGAAAATTATGTCTGATTGCAGAATTACTGGTCCAATAACTTCACGTGAGCGTCTTGATACATCGGGTGATTATTCTCAACGAGGAAATGCTCAGGGCATTGTTGATAAACCTCTGTCAGACGAAATGCCACAATATTTATTATAAATACTTGCAATGACATGCTCTCGCGATATATGAAAAAGTAGCTCCGTTTTGTGTCTCCTAAAGTTATGTGGCACCGCAGGTGTCAGGAAAATTGTGAAGGTGATTTTATTGCAACTGGCGGTATTCAGAGCCCTTATCCGGCATTGCAGTTGAACAAAGAGCAATAATACCGCGGAACATGCAATCTTGCTGCAAAAAAACTAAAAATTGGATACGCATTTTCCAATGGGTAATGGGTGCAGAGAACACTAAACTTGCTAATTGAAAAACTCCGTTATCTTTTAGTTTGCAGCAAGTTAGAGATATGGTTCCAGTCTCCCAAGTAGACACTCTAAATCATACACAGGGCACGTTCCATCTCACAGAATGCAATTGAAAGCCAGGAAAATCGAGATGATTCCTCAGTTGCTTTTCGGACTTTATGATTTCAAAATTTAGCACAATTTTGTTTATGGGAAAAGTTCCTAAAAAGTAGAGCGATACCAGGAAGGGGCGGCTTCGCCAATTTGCGAACATGTGTGCGTATGTGGGACACTTCCGCAAATATTTTTAGCAATCTTTTTTATTTTTAGAACAGAGCAACCGCCTAAAGGTTGCTTAATTCCCACTTTTGTTGACGTCATGCGGAAACTAAAGCTTCGTGTTGGTTTCCAACACTGTATTATGCGACTCCAAACGTGTCATCGACGTATTAGTCTGTGTAACATGACAGTGCGTCAAAAAAGGAGGAACTCACATTTCTAAAAGTCATGGCTTTGCAGTTTCTAGATGGTCTTGCTCCGGCTCTGAAGAAAGGGGAAATGGATGAAGCTGACTGATCTATCTTTTGTAGATTTAAAATAATGTCGTTCATTGGGACTTCAAGTACACTATGACAAAATCGCGACTCACATTTAAAACAGCAAATAAAACTGATTCTTAGAAAGAGTCAATGCTATTATTTTTATGGACTTTAATAGCACGGAAGATTTTAGCGACATTCTTTTATTGTTTCTTGATTTCAATGGTGTGGCGGGTATTTCTAATTCAACAGAAAAATATTATAACATGTAGCATTACAAGATTAACCCGAGGATTCTTCACTGAAATTAACTGTGTTAAAATATAAAAACTTCTTTAGTTAACATAACGGGAATTGAATATAAAATATTCAAGGGATCATGAAAGAAACGGAACTCAAATCATCGCAGGATGTTATAAACTCACATCCCAATTTCACTAAAAGCACCCAGTAATATATATGAAAATATAATTTTATATAGGTAACTTTGTGAAGGTTCGTTGCAATTTGTTATGCGTCAAAGATTTCTTATGCTCAAGCTACGACCACTATTTGCTATACTTGTTTGCGAAATATTATTCCGTTTGTTGTTGTACACTTTCTGATTTTATGTAGCTGTATGGCTAGACATGCTGTCACGTGTTACGAAACAAGGTGCAAAAGTACAGGATTGTTACCTTTAGGTAATGCAAACGCTAGAGCGTATTAATAATTGTTGAAAGAAGTAAAACGTTCTCAAATTTTAAATGTTTGGTAGGAATCACTCGCTTTACGGAAGAACTCGCCCTTGCTCATTGCTACCTGCAAAGGACAATTATATACTGAAATGTACTTAAGCTGCCAAAAAAAACGAATTAGTTTAGTTGTCATTGCGAAATGTTAAAATACTCTGGGGATCTTCAAAACATCTGAAATCAAAACCGTCGTTCCATTTGCGCACGCAGTGTAGGTTGCCAAGGCTTTGGGCTCTATCCATGTTCTTTCCTTTGGTCTTTCGTTCTTTGTTATTGGTTTCTTAGTTTTAAACACATTTGTATATTTTTTTCAAAATATATATTACGAATCATTGGTAACGCACTTTTATTACGAGGGGCATTCCTTTTTGCTTCCCAATATCTGAATTAGGTATTTCTCTTTGCTACCGAATACCTTGGTAGAAGTTTTGTCCCATGTATTTTCATCTACATTTAAAATATTTTGGGAAATGCTCATACAAAAGTTGTGGTTATGCAACTATATGACGTTTTAGGACCTTCATAGGCGTTCCCTGTTCCTTATGAAAAAATATTATATATCTAATTTTAATTGCAGAAACAAGTTATCAAATTTGACTAGAAAGAAATAGTATAATCCATGATAAAAAACAGAAGGAAATTGTCTAGATGTTATTTGGAAAGTAAAACGAATGACTAGAAATCGAATATAGAAAGATTTCAGAATCCTGTGGGATACTCAGTTTCCAATGAAGATGGTTACTCTGGAAATAGATTGTGTCTGGCATTACAGATGGACCTCTCTTGCATTGGAGATTGAAAATCTGGATATTTCTGTCTTTCTTTAGAACTCTAACACCTGAAAATATCGCCTGTTCTGACAAGTAGTTTGTAAACTGCTGTGTAATAATGAAATGACTAATGTGGATTCCGGAGCTTAGAATGCCGTGTGTGTGTCATAATAGGAACTAAGAGTTTGAAGAAAGTTTTAGACTCAAAAGAAATACGTTTTTATCTTAAAATTCAAATTTTTGATGGCAAATTGAGTTAGGTTTTAAAGTATAATAGGAATAATATACATCTAGTACTGATGGTTAAAGTAATGATAAGAGTAGTAATTATTGTTATTATCGCTGTTTTACTTTTTTTCTGGAAAAGAAATGGGAGATTAAAATCTAATAATTTATATTCTAATAATTATATTCTAATATTTTAAAATCGAATTAACTCATATTCTGTAAAAGGAATGGGTAATTAAAATCTTTGTGTTCAAGAGCCTTGTAATTTGTAACCTATGAGCAAGTACAGATTTGATAATGATTTACGTATTTGTATGATTTTAGGAAAAGATTAGAGACTCGTCTTGTCATTGGAATTGCTGTTATATTTATCATCTCTGTTTTCTGAGATAACGATTCCACTTGAAATAAGAAATTTTATTTCTCCCATCACAGTGCCTAATGCGATAGGTAAGTTTTCTTCTTTAGGTTATCTGAATCTCTGCTGGTTGTGAATTGCACTGAAGCCAGTTATGTTAATCCTTGACTTGTACGCATTGTAGGCGGTAGTCGTGTTGCATCTTGCAGCAATCGTTTGCTCTATATGATGTTCTACTAAGGGAATTGAATACCTCGTTGCTAATTAATAATAATTGAAAGCTGCGTTTCTTTTTTTACTTTTTTGAGAAGAAACATAAAAAAGAAGCAATTTTGGTATTCATCCTTTATAAACAACGAATAAGATGAAATTATTAGAAAAGATCGAAATTTTTGGAAAGATCAAATCTGATCGAGTTAGAGGATTGTTTGGTTGAGGCCTGCTATGCTGTAGAAGAAAATGTATTCCAAGACTTTGTGGAATCTATTCCAACATCATAAGAGTTATAATTCGAAATAAAGAATGCCCATCCGGAATTGAATGAAATTTTCTAATTCAATGTGTGATCATTACATTCCAAAATTTTGTAATATTGTAAATGCTTTCAGATTTTCATGCAATGAGGAATACATGAAAAAGTGTGGAACGAGGAATTTTCTATACCTTATCCTTTAACACAGTGCTTAGTTTAACTGTATCCAATGTGAAACGGGATGTGTGCTAGTTTGAAAGCCGTTTCATCTCACAATTTTTTCTCCCTCGAAAACTGTCAGTAATGATATGTGTTTTTTAGGACATATCGCCAAAACCGCTTAGTAGCTTCTTATCTTCTACTAAAAGCCATGTCTTGTACTTCCATTAGTTATTGTTTTAAAAGGCGTCAACTATTTTATTCTAAAATATTGCTCCCCAAAAAGTTTTAGCCTTTTCTGTTACATATAACATCCTTTACTTTGATACAATTGAATTCATAAAGCTACACTTTAAAACTTGTGTTTTAAAATAAAAGTTCATAAAAGTCCGATATTTGCTTATTAGAAAGGTCCTGCATAAACGATTTTTGATCGTCACAGTTAATAGGATTAAAGGAAGGCGCAATGATACAATACAGTTAATTTGGCGATAGGTATTGCATATTGAGTTTATACAGTACGTGGCGTGTCTGTTGCATAAAGAAATCCCATCACACGTAAGTTGCTTCAAGGTTTCAAGGACCTGCTGCATCATAGTCCCGTCAAGTGACACACTATGCTAGAGGTGTATTCCGCTCATCAAAAGAAACTTCTCGAATGAATTCCGTCAAATAATCTTGCAGTTTTTGCACATAACGTTAAAAGGCAAAGCTTCTTTTAAAACATTTTATCGCCGCCACGTGCACATGTTACGTCACACACGTACAAATATTGATATTTAAGTCTTTACAAATATGTTACATTTCAGATTTACTGAGTGAAAATTTGAACTTGTTGCTATTTTTTTTATTGTGTGGGAATGTTTTTTAGGAAAACGATAACACGCTTCAGAGTAATGAAAGCTAATTGGGGAAACTTATTTCACCAAATTTTTTCACATATTTATGAAGGGATAAGATATAATAAAAAGTAACTGGTGATATAAGATGGAAATAGACTGAGAGAGAAAGTGAATCCCAGTTGAATTTATTGCGCTATATACATATATGTGCACCAGTTGTGTTTGAACCAGAGATTACTTAAATATTTATCTTTTAGTTAAAATTCCATAAAATATATTATATTAAATATTACGTTCTAGGCAAATGCTGGAGGTTCGCTGAGTGGCACCAGATTTTAAAACACAGTGATTCAAAACAAGATTGTGATATGAATCATTCATATCAGGAAAATGATTTGCACAATTAAATTTTGTTTCTTATTTGATTCTTATACTGTTTGTATACCTGTTCTTGTAGCCACATTTTATTGTTTATGATTTAAAATCCATCATGAAGAACTGTGAGGGATATGTACAGTTGCCTACAGTTTTTTTTATGGCGAAGCTGCTTAGTGAGATGATTAGAGGTCAATACAAGAGAGCGGCAGCATCCTCCTTACATACACCCCCGACTGTGTAGCTGGGATCATGCCAGACGACTAGCCAGAAATAAACACATCGAGCCTGCCGGGTACCTTAGTACCCGACAGGCTCGCTCTAAAAACACCCGGCGTCTCTCCAATAACCTCTCCATATGACAGTGTGTCTCCCCTTACCTAAACTCATGAAGACCACCCTAGATCACCCAGAGAAACGGCAGGAAAGTTC
The DNA here is from genome assembly GCA_039090855.1 of Macrothele yani. Taxonomy (NCBI): domain Eukaryota; kingdom Metazoa; phylum Arthropoda; class Arachnida; order Araneae; family Macrothelidae; genus Macrothele; species Macrothele yani. The sequence goes on along the minus strand of CM077017.1, from coordinate 76,124,038 downwards.
TCTCCCAATAACATATGCGCGGGAGCGATAGAAGAAAAAAAGAATATTGCCTGTTTAAGCAGACAGGAAAATTATCAGAAGTCTTCACTAGGTGGCAGTGGCAATACACAACAGCGGGGGAGGAGGCTTGGGTTTACTTACAACAGTGATAAGTTCGCAGCCAGTATTTCTTACTTAGCGAAAGAGTAGTAAGGTAAGCCTCAAGGTTTGACGCGTTTTATGTTATGATAACATCTTTGAGTATTTTTAAAAAAGCGTGACGAGTGCCACGTTTTCTCAGAAATGGAGTGAGAGTTATTTTATTGTAGAGAATAACTGCAAAGCAACGTGCTTAATTTGCCAAGAAACCATTGCAGTATTGAAGGAGTACAGCGTGAAGAGACATTACGATACAAAACATATTGGCCAATACAATGCGTGGACGGGACAAAGGAGGCAAGTTGAAGAAATGCAAATCAACAAAATATTTTTAGAAAAGTGTCTGATGACGAGGAAATTACAGTCAAGGTAAGTTTTATTGTGTCAAACATTTTTGTGAAAAATTTGAAACCATACAAAGATGGAGAGTTAGTTAAAGAATGCTTAAAAGAAGTGGAAAATATAGCGTTTCCAGAGCAAAAAAGTATTATTTCAAAGGTTAGCCTTAATCGTATTAGGGTAGCAAGAAGAACAGCAGAAATGGCATGATATACTGAAAAAACATTAAAGAAGAAAATGTCGGATTTCGAATGGTTTTCCTTCGCCGTAGATGAAAGCACAGACGTTACTGACACTGTACAGCTGTCAATCCGTGGTACTGACTGTAATTTCAATGTTACGAAAGAGTTGCTGGCTTTAGTTCCTATGAAAGATACAACCATAGGATCAGACATTTATTGTGAAGTTAAGAATGTCTTGGTAAAATATGATTTGAACTTACAAAATTACATGGTATTTCAACTGATGGAGCACCAGCTATGGCGAGGAAGAGCCAATGATTAATGAATTGAAAGAATTAGTGAACTGAAAGGATTAGTGAATTAGTGCATATCCGGGCGCTATCTGGGATACGCGGATTCGATTGCGGCTCCAGGATGAGGAAATTTTCAAGTTTTTATCTGACTTACCATCCTTGTCATATTTACACCAAAAAACGTAATGTCATCTTCAAAAGTTTTATTGCACGGTGTAATCCCGTATTCCATTCACGATTAGTGAACTATTCAGCAACAGATTGCATCGACGTGGGAAATGATATTGTTGCATGCAATTGTTTCTTACACCAAAAGAACCTTTGTGCAAAAATTATTAAAATGGAACATGTAATGAAAGTTATTATCAGAGTAATAAACTTTATTTGTTCTCAGAGGAATCGCTCAACGCCAGTTCCGAAAAATCTTGTGCCAGTTAGATTCCCAATATGATGATATTTATTTTACAGAAATTCGTTGGCTGAGAGATGGAAAAATGCTGAAAAGAGTGTATGACTTGCGTGTGGAGATAATACAATTTTTAAAAAGTTGTGATCAGGATCTGGTATCAGAATTTGAGGACAAGGAATGGGTATCAGGTTCAACCTTTTTAGTCGACATGATTCAACATCTGAAAGAGTTAAATACGAAGCTTCATGGAAAAATAATATGATACACAACCTGTTTTACTAAATTAAGTCATTTGAGGTTAAGCTGGCATTATGGAATTCATAACTTAGGTCTGGTCAATTGTTGAATTTTCCGAAAATGAGTAATTTTGCTGCATAATTCCATGAACTTCATTAAATATGCCTCATTAGTAGAAAATCTGTAAAATAAGTTTAATCATCGATTTCAAGATGTCAGGAAACGTGAGAAACCTTTTGACGCATTTGCAATACCATTCGCAACTAATATTTAAACATCGCCCATGAATTTTCTGATGGAGCTTTCTGATCTTCAATAAAACTCCGAATTCAAGGCTAAATTGACAGAAGCTTCACTACCAGAATTTTACAAAACTACTTGCCTTGTGAAATGGAGAGATTAAAAATCCTCGGTACAAAACTACAACTTTATTCGAAAGCACCTACCCATGCGAACAATCTTTCTGTAAACGAACGGGTGAAATCAAGAGGTCGTTCTCGTCTAACTGATGAACACGTGGAGCAAAACATGAGGATCGTGTTGTCCATCATTGAACCAGATATTGAAAGTCTAATAAAAAACAAGCAATGTCACATTTCTCACTAGAAAAAAAAAGGTTTGGGCGCCGTTTTGCATGTTTTTTAAGCAAGTAAGTTATTTTTGTTTAATTACTTTATGTTCACCTCTTCCTTAGTTTTATTTTTAATATTTTGGTTTTGGGTTTTTTAACCTTTTGTGTAGGTGGGGGAGGGGCCTTTTGGGGACCGCCGTTGTTCATTGAATCTGAAATTGGCCCATAGGTGCTAAACGTTTGTTCGCCCCTACTCATGAATAATGGAACAGGACAATATCTTTACCCAGAACCCTATTAAACAGATCATAGGGTCTGCGTAACTGCGAGGTACATTGGAGTGAATTTCGATCGCACAAGAACATCGGTAAGCTCTTTAACGAGTTCAACCATCCACGCCTCATGAATGATGGGTCTGAAGAAAACTAATTAACCAGAATCATGTTAAGCAACTCACATAGCTTTTTCTGTTTGTTAACGCTGAGGTGCTACGCAGTACCTTTCAAAAAAACTAAAGAAATTTTGGATGCAATCTATTCACAAAACAGAATTCGAATTTTTAATTAAAATTAATTTTTCCAATTATACACTGTTAATAATTTTCATATTTTTCAGATATAATTTGTGAAGTAAAATTGTGTAAGGTCTTAAATTTTATTTTCACAAGCTCTATCCATCAATATATTTTTCCTAAAGAATATTTTTAACAAGAAAAAACTTCAAAAATAAACATTTTTGTAGCGAACGGAATGCTATTTACAATTTAAATGACCAGCTTTAAAAGAGGGAAGAAAATGTCTGTCTAATGGTTAAGTGGTATATTTAAGCGCAAATAGTCCGAAGGAAGAATATTGTTTCATGGAAACAAATTAAATACTGACAAATCTATATGAAATAAATCATGTCAAGGCTGTAAGCAAAACACAAGCACAACGGTGACAAGAAAAAAAAAATTTAACGAGTTATTATTATCATGACAAAAATTTGTCCAACAATTATTGTATTACCGATGATGAAAACGTTATATGAAATATTCGAAGCGCTAGTGTGATCTGGGTTTTCTTTAAAATATATTTGCTTCGGTATGCGAAATATTTATTTTAGAGGCTGACATAAGCGTAAGTTATATATATTTCTTGAAAGTTTTAATGTATGAAGTATATCGAGGTTATCATTGTACTGCATTGTTATACGAAGAAACGAATGCAACATGTACGTTGTTTTCTGAATGAATTAAAAAGAACTAATATAAAATGATTATAATAGCCATAATAAATCGTGGAATGGTTATCTTCTTCAAGCACAGGAAATACAAGATATGGATTGGGAATCTTTTTCTTTCTAAATCGGTGAAGAGTTAGGCCCCAATTTTTCGTAAAAAATCCTGAATTTCCGGAATTGCGAGTTGATATACGTATTTGCAAAATTTCATTAAAGCATACGGCTATCCGCAGTATATTTGTACTGATGTTGGTCACAACCGTTAGGAAAATGTTAAGAAAGGTAATGGCTTTGGGTAGAATGGGTCATCTCTGGAAAAAATTTGGAAAAGTGATATTTAAATCAATAATTGGGGTGATGTTAGAAGCTATTTTTCTTAAATTTACACCCACTCTTTGAAATATTTCCAATAAAGAATAATTCTTAATATTTTTCGTTCTCTTTATACAGGCAATAACATCTTTTACCAATTATGTCATATTTTCTTTAAAAATAAGTAATAAATGCCACCATATCTTTTCCGATTGAGCGTTACCACTGTATTTGATGTGTCGATGTGGTGCAGAAGCAGCGGTGTTACCTGGTTAACAAGCAGCTTGGGCACACGCAACCAGAACTGATGTACTAATATATTAATATGATTCACATTGTATTAAATGAACCTCAACAAAACAAGATCCTGAAACAATCGATATTGGACGCCTGGTCTGATTCGTCACGTTTTCTCAGAGAAAGTTCAAATACGGCCCAAAAACGAATGCAGTTGAACACATGTGGCCACAAATGGTTTTATGAGGAACACTATTTATGTAAATGATATATTTAAGTTATTATTGATGAATTGATTTTTATTATCTTGTTTTGTTGTTGAAATTTCCACCCATAACGAGAATCTAGTTGAGAACTTATATTTGAATTACCGAATCAAGTACAGCAAAAAGCACCTGGTTCTTGCGTGCTGAGATCACGTCATCTCTTTGAATTTCGTCGGCAAAACATCATAAAACAGTAGGTGTACCCAGTTTTTTCATTTCGAATACCTGTTCCAAAGAACAGAAGAACGGATGTTCAGCAAATAAATGATATTATTCATGATAAAACCAAAAGCCTATGTATTATGGTACACTCATCATCAAAAATGAGTTCCACCCAGAAGAAGGTGTCAAATTGCAATGCTATTCAGGAGGAAGGTAAAGGTGAACAGGAACATTAAATAATTGAACATTGAGACTAATGTGGGCAATTTTAATTGAGCTATACGCCAATAACTGGTGTCCCTCAATATGGCGTCGGGCTGCCATATTTTCTCACACAGCATGCCAGAGGTCTCGGCATGGAGTTCTACAGGTTCTTAATGGTATCCTGCGATAAGCCATCCGATGCAACTTGAATCTTCTCTCGCAGTTCCTGCAGATCGTGTGATAGGGATAGAGTGTGGATATCAATTCCAATAGCATCATACACATTTTCAATCTGCGATAACCCTGCCGATACGGCTGGCGAAGGAAGACTGTCAGTGCTTTGAAAAAAGATCTCGAGACAGCAGCAGTATGAGAACGAGCGTTGTCCTGCTGAAAATTCGAACGGGAGTGAGCGTTCAGGATAGGTAGGGCCACTGGTTGCAGGACCTCATTAAAGAAACGTTGGGCTGTCAATGTGCCTGTAATGAACACCAAAGGTGATCTGGCGTCGTAGGCAGTTGCACCCCACACCAACACACCAGGCCTTCTGGACGTCTGAAGCTCATCTACAAACCTTTCATCTTGGCGCTGACCACAGTGCTTCCACACACGGATTCGTTTGTCGTCTACTCCAAGACCAAAGCTGACTTCGTCACTGAAGATCACTCGCTGTCATTATGAGTGGCTCCATGACAGCCCTGTACGATGCAATTGCAGCATTCGGCGACGAAGCAATGGTGTTAAGGGCAGTCATCGAAACGGTCAGCGTGCGTGTAGTCCTATGTCGTGCAGCCACTAATCGGACGACGTATGGAGGGCCCCATTGTTCGCTGAATATCCGCAGTCGTTGCTGTTATGTCACTCTGCGCATGTCGGAAAACCCGTCAGTTCTCCTTCTCCGTGGGTTGCCTAGGTCGCCCATACCCTTCCCGTCGCTGCTGCACGCCTTGTTCTATCCAGTGCCGCCAACATCGTGCTCTGGGGATATCCGCACGACCAATAAGGTGCACCATACGGCAATAAGACCATCCCGATTCCTGGAGCCAGATGATGTTCCCCTCTCTAAATCCTCCAACTGCTCGAATTGCTTCCGAACTTTTCTCCGAGACATACTTCACTTGCAAAGGATGCAACCAACACAACAGCACAACCCAAAATGGAAAGCACGCGCAACGGGGCAACATTGTATAGGCTGTCAGGCACAGCGCTGCGACCACTCCTTGCTTGCGTAACATGCGCGTCTGAGAATGATACTTGTATTATTTGCATGTCTCATGATGCCAAACATACCCATGAAGTTTCGTTCTTGTCGGTTGTTTCCTTCTGAGTGCAAATATTTTATTGACGGTGAATGTAATTCATTATTTATATAAAAATACTGAGCAAACACTGGCCACTTTCCAAAGATGGATCCGACGAATTGCACTAAGACAATTCGTCATCTAATGCAGTACAGCGCAGAAAGTACCTTTTTTTTCGGTAAGAAATCGAGAATGGGAACGGCAAAAATGTGTACCGATGCTTATCTTCCATGAATCAGCTTGCGTACAGCTGAAGGTCTGACTACGCATGCTCAATACGCTGTCAGCTGAAGCAGCAGGAGATTGTGCTGACAGTGAGTAGAAATCCAAAATGTGCATGTGCTGTGGATAGAAAAGTTTGGGTATTTCAGTGCCCAGTGGTGCATTTAGGAACACATAACGATATATTAATTCAATATGAGTTCAATGTAATCTTGACATCCAGAGGATTCTTAAAATCATAATTTTTCGTTCACGAAATAAAATTTACTAAAAATTGATGAGTAAAGATCATGGTCAGATGCTGCTACAGATGAGCCTCTAGTGGGTAGAGGCTATGTCATGTAAAAAGACAAAGTATGTGTGTTCGAAATGCTATCGACCATCATCCCTGCCACTCACTTTATGTATTGGACATGTGGTTGTGTTTTGGCGATTCATCACAATCTGTCTGCTAGCTCATGGTACCCATAAAGCCTTATACTGGGCCTCTTTCATCCTTTGGTGGGAGTATTAAGATTTCATAACGTTTATTGTCTCCCATTTCTCGGGCCGGCTTGGCCGAGTACCCCTTTTTCTATTTCTAAGCTAAGTTGTAGACCCCGGTCCAAAAGTCCTCTCTATTCATTAATCATTTGTTATTGGAGTGTGGATAAGGCAGAACAGAAATTTTCTAATTTTTGCGTGTATTTTTACTTTTAAGTTAACCGCTCCTACTCATTGCAATATAAGTACTGTTTTTGCAGAACTGAACATTATCTCAGAGGTTTGTTAAGCTGTGTCTCTTACGCACAGACGTGTACAACATCTGGCTAAAATTGGTATCATAACATCAACGATCCAATTCTCCGGTTGTAACCTAGATCTTTAGTAGTGACCCTTAATTTACCTGATGATTTATTGAAATAAAAAGAACTGCAAACCATCTAAATAAAACATGGTAAATAGGAATATGTATTTGCCTTCCACCACATCGTTGCTCTCAGAATTTCTTTCATATTTTTGAAATTAAATTATTTAATGAAATATATCCCAAGATTGTATGTTTAATATTCGAACACGTTTTGTTGATATTCATCTTTTCCCAGATTAGTAAAGAAAATCCCATGCAAAAAATTCCGATGTAACGAAATGGGTAACGGAAGTAGTCAAAACCATTGCTGAAATCTGATTTTTGGATGCTTTCCGATGAAGTGAAGCAACGTTAATTAATTCCGTTGTTACTCAACAATATATTTTTCTGCAATATTTTCGAATATTATTTCATCACGTTTTACGAAAACGTAATCATATCTCATAGCAGTCTATATAAATTACGTGAACTTGATGTTAATGTGATAAAAGCAATTACAGAAATGCATTTTTGATGATGTGAAAAAGGTGCGTTGTAACAAATTTTGGTTTCCTCTCGACTGTCCCACAGGAGAGTGAAGTGATTTGCTGTTGTGAATAGCTTAAAAATGACGTGTAACACGATGCGGTGTAAACTGCAGATATCCAAGATTAAAATATACCAATCTCTCCCTAAAAGCATTTGCGATTCAGCTTTTCTTTCTTCCTTGAAGTCAGATATTAGCTCACAAATGAGCAGACGGGATTTCGTAGCAGCATCCGATTTTATCAGTGCCAAAGCCGTTTCTTACGTTCTTATAATAATGATTAATAATAATAATAATAATAATAATGATAATAATAGTTGTCTTTAAAAATCTGAAAGGTCGAAATACTTACTATTACAGTTAGTACAGTATAGTAAAGTTTTATTTTTATGATTAACATATCTTTTTTCATTGGTATTACGACTGACATTTATCGATCCCTGTCAGCAATTAGCAAATTTATATTTTATTTTCATGATCTAATTCCACTTAGTATGGGCCGGAGTGTGGCTCGGTGTGGTTTTAAGTGGCGCAAATAAATGCAATCTATTATGCGTAAATAAATGTTTGCTCTCCAATCATTCGTTTTATTTCACATCTACAAAAATATTGACATGCAGAAGAAGGATGACATACATTTTCTCCAAAGAGTAACAGCACACTCTCTCTGTTTTTTATATCTTAAGCATTTAACCGGTTCGAACGAATTTACTGGGAGTAACCAAAATTGGCTGAAATCAGCACGAAATATATTCGTTGTCTAAGAAGTGGGACAAACGCGGGTTCAATGAATGAACCAACACACCAGAAAGGATTTCTGTCCTCCTTAGCTTTGTTATTCAAAGTGGTGATATAGGGCGATGACACTTACCCGTTTCGATTTATTGCCTGCTAATAAGGCTATAGTGGCGAACCTAAGGCAGGAGAGAGAAGAAATTTGAGCCGCTTGTTTATGTCCAGTGCCGTGATGTCCGTGTAAAGGGGACTAGCCCTTCTCCATCATGCTTTCGGTCATGGAAGAAAGGATAAACCGCCCCAGTGGTACAGTAGTATCAGTGCTGGCTTCTGATTAATCGGCCGAGATGTGTGCGGGTTTGAATCCAAACGAGGCATAAAATTCGTGCTTATCTTACGGAACTGGATATCTCCCTACCCTAGAGAAAGTGTCCCTAATTTATGGACTGGTGACTCCTTATAAGGCACATCGCGTTGCTCCCGGTGGTTGATAAACTCCCAACAACGAAAACAAAACCATAAGCCATTTAAAGGGTTGTTTTAAATACGCAAAAATATACAAAAAATAAACACTAGACATCAGCTACATTTCATTTTATAAGATGAATTTCACATTTTCTTATTTGTCAGTTATGAAAATCCGTACGTTTCTCTTTGTGCATCTTTAGACCACTACTATCACGTATACCACACGTATCTGCCTCATTTTTTATGTTCACTCGATACACCAAAGTTAGAATAATCTCAGACGTCAGCAGCAAATCTAGAGAGATCAGAGATTTTAACAGCAGGAAGAATAAGAATACAATTCGTGATATAAAATTATTTCACTTACTGTCTTCCGAAACTTGATTTTGTTTTAATTGTTGTTACATGGTCCCTCAAAAAACTGCGTTGAGTTACAACGATTAATTTCGGTATGTGACGGCGTTCTTATTGAATGGTATATTATTGTATCATTCTTCTAGAAGACAATGTCTAATCTCTTATTATTGCAAATATTTTTACATAAATAGCTTTAAGTTTCTTGGTAGACAAAAATGGCCGGATGAAGAATTGCTCTTGATAGAAGAAGTTGAAACAACATATAAAGTTCGTTCAAAAAGTAATGAGTCTTACATTATAGTGCCAAAATAAACAAACGCCGAAAAATACAGCTGCCTGTATCGGAAAACCTGTTAAGCCTAACACGTGAGGACGCATCGTTACAGACGCTTTGGTGGGTTCACAACCTATAGAAAGGTTCTCTATACGAGTTACACGAGAAAAGAAATTGCCCGGTTTTTTTAAATTCCCCTAACTTGCCGTTCGCAATACACTGTCTTAATTCCACACCAGCATCATTATACGGGCATACAGCACGAAGAATAAGTAAAGCTTTTTGCACTTGCCTTGAGACTAATGGTACAAAATCAATTGAATAAACTATTCATTAATTTCTGTTTTTAAGAATTAGGTTCCCAAAATTGTCTTAACGTAGGTAACATAAGTGACGATTTCATTGACAATCCTGCTCAAGTAATATGTGCTCATCACACATATACCGCGATTCTCATTCTGATTCAAAGCATCTCCAATAAACATTTAACTCTGATGTGAGAAGTAAATCATCTAGATGAATCTGAGTCATAATTATTCGCTATGATTTACAACCTATCACTTCTGAACTTGCTGTAATGCACTCATAATGTATCCCGTTGGATCAAAGGAACTGTGCATAGGAAAGAAGAACGTGTCATTTCCTACAAGGCTTGAAGATCATAAAAATTATGACAAATAGGGCAAGCTCATTAGTGATCTCTCAAGGAAGCACCAAATAATGAAGCTACCGCAAGCTGGTGCGACATCAAAGCGAATGGTATCTGCACCACTGCAAGAGAATTTTTACTAAGATAGGCCATATGAATCCTCTTTTACAGAGAGGCGTGCAACAATTTTGTATCAATAGATCTACCACGTGCATGCATATCAAAATGTCGAAGCAAGTATGAAAATGTTCTACAAGCTGCCTTTCGGGATACATTAAACCCAGAAATCACGTAGCGACGGAACATGAGTTAGAAGACAGTGGGTGGTCTAGAAATTCGACGGTAGCTTGAAGACAGAATGGTGTTGCAGACTGTTGAGATAAATAATCAAGAAAGAGAGAGATTACAGTGAGAACATTGTGGAAATCGGAAGCAACTTACCGTGAGGAACTTTCGTTCTACTACATGATACGAATTTGGAAGGAAGGCAAACATGACAACGCATACAGTTATCAGGACACAAATATTCAATAAGTCGCTAATTTCCCGCAAGTAAGTTCAGGCTTTAAAAAGTAGGTTTAAGCTATTTAATTATTATTGAATGCAGCTTCAGTCCTGAACGAAAAGGCCTGCATCAACTCGTATAGGAATAAAAATGTATCTCAGATTTGCCTACCTGCGTATGTAGCAAAATTGTTGGAGACGAAAGGAGAGCTCTTCAGTATAACACTGTTGTACGTGCAATTAAAATGTCCTCGTCTGAGGATATAAGTCATTCCTATACGTTATGTGACAATTCGATCAATAGGTCCAAGATTTCTTGTAGCCATTTCTCGAACATATCATTCTTCATCCTCTATTTATATTAATCTTCTCAACTTTGATGACTGTCATTTCCCCCGTCATAATCTGAGTGATCCTCCTAAAGGCATGGTAGTTCACGCCGATGAAGCTGTTTCCAGACATGTGCATTCGAAGCATTTCAGAATGATTTCGCTACCTCATACTAAAGCTGTTAAATACCTGCACTTAACCTGACGTCATATGCCCTGTTTTAAATGAAAATGCAACGCAAAGATGTAAATCACCGTAAGTTTCATATTAGATTTAAATTAAACACTTCATATTTCCATTTTTCACTCAGGTACTTTCGGATACATATTATGCCCTATAACTCTCATACCCTATCGCGTTATCCTAGATGTTATTCACATAATTTTTTTGTTTTAAGATACTGATACGTGCAACGGACGAACTAAGAGTAATGCGAAGTTAACTGAAACATGAAACTTGGCATTTGTTTTAACAGTTAGAGTTGCTCTGAATGCTAATGTTATGCATATATGCATGTCAACAAGCCGGTAACTTTAAATCTGAAGTATCAAACAATAAGCCTGCCTTAACGAAATAGTTGAGGTAAACCCGCAGAAATGCGTTAGTCCAATTATCATGGAAAGTCAACTCATTTGTTTGGGACAACACGGATATTTTATTCAGTGCATTCTCGATAATTAAAATAGAAAAGATACAGTATATGTTTAGATATAAGTAAGAAGTATACAAAGATAAATTCATGAAAAATATACTACTTAACTACGGACAAATATATAAAATTGTAATGGATAGTAAGAATTTGGCAGAAAGGAAGATCACACATTACCAAGCAAACAACTTAACATAGTAATTATTAATGAGAAGAACTAAGCGAAAAGTAGAATCAGTAAAGAAATTCTAGAATTACATTCAGATCCTAAGAAAAGTGCAAATGCCATTGAAGGACCCTTTCGTTCTTCGATCGAACGAAATATTCTGACAAGAAAGGAAGGGAAAGGTACGGAAATAATATTTTTCAAAGGCAAACAAATATTTGTCTTTCGTGCTCTTCTGCTTTGTCTATTGATCTCTTCAGTGTCAGAGAGAAGTAAAAAATATATTTTCGTCGTTCATCTGCATATGAAGAATTTGTAGCACTGCAACTCATCTTACTAAACAGTTGTTTATTTATTTGGTAAATAAATGCAATCGACTAAAAGTTATGTCTTTGTATTCCTGCGTATTAATAAAACTTAGAACTAATTCTAAGGAAAGAAAATTCAAATAAGCATTCGTAAAAAGCTGGAAAAGGTCAAATAATAAGTTGTAAATTCCAGTCACTTGGCATCAAAGGGAAAACTAAATGTTATGTAAATATAGGGGCGGGAAAGGGGTGTTTTTTTCAAAAAAAATGTCGCAATGCGCAGAATAGTGAAAACATTTAGCACTTTGATATTTAAAGTAACCACTTTACGGTTCTTTTCGAGACATTTTAAACAGTCAATAAAAGATTTCCTGTGTATCATATAGCGCTTCATTTATAACTCTGTATGTCACTATTCTGCTGGGCAATTTAAAAAAAAATGCTTAACTTCACATACCAATACTAAATTCCGGAACACTGAAGCCTAGTTAAAGGCGGTTAAGCTTTCTTTTTCTTCTTAAACATCCTTTCCAACTTCGGTTTAACTCATTTCCAATTGAAATTATTTTTTACCATAATAAACTGATAACAAAAATATCTGCTTTATGTTGGTTTTCTAATGAATCAATTCTCCCATTTCCTTAAGAATTTTTTTTTTTCAGTTGATTTTGTTTTGGTGTTTGTTCTTATTAAGAGATCGACTTCTTAGAATTAACTACAAAACACTTGACCGAGGAAAGAATTTCAAATACAATTGTCAATGAAACTGATCATGTTGCAGAAGCAGTTTCGAAGGAGAAAAACTTCAACACGGTATGTTATGGAAATTTTTTTTCTTGTTGATATTGGATTGTAAAATGAATGGTTCGACAAAGTAATCAGGAAATGGGATATATTTTCATGATAATTAACTTCTAAAACATGGAGAAAATCCCTTTTTGGTAAATTGCATAATATCTGAAGAGGTAAATCTAATCTAACATTAAGGGATATATGTTACAAAACAAATTTTTGTCTCACACATGTCTAGCGTATCTAACTTTGAAACGAATTGTACTTGAACTTTAAATTTGAAAGCCGGGGTTTTCTGTTTTGTCATCCTTTGATTTGGCGACATGTTGACACTTCTCGTACAGTTTGAGAATTAGTGTGCAGCCCTTGTAGTTGACGAACGTTTTCGATTGTATTTGGCATTTCTAGTTTCAGATCTTTTCTATGCAGTATTCATAAACACTACACTGCTATAACACGTTTACCTACACCCACTAGGATTGGCCACCCAATGGATGTGTGGTCAACGTTCTTGAGAGCCACGGAAAAGTCTCATCTTCGATCCCACGCAGGTATATCGTTGAAACACTAATTATAAGGAGTGCTATTCCACACTCACCAACCCACTTGGCCAGCATGGAGAGTTATGACCAAACCCCTCCAAAATAGCTCCACAACTTAAATCCTGGCCTTCAGTCTCCGGCAGCTGGAATGTACCTGGAAAAGGCAGCGATCCGTGCGACATGAAAACAGAGGGTGCTAAGAATCACCGGTGGACCAGAATAGGCTGTCATTTGATGCTGACCTTGGTAACTTACAATGGACGTTCCCTATCTTCTGATTCAAGACTTCTTAAATTCTAAGAGGAACTACAAAGGGTCAAGTGGAACGTCGTTGGGCTAAGTGAGGTAAGGAGAAACGGAGATTTCATTGAACTGAAAAGTGGGCATCTATTCTACTATCATGGGACAGATACTGGCAGAACTAGTGCGTTTGGATTTATAATAAACAAGAAACTGCAGGATAAAGTTGTAGAAGTCGAAAGTTCCTCTGACAGAGCTGCACGACTCGTTATCCAGAAGACACCACGCTCAGATTATTCAAACTTATGCACCCAACATAAGTTACCTTGAAGAAGAAATTGAAGAATTTATGAAGAAATTCGTCATCTAAATAATAAAGGCAAGCAGCACTTGAAGATAATTATAGAATATTTCAATGAAAAAATAGGGCAACGGAAACAGAATGAAACTTCAGTAGGTAAATGCGGTCACGGCACTAGAAACCAGCGTGGAAATACTCACGTAGAGGAAATGGATATGGAGGTATCCCAATGCATGGACAAGTGAAATTGATTTTATTATGTGTAACAAGAAATTTGTCAGTGAAGACTGCAGTGTGCTGAACAAGTTCAACACAGGTAGTGACCATAGAATGGTAAAATATAAGATTCACCTCAATGCTAAACTCGAGCGTGGCAAGCTCCTAAGACAAACAAAGTGTATTGACGTGACCAACCAAAAAAACATCAGGATTCTTTCAAATTGCAGCTGAGGAACATATTCTCTGCTCTGGAAGGTCTAACATCAGAAGAAGTAAACAACTCTGAAGTTAACAGAAAAGTAACCAAAGCTCTTATGGAAACAGCAACAAGATTAGCTAGGTCTAAGAACAAAGTGCTTGTGAACAAATTATCAGGAAAAACCGAAATGTTGATGCAAAAAAGAAGAGATGAGAGGACAACTAAACAAGGTGTGACTTCCGAAGTGGAATATATAGAGCTATGCAAGACAGTACGAAAAAGTATCACTGAAGACGAAAGGAAATTCAACTATGAACTAGTGAGGAAAGCAATTGAAAACAAGCAAAGCCTAAAGATAGCAAAGGGACATCTCAGTAACGGAAGAAAACAGATTATGACACTAATAAAGGAAGATGGATCTCTAACAAGAAATAGCGGCGAAATTTTGACAAGAGTGAAAGATTTCTACTCCAAATTATATGAAAGGGATGATACATGTACTCCAGACATCATGAAAGGTACCAGTACCAGAGTTCTTCCAGTTCTCCTAGCAGAAGTTGCGCATGCAATGAAGAACATGAAGCGGGGGAAAGCTCTAGGAGAAGATGGAATTACTGTAGACATCAAACAAGAAGCAAGTGGACAAATCGAAACAGTACTCGCCCAAGTTTTCACTCGACGCCTTAATGAAGGGAAGATTCCTGAGAATTGAAACAACGCTACAATGATCCTGCTACAATAAAATAGGTGACATTGAGGATCTCAGGAACTACAGACCTATCAGCCTCCTATCAGTGGTTCATAAAATCTTCACTAAAGTTCTTTCACACCGCTTGAAGGTAACACTGGACATGGCTCAACCCAGAGAACAAGCTGCATTCAGGAGTGGCTACAGCACTATAGATCATATCCACGTACTGAGTTAACTAATTGAAAGAGCGATGGAATATGAACTTCCATTGTGCATGGCTTTTATCGATTATTAAAAGGCCTTTGATTCGGTGAAACCATCAGCAGTTACAATGGCTCTGAAATCCTGCGGTATTGAAGATGCATACATTAACATTATTAATAACATGAATGAAAATGCAAGTGCAAAGATTCGGCTGTTTAAAAACACAACACACGTAAAAATAATGTTTTTCAATCACTGAAGTGGGAAAACAAAGGGATGCAGATTAATGAAAATTCTCTAACTCACCTTGTTTTGCTGATGATGTAGTCATATTTGCAACTACTCCATCAGAGCTGCAGAGTAAGATACAGGAACTTGCTGACAAGAGTAAAGAAGTGGGATTAAAAATGAACTTTCCGAAGACAAAAGTGATGTACAATGCTTTTACAAGAAATGAAGATTTATTGATTGATGGAGAAAAGCTAGAGATAACAGATACGTACGTTTTACTTGGACAGAAGATATCAAGTGAGGGTCACATTGATGAAGCAATTAATCGGCGTATAAAACTTACCTGGAGAGCGTCTGGCTTCTGGAAGAAACAGCATAATTTTCAAGAGCAATATGCCATTATGTATTAAAAGAAAATTATTTGATCAATGCATCCTTCCAGTGCTGTATGGTGCAGAGAAGTGGACCTTAACTAAAAGAGACATACAAACGCTGCAGAAAACTCAAACAAGCATGGATAGGTGCATGCTTGGTGTAACCAGGAGAGATATTAAGAGGAACTCGTGGATCCGAAAAATGAGAAGAGTGGAAAACATCATGATCAAAGTAAAATCCCTGAAATGGCAATGGGCTGGACATATTGCCAGAAGGACAGACCATCGATGGACAGTCGACATTTTAGATTGGATTCCAAAGGACAGGGAAAGACCCAGAAGAAAACCACATGAGATATGGGTGGATGAAATTCGAAAGTATGCGGGAGTAACATGGAGGAGACTGGCAAAAGACAAATCGTTGTGGAAGAAACTTGGTGAGACCTTCGTCCAGTAGTGGATTAATAATGGTTGACAATGATGGTGATAATGATGATGATATAACCAATATTTATTGTTTCACCAGAAAAGAATGCAATTTTGATTGAACTTTTCGTTTACGAAAGATATTCTGAATAATGAAGAGGAACGTGCAGCCGAATACATAGATAACTGGGCATTAAAGTAAACTGAGTAACTGCGATATTAAATTATATCATTTTTTGTCTAGAAAAGGAATATAAAGTCGAATGCCTAGATAACGTTGTATTTATATTAACCGAATGATTGCAATATCAAATTAGCTCGTCTCTTTTCCTTGATGGGGATTGTACAGCCTAGATAACGCTACATCAGTACTTACCGAATAATTGTAACATTATATTATGTCATATTCTTTTTGGTCTGAAGGGAAATGTACCGACGAACACTTATATACCTCTAACCTATTCATTGCAATATTAAATTATCTCTCTTTTGTTTGCTATAGGTTTGTGAGAAGATGTTATCTTGTTATTATTGTTAAAAAAAACAAAAATTTTAATTTTCTCCTATGGTAGGAATACAAACACTCTACATTCTATAATTTCAAATAACAATGACTTATACTCTTCTCCAATTTCCTTATATGCCCCTAACCATTCTTACTCAACTAGACATAAAATCTCACTGATGCCTTGTTTCCCTGCACATGAACATTCTAAAGCTTTAATTAATTATGCTGGCCCACAGATTTGGAATTCGCTCTCACCACAATTGTTAGCTATTAATGATTATAATTTGTTTAAAATAAATCTTAAACAACATTTACTATCCTGAAATCAGTTTCGTGATGCCTTTATTATTATTATAATTAACATTTTCACCTCCTAAACGGGTTGTACGATATGTTTGGCTTGCTTTGTTCTTGGATATTTCCATGTGTTCAGTCGTCAGGATGAGATGGCTCGTCAAGCCTCGTGAAGGCCTTTTCAATCGTTTTTCCTGGTTGTTGTTCTATTAATTATGCTTTACATTAGAATGTCAACTGCATATTGCAATAACCGAAATACGAAATAAATGAAATGAAATGAAAGATGCTTTTGCGTTTCTTCCGAGAGATCCATAAACGCGTGAAATTCATTATCTGAATTATAATTATTTCTGTTCTGCCCATTCGTTTTTTTCTTAAAATATATCAAACACATAAAAACGCTATCTACGATTTCTTCTTAAAGTACAGTAGACTGTAGAAATGCATTGCTCATCGGCAAATCCAAGTTAAAACGCATTACACGTTAATTGCCCTATAATAAAATATAACGAAAGAAGGAGTAAGTAAGAAAGAAAGAGTGCAAAAATTAATAATAGAATTCTTACTCAAAACCTTTCATTCCATAGCATTTTGCTAACTTGTTGCTTTTATGTATGACATTAAAGGTCGAAATGCTTACCACTTAGTATATATCTTGTTATTTAACGCGACATATGG
Source organism: Macrothele yani (assembly GCA_039090855.1). Taxonomy (NCBI): domain Eukaryota; kingdom Metazoa; phylum Arthropoda; class Arachnida; order Araneae; family Macrothelidae; genus Macrothele; species Macrothele yani. The sequence continues at coordinate 76,106,426 of CM077017.1, read as the reverse complement.
TATAAAGAAATAGCCATGCTTTCCTTTAGGAGGAAAAGGTTACTTACTCAGAGAAATTAATTTCAAGGACGTGTTTAGACATACAATGTGAATATCGAAGAAAATGAACAAGCTTTTCATCTCCACTAGGAGGAAACGTTCACGTACAGAGCAAAAAATTCAAGCCTGAGTTAAGACAAAACCTATATATTTGAAAATGTTTTATAGCATGGTGTAGTCCAGACATGCGCAAACAGCGGCCTTCGCCCTGATTTTATGTGACCGCGTTGCCTAGGGAGACACAAATGAAAATTAGTCAAACATTTGTATAAAAACAGAAAAATTATAAAATCATGAACATTTTATGGTGCACTTGCGGTGCACTTAAGTATTTATTAAATGTTATGAAAATTATAGGAGGTTACAAACAAATATACGCTGGGTTTACAATACCGTTCACAAGTAATATTGAAACGGCGCCCGTCTGTTTTCAGATGGACATTCCAGATCCTTAAAATAACTCCTAAATTGCAGGAGTCTCTTTACTGGAATTTAAATTAGATTACTTGAATTGTTGAATCAAGATATTGAAATTCGACTTTCAAAAAATGGCAACGTTATTTGAAAGCACATACTTACGCAAATAATAATTTTCTGTAATGAAAGAGGTGAAATCAAATAGTTCTTCTCGTCTAAGTGAAAAACATTTGGAGGGAAACATGCGAATCACGCTGTCAAATATTGAACCAGATATTGAGAGACTAATACAAAACAAACAATTTCAAATTTATTAAGAGACCTATAAAAAATAAAAAGATTTTGTGACATCTGCATTTTTTTAGTATGCAAATTGTTTTCTTCAAATAATTTCTGGATGTGTTTTGTATTCTCTTGAATACTTTGGTTTGGGGATTCTTTTGGAGACTTTTGTTGGGGTACCCGCTGCTGCTCGCATTTGTTCAGTTACTCTCAAATTAGCTGGTAAGTGTTAAAATGTTGTGCACCTCTAGTACAATTGATAAACACTTGTTCATTTTCAATTCATTTTTGTGTTGGAAGTCTAGAACGTATTTCGCCTAAATGGGTCTATTTTTTTAATGCTCTGAATGAAGTTCAAATGAAATAGATTTATTGTTAACATGTGTGAATATACAGTATATAATATGACATAGCGTTTCGCTTTTTACCTATAAAAATAATTTGCAAAATTAAATATAAATTATTTATGTAATATTCTTTTTAAATTCTCAAAACGAATATCATGATTTCATCAATTTGGTCTTAAGAAGCGAATCAAACTATTAAAGAACGTTATCGCAGACCTGGAAGTTTCCAGTTTTTCGCAACCTAAATTACCTCACAATGGCGTTTTAAAAATAATGAGCAAATAGTATCAATACTGAAAATACACAACAAAATACACTCAGTCAAATCTATCTGCAAAGCCAACGGCTGAAGAAATCTAACGTACATCTAACGGTATAGTGACTGATGATTTAACAAAATTTTCTGGAAAACCTAGTGTTGAAAAAATCTAATTGCGTTATCGTTGATTTCATAACGTTATTTTAAATTCAAAATATGAGCCTATTGAAAGGCTTTTCTACAAAGATATAAGTTATTTAAAATTCGAAATTATTTTAGATTCATCACATTTTACGGACATTAAACTGAGAGCGATAGTGAGTTCCTGTTTTGGATTACAATAAACTATGAACACCTTACATTTAGGTCTTAAGCTTATAGTTTCCAATGAGAGTGCTTTCTAACACACACTGGAAATTCTGACATTTGAGAACTTATCATGTCTGTCAGACATTGTACAGAACTGAAAATTTCTACTTGGAATTGGGATGTAAAAGATAATTACAAAGCTTCCAAACAGTAGGGGAATAATCCTACGCAGTTACATGTGGACGATTCTGTCCACAAACCAATGCTTAAAATAAGTAAAAAGCTTTCTAATTTTGAAAGTGATACTTTCACGGGAATAGGTACAGTCATGATAAACGACCGCCGAACATTACAGAATACGTATAGTTTTTGAGAACTCTAAGAATACTGCAGGATTAACTTGACGTAAAACAGCTCACGAACAAGCTAGATTTAGAAACTCTTTCACGCAGCATACAATATGGACACTAATAAAGAACTAATGAAAGTATACTCAGCACAAAAAGCATACATGTACTAATGCTCTTGAAAATTGGCACAGCAAGAAAGTATCGCGCTGTTCTAATAAAATTCATATCACAGATTCCCCACATTTCAGGAGATAACACATTACATTTGTACAGCTACACATGACTTTTACGTTTCAAAACTCAGTCATATGTTCATCCACTTTAAGCATCACTATCAGCCTCTGGACAGCATGTCATTGATTGGATTTTGATATTTTCCTTGGGTCTACCTTTTGCGCGACCGAAATTAATGTGTGGTAACAGACGTTTAGCGTTTGACGATTCAGTACCTTAGTGGCCATATCCCAGAAATGTTCGTTAGGGGACACATCCGGCAGACGTGTCAGCTGTGAAGAATCCGTATCAACCGTGCATGTAAGAGGTCTTGAGCATTCCGGACTATATGTGGCCGCTGCTGGAATAAACAGCCAGGAAAACTATGAAGGAAGGATATCACCTCTGCCTTTAAAATATCCCTGACATATCGCTGGATTTTGAAGGTTCCCTCAATCACTGTCAGGCAAGATTGCAAATTGAATCCAATGGCACCACAAACTATAACGCTTGGCGTTGTGCCCGAAGGAATGTGCAACAGATCCTTACCCACTATGTTTTTGAACACGTATGCGACCATGATAGAGCATCAAATTGAATGGTAACTCGGCGAAAAACACGACATTTTGGCAATCAGCGCGCCGGTATCTGTATCCGAGGTCGCATTGCAACCAGAGTCGTCTGTTGTTGAGGATCAATATAAAAGATGCGGTACCATTATTAAAACTATTTTTAGTTATATTGGGAACATTTCTAGCTTTAGATTAATAGAATATCTTAATTTTATTTGCTTTAAAATACAAACGCAGTTCCCATAGTCGACATCGGAGGGAAAAAACACATTGAGAAATTTATGAAAATAATTAGGTGTTACGTTAAGAAAGGAAACAAAAAGGTGCGTATCTATTTACTTGGATTGCAGCTAAGCCATCTCACTGCAAACGGAAGGAATTGAATTGACAGAAAGAGCACTGAGGGTGGTGACTATAAAATTGGAAACAAAAATAAAATAACCTTGAACACGGCTCTTTGTAGAGAAACCGAAGCCATAAAGGAAGAATGTCGTTGGTCTCAAACATGCAGGATGGATAAGTCGAGTACTGATGTGCAAATAATTACAAGCCTAGCCTACGGTCAAATGTGTGCACCTGAATCTAATTCTTAGCTCTTCCTCTAGAAGTATACGACCAGTACGCTCTGGAATAGTTACCATAGCAGATTCCCGTGTTTTGTGGCAGTAAGGCAATGGTAGTAACTGAGTACGTCCTGACGCAGTAGATGATACTCATACGTACAAGTGACGAACTTTGAGCAAGGCCAAAGAGCTTTAGTTCAGGAAGGTGGATTTCCTTCCGCAACCTCGCCGTTTGTATAGGACACAGTTTTAAGAATATAATGTCAGCGGAAATTGGAAGGTGTGAGGCAGGGACGTGAGGGGTTTGGAGCCAAGCAAAGTGCGAAAGCATAGACAAATTTCGTCTCCACCGTATCGCGTTAGCGGACTGTATATGTAAAGGGTATCTTTATCATATAAAGGGTATTTACCATCTCTGCCTGAAACAATTTGGAGAGGAAACGTCGATGGCCGTCCTTTTTTTCAACGTTCCCAGACCTTAAATCACAGATGTCAGCGGCTGCAGTGAGGCCAAGAACGTAGACAGAGACGTTATGAATACCAGCACATGGTGTTTTCCGTTCAGAGCAAAATTTCACTACATTCAGCTAGAATAACATATATGCCCCAAAAGTTCCATAAATGGACGTATCCTATTTCATTTTCGGAGTTTAGAGAACAACACAATCAATTCATTGAAAAATTAAATACCCCACAGACCAGGTTAATATGTTCTCAAAATTTTAGTTCGAAAAACCAATTTACATTAATTTAAATATTGTAGTGGTAAACGCTCACAAAATTTCAGAAATCTCCCCAAGAGTTGCGCAAATGTAAATAGAAATTATTTACGTACTTATGTTACCTGAAACTCCAAAATGAAATTCCTAGGATATTTTCTATGAGCTACATAAATCTCTGCGTTAAAGTGCAATAAAAAGAGAGATTCTGAGTTATTAATGATGTTTTCTTTACGTTTCCAACGAGAAAATGTGATGAAATGTTTCTTTAATGATAACTAAAATTAAGTTTCCCGTTTACCTGCCATTTAAGTATGTATTCTAATACGAAATGATCAAGGAACGTGACGTTGATTTATTGACAATTACGTTTCAAAAGGCCATCTTATAGGAATTGCTGTAATGGTCCCAAATCTACCATTGATCAAACTATATTTAGAGTTTAAAAAGACGCTGTATTTTCTCTATGTACGATGTCTCATCTGTTGAAAGCGTTTGAAGCCAATGAAGACACGTTATTTTGCGATCTGACGACAGGGAATGAAATGTGAGAATATCGTCACGATCCGAAAACGAGGAATCAATCCATAGAATGTCATCACACCTTTTTACCAAGGAATATGAAGTTCAAGAGCCAGCGACCAGCCCAGAAACTCGCGGTAATTTATTTAGGATGATATCGGTGCCATTCGCCTTGATTTTCTGGAACGTGACCGTACCGTAATAAGCGAGCGGTACATAGAGAAAACCAAAGAGCTTAGAGAAGCCATAAAGAAGAAGAGACCCAACAAGAATCTGAAAAGGATTCACATTCACCATGGCAATGCGAGGCCGCACATCTTTGGCAACAAATCAGGCCATCAGCAAATTAAGAGGGTCGATATCCCCACATCCACGGTACAGCTCAGATATGACGCCCACCGACTTCCAGCTCTTCAGTCCAAAGAACGACAGCCACCCATCACAAGGATTTGATGACGCAGACCCGGTGAAAGTGGCTGCGAAGAAGTGGGTACAACATTACACAAATGAATTTTTTCGAAGAGGATTGAAGAGTTGGGTTCAACGATGGGGAAAGTGCGTCGCTTGTGATGGAGAATATGGTGAGTAGTAACTTTGTATTGCGAAAGAGTTACTCAACCATCATATACAATTTGAACGACCTCTTTCATTTAATAAAAAAGTCATGCCCACTTTAGCATTACTTTCGGTACAACCCTCGTGACTTCGACATATAAATACATTATTACATAATTCAGAAAGTACCCGTCCCCAAAATATGTCTTTGCAAATTCCCAAGAAAACCTTCTGTGAATGCACTAGCTTACTGCTTAAAAATAATTTGTATGTACGCATATACCTACAAAATTAGAAAAAATAAATTAAAAATATTGATAAACTTTGGTTTCTATGAATAAATGTTTTCATCTGAGATTATAAATTCGGCAACTATGATCCCAAAGAGCTGCGGTATCCGTTCATATCTTTCGGTGAAATAACAATGCGAAAATGAGAATAACTATTCTGTAATCCTTTTTTTTATCATTTGTTAGTCTAAACGATATTTATGTAAAATTAATATTTAAAGATTTCCATTTACTCTGATTTATGTAACATAACATTACGCTTTCTTATTGTTTTTGCGCTGTACTACATACGTTTAGGCTCATGTTTTGGGATTTTTTTCAAAAATTCATAATTAATAAAGGAAAATTTGATATATATTTAGGTTTATCCGTATGTGCTGTAAACATCATTTGAGACAACGGGAATCTTCAAGTTCTCAGTATTATTTTGAAAAAATTGTGTTCATTAATTTTCGCTATATTTTGATTTGTATGTATGTATTAGGTCTGAAATTCCTTCTAAGTTCGCCTTTGGATAGTCGTACCATTCTCAAAACAGTCAGTTCCTCATAGTATGCAAGCTGCTAGTTCAATGTCAAGTACGTGATTGCAACAACAAGATAACAATAGCCACTAGTTTTAAACATATGGTAGTTTTATCAGTATATATCATAGATACATATATTCATATCACTAAGCTGTTGATTGAAATTTAACAGTTAGCTCCACAACAAAGAAAACCTACAAGTAAATATTTACTGATGGAACTAGAATTTTCTTATTGCTGGTGTACCAAACGTCTCCATTCACAGAGATTTTGGCACACAGCTGCAGCTTCGCCAACAATAGTCACACGATACACATACCCGTTTTCTCATGCAGACATTCCTGAGTCTGGTGTTCTAAAAATTTGCTGAAGAAAATCTCTCGACCTTTTCATCACTAATTATTTCCACAGGGCCAAACCACGTAAGAATATTAGTCTCCACTTTACTAACAACATTTTGACCCACATTACACAACTTTACCACATACTCATTCCTCACATCATAGATGACACTGCAAAAATTAGGCTTCTTAACTAAGGAAAATATATATGAAGCTAGAACTTCATGGCAAGACACAGTTTCACTACAGACAAATAATCTAGCTTTACAGCACTTTTTATGTAAATAAGCTAGTGTGCTAAATTAAAGCACAGAAAGAGTAGTGGACAAATAATTCAAAGTGATCAAAGAAATGTTACGATGTTCACAGGACATATGCCAACGAAAAAGAAAAAGAAACGCCCGCAGTGAAATGCGTATATCAGGGATGATAATGCTGTGCAATAAACAGGAGCGTCAAAAAATTATTTTCGAATTTCGATATGCCCTAGTGCGGAAAAGTTTTGTATTGCTACGTAAACAATGTGCAAAAAAAATTAGCGAAATTCAAATAGTATCTTACGGTTCCACTTTAATTCAAAAATTTCGATATTTGGGTAAAATCGTCACATTTTCATGTCCGTTGTGAGAAAAGAACAGTGTTTGTTACAGACTATCCCGAGTGCGCAAAAACTATCTGTTGGCAACTAAAATATGTGTAAAATTTTTCAGACAAATCGACTAATATCTTATTGTTCCAATTTAGGGCAACAATACTCCATGTTTAAGGAAAATTGCAATACTTTGACAACTAGTTTTCACCATGCGATTTGTTTCCTACTTGTTTAAGTGTGTGCACTACTGCACTGAAAGCACAACATATTGAGCGAATGTGCAGTAGTGCACACTGCACATGGTGCAGCTCTTCACATTTTTCATGTTTCAGAAAAATATCCCAGAACTCATCATGAGGAGGCGGCTGCACAGCGAGTTCCACCTGTGCCCAACCGAACTGGCCATCCATTAGGGCAAATGAATTTTATGTTCTTCTTTTTTAATCTTAAATTTCCTGTTCTTTATCAATTTTTACCGGGAAATCTGATTTACTTTCGAAGGCTGACATTATATGCCATGCTTCTAACCATACTCTAATAAGTCAATCCTTTTGTTCTTCGCAAACAGCAGCAGATGCTTCTGTTGTCCACTTAACGTATCGCTCCCCTCCCTGATTGTGGCAAGGGAAGTTTTGCGTGCCCAATCGCTTAAAGATGTCCTCACATTCACTGTTGCATAGGTTCATTATTTCATCGTCGGTTAAATGAGGAGTAAATGGCGGTTTGCTTAAGACGCATGCTTGCCGGTCAATTAGGTAAAAAAAAATCTCCCCCTGGAAGTTGAATTGAGGAGTTTCAAATGCATTGATTGCATCGCAATTCTGTGCACTCCAAGGACCCTGAGGGAGCCAAGTTCTCTGATGTTTCCTCTTGTCTGTAATCGTAGCCAGAAGTAGTGATACGGAATGGGCAAAATAGCCATTCCTTCGGATTACGTGGTCCAGTACGCTCTTCAAATCCTGGGTGAGGTATCTGGATGTATGGATAGCCTTCCAGAGATTCCGTGCTCCATAATGGCAACGAGGGTGTTCTCTTGTAAGTGAACCACATGAGTGCATAAACCACACAACAAATTCTGCCAGAATTTTAAGTAAATCCAATGGCTACGAAGCACTGATATAAAGACGCAAAATATGAATAGCCGTCATTTGCCATCGTGCATTTCTCATTTTTATGGTGCTTATGTGCCAGGCTTGATGACCACGTAAGCGTTTTCACAGCATGGCTAATGCCCCACAGGCATTTCTGAGAAGTGTTAAGATCCCTTGCAATTTTTTCATCACATTCAGGAAAACCTGCTTCAATTGCTTCAAATTTCAAAACCCGTTGATGTTCACAGCTTTCCAGCTGTTTGCCGATTTTCCCCCGAAAATGTTTTTGTGCCCCTCGTTTGGCCATCCAAATGTTGAATTAAGTGACGACGTGTCAGCTCGTTTCCGTGCAACTGGCATATGCTCCACTGAAGAGACTTTTGGCAGGCTAGCCCTAGAATGCGAATCGCACCTCCTTTACACCCAGTATTAACGACGGTTACGTCGCAGCCTATCACCAACAGCTTGCTTAGGTCGATATTCTTGGCATGTAAGAAATCCAGCAGATATTTGGCAATGTCCTTTGCGGTGGAAGATGTAGGAACCACTTTCCTTTCCTTTCTTCACACATTATAATTTGGTCGTTATGGTACGCCCGTCGAATCATAGCCCTTTAATAATTTTACATGCAGCCAGATTATCGTTTTAAAGCAGTTTTCTCTGGTTTGTTTTTCTCTGCCTTCTAATTATGTGCATACCTATAACAATTAAAATATTAGCTTGATTTATCATTCCCACATCTTCAAAAATTGCACTTGAAATGTTGGCTCTATGCATACAGATATCTCACCCAGGATTGGAAGAGCGTTCTGGATTTTTGCCGTTATTTAGAATTTGGAACATCCCTTTTAAGTGTCTAACATTATTCAGCAAGCATGCTACAACTCCCCATTCGCTGGTACCTCTTCGAGATGTCTTTGCGAAATTGCTCACCATGTTCTTCTCTGAAGGCACCGAGATTCTTATTGAAGAAAAACAAGTTGTATTCCAAGAAATAAATTTTAAGGAAGATATACAGCCCGTATCTTTGGGAGAAGGTACGAGCATATTCACAAAGTCAAGTTACTAGTAGCTATATGCTTTTTTCATCTCGGCTTAATAAATCTTTGAATTTTCCACCTTCTATCAAAATCCTTATTTGAGGTCCCACAAAAACGCCTTCTCTAACTTTAGCATCACTTATTTGAGGAAACCTTTACTTCAAATAAGGTAATTCAGCATCATTATTTATCCATAACATTAAAAAATCTTCAAAATGTCCTAATTTTATATGAAATTGAAGAAAACGATAATACACTGCTGACCAGTGTGGGATGTGAAACATTTTTCTTCGCATTTTTTCCTGTAATGACTCACGCTTTGATCATTGCTGCTTGATGTGATGATATTTGTTGTCTTGGCTGTCCAACTCACCCACGAAACAACAAAATTTAATATAGCCGACGTGCAAACCTTTTAACAGCTTATTAACTTTCAAACACCACAGTTATTCCAATTTTGCTTGTCGTTAGTTAATGTTTTACAAAATGAGTTTTGTTATTGTAGAGCGTAAGCCAACGACACAGAAGGAAATTTGTTTCCATCGTGCATAAAAGCTCATCTTTCAAACCAGTCTTGGAGGAATCAATAAACAGTCACCACTATGCTATTTAATGCTCATGCCCAGGAGCATCACTCGCACCGCAAGCACTATTACGATAAATTAAATGATTATTTTTTAGCGTAAAACTCATTCTGACTTTTCACTGGAATATCGTTTAATTTTTTTTTTAATTGGAGGTTTAACGACCACCGTGAGCAACTCAATGGGCTATAAGCAGTCGCCCGTCCCTAATTTAGGGTCACTGGTTCCAGGGAAGGGAGAGAGCCAGTGCCGTAAGACAAACACAACATCCATGCCTCACCAGGATTCGAACCCGGACCCCTTTCGGACAAATGATCAGAGGCCATTGCCTTAGACCACTGCGCCACCGGGGCGGCAAAGATCGTTTAATATCACAATGGGTTAAAGGTATGTGGCTCAAAAGAAGAGGTACTTGCTTCGGCGTAAAGTCATGTTGATGCACATTTTGAACTTGGCTAATTGCAACGTTTTCCGAATCATCATCTTCTACAGTTACGCGTACTAGAGGCTGTGTTACAAGTGATTCCCCACTATGAGAAAACCCCTCATAGACGATGGGAAGTTTTTGGAAAACATTGTGTTTTTGGATTTAACTTTATTCTTTTTAAGCAAAAATAAGAGTCTGAGAATGATCTTTGTGTTAATTCCAATCCATGGAAACTGCAAAGCACATATGCCTGGAACGCATAATCTATTCTCTCAGACGCATCACACAAGTCAAACAGCAGGTAGCAGGTGCCCAGTTTCCATCTTGGTCCCGGACTTTACAGCGAAATTGTAGCTCATTACATTTTTAATAAATCGAGTGAAATTTCGCCGTGGGGCTTTAAAGTCTATTTCCCGCATACATAACAAAACTTGTCTAGATAATTTAAACACTTTCTTGGCATGATAACACGGTATCGACCACAATACAGCTGCTTATTAATCTAAACAACGATGTGTAAAGTTAGAATGGAACACGTGCTTTCTTCTGTTGTGTCAAAATTTGTTTAAACCAGTGTAATTGAACTGAACGGAATATCAACTAAACTTCAAATTTCTTAATACTTAATTTATTATTTTAGTTTAATACTGAACATCGAATGGACTCTGAATATAAAATTGTTTTTAGTAATACACTGAAGTGTCGAAATTCATTGTATATCCGTATCTTTTTTTTATTTATGCTGCCGTCGTAAAAAGGCTTCGACGCACGATATGATTTTTATCAGCTGCGAGGTGTGATCTCGTAATTCACGTCGAACAACCTTCAGTATGATTATGGCAATAAGTCGTGAATCATCGGAGTTTGAATGAGGCGTGGTAGTGGGTGCCAGACGTAAGGGACATTCAATTTTCAAAGTTGTGCGAACATTCAAAATTCCTTGATCCACGATGTCACGTGTGTACCGAGAATACCTCATGAAAGTCATCATCACCCACCGTGGACAGCGAAGTGACCGACGACGTGTGCTGGATGACCAGCGGTGTCTGACCAGGATTGTAAATGCTGAAAAACAAGTGACACTGACTCAAATGACATCGCCGCCCCGGTGGCGCAGTGGTCTAAGCGATGGCCTCTGATCATTCGTCCGAAGGGGTCCGGGTTCGAATCCCGGTAAGGCATAGATGTTGTGTTTGTCTTTCGGCACTGGCTCTCTCCCTTCCCTGGAACCAGTGACCCTAAATTAGGGACTGGCGACTGCTTATAGCCCATTGAGTTGCTCACGGTGGTCGTTAAACCTCAAAAAAAAAATAAAAAAATGACATCCATATTTACTGCACGAAATACCACAGTCATATCCCTTAGGTCAGTGTAGCGTAATTTAGTGTCCATGCGGTATGCGAGCAGAAGATCCACCTGAGTGCCTTCGTTAACACAACGACATTGGACACAGCGCCTCACCTGAGCTCGTGTACACGGTAATCGGAAATTATCAATATGATACTGTGCAAGCTAGTGGTGTTTCGATACATATGTGAGGTGTCTTTTCGTGGCTCGGTTTGGGTTCTCTGGTCCTCTTAAACACGTCATTATTCAGAAATTGGTTTGTTGCCTTGCTGGATTACTATTTGCAGCCCTTCGTGGATACCATGTGCCCCAACAACAATAGAATTTTTCAGGAATGGACAATGCCTCATGTCATCGGGCCTCAGTTGGTCACAATGTGTTCCAGGATCATTCTGGACAGTTCCTGAGGATGGTGTGGCCACCACGTTTGTCCGACATGAACCCAATAGCGCACTTATGGGACGTGGTGGAAAGGTCGATTTGAACCCTAGATCTTTCCCCTGCAAATACTAGGGAACTTTATGCAACTGTTCACATGAAACGGCTCAGCATCTCTTCCGAAGTCTTTCGGCCACTCCTGGAAACGATTCCATCGCCGGGCGAGAGGATATCCTACACAATACTAGTTACGTAGCACACGACTTTTGACATTTCACTGTAATTGTAGGACTGTTTAGTAGATCGAGACTTAGGGACTTGTAGTAGAAGATGCGGAAAACACGGTCAGCACAAATGCACTCCACAGCACATGAGTTCCAAATTGACAAAGATGTAATATTCTCCACCAAGAAACTTCGAAGAGAGGCCCATGCATTCGGGCACTATATCCGGGGAGCCCTTCGAAAAACTCTAATCTAAAGACCAATAAAGCCATGCGGCTAATATGTTGTCCGAAGCACAAAAATGGGACATTGGGTCAATGGCGGCAGGTAGTATGGAGAGACAAACCAAGCTTCGCTTTATTTTCATCAGATGGACGTGCCTGGGTTTGAAAGTGGACCGGATAATGTTTTCTGCTAGAGTGTACAGTGCCGGCTGCGAAACCCGAAGACGGTGGAGTTATGGTATGGGGCTGTTTCAGCTGGCACGGTGTGGGTTAACTGGTTGTTATTCACCGCAACGTGAACTCTGTGCTATATAGAAATATCCTGGATAACTTAATGGTCCCAACAATTCGGCAGTTCTATGGACACGACATTTGTTTCTACGAGTATGACAATGCCACTTGTCATGTTTCCAGAGCTGCAATGTAGCGGTAAGAGGAAACTCAGGTCTCCATGAAGGACCTCAATCCCATTGAACACTTATGGGATGAACTTAAACGACTGGGAATGTCCAGACTGACAGGATCTTCTTCACTCATAGTGTTGGATGATTTACTCAAGGCCGAATGGAGAAACATCCCGTTCTTCGTACTCTATGGACCTGCGGACCGTTTACCTCGAAGAGTTGATGCCGTAATCTGTGAAAATTGAGGACCTACCGGATATTTAGTTAAATGCAATATTGTTTTACTCTTTACTTAGTGTGTCCAATCACTTTTATCCAAATAATGTATATTTAGTATTTTATACAGAGAAAAGTGTATTTTATGAATCTGAAAAACGAATATTAGGCTTTAGTATTGTCTTGGTAAAATTAATTATTTAAATTTGTGTTAAACTAATTCTATCTTTTTCATACTCGTCATCATCGTCAGCTGTTACTTTTCTCTTAACTGTTAAAAGTGCAATTCTCTTGCGCTCACTTTTAGCAGTATAAATCTACAACTCTATTTTCCTATTCTTCTTTCAACCTTTCCAATCAGGGGACCCTACCCCAAATCTATCTACTTCTTCTTCGCTCCATACAACTTAATGTGAATTGGACCTAAACCTTATAATAATAATAATAATAATAATAATAATAATAAAAAAAAAAAAAAAAAAAAAAATTCTATCTTTTAATGTAGATGTTCTCTAATGTTGGTGTAAGGACTAGACTCCGATGCGATATCATAAGTTGCAGATCTTAGTTTTAGTTTATTAATTTTTCTGGGTTTCGTTTCATCACATACATTCGGTTCCGCTTTATTATAAAGGCCCTGAATTTTTTTTTTCAACCAATAGCGGTGAGAAAATGTGAGAAAAACTAAAAAGCTTTGAGCTTCATTTCTTTGCATTTTAAATGTATCTTATCATGATAACTTTAAGTAGCATCTTGAAGATCGTTATTACATATTTGATGCTCTTGCTTTGAATCTGAGAAAAGTTATCTGTAATAAAGAATAATACAATAAAAACGTGTGAATGTTATAACTTCAAAGAAACCAAAAACTTCACAGGAGTTTTAATAAACTGTAAATTAATAATATGTTTCAATAAACTATAAATTCAAAATACCTACCTTATTTCTTTTAAATTAGGAAAATCAACGGTAATTATTTCTTATGGCATAATTTTTTCAATTTTCAAATGCTACAGGTTTCACATCCCTTAAACAAGAACAATTCCAAATTTTAGAAGCAATTGGATTTTGTAATGGCAGTGCAATGTGGAGTGTGTATTCTGACTTTAGCATGGATTGATGCGTGAAATTTCACAATCTGGCAAGATATATTTACATGACTAAAGGTCCAGTTGACAACCTAATAAGGATTGGACTAACGTTAATTAATTCCCTCATGTACTATCCTGGCAGTTTTCATTTCCATGCTGACTGGTGCTATAATTCTGTTTGTTAAGTTTGGCAGGAATTATTTCAGAAATGATGGAGTTATTCAATTAAGCATACGTAAGTGTTACTTCTTCATTTTTAACATTTAATTAAAACACTGCAACGACTTTAATCTGCAATTACAACTGTTATTACTAAGATTGTCCTTCGTCAAAAGGCTGTATGAATATGTCATTTACTTCCAGTAACTGATTCGAATTAGTAGGAAGAAAAAGTATGGCTTTAATCAAATTTTTTGAAGTATATTATCTGACCAACGGCTCTATACTGGGCATTGCTCTCACAAGCACTAATTTTGATGCTCGCCTTTTGCAGAGTATTTCCTTTGGGTTAAAATAACATTTTAAGTATGATTTTCTTTTACAAGAAACCGTTAAAATAACAATTGAAGCAATCATCTCTACCTGCTTTCAGTCCACACATTTTACTAAAAGCAACGCAAACGAAGAGAACGAACTCTCTTCTTCCTAAATTTAAAGCACTTTTACCCACTCGTAAGTTGTCGACGAAAGATGGCTTCAGCAATTCATTCAATTAGGGACGACGTAGTACGTAGGACGTGAATTGCAATTCTTAGATTAGTTGTTCGTGAAAATTTAGAATGTGGATTCAAAACAGTAGCTTGTATTGCAGATATAGATATAATCGTATATTAACATCTTTAGATGTGTTGTAATTACTCAGAAAAGTTTGCATACAGAATGCGTATGACAAGTCATACACATGCATTTTGAATCAATATATACATATTTCAAGGGTTTTGCAAATTCTTAATAATTTTTTACAATTCGTCTCAATGTGTAAAGGTAACTTTTGGTATTATATTTGTAAAACGCGTAATATTAAACATTCTATGTTTAAATAAGTTTACAATAATTCTACAGAGAAAATGTCTTCGCCTTAGTCCCGAATCTGGGTATTAAGGCAATATCTAAATAACAGAAATCCTAAAATAAGTTAATATTCTCAAATGTTTAGCTTGCTGCGCCTGTACGCACTTCTATACCTGGTCTGCGTCGTCTAATGCAATAGAGCAGGCGGAATCACGGGTAATATGACGTTGACCTAGTGATATAGTGCAACCGTCTTTCGGGCGACACAAAAAACAGAGTGCGGTGTATTCACGAAACGAATTTTTCTGAGGTATTCGGGCTGACCCTTAAAAGGGCCTTTCATTAAGGATCTTTTTGTTCGTATTTTGAAACATTTACAAGGACTGTAGAAACGTGTTTCGTGCAGAATTAAAACTTTTCTTCCTAGCATATAATTGAACAAATTAATTCTGTCCAGGAAAGACCTCACCTCAAAGCAATGTTCTGAAGAAAGACGACAGTTCCGGCGGAATAAATATTCCAGAAAATGATCTGCCAAATGAAGTTTGCGAGTTTCATAACTAAGTTTGCATTTGAGAGGTCGTCAACCGCACTCAACGCCTTGGGTTTGAGCCCCAGTACTAGGATCAACAAAGTTCAGTGAGTAGTTAACTATGAGATGTTCGTATCCGCAGCTTCTCAGGTTACGATATGCAGCGCACTGATCTGTCATGACAGTAGTTCGTGGTTGTACATGTTTGTGCATGAGTGGAAGCAATGTGCTCGCAGATCTGTCATTCTCAGAGCAGAGTTCAACCCTGAATCGCTTAGTATGACGTTTAAAGATACCAAGGACCCAATCGCCCTATGTCTCAAGTGAACGGGAAGACTGCTCAGATTTCTTTGAAACGTGATTCCTCTGACACCTGTATTGTCCGTAACGATGGAACCCATAGATTCTGAGAATCGTTGAATGACCTTCCGAACATGTTCTACTGGTTGGAATCAATCCTTGGCGCTCACACCACGAAACACAGGACTCCTCATCCTGGGAAACTTCTTGGAAAAAGCGCTTCCAATTGCACATGGAAAAAACGCACGCAGAAGAACTTTTTGTAGATAAACGACGCATTAATACCTTGCCGTCCACATGGTGCAACTACGCATATGACAAAAATATAAATAAATGAGCCATTAAAGTAGATATTTAAATACCTATTGCTTGAGGTAGTATACTTCCTTAAACAAATTCAGAAAATAAAATTAAATCGTGAAGTTTGCATTTCTGTGTAATTGACAAATTTCTCTGAAATTTGGAACTCTCATTTTCTTTATTCTTAAACAAGGAATTTTTCATTGTTTACTATATCACAATACCATGTTTTCTGCTTGTCAGTTGCCTGGCCTGTATTTCGAATTCACATTGGAAACCTGGTTTCCGTATAGCTAGCCTTGTAGAAGTTTGTTCGCCAGATAATGGAAGCAAAGAACAGATAAAGAGGAATTATGCAAGGTATTTCATTTTGGTTTAGGGGCAGAATGAATACCGTGAGCAACTCGATATGATATAAGCGGTCTCTAAGTTAGGACAAATGGTTCCTGGCAAGGTATAGTTCCAGTGGCATAAGAACACAAAACAATCACGTCTCACGGGGATACAGACCCATTTGAACGAATAGTTAGAAGCCAATTCCAATTGTAGGGCTTAGAACTAATACTTCCTGTTAGCCCTTAATAAACAGCAGATATTTAAACTACACTGACGGAAAAAAATCCCAACATCACGAAAAAATAGTTGTAGAGGAATGAAATGGTGGCAATACATTTGTATAGGTAACATATTTAATCGATTAAGGTTTCAAGATCACAGATTATTGTAAGCGCGAGAAGAGCCATTTTAAATGTGAAATGCTGGTACATTAATAACCAGTGTAACCGCCAGAATGTTGAATGCAAGCACGCAAACGTTCATGCATTGTATCGTACAGGTGCTGGATGTCAGTTTGTGGGATGGAGTTCCATGCCTGTTGCACTTGGTCGGTCAATACAGGAACGGTTAATGCTGGTTGGGGGTGACGCTGGAGTTGTCGTCCAATGATGTCCCGTACGTGCTCGATTGGTGAAAGATCTGGTGATCTAGCAGGCCACAGCAACATGTCGACACTCTGTAGAGCATGTTGGGTTACAACAGCGGTATGCGGGCGAGCGTTATCCTGTTAGAAAACACCCCCTGGAATGCTGTTCATAAATGGCAGCACAACAGGTTGAATCACCAGACCGTCGTACAACTGTGCCGTCAGGGTGCGTGGGATAACCACGAGAGTGCTCCTGCTGTCATAGGAAATTGCTCCCCAGACCATAACTCCAGGTGTAGGTCCAGTGTGTCTCGGCCGCAGACAGGTTGGTTGCAGGCGCTCACCTGGCCTCCTTCTAACCAACACACGGCCATCACTGGCACCGAGGCAGAATCGGCTTTCATCAGAAAACACAACAGATCTCCACTCCGTCCTCCAATGAGCTCTAGCTTGACACCACTGACGTCGCAAACGGCAGTGGTTTGGAGTAAGTGGAATGCACGCTACAAGGCGTCTGGCTCGGAGCTGTCCTTCAAGTAACCAATTTGTAACAGTTTGTTTTGTCTCTGTGGTGGCCACTGCAGCTTGAATTGCTGCCGCAGAAGCGGTAGGATGCGCCACGGCCATACTTCGTACACGGCGGTCTTCCCTCTCAAGAGTGCCACGTGGCCGGCCGGAACCCGGTCTTCTTGAGGCAGTACCTTCTCTTGACCACCGCTGCCAACAATCATGTACAGTGGCTACATTCCTGCCAAGTCGTTCTGCAATATTGCGGAAAGGAAATCCACCTTCTCGTAGCCGTATTACAGGACCTCGTTCAAACTCCGTGAGCTGTTGATAATGGCTTCTTCGTCTTCTTAAAGGCATTCTTGACTAACATCAACACACTACGTCGAATCTCAACGATAACTGCCGCCCCGGTGGCGCAGTGGTCTAAGCGATGGCCTCTGATCATTCGTCCGAACGGGGTCCGGGTTCGAATCCCGGTGAGGCATGGATGTTGTGTTTGTCTTACGGCACTGGTTCTCTCCCTTCCCTGGAACCAGTGACCCTAAATTAGGGACGGGCGACTGCTTATAGCCCATTGAGTTGCTCATGATGGTCGTTAAACCTCCAATCAAAAAAATCAACGATAACTAACGCTCACGAACGTTACAGCGCGTATTTCAGCAAACGTGCTTTGCATGTTCCGAGGGGCGATTCTAGCGGCACACGTATGCGCCGAGCGCGAAATTTGCATAGACGTCATCTTACAGATGTACTCTCACCGCCTACCAACTGTCGATTATCTAATACAACCCCTTCTTGGTGTTTGGATTTTTTTTCCGTCAGTGTATATAAAGAAATTCAAATTTTAATGGCTATGTTACTTTACTGCTCCTCTCGCATCCTAAAACCTACTAAAAGGTTTTAGCATTTAAGATAAAATGGTTTTCAAATTATCAGTTTAAAAGTTTATATAATTTATATTTTAGGTATAAAACTAAAAGCTTTTTTTTGTTGTAAGCAATGTTATCTCGAGATTGAAAGGGTGAAATCATTTATCAAACGAACGAAACGCGAAATGTCAGTCAAAGCAGCATCACCTTTGGATACTGTTTGAGCAAGAATATACTGTATGATGGAATTTCCGGGGTTGTGTGCTTTCTATTCTTCCCGAGCTTGGTAGGACATTATGAAATGCATAGCACATTAATTATTTATTTTTACGAAGTTTAATATTCTAGGAATAAATGTAACCTTGTGCGTCACAGGGATATCAGTCTTATAAAGAATATTCTTTTTAAATCAGTCCTTAACCAACAGAATATCTTTTGGAACAGTCCTCAGAAGTTTGATATGTACTTAAAAGACTCTTTGAAGCAGAAACTATAGAAATTAGGAACTGCATTCCTTTCCAAAGTCTCCGTTCTCAAAATAGAAAATTAGGTAAATATTGATACGAAGCTAGATTCGGAATACGTTGTGGAATATGAAGAGATGCAAATGTGGTTTCAACAGAAATGAAGGTTTGTGGGAAATATTAACGGGTTTAATAGCTTCAATGTCATAATAAAAATTAAAATAGTGTGGTCACAATTGTTGAACAAAATGCAGCATATCTCCTAGAGGGATCAGAAGATCAAGAATGTGATGAGGATGACACAACTTTACATGAAATAGTGACTAACAAGGAATCGAGGAAATACTTTGCTGAATTACGAAGCTATTTAGGAAGGAAATGATTTCCTTGCACTAAGTATCTGAGCTGATTTTGTTCATTCACAGTAATAAAGACAACACAGCAAGGTACCTTCGGTAAATTTCTCCAAAATGTGAATTGTAAGGGTCTACACGATTGTGTGACATATATGTATGAACATTTATATTAAGATTATGTTTAGCAAAATTTTGATTTCACATTTCTTCCGAAATTTATTTAACTTCATAATTTCATGTGTACTCTTTGCTCAGCAAATGGTAGTATCAGACTTTTTGTGATGCTGAGTCGAGAAAAAAGGCGAACGTATGTTTTAGAACTCTAAGATAAAACTTAGCTGAAATGGGACATAGCTAAAATGACAGAGTGTTTTTGAACCGACGTTTACAGATAAAATGTAATGTTCTGTGTTTGTCTTTAGTTGAGATTTGGTTTTCAAAAATGTTAAAGTATCTTTCCGTTACCAAAAAATATATTGAGTGTATTTTAACAGCTTGATGACCTTTTTTTAACAGTGAGAAAGAAATCTTTACTGCAAATATCATGAAAGAATTTAAGCAGGACCTCAGTTAAAGTAAAATTGACTATCCTGTTATGCATTTCAACGTCTTTTTGCACTGTTTTTTAATACGGAAATGACCAGTGGCGAATCTCTTTTATTTTTGAGTTGGCATTGAACAGACTCCTACATTGAGTCTGTTTAAGACGTAATAACACATTTTTCTTGTGCAAAATACCCCCCAATATGTGAAGTATTTTTTCAGGAAGTCTTATGCTGATAGCTGTTGATTAGTCCTTCGCTGTCCTATGAAATCTATGTTGATTAGTCCTTCACATCTTATGTTGATTAGTCCTTTACTGTCCTAACAGAATAGCATAATTTGTTCTACGAAGCTGAAAATTTACATATAGTTTTCATTACGTAATTCCTTTTGCATATTCTTGCTCTTTTCTTCTGTAACACGTTTCAATTACTTCAACAATAGTTTAGTTCCTATATCGTATGCTGATTTCAGTGTTTGGAAGATATTACCAGCTCATTCCCTTATTTAGAAAACGCATTGATTTGGTAATAATAGGGAAAATAAATATTTTAAACTGAAAACGAGTAGCCTGCTAAAAATGAATATGTGATAATGAAATGTTATGTAGCATTGACTATTTACTCTGAAAAGAAAAAAAATACACGTTGATATTTTTCTTAATTGAAATTTATGTATACCGTATATACTGTTAGATTTAACTATCTGTTCTTTGTAATGGGTAGGCAAACTTATTTCAGACTTCCCTCACGTAACTGGCTAATCTTCTTTACTGTAATGCCTTGGTGCAAACTGAACCTTCTCAGTGGAAACGAAATGACAGATGACCAGAATATGAGATATCCAAAGATACCTCAAACGTTCTAATTTCACCCTTTATCAATTACTACTCGTAGTCCTCAGTAAAACGCTATGGATACATAGCTCAGTTCATTTCCGTTGCCATTACTTCCTTTGATAATTAATAATTGTGTGTTAAACACTGGTTTCCGAAAATCTGTAATAATTAATATATGGAGCTGTGGTTTGTCAGTAACAGGTTGTACATGATACTGTTTTGTTCAACATGCATGTTTACTGTTTAACTAATATCGATCATAAATCTTATTTTATTCTCAAGAATTGATAATGATTTTAGGAAATTACTAAAATTCGTCACGTAACCTTTTTTAAATTCTGAACAGCTATCACAATGTTGAACAATTTAACATCATCGCAAATTTTGGAAGCGCTGACTAACACCCCATTGAGATTATTATATCACCTTTTATTTGAAGAGATTATAGCTATAATTTGTCTCGATAGATATGAACCAAACTGTACGAATTCTACGGAATTACGTATAAACATTTCAATGGATCTCCAGAGGTTCAAGTATTTACGACTGCTTACAGCTCACTGTGCTGTTCACGGTTGTCGTTAAATCTCCAATCTAAAAAAAAGTTCAAGTATTTGTCTTTTCAAACAATAAGTACATCCAGAAACTTCTTTCTGTTCAATTGGTTTCCGTTTGTAACGTTTTACGTTCCGTTTATAAGTGAGGAGAAGTTTAGTGACCAAAGTGAGCAACTCGATAAACCATAAGGAGACTTTCGTTTCTGATTTACGGCCATTAACTATAGGGAAATTAGAGAGCTTGTGTTTTAAGACAAAGAAAATGACATTCAGGTCTCACCAGGATTTGAACCAGGACCTACCTAAGAAGAATGGCCAAAAACCTGCGTGTATTGCAACCTCTAATGTCCAAAAGCAAGCAACTTTGAAGTCAACTGGAAAATGCAAGGAAGTCACTCGGGGTAGATCACGGGTTGAGCCCGCAACTTTCTTTGCTGAAGAACGTCAAAGCTTAGACTTTTAAAGGGCCCGTTTCTAGATTTTGTTTGTAACAGACACCTAGGAAACAGACCCAGGACTGCCAAAGACGCGGCATATAAATTGAAATCTGAGTAACTCAATTGACAGAAAATATATGCACTTTATTGTAGTGCAATGAAGGTATTGGTCTATAGCCTTGTTCCAGGAAGCTCTGTAGCAGGAAAATGAGCGTGAGCCCAAATGAGAAAAACAATAGTACAGTGTATGCAACTACCCCATCAGAGCTGCAGAGTATGATCCAGGAACTTGCTGACAAGAGTAAAGAAGTGGGATTAAAAATGAACTTTCAGAAGACAAAAGTGATGTTCAATGCTTTTACAAGAAATGAAGATTTATCGATTGATGGAGAAAAACTGGAGATAACAGATACGTATGTTTATCTTGGACAGCAGATATCAAGTGAGGGTCACATTGATGAAGAAATTAATCGGCGTACAAAACTTGCCTGGAGAGCTTTTGGAAGAAACAGCATAATTTTCAAGAGCAATATGCCATTATGTCTTAAAAGAAAAGTGTTTGATCAATGCATCCTTCCAGTGCTTACGTATGGTGCAGAGACGTGGACCTTAACTAAAAGAGACATACAAAGGCTGCAGACAACTCAAAGTAGCATGGAGAGGTGCATGCTTGGTATAACCAGGAGAGATAAGAAGAGGAACTCGTGGATCCGAAAAATGACGAGAGTGGAAGACATCATGATCAGAGTTAAATCCCTGAAATGGCAATGGGCTGGACATACTGCCAGAAGGACAGACCATAGATGGACAGCCGAAATTTTAGATTGGATTCCAAGGGACAGGAAAAGACCCAGAAAAAGACCACATGGGAGATGGGTGGATGAAATTCGTAAATATGCGGGAGTGACATGGAGGAGACTGGCACAAGACAGACCGTTGTGGAGGAAACTTGGGGAGACCTTCGTCCAGCAGTGGATTGATAATGGTTGACAATGATGATGATGATGATGATGATGATGCAAATAAGCCATTACCAACTGCTGTCTCCGGAAGTAAGGGAGATACAGAAATCAAATAACACACTTATTAAAGCTTAGAACAAATGATTTCTGTAATACATGTTCGAATGGACGACAGGCTATCACCAAAATATTTTTACGTGTTATTGCTTTTACAGCAGATTAAACAGTGTGGTAAATAATGAAAATAAAGCTACTTCCGAACTTTAGTTTTGGAAAGGAATAACATCGTTTAGTAGAAAGTTCAAATCACGGCGGAAAAAGGCAAGACTAGTTGGTAGCACCGGGGATCATTTTAGTAAATTGCATAAGATGTGGTTTCCTGGTTTGCATAAATACGAGTAAATTGATAGGAATGTTTAGGCTGAAAATTATGGGGGCATGTCAGTTATGATTCCAGTGGTCGTGGTGACAAAGACATAAAAGTATATGTAAGAAATCAGCACTTTTATATATCATACAACATAGTAGCAGGACACCTGATCAAACATTAACAGGGTAGAAACACGGGGGAAGTTCTAATGAGAACCCAAACAATTGGACTTACGAATACAATATCTTGTTAAAAATATAAGGTGTTAATATGAGCAAACAGCGGTACTTTTACAAGTGTATAGATGAATCATGTTACCACACTACAATAAAATACAGATGCTTTCTCTCAATTTAGTAACGCATTGTCTTTCTTAGCATAAGGTGTCAAGTGTCCGCTTCTTGGAAGGAAAAAGAGTTTAATCCGGGAAATTTTATACGAAAGCTCGAGCTGTAAATCTACAAGCCTCAAATTATAAAAATGTTATGCGGCTTTTGTTTCTTTATTTTGTATCTCATACCCAACTTAAATGAACGCCAACCATGATGGATTAAAAAAAATTTAAAGGATTTATTTTTTTCTGGAAACACATTTAACCACATCTTTTACCCAAAAAACCAAAGAACACACAGGTAAAATATTTCTCATAGTTATACTATTCCAACTAAATTTTGCTAGTAAACGGAAAATGTTTTGAAACGTTTTCTTTGGAAATTCAGATGGCACTTGATTAAAAATGTAATCTGAAGCATTTCAATTTTCAGGCGACTTTGAATGGTATTGAATGATTTTGGAAATATTCTTTCAACATTTTTAGTGTTGATGGGTACAGAAAGTGCAGCTAAAGCAGTGTTTGAAAGAATTTTAAATGGATTGCCTCTTATACATTCTTCTTACAGTTTAACCACCTCTCAACCCCCAACTTAAATGAATTCGACAGTGTGCCACCGTTAAAGTGCTTAACCTAATGCACAAACAGCAAATTCCTGTATTCTGCTTCTAATTTTGATATTTGAGTATTTTTGCTTTTTAAATGGGGAGAATAATCGATCACTGGACCTATGATTTGACATAGGCATATTGCTGGGCAAAAGTTTGCTTAAATGTTCAAATGGTAATATTTATTTACAAAACTTTCGTGTAATTGTACCCAAGTATCATTCAAAGTGCTTGAAAGTAAAAGCAGATAGCGAACTGAAAGAAACAAAAAACTTTGTAGGACGGGTGGTGAAATAATAATATATTCGTACATACGTAAACAGAAAGAAATCTGGTAATGTCAAAAATCAAATGAGGCAAAAAAAATGCACTGAATTACTCAAAGTAGTTCTGGAAACTACATTTAGTCAAGTTACTCTTACCAACAAAAAGCTCTGCATTTGAAATTAATTTTTGTGGCCAAATTTTTAACAAAGTGGCAAAAAATTGTTGGCATACAAGTTGGATTTGAAGAAAAATACCAAATTTTCAGGAAAAAACAAAACTTTTCCCTGAAAATAGCAGATACGATTTAGAGAAATATAGTACTAGAGTAAACATATGAAAAAAAAAACATTTTAGCTGTAAAATAGCACGACCTGGCAACACTGGGCAAGTTTGGTGTTGTTGCTTGAAGCTGAAGTTGCAGCTCATGCAATTGTTTCCCTGTGCATTTTAATCAGACCGGTGGGAGACTTAAAATTCACAAACATTTTGTGGGAAGGGTGATGAAATGAGGATATACTCGTACATACGAAAACAGAAATAAATCTGGCAATATCAAAAATCAAATGGGACAAATTTATATGATTTTGACAGTGTGCCACCGTTAAAGAGTCATTCTAAACATAAACTTCTTCCTTAGAGTGTAAGTAGGAGAAACAGAAAAGTGAGGCTTATCCAGGAAATGAAGGTAATCAGTCGAATATCCGGGAACACACGAGTGACGTGTCAGGCCAGGCTTGTAAAACTAAGGCACAATACGAAACAATACGGCCGGTAAAAATAGAATACTGTGACATTAAAAAATATATCATGAGAGGAAAATCAGAATTTTGTCTTGATAAAAGTACAATCAGGAATAACGCTTCATAACTGCATGGACAATAAATTGGCTACTGAAGTTCGCATTCACCATAATTAGAAAATAATTTTCATTATATAAATTGGAAAAAAATCTTTTAGAAATTTTGCATCATTCGTTTTTATAGTTAGTAGTCTGTTAGCAATTTTGGAACTCCGCCGAGAGTAGAGGAAAGAGCCTGATTCTGTCACAAAGGAAAGTGCCCCATGGTGCCTCATATCCCCGCCCACATGCTTATCTACGGTTACTGAGGAGGAGGAGGGAAGGACACCACTGCCACCCCCCGCCAGTGCTTGATTCGAGAAGATAGCTTGCCCAGCGCCATTTTAATTTTTTCTTTACCGGGAAATTTTTATTCCCTCCACGTGGTCATTTTATCCCCCACATGTTTCGGGATGAGTCACCGTTTTTCTTTTATCTCCGACGTTTTCATCACCATCTTTTGTTCGCCATTTTATTTTTCGCGACTAGGAAATTTTATTTTCCCCAGAGGAAATTTTACAACATGACGTCACCACGCTGGGGAAATTTTTCACTCAAATTGAATAACAATCTTTCGCTGATCCGCTCAGGATCGAACCACTGATCGTGAGATCGCAAGACTAGCGTCTTAAGCCACTCGACTATGAAATCAAGTACGGATTCATGCTCGAAAGAGGGTGTCTTTTCTCTCCCATGCGCAATCATGACGTCAGCAGTCCTCTACGTGGCGGATTTATGTGGACGTGTAGACAACTTTAGGCTAAGTTAGAATTTTGCACCGATTTCTAAGTGATCAGTCAACACTTTTGACTCCGTTTGTCAGCACACTACGTTACACAGCGTACTAAGTCATGAAGAAATAGAATAATCCGTGAAAAAGCCAGTGACCAACTTGACGACACTCTCTCAATAAAATACGAGTTATATTACTAGCTGTTATTCATGAAAATGAGAGCTGACTCATGCTAACAACCTATTGGTTTTATACGGTTTCATAATAGAACTTGATTGGCTGTCAGTACAATCAATCTAATCCGTCAGTTTCGAGTTATGGAAAATCAATTCTTGTTACAGAAGGCAATTGCCTTTTTTTTATGGCTATTTGCTTAGTGTAAATTGTAGTTTTAAAAATTGAAGCTATTTAAAGGAAATAAATTTTCTTCTGGCAATAAACAGAAAAGTGTTAAAAGTGGAGTATTAATTCCTTTTACAAAAAAAATATAGCCTTAAATTTTGGAAGTTCATTTTAGTTTAAATTCTCAAAATCGATTATTTTAAAATGTCACTTCAAAGAGCATATCAGGTAATTCGGGTATATGACATCGTTTTCGGTAATTTGTTGAGAATGTACGTTATTATTAGACTAAATTGTGAAAGAGGTTTAACAGCGTTTCATGTAACACTTGCAGTATGCCAATAATTGGCATATCTTAACATGTTGATTCGATATAAAACAAAGCGGATGTAATCGATTTATATTTCGCATTTCTTGCATTCTATTTCGCCAACAAATTTGCTGAGTGATTCATACGAAACGTTAGAGAGAGAATCGTTTAATTTGGATCAAAAAGATTGAAAACCTGAATGCCAAACATTTACGAGTTCGTCAAGGATCGCGTACAATACAGACCTGTTTACTAGCAAATTCTGAATTGTGTTTCCGCTTGCATCACATGATGGAGCCCCACCGCCATAGCTAAAACAAAATGTTCGGGCCATATATTTTACAGGGGTTGTATTGTTGGTTCGCGATGAAAAACTTGTATTGTAAAACAGCAAGTAATGTATTATACGTCGATAATTCGTGGATAGAAACAACCGTAAGGAGAACAAAACTGTATTATAATGATTTTCACTTTAGAAATACAGGCATGCTTAACGAACAATCATATGATGGAACCATAGACACCGTAAAGAACTTGTAAATTCCGTGACATTTTACTTTTCTAAGAGAATTAAGTTAAGGACAATGCTGATCATTAAAATGTCGGCTGTTGATAATCGAGGAATTATCCATATGTTCGAGGCTCGGACCCACCTCCATCAAATCTCGTGAACTGTGGGAGCTTGTTCAGGGGTCGTGGATCCGTATGGTTTCCCAACGCTTCCGGTGTCTTGTCGAGTTCATGCCGAGACGAATCGCCGCCGTCATCAGTAAGAAAGGTGGTGCAACATGTTACTAGACAGGCATCTCTAATTCAATTGCTCTTCGGTGTAATGCGCAGTTGTTGAAATTAGAATGCTAGGATATATATATATTACCTTTGGCAGATACCAAGTGCTGAAAGAAGCAATGTTTAAACTGTGCTGAAATTTTAAGAGCATGTCTAGTGGGCAGAGAATAAGGCTGTAGGTAATTTTTACTTTAGTTATGAGAAAGACTTATGTGGATGTATTTTATTGCAGCACTACTTCTCAGTGGATCAAATTAATTATTTGTCTTTCTGTCGTTGTAATGATATAACCATAAATTTGAATTTACTATGCAGCTGTCACTGAATTGGTTGTACCATTGGAGGTTACATAAGAAGTATTTTTTAAGAGCGTAATTATTTTATTGGGTTGGTTCGAATGAAATGTCTGACGCAAAAGTCAAGTGGAGACAGGCCCCCACCACAGCGTCATGGAACCACCCACAAGTGTAGCGGGTATTACATCGCAGTGTTACTATAAATAGCTGTTGAAAACTAATGTTCAGTCGTGGTGTGTTTGGACGTGACGTGGCTTGCCACGGAAACAAACAGACGTCAGATTTGAAAGAAATCTTCCTGTATGAATTTCAACTGCGCAATTCTGCTGGAATTGTCGCTCGAAAGGTTAACTAAGCATTTCGGGAGAATACAGCCTACGAGCGAATCTATCCATGACGTTTTGTGACATTTGATAGCGGAGTTATGGACCTGCAAAAGGAAGCATATGGTCACTCACTTGTTACTGCTTCTGATGATGCTCTGTTACCCATGATTGCAGCCTGAGTTAACTGTAATTGTAGTCTGGCTTGAAAAAATTGTTTCTGATTATACACTGGCAGAAAGTGAAAAAAGAACACTAAGAAGGAGACGTCTGATACCAACGAAATCTATACAGCATACTAACGCAATACAGAGGATAACGTGATCAAAACACTATGGCAAAATACAGCAGTATTTGCTGGTAAACTGAAAAATAAAATTTCCATGTAACATGGTTAGTACGAGGTTGAACCGCCATGAACTGCGTCACACTGTGCAATTCTGGCATGGAGTCTGTCGAACAGATGTTGGATGTAGGTTTGGGGTATTGAGTTCCAAGCATCCTCAACCTGGACGCGTAAATCGGGGATGGTCGTGGAGACCGGATAAATCGTTGTCCCAAAAAATCCCACACGTGCTCAATGGGAGACAAATCCGGTGGACGTGCAGGCCATTGAAGTTGTCTCACACCCTGAAGTGCATGTTGCGTTGCACGTGCCGTGTGTGGGCGTGCGTTATCTTGCTGGAAACCACCACGATGGACCAACCTTACAAACGGCACAACAACGGGCTGAATGATGTTGTTGATGTAGGAGGTGCTGTTTAACGTACCCGGTACAAACACTAGTTGTGTACGGAAGCGATAGCTGATCGCTCTCCACACCAGGAGACCAGGTGTAGGCCCTGTGTCTTGCTGGCGGATGCAAGAAGGGTGGAGAAGCTCCCCTGTGTGTCTGCGAACACGCATACGGCCATCGGTGGCTCCCAAGCAGCATCTGCTGTCATCGCTGAACACGACAGATCGCCATTGCGTTCTCCAGTGCAGACGTTGTCGACACTATTGCAGCCGTTCTTGACGGTGCGCTGGAGTCAGATTTACACATACCAGAGGCACACGTGCACGTAGTCCTGCATCCAGTAGACGGTTGCGGATTGTTCGCACAGTCACCTCAGGTGCAACGGCAGCTCGGATTTGCGTCGCCGTGGATGTTCTGCTTGACAACGCCGCTCTTCTTATGCGTCGATCGGTCTGCTCATCAGTCCGTCTGTGACTCCTGGTTCCACGTCTGCTCGTGTGGGAATGTTCCTCTTACCATCTACGCCACCATCGTACCACCACGGACACTTCCCGTCCAATTCGCTCCACAATACGAACATACGACCACCCGGCCTCGCGGAATCCGACGACCTATCTCAAAGTCCGACAACTACTGAAATCATACCGTCTTCTATGTCCAGGCATTGCAGCTTCTTCAGGGTCTTCGCACATGTCCGTACGCCTACGACTGATTACATTCACTTCACCGTACTCATTAAATACCACAGATGATAATTTGCTTATTATGCCGTGCTGTGGCGTAAGCGCTCACCGGTTGGTCCTGAAAGTAACATCACACCTACGTAAACTCGACCCCATTAACATATTTAAATTTCATGATCATCCGCCAATTCCTTCTTGGTGTTCTTTTTTCACTTTCCGGCAGTGTAATATCAGAGGGGGAATCAAAAGTGAGGGGAATTTTGAGAAAAGAAAAACAAGTAACTTCGTTTCTTGGCTATTGTTTGTTAAAAGTGTCGTGTATCCGTTATCTAAAGTTAGTGAGTGTCTGCAAAATGAAAATGTTGATTTTCTGATGGTTATGTATGCCTTAGAGCGACCTTCTGCATTTATTGATGAAATGAAAGATGGGTACTCAAAATTTATACCAGAGATGGTAGTTCATTTTGAAACCGGTGATTTACTTTCTGATTTTTACGGTAATGAAGATCCTGATGGACCTAGTAGTAATAATGGGAACCTTGTTGTATTTAGAAAAGCGCAGTTATGGCAAAATGCTAAGTCTTTTTTTTTTTTTTTTTTTTTTTGATTGGGGGTTTAACGACCACCGTGAGCAACTCAATGGGCTATAAGCAGTCGCCCGTCCCTAATTTAGGGTCACTGGTTCCAGGGAAGGGAGAGAGCCAGTGCCGTAAGACAAACACAACATCCGTGCCTCACCGGGATTCGAACCCGGACCCCTTCGAACGAATGATCAGAGGCCAACGCCTTAGACCACTGCGCCACCGGGGCGGCCAAAATGCCAAGTCTGCTGGTGTTTTTAAGACGAATTACGTATGTTTTTTAAACACTTTGTGCTCTTGCCTCTCTGATCGATTAGAAAATCTACGTGAAAGCAAAGTACTTACTGTTTCAGAGCTTTCGGAGCCTAGTATTTGGCAAACCAAAAAAATAATATTTAGAAATTTGTGGGCATGATGCCGTGCCACACATTTATGATCATTTTTCCTAATTGATAGATAAAAGAAGGGGGTTGAAAAAAACAATGTTATTTCTGATTGGTTAGCGATAAAGATATTTTGGTTTGTTAATCTCAGTCATCTTTCAAAATAAGATTTGTGGAACACAATTTTACAAAATTACAAAGATCTATTTGGATATAGTTCATTTAATAAGCAATCTATTGGTTTTACTTATTTCTAGTGCAACTTTAGAAATAACTTTCTCACGTATTAAAAGAGTAAAAACTGCTTACAGATCGAGGTTAATTACTGAAGCCTTGAATTTCTATAGATAGAAAAAAACGTGAAATGTTTTCACCTGAACCAGCAGTAACATGGTTTCTCAGCATTAAAACAACGCAGAGAGAGAACAAGATATGTTTCTTTGTCAGATTCTGAATAAGAACATGATTTCTGCGTTGGTGATTTTATTATACATAAATAAAAAAAACAAGAATTTTAAAGCTTTTTTTATATTATATTTAATATTTGACTTTCCAATGTACTTATATTATAGTTACATTTCTTAAGAACTTGTGAACAGTTTGCGAAATAAGAATCGAAACTGCTAGTCAAAATGTCAAACCTGCTACTCATATTAAATTATGATTAACGATTTGCAACTAAAAAAAAAAAAAAACCTTCTTTGCGCCACATCAGTTCTGACAACATTTCTTGGGGGAAAACGTTTCTAATACTTCTTCGGCGTTTTACTTAGTGGTCCGCTTTTCTCGTTCTTGTTCGGCTAAATATGGGTTACTACTTAGACGTCACTAAACGTTCTACTTTCTTCACATGTTGTGTCCTATCACGACCAAAGTTTCTCTACCAGACGTATTTCTGCCACTTTTTCTGCATTCGACTTTGTATATGAATCAGCAACAGGTATGCATTTCATTCTGTTTTCAGTGGACGAAACCAATATAATATTAAGCCTTACAGACATTCTGAGGGATCACGGATGTGTCATGTTTTTATCAAAACAGGATTCATCAAAATTGAAGTACCTGTCGCCTTGACAGGTGAAACACTAGGAATTGTGCTTTCGCTAGCGCTAAAGTTCCACCATGCTAGATTTGTAAGCGTTTTTTTTTTATTCATATGGCTTAACTTACGTTATCTCTCCCGCTGATTTAGTAAAACTTTCGGATGCCGGATCCATTGTACCGAGAGAAAAGATAAGGATTTTTCACCTAACTTTACTTGCAGGTTGCTTAAGACGTAAAACTAGTGTCGAAGTGCCTGCTAGCGTGTTGTATCAAATTCACGATCCCAAGTTGGAAGTAAAATGTGATATTTATATCCGGTAATCAGTAATATTGCACGAACGTTCGAAAACTGTAACTTATGTAAAGTACACCAGAAACTACCAAAATTATATCACCTCTCTTTATCATTCAGGAAGTTTTTAAATTATTGCTTGTAGGAGTTCTATTCAGCGTTGTCCCAGTTCTCATAAAAAATGTTATGATTGATTACTCCTCTCCTTTGGAAAATGCAAATTCAGTTTTATTCCAAGCGATAGTTTTCAGTTACTTAACTATCATGTCAGGTGCATTGTAAACTGAAATAATATCCGGTATAATATATTTATGACTAAAGTACTCGTAACGTTCAGATATAATGTAAATTTATCTTGTTTTTAGTACACGCTTTATTATTCATAAAATGTATTACATATATCTAACCTATTGGAATTTTTCTTCATAGAATAAATACCAAAAACTCAATGCGCCTTTTAGTAGGTTAATAATTTTAAGTTACTACTGGTGGACCGATTCAGATTGTATGCTACGAAATAGATTTCCTCAGGTATTGTTGCAGCTAATTTCCATCCAGTCGTGTTCGACACTGATTTACTGTATGAAGAAAAACCTATATCTCGATCTGAATCCAACAAGATCTCGCAAATATTATATTGTCATTCCATATGCGTCTTTGATTCTATTCATCTGCTTTCTTCTGTCTTGCTCTTCTGTTCCCTCCAACTCAGTACAGAGAAATAAATATTATTCAATTTGCATAATATTTTTCCTAAACATACGCATTACTATAAATGAAAACATATTATTTTAAGTTCCCTGTAGATTTCGAAGTTTAATGATTTTGATTCACAATGAAAAGACAGAAGGCCCTTTTCTTCACGTTGATTACCCTTTGCTATTAAACGTGTGTGAAAGAATATGCTTGATGTGATTATGGACAATTACGCGGTTATGTTCAGCAGGCAATCTATCACTCTCAAAAAAGAAAAAAGATGTTACACTCGTATGATACTGGGTATAGTGCTGAAAAGAAACATCTCTAGAGTAATGAACTCATGTCACCTCCATTCCTCCGTTACGCTTAACTACTGCAGGCAGTTAAATGCAGGCACATCTAGACGTTTCTAGAATACTCTAACATATTCTCAGTATTAGGTGATCATGCAATTCTGCACGAAAGTTCAATGCTGGCTTTTCCCCCACAGAACCACTGTTCCAGTTCTGATTTATACTGCACATGTGCTGACTGCACAGTATAATCCCTTGACTCTCACACGTGAACACTGCCGCGAAGGAAACTATCACATCTACGGATAACGGCATTTCATAAAGTTTCCTTACAGCTGAGAAATGCTAGTTTCAAGCCTTTGATTAAATTTACTTTCTGCGGCCTAGATCTGCTACTAGGAACCTTTGCAGAAGCGCCCGGTTATCATGTCTGAAATCGATCTTGATTACCACTGTTTATATTGTTACTACTACTAATGCTATTATACACTGCCGGACAATTGATAAGGACGGATGACAATAGCAACGATAGCAACCATAAAATGGAAGGCAGGAAAATGTGGAAATTAGCATAAGTGCGGTATACAATAAGACGTGTTGTGCGTATGCAAATTTTGGATTGCCGAACTTGTTCGAGACGTCATAGCGCTGATAAGAGATATAAAAGATTTGACGCGTATTGATCGTTGTTGCTCAAACGCAAAGTTGAAAGGGAAAGAATCAATTGACGAACTTGCAATTTTTAGTATGTCTTCCCGACATCACCTAGATGATTTTACGCGTGGCCGTATTATTGGCAAGATTGAAGAAGGGCGAAAAATAACAGATGTTGCCAGGGAGTTCGACGTCAACCACAGTGTTGTTTCAAAGCTTCGGAAATCATTTCAAACAAATGGAGAGTGTAGCAAACGTCACGGGGGAGGTCGTGTTCGCAGTACGACACCTGCAGAAGATCGGTACATAGTGCTATCAACAAAAAGACACCGGTGCAGCACAGCTAGTGAGGTAGCAAATCAGTTTATGGCTGCTACTGGCAAGTGGATCTCCCGAAAAACTGTCGCCAGACGTTGGCATGAAGGAGGACTATACGCCCGCCGTCCTGTTGTGTGCATCCCATTGTCCAGACGTCACCGTACCGCCCGTTTGCAATGGTGCCATCAACATCTCAATTGGACGGATAACGATTGGTCTGCTGTCCTCTTCTCAGATGAGAGTAGATACAGTCTATCGTCTGACTGTCGGCGACAACTGATCTGGCGTGATAGTGGTACTGCATATTGTCCAGCAAACATACAGGAAAGGGACCGATATCCGACATGTAGTGTCATGGTATGGGCTGGCATCATGATCAATGGCCGTACGTCCCTCTATGTGCTCCCAACTGGGACTATGACTGGCCAACGATACATTAATGATGTTCTGCTGCCTCATGTTCGCATGCTCCGTGGTGCTGTCGGTGATAGATTTATTTTCATGGACGACAACGCAACATGTCATCGAACAGTCGCTGTCCAGGAGTGTCTTGAGAGTGAGGATATTCAACGCCTCGTATGGCCAGCACGTTCTCCAGATCTGAATCCCATTGAAAATGTGTGGGATGCTTTGGGGAGGAGTCTTGCTGGTCGCCAATTCCCTCCAATAAACAAGGACACCCTCATCCGTGCACTGACAGAGGAATGGGATAAATTACCCCAACAGCTGCTTAATAATGTTGTGCAAAGCATGACACGACGTGTGGAATCTTGCATCGCCCTCCATGGTGGCCATATCCCGTATTGATATCTTACGCCGGAACGCCTGCGGATGGTAACTGCATTTTTTTCACGTTTAGGTATTCTGCACAAAATGGCCTGTTTGTCCCTTGAACACGTTCCAAAGCCTTCTGGACTTCACAGCACAATAAATTGTCTTTCTTGTAATGCCCTGGCATTCTGACCTTATTTTATTTCACTTGGCATCCAACCACACTTACTTTTTTATGCGCTATATAGCCGTTTATGATCCGTCCTTAGCAACTGCCCAGCCGTGTACTACCAACTCGTACTACTTATTGCTAGTATTACGTACGACTATTTACCTTGTTACTATGTACACTGAAGAGCAATTGAATTAGAGACAGCTGGCGTTATGCAAATGTGGCGCTGTGGGTGGCCCTGCCAAAGAAAACGACATGACGTATGCAGCGATCCGACATTATAAGGAGTGATGCGACGGGAATCAGTAAGAGTAGGGCGCAGTATGGGTAAGACGAAGGATCTAAGCGCATTTGATCGTGGGCAAATTGTCGGGGCCCGACGAATGGGTCACTCCATCTCGGAAGTCGTGCAGGCACTGGGATTTTCACGAGATACTATGTCACGGGTGCACCGTGAGTACATCGAATCCGGTATTGCCATGTACAAGAGCGTGTGGATTAGCGGTTTCATCGTCGGCTAGCTTGCATTGTAACAGCGGATAGACTGGCCACAGTGGAAGAAATCACTCGGCAATTTAACGCTGGTGCACAAAAATGTTGCTTGGACTGATGAGTTGAGATTCACGTTGGTGCATGCGGATGGCAGGATACGAGTACGGCGTAAACCATATGAAGCGATGGATCCTTCTTGCCAGTGGGGTACTCTTCAAGCTGGTGGATGTGGCATTCTCGTCTGTCGCCTGTTTACATGGACTGAAATGCGACCCCTGGTACGTGTGATATCGTCCTCCACAGGCTAACGTTGCCGGGATATCCTGGATGATCATTTGCTCCCGCTTGTGCATCTTCAACATCTCACTGGGGACCTCATCTTGCAACAAGACAATGCACCGTGCAATCGCTCACGAATTGTATCCGAATGATTGGATGAACACTTCACCGACGTGACCTCGGTTCCTAGGCCAGCTAGGTCACCTGACCTCAATCCCATCGAGAACGACTGGGATGCCATTGAGAAAGATGTTCGAGGCTCTGACCCCCCTCCCTCAAATCTTTGTGAAAAGTGGGAGCTTTTTCAGCGGACGTGGATCCGTATGGCTACCCAACGCTTCCGGTGTCTTGTCGAGTCCATGCCAAGACGAATCGCCGCCGTCATCAGGGATAAAGCTGATGCTACACGTTACTAAACAGGTATCTTGAATTCAATTGCTCTTCAGTGTGTTTACTCGTTATAAAAAAACTGATCGGATTTTACGTATAAGGATTTTGTGATGTATCTTCAAGGATGTTTCATTTCTTAAATCAGAAGCAGTCAATACTTGTGCTTATTACTTCCAACATAATTTTTAATAAGAAATGTTCATATGTTAAAGGTGCAAGTATAGTTGAAACACGTCTTT
Organism: Macrothele yani; assembly: GCA_039090855.1. Classification (NCBI taxonomy): domain Eukaryota; kingdom Metazoa; phylum Arthropoda; class Arachnida; order Araneae; family Macrothelidae; genus Macrothele; species Macrothele yani. Next base: position 76,070,670 of record CM077017.1, on the reverse strand, counting down.
CGGAGGTTTGTTGGCTAACAAATAATTAAATTTAGCCAAATGATGCAGATTCTATTTTTTTACGCTTTCCAACCGTAGGTTGAAGAAGCGTGTAAGCTCCAGCTCTTTCCGTGACGTCTGTCCGCCTGTCCACATAATAACTGGCGTAAAAATGGTCAATTTGGATGAAATTTTAGTATGTGGTAGGGACCACCTTGGGACGAACCCTGTGGAAAATGGGCGAAATGGGGTCAAAGGTTAGGACATAGGATTGGGATCCATTCCATCGCCCTTACCCCATATAATTAAGGTGGACGTCAAGTAATTTTGCTTCCTATACTTCCAATGGAAAAACTTTTGTATACATTTCCTTCACAATTATTGTGTTACCAAGGATAAAAATTTGAACATCGATTAAAATAACTTTATTACAACTTGGAATACTTAATATTTTATAAAACATAACCATAATTACATTAAAAATCAATAACTTTTCCTTTGGTAGTGTTGAAACCAGAAAGAGTATGGCGCGACCTGTACTTTGATGACGTCAGTAGACAAGCAAATGTTGGATTGCATAATTATGGTTATGTTTTAGAAAATATTAAGTATCCCACGTTATAAAATGAAGCTATTTTAATCGATGTTCAAATTTTCATCCTTCGGAATGCATTAATTGGGAAGAAAATGTGTTCAGAAGTTTTCCATTGGAAGTACAGGAAGAAAAATTACTTCACGTCCACCTTAAAGCACCAATTCTTGTATGTATGTAAATTTTATTTTGAAAACGGCTCTAAAGGCTTTGATGAAAGTCGTTAACCTACCGTTTTCTGGTACTAGAAACCGATTTAGCCTGATCTCGATTTTAGGAAAATTCGTTTATTGGGTCATATAACGACCCCGATTTACCACGTTTTTAGTGCCATGGCGTCGTCCCATTATTGCAACCCATGCTTAGAAATCTTATGACGTCACACTCTCGCGATTGAGATGTTGCCGCGCGGCCACGCCATCTGTCTCATTACGTCACGCGTTATGTGTGGGTCCTATTAAAGTTTTGTGACGTCGCACTCTTGCGAGCAGATGGTCGCGATTCACATTTGCCTCATTACGTCACGCGTTGTGTGCGTATGCCCGTCCGCACGATAACTCGCGTAAAAATCGTTCGATTTCGACGAGACTTTAGTATGTGGTAGGGGAACATCTGCGAAGGAACCCTTTTGAAAGTGAACGAAATGGGGTCAAAGGTCAGGACATAGGAGCGGAATCACTTCCATCGCCATTATGCGTCATAACTTAAGTAAACGATGCTTCGATTTGGATGAAATCTTAGTATGTTGTAGGAGCCTGCCGAGGGACGAATCCTATTGAAAGTGGGCGACATGGGGTCAAAGTTTAGGACACAGGAGCGGGATCTATTCCATAGCCCTCATGCATCATAACTTACGTAAAAATGCTTCGATTGCGACAAAACTTAATCATGTTATTCCGGAGACATACTGAACCGGTTCTGTTTAATATCACCGAAATGGGGTCAAAAATCATGGCACAAGACCGTGATTTATTCCACAGCCATTATCCTCCTAACTTTAGTAATGATTTCTGGTATGTTGGAAAACGTATCATAATCAATTCATTGCATGATTTTACTAACTTGTTACGCTTTCCAACCGTAGGTTAAAGAAGCGTATATGCTCCAGCTTTGTCCGTCTGTCTGCACGATAACTCGCGTAAAAATGGTTGGATTTCGATGAAGTTTTAGTATGTGGCAGGGGGACACCTGGGGACGAACCCTATTGAAAATTTGGTAAAATGGGGTTGAAGGTCAGGACATACGAGTGGGATCCATTCCATTGCCCTTATGCGTCATTCCTGGCGTAAAAATGCTTCAATTGAGACAAAACTTTATCATATTGTTCCGGAACTATAATTTACCGGTTCTGTTGAACATCATCGAAATGCATTAATTGGGAAGAAAATGTTTATCATATTGTTCCGGAACTATAATTTACCGGTTCTGTTGAACATCATCGAAATGGGGTTAGAGGTCAGGTCATAGGACAGAGATTTATTATACAGTCATTATTCTCATAACTTGAGTAATAACTTGTGTAATAACTTGAGTAATGATTTCTGTTATTTTGGAATGCGTATCATAATCAATGCATTGCATTATTTTACTAACTTGTTTTCCTTTTATTACGGAAATATTTTTGCTGTTTGTCCTTACAGCGGAGGTGTACTTAAGGAAAATAATAAAAGCCTTATCCATAGGGCCATCGGATCTTTTCAGAAACTCAACTAAATTGGTTAGGAAAAATTTTGTTTAGCAAAATACGTGCTATTATAGCATATACACTGTATTTTACAGTCTTGCTGCGTAATGATGCAGAAAGAATCTTTCTATGAATACCAAACTAAGGTGAACCAGCAGAAGTCGGAACAATGTAAATACTTTTAACTTTCTTCAGAGTGTATTGAGAGTTACGAACGTAAGGGCTATTTCTTCACAGAAGATGAATAGCGACATTTTCCTCATTGAAACACAGTTGTCTCTACTTTTTATGTATTGGTATTTTCGTGGCTTATATTCAGTACAAACAGTAAAATCTCAAACGTCTTTGGCAAGATAGAGCCACTGTAATGTCTTATGACCTCAGGCTATCTCAAGTAATTAAAAATATCGCGTTATTTTTTCCTTCATGATTAAGAACCACCTTTATCACTCTTATGAGCAATGAGTAGTCTCCTTTCCCAGATTTAGTTTCACTGGTTCCCAGGATAGGGGAAGCGACAAGTCCAAAAGACAATTACCCAACTCATACATTTTCTTGGAGACCATTCCCAGCCCTTATCGAATGAATGATCATGAGCCAATGGTGATACAACTTCTCCACCGAGGCGACCATTTTGAATTTTCAAACTGTGTCTGGAAACTGGCTTCTTTTCCACGTGCGTGTAGTAAACACCACGTGATTTTTACGTTTGCAAAACTATTTTTAAAAATTTTGCTACAGAAATTTTCGCATACCGAGGAACAACCGAAACAAATTATTGAGCTGCTACGACAGCACTACCGATGCTCAGAACTTTTCGTGAAGTACGTTTAAAATAGGGATAGAAGGCCACACTTACAGCGTTAAGCTGTTATATAGTATTTTTTTAATTCAGCAGGATAAATGTACTTTCCACTCAAAGGGATGCAATGGTTTATAAAAAAAATGGAAACCCTTATGTTAACAGGAAAAAGCCCACCACCGGTTCAGAACAAAGGCACAGGTGCGGATAGCTTTCTAAGGGAGACGTGGTTGTATGGTTCATCAAATTAAAACACCAAGTACTTTCGTTTTTCGAGCTAAAATATAGTTTGCCTGTGTAGTGCGGACTGCTTAAAGATTGAGAGTGGATTTGAGACTTAGCGTTTTTAGTAGACATTACGCATCGTTTGAATGTTCTTAACAGAAAATTGCAAAGTAAAGATGCTTTATTTCCTCTCATGTTCAATGAAGTCAACATTTTAAAATTAAAGTTGAAATTGTTTTGTAACAATTTAGAGCAGGGTAATTTTGATCATTTCCCAACCATCCAGCAAATCTTAAGTAAAAACAATAATTTTACAGTGTATAACTTAAAATACAAATCAGTTGTTACATCTTTGTTCGAGTCATTCTTAACTCGATTTTCTGCTTTTGAATCTCAAAGGAGTAACATAGACTTATTAATATATCCATTTTGTATTTAAGAGTCTGATGTACATACATATTCCCCATCAATGCAAATTGAAATATTAGGAATCCAAAGCCGCTCTGTTAAGTTTAAAGAACAATGTGAATCACCCACTGCTCCTAATTTGATTCATTTCTGGAAATACTTCGCTAAAGAACAGTTTCCCGAGCTTCTTGACCTTGCTCTGAAGTTTAATTGCAGATTCGGATCCACATACATTTGTCAACAAACATTTTCATCCATGCATGTTGTAAAAACTAAATTTCGTTAAACTATCACAGATGCACAACTTGGGAGTATTCTTCTTTTAAGTTCAATACATCAAGAATTACATCCAACTTTGACAAATTGTTACGCGAAAAGAAAGTTCAAAAATCAGATTAGTGTTGCATGTGTGTAAAGTTCGTAGGTACTTTAATTTTTTAATTAATTTTCTCTCTTTAATTTAGAGTAAAAGGACCATTTTATTATAACAATTCAGCTTATTTTTTTGCATAATAATAATTTTAACATGATGTGAATGGTTTAATAAAGTGACTGTTTAAAAATGTATATGTGTTTCAATACTTTACAAAAACATATCAAATAACTCCATTTTCAGGTGCTAATAGATGTCAACATTTAAGTTGGTTACGGTGTTCCTTCAAATGATTTCTAAGAATTTACTGGCCCAATTTAAGAAATGGTTGGTCACTCCTGTTCTAGTTAATAAGAAAATTCCAGAATGTTCTTGAACTGAAATCAGACATACCGAAATCAGGACTGAAAGTTCTGCGGGAGAAGGATTTGAAGTAGCGGAATACCAACTTCTGGAAGATGGAAGGCATGTCAGGAAAAGAAATGGAGAATAGGACCTTTCTGCGCACAGGTTCTTTACACAGCCTTTTCGATTATTTTTCTTACACTGCATGGGTTTGTCGATTACACTCTAGCAGTTGACAATTTTACTTGTCTCACTAGTGTAAAGTTTGTGTTCCGAAAACTCGACTGAAAAAATTATTTCGGGAACCGATGCAGCTCACATCGACAAACTGCTTAAGAATACTTTATCCTTAAAATAGTGCACATTTTTTCCGACAGGTGGTGTATATGCTCATCTTGTTCTGTCTGCGTCTACGCTTTTAAGAGTCCGATTTGGAACCATTTCCGAAATGAAATGGTTCTCTTATAATTTCAAATTTTTCTTAACGCACACGTCTGCCACCGAAGGGTGAAAGATCACGTTTCCGTTTACAGAAATATGTGCGAGACTAAAAACCAGACTGAAAAACGTATTTCTTCTGCTAGATACTACTAAGCACACACACTCTCTGCGCAAATTTTCTTCCCAAAAATCCACAATTTTGACGCTACGGGCTCAAACGCTTTATCTGTTCTTCTCAATATCTCTGCTTCTACATGTGTAAGTAAAAATAATATTTCAACATAGGATGCCATTCCCCTTGTAGTACCCTTTAGGCTGGGATATGAGGAATTTTGTATTTAATAGTTTTATTGGTAGCTGGTGTTTGTGTACTTCAGTTTTCAGCTGTGTCGCCGTTTCTAAATGCACTATTGAGAAATTTATTCTTTACTACATGCCATTCGCTTCAATAGAGATGTGCAGCATTATCGTCTTTAACTAATACTAAGACTTTCCCCTAGGTTCTCTCTCTCTCTCTAACGAATTCAAAAGACGTACTCATTACAACCGAAAATTCCGTGTCATCTTTCGTGTTTCGAGGCGGCCATGGAAAATATGTTTGGTTGGGGGTTTAATGCAACTTTGTCAAAAATGTCAGACCAGAACAACACAACCTTCTCATATGAGAGTCCTGAACTGTGCACATACAAACACAGGTTAGCGGTGAAACGACTTCTTTTGAAAAAATAACGCACTTACTTTCAGTATCGTACAAAAACCATAATACACAGCAAATGTTTTCAATAAGAAAATACTGGACTACTAAATTCTAAGTGAATAGGTTATTTGTTGGAATAACGCATTTTACATAACTACGTGCTGCACAACAATGTAACGTTTTGTTAAAATACCCTCCAGCAAAAACAACTACTGAAGAGCTTTAAACCCAATTTAAATATTTAGTAATTTTAAATGTATTTAAGAATAATATAAAGAAGCTATTTCTTAAATAATTTACTGAAACCGTAATCTAGAAAATCTTGAGATGGATCATTTACTCTCTGTTCTTAAATAATGGAGCTCCGTAGAAATTATTTCCGGGTAAAATTTTTAAAACGTTGGTTTTAAGTTGAAATGGGCTTCTCTCTTTTAATATGTCATTGGTTTACAATTATTGGAGCATGTCAAACTACGAAACAAAACCAAAGAATTATAGAAAAGGTGGTGTTACACACAGTGTACATGAGCCAGAGCGTTTTCCGTAATGTTTATAGTGATTAAAATTTAAATTATCATAACACGGCGAGAAGTTGAAAAACATGAAAAGGTTCTTTCACTTTCGATAATCTGTTTCTTCGTTTGTGAGCTGCATTCCGTTTATTATTTACACCACTCTAGAACAACGATATTTGTTTGAGCAATTTTAACGAAATAATGCAGAAATGCCGTGCGGAAAATTGACGTATTACACGCTGTTACTCGAACTGTTATTAAATTCAGAGATTGTGGGTGGCGATCGATTCGAAGTTACATCGGATCAAATTATATCTATAATTACAAACCAATGTACAGAGCTTCAAAGAGGACAAATTCTTAGGGCACAAATGATGGATGATTCCGTGACCAAAGTAGCAATTTTACTTTACGTATCGCGAGAAACCGTATCGAAAGTTATGACCGCATATTGTGCGGTCATTACTTTCGTTACGGTACCGTATTCCACGCTGTTACTCGAACTGTGAGGTATCAGTCACCAGGGTATAGAGCTGCCAGCTAATTTTATTGCCTTTTGTATGCAACTTGTCGTAGAGCACATAGCATTTTGTTTCAGATTGCATTCAGCACATTCCTGTTGTTTTATCTGTAGGATGCTACATTCTTCCGATTCGTAGTGATCTGCGGCCGAATAATACCGTGAATTCCGACAAAGTTATTAAAATATATTTAAATAACCTGTCGATAAATAAAGTATTTTATTTAATTAATACAAGATTAAGTTCTTACATACGCCTTGATTCTCCCATGTGCTAATTTACCACCATATGTCAAAATCCATTGCTGACCATTTGTGGTGGCTTGCTAATTTATCTGTGATTACCACACTTCCTGGTTGGGTTGACATTTATTGTATCCACAAGGAATACCTTTGAAAAAAATCCATTTTTAGTAAAACACTTAGATCCTAGCAGGAGAACCCTCAACATGTATTCCGCAATTGCCTTGGTATTCTCCAGCTTTGGCGTGTTCAACAACTTCTGCCTTGCCACCTCGGTGGCGCAGTGGCGCGAAAGCTGGTTCATGAAAATTTGTCATTAATGAGTCCTGATCGAATTCCACAATCGGATGGATGTTGTGTTTGCCCTACGGCACTGGCTCTCTCTCTCTCTCTCTCTCTCTCTCTCTCTCTCTCTCTCTTCCTTGGATCCATCGACCCAAAATTACGGACATGCGCCTCTTACAGATCAATGAATTGCTCACATTGGCCGTTAAATCCTCCAAACAAAAAACATCTTCTGCTTCTGCTGAGATTTCCTTCAGCATTCTGTTATCTACCAATGAACTCTTTGCCTATTTTCTGTAATTCACATAGCAGTCGCTATCAATCGTACACTGCCCGTTTATGCCTGATGTATTGATCGCATTCCGGTAGTTAAAAGTTTCGTTGGGAAGGCTGGTCTAGCATTCGCCGTCACTCCAGACCAGAAGCTCCATCGACTGTTTGATGAGATGGCTAAATTCACAGAATGATGTCTAGGCTGTATGGGCAGAGCACTCCTCAAGCTTATCAGAAACGAGTTTCTTATTGCATTTGAATTGGCTTAATTCAAGTGCATTCCCAATTGAACATTTCATATCAACACTCGGAAATATCACATTCTCAAATGAAATATTGACCCTTTCTCTCGCAGCAGCTCACGCGATTTGTCACGTGAAAGCAACTTCTTAATTCAGATTTCTGAAATTCCGCATGGTCTCACCGGATGTTCACACCACAATTAATGAAACAGATGTTTCCAAGACGAATTCATAAAGACAGATCTCATAGAAAGGGAGCAGCCAATTCGAAAATCAGTATATTCCGTTGTCTGTGGGAAATTGCATTTAGATACCCCGATGAGCCATTACATTATGACCACCCCTAGCCTAGAGAAATGAGAGCGACTGGATGCAGAACAGTAGCGCAGGTGAAGCTCACAGAGCAGTATACATACAACCGAGGACCGGCTTTCGATTAGTAGAGTGTTCGGAGTCAGAATTGGAACAGCTGACAATTTGTCTGAGTTTGATAAAAGCCAAATTGTGATGGCAAGGTGCCTCGAAACTACGATTGCGGAAATGACCCTGCTTGTGGGTTGTTCACGTGCCGCTGTAGTGAGTACGTATCACAAGTGGTGCACAGATGGCCAAACGGCGAACCGTCGTCCAGCCGTGTGTCATCCGAAGCTCATTGATTCCAGAAGGCAGCTGAGGTTGTCGCGCATTATTCCTAGCGACCGTAGGTCCACATTGCTGTAAAAAACCGCAGTTACAACAGTGGAGACGTCCCAAAACATGAAGCAAACAAAGAGCGTAGTACGCAAGACGGATAAATTCTCGAGCCTAATAAAAGGCGTCAGAAATAGGTCAATCCACCAATATTTGCTAATCAAACTATGAATCAAACATTATATATAAAAAACAATTCAGGTAAAACACCGAAAACTGAAAAATTATGTTGCTATTTTATAAATAGTGACATAAAACAAATGAATAATTCACTAAAACTTAATAAAGATAAATAAATACAAAAGTGTATTTAGTACGCTTCAGAATGTATTTTACGAAAAATAAGAGAGTTTGTGTGAAGAAATGCAATGAGAAAAAGAACAGAAGTTAACAATAATATTTTAAAGAGGAATATAGCAATATTTTAAAATTAAATGCTTATGTATTCAGTTGGAACGGGCTTCGATTTTATTCTCCCAAACAACGCAAACTAGTGATCTCAGAAGAGATAATACCTCATCATCACGTACAAGTGGCAGTTGGTTTATAATTCGTCAGATGAAATGGTAGGAATTAGGGTATACTCACATCCTCTTTTGTACAGGAATAATGTGCGTGTGCTTCTGTGCGTGCGTGCGTGCTTGGGTGCCTGTGTGTGTGTGTGATTGTATTTTAATTTCTAACGACCATATATAGTATAACTGACTTAGTCCTTAAGAGCTGCAGAAATGTATTAGGGTATTCATTCCACAAAGTTCTGTAGATGTTCTACTACTAAATCAGCAAGCACGTATGTCTATTAAAAGTATCTCTCAGTTCACTTTATTTGCAGTACACTGTATACATATTTATAATGCACCATTATCGGATATCGAAGTCGACACCGGAAGGGTGAAAATTTCCCACCATATTCTAGAAGACACAAATGGGCAAAAGTGATTGGACACCTCCAAGTAGGAGCAATGATGTGTTCCCACAGCAGATACCTGGCCGAGAAGGTATAAAATCGGCAACGGGACTACGCTCAGATCAGCTGCAACTTTAGTAGCTAGCAGAAGAGAGTTCTCCAATTTTGAAAACGCCGTTATATTACGCTGCTCAATTGGAGGTATGTGCATAAGAAGAATTGATGATGTCAGACAGATCCCTAAATCGCCTGTCGTCTTTGTCTTCAAGAAGTTAAAGGAGATTGTACATTGCAGGTACAAGCCTGGACACAAAACAGCAACCCAGGGACGGTGGTGCTGCAGCGGACAGACCCGGAAAACCAGGACGCGCCCAATGAAATGCAAGCCATACTATATTTTACAAATATAAAAGCAACAATTTTGAATGAATGAAAATACGTGCTTTAACAGTATAGTTTTTCATTGAATCCTTACTATTTACACAATTTGAAATTTTAAGTATACCTACATTATATAACATTTCTTTAAATTCTGATATATTTTAGAATATTGCAATTTGGGGCATAAATTTACCTAAGGAAAATGGGCAATATGCATTTTAGTACTACGTGAAATGTCCTGCTTTTTTTTTATTTCGGTTTAGTGACCGCAATGACAGTAACAGAGAGCTGTAACATTCTCTCGCCCCACAGAAAGAGCAGAACCATTACACAAAGCGTCACTCATGATATCTGATTAGGTGAGTCTCAAACGTAATCATGTTAGATGGCTGATCAAGATGACAGAGTCGTAGACCAAACGACTCTTGACTTGCGTAAACATTGAAGTCCTAAAAATCTGGGAGGGGCGCATAATTTCCCTTACATGCTACCATACCCTTGAGGCAAATGGTATCTTCCATAAACGACGTATATATAGAAGCAGGTATCTCCCTATGCTCAAGTAGTAACATTTGCAGTCAGATGGCAGTTTATTAGGATTTAAGCAATTTCGAACGTGGTGTGATAATCAGCGCCAGGGAGATGTGTTACGCCGTCTGGAAAATTGCCGAGAAATGTAGATTTACAAGGTCAACAGTTTCATGGAGTGCACAAATTCAGGGGAAAATACACAGTAGAAGACCGTTGTAGCCATAGTAAAACCCTGTACGATCGTGGACAGCTGCGTCTGGCAGGCCTTGTAAAACCTCTTCAGCGAGAAACAATGCCAAAATCACATCACAATTAGATACCCGGGACAGAAATAGCATCATGGCTTGGACAGGAAAACTTCGACTTTATTCTAAGGGATTTCTGGAGTCGACTGCTCATGGGAGTGCCATTGCATACCCGACGACATGAGGTGGAGCGCCTCCCATAGGCTCGGAAACACCGCCATTAGACACAAGATGACTGGAAACGTGTGGCTGCTCCGACGAATCGCGGTACGAACTCTTTCGTGCAGACGGCCGATTCTGGGTTTGGTATTAACTTCATATAGTGTGGTAGCATATGTTACATTTCCACCACTTTCGATTGGATGGACGTATTTTGGTGTAGTATTTTTCTGAGGAACCCTTTCAGGCGGAATGAATTGTTTTTACAGTAGGGGAGGAATGATGACGTCGAGTTGTTTTTGCAGGGAATAAATATTTTTTTTTTCTTGTGGGGTTTCCCTGTATGACGGCTACCGGGAAAAAATGAGACAATAATAAAAAAATTACGAGTCCTGGATAATAAGGTTTTGCTTTTTACTGGATTCTGAAAGTCAGGCCCACAGGAAATTGAAATGCCATTATGTTCTCTCTACATTGTACCTTAATTTAAAGTTTAGGTACACAGTACTTAATAGTGATTTACGTTTGGCTTTGGGAGCTATAAAAATTTTTATCAGCAAAATGCTTGCCAATGCAAAAGGTGTCTCAGTAGCGCCGTTTGGAAACATTTGTGAAATTTGCCTACAATTTATGATGCCAACCGTTTGTTTTCATCAGAGCTATCTAAAAACAAAAATTGAGTATATTTATATTGTATGTAAATGTTCAATCTTTTCTTACCCTGATCCTCTACATTTCCTTGTTTTCAAATAAGTGAGAAAACCTTTCGACTTTATGAACCACACTAAAATAACCTTCTGATACGAAACGCCAGAAATGGCTCTGATCGTTTTCGACTTTCATTAGAGGAAACTCGCAGTCCTTTTACACTTTAAACAAATTCCTATTGAAATTAATGAGGTGTTCTTAAGTTGTTGTGATACAAATATAAAAGGTGTTACATAAACTTAATACTACCTCGTTTTGAATTCTTTTTGCCCGCTTCAAATCCTTGCAACCACACTGTAGAAGGTAATATAAACTAATAACATTGAAATTCAAAATTAAAAAAAATATATCAATAACACACTCAACAGAAGACACTTTCAAAAACTTTCAGAATTTTTAGTTAAAACAAATTAAAAAAATTACTTACGTGCTTGAAATATAAGTACGCAATGCTTTTTTTTTTATCACAGCGAAAAAATTATGCTATTTGAAATATTTGCATAACTCATACAGAGTATTCAAGATTTTATTCTTTGCGTTTCTAAAGGGCTTCGGTCAAAAGAACTTTTAGCTTTCAATGAATCTAATTTATTTTACTAGTTTTCACAATAATTAAAGTTTGTACCGTAAGATATTCTAGAAGAGAATTTGGATCAAATGATTATTCTCGCACAGAAGAGGAATATGTCGGTATTTATTTGAACACTAGGACAAACCGCCAATGGTAACCGATAACTTGGGTATGGTTAGCAAATTTTGAGCAAAGCTATTACAAAATCTAAGCTCATTAAGGCGTCTATTACAACAAATTCTAATAAACGAACGCATAAAATTTATGACTTCCGGAACTAAAGAACGAAACATCCTAAAAAAAAAATTCCTAAAATTTATAATGAACTACTGTCCTCCACGCCTTCACGTTGGTTTTGATCAGTGAGCAGGTAAACACAGCGGAAAGGTACACTCAGATCGGGAACCACGTTTTTCATTTTGTATCGCGAATGATAGACACACACACACATACACAATCTTCATTTTATTATTATAGATTAAGCAAGTGTTGAGCTAACAGACGGAGTCTTTCTATTTTTTCGTTTTTTAATTCGAACGATTTTTTTAAATAAATATTAGTGAGCCGACTTTCGTGAAACGGTTCAAATAAAAGGCCATTTCGTTTTAATTGAAATTCCTTAATGACACGGACTTTCGGGAATCAGAAGGCGTCAAAAGCTGACCATGGACGATATCCAATCACATGCAAAAAAACACGGTGATCGGATCTGTCATGTGGTAGCTATGACCGAACAACTAATTTTCCCAAGTCTTGTTAAGAGAGCGGATTTTTTCAATTACTATTACAATTGGTCAGTCTTTTGATGGACATATTCTTATACGACACGACCAATCCCCATGAGACCAACCCCATGTCACTCACCATGTCCATCTCTTTCTCTGTGGCAAGTGTCACCGAGACACTTTCAGATCTTTGGTGAAAATGGGTAACAAACGACCCCTTCTCAAAACCCGGAAAAAACTCTTAAAATGCATGTTTTTGGGTGATTATTCTTCAATGACACGGAATTTCGGAAATAGAAAGGCGCCAAAACCTGACCATGGACAGTGTCCAATATCATGCAAAAACTCACGGTGATCGGATGTGTCATCTGCCACTTATGCCCGAACAACTAATTGTCGCGAGTCTCGTAAAACTACTCCGCTCAACAAGATCCTAGTGAATGGGACGAGTGGCGTAAATTGCAACCGCTGGTTCATAGGGTCATTTTCTATTTTCCCTTTCTCAATTTTTTTCAGGATGAAACTTTATTTGGGATTTGTTAACAGAGAAAAGCAAGGAAATGAAGGTAACGTGCACATATATGTATTTAAAACGTAATTTTGAAAAATTTCCATTTATATGAAATTTTTAAAAAATGTTTTTATGTGAAGACACATATTTACAGAAGAAGTCAGCCCGTACCTATGCGTTATATTATCATGTGGAATATACAGGGGTTGGGCAGAAAAATGTGAACACCATGCTCAGAGACGTACCTTCAATGCAGCTGCGTACGTCTTAATACGCAAAGGTATCCACCACATTTTGGTTGTAATAAATTAGTTTAAAATATCAAGGTCCTGTTAAAGGGCATTGAAAGTGTCTTGAAAAATTTCTTTCAGGGTGACGGCGAAATGAGCGACCTAACGGACTTAAAAAGAGGGCTAATGGCCGGTGACCCACTAGGAGGTGCCTCCGTGACAACAATCGCCAGGGTAGTGGAGGTATCGAAAGACTCTGTGCCTAGCGTCATGGCAGCATACCGTGTTCGTGACAAAACCTATTGTGCGAAACACAAGAGCGGCCGGAAAACGGGCTTCACTGATATAGACATGAAAGTATTAAAGATGATTGTTACCCGTAATAAGAAGACCACGGCACCGAAAATTATATCGGAGCTTAATCTGCATCTACAGACCCTAGTATCAATGAAAACAGTGCGCAGAGAACTGTATATACATGGTATTTGTGGCAGAGCTCCTATTGCAAAACGTCTGGTGACCCGGGTGAATGCACAATGGCGACGGAAATAGTGCCAGGAGCATACAAAGTAGACTGCCGATGCAGGGAAGCGGGTAACGCGGTCGGATGAATCTACATGCACATTTGTCTTCATAGAAGGGCGTGTTTATGTGTGAAGAACACCGTTAGAAGCATACAACCCTGAATGTCTGCTCGCAACGGTGCAGCATGGTGGTGGTTCTGTCACACTCCAGTTAGTCGTTTTGTGGTTTTTAGCAGGTCCACAGAACAATTTGAAATTACGGATGAATGGTAGGACGTATGCAACCATTTGGCCGACCAAGTCCATCCAATACTTCAGGCATTGCTTCCTGCAAGAAATACCATCTATCAAGATGATAATGCCTCAATTCACAGAGCTCCGAATGTAAAATCATGGGTTAAAGAACATGAGGACGAACGTTCACAACTTTCTTGGTCTCCCCAGTCACAAGATTTAAACAACATCGAGCCACTGTGGACTTTGTTGGAAAAGAGTGTAAGACACAGATATCCTTCTCCTGCATGTCTCAAGGACCTGGAGCAGATCCTACATGAAGAATGGTGAAACATCCCCGCAACCACTGTCGAGGATTTGTATGCGTCCATTCCAAGGAAGATTCCGGGGTTTTGAGTGGAAGGTGGTCGCACAGCCTACTACACTGACGGAAAAAATCCCAACACCAGAAAGGGGTTGTGTTAGATAAACGACAGTTGGTAGGCGGTGAGAGTACATCTGTTAGATGACGTCTATACAAATCTAGTACCGCCCCTCGGAGCATGCAAAGCATGTTTGATGTAAATACGCACTGTAACGTTCGTGAGCGTTAGTTATCCTTGAGATTCAACGTAGGGTGTTGATGTTAGTCAAGAATGCCTTTAAGAAGACGAAGAAGCCATTATCAACAGCTCACGGTGTTTGAACCAGGTAGTGTAATAGGGCTACGAGAAGGTGGATTTTTCCCCGCATTATTGCAGAAAGACTTGCCAGGAATGTAGCCACTGTGCATGATTGTTGGCAGCAGTGGTCAAGGGAAGGTTCTGCCTCAAGAAGACCGGGTTCCGGCCGGCCACGTGGCACTAATGAGAGGGAAGACCGCCATGTACTGCATAAGGCCGTGGCGCATCGTACCGCATCTGCAGCAGCAATTCGAGCTGCAGTTGACACCACAGTGACACAACGAACTGTTACAAATTGGTTACTTGAAGTACAGCTCCGAGCCAGACGCCTTGTAGCGTGCATTCCACTTACTCCAAACCTCTGCCGTTTGCGACGTCAGTGGTGTCACGCTAGAGCTCATTGGAGGACGGAGTGAAGATCTGTTGTGTTTTCTGATGAAAGCCGGTTCTGCCTGGGTGCCAGTGATGGCCGTGTTTTGGTTAGAAGGAGGCCAGGTGAGCGCCTGCAACCAACCTGTCTGCGGCCGAGACACACTGGACCTACACCTGGAGTTATGGTCAGGGGAGCAATTTCCTATGACAGCAGGAGCACTCTAGTGGTTATCCCACGCACCCTGACTGCACAGTTGTACGTCGGTCTGGTGATTCAACCTGTTGTGCTGCCGTTCATGAACAGCATTCCAGGGGGTGTTTTCTAACAGGATAACGCTTGCCCGCATACCGATGTTGTATTCCAACATGCTCTACAGAGTGTCGACATGTTTCCGTGGCCTGCTAGATTACCAGATCTTTCACCAATCGAGCACGTATGGGACATCATTGGACGACAACTCCAGCGTCACCCCCAACCAGCATTATCCGTCCCTGTATTGACCGACCAAGTGCAACAGGCATGGAACTCCATCCCAGAAATTGGCATCCAGCACCTGTATACACAATGCATGAACGTTTGCGTGCTTCTATTCAACATTCTGGCGGTTACACCGGTTATTAATGTACCAGCATTTCACATTTAAAATGGCTCTTCTCGCGCTTACAATAAGCTGTGATCTTGAAACTTTAATCGATTAAATATGTTACCTATACAAATGTATTGCCGCCATTGCATTCCTCTAAAACTTTTTTTCGTGGTGCTGGGTTTTTTTCCCGTCAGTGTATGTACGTAAAGCCTTTTCCTAGGTGTTCGCATTATTTTGTCCAACCTCTGTAATTTTCACAGCATTATGAGCAAATGCTTTTCAATAGTTCATGTTATTTGATAAATCAAATATTAAACAGATGACAGTTTTGTTTCACACATGCCTAGAAAAAGCCATGTTTCTAAATAAAAACTTACGGGCAGAGAAATATTTTTTTGTATGTCTTTTAATTGAAAATAATACAAATACACTGGCGGAAAGTGAAAAAAAAACACCAAGAAGGAATTGGCGGACGATCATGAAATTTACATATGTTAATAGGGTCGACTTTATGTAGGGGTGATGTTAATTTCGGGACCATCCGGTGAGCGCTTACGCCACAGCACAGCATAATGTTAAAATTATCGTCGGTGGTATTTAAGGAGTACGGCGAAGTGAATGTAATCAGTCGTCGGCGTACGGACACGTGCGAACACCCTGAAGAAGCTGCAATGCCTGGACATGGAGGACGTGTTCGATTTCAGAAGTTATCGGACTTTGAGCGAAATCGTCGGATTCCGCGAGGCCGGGTGGTCGTATCTTCGTATTGCGGAGCGAATTGGACGGGAAGTATCCGTGGTGGTACAATGGTGGCGTATATGGTCCGAGGAACATTCCCACACGAGCAGACGTGGAACCGGGAGTCACAGACGGACTGATGAGCAGACCGATCGACGCATAAGAAGAGCGGCGTTGTCAAGCAGAACATCCACTGCGACGCAAATCCGAGCTGCCGTTGCTCCTGAGGTGACTGTGCGAACAATCCGCAACCGTCTACTGGATGCAAGACTACGTTCACGTGTGCCTCTGGCATGTGTACCTCTGACTCCAGCCCATCGTGAGGAATGGCTGCAGTGGTGTCGCCAACGTCTGCACTGGAGAACGCAATGGCGATCTGTCGTGTTCAGCGATGAAAGCAGATTATGCTTGGGAGCCTCCGATGGCCGTATGCGTGTTCGCAGACGCACAGGGGAGGGTGTCCACCCTTCTTGCATCCGCCAGCGACACACAGGGCTACACCTGGTCTCCTGGTGTGGGGAGCGATCAGCTATCACTGCCGTACACAACTAGTGTTTGTAACGGGTACGTTAAACAGAACCTCCTACATCAACAACATCATTCAGCTCGTTGTTGTGCCGTTTGTAAGGTTGGTCCATCGTGGTGGTTTCCAACAAGATAACGCACGCCCACACACGGCTCGTGCAACGCAACATGCACTTCAGGGTGTGAGACAACTTCAATGGCCTGCACGTTCACCGGATTTGTCCCCCATTGAGCACGTGTGGGATTTTATGGGACAACGACTTATCCGGTCTGCACGACCATCCCCGATTTACACGTCCAGGTTCAGGATGCTTGGAACTCAATACCCCAAACTTACATCCAACAAATGTACGACAGACTCCATGCCAGAATTGCACAGTGTGACGCTGTTCATGGCGGTTCAACCTCGTACTAACCATGTTACATGGAAATTTTATTTTTCAGTTTACCAGCAAATACAGCTGTATTTTGCCATAATGTTTTAATCACGTTATCTTCTGTATTCCGTTATTATGCTGTATAAATTGTGTTGGTATCAGACGTCTCCTTCTTGGTGTTCTTTTTTCACTTTCCGCCAGTGTATAAACCAAAAACTCCGTGTTTTCGTTAACAAAATTAAACTTATTTTTATAGTTACCTTCCACAAATTACAAAAAGCTGTGTATCTAATGTATTTTAAAGATAGGCGCCAAATTGTTGGATAAAATAATACTGTTCGGGTATTGAGAGACATGTGTATGTGCAATCGCTCAATATAACCAACTATTCAAATAAGAAAAGATCGATAAAACATCAACAAAAAAACAAAAAGATGCTTATTTCAACTAGAAGCTGAAAGTCGGTTATGAAAATTAACAAAATCCAGAAAAATACTTTCACTTAGCAAGAAATGAAAAACAGAAAGAATTTCCAAATTGAAAAATTAGAAGAAATGTTCAAATGAAGGTGATATATATATTTATGTGCACTACACTGCCTGAAAACCGGAAGTCGTATCTGAGAATCAGTGGCTCCTTTTCTATGAGTTCGCTTCTTTCTGACAAAGCGCGAAACTCGCGATCCGGCCGGTTTTTCATCTTTAAACAACCTGAGTAAATGGCTATGCTATACGCAGCTGGTTGGCCTTAGTTCCATAGCTGACTCATTTCTTCTGTTGGTATAGTAAGTGAATCACAGATTTCTCACATCAACTCCAAAGAGGACTAGAACTCTACTATTTTCTAAGTCTAGTATTTTCTTTGTACCTGAGTTACTGAATTGCCAAAGACATGGAATTTTCTTTGTACTTGCGTTTCTGAATTGCCAAAGAAATTGTATTTTCTTTGTACTTGAATATCTGAATTGCCAAATAAATGGTATTTTCTTTGTACTTGGGTTTCTGAAATGCCAACGAAATGGCATTTTCTCTGTGCTTGAGTTTCTGATATGATAACGAAATGGTATTTTCTTTGTACTTGAGTTTCTAATGTGCGAAAAAATTGCATTTTCTTTGTACTAGAGTTTCTAAATTGTCACTGTGCGTGTGTACTTCATTTGCGAACATAAAATCAGCTGCGTCACATTCATCTACAACATTCAAAGCAAGGTTGGCTCTGTTCTTAACTATCTGGTAATTCCTAATTTACTTTTAATGCGAGATGACTCCATGACCCGCATTTAGCATACGTATGCAAATATTTTCTTTATACATGTCTAGTATATTTGATTCTCGTCTTTAACCTTCAAGTTCATACCATTAAGAAAATTTATGATCATGGCACACTTATTTTTAATAGAATTTATTTGAGCTAAGCCTGTGAGCTTTTGATTAGCTAATATTCAAGAGTATATGATTAATTGTATGGCTTTTTCCTGCAACTTGCATTTTGGGAGAGTTTTGCCTTTTGTGTTATAATCATCAATGTTGCTTTTGCATGTGTAAATAGTAGTTTATTCTCCCCACTCCAATTATCCAAACTTAGCAGCATTCTGTTGGTTCTTTCTTCGATTGTGCGTCTACAGCGTTTAGTAAATTCCTTTTTTCCATTATGTGTTTACAACGTTCAGTGGATTCTTTCTTCGACTGCGTGTCTACGTAGTCGTAGAAACTATGGTATCACTAGCATATACTTGAATTTATATTAGATGTGGCGAAGTCAATTTAAAGGTTCTGTTCGAAATGAAATTTCACCGCAGGGGACCGTGTTGGAACGCTGTGGTCAGATTTTTCCGTAATTTTCTTGTACGCGATAATGAACAATAGAGTATTTTACTTTTCTGTCTGGTAAATAATCGCTTGCCAATATAAACAGCGTACTTGAGAAAAAATGAGACGCCAGCCGATGAAGAATCTGCGGCCACCAAACGTTATTAAACATTTTTCTGACGCCAAGAAAAACTACGCTTGTGTGTTTAGTCTTTATCCTGTTCTATAAATTTTTTTCGGATTGCGGACAATGCGTATCAATATTTTTTCTAATAGGATACCAAATTGGTTCTATGAGAGGTTCTGCTTTGAAAACATATAATTTAGAATGCCAAATGTGTTTTATAACCACTACGTTTGGACTGAGTTTTCCAGTTGCAACTGTGAATTAATGTTCCATGTATTTTGTTCACGATATCGGCTATGAATGGTTCGGACTTTACAATACTTGACAGTTATTCATTGTTAAAAATGCTATGAAATGTCAGGATAATTACGGGGACCGTCGTTTTGGAAATAGCTTGCTAACTGAATAAATATAAGGGTTTTATTCATTCGATGAGTATAATTTCAAGTAAACCAATTGCAGAAATGCCCCATACTTTGCAGTTTAATAATTATAAAATAATTTACAATTAGCAAATTTTTGATTCTACATTTAATTTGCACTAGTCGACGTTCCACCATATTCATTCAAAAACGCCTTTTGCGTGGGTTAATATTTTGATTAACTTCCCTGGTCAATAAATTTACATGGCAGTTATTTTCTGAGAGTAAAATCGAGTGACAAAAGAATATGGTGAACCATGGATATCGTAGGTGCTGTGTGGATCACTTGGAAAACAACAGATGGTGATACTTTCCCACACAAATTATCTAAAGCACTGATAGCCAATTTATGATAGACTGAGACCGACATTGTGATTATGATAGACTGAGATTTTCCATTGTGGCAACAGACCACGTCACCAGTGTTATTCCTTGCGTGATTGGACAGTCACAGTGCGGCTTACATAACATAATCGGTAGGAGACTCATTTCATTCCATTCCACATTTTTAACCGGACAGAATCAGTACTAAAATAAAAGAATAGTTCATGATATGAATGGAAAATTGTTTTTGAAATATTATATAATAGTGCATAATAATATTTCAAAACTGCTTTCTGGAATTCAGTATTAAAAACGCAGGCTTTATTACTGACTTGATCTTGAACGTAACCCTTGCTATTATAAAACAAGAAATGTTTCACGACGGGAACTCATATCAAAACGCATTCATTTTCCATAACGCTCTGTTATTTAAATATTCCAAATATCTAATTTAAACCTAGAAACAAAATTACTATAACTGAAACAAAAGTTATGAAGGAGGATTCATCGGTTGCCGTTGCATTTTCAAATTAGCAAGTACATTTATTTTTACCCGTGAAAATATCATCTTATACAGATTTTTCGTTATTTATGCATTACATATTACTCTGTTTTTCTTTCTTGGTCCATAGGGCACTTTCACCCGTAAAATAAAAAAGAGAGTATTCGGCAGAAGGAAGTTAATTTTGTACGCATTCTTCAGGAAAAATACCGCCAGAAAAGCGTAAGAACTATAATTAACTTCTGACATCACACTACGGCTGAAAAGCTAGGCATTTGCAAAAAAAAAATGCTTCGTAATTCGAAATTACGATTGAGAATTGGTTCAAATATCAAGAGAGCAATTGTGACTGCTGTGATATCTGTTTTCGTCGTTAAAAAGGACATTCAAATTCTTGAGATATGGATTTCACAGTTGTGTAGGTTAACAATTATATCAATTTCTGCTAAAACTTTCAAATTAATGCTGAGACACTGATTTGACGATGAACCTTTTGCTGAAGCTATTTTTTCCCTCTTAAATTTCAATTGTGAACCGTAAAACATTTTGTAAACTATGCTTTTAGACAAACCACATGATTTGTTAATGGTCTTAAATTTTTTTGTTGATAAAAATAGTTTTATATCAAAAATTAACTTATTTTTCATTAAAAGTTTCTTGCATTTAGTTTCTTCTAAAGTAGTGCAAAGTCAAAGAGTTGTTCCCAATTCAGGATTGTAGTCACTGGGTCAAAATTTAATTATTTAACAGCGTGATCCCGTTAATCCACCACACTCGGTTAACCGCCAACCCTCGATCCATTTTTTCTTCATTTTGTGGAGAGTATCTGACCTATTCTTTCCTGAAATCCATATCCTACTTTCTCCCAGATAGATGGTTTATTCCTGAGTTTTTTGTTCCCCCTGCTCCAGAGAAGATGACGTAACCTAGGTAGAGAGGCGCATCATTGGACATTCTCCATTGCGGCACAGATCACGCCACGAGTGTCATTCTTTGCGGGATTGGATAGTCACAGTGCGGCTTAGATAACATAATCGGTAGGGGATTCATTTCATTCCATTCCACATTTTTAAGCGGACAGAATCAGTAACAAAGTAAAAGAATAGTTCTTGATATAAAAGGAAAATTGGCGATCGTAAAACGCTTATAAAAAAAGGTGGAAGCTGCAACTTATTTAACAAAAGAGTATGTAATAGTATCGTACGATTTACAGTAGATGATTTCAGGAGAGATTCAAAAACGGTTGTATTTTATAACATAAGAAAAAATTACATATTCTTAAATATCATTTTCAAAAAGACCATTAAACCTGCTGACTTTTGAAATGATAATTAGTTACATAACTTATATTATCCTTCACTAGATGGCGCTTAACCGCATTTTATCTCATCCATCGCACCTCCGATCCAGTGAGTGGCGGATGATCAGGAATTTACTACAGACAAGATTTTGCTATTCCTAGGGCGACATTACTAAATAATGGTTACATGTAAATTTAATATAATTAGATCTTATAAGAAACATAGTTTCCTGCTTTGTTGCTTAGAGATTGTTTTCTCAGTTGCATTAAGATATATACGAATATCAGATACTTCAAGTTCTGGAATGCCTGCAATACATTATAATCGTAGTTTAATACATCAAAACTGCAGTACTGTTTCGGCAGTATTCTTCCTTATGTCCAAAATGAGGCAGAGAGTGAAATGCTCTGGTTTATACCTCCCATGCAGAAAGATTGTGAATTGCTTTAACTGAAGGAAGGAACAGAGAGAATAGTCTCCAACAACCAAAAAGGAAACTCATGATAATGATGGAAAATTTAAATCAAAAGAAATGAACGATTCAAAAACACGTTTTTGGTACTCAATAAATAACAAATTAAAACAAATATGTTTGCAAATAGTTCAAAATAAATGCGCAGTAATTCTTGCCAGACAAGGAAAATATTACTTGTGACCTTAAATACATAGCATGGTGAAAACATATTCATTTTAAAGCGGATAACCTTAATAGAAGTAGAAAAAAGTTTTACGCCAGAGTAAAACAGAAATTGAGAACAACAAAAATTTCTTTACAGGCAAAACAAATAACTACAACGTCACTGTTTTGTGCTTTTGTTAAATCTAGTACCTGCAATAGTTTTGAATATTCTGAAAGAAATCCTGCAGTACACCAAAATCTTTGAAACGTAGTAACTCCAAACAACATCATTAGCGCATATATTAGGAATGCGATAACTGCAAGTAATGCGAAATAGCAGTTTAAATACATTTTGACCAAAATTCAAAGACATTTTTTAAATTGATGTAAATTTGCCATATTAGAAAAATTCAGGGTCTGATTCTTCCTTTCGGTTTCTTCCTTTCTCAAGCGATTCTTTCAGCATCTCAGTAATCAGCCATTTATTTTTCTGAGGTATTGGTAATTATATCGTAAAGCTGTGTTATTCTTATTATAGAATGAAGCATTCTTATGGGAATCCGTAACAAGAACCTGAAATGCGAAAAATCAGGATTACAGAGCAAAATTCACCAACTGAACTTTTTGGTTTGCCCAATAACAGGTTACGACGAGCGAACGTACTCGAATTCTCAAGTAAAATGCGTTATCCTAGGGAAAACTTTGTAGTAATTTGCGAAATACAAGAGAATAAAATTATATTAGCTTAACTTTAACTAATTTTCTTGACATCTGGTAGCGAAGTCATGATTATGTGGTGAGAAATGGGGTGCTGCTGAACTTTCATCTTTAGAGAGAGAAGGCGCAAACAGCAAGCAGTATGATTTTTTAAAAAATAGATTTTGTGACTAAAATAAATTATTATGGAAAACTGGTGCACGTTAACCCCAAACGCGCACTTGGAGCTGATCACAGAGCTACTGTAACGTAAGAAATGGATATCAAACTAATCGTACTGGAGGGATTTCCAGAATATGCACAATAAATTGTTTTTGTAAAAGCGCTCTTTATCGTTTTTGTTACGTAGACACATTGATGTTATTTCAAAGTGTGTTGTTTGAGTCAAGTACATTCATCATTCGTTCAAACTCCCTAATGTTTTGGGACTAGTGTATTATTCAGTCATTATTATTCAAAAAAAAATTAAAATGCTTTTGGAGTAAATGGGTGTTATTCAACGAAATCTTTTTTAATTTTTTTTTCAGCTCTTAGTTCTCGTTTGAATTGGATGCAATACATTTGAATTTACTTCATTAAATTTAATGGGCTTTACTTTTCTACCTACTGTCACATATTTTTTTTCCTTTTACGTTTAACGAGCACAATGGCACTTCGTCCCTTTCAAACTTAAGTCCAGTACTTTTATGTAAAGTGCATAGCATTCTAACAAATGCACCACGAACTCTTCATCATAGAGTCTAACCACAGTCCTTTCAGACGGGTAGTCAAGGAGCTTGCTGGTAAGACCATTCGGTCCATTTGGCGCAGACAGGATTTCATTTCAGTTGCAAATGAAATACGAGTTGCTCAGTAGCTCCGTTATATTAAGGTATTTTTAGCGCAAATTTTATCACGAAAGGTCAGATGCCTGTATTTTTAATTTAACAACTCGAACAAAATATTATCTCAAATTTTCTTTTCTTCAGATTTTTCGAAGAAACGCTGTATAACGAAAATATTGACACATCACTTGTTTTCTGCCATATGATGTAGACGTAGCAGTTCCAAAGAACCACATGCTCACAGCAGTTTGTATCTTATCCGTGAAATGTTGTATGGACATGCCATACATGCACGCATTGTTCTGGTCGCAATGCAGATATTTCTTAAGCACGGCTCTGTATATGGATATATGCGTGATAAATCAGAAATATTACCACTCCTGGTGCTGTTTTTCACGATTTTTTAAACTCAGATTTCAATAAATAGCAGTTTCTTTGAAGTATGGCAAAATAACTTAACCCTACCATGCTACTCATATTTTTCATACGCTACTGCTACACTGGGTGAACATTCACCCACACTTCTTTTAATAGAGTTATAATTACTTGTGGATTAATAATAACTGCTGCCTTTCATATGAAGAGAAATAAATTGTCTTTATTTAATTTTTCATTAACTTAAATAAATATAACGCAATCGATCCATCCTAAGGCATGGGTACATTTTCACCCACAGTAGCAAAATAGGCTTAATGTAACTTTCAATTGATATTCTTGCAGTGCTTGAGAATTCTATTTTAAGAAATGAACGGCGTGTTAATAATGCAGACGTTTTCCTCTTAACGTGTTTTTTCAGATCACTTTTACAGAAAATGTGACTTTGAATTAGAAGTTCAAAGACAGTAATAATTTTGAGTTAAAACATTTCTTATTGTATTCAGTTTCGTTGAAATCGTTATTAGTAAACGTTTTGCAACCGAAAGCCGTAGCCAATGTATCTTAACTTTCGTAAGTTTCTCAAAACGTTTTGTTGTATTTATTAAACTTTAGGTATTCAAATCTTTGTGGTTTTTGAAAGGGTAAACTATATTTCTCTTATATCGGTAATTTAATAACGTGTGTAAATTTATTTAGCATGCTAAATATCTTTTGAAAATGAAATATTCTCGTAATGAGGTGAGGAACAGCTGAGTAATGCTGGGAACTGTGTTTGATTTTTTTCAGATAAATGTGAAAAATATTGCAAATTATTGAGTATACCAAATACATACTCAGGTTATGCGATGCACTCTTCTATGAATTTAACTCCTAGTTTTCACTTTTCTTGAGAACCGTTAGGTGGCGTCACATTACCAGAGGTCCAGAACTTTAACTCAGTGTTTGTATCAGATGAGCACATTCGAATATAAATTTTATTGAGCTACATCACTTGACACGCTCGTGAGAGAAGCCTGCTATTTTGGCCTTCAGAACCAGGAATCATTTACGACGGTAAGTTGACCAGATGGCGCTTTTACCGAGGATAGCAACAACGATTAGACGCTGCTGGTGGCAGGTCACTGGGCTGTCATACAGAATTAAATCGCATAAATGTTTCCCATCATCGCCAGAATTGTTTCATTTTTTCTTGCGAACGCGATGAATAATATTATAACTAATAAATGACATTCATGGTATAATTTACCAGCCCTCTACCGTAATCTAGCATTCCGATATGATCAACGAAGTTACACATTTTGGGACACATTAAATACATCGAGGATCTGCACCATAAAATTTAAATATATGGTTTTTTTTAGTAATTCACTGTTCCCAAATCATTTTGGAAGGTAAGATTACATAACTAACTACTTTCTTCTTTATTTGAAAGTTTTCCATACTTAAACGGTTCGTTACGGTCATGCTTTACTGTTTGCGCAATTTCTCGTGAAAATATTTATTTAGGAGGAGCGTAATGATCTGGCTTAGTTGTAGAATTTTTAATTAAATTATATCACGTGAATTGTCCACAACATCGTTAAAAATTTTACATTACAAAATGACGCAGAAGGGTAGTAATTCTTCATATTAGAATGCATGTTGTACACAAATGAATATGATTATATGTGTAAGTCAGTTATACCTAAGGACGTTAGAATGAGATATCTGTAGGCTGCCGCCATGAAACGTTCGTGAAAGATCAAAACAAATATAGCATCAATCGGGCAGTACTACTTTGCTTGTAGCTTAATGCCGTGAGCGTCAGCCATTAAAGTGTTGGAAAATAGGTAATTTCCAAGGTTATTGCAATGCATGTTGTTTTCGCCGAATAAAATTTTTTCGTAGCAAATATTTCTATTCGTATATCGTAAGTTGCCGCCGATGTGTGAGAAAACGTTGCTGAATTAAAAATATTCGTAATTATTTTGAAGCACCTACCCATTTCTATTTCAAACTTAAATTGATGAAACGTCCGTGCAAGTTCAAAACAAATATAACGTTAAAATGAAAAACCTTCCTCTTTTATGAAGAATAATTCATTACAGTTTGATATTAACACGATTACTGCTATCAAAAGCCATGCAACTCGTAAATGTACACAGCTGAAACTGCATGAGTATCAACTAAACAAATCAAAGTTTCGACAGTTATTTGCTCTAAACGTGCTCGTAAGAATATACAAAAGACACAATGCAGTACCTCATTTCTTTTACATAAAAATAATTGAAAAAAAAAGAGAAGTATGTAGTTTCGTAACCTACGGCAGCTTACTAAACGCACTAACAGTAAGAGAAAGTTGTCCTTGGTAAAAGCGGCCTCTGATATCGTTGGGGAAAATCAAAAGGGCTTTCGTTTTTCTCAGGAAATTCTGCCCAATATAACAGGCTTGTTTATCCTAATTCTTCTCTGGCTGTTCGCCCTTCACATAACCAGTTGCTCTCAAATGGTGAACTGCATTTATTTCCTTAACGAATAGGTCGCAAATACATGACACAACCAGGTAGTGTTAAATATGCGAACAAGTCATGAGCCTAGTTTCCCACAACATAAGATAATAAAGCTGTTTCATTTTGACAAGATGCCTAGTAAAAGGCGAACTAAAATAAGGTGATGAAGCACGATCTGGAGAACAAATAGTGTAATAGGAAATTTATAAAAAAATATTTTTCTGACAAACAAGTGAAAGCTGAGGAAAAGTTTCAACTTTCAAAACAGCATTTTCAATACAGTATTAATTATACAACCGATGGAATTTCCAATAATATTTATGTAAAAACTTTCTTTCACAAATAAGTGTGAGATTTTGATGCATTTTAGTGTTTTGCTTTTATAATACCAATTTGTACCTAATCGCAAAGGAAAGTGGTCACACGCCAAAAATTGTAAAACTTATCATAAATCTTATGCAGTTTACTTTTGAATAGTACAAAGACCATGCCATATAGTGTATACCAGACTCTAAGTTGATTTTAATTTAAGTTAAACAAGGTTGTAATTTTGCATGTGAGTTCTAAGCTCATTAACTTCTCCTTGAGAGAGGTAAATAAAATTACAGCGTTGTTTTAAATACGCCAGACAGTAAATTCTCAACAAGAGCATCATCATCATCATCATTTTCAACCATTATCAATCAACTACTGGACAAAGGTCTCACCAAGTTTCCTCCACAACGGTCTGTCTTGTGCCAGTCCCCTCCATGTCATTCCCGCATACTTTCGAATTTCATCCACCCATCTTCTATGTGGTCTTCTTCCGGGTCTTTTCCTGTCCCTTGGAATCCAATCTAAAATTTCGGCGGTCCATCGATGGTCTGTCCTTCTGGCAGTATGTCCAGCCCATTGCCATTTCAGGGATTTAACTCTGATCATGATGCCTTCCACTCTTGTCATTTTTGGGATCCACGAGTTCCTCTTCTTATCTCTCCTGGTTACACCAAGCATGCACCTCTCCATGCTTGTTTGAGTTGTCTGCAGCCTTTGTATGTCTCTTTTAGTTAAGGTCTACGTCTCTGCACCATACGTAAGCACTGGAAGGATGCATTGATCAAACACTTAGCTTTTACGACATAATGGCATATTGCTCTAGAAAATTATGCTGTTTCTTCCAAAAGATCTCCAGGCAAGTTTTGTACGCCAATTAATTTCTTCATTAATGTGACCCTCACTTGATATCTGCTGTCCTAGATAAACATGTGTGTCTGTTATCTCCAGCTTTTCTCCATCAATCGATAAATCTTCATTTCTTGTAAAAGCATTGAACATCACTTTTGTCTTCTGAAAGTTCATTTTTAATCCCAGTTCTTTACTCTTGTGAGCAAGTTCCTGAATCATACTCTGCAGCTCTGATGGGGTAGTTGCAAAAATGACTACGTCATCAGCAAAACGAAGGTTGGTTAGATAATCTCCATTAAACTTTATCACTTTGTTTTCCCAGTTCAGTCATTGAAAGACATTTTCCAATGTGGCATTAAAGACCTTCGGAGATATGGTGTCACCTTGTCTCACTCCCTTTCCTACTTTTATGTGTGCCGTATTTTCAAACAGCCGAATCTTTGCACTTGCATTTTCATAGATGTTATTAAAAATATTAATGTATGCATCTTCAATACCGCAGGATTTCAGAGCCATTGTAACTGCTGATGGTTTCATTGAATCAAAGGCTTTTTTATAATCGATAAAAGCCATGCACAATGGAAGTTCATATTCCATCGCGTTTTCAATTAGTTCTCTCAGTACATGGATATGATCTATTGTGCTGTAGCCACTCCTGAATCCAGCTTGTTCTCATTGTGGAGCCATGTCCAGTGTTACCTTCAAACGGTGTGGAAGAACTTTAGTAAAGATTTTATAAACCACTGATAGGAGGCTGATAGGTCTGTAGTTCCTGAGATCCTCAATGTCACCTTTTTTATGTAGCAGGATCATCGTAGCGTAGTTCAATCCTCAGGAATCTACCCTTCATTAAGGCATCGAATAAAAATTTGGGCGAGTACTGTTTCGATTTCTCCACTTGCTTCTTGTATGATGTCTACAGTAATTCCATCTTCTCCTGGAGCTTTTTCCCGCTTCATGTTCTTAAATGCATGTGCAACTTCTGCCTTGAGAACTGGAAGAATTCTGGTACTGGTACCTTTCATGATGTCTGGAGTTCATGCATCATCATCTTCATATAATTTGGAGTAGAAATATTTCACTCTTGTCAAAATTTTGCCTCTATTTCTTGTTACAGAACCATCTTCTTTTTTCAGTGCCATAATCTGTTTTCTTCTCTTACTGAGATGTCCCTTTGCTATCTTTAATCTTTGATTGTTTTCAATTGCTTTCCTCACTAGTTCACAGTTGAATTTTCTTACGTCTTCAGTGATACTTTTTCTTACTGTCTTGCATAGCTCTATATATTCCACTTTGGAAGTCACATCTTCTTTAGTTGTCCTCATCTCTCTTCTTTTTTGCATCAACATTTTGGTTATATGTAAAGCATGGAACATGGAACAACATTTTACGATATGTAAAGCATGGGACATAAATGATAGGTACTGCGTATTACATTATCTTACTTGGTGATTATGTTATCTCTGACAATATACCATTTCCTACAGATCTATGAATTCTTTCTATATCATCCTTTTTAAATCAACCCTTTAGACCTTTGCTACAAATATGTTCAATGCCCTTATTACTTAGGTAGTCGGGCTTGCATACGTTATTTGCTCTATAGACCATGCTCTAAACGCAGAAAGTTTCTACACTTTTGGGCAGGAGGGACAAGAATTGGTACTGCGGTTGGTTTGTAATATGTATGAAAATCGAAGCTGGATGTTTTATTTCTTTTGAGAATGATATCAAGATAACCCAAACTCCTATCGATTTAAAGCTCCATGCAGAAGTTTATTGTATTGTTCAGGTTGTTTATTTTGCACATGAAATTATTTAATTCGTCTACTCCATGTTCCCATATAAAGAATATATCATCAGCATAGCGCATCCACACACGGGATATCTTGATATACACTGCTGGCCACCCAAAATGCAACACCAAGAAGGAAGCATCCGATTGGCCTGAAATTCGCAGCATGCATCGCCCGCGAGAGGACATGCAAACGATTAGCATTGCAGGGCATATGCAAATCATGTGCGCCCGGCACGCCACCGAGACGCACTATAAGAAGAGTGCAAAGAAGGCGGGGTGTAAGTAGTGGAAATGTGTTGTGCTGCCGGACTTGTGCGTGGGAAGCTTCTTGATGCCTCGTCGCAGAATACGGCAGTCATTCCAGCACGTTTCGGAGTTCGACAAAGGACGAATAATGGCTTTTCGCGACAGCGGTTAATCGTACCGAGACATCGGCGCCCGTGTGGGACGACATCCAGCCACAGTGAGGAGAGTATGGATTCGGTGGGTGCAGGAGGTACGGTCGGGCCGACGTGAGCGATTGCTGCAGCCGCGGCACACCACCGAAGGAGAGGACTGGCATGTTGTGCGGCGGGTATTGACGGCTCGCACCACCACATCACGAACGTTAGCGCTGGAATTAGGGAGTGTTGCGCAACAACCTGTGTCAGCACCTACCGTTCGACGTCGTCTGCAGGACCGGGGACTTGTAGCACTGCGGCCATTCCTCCAAATACCATGGACGTTACACCACCGGCGAGTGCGGCGGCACAGGGCCGTTAAACGCCACACCTGGACTACGGAATGGCATGACATTGTCTTTTCCGACGAATCCCGCTTCTTCCTGCAACACTACGATGTTCGGATCCGCGTGTGTCGGTACCATGGCGAAAGACTGTATGACGCCTGCAATATGCATCACCATACTGGTCCGTCGCCTAGCGTTATGGTTTGGGGCGCAATTGGATATGACACCCGCATCCCTCTGGTACGCATCGCCGGTACGCTCGACAGCCACCGCTAGATCTCCGACGTTTTGGAGCCTGTAGTCCTCCCTTACCTGCAGGACCTGCCAGCGGCCACGTTTCACCAGGACAATGCGCACCCGCATGTGGCACGCCTCGTGCAACAATAATTCACGGGTCACCAGGTGTCACTCTTGTTCTCCCGATATGTCGCCCATCAAACACGTCTGGTCGCTGATCGGCAAGTGAGTGGCCCGGCAAGCATCACCCGCGGCTACGCCTGATGAACTGTGGCAACGTGTGGAAGCAGCCTGGACCGACATACCCCAAGCCCACATCCAAAGGCTCTTTCGTTCGATGCCGCGGCGTGTAGCGGCTGTTATTGCCAGCCATGGGGGCCACGCGAACTATTGATGTCTGCGTGTTCCGCAAGCCACACGGGCCTGAAAGCTCAAACGTTTCATCTTTGTATCTGTTGTTATGTGTCCAGTAAATGTGGCTTTGCTATCTCGTGTCCTTCTTGGTGTTGCATTTTGGGTAGCCAGCAGTGTAATTTAGGAAGATAAGATCTTTTAGAGGTCTAAGTACTCATTCCGCAAGGACAGAAAATATATGTAAACCCATCGGTGCTCCTTTTGTTTGTTTGTAGATGTTTCCAATAAACTTGAAACAGTTGCGGTTAGTAACTAAATTTGGGGCGCAGATAATTTCCTTAGTTTGGGTCGGTCCAAAAGCACGGGAAGTGCTGATTATTTCTTAAAGGTTTCCAACAGAGTCTGGCATTGGTATAGACGAATATAAAGACACCATGTCGTTACTTTCCGTTACATTGCTATCAAATATTGTCAGTCTTCCTGCGCGCTCCACAAATTCTTTTGTTGACTTGATTAAGTAATCGGACTGTTTTAGACGTTCAGAGAAAAATTTAACAAAAGATGTTTCTAATATGTGCGTAGAGATTTGTTTTTTACCACTATAGGTCTCAGGACAGATCCAGTTTCTAATTCTTTAATTTTTCAAATAGTGGTGTAATTGTAGGGCTCGAAGGAAGCATCGCTGACATCCTAATAGTTTTCAATAGATCTTTGTCCCTTGATAGTCCCCGGTAGATCTTTGTCCCTTGATAGTCCCCGGTAGATCTTTATCCACGTTAGTTTCAAAAAAAGAATTTTGTTTCCTACATGTTATAAATCTCTGCATTTTCATGCCTTGAAAAGGATTCGACAAGCTTTCGCCAGTGGAGGGCGAAAGCTTGTCGAATCCTTGTGCTCTTTACACCACAAACATTAACAAATTCCATACGTTCCATGCGTTTCTTGAGTTTTGAATTGATTGAAAAGATACAATGGGATACGTGGTACGTGAGCACACCTTGCCGACGGTTCGTGGTTTCATCATTCAAGGAGCATTTTTTGAAATTACTAACCAGTGGTGACCGTCAGCATACTTCACTGAAGCGCATCCCAGAGGCTCGAAAGTTTACAGAAGCATAGAAAGCGAACGTATGTGTGAATAATTAATCGGGCAGCACATTACATTTGGGAACCATGTGGAAGAGTAACACCCCACGTAAGTTGTATAAGAGGGGTGAAAAATGAGCGCGTGTTAAGCACTAGAAGTGAGTTTACTCGCAGTTCCTGGTCACGAACAGATGAAAAATGCCCGGTCGAAGAAAATGTTAGCCCTTCCAGAAGGATTCCGATTTCGATCGCGGAAGAATTGTGGCACATTGAATTTGTGGATTATGACTCCTACACGTAAATGCTCGTGTGGGACGGCATGTGGCCATGGTGAGGAGAATAGGGATTCAGGGGGTAGCGGAGGAACGAACACACCAACGTACGGAATCCCAACGGTCCTATCACACCACACAACGCGATGAACGACATCTGGTCCGCATGGCTCTGATGGATTGCACAGACACATCGAGCATCGTAGCTCAATTGTTCAAGTGTGAGGCACAACACGCAGTCTCCGAACGGACGGTTCAACATCGTCTGCAGCAGCGGGGAAGTTTTGCACGCCGCCCATATCTTCCGCTATGTTTGCCTGTGTAACACCGGCATCTGCAAATGCAGTGGTGCCGAGAACGTCGTGCATGGAGGAGCGAATAGCGAGGCATCCTGTTTTCCAGAGAATTCTGGTTCAGTTTATAACACCATGAGTAGATGAATCCCGATCTGGTGATACCACGTCGACCGCTTGAGTGAGTATTGCATTATACGGTGCCTTACCGACCCTGCACTTGGCGTCATCGTATGGGGTGTTATTGGATTCCACTTCCGCAGGCGCATCGTACTCATTAGCAGTACGTTGAACAGCCATCGTTATATCGCTGAGATATTAGAGCCTATTGTTTTATCGAATCTTCAGAATGCCTGGTGCCATTTACCACCAGGATAAGGCGCGACCTCCTGTGGCACGCAACCCCCAAGATTTCCTTATTAGGCTTCATGTGCCACGTTTTCCTTGGCCTGCTCAGTCCCTGGATATATCGCCTATTGGACAACCTGTTGGATACTTGTCGTCCACGATCGCCGGACGACTGGTATACCCGCTACCATCGCCAGCTACAACAGTGGAACTGTGGCGTCGTACAGTAGCTGCGTAGACGGACATTCCCCAAAACCATATACAATGGCTGTTCCTTTCGATGCCGGGCCATGTAGCCGATGTAATTTCCGCCATGGTGGCTACACAAGGTACAGATTATTATGTTTTTCACAAGTCTCACTTTACTGAATGTGTAATCGATCCTCCCTTGTATCATCTGCTTTCTATAGAGTAAAGATGTCTTTGGTTCTTTCTGTACACTTTATTTACTATTAAATGGGTACCATAATTGTTTATTTACATACGTTTAAGTTAATTAACCGGTCTAGCTCTCATTTGTAGTTTGTCTCAGATGAATTGCTTCAATTGCTTGTAAGCAGTTAAAAATTTAATTTATCACTTTTTTATTTAATGGATTTATCAGATATTTATTTGAATGATTTTTTACTTAATGAATTTAGTAGTTATCCTAAATTATTATATCGGACCTTAAGCATCAAGAAATGTATTAATTTTCAATTTGTTTTGCTCATCATACATTAAATAATAACTTTAATAAAATTAAAATATGCTATTTACTTGATCCTCTTAAGCTTAAAGCAGTCTTTCAGAATGAGTGTGAAAAATATTATAGATAATATATAATTCATTTATTAAAAGTTTTTTCGATTATGCATTAGCCCATTTAAGAAGCTCATACTTGGTGATGTAGATATATCTGATCTCAAACACAGCGACGCGTATCGAAACATCGCTCCACCTCCTCAAAAATTATGCAGCTGCTGGGAAACGAAAGACATATTATGTGTTTCTTGTCCTCCTAAAGGGAAACACTCCCATTATCAGTCTCCATGGTGAATAGCAAATGGTCACTGAAACGAATTGGCAGCTAATGTTACTTCTTTAAGCGCTTTACAGATATCAGTATTTCCATGAACCAGATACGAGTAAATATCTCTTGTAAAATAGAAAACTTAGCAAGATACCTGTAAAGTCCAAGTTTGGCAAAATATAAACTAACAAATTGTCTGGCCTTACGGTGAAGCAAGTAGTTAGTTACTAGAAAAAATAGGTACAAATAGAGAGTATATTGGAAGGACTTGGTCTCCACAAGATCGGAATCTGTGCCGGTAAAACCATAATTAGCACGTCTTTTGTAAAAAAAGATCGTGCTTATGTTATCGGTTTGTCCGTCCGTCCACCTGTACCCATGGTATCTCTGCAACTATTTGTCCGATTTGAAAAATTTTGCATTCGAAAGCTTGAAATATGCGAATAATGATCCTTCATTTCGTTTTTTTTTACGATGTACAATTTCGCCGCAAGAGGGCGTAAATGCAGTTGATGTCGAATTCGAAAATACGTTTTACTCCACATATTTGCTTCTAAACATCCGATTGAAAAAAGTATTTTATCTTTCGATTCCATTTATGTCGAAGAGTAGTTTGGATATAGTTTCTTCTTCAAATTACGCATAGATTTTCCGCTAGGGGGCGTAAAAGTAAATTGCATTTTTTCCAATAACTCTTCTTCTAAAACTCCGATTTGAAATGTTTTTTTCAGCGGATACATCTCTTGATGCACAAGCTTTTGCATATAATTTCGAATTTTTGGTAAATGATACTTTGGCCACCAGGGGGCGTAAGTCTTAATTTTCGCTTCTGATGTATTTGACACAAAATCTGAGCTTCTAAAATATCGATTGAAAAAATTATTTCGTGGACTGATGCCACTCACATCGATAAACCTTTTCGGAATATTTTCTTCCTAAAATATTCCACAGTTTCTCCGCCAGGGGGCGTAGATGTATAATTTATTTAGTCAATCTCTCGACTTCTAAGAGTCCGATTTGAAAAATTCCTTCTTTTTTTGCGTGATAGTATTTTCCGTGTGACATCTTTTTCACATAATTTCAAAATTTTCAAGTAATTCAAAGACTTTCCGCTAGGGGGCGTAAAGGTAAATTGCATTTTCCCCTATATCTCTGCTTCTAAATCTCCGATCTGAAAAATTCTTAATGCACCAGATACAGCTCATGATGGGAAATCGTTTGCACATAATTTCTAATTTTTGTAAAAAATGGTTTGGCCACCAGGGGGCGTAAACCTTATTTTCCGCTTCTGATGGATTTGCAGCAAAATATGAGCTTCTGAATTCTCGATCGAAAATAACATCGTTTGTAGACCGATACTACTTATGTCGACAAACCTTTTAGAATCATTTTCTTCTTAAAATAGTGCACGGTTTCTACGCCAGGGGCGTAGAAGTATATCTTATTTTTGTCAATATCTCGACTTCTAAGATTCCGATTTAAAAATTTCCTTCTTTGTTTTATAGTGTTTCTAGTGTGACAGGTTTTTCCTATAAATTCAAAATTTTAAAGTAATTCATAGACTTTCCGCTAGGAGGCGTAAAGGTAAATTGCGTTTTCCCCTATATCTCTGCTTCTAATTCTCCGATCTGAAAAATTCTTTCTGCAGCGGACGCAGCTCCTGATGGGAAATCGTTTGCACGTAATTTCAAATTTTTGTAAAAAATTGTTTGGCCACCAGGTGGCGTAAGTCTTAATTTCCGGTTCTGATGTATTTTCAGCAAAATATGAGCTTCTAAAATCTCGATTGAAAAAAGTCTTTTGTGGACCGATACTACACCTGTCAATATACATTTTAGGAACTACGCCAGGGGCGTAGATCTAAAACTTTTTCTACGCCAGGGGCGTATATGTATATCTTATTTTTGTCAATATCTCTACTTCTAAAAGTCCGATTTGAAAAAATCCTTCTTTGTTAGATAGTGTTTCCGATGCGAAATGTTTTTCCTATAAATTCAAAATTTTCAAGTAAATCATAGACTTTCTGCTACGGCGCACAATGGTAAGTTGCGTTTTCTGCTCCTAGAACTCCGATTTGAAAAATTCTTCCTGTAACGCATACAAGACCTGACGGAAAATATTTTTCTCGTAATTTCTAATGTTTGGTAAAGAATGGTTTGGCCACCGGGGGTCATAAGTGTTAATTTCTACTTCTGATGTATTTGTAGCAAAATCTGGGCTCCTGAATACTCGACTAAATTTTTTTTTTACTTGGACCGATACTGCTCATATTGATAAACCTTTTGTGAATACTTTCTTCCTAAAATATTGCATGGTTTTCCCACCAAGGGACGTAAAGTCACATCTTATTTTTGTCGATAACTCTGTTTCTAAGAGTTCGTAAGCTCACGATTCCGTTTACAGCAATATCTGAAGGATTAATGACCCGATTGAAAAACTTCTTTCTTCCGTCAGATACTATTGTTTTCCATACCGGTTCCGTTGACTTTGAATAGATTTGATAAATTTAATTTGCGTCAGAACGGATTCAAAAGACGTGCTTATTACACCCGAAAATTCGGTGTCATCTTTCTTGTTAATACTGTTGCTGGTATGTCTACCCTTTGGAAAAAGTGAAGATTTCCAATTAATTTTCAAAGATGAGTCAAAACTTTCGTACTTTTCACCTGTAGGATTTTACACTGTTGTAATGAATGTGATTAATATATTGGTGGTGAGCAACATGTGCAAACGTTTTTGCCTTGCTACCAAAACCAAAAAAAAAAAAAAATCCATTGCTCTGATGGTTTAGCTAGTTCACATTTATGCTGTTGCTGAAGCTTCAAAATCAAAATTATTCAGTAAAAATCATTAGTGCCAAATTTATAAAACATTACTGATAATTCTTCTGAGAAATACTCATAGTTGTATAAATGCCCTTCAGCTTGCTTTCCATCAAGATTAAATTTTTGTTAAGTACTTATATTTGCTTTAAGGGTATTTACTAATCATACTTAGTTTAATGTTAAGCTGGGTGAGATACGCTTGTATGCCTAGGTATTTATTTCGATGTTTCCGTCTCTGAAGCAACCAGACATCTTGTTCTCCGTTTTCTCCTGTCATGGCGATGGTGTAACCCTTTCAGTTTCGTTTAAACATGGTTTCGTCGTATGAAATCTTTCTTTTTCTCTTTGGATTCAACAACGCAGTTGCCTAGAGTTAGGTGCAGTGAAAACTGGCGTCTTTTGTATTACCTACAAAGAAACAATTTATATGGTTTTTGTTCACTAAATTTGAAAATCAGCTTTGAAAGAAAGCAAAATAAAAATATAATTAAATTTATTTTACAAATGAAAAACTGAAAATAAAGGTGTTTCTTCTTCTGCAGTGAAATTTTTACTCAGGATATGAAACTTTAAAATTACATTTAGGATCTTTGAATCACGAAATTTTGCAAATGGCTAATAAAATATTTCTTGCAAAAATAATTTCAATTAAAAAGTAATTTAAGCATGAGACGTAGCAAATTAAAAAAGAATGGTAAAAGTACATCAAAAGCAAAACGTATTGTAGTCTCAGATTTCAGAGGTAGAAATAAATTACATGGAACAAACATGAACACGCAACGTTTATCTCTTTTCCGTTCCTTTGCTCCCCAACTTCCCGAAGAAAAACGTATACATAATGATTAGAATTTTTTGTGGATAGTTTTGAAAATAATTCAAAGAAATGGCCAACTATCCTTGTTATTTAAATTGTAAATTTATTTGTCGCGTTCTGTACTTCATTTCGTAAGACACAGTCAAAGAATCCTTAGGATATAAAATTTGAAGGGTTTCAAAAGAAATGCCAGGACAATACAAAAAATCCATGGCGAACTGATCTCAGCAGTGCAATCGAAAAAAGAATTTCCAATACATGCCCCACAGTTCCAAGTGTATAGTGATAAATAGCGAGAACCTACCCATGAAAAAAGGAGTACAGATCTATATTTACATGTAACAAGTGATGCATTGATAAATAATATATCCCATTTAGATTAAAAGTTTTACTGATCGGATATTTATCCTGATGCACAAAATTAAATAAAATAAAGGAGATCTAACAAAATACCCAGTGCATGGAAATAAATGTAACGCAAACGAATGAATATTTAAATATAGTGATAGTGAAAAAGAAACCTTGTGTACGTGCGTCTCTTTTAGCATAGTATATACAAATATGGACCATGTTATAATGTGAGTATTTTGGCTTATCACGTCTTATATTCCATCTTGAAATAGACTGGACAGCATATGGAAGAGTTACAGCAGTGGTGATTTATCGGTAGTATGAAAGTAGGTTAATTCCTTTGGGCGGTCTCCAGAGCTTTAGGTGTGCCACAAAATGACATCTCAAGACTATGGAAGTGGTTCCTTAGTACAAGAGAGGCTTGTCGTCGACAAGGAAAAGGCAGTCACGATGCTACCACTTCTGCCGGAGACTCCTATATTCCTCTAAAAGCAGGAAGACCGGCAAATACACTGTAAAAAAAACCTGAAATTCACATTACTTTTTTTCTGTGATTTTACATAAAAAATCTGTTTTTTCAGCTGATCTGTGTTTTTCCTGGAATTTCAGTAAAACTTTCGAACATTGTGTTAAAATGTTTGTAAATTCACAGAAAAACTTAGTCAGAAAGATCTGGCAATGGTTTATAGCGTAACGCGCATGCGCAGTTCGACTCCACTACGAAAACAACGATCAACGTGAATTTAAACCCCACGTGTAGCACAAAACTTTTCTGGTAAGTACATTTTTCTGTTTCATTATGATTTAAATCAACTGCAGTTAATTGATTTCAGATATGTGCTCTGTAGTATATTTGAAATTGTGTGTGTTATACTAACATCTTCAAAATCCATCATTTACACAGTACGGGGCTGTTTACCAAACTGTTTTGTTATGATATTTTAATTCACATATATAAGGCATTTTGGTAAACCTTCCAAATTGTAAGTTACATTAGAAAAACAACTTAAAATTTCATGAACAAGACGAAATTTCAATCGGGAACGTTGCCTGACCAAACCGATCCGCCTAATTGAAACGCCAACAGGCAACTCCCAATACCAAATTTTCGAATCAGAAACCCTCTGGCCCTAAGGTTTTGTGTAGTACAGATACATATAGCGAAATATCGCAATCCTTCGCATTTTTTATCGCATTGGTAATGTAAAGAATTACCAATCAGAAACGTGGTGAGAAGTAATTAGAATCGGCAAATTGTCAGAAATTTTTTAGTTACACAACCCTGAAAATTTAACCATCCAGCAGATACAAGTTTCCAAAGGCTCATAAGGCATACTGTTTTGGTCCCCCCGCGCCCCCCATCCAATTTAACTTTCTTTTTCTAAAAAGTTTAGCCTATATGTTCTAGCTATTTTTTTTTTTTTTGTATCGATTTGCAGTTATGGTGATGCAGTGGTAGGAGCCCCTTGTTTAATTTTTACTGAAAATCTAAATCCCTGCAAAATTCGTTCTGTTCCTATTAGGATTGAAGAGACTTTGGAATGACGAAGACTGAGAATTTGAAGATTTGTTTTCAGGACATTTCACATGAAAGCATTTGTAATGTGAAACAAATCCAGCACATTTGTGAAATATCTGACAAAATTTTTTTTACCGATATTCTAAGTTATCGGACCGTAAGCGATATTTTTCAAAACAATGATTTTCCTCGAAGTTCTGCATCAGCTATATTAAAAATTAATTTAGGTTCGATATTTAACGGTGAAACAACTTATCTATTGATTTATAGGCCAAGTCTTAAGTATCGCTATCACGAACTTTCCAAATCAGAAACCAATTCGATGGCACTGCGGGTCAATAAAACGAAGAGATGCGTAACTTGGAGTATGGCACTGCACCCATTAAACAAAGAGATACATAACTCGGAGTATGACCAGTCAGAGTTAAAAAGAATCGCTAAAAAATGAATTAAAGGCACCGACCGGTCTAGAATGCTATGAAACTAAAATTTGTATTTTTTGTTTCTCTACATATGTATAAAAAATGCTAAAACTCCCACTTTTTTTTTTTTTTTTTTTTTTGGCAGAACTGACATTATTTCACTGGAAGTATCATACCATGAATTCAAATGGATCTTCAAATTTCCAGTGTAAAATGTGCAAATCCTTTTTTCGAGACTTAAGTCCTATGCAACTCATATAAAAATACACAAAAACATTACTAGGGTGCAGTTTCCTTGTGGTTTCATAACATGCTCTAGAACATTTGCTAAATTTTCATCTTTGAAGACACATACTTCACATGACCATCTGAAACTTACACCATTGTGTACTACTCAGACTATTAAAAATAGCCTGCCCCATTCAAACATGTCTGTAACAGAATGCAGACTGAGCTTCCTTAATTTCACATATTCAACTACACATAAAAAGACAAGATTAAGTTCCACGTCCTTATGAGCAGTGTAGTAAAACATTGGTAAATTTAGTAACAGGTCGACATTTTCATCGCACTTGTCTCAAAAACATACAACAAATTTTCTGACGGCCAATAAATTCAGGAACAACGAACTGTTACAACCTTGTGCAATTTTTAATGCATGCAAAATAATGAGGAAAGGTGCAAAAATATAGTATTAGATAAAAGGAAAGAAATTTACGTGGGACTACGATGGTTTGGAAGAGTACGTGCAGTAGGCCTAGGACGATGGGGTGAAAGTGGAGTCCGGTGAATAGAAGCTTCGTTTAGAAGGGCAAGTAATGTGCAGAAGATTACAGAAGAAAGTGGTTCCGCAGTACGCAGTCATAGAAGCATCTTGTAGGAATACGCTGAAGGAAACAGGTCGACTTTACACAGCATTGTAAACTGCGGTATTGGTAGCTTTTTCAACGGTGTGAGTGGCTCTTTCCAAAGTCTCCATACTTCATTTCAGATTTCATCAGGGCTTAAAATTTCATTATCCAGCAAAATACAATAAACTCTTGACCTCCCTGCTATACTATGATATCTAAACTGAAGAAAATCCTTTATTTTCAAAAATATCCGTTTCAGGGCGCAAAAATATTAGCTACACTATACGGACTAAGAGCACAACTACAAATGAAGTACTTGAAGAAATCAACTACCCCTGTACATCTTTGAAACCATAACTAAAACTTGAAATTCAACCGGAACCAAAAGTTCTTACTCAACACTTCTGTCGTACATGAAAACATTTACATTCCTTCATTTGTTTCCATTCGGATACATTGTGAAACTAATAATGACATTCCGCACATTTCTTTCTCAAAAATAAAAAGAAAACAGTTTTTGAACTATTTCCACTTGCGCCGGATTACAGCACGCATCACACTCTTCCGAAGAATACACTCTACTTTTATTGTATTCTTCTGGGCATTCACTACGAACTTCTGCTCCCTATCAAAACACCGAAGCTTCACGTCGTCGCCGTTAACATCGCTTAAGCCTCCTCCCTCACCAACTGCTACACACCATCGTACTCCAGGTAAATACTTCGGTGAAAATTCTTTCACATTCTTTTAAATTACTGTATTTTTGCAGCTTGCCCCATTATTTCGCATGCTTAAAAAATTTTATGTCGCACTCTCCCCACACAGTAAACTTTTCCCGACTAAATAATTTAGGACGTTAAATTACACATTTACCACATTGGTAAATTTAGTAACAAGTCGACATTTTAATTGCACTTGTCTCGAAAGCATACAACAAGGTTTCTGACAGCCGATAAATTCAAGAACAACGAACCGTTACAACCTTGTGAAGATGTTAACAGTGAGAGTAACCTAAATAAGGAGAATGTAAATGAACTGAGTAGCAGTACAAACAGTAAAATTTCAGCCTTAGACATGAACACATCAGTTGCTTTGTTTTGTTTAAGGCTACTGGCCAAATTTTATTTACCTTCTTTTGTTGTCGATGTGATCATTACTGAAATGCTGAATATTCATGAAATAAATCAGGAGAATAGTATGGAGTTCATAAGCAGTCTGTTGCAAAAAAGTAATCAAGTTAATGAATTTCAGATTACTGAAGTTCTCCAAAAAGAACAAAAGCACGATTTTCTGAATCAAGCATGCTCAAATAGAGGTTTGCTTGTGACGAAAAAATATTTTGAGCAAAATTTCAGTTATGTTCATCCTGTTGCCATGGATTTAGGCAGAAATGGTGATAATAAAAACATTACTTTCTACTGCGTGCCAATCTTAAAAAGTCTGGCAGTTTTAATACAAAATGCTTCTGTAGAAAAGCAAATCAAATCTCCACTTCTGTGTTCTGAAGGAGTTTTATCAAACTTCACAGATGGGGCCATTTTCAAAGGTGCTAGGTTTTTTCATGAATCAGAAAATTTGAAAATTCTGCTGTATCAGAACAGTTTTGAAACAGCAAACCCCCTTGGGTTTGGAAAAAAAAAGCATAAAATTATGGGAGTGTATTACACATGAAATTTATGTATCCTTGGTTCAGATCAGAAATGGAACTAATGCAATTAGTTCTGTTATGCAGACAGGTGGATTTTTATTTTTATGGGCATGAAGCAATATTCATGCCACATATGCAACAAAAAAATACTTTCGTTTCCCCAAAATAGTATAAATGTTCATCAAATTTTAGACCATATTTAATCTTTAAAGTGTTTACTAGATATTTACTTGTTACTGTTTATTATTCACCACTAAAGAAAATTTTGTTTCCCAAAAATAGTAAATGTTCACCAAATTTTAGACCACGTAATAATGATAAAGTGATAACCAGATATTAACTATATCTGGTTATCACTTTATCATTATTACAAAATGTTAACTATATTAACATTTTCTTAATTATTGGTTATCACTTTATCAATAATTAAGAAAATGTTAACTATATTAACATTTTCTTAATTATTGGACAGTAAAAAACTGTGTCTCCCAAAAATACTAAATGTTCACCAAATTTTAGATGATATCTAATTTAAGATCAATAACCTGATATTGACTTGTTAGTCTCTTTTATCATTTGTAAGCAAAATAATATTTACCAAACGTAAGACTACATACTTTTAAAACGGGAAAAATGTAATCATAATTATGTTGTTCTTATGATATTGGAACTGAAATTAAAATTAATAATTCATGACTAAATCTAAAGTTCTTTTTCTGACCAAAAAATAACAGTAGCAGCGTTCGAATTACCCAGTGGTCGTTATTGGCCAATGAAACTTCCATCAGACCATTGAACTATTGATTTTACTGGCCCAGATGGCCAGGAAGTTTTTTTTTTTTTTTTCAAATTTGTCACAAGTTAAAAAATGAATTTCTGTTGTTTTTTTTTACCTTGCTGTATGGTTTTTTTTAGGCTGCAAACTAATGACAGGTTTAAAAACAAATATTGGATATAATTCCATTGAAATGATACATTATTTTCTACATATATTGTAAATGTCGTAAAAAAAAATTTCATTATTTCTTTACTGACCAGTAGGCATTTTGGTGGACCAGTGGTTTGCCAATTCTAGTGGTCCACTGGGCCAGTAGATCTTATTCTAACCCTGAGTAGTAATACCCATATGCCTGCCTGCAGTTACCTGTAAATACTTGTAGTTATAGGTGTTAAGCTAATACAATGAAAACTAAACTTTTAATGTGCTAAAGTTTTATTATAATAATCATGATATAGAAATTAGTCTCACTAATTACTAAAAATAAAATCACATAATAAACCTGAAATAAGAAATTATTGAATTAGTAAGGTTTTTTTTTATTTTACTGTCAGTCCTCTTTTACGTTTTTCCCTGATTGGTACATTCTTTGTTTCAGCAGGTTGTTCAACATATTTCAGGCGAATTGCTAACCCAACTAAATGTTTACAAACGTAATCACTGATATACTTTGGGCAATTATTGCATGTGCCATTCAGCCAATCAGTCTTGTCCTGTGGTAATTCTACTTCCCACTCGCTAAAATGTTGTTCCTTGTACTCATCGAACGTTTCCCAGGGATTGCCCGAAGTTTCACATTCCAATGCGTCACCACCTGAAATTCGTTTGGGGGCGGGGCTTATAATTACACCGAAGAGCAATTGGATTAGAGACAGCTGGCTTTATGCAAATGTGGTGCTGTGGGTGGCCCTATAAACGGAAACGACATGAC
Source organism: Macrothele yani (assembly GCA_039090855.1). NCBI lineage: Eukaryota > Metazoa > Arthropoda > Arachnida > Araneae > Macrothelidae > Macrothele > Macrothele yani. The sequence continues at coordinate 76,026,428 of CM077017.1, read as the reverse complement.
TTATACAACGATCCGACAATATAAGGAGTGATGCGACGGAAATCAGTAAGAGTCCGACGCAGTATCACGTTAGTACATGCGGATGGCAGAATACGAGTACGGTGCAAATCACATGAAGCGATGGATCTTCTTGCCAGCAGGGTACTCTTCAAGCTATGGGGGTGGCATTCTCGTCTGGGCACTGTTTACGTGGACTGAAATGGAACCCCTGGTACGTGCGACATCGTCCCTCACAGATCAACGTTACCGGGATATCCTGGACGACCATTTGCTCCCATTTGTGAGTCTTCAAGATCCCGCTGGGGACCTCATCCTGCAACAAGACAATGCATCATGCTATCGGTCCCAAATTGTATCCGAATGGTTGGATGAACACTCCACCGACGTGACCTCGCTTCCTTGGCCAGCTAGGTCACCTGACATAAATCCCATCGAGAGAGATGTTCGAGGCTCTGACCCCCCCCCCTTCATGAAATCTTCGTGAACTGTGGAAGCTTGTTCACTGGTCGTGGATCCGTATGGCTTCCCAAAGCTTCAGGTGTCTTGTCGAGTCCATGCCGAGACGAATCGCCGCCGTCATCAGGTCGAAAGGTGGTACTGCACGTTACTACACAGGTATCTCTAATTCAATTGCTCTTCAGTGTATGCTAGCTAAATAATAATTTGATGTAATATTTTTTATTTTTTTATTTTGACAAAGTGTTTATTGCAACAACAAAAACTTTCTTTTTTCAGCATTGTCGTGTAAATTTAGTGTTACACATTTGGTAAACATTTACTAAATTTGGTATAGCAATAGTATTTAAAATATAGGCATTACTAAAACAGTAGATACCATTATTATTTTAGTGACTCAAATTTAGTTTTTTGATCTATCATCATTTAGTATCTCAAAAGTACTTTTGATATTCATTATTTTTTTTTATTTTTTGGAGTACAGTGCTAGGGGTTCAGAGTTTAATTTGGTAAACATTTAATTTGATCCCCTTATTAATGACCTGAAGAAACTAGAAAATGGAGTCGATCTGGGCACAGGTAATACAGTGAAAGGTTCAATATTTATTAATATTTAAATTTAAAATTACTTGTTTAACTTTTTATTGTATGAGATTGAATATATTTTTCAGTTGAAAAAATGCTGCAAAATGTTATGAAGTATAAGAAAGACATGTTTAAAAGTATGATTTCCCCTGCACAACACTTAATAATTTTCTAAATTTTACAACACAAAAATATTCTCAAAAGTGATGCTACTACTAATTCAAAAACACATGTTATTCTCTGAAATTATTTATTTCTATATATATAAAAGTTAAAGTATGTTTTGTTGGAAACACAAGGAAAGATACTGCGCACTTCGCAGTAGTCGAAAAGTTAAAAAAAAGTCCACACATGAGAGGAAGAGAAAGAATTGTTTTGAAATTCTCTTTGCGTCGAGTGCGTGGTTCATCATATGAACTCTATACAGCCGCCCCGGTGGCGCAGTGGTCTAAGGTGATGGCCTCTGATCATTCGTCTGAAAGGGATCATTGTTCGAATCCCGGTGAGGCATGGATGTTGTGTTTGTCTTACGGCACTGGCTCTCTCCCTTCCCTGGAACCAGTTATCCTAAATTAGGGACGGGCGACTGCTTATAGCCCATTGAGTTGCTCACAGTGGTCGTTAAACCTCAAATAAAAAAAAATCTATACGCTAAGTGGCAACCGAACGTAAGTTGTTCATCAGCAGTTGCAATAATGCAAGCTTTAAAAAGAAACGAACCCTCAATATGTTATGTGTATAGTGCTCCTATTACGTTATTTTATTAAATAATAGTTTTGTTCATCTAATGAAACCATTATTCAAGGTGAGTTTGTTCATGCATGCAATAGTTCTTCTTTTCCAAAGTTTTAAGTCCGCCACTGGGGCATTGGGCTACTTGCTTCCGAAAGACATCAACGATAAAATGTAGATAAACAATATGTTTGTTCTGCATATGTTCATAAGCGGTTTGATGGATTTACACCAAAATTAGCATACAAACTCTTCATCACCCAGATTAAAAAACAGGTGGGACGATTTTTAGAAATTCCATCCCTAAGGGGGTCAAATGTGTTTTTATGAGGCCCTCTATAGACTGGGTGAAAGTCGGCTGCTGAAGTATTGCTCCATGTCAGAGCAACAGTCATCAGGTTACGCCTCACTGCTCGCAAGTGTCCGTGGTACAGGCATACGGGAAAGAGTCCAAATGGTTATGCATCATTCTTGATGGTTTTCTAAGCGATTTGCTAGAAAGTGCCTTATCTACACTAGAAAGCTGAAAGCGATGTGCACGAAGTATATTGTACATGTTTGCTATTTTGAGTTTTTAGGGCTCAGAACGGCCATTATAAATTGTGATAAGGTGTTGTCTGAACGGCAGGTGCAAATAAAGTACTGCTTTGTGATTCAGCATGGTGAATAATTTTGAAGTGCTCAAAAACAAACTTTGTCTATCCTGGACAATGCTGGGTACCTCCACTAATAATTGATAAAACATAAATTTTAAAATTGTTGTGGAGGAAACATTGGTTTTGAAAATTTTTAGTGTTAGCCATGCAAAACATATTTCCACTTTGTGTTCTCAGCTATAAATGTGCCTCAGAAATGGCAGCACTTGTAAGGAAAATCTCCTGTTTGTATTCTTGTAGCCACAGGGCAAGAATTCCTAACCAAAAAGCAAATTAAGTAGAAGTTAAAAATTTCCACTTCCCTCCACAACAGTTATTTATTTTACATTGCATTAATAAAGGTAAATAAACCCACTTGAATTTTTTTACAGCTTTTCCAGTACCACAGACTCCAATAAAAAATAAAATTTCAATGTTACTTTAATTTTATCATTATTAGTACTTGCAAAATGTCATTGACAAGATAAAATGGTTATCAAAGTTATTGGTCTGGGCTTGCAAATAAGAAATCCAGTTGTCTGCCAGGTGTGCAAATAAAAATGTGTTGGAAGGGGAAATTCATAGGTCAATTTTTTTATTTTTTTTAAGCATTAATGGAAAAGAAATTAAGTAAAATAGCACAAGAAAAAGTTGCTTCGAGGTCCACCCTCTCCCCCATGAATTCAGTACTGTCTCCCTAATAGTAAATGTTTCCCTGAATTCCGGCCCATACAGCAAGCCAAGAGGGAATGCCGTCATAAGTCATAATCCTTTCAGCGAGCATTGTTCCTGATCACTCTGCTTACCGTGGAGATGACACACAAAAAAAACCTCCAACGCTGAAATATAAACTGATACAAAAACAGTAAAGTCATGTGAAACACTTCCCAAAAAACAAACTACCAAATACAAATAACCCAATGACATGAATTCGTCTGTCGGTTAGGGGATTGGTGTGGAATATCAAACACTTTTCCAAAAGTTATAGCTGCTTAACCTTAAATACGTATCAAATGAAACAAAAAGGTTTAGAGCAAACTTCCATGAACACTGAGTAACAAATCTCTCGATGCTCTAATAAAAGCCTACCCAGACTTGTGTGGCTTGGTCTGTAGATATTAAAAATGGAATAACTATGTTTAGATGCAAAAACCTAACTTTATTATTTACAACTCCTAGTTTAAAATGTAGTTGATATATAAACCTGTTAAGAAACGAATGCATGAATTATGTTGGAAGCCTATGAATTGAAACAAAAGAACTTGCCTTTTATGAACTTTTGATTAATAATCTATGAAGATAACAACATAACAAACTGTTTGTGAACTTGCTTTTTAATAATCCTAGATGATAAACGAATGAATGTGTAAACTCCGTCAAAAACAAGGTTCACACATACGAGCAATACTGTTTTGTTTGAAATGTTAAGAACCCTGCTATGACATCACGCGCGACAGCAGTGCCGCACATTAAGGCTCGATCAAATACGACTTCCTCCGGTCCAGACAGCATGGCATCACATCATTCGGAACTGCTATTCGTTCTGTTCGCCGCTCGCGAAACACTTGAAGTCAGGAGACATCAGAACTTGGAATCTTCGTGGATGTTTAGTAATTATAATATTTCAGCAGGCTTTTAGATTAAAAAAGAAGGTCGCCCATCGTGCTTCGGCAAAAAGTGGGTCCTCTTCCCTTTCTATCATTGCACTTAGAATAATAAAGATTGTTCTCTTTGAATATTAATTGAAGAGACGAGTTAAAAGGTCAACTGTTGCCTAAGTACAGTGGGTAAGCTTTGCTATAAAAAGTGCTAGGTTCTCAAGAAGTCTTTCCTCCATTGCACTACGGAAGGATAAATTTATAAAATAGGTATGCTGCCTTAATAAGTAGGCTTCTCTGCCTTTAGAGGAGTTTAAACTCCCCAATAAAAAGTGCTTTTCTTAGCTCTTTTCAAAGCTTAGGAAAACTCAGAGCAAAATCTGGATTTTTCGCACAAACTCGTGCTGAAAAAACTATTTTTGCTAGGAATTACGCACTAATTTATTTAGAATTAATTAAATTGGACAGCATCTTCCTGGTCTTTAAACATACACAAGCACCAAAAAGATTTTCATTTCAGTAATTATTTTCGATAAATTCTGCATTTCTATGCAAAATGATGCAGATGCACTAAATAAAAATCTATGTGCTCCAGAAGTAAATTAAACAGTGAATTGAGGGACTTTTCTCAGATATAAAAGGCTACAAAAATAAAAACCTCCAACACCCAAAGCAAAATAGCCTTAAAATAAAGACAGTAAGCGAAAAGCTGTAAATGTATGAAACAGCAAGAACTGGAGGAAGTTTGCTCCGCCCCTCTGGAAAAATCCAGAACAAGGAGACAAAATTTGGTTCTGATAGAAATAAAATTAGATTATAAGAGAAGCATGCATTTTTCTCTAAAGAAAAAAAAGTCCAAACGGCGCACAAAATAAAGTAGAAACCACATGCGTTCGAGTGGCGTGGGAAGCTAAAAAAGTGGTTTAAATTCAAAATAGACTGCGTGGGGGGTGGGGTGGGGGGTGGGGTGGGGGTTAAGGCGGTTGTTGCAAGAAATCAATCATCAGAAAAGGTATTCCAGTAAAGAAAACCATCAGCATTTATCCATACTAACTGGAAAAGCAGAGGGAAAGGCTTCACTCAAAAGTGCAAGTCACCATAACACGGAGTACCAGTTAATGTGGAATCAGTGGAACGAATGATGTTACGTCACAATACCTGTACGCCATCCACTTTAGTGTCGACCGAGAACAAACAAGCACTGCTAGAAGATCAACAGCCAATGGGAACAAAGTAAACAAAAGGAGCATCAGCGCTGGACTGGCCATTCTCCCCGAACCATTACGCCGCACATGTGCAGGTTTGAACTTCAGCGTTCAGCATGGAAGAAAATAATTTGGCGTACGATTACGAAAAATTTAGTTTTGGTAGTGTCGTGATGGCGGGCCAACGCGACACCCGTCCTGAGACATAGGTTGTGCATCATTGTTCTGAGGTCTAATGACATCCCATTTTCCTTGACGTCTTCTTGGACGGTTTTCAACATAACTTCTCCACCCTCACCGATGAGTTGAGTGCACCAGAAAGGTAAAACCTTAAATATTTCCTTTTTTTCCTTTGGCCATCAAAATTCTTCATAAACAATGAAGGCCCATCTCCATATGCAGAAAAAGAAAAGAGCAGGAAGCGGAAATTCCAAATAGAAAGTGTTTGATTGCTATTTTATAATTCTGATGAAACATGATACTTTCTAGTTGCACATTATGGTATTAACCAAATCATGCCATTATACGTGGAACATATATAGTATCTGAAACAATCATTTGATGTTTCTGAATATTTCTGTTTCACGCGTTATGTCCTATGAAAGTTTGACTGGCTGATACGTAATGTCCGACTGTGAAAATTATTTGTGTGTCAATTGACCATTATAATTAAAAAATACATATTAAGCGTATTAATGCTTACCACTTGCGAACTACCCCGCTTTCCTTCGCTGACAATGAAGGAAAGCGGGGTAATTCTCAAGTGGTAAGCATTAATATGTATTTTTTAACTATAATGATCAATTGACACAAATAATTTTCACTGTCGGACGCTACGTATCAGCCAGTTGAACCTTCACAGAACATAACGCGTGAAACAGAAATATTCAGAAACATCAAATGATTGTTTCAGATATGAAACATGATACATTTTGCCTGATAGAAGAAAAAAATCCAAGTCAATGAGTTTCTGATGTTGAGCAAGTGTTGAATACATTTTCTTTTCCTATTTTTTGTATGTCTTTGTGAAGGAAGAATGAAAGGGGAATTGCTAAGAATGTTCTTTTCTGTTTGACCCATCAGATGCCCCGAAAGGGTATGCTAAATTTTTAAATTGGAGTTTTAAATCAAAATGTTGAAATAGAGAAAGAGAAGGTACTTATGTTAAGAGGATTTGGGGTAGAAAATTTAGAAATTTGCAAAGCTAGAAGAAGAGGTAATGTAATGCATTACTGTCTTTCAAAAATTCTGTATCTGTTATTTTTTTCTTATTGGCCAAAGTGTAAAGATGTGTGATGTATTCATGTGGATGGAGTGGTATATTCAAGCTGGGGGAGGTGGGGGGTTAGAAATGTGATTGTCTTCAAAGCCTGTTAATAAATATGAGTGAAAAATTACAAGGCAATTCTATATAATTTTGGTATATTGGTGTAAATTTGGTAGTTGTGAAAAGAGTAGTTATCCCATGCTTTTGTGATAATTTATTTCGGTGAAAAATATTTCCAAAATGAATGTAAATTAAGTGAAGGAACTAATCAATGGTGTAGCTTGTGAAATATGAGTCCCTTCAAAGTTCACTTGGGTGTAAACCTCTTTTGGCCTTCTCAGGTGTGATGTGTTAAAAATAATGCTCAAATTCGTCTGTTAAAGAAATTCTGTGAAACAAAAAAGTTCTTTTCAGCCAGGCAAGAGGCCTCAGCTGCAAATAAATAAATACAGCTGGTCAGCTTTCTCATCCAATTTCTGAGTCACATTTGCTCTTGTGTTCAGTGATTCTAGGATAATATGTGCAATTTTTGTGTTTTGTTTAGTGACATCTCATACAATCCCATTGGCAGGTCATTTTTTTTTTAAAACAAACTAGTCTATTTTTGTTTTGGGGATATTGCGGCAGCGTAATTTATTTATTTAAATTTGTTTATCCATTATCATCACGAGCCTTACTAAGTTTTCTTTGGTGCATACATATATTTTGAGATATGATATTGCAATTTCATAATCATCAAGAATATTAATGATTTTAATGCTTAACCAAATGTACACAACAGTTATACGTATCATTACCCTACTTTGCACAATATTTAATGCTATGTGTTTAATACTAATTCTTTGCATTTTCTGTTTTTCAGGGTGCTTTGCAAACATAAACCCTCGGAGGAGAACGAAAGTTCCAAAAAAGAAGGTGCAGCAGCCTGCAATAGCACCTAGGGTGTTGCAACTTGAAGAAAAGATAAAAACATTGTTGAAACAATTTTTCAAATTTGGTCCAGTTTTAGAAATGAAATTGAAGCATTTTTTTTCCTGTACATAATCGGAAATAAAGTGGGGCACATATCATTAAATGTAGTTTGCTGAATCTTTGAAATCTGACATACGTATTTGCATTTTGGTATAAGAATAATTATAGAACAAATATCATGACAGACGTTAATGTTAATACTGAAGGTTTAAAAGAGCACGAATGCTCCTCTAAAATCATCCATCTTTATGTTAATGGTCAAATCTCATTAATATTCTATGAAAACTGCAGTAATTAGCTTTGATCTTTTTTTTTCTAACTACTAGTAATGCAAGGAAAATGCTAGCACTACTATATGATACAGTAGCATTAACAGATGTAGTGTTGAAAATCACAATTACAAAATGTATCTACATTTATCTTTCCTGTTTATAAGCAATGGTAATTTCTAGTCTTAGTGTAAACACATGTAGGCATTTACAGAGCTTTCAGCTTGATACAAGCTGTTAATCATACCAGCTAGCTTTGAATAATCTGGTGGTTTTGGAGAAATTCAAATATACCTAAGAAATGTTAGCTGGCTAACAACATCTTTGAAAACAGCGAGCTGTGGGTAATTACAATTTGTAATTAATGTTTCATTTGTTTATTATTGTTGTGTCCTAGCATTTTACTGTGCAGGAAAATAAAACTCTGGAACATTAAATTCCTACCAAAACACTTGAAGTTTTTTTGTTTTTTTTTTATGCTTACATAGTTGCCATGACCGATTTCTACTCCTATGAAATCTTTTCATTCCATTAAAATTACAAGTTGATTTATACAACAGCCATGTTTATAACTTGGAACATAGATTCAGAAGAAAACCCAAAAGCCATTCATTGAAGTGTTAAGAACAGGCAGTTTTTTTTTTGTTTTTTTTTAATTCTACAATATTCTTCCAAAATTCTGCTGAAACAATGACAAAAAATGTTATACACATAAGCTGGTGCTAAAAGATACTAAACATATGAGTGACGGCAACAAGAAAAAGTACAGATCTGCTATTGATCATACTGTCATTTCGTAAACATTGACCATTAACATGTGGTATTTGTACTGTTTGTATAAGGTGTTTTCTAAAAATGAAAATCTGAAATATTCCTGCAAAAACTATTTGTAAACAACGGTTTTATAAAACAGATCTTCTAACAAAAAAAATATTGTGTGAAAAAACCTGCCAGTTCTTTTTAAATAAGAATTCCTGTAGGACGTTTTGTTGCCAGAAATGTAAATACTATTTACATAAACAGAACTGACTAAAATATTAATTACAAAGGAAAAATTTTGTGGTGAGTATAAAAAAAATGTGTGGTAAGTATAAACCAAAACATTGTACAAAACAAAATTTGCCTGCTGAAAACAAATACTACTTACATAAACAGTTTATAGAAATAAAATATTATTGAGGTACTTTGCCTATTTAGTTTTCACACCTTATATTTCGCCTGGTTCTGTGTAAATGCATGTTCCATGCGAAATGTTTTTGGGTGTTTTCTTACATACAATATTATATGATACTCGTTTCGACCATAATGTGTGCAAAGAAATTATGTAAAAAACAATGTAATTAAAAGAAAACCTAAATATCACAAAAATGATATTTAGAAATTAAAATTTATGAAAAGAAACATTGTCTGAATACATATTTTATTGGGAAACAGAATATTTAAAAAAAATTTGAAGACCAGACCTAATCTGTCAGAAAACATCATTATTTTGCGGAAAAGTGAAATAATATAAAAGTTTCGTAATTAAATTTATAATTCTATCAGAAAGAAATAATTTGTGGGAAAACGTTATTAAACATAACGTTTCTATGTAAAGAATTATGCCCAGGGAATAAATAATTGGATAAAACATAATATTTGTAAATATACATAGTAACTGTCAGAAAACGCAAATATTTTGTGAAAAAACATTACGTTATAAAACAGTTTTTGTAAATAAACATAATAATTCTATCAAAACACCAAATGTTACAAAACAAATTTTGTGAAAAAACGTAATAATTCTGTCCGAAAACAGAAATATTTTGTGAAAATGCGGAATGGTATAAAACAGGTTTTGTAAAATAACGTAATTATTTTGTAAGAAAACACAAATATTTTGTGAAAATACTGAATAGCACAAAACGGTTTTTGTAAAAAAACGTAATAATTCTGTCAGAAAAGGTAAATACTTTGTGAAAAGACAGAATGTTATAAAACTGTTTTTGTAAATAAACGTAATAATTCTGTCAGAAAACTGAAATATTTTGTGGAAAAACATAATATTATAAAACGGAAGTTTTGTAAAAAAACAGAATTTTTATTAACGGAACGGAATTATTTTGGCAACTGTGCTGCCATAAGATTTTACGTTAATTCACGGAAATTTTTTTTACAGTGTAGGAGCTGGGAAATCTGACTTTACCGATCGCAGCAGCCATTGGCAAGATAATAACTCGAATTATATTTGGTCGTACGCTGAATGAGAGAGATCTCTGTGCGCGAAGATCGACAATTAGTGTTCCCCTCACTCTCTCATCCAGAAAAGCACATTTAAGATGACGGCACCAAGTCTGCCTGTGTCGCCCAGACAACTGGGCACATATGCTTTTTCTCAGATCAGTCACGATTTATTTTGAATGATTCCCAATGAACTCTCATATGGTGAGAACGTGATGTCCACGACAGCCCCTCAAATATATGTGAAGAGTCCAATTTTCATTCAAATGCCAAATATTTTCCTGGGGAGAAATCATTTCTAAGGGTCTAACCGACCACGCATTTTTGGGAGTGGTAGAGTGGCCAACCAGACATATAGGGAGTGTAGAGTGTCAAACCAGACATATAGTTTTGACATATAGGGAGTGTAGAGTAGCATATAGGGAGTGTAGAGTGACATATAAGGAGTGTAGAGTGACATATAGGGAGTGTAGAGTGTCCAACCGGACATATATTTTGGGAGTGGTAGAGTGTCCAACCAGACATATATTTTTGACATATAGGGAGTGTAGAGTAACATTTAGGGAGTGTAGAGTGACATATAGGGAGTGTACTGACATATAGGGGTTGTAGATATAGGGAGTGTAGAGTGACATATAGGGAGTTTAGATATAGGAGTGTAGAGTGACATATAGGGAGTGTAGTGACATATAGGGAGTGTAGAGTGTCCAACGAGACATATATTTTTGGGAGTGGTAGAGTGTCCAACCAGACATATATTTTTGGGAGTGGTAGAGTGTCCAACCAGACATACAGAGTAAGATCCTGAATCCCCATGTTTACGCAGTTCAGGGTGGCGCTCCGCCAGATTTCATCCTGATGGACGATAAAACGAGACGACATCCAGTTCAACTGATAAATGACTATTTGGAGACATAACTTATCGCTTATGTAGATTAGCCAGCATATTCGTCTGATATCAGTCTTTCTGAACGTATCTCGGGTACCTTGGGAAGCGAGTTGGAAAATCCTAGACCCCAAGTAGTGACCTCCAAGAACTACGAGTCTCCGTTTTAGATGAAAGGCGTTTAAATGCACAATATTTCACTAACAGTGTCATAAAGAGTAAGTGAATACTATGTTAGCGTTGTATGTCTTTTAGAGGATTTCATGCGCATTACTGACTCTTCCGAATAACGGCAATAGGGAAATCCTCTTTGGCTATTCCTGTTCTACTATTTATATTTTCTTTTCATAATGTAATTGCGAAGTTTTGTAAAACGTAGGTCATGTACTATGTCTTAATTACAGTTTCTGTGAAGTTTCTTTGCATTTCTTTTCGTCCATCGCTAGTAACGTTTCATTTTGTGGATTGTCCCTTAATTTTGTTTTCAAGTGGAAAAACAAGATAATACTTTAATATAGCAAATTATTAGGAACACCAAATAGTAATCAGACACGTGTCATCCTCACTTATGTACCGAGTTATGACTTCCAGAATGCTGTAAATATTCACACTACGATCGATTCGGATGTGCATGCAACTCTGATAACGGCAATATGTTGTAATGAGTAATGATTTTAAAAACTTTCGTGGGAATGAAATAAGAGAAACTAAGGTAGAAAGTGCGCAAGGGTATCGGGGAGCATTATTTTTGGGCCAGAAAAATAGAAGTAAATAGCTCTGGACTTGCTGTGCGAGAAAATGAATGATGACTGTTGTTAAGCAACGATCCCTGGATGGGATTGTACAAGATGAATACACGATGACGTATACTACGTCGAATAACCGAGCAGTACAACCTACTTTTGAAACAAGAATTTCAGCATTTAGAGTCTGCTACGCATTCGAAAAAATTGGTTATAACAATAACACTGGGGAACAATTTTGAGCATATTTTTTGTTGACTTCGTTGTTAGCACTTCCTTTGTAAGAAAATATCGTGCTTATGTTATCTCGTTTGTCCGTCCGTCCGTCCGACTGTACCCACGATATCTCTGCAACTATTAGTCCGATTTGAAAAATTATTTTTGCATTGGGAAGCTTGAAATATGCGAATGATGATCCTTCATTTCGTTTTTTACTACGATGTACAATTTCGCCGCTAGAGGGCGTAATGCAGATGATGTCGAATTCAAAAACACGTTTTATTCCACATATTTGCTTCTAAACATCTGATTGAAAAAAGTATTTTATCTTTCGATTCCAATTATGTCGAAGAGTATTTTGGATATAGTTACTTTTTCAATTTACGCATAGATTTTCCGCTAGGGGGCATAAAAGTAAATTGCATTTTTCCCGATATCTCTTCTTCTAAAACTCCGATTTGAAAAATGTTTTCTTCAGCGGATATACCTCCTGATGGAAAATCTTTTGCATATAATTTCAAATTTTTGGTAAATAATACTTTGGCCACCAGGGGGCGTAAATGTTAATTTTTGCTTCTGATGTATTTGGCCTAAAATCTGAGCTTCTAAAATATCGATTGAAAAATTATTTCGTGGACTGATGACACTCCCATCGATAAATATTTTCTTGGAATAACTTTTTTCTAAAATATTCCACAGTTTCTCCGCCAGGGGGCGTAATGGTACATCTTATTTTTGTCAATATCTCTACTTCTAACAGTCCGATTTGAAAAAATTCCTGCTTTGTTGGATAGTGTTTTCCGTGTGACATATGTTTCATATAATTTCAAAATTTTCAAGTAATTCATAGACTTTCTGCTAGGGGGCGTATCGGTATATTGCGTGGCGCCCTATATCTCTGCTTCTAAATCGCGGATTTGAAAAATTCGTTTTGCACCGGATACAGCTCTTGACGAGAAATCGTTTGCACATAATTTCTAATTTTTGGAAAAAAATGGTTTGGCCAACAGGGGGCGTAAATCTCAGTTTCCGCTTCTGATGTATTTGCAGCAAAATATGAGCTTCTAAATCCTCGATTGAAGAAAACGTCGTTTGTTGACCGATAGTACTCATGTCAACAAACCTTTTAGAAACATTTTGTTCCTAAAATAGTGCATGGTTTCTACGCCAAGGGGCGCAGATGTATATCTTATTTTTGTCAGTATCTCTACTTCTAGGAGTCCGATTTGAAAAATTCCTTCTTTGTTGGATAGAGTTTCCAGTGTGACATGTGTTTCATATAATTTGAAAATTTTCAAGTAAATCTTTGACTTTCCGCTAGGGGCGTAAATGTAAATTACGTTTCCCCCTGACTCTCTGCTTCTAAATCTCCGATTTGAAAAATTATTTCTGCACCGGGTACAGCTCCTGATGGGAAATCGTTTGCACGTAATTTCTAATTTTTGTAAAAACATGGTTTGGCCACCAGGTTGCGTAAGTCTTAATTTCCGCTTCTGATGTATTTGCAGCAAAATATCAGCTTCTAAAATCACGATTGAAAAAAAAGTCGCTTGTTGACTGATACTACTCATGTCAACAAACCTTTTAGGAACATTTTCTTCTTGATATAATGCATGGTTTCTACGCCAGGGGACGTAGATGTATATCTCTTAATTTGTCAATATCTCTGCTTCTAGAAGTCCGATTCGAATAATTCCTTCTTTGTTGGATAGTGTTTCTAGCGTGACATGTGGTTCATATAATTTCAAAATTTTCAAGTAATTCATAAACTTTCCGCTAGGGGGCGTAAATGTATATTGCGTTTTCTGCGTCATTTCTGCTCCTAAAGCTCCGATTTGAAAAATTCTTCCCGCATCGCATACAAGATCTGATGGAAAATATTTTTCATATAATTTCTAATGTTTGGCAAAGAATGGTTTGGCCACGAGGGGTCATAAGTGTTGATTTCTACTTCTGATGTATTTGTAGCAAAATCTGGGCTCCTGAAAACTCGACTAATTTTCTTTTTCTTGGACGGATACCGCTTTTATGGATAAACCTTTTGATAATACTTTCTTCCTAAAATAACGCATGGTTTTCCCACCAGGAGACGTAAAATCACATCTTATTTTTGTCGATATCTCTGTTTCTAAGAGTCCGTAAGCTCACGATTCCGTTTACAGCAATATCTGAGGGATGAGAAACCCGATTGAAAATATTCTTTCTTTCGTCAGATGTATTGTTTTCCATACCGGTTCCATTGACTTTCAATAGCTTTGATAAATTTAATTTGCATCAGAACTGATTGAAAAGACGTGCTTATTACACCTGAAAATTCGGTGTCATATTTCTTGTTTCAACTGACTGACTGAAATAGGCATGCTGATTTTTTAACTGCAGCTAGTTCTCTTCTATCACGTCAGGTTTTTTCTCTACCGTTTATCAGCATGCGATTACTTTGACTGAAATAGGCATGCTGATTTTGTAACGGCAGCTAGTTTTTTTTATCATGTCAGGCATTTTCTCTACCGCTTATCTGCATGCGATTACTGTAGCCGAGATGGAGGACAGCACTAGTGTTCTCCTATTGGCCGAAAGCAAAGCGTCTCCATCGGGTGGGGAGGGAGGGTTGGGGGACGACCTTGTAAACCAGCGAAAGGTTGTTAGTTGTCTGCGCTATTCAGTTACACGCACGACAGCGTGGGGAGAGGTTTGTGCCGCTCTATATAAATGGAAATTCACTGTTTGCTATTTTTCATAACTTTCTTAGCAAATTTTATTATTTTATAAACACGTATTTAATTTATGATGTCTGCTTCTTCTGTTTCTCGTCTGAATTGCATAAAGAACCCTGATTCATTTTGTAATATCTGTGGAAATTTCACGATTCCCAGTCAAAGGGCGAACATCAGCGCATTTGTAAAGAAAGCCTATTTTGCATATTTCAAAGTTAAACTGGGTGATCAGGACACGTCATGGTCTCCTAATAAGGCGTGCAAGCAGTGTGTGGAGAGTTTACGGATGTGGACGAAGTGAGCAGGTGATAAGATGATATTTGGAATACCTATAATTTGGCGAGAGCCAGTAGATCATGTAAGTGATTGTTATTTTTGCTTAGTAAAAACATCAGGATATAACAAGAAAAATAAATGTAACATAAAGTACCCTAGTCCACCATCAGCTATATGCCCACAGCCTCATTCAGCTGAAATTCCAGTGCCGATTTTCGTTACACTCCCCTCTCTTGAAGAACTTGATTATGGTGATGACGTGTGTGACAACAGTGATGCGGATTTTGTAATTGAAGATAACTCTGTTCGTAACGGATTTGATCAGCATGAGTTGAGTGATTTGGCACATTATTTGGGACTGTCAAAGTAGGCTTCAGTACTTTAGCATCAAGATTGCGTGCGAAAAACCTGCTTGAAAAAGGAACGAAGGTATCGTACTTTCGAAACAGAGAAAGTGAATTTCTGCAGTACTTTAGAAGTGATAGTGGCTTTGTATATTGCCATAGCATACGAGGTTTAATGGAGGAATTGGGAATTGTAAAGTATAACGGAACTTAATGGCTAATGCTCATCGATAGCTCAAAGCGGAGCTTCACGTGTGTCCTCCTTCACAATGGCAATTTATTTGGGTCAGTCCCAATTGGTCATTCCGTTTGTATTTGTGAAGAATATGGAGACATAAAGAGAGTCATTGAGTTGTTGCAATATCACACACACAATTGGGACATGTGTGTTGACCTTAAATGGTATGCTTCCTTCTTCGTCAGCAAAGCAGATACACAAAATAATCATGTTATCTATGCAAGTGGGACAGCAGAGCACGTGAGAAGCATTGGGTGGAAAGAAATTGGCCTCCACGATCTTCCCTTGAACCTGGTGATCCAAACATTTTACATGAGCCACTTGTTGATAGAAAAAACATGATATTCCTACCTCTGCACATGAAACTAGGTCTCATGAAGCAGTTTGTTAAAGCTTTGCCAACTCAAGGAGATTGTTTCAAGTACCTCATTACGGCATTTCCTAGCCTGTCTTTGGAAAAAATAATGGTCGTTGTATTTGATGGTCCACAGATTCGGCAGCTCATCAAAGATCAACATTTCATCGGAACAATGTCAGAAGTGGAAAAGAATGCTTGGTTATCATTCAAGGACTTTATTGGAAATACACGAGCAAAGAACTACATCGAAATTATTCAGAAACTCTTGGACTCCTACAAAATGCTTGGCTGCAACATGAGCATCAAGGTGCATTTTCTGCATAGACATCTTGATGCATTTCCGGAAAATTTTGGTGCCGGCAGTGATGAACATAAAAAAAACGATTCCACCAAGATTTGAAGGTCATGAAAGAACGGTATAAGAGTAGATGGGATGAACACATGCTGGCTGAGTATTGCTGAAGCATTCGGCGAGATTGTCCACAGATTGAACACTCCAGGAAAAGCTATAAGCGCAAATTTTTATCTTAACTGCTACGACTTGCACACAATTTGCCGGACAGTAGCAATATATCCTTTGTATGAACAAATAGATGTAAATAAAATACACTGACTGAAAAAAATCCCAACACCAAGAAGGGGTTGTGTTAGATAAACGACAGTTGGTAGGCGGGGAGAGTAAATCTGTAAGATGACGTCTGTGTAAATTTCGCGCTCGGCGCATACGTGTGGCGCTAGTAGCGCCCCTCAGAGCATGCAAAGCAGGTTTGCTGTAAATACGCGCTATAACGTTTGTGAGCGTTAGTTATCGTTGAGATTCGACGTAGGGTGTTGATGTTAGTCAAGAATGCCTTTAAGAAGACGAAGAAGCCATTATCAACAGCTCACGGAGTTTGAACGAGGTCGTGTAATAGGGCTACGAGAAGGTGGATTTTCTTTCCGCAATAATGCAGAACGACTTGGCAGGAATGTAGCCACTGTGCATGATTGTTGGCAGCGATGGTCAAGGGAAGGTACTGCGTCAAGAAGACCGGGTGCCGACCGGCCACGTGGCACTACTGAGAGGGAAGACCGCCGTGTACGGCGTATGGACGTGGCGCATCGTACCGCATCTGCGGCAGCAATTCGAGCTGCAGTTGACACCACAGTGACACAACGAACTGTTACAAATCGGTTACTTGAAGGACAGCTCCGAGCCAGACGCCTTGTAGCGTGCATTGCACTTACTCCAAACCACTGCCGTTTGCGACGTCAGTGGTGTCAAGCTAGAGCTCATTGGAGGACGGAGTGAAGATCTGTTGTGTTTTCTGATGAAAGTCGGTTCTGCCTGGGTGCCAGTGATGGCTGTGTGTTGGTTAGAAGGAGGCCTGGTGAGCGCCTGCAACCAACCTGTCTGCGGCCGAAACACACTGGACCTACACCTGGAGTTATGGTCTGGGGAGCAATTTCCTATGACAGCAGGAGCGCTCTCGTGGTTATCCCACGCACCCTGACGGCACAGTTGTACGTCTGTCTGGTGATTCAACCTGTTGTGCTGCCATTCATGAACAGCATTACAGGGGGTGCTTTCCAGCAGGATAACGCTCGCCCGCATACCGCTGTTGTCCCCAAACATGCTCTACAGAGTGTCGACATGTTGCCGTGGGCCTGCTAGATCACCAGATCTTTCACCAATCGAGCACGTATAGGACATCATCGGATGACAGAGTGTCGACATGTTGCCGTGGCCTGCTAGATCACCAGATCTTTCACCAATCGAGCACGTATGGGACATCATCGGACGACAACTCCAGCGTCACCCCCAACAAGCATTAACCGTCCCTGTATTGGTTGACCAATACAGGGACGGTTATGCTGGATGTCAGTTTGTGGGATGGAGTTCCATGCCTGTTGACCAAGTGCAACAGGCATGGAACTCCATCCCACAAACTGACATCCAGCACCTGTACGACACAATGCATGAACGTTTGCGTGCTTGCATTCAACATTCTGGCGGTTACACTGGTTATTAATGTACCAGCATTTCACATTTATAATGGCTCTTCTCGCGCTTTCAATAAGCTGTGATCTTGAAACCTTAATCGATTAAATATGTTACCTATACAAATGCATTGCCGCCATTTCATTCCTCTACAACTATTTTTTCGTGGTGTTGGGATTTTTTTCCGTCAGTGTACATTCAGGTAAATTATTTTTTCTTTATTTTCCATTTTATGTATGAAATTTGTATGCTTTTCGAGGAACATGGAGGGTACCCTGTATCGTAAAAAGTTCATGTGGTACAAAAAACCTGAGGTCATATTTGAATTCACAACCCAAAAGTTAGTAAAAAGTAAGGTCAGATATAAGTTGAAGAAAACTGTGTTCCCCAGTGTAATCGTTCTTTGGAAGCGCAATTCGTTTCTGCTAATAACGAAAAAATTCGACTCTGTGGGCACTGGATAATCAAAAGCAGGTTTTGACGAGGAGAAAATTGAAATTCCCGCCTATGAATGAATTTTTATGTTAATACACACTTATGAATTTCCCAAAACGGGGAGTAAGCAGCACTAATCCACGGTTCACAAGAGTCTGAGATAAAGTGTACCAGCTGTTGGAGCGGATATGATGATCCGGGATCCGTTGTTATTCTTGAGTTCCTAAGTACCGTTGGAATATCATTTGGATTTCATGAGGTATCGAACCATCATTTTGATCCTGACAATTCTGCAACACTGCATGGTGTTTTCTTATGGAAAGGGCTATTTTCAGCATGATAATATGCAATGCTGCAGGTCTTTGATCGTGGAACAGTGTTCAAGCAAACTACAGTGACTTAAGTCTGCTAATATTTACCTAATACTCCGCAGAATATGAGGTAAATTTTATTTGTTCAATTGTCAGAATACGTAATATTCTGCCAATTGAACAGGTGTAGCGATGAGATTAAAAGAACTATTCATAGCAGAGATCCTCCTCCTACGAAAGTTTGGAAATTTTCTAACCCAATAAAATCCGCCTGACATGACATGCCTAAAGAACGATATCAGTAAATCACTGATTCCCCTTTTCATCGAATTGAGCCTGTTTGTTCAGGTCATATCACCCCAACGCGTTATTTGGTAGGTGCCCTGTATAAGTTGCTACACCAATATACACTCACGAACAATGAAATTTGCGCACCAAGAAGGAAGCATCGGATTGAGCTGAAATTTTATGGACGTAATGATACAAATGAACGATACACTTTATGGCAAAAACAGAGCTGTAGGACAATTACAGAGAGCTAATATTATATTGTACATTATTAAATTATTATATGTATTCTGGGCAGATCCGAGTAGACCATTATTTTAGAAATCGTAGTGGGTAGATCTAAGTTACAAATGGCTCTATTAGTCTCATCCCACGGATGTTCAATTGGGTTAAGATCTGAGAAATTCAGAAGCCAATTTCGGACGTTCAAGTTAATTTACTGATCCAGCAACGTCTGTGTGACGGCCCAAGCCTTGTTTCAGGGCATATTATTCGGCTTGAAACAACCCTGACCATCACGAAGAACTATTCCCATGTATGGGTGTGCTTTCTCCGCGATGATGTTAAAATATCTCGTGGTGTACAAATGTTGTTCCAGCGGTATTATGGAAGTAATACCCGCCACAAAGAAAAGAAAGTGAGACTGCTATTAAACTGCCTTCTCCAGCCTGTAGAGTAAGGCTATGAAACACGGATTCGTCGATTTGTGCAGTTTACGTAATATTCTGAAACGTCCATTGGTGTGTATAACCTGAAGATATGACTCCTCGATCCATGCGTCCTCTTTCCAGATCTCCGAGGTCCAATTGTAGTTCTCCTGTGCGACCTTCAGACGAATTGGTTGGTTGTTCTTTCGAAGATGTGTTACACGCGAAGAAGACGCTTGCCGTTATAGACCATTCGCACCATTGTACAGTGTGTTGTGTTTGCTGAAAAAATTATCTGAATGTCATTATTATACTACGCTGTTGTTTGATATATCAGAGCTCGTCTCTCGCCTCGTAGGATTCTCTCCAGGCACCGATGCCCTCACATTTAGAGCATTAGTTTCCTCCCGCAGCAAGAACGCTGACTGCATATTTCGTTTTTCGCGTACCGCTAATTCTACGTCCTCTATAGAACTGTTCTACATGGTGCGGAAGGCTTGCCCTTCTGAGATGCTGGAAACACAATAACAACAAATGATAAGAATTAATGTCATTCGCAAAGTTTACCATTTGCATCGTTTAAAAAGCCTCACAAAGAATATACACTCATTTTTCTTAAAACTCAAGTTTTATTGATGTACAACAGTTATTTTGTTTGAGAGAAAGCAAGTTCTGCAATCCATTGAAACAGAAGTCAAGAAGTAAAACGAGAAGCCTTTCTTTAAACAATCACGCAAATATCATCATGTAGACAAATGCGTTTCATCTATCAATGTGGTTTTTCTCGTCAGATGATTGTAGATTCGCTATACCCGCAAAACAGGAAATTTCAGAAATGACCGCGTGATATACAATATATGTCAGACATTAAGCACTGTAATATGCAAATTGTGGACAACCTTCACAAAATACAATAATGAGCAGCAATTGTAAAATCATATTCCTAACAAAAGGCGAGTTGTATGTTTAAGAATAAAAAATTACCTCAGAAGAAGGCAATGATTTTTTTATATAAATATTTTTTCTAATATAAAAGTAACGTTTCCTCAGTTTGAATTTATCACCTTGAACCGACAAACATCTCTGTCAACGATGATCCATGCTTGCCTCTAGGTTGTTGATGAAACTTGGAGTCAAAGAATTCAATTGATGATGAAGTCCGTGTTCAATATTTTATGTTAAATTTTGATGAAGTACCACAGCAGCGTTTCTGGGAGATAGGGCTAACGTGCTGCTAACGTGTTTTTCATAAGATCGCATTCGTTATTGAATGTGTGTAGGTTAGGAGACTTGTCTGGTAGGTCCATATACCTAATATCCGTACTCGACGAAATCATAGAAAAGCTGAGAACTGTGTGGGCGAGCGCTATCATCTATCTAATGAAGGAACTGAAGGCCAACATTTTTTTTTTTTTTTTTTTGATTGGAGGTTTAACGACCACCGTGAGCAACTCAAATGGGCTATAAGCAGTCGCCCGTCCCTAATTTAGGGTCACTGGTTCCAGGAAAGGGAGAGAGCCAGTGTCGTAAGACAAACACAACATCCATGCCTCACTGGGATTTGAACCCGGACCCCTTTCGGACGAATGATCAGAGGCCATCGCCTTAGACCACTGCGCCACCGGGGCGGCAGGCCAACATCTACCCGAAAATGTCCGTAAATATATGCTAATGCCATAAGAATCATGAGTTCGTTGGCTTGTCAAGAGCTGATATAATTTTTTAAGATATATTTGCAGGCATTCCGTAGTAAGCGTTACTATTTTTTTCAGACGTCAGTCGCCAACAGAAAAGATAAATCCTTGAACGCTTTCCTGTTTGGCTCCATCAAGTTGATATTTCTTCGTCAAACTTCACGTCATGTGTTTCATATAGTGTTTCCAGTATATACTAAATTTCCAATTTTATCCTTAAGACCAAATACGGTTGTATTTACAGCCGGTTAGGTTTCTTCTGCCAGATTAGAATGCTACTTCCATGTTCGCACGCACGTCATAATTTTTCTGAAAGAAATTCCTTTTTCTTAAATATATATATATATTGTTCCTTTTTCTTAAAAAAATATATATATATATATATGTTGTTCCTTTTTCTTAGATATATGTATGTTTGTTATGTATTGGAGTCTCAGTCATAAAGCAAAGATTGCTGTCATCAATATATTAATTGCAAATAAATTAATAATTAATTATTGTATATAAATGAACTGGTACAAATCACTTAATACTGTTTTTTCACTAATGGCCTCAATGTAATACCACATAAAAACAATTACTTATTTTCAATCTACTGTATTTGTCTCAAATAGATTGAATATATTTTCAATCCATAACCTTCCTGTCATTTGTTTCTTATAGTGTTGCCAGTATATCCAAAATTTCCATTTTTATCCTTAAGACCAAATACGGTTGCATTTACAACCGGTTACGTTTCTTCTGTCAGATTAGAATTCTAATTCCATTTTTGCACTCACATCAACATTTTTCAGAGCGAAATTATTTTTCTTAAATGTATGTGTTGTTCCGTTTTCCTAAATATATAAATGTTTGTTTTGTATTGGAGCATAAGTCATAAAGCAAAGACTACTACCGTAAATAAATTAGTTGAAAATAAATTAATAAATAAATATTGTAAATAAATTAACTGGCGCAAACTACTTAAAACTGTCTTTTCACTCATGGCTTCTATGAAATACCACAATAACAAATCAAATATTTTCAGTCTGTTTGTCTACATATGTTGTAAGTTTCGTCTAATTACTGGCATATCGACAGGGTGTGGTGATTTCTATTCTAAATAGCGCAGAAATGTGTTTGGTACAAATTGTTTGCAGTTAATTCACAGAAAAGGTGTTCATAATAATTAAAATGTATGTTCAGTTCATTGCCGGTTTGCTAGTTCAGAAATATCATTGAAAGGACGAAATGTTCTCCTAAGCAATTTTTTAATAGAGGAATGCAAAACATCAAGTAATATGAACCAATTGTTGTCCTACGCAATTTAGGGGGAAAAAGGTTTTAGCACCTTCTTTCGTGAACTTTGCATGTATAGCAGTTGTACAAAAAAGAAAGATTGCACCGAACTTTCGGTTGTGAATCAGCACGTCTTTTGAATCCTTTCTAACTCGAATTAAAATTATTAAAAACATTCAAGTTAATGGAACCGGTTAGAAAAAGATGATCATTTTTATAATCGATAAGACATTCAGAAATAGAAAGAGCTATTTAATTTCACCAACTGCTAAAGAACATGTTACGAGAATTAACAAATAGTGCACAAAAAATTCTTATAGCAAAAGGTACGTATCTGTGTGAAAAGGATTTTCTAATCGAGCAGTTAAACTTTGAAATATAAAAGGGAACATAGCAAAACTCTACACTTTCTAGCGGAAGAATTTCGCATAATGGAAAATTTGAAATAAAAGTAGATGGTGTGTTGAAAGTTTCGCAACATTTCGATCCCTTTATGTCTTCATACGTAAATTTACGACGAAAGCTGACTAGCATTTAAAGCATAGGCCATCGTGTTGCACCGTCATTAGCCATCTGTCTTCCAGTTGTTCGACTCTCCGGTATTACCATTCCTTGTGCTTTGAGGCGAAGAATTCCTTTACCCCAGCTGCAACATCCTTCTGGTTTTTGAAGCGCCGTCCACGAAGAAAGTCGCACATGTACTGGAACAAGTAATAATCCGACGGGGCACGTTCCGGACTATATGCTCGGTGTGGCATCAGTTCGTTGCCCTCAAGTTCTTGGAGTACCTGGGTCGTGTGCGCGGTATGAGGACGAGCGTTATCCTTTTGTAAGACAGCACGTTTTCACTTGACCGGTACCGGGTGCTTCTGGTCCAATTTGGCATACGTCCGCTGCAGCGTTTTAGAGTAGAGTTGGGCGTTTGTGGTCCGACTGCCTGGAACAAATTGATAATGGATTATTCCCTTGAAATCCCATTAGATGCCGAGCCTTATCTTCTGCTCGAAGCGCCCACGTTTGCGAACAGGTTCTGGAAGCTGGCCGTTGCTCAACTGCTATGTGTTAGGATTACGAAAATAGACCCATTTTGTATGGCACGTAAAAATTCTCTTGACATACATTACGCAGGTTTTCTAGGAGTTTCTTGCAACTTTCACTCGCCGCTTTGCTTCAGATTGTTTTAGTTCGTGAAGTACAATGCAGCAGCTCCTGTAGACCTTGCCTACGTCTTGAAGGTGACGAACCACGGTGGTATGTGGTATGCCCAACTCATCTGATAATCTCCGTGTACTGGTTGTTTGATTTTTCTCAACATACTGGCGCACAGCTTCCGAATCCATGGTTCGGGGCCTAAGGGACCTTGACTGTCCGTCGAGGTTTCTGTTACCTGAGCGAAATTTTTGAACCATGGTTGTGGTGCTGCGGTAAAGTTCCGAGATTAGCCGGTTGTGGGGTTTCACCTTTTAGGCGTCCCAACCACAGATAGAACGGCGACGTGCAATGCCGTTCGCAGCAAAGACTACCACTTTATATCCCTTTAAACTGACTACAGCGTAACTTGAACTTGGTTTAAACACGTGACATGAACGCCGTAGCACATCCGTTTATGCAAATATTGCTAAATGTTCGACTCACCCGCTTAGCACATGTCTAATCGCTTCAGGAAGGATTCTATATATGAAACAAATAAATCTATTGCGCTATCATGCATTTCTCAACTCAGTTCGTAAGATTATTTTATTTTTGAAATCCTATTGACGCAGAAAAGCACATAATGCAAGAAACTAACAGTTGTTTTAGAAACATTTTAAATTTTTTTGTACTGCATGATGACCTGACTAATTATCCTGTTGAGAGAAAAAAAATTGAAGAAATTAAGATATCCCTTACCATGCAATTTACGAAAGCGTGAAAATTTTATTTTTCTCCTAACACTAAGGTATGTTACCATCTTTTGTTAATATACTTTAGTGGAATCAAGGTTTGGAATCATTTATCCTCGCGGAATCAAGGTTTGGAATCATTTATCCTCGCGGAATCAAGGTTTGCAAATGTATGTGTACCGTAATATTTTCGGGAAAAATTGGTTCTCTTGAAATACGTACAATAAAAAAATTACGTTCCTTGCACTGTGGTTATCATCTCCAGACACCTATGCGCTGTTCAAAGGCGCCAAGTGCAAACCGTGTTTCATCACCGAAGGCGACATGACGCCACTGAACACTATCTCATGTTGATCGGGCTCGACACCAGTGCAACAGGTGCCGGCAATGCTCGCTGAACAGTGGTACCTTCTCGAAAGTAACTCTATTGCCGCAAGTCGTCCGGCAAAGGTCCGGATGTCCACTTCCGTACCCTCAGGTGACGCAACATGTGCAAGGATGGTTGAGAGCAACGAATTAGTTTCTGCTCATGCGGCACTCACAGACGCTCGATCTTCGCCTCTATTTGTTTCCTTCAGCCATCCACTGCCCTGGTGCCTCTGCGATGTGCTCTTTACGTTCCATTGGAGCCAACATCGTCCGATCGCCTCGCCGCTTCAACCTAAATGCCTGATGATATGGTGACTTTTACAAACGGCTTATCTAAACTTCCCCTCTGAAACTGTGAAATGCTGGTAGTTTGCCCGGATTGGATGTCATGGAATTCTCACAGTCCGTGGAGGTTAATGCAACCACAATTTCCGGTTACAAATATACCGGGGTTCAAGCGCTTGCTTTGGTTCATATGCGCTATGGTCGACTACTACTTAGTCATTCGTCGCTAGTTTTTATCACTTCCATATTCGGCACTGCGGTATTTGCCTGAGGATTTTCATCAGGATGGAACGACATTCCCGGAGTGCTTCGTATTCTTTTATGTATGTAGGGGGGGGGGGGAGCAAAAGATATGCATGCTACGTGACGTCTGATCTGTTTTTGTCAGTAACACTCCTGAGGCTTGAGGTGTTGGTGACTGATTCACACTGTTCTGAAAAGGGAAGGGTTATTATGTCATACTTTGAAAGCAATGGGTGTGTGGAATTTGTGGAAAGGTAAATTATGTTTAATGATTAACTCTGTCGAAGCTTTCTTTTAACGTAGAACTGCAAACTTTGTACGCGTTTTTGAATATCCTAGATATACCACAAATTCAAATAAAAAAAACGTTGTTTTCAAAATAAACAAAACAAATCCTTAGTGACAAAGATCTTAAGCTCCAAAAATTAATGTAACCATTATCTTTGATCGTATGGATAAAATAAAGGTAGACCAGATAATCTAGGTATCGGAAGTTCTCGTTTTACACTTTTGTATATTTCCCTCACATATACTAGAATATGTTCATGCAGTTCAGTGTGGATAAGTAACGAGGAAAAGACATCAG
The DNA here is from genome assembly GCA_039090855.1 of Macrothele yani. Classification (NCBI taxonomy): domain Eukaryota; kingdom Metazoa; phylum Arthropoda; class Arachnida; order Araneae; family Macrothelidae; genus Macrothele; species Macrothele yani. The sequence goes on along the minus strand of CM077017.1, from coordinate 76,000,711 downwards.
CCTGGCGAAATTTTGTTGAAATCATAATGAAGTACAGATGAAGAGCTTTACCACCTAAGCTTTCTTAAATTCTATCCAAAAAGAACAGCCTGATTAAAGGTTTTGTTCATTTCGACAGCACAATATCCAAGTAGAATTGAAATTTATAAGGTTTCCTGATTAATATTATTTTAACGAATACTAAACTAAAAGCAATACACATTTCTTGAATTTCGATACAATGAAGGTTTTCGCTTCGCATGCATATGCCTACTATCAACGTTTTAAATATGTCATCTCTGTAGAAGTGTTTTCATAAAATAGCATTATTTTGTACCATTTGAAACAGAAGAAATCAGTATGGCAGTGTGAGTTCTGGACAGACTCGTAGTAAAAATTGTGAACACCGAAAAGAACAAAAAACAAAAAAGGCCTTTCAAACAAGACAGCAGGAAAAATCAATCATCAAAAATTGGAGATAAAAAGAAATTAACACTCCAGATGATTGTATTTACTAATATGTAAAATAATATCGCAGACGCTCTAATTTGGGCTCCTAAAGAATTTGATGCTTCAAAATACTTGGAAAAAGATTTTGATTATGAAAATGCATTACAATGTTTTAAAGATATTTCGATTATTAAAGCAAGTAACTGATCTCACAACTTATATTTATAAATATTTTCAAAATTCGTACGAAATTTAAACGAAAATAATTTATTCAGTATTTTTCTTGATCATTCAATTTCAACATACACAGTCTTATCAGAAACATATGATCACCCCCGAAATCACAGTGTACCCACCCAGGCGGATCACAGAGTGCGTGTGACGAGGTCGGCCACACGGCGTGACAAAATTTAAGGACAAGAAGGTTTTTAGAATGTAATATGCTCCACATCGACTCAAATCATAATATAAAATCACCAAAATGTAAGAATATGGGACAAGTGAGCAAAACCATCCTAACAAGGAATCCAAAGGATGCAAAGACACTTTGTTGAAAAGGTAGCTTAGAGCAAAACTGGACAGAAGACAGAAACTTTAAAGTGACAAGCGACTGCCAAGAAAAAATCCAGTCTGTAGTAGTGGATATTATCGCCCCTGACTGCGTTGCAGGATTTACAACTTCTGTCCATGCTGAGGACGAGGTTGTCAAGGAGCTGTTGAGGCATCGCGGCCCATTCCTCTTGTAGTGCCAATCGCAGCTGCGGAACCGTTGCTGTCTGCTGGTGATGTGCTGCCAAGCGTCTCCTGAGAAGGTCCTACACGTGTTCGATTGGATTTAGGTCCGGAGACCTTGTGGGCCAACCCATGCGTTGAATATCTTCACTCTCCAACAGTTCTGCGACAGCCTCTGCACGATGAGGTGTAACGTTGTCGTCCATGAAGAGGAACTCAGGACCCACAGCACCTCTAAACAGATGCACATGAGGCAGGAGAACCTAGGTACAATAGCGGACACCAGTGACTGAACCTCCTTGGAAGATGTGGAGCTCAGTACGGCTACCAAACGTGATACCATCCCAAACGAGAACTCAGCCACCTCCAAACCGGTCTCTTTCGATGGTGTTGGATGTGTGATTGCGTGTTCCCTGCTCTCTCCAGATGTGTATACGTCCAGAATCGCTCGTCAGACTAAATCGGCTCTCATACGTAAGGAGAACTCGATCCCATTGCTGATGTGTCCAGTTTTTGTTTTCCTGGCACCCCAGAAACCGCCATCTCCGATGAGCAGACGTTAATGACCTACACCGTACCGGTCGTCGTGCGAATAGACCACCTTTGTGCAGCCTCCTGGCCATGGTAAAACGCGATAACGGGCGTCCAGTTGTCTGCTGCATGTTCCTTGTGATTTATCCCGCTGTCTGCGGTCTGTCTCTTCTTGCCTGTAGGATATTATACCGGTCGTCCGCCACCGTGGTTGCACGTGGACGACCACTGCTGAACTCTCGGACAGCTGTTTCTGTTGTTCGAAATGCTTTCCATGCTCGTGAAATGATACTGTGAGCGATCCCGAACTCCTCGGCCACACTAGTCGCACTTCGACCTTCTTCCAACTTCCCAATGACGCAAACTCTGGTATACTCATCCAGATGTCGTCTACTGGATTGCCTGTTGGACATATCACACGGTGGCAGCAACTCGACGTAGTTAAAACCGATGTACACCGTGCAATAGCTTTCAACGAATTGCTGAGCGTACACCGCGCGTGTGCTTTATACCCTACCGACACCCCAATCCCTACGTCATGCTGCATATATGCGCAAGCCCTACCGTACCGGAGCCTAGTTTATGTCCTGAGTTGTCTTTCGGTCCGTTCTGCCTGCCTGCTCGCTCCGCTGCTATGCTAATTTCTCCTCTTCGTTCTTAATTTTTGCACACCAGAGTATATGCGGGTGGCTACGACAGAGGAGCCATGGTAATTTACGTGAGTACAATGGGCAGAGGCAGTAATTTAACGGATGCTAAAAAAAGAATGATCATTTTCTACCCCGCCAATGGTGGAAGCATCTCAGAAACAACAGAACAGCAGACTTCGTGGGCTGTTCGCGAGGTGCAGTAGTAAAAGTGTACAAACAATGTACCACTAGCACACCAAGTACCTCCCGACGTCATAACTGTGGAGCTCGAAAGGTAATCTACAACAGAAGAGAACGCCGCCTCCGTCAACTGCGCAAGGGCAAAAAACGGGCAACATTGCAGAAATTGACCACGAAAATGAACGCTGGACCACCCACCGTACATGTCCGCGATAACAGTAGAGCGAACCCTGTTACGCATGGGTCTCCTAACTCGAGGCTACATCAAGGCGCCAATGTTAACCTAGGTCCTTCGGCAACAACGCCTTCAGTTCGCGTGATTCTACCGTCATTGACCGTGCAAGAACTTTAAAAGTTTGCCTTTTCCGACGAATCGAGGTTTCTATTTTACGAAAGTAACAATTGCTGGCGGATACAGCGTCGTACACAAACGAACCAACACCAGGACATGCTTGTCGTTCAAGAGGCCGGCGCGACCAGCGTGCACGTCTGGGGGTGTTTTCCTTGTATAATCGGGGACCGCTAATACCACTGGATGTGTCCCTGAAAGCCAATAGCTACCTGCCCATCATCGCATACCACATGCATCCCTTCATGTTGGACGTTTATTTTGATGGTGATGTTGTCTACCAACAGTGCAATGAGCCTTCCCATGTCGCTAAGGTTTGCGTTACTGGTTCCAGGAACAAGATAGCGATCTACCCGTTCTCTCTTGGCCGGCGAAATCACCCGACGTCAATCCATTCGAGCACTTGTAGGACTATTTAGATATAGAGATTAGATCTGCTGACGCGCAACCGCGTTATCTCCGAGGCTTCCGTGTTTTGCTGCAGTCCAGATGAGCTCATGTACCTCACTCAAATTTCAGGGCTTCATTTCATTCATGCCACTCCGTCTCTACGCTGTAATCCGGGCCAAAAGTGGTTATTCCCATTATTAGGTTGGTACTCACATTATTCTGATACGACTGTGTTTTGGGAACATCTATTTGTTTCAGTATCTGAATCGTAATTATCTGTTCTTCATCGACTTTGTACATATTGATGTGCAATACGTACCAAGTCGAAATTGGAAACTAAAGGATTCTATAGTAAATAAAGTTAATTAAAGTAAATATTAATTACCTTCAAAAATTACATAAATACCTTTTTATATTCAAACTGTGAATACATTGATTTTGCAATTGAAACCGAAATGCAATTTGACACATGCTGACTTTAATGTGTTTCTTTCAGTGAAATATGTATTAAAGCAATGCAAAATTGCTTTATTCAGAAAAGTGGAAACGCTTCTCTGAGAAAATTCGAAAAAACTAAATAAACTAGGAAGAAGAAGCAAGAAATATCTAAAGTATGCAATGTGTATTAAAATTTATAATCCTGAATTTCTCTCACAAGGATAACTGAATTCAAAGTAAAAAATTATGTTGGAAAGAACACCGACTAATTTGGTCAGCCGATTTGCAATTTATCGTCAAATGATATAATTTGAAATTTGGAGGATAAAGGTTCGATTGGAAAATATAAGTAATAAATCCATGAAAAAATTTAGAATGAGAAGTCTGTACATAAAAGCAGTGATTTAATTTCTCCGATGAAAGAATCAGAAATTCCATCGTTAATTTTGAAGAATACAACAAGCATTCTTCCACGGTATCATAGAACTGAATACTCCTGAATAGTATAACTGTACTAGTGATCCGAATTTCTTGGTGTAGAATAGAAAATCAAAGTTTCCAAACTTTCCCATGTCAACCACATTGATTTTTTAAGGAAGGTAGACAGAGTAATGGAATGCTTCAACAATTGAACGCATTATTCATTTCTTATTTTAATTACTTAAATATTAATGTTATTTAATTATTTGTTTTTTAATTTTTGAATTTCCTCTTTTAAAAGGAAGAATAAAAAACAGTGAAATTTGAAAATCAGAACAGTACGTAAAATTGATGTCAACATAACACTAGTTGTAATTATCCCATCGCTTTACAATAATAAAGATGTTTGAAATATTAATATCGAATGTGAATTCAAGTACTTCAGCTTAAATTTAGTTAAAAATAAATATCTTCACTCATGGACCTAAATGTCATTACGTACCTTATAATCCATAGTTGATATGAAGCGCATTGTTGGTGTGTCAATTTATTTTCTTTGCGGACACACTGATGAATTACAAACATTTGCTACGTTAACTTTGTTTTTTAATTCTAATAGTTTAAATTGCGTGCAGAAAATTACAATAGGCGTTTTCTTTTTAAATAAAACCCCTAGGTGAGATTATTTTAAAAGAACTGTATTATTAATATTGGGAGTTTACGGAATTTAGAAATAATTAAATCTCTTCTTTGTAGCCGATAGTAACTGTTAAAACAGTTACATCACGCAAACTTGCAGTAATATATATCGTTAAATAATATATATTTATTATTTCCGATAACGTTCAGAAACCTTGTTATAACTGATGACATATACATTTCTTTCTTTTGAAATCCAGCAGCTATCCCCGTTGATTACTGTTAATCAGAATTCCAAAGTTTTAGGTACTGAGGGTGTTGGGGTTAAGGTTGTTCTTACCTTAAGATTGTTATCGAAAGGCGGAATAACTTTTTTCTTTTACTGGGGTTTTTCCTTCTCCACCGAATTAAAAATGTTAAATCCTTGTATTGCTGATGGTTGTGTAATAGCATTTGGTTTCGTGTTATTCCCTTAAGGAGAGAGGGAGGTGATGTGTGACGTACTTCTTTAGTGTATAAACAGAACTATGTTTAAGGCAATTTCGAGCACGAGACTGTTTCGTAGCCGATTAAGTGATTGTGTCTAGGCAGGGCCCAGAAGGAGAGTCTGGTAATGGGACTATTCATACATCTTACTGCGGGAATTTCTGCTTGTTTGAAATTGCTGGAGTTCCTAAAATTTCAGTTTGTAGTAACTTAACATACAGTATGTACCAACATGTAATTGGACACCTGTGATAGCAAAGGAAAACGAAGTTTATTCACCTTCAATATTTGGCGGAGCCTCCACGAACAGCGATTACAGCTGCGACCCTCCGGGGCATACTCTCAACCAGGCGCTGTACGACGGCTAGCGGTATATTCTTCCACTCGGCTTGTAAAAGACAGGTCAGTTCCTTCACCAATTTCAAACGGTGGGGGCACCCCTTAAGTCTAAAGCTAAATACCTAAGGTAAAAGCTAAATACCTGATGTTCCATAAAAGTTAAACAAAATCCTTTTGCAACAAATGCTATAAATTATCATAAAGGTGTTGTTTTTTAAGACATGTAGAAAAACATAGTCCAAATTTTTGAAAATAGAGGGCTGTCGTTCACAGAGGAAATAAATATTAGCTAGTCGTCAAATCAAATTTACGGTATGCTATTGACATTTAATTGGTTTCAGTACGAAAATCAGTTTTAATTCAACACTACGATCACCTCCGCAATCCAATACAAAATCCTTTTGCGGTGTTACGCTGGATGAAGGATAGAATGATGTCCGCTGAATTAATAGACAAGAAGTCGAGTGCAACACTTTTCAGAAATGAAATGACAGTTGGTTACTTTCATCAGCACGAGATGTTAGACAGACCCATGACAAGAAAACATCATTTGTTCGATTAAAATTTTAAAGCAGTAAGTCTTGTAAACAAAGCTTGCTCGGTGGATGTGCATGTGCGTGATTCGTTCTAAAGCGTTATTTCATAAAGTGCCCCACGTGGTGCTATGAGCGAAGCAGATTTTTGTTTTTGGAATTGTTTGGTACACGTAACTCCTGTAGCTATGGAACGATATACATGCATAAAAGTTAAATGTACAGTATACTGCGATGATTGGGGTTTTCATGACCCTCAGACAATGACCCTGATACAGAAAAGCTCGAATACGAACGATGCAGAAGAATAATACTACCATGTAAACTGTAATGATTGCCGAAATAAATATTTGTTTGAATGAGTGCTTGCAGTTGCACAAATAAGTAAGTCAAAGAAATTAATATCTGTGCAAAGAGAAATAATTGTCATTCGTCCATAAAATTGTAAATAACGAATCTTATTTTACTCCCCTCATAGGAAAAAGGTATTCGTAATACCGGAAAATACTTAGTGAATGATTTCATTGTTCACCAGAAATAGTTGGACGAGTCAATTCGCATAGGACTGCTTTTTTTATAATGTTATCCCCGGCGTCGTATCAGGTGTGTCTCTGAAGCATGAAACAGTAGAAATGCTCGGCGTTTGATATAGTAACGATTCAGATTTAGAATTTTCGGTTTTTCTGTTGCTAAAGTTCGGTAGTGAATTTGTGAAATTGCCATTAACTGCATTTTGTTTCTTCATAACTTTTGCACAGCTCGAAACAATGCAATTAGCTACACGTTCGAGATTAGCACAGTTTCGAATCCCGGTAAGACACTTGAACACGGACCAGTCAATACCAACATGTTATTACGAGAATCAACAATTCTAATCTTAAAATTATAAATGTCAGGAGTGCATTATTGTTCTTTCCCCACAATATTTTGTTTGGGTTGAAATGATTTCTTCGAACAAAAAGTTTTGAGCTACTTTAGTGCTATCGTTTACCTCCTTTTTAATTTATAAACTATGTTTTAAATCCTTCTCCTATATCTGCATATAGAGCTAATCATTAAGTTCCTTTGCTTTTGATAGTTTTCGCATTACATATCAGATTTTTCATAATTTTTTGAACGTCATACACATATTCTAGTATCAACGAAAACAACGACCCTCTTTTTTTCACCTTGAGATACTGGAATTTCTTGTAAAACGTAAATCATAATAGAAATCAATGCTAATATCGTAACTCAATAATCACCGAAATGACTCAAGGAAATCCTATGACACTTTCGCCAGAAGGAATGAAAATAAACCTCCTTAAAAAAATATGGCACGCATGTACGATTCTTCTCAGTTATAGTATGTCTCTACAATCATTTCGTATTACCTTAAATATACTTTAGAATTCGCGATGTCTACAGTTTTTTAAATTTTACGATGCTTCCCGAAATTTTTTAAAGTTTGGAATTCCGATTTTTTTTATTTGGTCCTACAATTTATCGCTTAATTCTCCATATTACGTTTTGGAAATATATTTTCGCGTCGGTCCTATAATTTATTTCCCAAATGAACACGGGAGGATAGTTCGAAATCTAGCAGTTTCTCATTCCGTTAGTGGAAACAGATGCCTTAAATCTAGATAAAAGTAAAATGAATTTACAAATTTAAATACCCATGAAGATCATTATTCCCAAAATTGAAAAACGAAAAAAGAGAACCCCAAACAGATAGCTCTAGAAGAAACTGTAAATGCTTAAACATGCACTGCTGTTTCAAACTGCGTTTCGAATTAATCGACGACCAAGTTTGTTTCCCCAAATAGATCTAAAAATAACATACAAATATAACATCAGATTACTTCCGACCAGTTTAGAATAGAATCCAAGTGTTGAGACTTAGGAATGGCTTGTCTTCAAAGATTAAAGCATCGCATCGAACAACATTGTAGAAATGTGCTCCGCTGGGGATCTTTGAAGTCCCTGTATCCATGTCCCCCCAAGGCGAGGGAGTCACATAGATTCATGAACAGAAACAACGGTAAAACCTTTTCCCCATTCACCAAAAGCAACGGTTTTGAGGGTCTAACTTTATAATACCATGCGTACATCATCTTTCATACAATCTTTTATTCTCTTTCACACTTCACACTCCATTCGTTGTAATTCAATTTTTCACATTCACACACCCTTATTGAATCCTCCACTAGCCGGTGTTGAAAGTAGGCTGGCACTCTACTATGGGAATCCTGTAAAAAAAACAACTCCCAAGTGGGTTTAAGAAAATACACCAGAAACATAATATATATATATATATATATATATATATTGAGGGTGGGGAATAAATTAAAGCCTCACTAACCCAATATTTTGGTACGGCTATTCCCGAAATATTCATTGCAACTTAAATTTAGCTTCAGAAATTAGTATAATAATAATAATACCACTTTAATTTTGTGATTGTAGGTTAACGACAACCGTGAGCAACTCAATGGGCTATAAACAGTTGCCCGTTACTAATTTAGGGCCACTGGTCCAGGGAAGGGAGAGAGCCAGCGCCGTGAGACAAACACGACATCCATACCTCACCGGGATTCGAACCCAGAACCATCTCGGAAGAATGATCAGAAGCAATCGCTTAGACCACTGCGCCACCTGGGCGGCGAAATACAACTTCCCAACAAATTACTAAAAATGAAGTCAAACATGCATGTCCCTATGTACATTTAAAAGTAAGATTTTAATAATTTTGGTTTTGTATATTTGAACCAAAATGGCACTTGCAAAATGAAAGTTATATATTTGCACAAAATTAAACTCTACTCTGATTTTAGTATGTTTCTTTTCAGGATCACCAACAAGGAACATTACCCTGAGTCATATTCAAATGTGTTTCACTTACTTTCAATAGCTTTGAACTGTAGTATATTGAGACGCCCACACATGATTCTCATCTATAAAATACTTAATGAAGAAGTATATAAAATTTTTAAAAAAATGTATGATTTTACTCTCAGATTATGCGATTATTTTCAGAAGAACTTATCAAAATCTCAAAAAACAGGATACTTTATTTCTTAAAATATAAAACCAACAGAAAAGTCACATGGCCGCCCCGGTGGCGCAGTGGTCTAAGGCGTTGGCCTCTGATCGTTCGTCCGTAAGGGGTCCGGGTTCGAATCCCGGTCAGGCATGGATGTTGTGTTTGTCTTACGGCACTGGCTCTTTCCCTTCCCTGGAACCAGTGACCCTAAATTAGGGACGGGCGACTGCTTATAGCCCATTGAGTTGCTCACGGTGGTCGTTAAACCTCCAACCAAAAAAAAAAAAAAAAAAAAAAAAAAAAGTCACATGTGTGTTGCTATTTGTTGGACGGAAATGAGAAAAGCATGTACTGGATGATAAATATGTTTAAATATATGACCAGCTGTATGAATAAATCAAACAGAACATGTGCTTGTCAAAATATTGATAAAAGTCAGCCGACTAAGGAATATAGTAAATGAAACCTATGTTCCGGATGTGAAACGACGAAGGATAATGCTGAAAGTAGATTGAGTGTGGAAGTATCAACAAGAACAGGCGTTCATTAGGAAATGACAGCCGAGAAATGATGATGATTAAAAAAATGTTTGTTGAAAAATGCAATGAAAAATATTTGACGATGGTTGGGAAAGATTTTCATAAATTATCTCCCGTCAGCTGCAGTTCAGTTTTAGATATTTCGTAGAGTGCATACATATCTTAAATGGAAAGTATTTTCCGATTTCGAAATCAAAAGTACATTTTGAGCAGTGTTTGCCCCTATTAGTGAAATGAAGTCGGTACGAAAGAAAGGAAACAATTTTGGGCATGGAATAAATTAATACCCATTCCCTTTCAGAGCGAAACCTTAGTGTCCATAACAATTTTAAAGATCATTAACAACTTGCAATATCTTGTCTGTTGAAAAACTGACACAAGAATTTAGAATTGTAATTTGATTTGTTTTTAATAACAACTACAATTGCGTATAATACTGCGCAAGGTGTTTATTTTGAACCAAACGAAGGATTTATTACGTACTAGCTTAATGATATTTTGTTAAAAAACAGATCTTATTTGTAATCCTATTAGAAGGCTAAATTCAGGGTGGCGCCATTTCAATGTGCAGTTGCAGTCTCCTTGCGCATGACATGACACTGAGAGTAAACTCCGCCAAACACGACACCAGATAACCAAGCCGATAACGACGACCCACAGAATCTTTGGCTTGGGAATGCAAACTCAAACTCGTTCACGTTCTTAGAAAAAACCAAGGTTATTAGATGAAAAAGCATTTCACTTAGGTGAATAGACCTGTGTGGATGTTTTGCAATTATTGTGTCTTCATAATTTGTAAATATACTTTATAATTACTAAGTAATCTTGGCAGGTTTAAACTCGTTCAAATGCTTAGAAAAGCATTTCGCTTCGTCGAATAGGCTCGTTGATATTTTTCGATTCATTACTTTTTGTCATAATTGGTAAATGTACTTCATAACTAGCTATTTTTCAACATCAGTTGTGCATATAATTGTCTTATATCAGTGTAGCACAATATGCCTGGATGTGCAATAGCTGGATGTTTTTCCTAGAGTAGGAAGACTCAAGGTCCGGATATTATTTACATTCTTTTCCTGGAAATCCTAATTTGGAAAATCTCTGGTTAATATAAACGAAATGATAATTTTAAAGTTAAAAATGCAAGAATTTGCTCGAAACATTTTACTGTTGACATTTATGTTCGTGATTTAAAATTAGAATCACTTGGATTACCTGGCAGAAAGAAATTGAAAGCAAAAGCTGTACCTGTAGTCAATCTTCCAGGTCAAATTGACCATGAGTGTATTACAGCTGCTAATCCTCATGAATCGTCATCCTCTATTCCTAGCGTTCTGAATGTTAGTCTTGCAGCAAATAGATTACATGAACCTGAAGTAAGAAAACGAGCATTGGAAACCTTTTAGAATGTGTCTCCAAAGAAAACAAAATTGGTAAATCTGGGTCAACTGATATTACGTCATCATCTTCAGCTGATGTTCAACTTCTAATGAAAAAGATAAGGTCACTGGAGATAAGAAATAAAAGATTAAGTGTTGAGTGCACCAAATTAAGACTGCAAAATAAGTGTATTACTAACAAACTTGCATCTACTCGGAAGAAATTGCGTGAATGTCTGAATAACTCAGCTTAACAAGTGGCAGCTGACGTGAGTAAAGTCTTACGTAAAATATTTCCAGAAAACCAGATTCGTTGTTTGCTTTATGACAAAAAAACTGTGCACGGGGTTAAGGATGTCATATGTAAAGCAATTACATTGCGGGCCATATGTGTTAAATCCTGCAACTCTTTCCTCTGTTTAAAATTTGTGATACTAATCTAAGTTAAACAATTGAGTTCAAAAAATTATGTCGTTAAGTTTTTGTGTGTGATGTCAGTAGCTTAATATCATGCCAACTTAACTTAAGGCAGTCCCTTTCTGTGGATTTGAGCTAGCCTGGGTTGGGAGGAAGGTTTAGGCAGGGATGGACTTGGCACACTATCATAAGCCTTATTTTTGTTTTCATTTAAATTGTGCCTGCCATTGCAATAGCATTATAAAATTTTTGATAGATTTTTATGCTTTAGTACCACCTGTTAAAATAAATTGAAAAGCGAACATTTCGTGCGAATTTGTGTTTGTATTTGAAGGCTACTAAGTGGAATTCTTTAAACAACAATAAGATTTATTTTGCAAAAATGAAATGCTGAATGATGAATAACATATTTATTTCTTGTTTGTTTAGCCCGTTAACGGAACTACTTGATGCGGGGTAATCGCAAGGCTAGACTTTAAATAGTTTGGATTCTTAAGAATTTACTTTGGCAGTGACAATAACTTTTTGTAAATATAACTTCTTGCGAACTACGAAACTACGAATTTCAGCAAAAAAGATGGTTGTTTACAGCAATGCCCTTACATTTCTTTATACAAAAGCTGTTAATTTATTTTGTTTTCAAAATTAATTAATTCACGAAAGAGGAAATAACAGATCACTGATAAATATGTTAATCTTTGAAGTTTGAAATTATTAGTATTTGAAAACATTATCCTTCGCATTTATTTACATTCCTTGCTAACGTGTAAGATTTAGCAGCAAGAGGCGATGGCTCTCCCCTCTCGCTGCTTTGTTCCCAGTGCGACATCATTTCGCCAGCCAATAGTTGCTCGTATCCGAAGTGGCTCAACCTAAAGAGATATCTAATAACCTTGGTTTCGCGAATGGCAGTAGATCTAGGTGCAGAGCATGAAGCTAATTTCTTGATACCATTCTACATAGGATCAGCGGACTTGAACTTGACCTCTCTTGATAGGGCAGTGGTTATTTTACCTTCTTTTGTATCCCTTTTATGTTCGTTGACTCTAATTACGAACGAAGGTTTTGTCATCCCCATGTAGTTTCGCCTGGAGCTGTCCGGATATTGTAGTGGGACTGCATAAACGCCTGCCTCATTGAGAAGAGGAAGATTGTAAATTTTTCTTTTAAGCATCGTGTATAAAGATGCCGGCGACCTTATGCCGACACCGATGCTCAACCTCCTGAGCGCGTTTTTCAGTTGATGGGAAACTTTTGGTATGTAGGGAATATGGCGCAGGTAGCGAAGTTGCGGCATAGAATTATTGACACGGCTGGTTCTGGCTTTTTTGATGAAGTTACGCATGTGGTTTGACGTATGTCCTGTGTCAGGAGCCAATTCGACGATATTTCTTAGTTACGATTCTCTAGAAGGAACATCGGAGGAGACGGCGAAGGCTCTTCTAATTCGTGAATGGAAGAAGACCGTTTTGTAATCACCAGGGCAGAATGAACTGCGGAGCATCAAATTGGGAACGGAGGTAGTTTTATGATAGACTTCCGTACTAAGGCGCTTGTCATGCGATTTCTCACTAAGACGTCGAGATAAAGTAAGGTACCACTCCGCTCAAGCTCCATAGTGAAACTGATCGTAGGGTGTATATAATTGACTTTATCGAGGAAAGATGGGAGAGTCTCATTTTCGTGAGGCCATATGAAAAGTACGTCCTCTGCATAATGCAGCCAGTTGGTAGGCCTTGGGGTGATGTTAGTGAATATATGTTGCTCAATGGGGCGAAGTATTGCTTCTGCGAGAGTGGCTGAAAGCGAAGATCCCATCGGAGCGCCATTTACTTGCTTATAAACTTGCCCTTGGAAACTGAAGTAGCTGGAATTTGAGACCAAGTCCATTAATTTGAAGATGCTGAGGCAAGACTCTTGCGAACAAAATGATGAATTAAAATCAGCCTGTTTCAACGTTCTGATGGCTTCCGGCACGTTGACTGATGGGTAAAGGGATACCACGTCGAAACTGCCAATAATATCATGTTGGTGAACAGTGTGTTGCTTGGTTTTCGTGATGAAATCTAAAGTAGAAGTTAGTACGAAGTCCGATTCAGGTAGATGACTAGTCAGGAATCTGGATAATGCCTTCTCTAAATGGTAGGTCGGTGCGGACCTTCTGGACACAATCCGTCTTAATGGATTGCCGGACTTGTGATGTTTATGTCTACCAAATAGTTTTGGGATCTGAGGGCCAGGAGGTAATTTGAAGGCTTTCTTAAAATCTTCCGGAAGAGCAGGTAGTCTTGCAGCTCGTTGTACCCGTGCAACCCAAGAATTTAGTGGGTTAGTTCGTAAGACCGTAGATCCAGAATTGGAAATAATACCTGCAGTTTATTATTGTAATCCGCTGTGTCCTTGACAGCTATCTTGCCGAATTTGTCTGTTAGCGTAAACACTATTGAGCTGTTATTTCGAAAGTTCGAAATCGCTCTCGGAATTTTAAAATTACCAAGCGTTTCTTTATTATTGTACCGCAATCTCAGGCTATAGTAACACAGTTGGCGTAGTACATCTTTGGCGTCTTCCGGAACTAGCGAAATTATGCTTTCGAATGTAGAAACGACGCTTTTGGGGTTCGGTTTCTATCGGAAACAGAACTTTGGTCCGAGTTCCAAAACTTTAGTTTCCTCAACAGTGAGCGTCTGCTTAGAGATAATGACGAATGGAATCTTTAAATCTTTAGGATTTTGGTTCTGAGATGATTTCAAGAAATCCAGCTTCTTGTTGTGTTTGGAGGATAAGGAAGATTGAAGCCTTTCGGCTAACATGTCCACTCAGAGCGTTAGGTTGTTGAAAGTGATCTGGTCACAAAGAATATTTAGTTTAATATATAGGGTATAGCCCTTGGCTTCCAAAGGCATAAAATCCTTTCTTTTCAGGTTTAATGTCCTAGATAGGGTCTGACGAAGAAATTTGTCCTTTTTCTTCTCGAACAAAGTTCCCTTTACCGAAGTCTTGAAATTAAGGAAATTTGGGAACAAGCCGAATGTCTTGCAAGCGGATAAAAAGTCAAGGTGGGAATGTTCCTTCTCCAGCTTGAGCCTCAACTGTCGGAATAGTTTAAATGCGTTCCACATTGCTCGGAGAATGCAAAACTAATTAATAACAAGGAACTGCACACCAAGTATTGTTAAAATAATACTAGTGATCCGAATTCCTTGGTGTAGAATATAAATCAAAGTTTCCAAGCTTTCAAACACAAAAAATTCCAGAATTAAGGGCAAAACTTTGCACAGCGTAAACATGTATCAGATGTTAAAAGAGTTTCTTAAATCGGTGATTTAGTAATCGAGATAAATAAATTAAAATTATGCTCCAACAAACGAAATTTCGCACTTTCAAGTCAGAAAAAGCACAAACATGGTTTCGTAGTTAATAGTATCGGACCGAAAAAGGATTTGTCAATCGAGTTTGTTAGAAACACAGACACTGCTGCAATTATGCCGTAAACCAAAATGGGATCTTACACAATCTAGTAGCACGCTTTTGGGTTAAGAAAATTTGAAACTATAAGCAATACATTTGACACCTACAAATACAGTAGTCTTCGATTTGCATTCGCAGAAGCAGATATATATACAAAGACGAAATATACATCTACGCGCCAGGCCGAAAAAAAATTTAATTATTTTAATTAGAAAGTATTAACTCCAAAGGTTTTCGCGGTCAGCGGTATTTTTCCACTGAATAACTCTATGAATCTACTTCTCAGAAGTATAAATTTCTACATAGAAAGAAGGAAAATACTAATTCTCAGGAAAAAATATTAACAGACGCACTATAATTAGAACGTCTTCTTTCTACTGAAGATAAAGTGTCCTGAAACCAGTAATATTAAAAAAAATTAGAAGTTTCCTTCAAAATGAACTAAGTGAACTTTTATACTTAGCCGCTGCTGCAGATCGAATACTTACTAAAGCACAATAAACGGAAGGA
Source organism: Macrothele yani (assembly GCA_039090855.1). Classification (NCBI taxonomy): domain Eukaryota; kingdom Metazoa; phylum Arthropoda; class Arachnida; order Araneae; family Macrothelidae; genus Macrothele; species Macrothele yani. The sequence goes on along the minus strand of CM077017.1, from coordinate 75,985,254 downwards.
CGTATTCATCCTTAGGACATGAACTCACTTAATCGTAGTATACATGCCTCATGTTTAGAAATTTGCTTTGCAATTTTATTTGAAATTTAAGCCTAATAAAAGGCGTACCACTCAAAACAACAGGATTTAATAAATGGAAATCTACTTTAGATGACGGTTAAAATATTAATTTTTAAAAATATAAAACTGAAAGTAATTATAGAATTTTGGGTTTCGCTCAAAAGCAAATTCAAAATGAATAATTTTATTTATCCTGGTTTATTTCTCTGTTGAACAGAATTCCTTACACGTTTTCTGTACATGCTATTAAAATAAACTTGTCCAGTTCTAGAATTTAGAAGTTTCATCAAGATTCAGAGAATTGTCAAGTTGTTTGCAAATTTGAATAGGTATGATTGCATATCATTTGAAAATACATTATTGCCTTATGCTTTGATTCACATTTTTTCATAGCGAAGTAATTGGTAACTTCTGCATCATCTTCGGAATGAATTTGTTTATTTGGAAGTAAACGTAAAAAGGAATTGAATTTAGGATCACAGCTAGCTAGCATGATAGTATTGCTGCTTGAGTGAGACGCATTCATGAATACCATTGTATTAAGATCTTCGGTTTTTCTCAGACTGCTCTTCCATGGAGGGTGATACAGTCCAAGAATACTTGTTCTCGATTTTGTCCCTGTGGAGAATGAGAATCAGCCATACATATACCATTGGAACGTCAAACTCTACACTTGTTGTTAACACGCGCATTTGACCTTAAACCTCCGCTGTTGGTTCTATAGCATTATAACTCAGAACGTCCCTATCACTTTTGATCTTCAAAATTGATAGGGGTACTATACCTTCCGAAAATCGTCACGGAATGTATGTTATTCCTTTGAGAGCTACAGAAGGCGATGACAACGTCAGGATCTATGTGTGTTCCACCTCTCGTACACTTAAATATCGAATATCGGAGCATTTATATATATCATCAAAACATACTCAACATCAACTGCTCTTTCAAGATCTTCTGAAAATACAAAGTTCTTACTAATGTTCGTCTCTGGAGTAAAGGCAAAGGTAACTGGTGCTGTTGCACATGTTGTATCGACTACGCATTTGTATTAGTTAAATTTCCTACTGATCTGATGGAGAGGTAGAAAGGACAGGAAATTTAAAAAGATTTCTAATTTTTGAAATAAGAAAAAACCATTTCTGTCATTACTGCGTTTTGGCGCCTAGAAATGGGAGAGAGCTTGTTGTGTAAAGCATGCACAGACATATGTCCGGAGAAGTTGTGTCAGAAAAATTTGTACATTCAAAATCCAAAAATGTACTGTGAAGGTAACTTCCAAATTATTCAATAAGAACGCATGAATGAAGAATTTCAATATTCACACATTATTATTGCTCAATGAAATAATAATAGCTATAGTTGATTTTCATATTTCCTTCTTGTTTGGAGTACACTGTCTTTATTTAGATGGGCATTTTGATTTCAACGGGAACTGCCGTTTCAGCAGTATGCTCTCTTTGACCTTGTACTCATTTTGCTCAACATTTTCCCACTGTGTTTGTTCAAAGCAGGGAAATGCCGCATTTCGTAAATATGGGGTGTAAATGTTTGAGAAGTGTACTTGGAAAAAAGTAATATAATATGTCATTTACATAGTTAATTTACTGAACTTTACTTCTCCGTGGAACGGGGAATATTATAACTCAACAGGTTTTCCATCCATTTAAAAAACACAATGGAAACTACGAAAAATTGACAAAATTGGCGCATTTCTTAGTGCACCATACACTCAGAACCTGTATATAAAATGTTTTCGTTTACTGAATAATTTCATCTCTAAGGTAAAACACATTTCAGAAAAAAACACCTTGCCTTACCTTCAGGTAATTGAAAGGGTACTTTCCTAGTAGTACTTTCAGGTAATTGAAAGGTTTTCATGTTTCAGTGTTAAATGAGTAGAATCTGTCGGGAATATAATGCAAAATATTGTGCGTTCTTCCTCAGATGAAAACATGCTGTGCCATATATGAAGAAATGTATGTTCTTTATTTTCTCACACACAATACCTGCAGTTCCATAATTCTGTAAATCTGTTTTCGTCAATTTTATCGATATTCAGTCTTCTGCAACTTTTTCTCAGTCCATAGTTTTAAAACATTTAGACATTTGTCCGCGGAGAATCCATTTTTCGAATTTTTGGATATTTGGGTTTTATATTATTCTTTTATATTCAGCAAAAAACTTTTCCTACAGTCGCTAGGATACAAGAAGTAAGTTTCTAATATGTCTTATTAAAATAAGTCGAACTGTTATATTTTTCGTACAGCACATGCAGAGATTTTCATTAAACCCAATTATTTGCTTTTTCTCAAGTAACTATTGTAGGGAATACTGCTGTAACGATACATTTTTCAAAGTAGGATTCCCGAGGTTGAGTTTGAAATTCATAATAATAAAAGAGTACTCAACCTTAGGAAAATAAAAAAAATGAATTTCAATTATTAACCTTTGTTTTTTGGAATATGTGCTCTCTTGAGTTACAATATCATGTAATGACCTTTGCAGACCACAACAGGAGATATGAACAATCGAAGCCGTAACCCTGAGAATATATTTTTTTTACTTTTTTTTTCAAGAATTAATCTTTCTCTGCGGTGCTACTCATGTAGCCACAGGTACAGTATCCCGTGTCAGACGCTATCGTAGTTTCATGTCCGACTACTGGAGCCCGTTCAAAAAGCAACAGTTGAAGTTCTTTCTTCTCTGTGGGGGAATCTGTCCGAATCTGCCTATGATAACTGCCTTGGAGTTCAGAACACAACTTTGGTATACTTTATGTAGAAGCGTTTTCAAATAATTAGGAATAAGTTACAAAAAGAAAAACAAATTAAGAAAACCTTTATGATCACAAAAAGGAATTAAATTTGTAAGATATTAAACCAAAATTAAAACTAAGTAAATTGTTTCTGAACTAAATGCTTTATCCATTAAATTCATGTACTTGGAAATTTCTCCATAAGCATTAGAGTGTAAGAAAATAGGAAGCGTTAAAGTCAGAGATTCTTCCGTTGTTCTTAAACACCTTTAAAGAAATGCTTTTTGACATTTAGTATTCTTGACGCACAGATTATTCAAAGCTCTCAAGTAAGACCCTCTACACGGTAATACTTTATGTGACTTCGCGTATGATACTAATACACTTTATATCTTCTAATTAATTTAAAGTATAGAACATTTCTAGAAAGCTAAAACTGTGTGGTCTCGACAGTGCTGTGCCGTGATGGCTACCTGATGTTCAATAAAGTTAAGTAAGAACTGCCTGGTGGTATGATGCCGCCTTTCTCCATTCGGTTTGGGCACGTTCGTTGCTCTGGAGAACACCATCAATGTTTCCTCCATATACAAGACCTGGGTGATTATGCAGTAAGAACATTTTTTTTTTGATTGGAGGTTTAACGACCACCGTGAGCAACTCAAATGGGCTATAAGCAGTCGCCCGTCCCTAATTTTGGGTCACTGGTTCCAGGGAAGGGAAAGAGCCAGTGCCGTAAGACAAACACAACATCCATGCCTGACCGGGATTCGAACCCGGACCCCTTACGGACAAATGATCAGAGGCCAGCGCCTTAGACCACTGCGCCACCGGGGCGGCGTAAGAACATTGGATCACTGCATATAGGAAAGCCTGTAGCCGCATCATTAGAATTTTTTTTTTTTGATTGGAGGTTTAACGACCACTGTGAGCAACTCAATGGGCTATAAGCAGTCGCCCGTCCCTAATTTAGGATCTCTGGTTCTAGGGAAGGGAGAGAGCCAGTGCCGTAAGACAAACACAACATCCATGCCTCACCAGGATTCGAACCCGGACCCCTTCGGACGAATGATCAGAGGCCATCGCTTAGACCACTGCGCCACCGGGGCGGCCATCATTAGAATGGCCCACCATATCGTACTGATCGCATTGTTGCTGAACGTTTTGAAGGAGTGGGAAACAAATATTTGTGCTGGCTGTTCAGAATCCTGAAACGCCGCTCCGGTGGCGCAGTGGTCTAAGGCGTTGGCCTCTGATCATTCGTCCGTAAGGGGTCCGGGTTCGAATCCCGGTCAGGCATGGATGTTGTGTTTGTCTTACGGCACTGGCTCTCTCCCTTCCCTGGAACCAGTGACCCTAAATTAGGGACGGGCGACTGCTTATAGCCCATTGAGTTGCTCACGGTGGTCGTTAAACCTCCAATCAAAAAAAAAAAAAAAAAAAAAAAATCCTGAAACTAAATTTCTAAAGAATCTCCTGGACAAAATACGCCTTTGTGTACGTGAAAAACAAATATCGTGCAACAAATAAAGGTAAACAGTTCAATGATTTGAAAGCCGCATAGTGGAATTTATTAGGACATTACAAAAAATGTTTGAAGATATTCACTCTCCCTTCCCTGGAACCAGTGACCCTAAATTAGGGACGGGCGACTGCTTATAGCCCATTGAGTTGCTCACGGTGGTCGTTAAACCTCCAAAAAAAAAAAAAAAAAAAAAGAAGATTTTCACAAAAGTAGAGGCCATCACAAAAGCTATACTTCTCAAAGAACAGCAAATGATGTTCAGTAAATAAAAATTATTTGTAGGCATGCAGGTGTGCGTATATTAATGGTGGGACGGTGCACTTAATGAACGAGGGATAACTATGCGAAATACATGTACGTTTTAATACTTTTAGATTTTATGCGTTGCATATTCAGTTATGCCTTTCGGCAATATTTTGGGTACCTCTTTGAAATTTCTTTTAATAAAATATCTGCGTTTTTTTTAAAATACAAAGATCGTTTTCCCTTAGTATTTTCAATAAAGTTAAGATTTTTGAGTTTTTAGTATTTAAATAGAACTGCGGTATCGGGCAGCATATATCCTTACGAAGGTCATTACGTGAGGTTAACTCCCAAACGTTGATATGGTCATTTTTTCGGTTAAATGCAAATGATGCTATTTGATGACAAAGCAGAAGGTTTTGTTTTATTTAACGAAGTTTTTTAACACGCCTTTAAACATGAAGAGTGTAAATCAAATCTTGTTGCTGCTGTTAAAATATAATCTGACTAGAAACCCGAGTACCTGCTTGTATTGTATCATTTTTGATAAAAGTAGAATATGAGAAAGTTTGTCTCTACTGCAGGAATAATATTAGACTTGGGTATTTACTTTGTAATCACAGAAATTCACATATACTTCGTCTAGATATTTATTTGGCCGCACCTGTTGGGCAGTGGTCCAATAGATGGCATCTGATCTTTCGTCCGTAAAGGGTACGGGTTTGAATCCCGCTGCGGCATGGATGTTGTGTTTGCCTTATGGCACTGTCTCTCTCCCGTTTCTGGAACCAGTGACCCTAAATTAGGGACGGGCGAATGCTTATAGCCCAATGAGTTGCTCACGGTGTTCGTTAAACCTCCAATAAAAAAAATGATTGCCCGTGTTCATAGCCCCCTGCACGGATATTGAAGTATCGTCGCTAACATCCATATCACATAACCGGGGAAGATGTCACCAGCCAGTGAGGATTAACCGACGGTGGATCATTGCCTATTACAGATCTTATTTTCATCTCTTTCTGATATTCTTCAGAAGACACTCTGCGCCCTCGATAATTCGGTTCAATTTCCAGACAAAAGATAACGTGGAGACTTCAAGGCATATGTTAATATTTACCGAATGCAATCATGTGAAACACACATACATTGAACCGTATTAATTACTTCAGTATTCCAATTTTACTACTGAAATCTGTGTTTCTAAACCATTTGGATTCCTAATAAATAAGTTCATCTCTTTCTGTTCTGGGTTTCATATGTTCAATGGGCTAGAAGCAATATCCCGTCCATTGCTTCCGGCTACTGATTGGGAGGAAAGGGAGAGCGCCAGTGCCTTAGACAACACAACATCCATGTCTCACAGGGATTCTAAACCCGTGAATTATTGATGCTCCTATCATTTCTTTGTTTCAGCTTTTGCACTAGGCATTGGAGATCCCGATAAATGAATACATCATTTACCGAGAAGTGAAAATGTTCTTTCTAATAGCGCAAAAGCAGTTTTAATTTCAGATTAGAATATAACTGAGTATTCGATTTTAAATATTATTTAGAAACTAAAGTTTTGTTGGAAATATGTTATCCACATTTCTTTTGGGGTGTCTTATATCAATTCATTTTCGGGGTTAAAATATTTCTTGTAATTAATTGTGTTTACTTCATACAGATACATAAATCCAAATTTTTATATTTACAAATATGATGAATTTACAAAACTAAAAGGTATACCTTTCGGTACGCTGTAGAAAAAATAATTTATATTTCAAAAACAATTGTCAAGACTCTAGTTTTCACTTTTTTCCTAAAATAGAAACTTCTAAGGAGGTGCACTGTTTTATTATTTTCCACAACTCGGGACAAATACCTGGTGAAATAATATTATTTGTATGTTACAAAACATACAAAAAATATAATAAATTTCGGACAAAACATTGCATAATGAGTAATTTACTGTGACTCAGTAACTTGCTTTTTTGATTTCTGCACAATTTTTTATCGACAAATTCATTGCACAGTAACCACAAGATAAAATCAAATAACGTTTCAGTTATAAACATTGGACCGTTTTTAACCTGTCTCAGAACTTCAAACCTGTTTTGACGATCTCAAAGAATTATGAGCACATTTGATTGTTATAAATTTGTTTCCTAAAAGATTCTATTTATTTAAAACCATCACATTCGCAACTATTTGAATTATTGTAGAAACAATGTTCTCGAATACATGGAACAATTACAGAATTAAAAATACGACAATTCATGTATCGTGTATTGTCATTGCTGTTCAACATTCGTTATTTAGGTAATGTCCTAATACATGAAAATTTGAAATTCACAGGGATATGCAGTGATGTCTCGTGGCGTAGATCACGAGCTAACTCCGCAGCTTTCTGTGCTGACCACCATCGACTCATTTTGGAAAACGTTGCAAACGAAGTTGCTTTTTGCCACCCGTTGATGAATTACAGATTGGTATCGAACATAGGAGCTACTAGGTTTGACTGCAAAATGTTCCTGTTGCAAATGTTATGCTTACAATGAAAGACTTTAAAAAATGAAAGAAAGCATTTCAATTTTGCCGAGCAAACGGCCAAAAGGAATATACCTTTTAAAACATCTTTCTCGATGAGTCAGGAATCAATAGCTAAAAATAATTAATTTTCTGAACATAAAACTGTTACCTAATAAGCTATGGACCTATTTTAAAAATGACCGTACATAAAATTCAATGAATAGTTTTAGACATAGATTTTAGATAGTAATATTTTAAAATAGATTTTACCATAGTTTCTATCGTTCGGATTACCTTCACTTTGTTTTAATAACCACAATACAGCACTGAATAAATATGTTTGTTAAAAATAAGAAATATATATGGAGTATATATAACAACGCAATGAAAGCAACATTTTCTTCACTTACCATGTATTTTAGCGTTCTTCGAATTTTTAAAATACTATAGACTTTATCTGTGTGAGAAACAACATGAAAATGTTTTCTCAAATCGAATATTGTAATTTTTTCTTCCTTTTCAAATTTTAATGACTACCATGAGCAGTTCATTAAATTAAATGTCTTCGTCCATTCCTAATTTCGCCGAATGATCTGATTCTGGTGTAAATAGAGGCTTGACAAAACAAACTCGACTATCTGCCTGATGAATGTTTGTCCCCAAGAACCTGGTCCGTCTGTGTTTCTTTAAAAATATATCCACTATCACTGTTCTTCCAGTTCCTTTTCCGTTATATTAGATGATATCTGCACTTTCTTTTAGCTTTATACTTTCTCATTTTTCTCATTATTTCATATAATCCTACGACTTCCGACTTGACAATCTTAATTTCTTCCCGTTCAAGTAGCGTTCGATTGGAAAGCAGCGTAAGACTGTTGTGCCAAGCAAGGATCTGATGGCTCCCGGCATAGTCTGTGTCTCCGATGACTTCTTGTATTTTTACTAAATGCCGCACTGACCGCTGCTATGGAAAAGTATACTTCAGTCACCAGAGACTGGGAGCATTTTTTAATTTCCAATCTATTAGGAGATGGGTTGGAACTGGCCATGGATCAGCACCAAGACAGAGTGCATTTGTCATTTATTGCAACAAATTACTGTAATTATGGTGGCATAGTTATGCTGCTACCCTTCGGTTGTCAAACACATCTGAGGGACAACAAAATTCACTTCGCGAAATGCATAAATCTGTCTACCTGGATTTTTATATTGGGCATAATTAGAAATTGAATTAGGCACATATTGACCTTTTTTTGTATGGATACACCAAAGGATATGCGAGACAATTTACGTGTTGAGGAACGCTTCCTTTCCTTTCATAGATGTAGACAGTAATGAGAGCGAAATGAAACAAACGTTTTTGCACATGTAAAGTACACAAAACGTTGTACGCCAGCGTATATTATTTACCACGTGCGCCAGCGTATATTATTTACCACGTGTTGCGAAACGCATGAGTCACATTACGCACACTTCGTATACAGACACATTGCGTTACCAGGTGTGCAGAGTTAAAAATGATGGTTTTCGGCTTATTCTACATCTTTAATGCTAAGGAAAAACTGGTTAAATGCAGCAATAGCTCTGATAGAAATGCGCGAAGTTGAAAACCAGGGAGCAATGGACACTAGTAATTCAACAATATGGATCCGGCGCTTAAATTCTGGTTCAACAACCTCAAATCTAACCCCAGATCGGGATTAACAATGATTATAAGCAGTCACACTTTGGTCGAAACTGCGATATATAATTCTTGAAGCATTCCACTACAGCTGGGAGTTGGGGTGGTGTTTAGCGATCCAATATTAATCGTACCCTGCAAAAGCTTTGTTTCTCGTCCAGGAACCATGGAGTTTTTCCCCATGCAATGTAGTTTCAGTTTCCTCTTCTCCTTATATGTACACCACTAGAACTTGTGTATTTAGTTCAGTGTCCGTGTTGACGGGATCCAACCTTCAAGGTCAGTTTCTCACAAAAGAACTTGGGGAATAAATTTGTACGCACTTTGCTAAAAAATCCGTTCAATTTAATCCAAAGTGCGAGACTAGTAAAAGCTGAAATTGTTTCACCATTTCACACCAAATTACGTATTTTATAATATGTATATAATGTTTTCTCGAATTTTTCAGCCAAATAATTTAGGATGTTAGACTACTCATTTAACGGATGTCTATTCCCTACGTCAAGTAATAAGGTCTTCCCCGATTCACGCAGAAATCCTAAGACTTTAAGGCTAACAATTAAAAAAACAATAAAACCTAATTAAAAATTAAAAATATATAATACAGAAACTATATAGACTAATACTAAATAGTTACGTCACTAGGCCATTTTTGTATTCATCGGGGATTTCGGAATGTGTTTTTCTCTGCGTTAGATTTTTTAGAATGCACATATGAATCGACAAGACTAATGACCCAACTGCCCTACATTGTTAGGTCAGAGAAAGAAGAAAAGTAGTTTACTTAAAAAGCAACACTCATTCATCTGTTCATTTGTTGTGTCAATGAAACTTCTTCCGTCGATGAATGAAATACGGGATTACACCATTGCACAATACAAATCTAGTAGATGTGAATCCGTTTATTGGTGTAAATATGACATTTATGTTAAGTCAGATAATATCCGAAAACTTGAAACATTTCATTGTTCTGGAGAGGGAATCGAACCCGCGTCTCTCGGATTGTGCCCGAGTATGCCAACTACTATACCACCCATAAAGACCAAGTTTCCGATTAACTGGAATACAGTAAAACTTCCGAATAGCGGACATCGAAGGGGAAAGAAAAACTGTCCGTTATTTAGAAGTGTCCGTTATTGGGAAAATCATGCGTTATGATAGTATACATGAGCCATATTTATAACATAAAAGTAGTTTAAAAAATAAGTAAATATAACTATCTAAATACAATACATAGAGCAACCTTGTACTACACTTCATTAAAAAATACGGCATCCTTCCAATACTGGGAAGCAAAATAATCAAGTATTGTTGTTTGTCTATTACATTCTTGTGAAATTTTGTCTTCTAAATAAATTTCCAGCCAGCCGTTTGAAGCCTTAAATTCTGTGAATCCTAATTCATTTGCGATTTCTAAAGCCTTTTGAACAATTAAATTTCCTGATCAAGGAATGTTGTTGACTGTAGCGTGGCGAAACCATTCATAGGTAAGAGTGTCCACAGCCAAACCATCAGTTGTAGGGAAAGCTCTCTTAATTTTCTGGTTGCCATTACAATCTCGCGAATACTTCAAGATTTCACTCACTTGCATTTTTCCAATGCCTAGTTTATCTTCTTAAACGTGCACACTTAATCTTTCCCCTTCACTCTCTACTGCTTCAACTTTTATTTTAGAATCAAGCGATTACGTTTGTGCCACATTATAAAATAGATGTTTGAGAAATCTTGCTTCAGAGCTCGCTTGATGAGGAAAACCTACATGATTATTGCAAAAAAAATGTGATTTCTAGTAATCTGGACTTGAAATTGAACATTGTGCACTGACTTTGACTTTACCAAACAACAAAACGTGAATCCATTTTACCCACACCCTAATTGTGTCAGCATGTGTTTCAATCCAATTACCGTTTAACAATTAGCCGGCCTTGGGCTCTGGTCCCCGTTTCTGAGATTTCACCCCATTGGAGCGCCTGAAAAGCTAGAAGGCAGTTTCTCCTGGTCAGATGTACTTATGCAAAGGCAGAATCGGACAGTGAATCGTACAGTTTGGGGAGCACGAACGGTAATACCTTTTTCCATCAATTTCGGCGGCTTATCCCGGGTACATAGCACTTTGCGCCTTAAAATTTACTAGGACTCGGGAACAAAACGGTTAAGACAGAGACTGAGGAAGGGTAAAATAACAAGAAGGAAAATTTTGCTGAGTTTGGGCGAGTCACATCCCTAGGAATTCTTTGAATAGAAAGCAAATTGTCCGTTATATTGTACTTTAAGTGTGACCCCCTCCGTTATTTAGAATGAAGTGAATGTCCCACAAGAAAACATGCATTTCTGCAGTGAATAAAAACTTGCCCGTTATAGAGAGATGTCGGCTATTAAGAAGTGTCCGTTAATGGAAGTTTCACTGTATAATTATCACAGGATTCACTAGTCGAAGCAACCAGCATTCTTATACAGCGGATCTGGAGGATTAAAATTCATTCCCGTGACTGCCCGGAGGCGCAGAACATCAATAAAGGAAATACCGGATTACACCATTGTACAATACAATGAGTCCGTTTATTGGTGTAAATATGACATAGATGTTAGGTCAGATAATATCCGAAAATTCGAAAATTTCGTCGTCCTCGAGCGGGAATCGAACTCGCGTCTCCCGGATAGCGCCTGGGCATGCTAACCACTACACCACCCAGAAAGACCAAATTTCAAGTTCCCGATTAGTTTGAATTTAACCATCACAGGGTTTGCTAGTCGAAGATACCGGCATTCATGTATAGCAAATCTGGAGGTTTAGAATTTATTGCGGTGGTTGCCCGGAGTCGTTCCAAGACGATAATATATTCCTTATATATTCCTTCTTTCATTTTTTTACATTCCACCAATTTGCGGTGTCACAGAATGATAGAGAATGGTATCTTTCCACCAAAAAAAGTTGGGGCACATTACATGATTATTCTGTTTTGCCTAGAGACATACACGCTTTGCATTAAGTTTAAAATGCTGATGTGTTATGTTAAATACCGGAGCATATTTCAATTCAAAACGAATGCTTAGTTGCAAAAATCATTAGATTCACCTGAAGAAAAGGAAAATGTAAATTGTAGAATTAATTTCCCTTAAATGAAAGTGAAGTAAACATATGTGGCTAATATTAAATGTGATGTTCAAAACAATTGAACTCTACACTTGCCAAACAATTGAAATTCATTCCTTCCTAAAGATATCCGTAGGTACCACATAAGTGTGGCTAGCCAATCAACAAAGAATCATTGCTGATCAGCGATCTACACGGACCCTTCTCTTCCTTCCTGGATTCTCGATTGTTGCAGATCCAGGCCTCCATTTAAAAGGCCAGAACGATGCCACTGCATTGTTTCAGCAGGAAACCTTTCCACAGATTGATGTCATTTTCAAGTGTTACGGCTCTAACAAATGACTGGATATTTTTTTGTCGCCGCGGCTGAGAGGCTCTCTCTCCTAATAAAAAGTAGCGACATCCTCATTTCTCACCCTAATAATATAAGATTTGCATTCTCTGTTTGTCATATGCGTTTCTCAAACTAGTTGGGAAGTCATAGACTTTTTCGAAGCAAACATGGAATATATATCGACAAAAGAAAATCCCTGTCCTTTCTAATATGGTTTGATATATAATGATCAATATCTCATATAAGTTGTGACGATATGTACTCGTGAAGGTAAATTCCTATTTTTACTCTGGCTGAAAGTTATCGGTATGTAAAGAGGAAGTCGGAGAGGATGTCCTGGAAAGAATATCGAGAAGGAGATGTTGCATGAACCTATCAGAACTCCTAAATTATCGTTTGTTCCTATCAAAAGCCGCATTTCTTCTAGTATTTTGTTAAGTTGTTTCTTTTTAGTGGGGTCCCCGCAAAGAAAGACTTAGACTTGCAGTGATAGTTTCCTGAGGAAAGGTATAATACCTGCAGTGGGGAATTTTACTGTCAATGTTTTATGAAATATTTATTAACCAAAGAAATACTAGTAGCGCAATGATATTAAAAAAATTCCTTAGCATAGTTATTTATTATGTCCGAATAACCTGAAGAAATTCAGTTCTAAATACTGTAATAAGGTGCGTTTTTCAGAAATTTAATTTAGACATACATTAACTCCCAGGAAACATTTAAATAAGGAAAATTCTTTATAAACACAAAATATGAAAAGCTGAAATCATTAAATGTTAAAAAAAATTAAGAATTAGAAAAATATCAGTATTTTCTAATTATAATATATTACATAAATAAAAAAAATCTTCAAGATGACCTAATACTAAAGCAATCAGTACTGTAGCAGAAGGGATGCTAAGCACCCTGCTTAATGTATATCTAAATGCCTTTTTAAGTCTGTTTTTTTTTTCATTTTATTTCAAATATTTTTTATCCTTGTCTGTATTTTTTATTCAATAAAAAAATGACTTCAAAGTTTGATCTAAAGAGACCATCATTCATCGTCCAAAATTCTACTATTCTGTACTTTCAAATCTCACTGAAATCTGATGACACCAAATTCCGCATATTTTTGGGGTTTCTCAAATAAATATGCAGTAGAACTTGGTTTATAATTTTTCCCCATAATTTTATTTCCTAAATCTAATTCATTATGTTTCGTTTATATTCTTACTAGGCAGATTGGATTCACGAGTACACGAAACCACATTTTACTCTGCCCGTATGACATGTTTCCATCATTAACAGTAGCGAACGCAGAAATCATTGTATTTGCGGTTTCAATCACATACAATAAAAAATATTTTAAGGACGGGACGTTTATCATAACGGATATACACCGCATGCCATAGGATTGGTTCCAACAGGAGGTATTTGTTGGAGCTTCATGGAAATTGATTCGTATATTTTGGCAGATGTGTTATGTAAATGAGTACACTAGCCAACCATTGAAGTGAATGATGAAAGAAACAAAACGGTTAAATGGCCCAGCGTAGCTGAACTTGGTCGATCTTACCTGGGCGTGTAGACCATTGTATTTGAGGGATTTCCGTTACAAAATCCCATGGAAGAAGTTAAGACGCCTTCCATATATTATCTCGAAACCAAACATCACACAGACGCCTTTTACAAATACTTTATCATGAGAACCTTCAACTGGTGACCCCTTCCTTCGCATCGCAGCGGAATTAAAACGGCAGGCAACTACTTTGGGCCGAATTTAGTGCACAGTTATTCAACAGGAGTCTCCCTTGCGGGACTGGTGCTTGCTGGCACATGTCCGAACGTCTCGATCGCCGCATTCGGCGGCAATTCGTAGCTGTCCTCCGATCGGAAATGGACGACGTGTCTATCTCCGTTTCGAATTAAGAATAACCTTTCTTTGTTTCTACTACGGAAAGAATACTACACGAAAATATGTCGCATCCATGGTTTTGTTTTCCCTTGGTAAGTTTCTTGGGCTCACACATTCCAGGATCATGCTGTAATCTTCAGTTGTGCCAGATTTTTCCTGAATAACAATTGAAATCAGATAATGTTATAATCATACTTTAGTACGTCAGTAGTTTATTTATCACTTGCATTAAAATAAATTTCTGGTCGCTGCAGAGGCTTTTTTTCTTTTCTGATAGTCAGTGGTGAACGAGTTATTTTCTGTACTCGACGCAAACTTTTCATTGCACTAAAAATTCATGACAACAATAGGTTGCCAGCAAACTTCTTGGATAAACGTTTTTCGAGAAATGTCATTTCGAAACGTCCTTAAATATAATAAAACAGAGTATAAAATCAATGATTTTCCATGGAAACTTCTCAGAAGGAAGAAGAATTTTTTTTTCAAGAAATGACATTTTTAAATGAGAAAAAAGTATGTATATATGTTTAGGACAAATGCCGAATTCTCGAGTGATCGCGATGTGCCTACCAGTTTCGGCAAAGCCCCATGTATTCAGGTATTTCGGGAAGTGCCTGGGCCAATCAAAATTAGACCAATAGCCTTTAGGCAAATTGCGATTCAACCAATTCAAGGGACCATCTTACATTTATATTTGGTTCAAAGGTTTTCAATCAATGTACTGAAATATAAAATAAAAATGTAAAGAATAATGCAAATAAAAAAAGTATTACCAAACTTTTTATTTTCCTGTCGTCCTTGCTTGACTTTTTCCCAGCTTTCTTTACACTTGCCACGTCATTCGTATGTTTAAAATTGAAAGTACTTTTGTTAATATCAGCTAATATCGCGTGGAATCGTTCTTTCATGTCACCAACACGTGTATCAGAAACCGACGCCACAATTAATAGCTACGCACCACTAACTACCTTTAACATCGAGAGAGCCGCCCCGGTGGCGCAGTGGTCTAAGGCGTTGGCCTCTGATCATTCGTCCGAAAGGGGCCCGGGTTCGAATCCCGGTGAGGCATGGATGTTGTGTTTGTCTTACGGCACTGGCTCTCTCCCTTCCCTGGAACCAGTGACCCTAAATTAGGGATGGGCGACTGCTTATAGCCCATTGAGTTGCTCACGGTGGTCGTTAAACCTCCAATCAAGAAGAAGAAGAACATCGTAGAGACCTGGACGACAATGCCGCGCACAACACATAACCTTGAGGCAGATTGGTCGAAGGGAGTGTTGTTTGAATTCTGCCTTCCCACGAGTCTCGCCATGAAATATAAAAAATATATATGTCGGTAGAGACAAGCGGTTCGAGATTTGCCCAGTGTTAAATAGTGACATCGATATTTGTCCGGCAAACTCCTGATATGCAACGGCAAATCTAGCTTTGCCCGAAACAAATAGGCACATCGCGATTTGCCCGACAAAATCCCGATATGAAAGGCAAATGGGGTGTTGCCCGAAACAAGTAGGCAGATCACGATTTCCCCGGCAAAATAACGATATGCAACCTCAAACCGGGGTTTGCACGAAACAAGTAGGCCCATCGCGACTTGCCTGGGCCCATCGCGATCTGTCCGATTTCGGTTCTTTCCCGTATCATATAGATACGTAACAATGCTGCGTGCCGAAAGTTAAGGGATAATACATTTTCATTTACATGATTCAAATGTTTTCGTTTTCCAACATAGAGTGATACAGTAAATTAAGGGAAACACTTACTGGTTATGGAGAAATTTTTATTAATAAGCTGCAGGTCCGGCCTGTCTGTCCTTTAGTGCTAAAGCAATTCTACTTGAAATATACTTGTATAAGTCAAGCACATACGATAATAAAATTTACGGTCATTGTCTCTGTAAAATATGTCCCACTGATTCCAATTATATTGGACATGGAAGGATGGTCTCACATTTCGCTCCAGATAATCCCACAAATCTTCAATAATATTGAGGTCCGAAGCTTGTGATTTGGCCAGGCTAGCTAGTGTTCCTCACCAACATGCTCTGCGAAAAACAACATTTAACGTTTCGCCCGGTGAAGGTGCGCATTATTTGTTTAAAACCAAAAACGTTCATTTGGTAACAATGCTTGAATAATAGGTGCAAGTGATACCGAAGAATGAAATCGTCTGTCGCAGATGCGACACAGCCCTGCATAATTACTAGTCGTCATAAGGAATGACTTCATATCGCACACCACAGTATTAATGATCTAACTCCATGCTTCACATTCGGAGCCAACCAGTCTAAGTGATAAGCATCTGCAGGATTATGACACACATGAACTCTGCCAGTAGTAGAAACCAACAGTAAGGATTATTCATCAAACTAGATGAAAAGTTGCCTGTGTTCTTCTTAACAGTTTTTTTATTGGAGGTTTAACGACCACCGTGAGCAACTCAATGGGCTATAAGCAGCAGTCTCCTGACGTTAATATAGCGCCACTGGTTCCAGGAAAGGGAGAGAGCCAGCGCCGTAAGGCAAGCTCAACATCAATGTCACACCGGGATTCGGACCCGGACCATTTCGGACAAATGGTCAGTAGCCATCGCTTAGACCACTGCACCACCACCGCGTTCTCGATTTGCCTTCGAGGTCTGTGTGCTGTGTAAAGAACTTTAAGTTCAATATCACTTTTACATCGAGGAAAACCAGCACGAAATTATGCAACCTACCTAAAGGCATTCATGGAATAACTAATGACAAAATTCGGTGATTAACAAAAATTTTATTATATTATATTAATGTACAAGTATGTTTTCTTCTAATGCACTGAAAGGTACAATTTCCTTAATTTTAAACCATCTCATCTTCATAAATTAAATTAAACTAATTATGTTTCTATACAAAGTAGTAAAAGAAATAACCAAATAAATTCATAAGATTGGGAATTTACGACGGAGTCTTTCGACTAAGGGTAATTGAAATTAAAGCAGCAAATCGTTAAAACCATGAAGAGTTACTAAATATAATACTGAATGATACTTTGAATTATTGGGATATCACGAACCAGCGAATGCGTAAGTTGATTATATTTTAAACTTTTGAACTGTTCCACAAGTGCATGTATAATGTATTACACTTTACACCTCTTCTATTCAGAGTACTGTTACAAGAAAAAAATGAGAAAAAAACTCTGATGAAATTTGAAGCAGTGATATCGAGATATTGTGGAATCCATAATTGATTTCTCACAGAAAATAATTTATTTTCTCCCTTGAGCAAAAAATAATAACGTTCGTTACAATGCAAATATCTTTTTAATCTGGAAAGGGAAGCATCCACCTCTCTGTGTTCACACATTCTTTTTTTATATTTTTTGCATTTATGCATTATATTTACAGTATACGCAAAATGTTTTTGTATCTTGAAATGAAATTAATGAAAAAATGCCCTAACACAAATTTCGCTTTCATTTTGGGAAAAAAAAATTCACCCAAAATTTGAAATGTACTTTGGGTGAAAAGTACAGTTCATGACTTTGTTTTTGAAAAGTACACATGAAAACACTTTAGCATTACGAATTTGTTTTAGATTTCATGCAAAGTGTTTATAATCTAAAATCTCAGGGTAAAATGTTTAACAAAATCAAACGTTTGATGTTGAAAATGGTTAACAAAACCATTGTGACCAACAAACGTCCAACAAACAATGGTAGGCTATTTCACTTTAATGTATTGGTGGGTATTCTAAAAAAATCTTAGCTGGAAAATAGTATGGAATGCCTGTGATTGTTACATCTCTTTTCTAGGAAGTGACAAAACGATTGCAAATGTTTTGTCTATGAACGTTGCTCCCGATCTCCAGTTTTAGAACTTTTTCTTTGGCACCAAGTATTTCCTTACCTTTTTTTTTTTTTTACTTAATCTTAAGAAAAACTAATTAGTTTTAATTCTGGCCTGAAGTATTTTATTAGTTTTTGTGTCAGTCTTATAACTTTTTTCATATAAAGTGATTATTAGATTACTGTGACCATTGCTTGTGAAATCCCATTTTTGCAGGATTAAAACAGAAACAAAATTTCATGCTTCTAAGAAATCTTTGTGAATTTCTTTCTCTTTTTCATCTAACAATCCTCACAGCTAATGTTTCCATCCTTCATGATATATGAATCGTATGTCTTCTGTTTTAAATTGAATACAGTTTGTGACTCTTGTGAATACATTTTTACTTAAATGGTACGCTTAGATATAAATATTAAATGTTAGGTATACAATGGAAGTTATTTACTTGACCTAGATTCAAAACGTGTAAAATGCTCAGTTTTCAACTTAAGTTGAAACGATGGAGTCTTTCGACTAATAAAGTTCAAATACACTTCAAAATATGCCTTTCGTTAGGCCGAATTATTGAGTACAGCCGATATGGCCAAACGTTTTGGGTCCATGGTACACATTTGCAGTTGACTAATAAATGAAATGACGAAATTCGTCTGTGTTAGTACCTCGCAAGGACATGACGATAAACACCACAAAATGAAATAATAACATATGTGAAGCGTTGTAAATGCATTCCAAACTATATAAAAAAGAAAAATGAAACTCCTCTTTGATCAACCTGCAAGAGGAAATGCTTTCAAAATAAAAAAAACCGATCAATTCCTGCAAATCTATTTGGAGTATAAAATTTATAATTTGTTTAAGTGTAAATTCCCTTGCATTACTACGTTCCAGGCATAAATCTTAAAAAATTTTAAACTCCGTTGACGCACAAGCTTCTTTTAATAAAACTTGAAACCAAACAAAGCAATTAAAATAATATCAGAATAATGTTTTCTTATATTTTGAAATAACACTAAAAAAATATTACATTTGTCTTTCAGATGTAGGCAACCTTACCTTATTTTTTTTGCGGACACATGACAGTGAAGTCCGTCAAGAAATTTATCATGTTGCAACTCATACGATGTTAATGCAATCCTTAAACAGCAAGGCAAATGGTCGTCAGTTATCGTAAGGCATTTTACCTTTTCGTGTAGTGTTATTTCTCGTAACACTCCACTTTGAAATACAGTGACCCGAAATATGCCAGTTTTGGGCATTTGGATCACCAATCTCTATATTATCGAGGATGTTAAGATCCTGAGTAAAAACATAGTCAATTCTTGAGGCTAGGCCTCTTGCCTCCCATGTGTATCCTGGAGTAGTTTGCTCCAAAGTCATCCATACATCATTTAAGTCACTTGCCAGTGTCCAGGTTTTAAAAGAAGTTCGGCTTCCATCTGAGTACTGAGATTGGCTCCGTCGATCCAAGAATACATCCATAACTGTGTTAAAGTCAACAGCTGCAAACAGGAAGTCGAAATTGCCTGACAGAAAGTAAGGAAGTCTTCTGCAGAAGTCCTTAATTTCTGGAATTGACAGAGTATACACACACTATTTTAAACAGGAATTTATGAATTTCTACAGTTGCCGATACCACCATTTCTTCCGCATCAAATTGGAAATTAATTATCTTTGCGTTCCTGTACAAAATTATAACACCACTATATCCAGCAACACTCGCCAAAGGAAAAAAACATTGATATGAGGGTAATTTCTCTTATGCTGTAATATCATGGACAATTTTTGAATTGAGTTTCTTATATCAGGCAGATGTCTATGTCATTCAAACCTTCAAGCCAGTTCTGTTTTTCTGCGAAAGTAGAAAAGGGGCGAAATATTTAATTAAACAAATTTAAGTGTGAATGTTATTAATATTTACACTGCAACTTTTAGTTTATTTCACAAACTTTATAAAAAAACACTACATTGTCTTGAAATAGAGTTAAAGAAAACACTATTTCTCTCTCTCTCCCCTCTCCGACTGTGCTTTCTGACGAAAAGTCCGAGAGCTGTTTTACTCCTACTTTTCTGTGTAACCATGAATCGCATCTTGACTAGAAAATGTCTTAAAGTAAAAAAGTATTTACACTATTGCTTCTTCCTAAGAAGTACCTATTTTCAAAGATAAGATAACGGTGATAAAACTTTCTGTTCAAACATCTTCTCACATATATATTTCGCAGTTTGTTTGGCAAACCCTTCTTGACATTAAATCATGATTTTTGCTGAATGTTGCATTAAGGATGACCAGATATCAAACGTTTTTTGTTTCTAAATATCAAACATTTTTTTCTCTGTATTCCTCTACTTTCTTTATGTGGAGTAAGAACAGTAGTAACTCAATCGGTGACCGTAAATATAATAAAAATTATTTTGAAGTGTTTCACTGATTCTTAATGTACATTACGAAAACATTATTTGCTTTTGCCTACTTTGCAGATCCTTGTCATTTCGAGGTTTCATGAAGACACAACGTTTGCGTTTTACGTGTTGGCCAAACACAGTAAAATCCTTCCGGAAATATTTCCTAATTGACTTTCATATTCTGTGCACGATCATTGGCCCAGCTGTGTCATCGAACAGAGAGTAAACAGTCATTAAAACTGCGTCTTTGACAGTTGACGTATTGCTTGCGTGATGTGTATGTGGAAAATTCTCTGTATCGTTCAAAAATATTCTGGGAGCGAAGATTTGTAAAATGACGAAAGGTACGGTAACCCAATTTCGGGGAGCAACGCTGAATTCATTGAGAAGGTTCGCGAGAGGATAGAAAGTGATGGCTGTGTTAACCATGAGGTTGCTGAACTGTTGACTCAGTGTTAATGAGACGATTCGTCATATTTTAGTGAAAGGTTTGGGGGGGGGGGACTTGTGCTCGTTCGTCCCGTATGGTTTGCCAGACGTCCAGAAACATGTACGTGTGTATAGTCATCAATAAAAGCCACACATAATGAGATTTTATATTCCCATATTATATGAGATTCCATATTCCCATATTATATGAGATTTCATATTCCGTTCATATTTCCATGATGGATTTTAAGCGAAGCTGATGTGTTCAACTGCTGGAAGACGGACATTCCTTCCGCGACATCGCCACTCGCGTTGGACAAAACGCCTGCACAATGATGGAAATATCGCGCCATTTGTAAAAAGAAGTTCTGCCTCACCGACCGGAGGTTCTTGGAGCACAGCAGCGGCTGAATAAATAGAACGTCATTCATCTCCACCGTAAGGCGTTTAAGAACCGGCCAGCCAAGTAGCGATGGCTACACCACAGGTGTGGTCTGTATGAAACAGATCCGTGCATCCAGTTATCAGAAAAAATGAATCGTGCAGGCTCTAAGTTATCTCCCGTAACATCATGGTCGAGAAAGGAAATTTGAACTACTTCATTATTATTGAATGCAGCTTAAATCGCGAAGGACAGGGTCTATCCTTACTGGAGTTTTGATGCAAAAGTCGTTTGAAACCTACTCCCTACGTCTGCCAGCAAAATTGTGCGTGCCGAAAGGTACGCATTATGATTGCACTGTCATGAATGTAATGAACATATATCAGTTCTAAAGTCATAATTCCCTCTGGTACGTCTGTCGCAAAGTCGAATAATAAAAGGCATGATACATCACATTATAAGTAGCACCTGACATCGGAATACATAACGTTTTAAGGAGGTTTAGACAGCCTGACACTGAAAGAGTTCTACAGCTCCTCCGAACCTGATTCCACAAGCCATATTTTAAAGGAAAGTGTACGGCGTAGCTTTGTTAGAAACAACGGGCCTTGTTTGCTTTTAACAGCAGCCTCAAACCCCAGATTATTAGTACCTCTAAATGTTTACCTCCAAAAAATGTTCCTCATGTATTGCTTAGTCTGATAAATTAGATCAAAAATATTTTTAAAAAAACTGGACCTAAGACTTAGTATATTTCGTATTTTTTTTTAATTCATATGTGAGCATATGGAAAAGGTTCGAAATTCTGATATTTCCAGTTTTATATTCAGGAAAATTATTTTATTAAATACACTGACGGAAAAATAAATCCCAACACCACGAAAAAATAGTTGTAGAGGAATGAAATGGCGGCAATACATTTGTATAGGTAACATATTTAATCGATTAAGGTTTCAAGATCACAGCTTAATGTAAGCGCGAGAAGAGCCATTTTAAATGTGAAATGCTGGTACATTAATAACCGGTGTAACCGCCGGAATGTTTAATGCAAGCATGCAAACGTTCATGCATTCTGTCATACAGGTGCTGGATGTCCGTTTGTGGGATGGAGTTCCATTTCTGTTGCACTTGGTCGGTCAATACAGGGACGGTTAATGCTGGTTGGGGGTTACGCTGGAGTTTTCGTCCAATGATGTTCCATACGTGCTAGATTGGAGAAAGATCTGGTGATATAGCAGGCCACGGCAACATGTCGACACTCTGTAGAGCATGTTGGGTTACAACAGCGATATGCGGGCGAGCGTTATCCTGTTGGAAAACACCCCCTGGAATGCTGTTCATGAATGGCAGCACAACAGGTTGAATCACCAGACCGACGTACAACTGTGCCGTCAGGGTGCGTGGGATAACCACGAGAGTGCTCCTGCTGTCATACGAAATTGCTCCCCAGACCATAACTCCAGGTGTAGGTCCAGTGTGTCTTGGCCGCAGACAGGTTGGTTGCAGGCGCTCACCTGGCCTCCTTCTAACTAAACCACGGCCATCACTGGCACCCAGGCAGAACCGGCTTTCATCAGAAAACACAACAGATCTCCACTCCGTCCTCCAATGAGCTCTAGCTTGACACCACTGACGTCGCAAACGGCAGTGCTTTGGAGTAAGTGGAATGCACGCACAGGGCGTCTGGCTCGGAGCTGTCCTTCGAGTAACCGATTTGTAACAGTTCGTTGTGTCACTGTGGTGGCAACTGCAGCTCGAATTGCTACCGCAAACGCAGTACGATGCGCCACGGCCATACGCCGTACACGGCGGTCTTCCCGCTCAGTAGTGCCACGTGGCCGGCCCGAACCCGGTCTTCTTGAGGCAGTACCTTCCCTTGACCACCGCTGCCAACAATCATGCACAGTGGCTACATTCCTGCCAAGTCGTTCTGCAATATTGCGGAAATGAAATCCACCTTCTCGTAGCCCTATTACACGACCTCGTTCAAACTCCGTGAGCTGTTGATAAAGGCTTTTTCGTCTTCTTAAAGGCATTCTTGACTATAATCAACACACTACGTCGAATCTCATTGATACCTAACGCTCACGAACGTTACAGCGCGTATTTACAGCAAACCTGCTTTGCGTGTTCCGAGGGGCGCTACTAGCGCCACACGTATGTGCCGAGCGCGAAATTTGCATAGACGTCATCTTACAGATGTACTCTCACCGCCCACCAACTGTCGTTTATCTGACACAACCCCTTCTTGGTGTTGGATTTTTTTTCCGTCAGTGTAGAATGCTTTAAACTTTGACATACCTTCTTGTATTAGTTGTCGAAATTCGAGTTCGCCTTTCTTAAGGTACTAAGTTTTAGAAAATTTCATTTCTTAATTTACGAAGCTTCTGAGTGATTACGTGCCATGTGATTTGCAACCAGAACTATATACTATCGCTGGGAGCACGTATTACTACCCTCAATATATTCTCGTCCACTGGTAAAGAATGAGCATATTTGTGACTCACGGAACTTCGTAACAGCCACCTCCAATGAGCATAAAAGCTTCCATGTCGTGACCTAACTAATATAAAGAGTAATATTTTATTTTCTCCTAGTGTTCTGCTCTTTCTTTTTCCAGAATTTGATTATTTTTATCCGAAACACAGTAAGCTTTAGGTTCAGGGGTTCGCGTTAACTACAGTGATGCATTTTGTCGGAAATATAGAGCCGCTTGTGTACGAGACTCTTGCCCTACGCCTCCTTTTCAGTCTCACATCGTGCAAACAATGAGCTTAAATTATTGATATATATATATATATATATATATATATATATATATAAGTAAGAATTAGATAATTAAGGATATATGCATCTTATATATACACATGTGGTCTGAGGAAGTTCTACAAGTTCACAATTCAGAAAGTAGTAATCCTTTTTCTTTCCCAAATAGTGAAATAAATGGTAGAAATATCGCAAACACTATCGCAAGTAGTGCATGGTAAAAGGGAATTTAAATGTAAAACTTTGCTCCTTTCGAATGAGGCGTTTTCCTTCAGAACTCTTAAAAAATCCTCTTGAAATCAGCCTGATAGTGTCCATTGTTTGCAACTTCGTTCGAAGTTCTTGTTTTGTTTCTAGTTTCGTATTTTGTTGACTGACTGGTTCCGTTGGGGGTGCGTACGTATTATTTGTGGAGGCGAACGAACATTGGATTCAATGTGTGTGTGTGTGTGTGTGCTGTTTTCGTTCTCGGAAAAAGAAACATTGCAAAAAAATAAATTTGGTCGGAACTATACAATCTGTAAAAGGTACATTCGAGGAAATGTCTGCTTATACCATTAGAAGCAAAACTAGTATTTAAAAATAAAAACACATATCGAATGAATTCATTACTCATAAAGGGAGATGTCTACGTTAAAAAATATGACTCTTTACAGAAGCTTAAAGACGAGGTGTCAAAGAAAACGTGAAAAAACTCTTTGCCCTGAGAGCAAGGAGTTATACACGTTTTCTTTGGCACCACCCCTTTAATCTTTTGTAATGAGTTATATTTTTTAACATAGATTATTTGAAAAACGAAAAGTCCTGTTTTAGAAGGAGGACATAAGGCAAAAAAAAAACAAAAAAAAACAAGTAGACTAATCAAATTTGGCAACGAAACTGCGAATTATTGAAATTATGAAACATGCACAAAGTATGCTTTATCCTGAAAGTCACCCTGTGAGAAACATTTTAATACGAGTACTAGAAGGAGAGATAGTAAGAACGACGTACTTGTATGTGCATTCTTTTTAGATAAATCTGCTGTTTATTTAAAAGAAAGAATACATAAAACATTTATCACAGCAAATTTCAAAATCAACACACATTTAATGCCTATTTCAAACCAGCTATATTATCCCAAACTAAAAAGTTTTAACTCTCAGTACGGGCAGAGCTATAACTGTACATGGAGAAAATTTTTAATATCAGATATTTAGAACAAAAGACAGAGGAAAATAGCGCTGTGCCTTTTGTTAGAAAAGTTGTCTACGTTTCTGGCAGAAAATGGTAATATACTGTTTGCTTGATTAGCCGAATCTGACTAGTATTTAATACACACATAATTTCCCTTTCTCCTTCGAGTGGCAACTTGTGTGCTAGAATTCAGAAATTACATGAAAATATTCTCACTATGAATGTTTCCAGGCATTCTAAAAAATATTTTTGTAAAACTCCCAGTTCATCACGCAGAAAACATGTTCATTATAATATCTTATCACTGCTCGGTTACTGTTTCTTATTTTTTGCCATTATTCGTGTACAGTAACCCTCGTGATTGCTGAAAGCTTATTTTGAAATTTAGGAAGCTTCTGTTTTTCATAAGCGTTATGGAATTCACAAGTAGAACCGCAATACGAATTTAGTGTCATCCTGATTAAAATGCGATTTTTTTGAAAATTTGTACTCTGCAAGTTTGAAGGAACTAAATCACACACTCCTTAATTTTGTTTTATTAAATTTCATTCCTCTGTGTAGATATCACTTTACATTGAAATTTCTCCCAATTGCCATTAAAAAAATTATCTTGTCTGGCTGTGCATTTGGGAAGTTATTCCAGCTTAAAATATTTGTAATAGCGTTTTACAAATCTAAAGTTCCATGCCTAATGAATAGTTCATAATATTTTATTTCATATTTTTTGAACGTTTAACAACCACCGTGAGCAAGTCGATGTACTATTAGCAGTTGCCCTTCATTAATTTAGGGCCACGACTTTCAGGAAGGTAAGAGAGCCAGCGCCATAAAACGAACACAACATATTTGCCTCACAGATATTGGAATCCGAACCTTTCTCGGACATAAGCCAACGCTTAGACTAGAGGTGTAGGTACTATCGATAGTATCGATAGTTTTGTCCAACTCAGTATGTCGATAGTGCATTGCTAGTTTTTGGTAACTATCGATAGTTTTACGATTTTCAATGCTGTAAGTGTAAATCAAAGACGTTTAAGATACATAAATCACGATTATGTAAACTATTCAGCTTCCACCGATGGCTTTGATGACTGAAACGTTCATTTTCACCTCATTTATACTGGTGTCGAAAACATTGAACCCAGCCATACTGATACATGATGACAATGAGAAACTAAAATTAACTGTAATCTAAAGGGTAAACGGTGGGAGTAAGTGGTTTTTGCACTGTGTTGCACGTTTCAGTCGGACAAATACGAAGTCAAAAACGTTGTTCTTGTTGTTTGTCTGGTGTTTAAACAGTTATTTGTTGAGAGTAAGTAATCAGTAATAATTGGTAAACACAAAATATCTTTTGTGTAACTTTATTTTTATTTTGGTAAAGATAAGGTCTACTTGAAATGTAACCTTTGCGGAAAGAATTACAATACGTCGGGCAATTCGTCAAATCTCAGTCTTAATTTAAAACTACAGCATCCTGCTGCTTTCGTTTTAAATGACCCCCCCCCCCAAAAAAAAAAACACTTAAGGAACAGCCCCACTGAAAACTTTATTTATTGAATTTCTCACGAATTATTACCAAGATTTTCCTAAACACTATAGAAAAATTATTTTTGCATGCAAAACTGCAGAATTTTCGTCTTTAGCTTATGTGAACGGAAACATAAAAAAAATCTTACAGTACAAACAGAAAATGGGAATTAAGAAGTCACGAATATGCTCGTTCCTCAGGCAAAATATTTTTTCCGTGACCTTTTGCTCACTCACTTCGGGAGGAAATCGTCAAAACGCAGATTCCCTACAGTTATCTAAGCGCTGGCTTCTGATCATTCGTCCAAGATGGGCTAGGATTCGAATCCCGTGAGGAACAGATGTTGTGGTTGTGTTTGTTTTACAGCACTGGCTTCTCCCTTCCTCATAACCAGTGGCCCTAAATCAGGGATGGGTGAATGCTTACAGCCCATCGAGTAGCTCACTGTGGTCTTTAAACCCCAAACCAAAAAAATAAAAAATAAAACAAAAGGTTAGTTTCAAAGTTTATCGGAGCTTATCTTTTTGACAATGTGGAAAAGTAAGAAACATTCTTGTCAGAAATAATTTGTCACCCCGGAAAACAAATTTTCCCCAAAGAAAGTTTGCCAACACACTATCGATAGTTATCGATTGTTACTTTTTGACTATCGATAGTCGAAATTAGC
The DNA here is from genome assembly GCA_039090855.1 of Macrothele yani. NCBI lineage: Eukaryota > Metazoa > Arthropoda > Arachnida > Araneae > Macrothelidae > Macrothele > Macrothele yani. The sequence continues at coordinate 75,957,978 of CM077017.1, read as the reverse complement.
AATAGGTCTCCACCTCTAGCTTTGACCACTGAGCCAACGAGGTTGCTCAATAACTTTTTGAGCATATGCTGTTGTATACTATTATATGAAGGGATATTACCCTCTACCCTGCTGTAAAGTTCTTTTATAAATGTGTCAAATATCAAAAACTTTTGTGAAAAGTGAAATTCGGTAGGTAAAGAGTAAAAGTGGATATATGGCAGAAATGTAAAATATAACAGCCAATAAAACCTAAATGCAAATGTGTCAAAGGAGAAAGTAGAATCCGCAGAAAATTTCCGCTTTAATTCGAAAAATTGCAGAAATATCCATCAATTACAAAACGAGATTCGCTAAAAAAAAATTATTAATCTCTAAGTTTTGGGTACGATTCAGGAGCCACATCCGCATCAGTATCATGGAAATAAATGTTAATATTGTGAAATGACATCGGATAGAAGTTAGTAGTAAACAGACTTTTGCAAGTGCATCTGCGCTGCTAACCATTCTGCAAGAACATGTAATATTCTCTCGTGTTTTAAGTTCACTGATTTCTTCGTATGCTTGAAAAGAAAACCGTTTTCTCAGGGACGACATATTTAAAAAAAAATTGGAGCTGAGTTCGACAGATCTAAAATGTTTTTATAAAGCTCCGATGAATGATCATGCTATTCTGTAATAACTCTCAGAAATACATAAGGGGAAGAAAATAAATGGTATTATGTAAAAATTTACTTGGAATTAAGAAGTGAAATTCCTTTGCAGGTAATTGGTCGGTATTTACAGGTGAGGAACAACAATGTTGAAACGGCTGTGGTGTGAACATCGGGTGAAAACATGCGGAATTACTAAAAACAAAGCAAAGTCCGTCAGCTGCGTCAAAAGGAACGAATAATATTTCCTTTTACAATGTTGTGTTCCGAGTGTTGCGATATCGAATTTCGAATTGGGAATACACTTGGAATCAGACAATTCAAATGTAGGAAAAAACTTATTTCTTGTAGGTATGTGTTCTCTACCCATAGAGCCGGGTCATCATACTATTAATTTAGTCATCCCATCACACATTCCATGGAACTTTTGGTTTGGAGTAATGACGAATTCGAAGGCAGATTTTCCAACAAAACTTTGAACTACGGAGATGCGATCTAAGTATATGTCAAACTCATGTGGACAGTGTACTTCCTGTGCGAGTGTTAGCGATTGGTATGTGTATTGGTAAATAACAGAATGTTGAAGGAATGTGTGATGGGATAACTAAATCTGTAGATAACAGAATGTTGAAGAAAAGTAAACCGAGGCAGTAATGTTTTTCTGGTTGGGGGTTTTACGACCGCCGTGAGCAACTCATTGGGACGTATGCAGCCGTCCGTCCCTAATTTAGGACCGTTGGTTCTAGATAAGAGAGCGAGCGAGCGAGCACCGGAAGTAAAACACAGCGTTCATGTCTTGCATGAAGTCGAACTGGGATCCATTTAGGACGAATGGTAATAAAAAAGTGGTTTGACCACTGCGACACTGGGCGGTTAGGCTGAAGTTGTTGAAGAGGCGAAAGTTGGGGAACACAAAGACAACTGGCGGAATACATTTTAAGGATTCTCCTGCTTTGTACCTATAGATTTTGGAATAGAATCCAAAAAGATTCTTTGTGGATACAATAGATGTCAACCGGGCTAGGAGCTGTGGTATACACATATGAGTTACCAGTCACCAAAGATGTGCAGGAATGGATTCTGACATGTGATAGCAAACCATATGTGAGAATACATGCGCATGTATGCAAATAATCAGGTGTGAATTAAATAGAATGATTTATTTTTTACTTGGCGACAGCTTATATGAGTATATTTCAATAACTTTGTCGGTATTCACGGTGTTAGCGCGCTCTAGATCACTAACAATTGGAACAATTTATCATCCTGTAGAGAAAAAACACGGATGTTTTGCAACCAATGTGAGACAAATTAACGTGTGAATTGTGACAAGGAGTCTACGATATTATCTTTCTTTTTTCGAGAAAGCTGTTTAGTTTCAAGGAGAAAACTGTGTTAAAATACAAGCTTCTATCAGAAACGCATGCTTGTATACCTGACGGCGAACATCAATACGGATGAGTGAGATCGTATAACTTACAGGCATCGAGAGCAACTTTTAGAAATATGTGATATACAAGTAGAGGGTAAAAGAAAAATCGTGTTAAAAATTTCTGATTTAGCACAAAGGAGAAAGTGAAACGTCCACCCTCGCAATGAAGTCACACATAAAGACGATTCTATACACTACTCAAAATAATTAGTGAGAACATTTCAGTTTTACGACGCCGTTCAAAACAATCATGCAATATCTTACCAAAGTGTGAAAAACGAAAATCAAATGGAACGTAGAACGATAAATAATGCACATCTTTATGCAAAATAACATTCATGACGTCAGAATGCATACATCACATATTGGGACTAAAATAGGTTTTGTGTCAGCGTCCTTATTATCTTGCGTTTATCGTGAGATTTTTTTTTTTTTTGATTGGAGGTTTAACGACCACCGTGAGCAACTCAATGGGCTATAAGCAGACGCCCGTCCCTAATTTAGGGTCATTGGTTCCAGGAAAGGGAGAGAGCCAGTGCCGTAAGACAAACACAACATCCATGCCCGAACGGGATTCGAACCCGGACCCCTTACGGACGAATGATCAGAGGCCAGCGCCTTAGACCACTGCGCCACCGGGGCGGCCGTGAGATTTTATCTTGAGGTATTCGAATCGAACGATGTCTCAACAGCATTATTTAACCCATCAACGGTGTAGAGAACTGTGGCCGGGTGGAAGCAAGTCAAACACAGCAGGCGATAGGACAAGACATTGGAGTGTTACGAAGCAAAGAACTCTTATTGTACAATCTAAGTTAGGATCTCTTTTTTTATCAATGCTCCAATTTTGAATCTTTCTCTACAGAGGAAAGAGTGTTGAAATTTTTTCCACTGATAATAAAACATCCTAACATCTTAATAAATGAAAAAAAAATATAGAAATTATTTAAATAAATTCAAAAACACTAATTCAACATATTCAAAAGAGTTAATATTAAAAACATTAAAATACATATAGAAATTAATTTGATAAATTCAAAATATTAAAAAATTCAAATATTCAAAATGCAAATTATTTATTAATTAATGTTGATAAATAAGTATGAATCTAAGTCATAGATTCATACTGATAAAAGCATATGTCATAATAAATGTTGAAATATTATGGATTAGACGTCTAGGGAGGAAAATCACTAAACAACTTATAATGCGGTGATGCCATATCTATGACTCCCACTATGCTATTCTTTCACCATTTGTGAAGAGGATACTTGCCGCAACTCATGCTGCGGCATAAGCCAAGAGTTACTTAATTTAAGAAGTTCTTCGTCACATCAGATATTCATCGGTGGAATTAAAATATAATTATCAGTATGTTATTCGTGAAATATAAGTTGTATAATTTTATTTTGAAACTAGTTTAACGCTTACAGAACTTAATGTTTCCTTTCTCCAGTTTGATTTTTCTTCGCCTTCTGTGAGGCATTAATTGTGCATTCTTATGAACAATATATGTTTTAAGTGTCCTTGCCTAGGTTATTTAAAAAATGTATTATTATTACATCCCTATGTCTGATTAAAGGCTCCACCATGTGCCCCAACCATAAGCAAGAAATCTGTGGCTTAAGGAGTCTAATCATTGTTTCTTGAATAAAAAAGGCATCACGGCTTCATTAACACAATTACAAACTCGCATGCTGTCCGAGTTGACTAAGCTTTGGATATACACAGCAGAGAAGAAAACGTCTATCAAAATGTTTCTTATTGATTTGATACCATGTTACACAAATCTCCGGGGTGTATTTCAAATTACATTCATGACATTACCCCGGTTTTCAGTGCATACCGTATTTCTTAACTTACAGGTAAATTATAATATTACATGAACATCTCCGCGAATCAAAATCGAGGAATTTTGTTGCTTCTGTCAGCAGCTCCCTTTGAACATATTGAAGCATTTCAACCTTTGCACATAGCAAAAAGGTCATAAAATATGTTTGTAAAACGACATCAGGAAACTACTTCATGACTATACGTTTTGGAAATGCGTACGTTATATGTGCCATTCGTTGTTTGATTACAGGTTGCTGAAGCATGAATATATCAAGTAAGAAAGTTAATCGTGAGAATATATAATAAAAAAAAATTCTGAACGTCCAAAATTTTCAAAACATGCACGTGTAAATTTTAATGCTATATTAAGGATATTTGCACTTACACTGTTTTATTAGTTATTCTCCGTTCCACAGTACGGATTCGGTTGTTCCGGACGTAATGTGTTTGTAGCTTCTCGAATTTGATCCGAAGTAAAGGGCTCCGTGATCTACATGGCAGCATTAACTGACAAAGAAAAATTTGCCCGAGTTTAGACCGTAACGTTTCGTCAGCTCCGTCGAAAAGTTTCCTTCAGATTTTCTTTTCTAGTGGTTGCAGAAATTTAACATAGTTGTTCCTGCATATTCATTAAACGTATCAGCATTTCAGGTAGTCAATTCGGAGTAATGTTCATACAATTTCTCTAACATCGAAAAAAACTTTACTTTACCCTATTAAATGAAGCCTTTTCAAGAAGGACCTAAACTCTATGCAAGTTAAGGAAGAGATAGTTAGAGCAAATTTCGAGTGTAATAAAAAAAACATCAGAGAGCATTACCCTAATGATATAATAATTGTTTTACTATGAGAGAAAAATTATTCCAGTTAATTTTCAAACAGCCATATTGTTACATATTTTACATAACTTATAATATACACAAACGTTTGGAATGACGAATGTACTAAACTTGTGTAGGAAAGCAGATTTCCAAATATGTATCGAGTAGCAGAATACATTTCAGTCCTTGGCACGTGTAAAAAGTTTTTTTACGAATCTTAGTAAATAAAATGTTTCAATATGTTTCTTTTTCAAGAACCTTGCTAAAGGTGAAAAGCGAACTATATGCTAATATGATATGTATAAACATTTCATAAATCAAAATATATATTTAATTTATTTTTATGATATATTACTGAAGGAAATTCAACTGTTAACTAGTGAGGAAAGCAATTGTAAACAACCAAAGCCTCTCCTTACTGAGATGTCCCTTAGCAAAGGGACATCTCAGTAAGGAGAGAAAAGAATATATCATCCCTTTCACATAATTTCTACTCTAAATTATATGAAAGGGATGATACATGTACTGCAGACATCATGAAAGGTTACAGTACCAGAGTTCTTCCAGTCCTCCCAACAGAAGTTGCACATACAATCAAGAACATGAAGCGGGGGAAAGCTCCAGGAGAAGAGGGAATTACTGTAGACATCATACAAGAAGAAAGTGGAGAAATCGAAACAGTACTCGTCCAAATTTTTACTCGATGCCTTAATGAAGGAAAGATTCCCGAGTATTGAAACAACGCTACAATGATCCTGCTACATAAAAAAGGTGACATTGAGGATCTCAGGAACTACAGACCTACCAGCCTCCTATCAGTGGTTTATAAAATCTTCACTAAAGTTCTTTCACACCGCTTGAAGGTAACACTGGACATGGCTCAACCGAGAGAACAAGCTAGATTCAGGAGTGGCTACAGCACAATAGATCATATCCACGTACTGACAGAACTAATTGAAAGAGCGAGGGAATATGAACTTCCATTTTGCATGGCTTTTATTGATTATGAAAAAGTCTTTGATTCGGTAAAACCATCAGCAGTTACAATGGCTCTGAAATCCTGCGGTATTGAAGATACATACATTAATATTATCAATAACATCTATGAAAATGCAATTGCAAAGATTCGGCTGTTTGAAAATGCAACACACATAAAAATTGGAAAGGGAGAGAGACAAGGTGACACCATATCTCCGAAGCTCTTTAATTCCACATTGGAAAAATGTCTTTCAATCACTGAACTGGGAAAACAAAGGGATAAAGATTAATGGAGATTATCTAACCCACCTTCGTTTTGCGGATAATGTAGTTATTTTTGCAACTACCATATCAGAGCTTCAGAGTGTGATCCAGGAACTTGCTGACAAGAGTAAAGAAGTGGGATTAAAAATGAACTTTCAGAAGACAAAAGTGATGTTCAATGCTTTTACAAGAAATGAAGATTTATCGATTGATGGAGAAAAGCTGGAGATAACAGACACGTACGTTTATCTTGGACAGCAGATATCAAGTGAGGGTCACATTGGTGAAGAAATTAATCGGCGTACAAAACTTGCCTGGAGAGCTTTTGGAAGAAACAGCATAATTTTCAAGAGCAATATGGCATTATGTCTTAAAAGAAAAGTGTTTGATCAATGCATTCTTCCAGTGCTTGAGTATGGTGCAGAGACGTGGACCTTAACTAAAAGAGACATACAAAGCCTGCATACAACTCAAAGAAGCATGGAGTGGTGCATTTTTGGTGTAACTAGGAGAGATAAGAAGAGGAACTCGTGGATCCGAAAAATTACAAGATTGGAAGACATCATGATCAGAGTTAAATCCCTGAAATGGCAATGGGCTGGACATACTGCCAGAAAGACAGACCATCGATGGACAGCCGAAATTTTAGATTGGATTCCAAGGGACAGGAAAAGACCCAGAAGAAGACCACATGGAAGATGGGTGGATGAAATTCGAAAGTATGCGGGAGTGACATGGAGGAGACTGGCACAAGAGAGACCTTTTAGGAGGAAACTTGGGGAGACCTTCGTCCAGCAGTGGATTGATAATGGTTGGCAATGATGATGATTACTGAAAACTTTGTTATAATAATTATAATTTATTATTTTAAATCAATGATATTTTTCAATTAGAATTGTCTGCTATAATTTTCGGCTATCGTAGGCGAGTGCGCCCTAGACCATAACGCCTGCAGTTCGGGAGGTGTAGCGCTCGATAGAGAGGTTGGGATTGTGCCGTTGACCCGTGAACCTCCGCACCCGGACACGATGTTCATCTGTCAACAAAACGAAGCGGGATTCATCGCTATACACCACACGTCGCCAATCTGTGGCGTTCCACGTCGCTCTGGTCTTTCACCACTTCATTACGCAGCCGACGATGTTCCGATGTTGATGCCAGCATATGTAAGGGACGCTGGTATAGCAGATTCGCTTCGCGAGGGATTGGGAAATGGTTCCTGGACACACATGAGCCGTTCTATCTATCTAGGTATAACCGGAGACTCTCCGTCGTGTGGCAGCACCATCACGTGTCCACTGCTCCCAACACAGTCGGACAGTATGGTCAGGACGATCCACGTGACGGGATCGTCCTGACCTGCCGTTTTCTGCCCGACGATCAGGCCTTTCTCAAGGTCCTTATGTTGCAAAAATTGACGCCTCTCGCGTCTACCCGTCATTCTTGCCAATATGTGCCCTTGCTGGTGTCGGCCGGTGCTTTTCACTTTCATGGGGCATCGAATACTATCAGGTTTATAAGGTCGTGGTGGCAGCACCACCATAGGGTGTGCGGTCATGCACAATCACACCAAATGAGGTCATTTGCACTCCAGCTATTTTCAAAGTTTCACAGTTGTAGCATGTTTTCTTCTAAGTGTGCAAATTCCTTTATCCGTGAGTGTATAATCCACGGTTTTTTATTTAATTATTTTAAATGCACCCAAATATTTACAATAAAACTTTGATTCACAGGTAATAATAAAAAATTGAGCAATCTACATTTTATACGTTTTCGAATTACAAATTATAAAATACTACTTGATACTGGACGAGAAATTATTTTTTCCATTGATGTTTTAGCTGACAATTTACTTTTATATATATGCTGTAAGTATTATTAGCTGTGTACATTTCTCACAGCAGAGGATCTATGACTAGATTGGAAATAAGTTTCAATTTTGAACAGTTGCACAGGAAGCAAGTGGTGTATGCAATAAGTTTTGAAATTCCGTATATGATAAAAGGAAGGTTCCCTGAACTAACATAAAGATCGGGTTTTGCGTATATAAGTTAGTAAAATAATTCACTGCATTGATTATGATACGCTTTCTAACATACCAGAAATCATTACTCAAGTTATGAGTGTAATGGCTATGGGATAAATCTCGCAACTGTGCCCTGACCTTTGACCCCATTTCGATGATATTAAACAGAATTGGTACAGTACACCTCCGGAACAACATACTAAGGTTTTGTCGCAATAGAAGCGTTTTTAGCCAAGTTATGACGATAATGGCTGTGGAATAAATCTCGCTGCTGTACTCTGACTGTAGGGGCCAGAAATTATACACATCTGTAAATTGTGTGATGGACATTAAATCACATTGATCTTACAAGATATGAACATTTCAGATCAACTAATTTCATGTGTATTACTTGGAACGGATGTTAAACGTGGAAATGTTTCAGACAGGCAACATTCCGATGTGCGAATTGTCATGACCATTGTATTCATGGAGGCACCGCTATTGTTCCTGGTCAGCGGGAATGCAAGCTGCAGGGCACACGGGGAGCTGAAGGTCAGCGTAAGAACAACGCCGGAATTTACAGGTCAAGGAGAAAAGGGTAGGGGGCACAGAGAGGCGGGGGGGGGTCGCCTGCTCTACGCGTGCTCCCACTAGGAAAGAGAGGGAGCGCCTCTGGCGAAGAAGGCAGGGGCCAATCAGGAGGCGAGAAGAAGTTACTGGAAAAATAACTTCAGGATAGGAGTTAGAAAAGAAGACAGCGAGACAGACAGTTAGAGCTGGGAACGGATCGTGGAAGGTGCTGGGGAGCAGCACAGACAGTTAGAGCTCGGAGCTGATCGGGGAAGGTGCTGGGCAGCAGCAAGAAAAAGAAAGTTGGTGATAGGACGTGCCAGCTAGAGCACGGGGAAAATAGATCGTGGTTTGAAGAGCCAGACGTAGACACCGACGGTCTGTAACGACGTACGGAGAAAGCGATTTTAGAGGACACGTGTTCGGAGACAGAACACGAGGCATATCTTCCAAACAAAGGAAGAGTGAGGAGAACGAAAGGTTTTAACGATTAAAACCTTTCACGTCTGTGATAGAAAAAGAACGGGCAAAGAGTATTAGCAGGAAAGAGTATTCTTTAATGAATAGAGACTCTGACCATTTGTTCGTGGAATTGCAACTTGCAGGAGCTCGGGTGAAGGAACAATAGCTGCCGGAACGATTATCTTGATTAAACATTTTTGTTAAGTTTTCAACAAGCCTGAGATTGAATTCATGCTTTGAATGTTTTGCCATTATTTTTACTTCCCCTCTCCCGAATAGCAGATTATTTCTAGTAAAGCTGGGAGAGCAAGGACGCCGGGCTGTCTTCAACTTTTTGTTGATAGACAGTTTGCAGACAAAAGGATCCTTACAAATGTGTTTTCTTCTTGCTGTTGGGAATTTTCATCAACGCTGAAAGCCAGTGTTGTTTGGGAGATAAGCATTAATTAACATAATGAGCTTCCACCCCTACACTGACCTTTAACATAATTTCGATGATATTCAACAAAACAGGTACAGTATACCTCCTGAACGACATGAAACGTTTTCTCGCAATTGAAGCATTTTTACCCACGTTATGACGCATAAGGGCGATGGAATGGATCCTGCTCCTATGTCGTGACCTTTGACCCCCATTTCGTCCATTTTCAATAGGGTTCGTTCCCAGTTGTATCCTACCAAATACTAAAATTTCACCGAAAGCGACCAATTTTTACGCGAGTTGTCGCGCAGACATGCGGTCAGGCAGACGGACAAATCTGAAGGATATACGCTTCTTCAACCTACGTTGGAAAGCGTAAACAAGAACAGAATTTGTTTTGCCTTGGGTGCAAACTGGTTAGCTTTTTTTTTTTTTTTTTTTTGCTCAGGTAATTTCTTGTCCTTTTTAAAATTCCTATAATAGCAATTCCCGTAATGCATTTGATTAACTTTACCTAGCACAGCTGCTTTCAAATGAATATTAGGGGTACCAGCTTATGTTACCCATTTCGTTATCAGTAGAAATTGTTTAAGAGAAAGGAGATAAAAAAAATTACAGCTCAGAAAGTCAACATACTGCACATTTAGAGAAACGTCATTTACGCACATTTTAAAAGTACTACGATCATTTTTTATAGGAATTACATGATAATGCATATTGGGAAGTAATAATAATTGAAGATGAAATTCCACTGAAAAGTGAGAAATAGATTACATGTGACTGTGGAAAGAATTTAATGTATGTAAACTCTACAAGATGGAATCATTCCTTGGAAAATAGTTTTAAGTGATAATGAACTGAATGAAGTTAAATTAATTTAGTTATCATGTTGAAATACCTCTTTGTTTTGTTAAGTTGGGGTCTGAATCAGCACTAATCATCATCGTCACCAATCATGGGAATATTCCAGTAGGTGTATGGGCCCATGAGGCATCAAAGTACAATCATGTTGTATTGTTTTATTACCAGCGCATTGTTACTCATTTGTAAAAATCAACAATTCTTGAAGAAAATTCAAATATCGAAAAATGCAGGACAATTGCAGTTGTTGATTACCGAATATAACATTTTAACGCTTTCCAACCGTATGTTGAGAAGTGTACATATGCTCATGGACACTAATCCGTATTAATTCCATGTTTGCATAAAAATGCAGCTGATATGAACTATGTCATAATCCAATTAAAACTTTTTCTCGTCGTCTTGTACCTCAAGGTTTTCCAATTCCATGCACCCTTTTGTCGAGTGTCATTGCGAACTTTTCTTTGTAAAATGTTGCGATACGTTATTCTCATTTTTAAATGTTTTAAATCAGTGGTTCCCATTTTTGTAATACTCAACAACTTAACCAAAGATAAAGATTAAAAGTAAGATATAATACACGGTTTATTATCCATAAAGTTGAACAGAACAACACACGTAGTCATAAAAGAATGCTCTCTCAATGCAAAGGGCTTTCAGTAGTCTCCCGTTTTAAATATGCAGCCTGTTTAAGAAAGATTTGCGCGTTCTTTTTTTAAATACTATAGCTACATTTGGAAACAAACGTCCTCACACTATACACAAGGCACCGCTCCGGGTGTATAAATAATTCTGAAACCGCGCACTCCTCGTGTCCTTGAGTACAACGCTGCGAAGAAGCATCTGTTCGTTCCCGCCTCTCATGCGAGTAACGGATGCCTCAGTGGAAGAGCGCGCAGCTTTAGAGTCGTGTTCGGTTAAGGAAAACGAATTCGGAAACGTACTAAACATTGGTGCACGCTACTGATTCCTCAATACCTGGAAATGGGTGTGGTAGAAATATCGCGTAGTGGTATTGGGTCCTTTGTTGTGGAATGAAATTTTTAAAACATTCCAATTTAGTTTCTCACACTGTGAGCACGGACGTGCAAAAATGGACTTCACATCACTTCAGAACGGACTTGACTTGAAAAACACTTTCTGAAGTTTTTGTAATTATTTTCAAATTTTCAAATCCTACAGAGCCCTAATGTTTAACAAAATCTTGCCCTTTTTTTATGTAAGAATCTCCTCAGCTGGAATTTAAATTTTGTATTTTTTGATATATACAGGGTGATTCAGCTAAGTATGTCCAAACTTCTTGGAGGGGTAGGTTGCACAAAGATAAATCAGAATCACATACCAATGCAAGGTCAAAAACGCCATCTTCATGCGGTATATGGCATTGTTCTTCCGCTAAACTGCTCATATATTCTTTCAGGATACCGTCATTTGTAAACCACCCGCAGAGGTAGTAGGATGGCTGAGTTCACGAACGCGGAAATGGCTGCTATGCATCTCGTATACGAAGCAGCAGACAGCAACGGACGAGCCTCATTCCAACTGTACCTGGAACTATACCCGATGAGAAGAGTGCCAAACCACAAAGCGTTTGCACGGCTTCATCAGAGGTTATGAGACACTGGTTCTTTCCAGGGGCCTTCCAGTTGCCAGGAACGATGGGTACGCATTCCTCCCATCGAAAAGAATGTGTTAAGTCATGCAGCAGACACTCCAAGTGCCAGCACACGAGCAATTGCACATCTCCTCGGTCTGTTCCAATCAACGGTATGGAGGGTTCCTCAAGAAGATCAATTGCATCCATATCATGTGCAGTGCGTTCAGACACAGAACCTTGAGGATTACCCTCAGCGCATTGCATTTGTGCAATTATACATGCAGAAGAGTGCGGCAGAACACCAATTTTCACTGTGGAGTAGGAAGGGCACTTATCATCTTACGGAACTGACATTTCATCATAATTTGGTTTGATATGATTCCCTTTACAAAAAGAAATTTCATCACTGATTGGCAGTCTTTTGCGGTGAAATCTGTGATGTTTTGCATCACTGTCACTTTAGACTTGCAAAAAGAATGAAATAACTAGGCTACAACCATGGTATTTGTCCATAAAACGCAACTTCGATATGACTAAATTGCGCAAAACTTCTGATCAGTCCAAAATAGTGTTAAATGGGATTCTCTGTTTTATAATTTATCAATTGCTTTGTTTTATGAATATCTACGCTACGTATTCTCTGTTTTATAATGTATCGACTTTTAGCGATTAATGATTCGTTACAGAAAAATGAGCTCATTGATAGCGCCAAAACCTCATTTCGTATCTATAAATTTAATAGTTATACAGGATGAATTTAATGTGGTGATGTAACCTCTGTGCAAATTGTGCAGAAGTGAAGGTTGATCCCAAGAAGAAATTATAGAAGCTATATATTGCTCTTCCTGAAATGATAGGTAGTTAACGAATATCGGCTGATTAAGGTCTGTAACAACGGGATATATATCTTGAACCAAAACAGATGGTTAGGTAATAAAGAAAATAAATTTTATATAGTATTATTTTAGAAACGTTCCGGTTTATCTCACTGATTTATGTTCGTTGTCATTCTAGAGGTCTACTTTACTTCTAACGGGGTTCTACACTAATCTTATTTATTAAAACATACCATCCTGTTGTCTTGCAAAACGAAACCTTTTCATTTCCCTGTACTTAATAGTGTCTGAGGTATTTCATATTCAGTTAGTTTCGCCATTTCATTTCGGTAGAAGCGCGTTTCTATCCGTTCATTTCAGGTTCTGGAACAAGCTTTAGTGAAGAAGGTGCCCAACCGAAATACCTTAATAGAATTATAACCCTTTGTTGTGAACCTCGTATAAAATGCAAACTAAACCATTCATTTTGGTACTTCAAGACAAGGCTGCGATCAGTCAGCACAATTTACAATAACCAATCTGTACCCTAAAAATAGATGAATTATTAAACAAAGAATATAAATGAAAATGTATTAGTTATATTGTGTTTCATTGTAACTCGAAATTCTAAGAACGTCCTTCTTTTCCAATTCATCATGCAAAAATAACATATTTGTAGGAAAAATATGAGTAATGTCAAGCATCTTTTCTCTGTTTAATGAACGGAAATGTATCCAGAGCCTATTTGAAGTAATCAAGAAAAACAGTCACAAGATATTTTAAAACAAACTTAAAAAAAATTGTTTATATATATTATTTTACCACCGAAAAAGTGCAAATATTTTCGTATTTTTAATAAATAAATAAACACAGGTGATAAGACATTTAACAGAAAAAACGCAAGTAAAACAGTCTCCGATGCAAGTTTCTGTGTGCGAAATGTAATAATAATTGCAAAACGTCTGAATAACAGGGGGTAAAAAGCTATTAAGATATGTATCATGCAAATTACAAAGTTTAAATACGTGATATATTGTACGAAGTGTTCATAATGCTCCTTAGCTCCGACCATATTGATCGCACCAAATCGTTGGAATGTGTTATAACAACAAAAATGTCTTTAATAGAAACCATATGAGTTAATTTGGTACACAGCAGGGATTTTATGACGTACAGTGTTACAGCTGTGCTGGTTAAACACATTTATTATACACTCTAACTTTTCATTAGTTTTACTTTAAAGTTTTCCTACACTGCTGGCCACCCAAAATGCAACACCAAGAAGGACACGAGATAGCAAAGCCAGATTTACTGGACACATAACAACAGATACAAAGATGAAACGATTGAGCTTACAGGCCCGTGCGACTTGCGGAACACGGAGACATCAATAGTTCGTGTGGCCCCCATGGCTGGGAATAACAGCCGCTACTTGCCGCGGCATCGAACGAAAGAGGCTTTGGATGTGGGCTTGGGGTATGTCGATCCAGGCTGCGTCCACACGTTGCCACAATTCGTCAGGCGCAGGCGCGGGTGGTGCTTGCCGGGACACTCGGTTGCCGATCAACGACTAGACGTTATCGATGGGCTACATATCGGGAGAACAGGCGGGCCACGGCAGCAGTGACACCTGGAGGGCCGTGAAGAATTATTGCACGATGCGCGCATTGTCCGGTTGAAACCTGGCCGTGGGCAGGTCCTGCAGGTAAGGGAGTGCTACAGACTCCAAAACGTCGGAGATGTAGCTGTGGCTGTTGAGTGTACCGGCGATGCGTACCAGAGGGGTGCGGGTGTCATATCCAATTGCGCCCCAAACCATAACGCCAGGTGACGGACAGGTATGGCGATGCATAATGAAGGCGTCATGCAGTCTCTCGCCGCGGGGCCGCCACTTGCGGATCCGACCATCGTGGTGTTGCAGGCAGAAGCGGGATTCGTCTTAGAGGACAATGTCATGCCATTCCGTTGTCCAGGTGCGGCGTTCAACGGTCCACTGCCGCAGCACTCGCCAGTAGTGTAACGTCAATGGTTATCGGAGCAATGGGCGCCGTGTTGTTGCGCAACACACCCTAATTCCTGGCATAACGTTCGTGATGTGGCGGTGCGAGCCGCCAATGCCCGCGCACAACATGCCGGTCTTCACGCACGGTGGTGTGCCGCGGCTGCGGCGATCGCTCACGTCGGTCCGTCCGTCACTCCTGCACCCACATAATCTATTCTTTCCTCAATGTGGCTGGATGTCGTCCCACACGGGCGCCGATGTCTCGGGACGATAAACCGCTGTCGAGATAAGCCACTATTCGTCCTCTGTCGAACTCCGAAACGTGCTGGAATGACTGCCATATTCTGCTACGAGGCATCAGTAAGCTTCCCACGCACAGGTCCGGCAGCAAAACACACTTCCACTACTTCCACCCCGCCTTCTGTGCACCCTTCTTATAGTGCTTCTCGGTGGCGTGCCAGGCGCACATGATTTGCATATGCCGTGCAATGCTAATCGTTTGCATGTCCTTTCGCGGGCATCGCATGCTGCGAATTTCAGGCCAACCGGATGCTTCCTTCTTGGTGTTGCATTTTGGGTGGCCAGCAGTGTATATGAACAACTGTTCATTCCTAATTTCAATACGGTTGGACTTGCGGCGTCACGTCTTTCCCGTCTGTCAAGATTCGGTTGAATTGCAAACGGGAGTCTAAATCCTTTAAGGGACCAGTAATGGAAGAATGATTTTAACGTTACTGAAGATTCGCTACAGAATTTTGAATTTTTGATTAATTTTCTGTAAATGTTAAAAGTCATCTCCAAAATAAATAAAGACCCTTTTTAGCGGCAGACATAAGAGATTGAACAAGTTGTATGGTCTGTCGGCATTAAAGATATATGCAAATTAAATGCCCATCGGAGGGATATTATATTAAATTTATAAAGAATAATTTCCAAATACATTCACAGCTTGATATGTGTGAAATAACACGGTCATTTTGAACAATTATAAAATACAGTGGTTGAAACCTCGTCAGTAGCGAAGGGGGAAAAATAAGATATGTAGAGTAATTGTTTAATAGCCAGGTATTCTATTGTTATGTTCCAGTGTGAAATATTATGTTTCATCAACATTACAACAATAAAAAAAGTATGACGTCACACAGTTGTTACGGTGCAAGCTGACATAATTCACAGTTTCAATTATAACGAAGTGAATTTCTCCGTCATTTCTGTCCACGCCAGGATTCGAACCCGGATCCCCTCATTCCGGAATAAGTCACTCTACCAGTTGAGCTACGCGGACATTTTATTCTGATTCCTATCTGCCTTTACGTCGTGTGCGTCCTTCTGGCAGGTACGTCACATCTCCTGGTACGTTACATCATCTCCCTTATTTTATTTTATTTTTTATTTTTTTTTTCGAAGCGCTGGAGAAGGGATTCTCTGATTTTTTCCTATCTCGCGGTGTGGAAATAACATCACACCAATGCGAGATTTTGAACGGCCGGGTCATCCGGATAGTTCGGGCGCCATTATAACGAAGTAAATTTCTCCGTCATTTCTGTCCACGCCAGGATTCGAACCCGGATCCCCTCATTCCGGAATAAGTCACTCTACCAGTTGAGCTACGCGGACATTTTATTCTGATTCCTATCTGCCTTTACGTCGTGTGCGTCCTTCTGGCAGGTACGTCACATCTCCTGGTACGTTACACAATTCACGGGACAACTGTCGGGAAACACGAAAAGCTGAGCAGGACGTCACAAATATTTCTTTGTAAGTTGGGGCTTTAGAGATGATGTTACAAAGTTATACCCGAGAAGCATTTTCCATTTACTGAACAGCTGAACGAAAGGACGATAACCAAGAGTGTCGTCACAAATATTTCTTTCCCAATTGTTGCTGAGGTGATGACGTCTCATAATCTGATCCGAAAAGTTATTTCCACTCACTGAACACCTGCACCAAAGCCCGAAAGGCTAAGCAAGACGTCGGAAGTCTTTTGTTCTCCGTTGGTGCTATGGTGATGTCCCTTTTCTTTGCGCCATCAATTTGGGACAAAAGTTCAGACAAAGTAAATTATGTTATATATGCAGATCAGAAGGGTCCTGATGTGATGCAGTTTATCACAGCCTTTAGAATAAAGGCAGGGACGTGAAAGTGCTACTTTCTTCTTTTGGGCACCTGCCCGTATTGGTAGCTACCTCTCAATAAATATTATAAAGCTTTTTTTCTGTTCTTTTAATCTAAACCACTAAAGCAGTTGCAAAAATTAAATAGAGAATGTGTGGCGGATTATTCATGTTGTGCTAAATTTTCTGTACTGGAGGAGTATCATAATGAAAAACGGTACACATATCGTGATTTATTTTGAAAGTCGTATGTTATACCCTGTTTGAGTTTACATATCCTATTAGGCTTTCAGCTAAATGCTCATCATGTAAGTGCTATCACATAGCTACAAAGTATATGTCATTGTACCTGTATAGTAGCACACTTTTCATCTTGCACATCATCTGTTTTAAATCCTTTCCTATCCCAAAAATTGTTCATTTAATTGTGTAAATGAACAATTTACTACCAATAATTTCCAATTAAATTAAATAATTTGCGTATTTTATAGCAGTCGTAAACAAAGGATCATTCTATCTTTTGGAATTATAATAAATATCTTACATTCCGACAGCAGTTTTCCACACGTCGAGAGTCGGTAAAGGTGCAACGGACAGTTGAAGGCAAATTCTCTTCCAAAATGTTAGAGGTCATCTACCACAAATTAAAGCCTGATGAAAGGTGATTCGCTAATTTTTTATCATAACTCTTGTAAACAAAATTCGAAAATAACATTATTTTATATAATTTCATTTTTCGGTGTTTTACTGCATGGTCTGTAACAATTTAAACGTTATTTATAAAGATACAGGTATTTTGGCATCAATCTGCCCTTAACACTTATCTGACTATTATTTGTTTCTAAATTATCATTTCTTCTACGAATTCCCACTCTCCTGGCGTGCCGCTAAGGTGAAGGGCCATATATGCTTGGATTTGCGCATGGCGGAGAGTTTCATCTGAGTCCAAAAACACATCCTCAGTTGTTTGGAGGTTTCTTGTTCTGAGTGGTGTATCGATGTCATAATCTAACATAAATTGGGATTTGATTCCCGTTCCAGGACGATGTTATTTTGACTTTTTCTAAGGCATATCTACTTGCATGGTAAATTTTGAATGCATCTTCCCGTAACATCTATTTGACTCACGCAGGTGGTCAAAATTCTGCAATCAATGAGTGTATGTTGTTCAAGTCTTGTGCGGTTCGCTGACACTAGTCGTAACTAAAGAGTCTTTTCATCTTTTTTCACGACGAGATGTTTCTTGCACTTTTGTTAAATTTGTTTTTTGTTGCGGTTACGTAATGCATACTAACATATTTTTTTGGCGAGATGCACTGCATTCATTCATGGCGATATTTTTAATTTATACACTGAGTGACCACTTTACTATGACCACCCCCTCAGTACTTCGTTGGGCCACCTTTTGCTTTTAATACTGCGTCAATTCTTCGTGGCATGAACTTCACGAGATTTTGATAGGTGGTTTGTGGAATCTGAGACCATGCTTGATGAATAGCACTTTCCTGGAGTGTGAGATTGCAGGGTTGTGGATCCAGCTGTCTGATTGCTCGTTCAACTTCATCCCACAAATTTTCAATGGGGTTGAGATCTGGAGATTGTGGGGGCCACCTAAGCAAAGTAAACTCATCAGCATGTTCCTCAAACCACACCTGTACAATACGAGCACTCTGGCAGGAAGCATTATCTGTTGAAAGTAGCCATCGCCACTGGGATAAACCATCCACATGACAGGATGCACTTGGTCCGCAACGATGTTTAGATATGATGTGCCAGTCAGACTTTGATCAACACGAATTAAAGGGCCCAAAGCATGCCAGGAAAACATTCCCCAAACCATAACGTTGTTCCACCAGCTTGAAGGCTGTAGCAATGCATTTGGGGTCCATGCTTTCGTGCTGTTTCCGACCAAATTCGCACTCGGCCATTGGCATGGTGCAACTTAAAACGTGATTCATCGGACCAAATCATTTGTTTTCAACTATTAACTGTCCAATCCCTGTGCTGCTGTTCGAACTCGAGACGTTTTCTCTTGTTAACTGCAGACAAGGAAGGTGTTCGAACAGGCCTTCGGCTGCCATATCCCATCCGATGCAGTGAACAGCAAACAGTGCGTGCAGAGATCATTTGTGGGGATCTTTGATTAAGATGGCCTGCAATTTGCTGCACTGTTGCCCTTCTGTTGTCTGTTACCAGTCTGAACACTCTCCGTTCCGCCCGAGCAGTCACTAGTCGGTGACGACCACACGTTGCACGTAGAGACCCAGTTTTTCGGCTGATAGTCCGGACTTTAAACACTTTAACAACAGCTGCTCAGGAACATTTCACGAATGCGGCGGTTTCGGTGATACTCGCTCCATGGCTCCGAGGTTCTACAATCATCCCACGTTGAAAGTCCGTCAAATCGCAATCTTTACTCATCTCGTCACCCAAAAATCACTTCTACCACTGTCGCAAGCACTAAGCTTTCCCTTTTTATACTAGCCTTGCCTTCTGGCGGCAACAGCATGCAACCAAAGCTAATTTGCTTAAAACTGCCCGGTGGTATAAATTGAATTACTTTTTTAAAATAAACTCCAATGATAAGGAAACATGATAGGGTCCTTTGTATGATCTTGAAACGGTTAGTTCTAATGACTGAAACTGTTATTTTGAGTAAAGTGTGCAAAGAAACGTCGCCCAAAAGGGATTCGGGTTAGAATCATGGTGAGAAAACTACGCTTTGTTTGTGTTACGGCGCTGGCTCTTTCCTTTCCTTTGAATGTAAATTAAAGACAGCAGATTGCCTGCAACCCATCGTGTAGCTCACAGTGGTTTTTGAGCCCCTAAACAAAATAAAAAAACGAAAAATTATAAATATATGCTGAAATAATTATCTAAAGGATGGCGCTCTACAATCGAATACGATGTAAAATTGATGTGCATTTCCTCAATTGTAACAAAGGGAATCAAAACATTTGCAAAAATCGATAATCTCTATAGATGGCCATCGAGGAGGAAACGTTTCTACTGTGGAAGCAATTATGCAAGACATTTTTACCATAATCTGTACTCTGATTTCGGTGATTTATTTTTTACCAAAATAACACATATTCGGTGAACGTAATTGCTTTCAATTTATGATATGTGTATTCGTTGATAACCAGAAGTATCAAACAAAACCTACTTATGGACGCGTTGTGCATTCTGATCCACCAGTTTACCGGATTATTCAAAAAAGTGCTTACTGAATAGCATTCGACAAAAAATCCAAGTTTCGAGAAATGTGTCAGTTTAAGCAATTACTTTTTTTAATTTTCTCACACTCCATGCAACGAATTAGAGTCTTTCCAACAAAAGTTAACTAGAGCGTATTTTCCATTATATTTCCTGTAGGAGTGACAGTGGTACCGTCTTTTCGCTAAATTATATAGGAACCGTCGGAGTAACTGGTGTTCCGAAATTATATTTCCTTCAGAATCATCTTCCCAACAGACATTGTGATCGTGCGTTGCCCTCACTTGAAAAAGGAATTCCTTTTCGAAATCAATGAAACACTGCTACCGATTATCTCTACGTCCGTTAATGCTGCAACGGTGTTAAAATATTCTGTTCCTCCTCATTGAATTCCAAGTATGGGAACCTTCATAATGATATTTTGTCCTTTATGTCATTAGGAAAATATGCTTTCTCTTTATTTGTAAAGATTTTTTTTTTAATTTTCTGCTGTTTGCAGAATTCCAATTATCTAGAATATATTTTTAATCATTTCAAAAGTGTTTTGCTTTTTTTTTTAAATTGAAATTCATTTGTTATAGCTGTTGACAGAATTTTTCTTAATGAATATATTAAAAGAAGCTATATTGGGTTATATAAAACAAATACTAAAATTTCGTTCTTTTTCAAAACCTCGAAAAATCGCCTTATACTACACGGTCGAGTCACATTATTGTGACCATTTGCTAATATCCAGAGTAACCGCCGTGTGCAGCGCGGACAGTTGGTAGACGGGCTGCGAGTGGCTTAATAAGGTGAGGGAAGGAATTCACAGGTATGTGGAGTCATGCTGACTGCAGTGCACCAGACAGCAGCTGGAAGGTTAGTGGTGAAGGATCCATATAGCGAAAAGCACTATCGAGATGGTCCGACAGAAGCTCAATTTGGTTTAAGCTTGAGGAATTAGGGGAACAGTGAAGTACTTTGAAATCTTCATCATGCTTTTCCTACTACTCTCGAGCATTTCTTGCTGTGTGACACGTCACATTGCTGTGCTCAAAGATCCCATCCGCCCCAGGGACAACAATCAGCATGAATGTGTGTACGTGGTCCGCAAGCATGGATTCATAACGAATTCGGTTCATAGTTCTTTCGCACTTATGAGTGGACCCACAGAATGCCACGAAAACATTCTCCAGACCATATTGCTGCTCCCACCAGCTTGTGTTCTGCAAGCAGTGGTTGAAGAGTGTTTGTTCTCCGATGTTTCTCGCTTTATACGACAACGACCATCCGTTCGGTGAAGTAGAAAACGTGACTCATCGGAAAATACAATGCTTTGTCCATCAGCAGAGGTCTAATTCCGGTACTGAGATGCAAATATAAGCCTTTTTCTGCCGATGCACCTTTATTACCATAGGTGCAGTGATCATCGGTCTGCATCGGAGCCTCATACGCAGCAGGATTCGCTGAAATGTTGTTTTAGACACACTTCCGGTAGCTCCCTGATTCATTTGTCGGGAGAGTTGCTCCACTGTAGCGTGTCGATTGGCTTTCACGCACCTTCGGAACCGACGTTCACCTCTCACATCGATGGTACGTGGTGCTTCGCAGTGTCCACGTCGCTTTAACCACAGCAACATGCGAACAGTTCACAAACTGCGCTGTTTCAGAATTAATGCCAGCCTTGGCCTAAAAGCTGATAATCAACCTTTTTTTGAATATCTGATAAATCGCTCCATTTATCCATGTCAGGAAAGACTGATGTATTTATACAATGGCCACAGCACACATTATATACCCTCCAGATCTGCTCACGACACATGCTTTCTTTCATTGGCTACCCGCTGTTGACGTCAAAAGTAGGAGGTGCTCACAGTATTGTAAGTCGATTGTGTATATAGGTCGTCAGATGAAGCGTAGAATCTGGTATACAGGTGGCGCTGCAATGTCATCCGAAGCGATGATTGCGCAGCACTGATCATTCATAGAAGTGGATTGCAGCACGCGAATTATAAACTTTTTGAGAAGCGTTGGATGTGAGTAATATCAAAGGAACGTAAACGGCTTATCTGATGATTCCCTTGAAGCGGGACCACGCAGCCGTGATCCATATTCTGAAAAAGAGGGAAGAAAATCCACAGATATTTTACAACGCATTTAGGTAGGGTATGGGAATGCACGGTCTTGGTATGTTGCAAAGACTTTTAGAGTGGACGTGGAAGCACTAGGAATCTGCCAAGACCTCACCAAGCAAAACCGCCATTGCACCGGATGCAATCAAAAAATTAAAAGAATTGGTAGACGTTCAGAGCACAGTAACAATTTGTGAGCTTTGAGATGCAATAAGAGTGTTAACACGGGGCTCCATTGGCACAATGCTTCACCAAAGACATAGTGGACGTAAAAGCAGTAGGAATCTCCCAAGACTTGCCCCAACACACGCTGCCAGCAGTTTAAGAACTGGTGAAAGTTAAGAGCAGAATCACAATTAATGAGCTTGCAGCTGCAATAAGGGCACTAACAGGGGCTCCATTGGCACTATGTTCCACCAAATACTGGCGTATTCGAAAGTGTGTGTTCAGTGGCCTGGAAAACACTTAATAAAGGATCCAAAAACTTATCGACCGATGAGACACCTATCACACCCGCGTGTTATGTATATTTTTATCTCTGTACGTATTCGTATGTAGTAATAAAGTACAATTAACTCGAACACTGGTGTGCTAAAAATTAAGGACGAAGAGTAGAAATTAGCATAACAGCAGAACGATCAGGCAGAATGGACCGAAAGATCACTCAGGAGATAGACTAGGGTCCGGTACGGTAGGACATGCGCATATATGCTGCATGACGTAAGGAGGGAGGGGAGTGTCGGAAGGGTATAAAGCACACGGGCGGTGTACGCTCAGCAATTCGGTGAAAGCTATTGCACGGTGTACATCGGTTTGGACGACGTCGAGTTGCTACCACCGTGTGATATGCCCAACAGGCAATCCAGTAGACGACATCTGGATGACTTTACCCGAGGTCGCGTCATTGGGAAGTTGGAAGAAGGTCGAAGTGTGGCTAGTGTGGCCGAGGTGTTCGGGATCGCTCACAGTATCGTTTCACGAGCTTGGAGAGCATTCCAAACGACAGGAACAGCTGTCCGAGAGTTTAGCAGTGGTCGTCCACGAGCAACCACGGCGGCGGACGACCAGTATATTGCCCTACAGTCGTGAAGAGATAGACTGCAGACAGTGGGAGAAATCGAAAGGCACATGCAACAGACAACTGGACGTCCGTTATCGCGTTTTACCGTGACCAGGAGGCTGCACAAAGGTGGTCTGTGCCAGTACGGCGTGTGCCATTAACGCCTGCTCATCGGGGACGGCGGTTTCTGTGGTGCCAGGAACACAAGAACTGGACAAATCAGCGATGGGGTCGAGTTCTCGTTACGGATGAAAGCCGATTTAGTCTGACGACCGATTCTGAACGTATACAGATCTGGAGAAAGCAGGGAACACGCAATACACCTCCAATATCATCGAAAGGGACCGGTTTGGAGGTGGTGGAGTTCTCCTTTGGGGAGGTATCATGCTTGGTAGCCGTACTGACATCCACATCTTCCAAGGAGGTTAGGTCACTGGTGTCCGCTATTGTACCGAGGTTCTCCTGCCTCACGTTCGTCTGTTTAGAGGTGCTGTGGGTCCTGAGTTCCTCTTCATGGACGACAACGCTTCAACTCATTGTACAGTGGCTGTCACAGAGCTGTTGGAGAGTGAAGATATTCAACGCATGGATTGACCCGCAAGGTCCTCTGACCTAAATTCAATCGAACAGGTGTGGGACCTTCTCGGGAGACGCTTGGAAGCACGTCACCAGCCGCCAGCAATGATTCCATAGCTGCGATTGGCGCTACAAGTGGAATGGGCCGCGATGCCTCAACATCTCCTTGACAACCTGGTCATCAGCATGGACAGATGTTGTAAATCCTGCAACGTAGTCAGGGGTGATCATATCCCCTACTAAAGACTGGTTTTTTCTTGGCAGCCGCCTGACACATGGACGTTTCTGTCTTCTGTCCAGTTGTGCTCGAAGCTACCTTTTCAATAAAGTGCCGTTGTATCATTTGGAGTCCTTGTTTGGACGGTTTTGCTCACTTTTCCCATATTCTTATATCTTGGGGATCTTATGGTATGATTTGAGTCTATGTGGAGCACTTCTGCACGACGTTACATTCGAAAAACCGTCTCGTCCTTACTTTTTTACTTTTTGCACACCAGTGTAGTAATAAAGTACAATTAACTCGAACAGTTAATCTATATTTCATTTGGACGGCCCTTATTATTTTACCACACCTGCTCGAATTCTCAAGAAACTCTCCGTTAGACATCACCTTGTAATGTAAGTCTATTAATTAATCCAGCAAATTTTACAACTAAAGCGAAATTTTCGACATATATCCTTATGATTTGAACTTCGTTCGTTTTCATGGCATGCTTCATGGAATTATTGCACTTGATTGTTAAATTTCCTCCTGAAAACAGCGTGATTTTTGTTCTCTACCATACCATTCACTTGAATGCAATGGATTCTGTTGTTAGCAGTGGATACACAAAACTAAAAAGCCAGACCGTTAGCTGTTTTATTATGGTAAATATTTTGATATGTGAGAAATTCAATTTCTCGTTGTTGCCAAAGCATTTTGCAAAATTTACTAAAATTCTCCCTATATACGTGCCCTGTGTTTTGCAACCATGGCTGCGATCGATGCACAGAGGCTCACATCACTAATTGCTTTTAGAGTGTGCACCGATTCCAAACAAATGTCCCACTTTAGTGTCAAGCTCCCAGGGAAGAGAAAAAGACGATATCCATAAACAATTTGAATACACCGTTGGTTAGTTCTGCTATGTCAGTAGGAAATTATGGCAAAAAGTTTCAATATGCTGACTGGAAATATGTCTCTCGAAAATAAAGGAAAGAGCGCCATGGTAAGACATTGCCTTATAATATGATGGCGCATGACGAAGCCCTCCGAAATTCGTATGGATCATTTCGCGCAGCAACACAAAATTTCACCTGACTTTTATTTAATTTAATTCTTCCATTACTTCCAGCCTTATAAACCTTCTTTGAAGCCTACAGAATTAGAGTACACATCGAGTTTGAAAGTAACCAGTGTGAGCCTAGAAAATTGATTATTACCGAAAGAACGTGTTTTGACGTATGACGACAGTACAGCAGAGGTTAGAGCTTTAAATAAAGTAATGATTATACTGTATGGAGAAATGCGGCATTTTGTTAAAACGGCAGTTCTTCCTGTTTTTTTATACCTTTTAGTATTTGGGAAATGCACGTGTTATGTACGTCATTAACATGCGTCAAAATATAATTTGCAATTGTTTTCCCTAAGAAAAGTATTTAAACCTTTGTATTGACAAATGATACCGACATTTCCTAAACGCTTAAACTTTTCCATATTTAAAAACTTTTAAAACTTGCAGTTTTATATTTACGAAAGGTGTTATGTAAAATATTCAAGCAGCAATACGAATTACAGTATTGACGGGAAATGGTCATTCGGCTGACGTTCAGGTCATTCGATGACCTGAACGTCAGCCGAATGACCATCTCCCGTCGTCGCATTGCTGGTGGATTGAATGGAAGACGCCAAGAAACCACGAGCCAGAGTCGCGTTCGCGCGCCGTATCGACACTGAAACGCGGCGGCGGACTTGAGTAAGGTGCTTTTTACCGACGAGAGCAAGTTCAACTTGTTCCGAAGTGATGGCATCCGATACGAACGACGTCCGTGTGGCCAGAGATTCAACCCCCAGTTCATTCAGCCAACTGTCAAGCACGGAAGATTATCGCTCATGGTTTACGGCTCCTTCTATCGCAATGAAATGGGCTCAATCATCAAGATTGACGGAATAATGACCGGCCAGAGCCACACGAACATGCTCATCAACGATGTCTTTCCATGGTCAAACCAGAACATGCACCCGGATAGATCATGCAGCAAGACAACGACCCGAAGCACACCTCCCGAGTAGCGAAGGCAGCCTTTCAGCAGCAACGGGTCACACTTCTAGACTGGCCAAGCCGATCCCCAGACCTCAACCCCATCGACCACATGTGGGAGGAGCTGGAGAGAGGATGTGAGAAGAAAACCTGACGGAATAGGGCCCAGAAATTCGACCAGATGTCTGCAGAATGGGCGCGAATTCCGCAGGTCACCGTCGGGAAGCTAGTGGACTCGATTCCGGCCTGTTGTGCAGCTG
This sequence comes from Macrothele yani, assembly GCA_039090855.1. Lineage (NCBI taxonomy): Eukaryota > Metazoa > Arthropoda > Arachnida > Araneae > Macrothelidae > Macrothele > Macrothele yani. The sequence continues at coordinate 75,931,702 of CM077017.1, read as the reverse complement.
TTATTAAGTCTCGTGTTTATCCCACTAAGTATTAGTTATTGTTTTGTCATTTTCTCGTACTTGTTTTCTGTTATCGTTGCATTTAATGAATCTGATGCACACCTACTTTGTTGGTCAATTTGTATGATCTTTGCGATTAAGCTCGGTACCTGATCTGTGTTAAGGTTTCCGATCCATCTGCATATGGGTCATGTTTACAAGTGAATAACACATATCATATCCCAAAATGACCCGATTTGGTTCAGCAGAAAAAATATTATGGTCGAAAAAGTGTTTCGCCAAATACTTTTGTTCGCTACTGTATGTGGTTAAGTATTTCACGGGCGAATGATTAATTATCCTACCGTACCTGTTTGAAATATCACATGATAGTTCCCTTCGAGTGCTTTCCATCGGTACCCTTCTTGTTTGCATGCGAGAAACGGTTCGAAAGTTGAAGGGGGGGGGGGTATAGCTCGTTTCTTTATTGAAGTATGTACATAATGCTACCTTCAAAGCATGTAAAAGCTATGTACATTGACCCATATTAGAAGTGAAGGGTAGTTGCCCTTTATCCGCGGGACTGCGTGACAGCAGTAGTGTAACAGGTAGACAAAATATGTAAAACCCATCGTCACCGCTGTTGAAAGTGTGAGGTCGACTCCCAAACTTTCACGCCTGCGTGCTGTTAGGCGAAATGATCGAACTAGCATTATTGCTGTGAAGCTGCGATAGGACTTGCCTTGAAAAGGAACGATTTTCTCAGAAGAACGATACCGCTCCTAATAGAGTGAACCTACGTCACGGAAACTCTTCCTGGCGCCGTTCTTTGTTGCTCGATTACTGGAATATTCCTGAATCGGTGATTCAAGACTGAAACGTGAAATGGGAGAAATGAAATTCTTAAATCCTAATTACGTCTATAAACAACATTTTGCTCGAAATATAAACACGGCAAGAGAAAAAAAAATTGGGCTCCGCGGCCTTTTCCTTGGGTGATTAGGGCTCCGCGGTGCTAGAAGTTTGAGAACCGCTTGTCTATGAATTGTGTAATTTTAGTAGATTTCAATGGAAATGGAAGCTGAAACGATCAGCTGAAGACTTAATGCAAGTAAAGCGGAGTGTTCTGTGCTTGACGGCGTAGCACCGCGGCCAACACAACCTTCTTCACCAGACAATTTTCCCTACCTCCCCTGTAGTAATTTTCGATCCCAAATATTTAATTCATTTTTTCAGTCATACAATACCTACATATCTAGCACGCTGCTTTACACTGGAACTAATGTGTGTGTGTGTGTGTGTGTGTGTTTTTTCACTTTAAAGTGCAGAAATCATTCTCCAAAGATATTTACAAAACATTTTGCGTAAGATACGTCAAATTTAAAATTCGACGGACATCTGAGAATACGTGTTACATTTATATTGTTGATGCAGAGAAAATTCAGTGTCCGTCTTGGACCATTTTTTTCTCCGTATTGATTGAGGCAAGGAGAAAAAAAATTTAAAAGAACTAATAATATTGGTGATTTTTCGTGGAATGTGAGACCGGTGGCGTTATTTTCAATCACTATTAATTCCGTCTCCCGAATAAATAAGAATGAACATTCAAGGATATTTTTTGATAAAGGCTTGTATTTGCATTATTTATCAATAAAGTAACGAGCTTCACTCCTTATTATTAGCACGGATAACTCACAATATATTTAAAAAAAATAGATGAGGGCCATCAAGTAATTGGACACACCTGCAATCGAAGATATCTGCAGTCCGGATACACGTCACGGATGCCACCGTTAAATATCGTGTGGGAAACAACAACGCAACCAGTCGCATGCAAGATGACACGCAGTTCGGAGCTCTCTGATTTCTAGAAAGGTGTAATTGTCGGGTATCACGGAAATGGCCGATCCATACGTGACATATCCAGCGAGTTGAAGTACCCAAAATCGACAGTGGCCTACATGATTGGCAAGTGGAAGATGAGAGGTGACTATCGGAATGTGCCCCGATCCGGCAGACCCACAGAACTGGGAGTTAGAGAACGACAGGTGCTGGCCAGAGAAATTCGGAAGAACAGCACCAAATCAATGGGCCACATCCCGAGGAGTTACAACAAGCATCCGGTAGTGTTCTTTTGATGAATACCATCCGTAAGGAAGCCCATCTGCTCGGTTATCATGGACGTGCTGCCGCCCACAAGCCTTTGATCACCAAGTCCAATAGTGCTTCTCGGCTAACGTGGTGCAAAGAACGTCAGCAGTGGACCGTTGAACAGTGAAAACAGGTTCTCTGGAGCGACGAATCAAGGTTCACCCTATACCGTTTGGATGGCAGGGCCTGGGTTTGGCGTCTGCCTGGAGAACGCCTCCTGCCGGAATGTATTGTGCCAACTGTGAAGTTCGGCGGTGGTGGAATTATGCTATGGGGGTGTTTCTCCTGGTATGGCACGGGATCCTTGGTCGCAATTCCTGGTAGACTCAACGCCAAGACCTACTGCACCATTTTGGATGACCATGCGCTTCCTACCTTGTGGCAGTTTTACGGGGTGGACCCATGTTACTTTCAGGATGGCAATGCCACCTGTAAAGTTGCGAGGTCCACCATGGCTTGGTATGGTGACAATGGGGTTAATCGAATAGACTGGCATGCGCAGAGCCCGGACTTTAACCCTAACGAATACATCTGGGACGAGTTGGGGCGTCGACTTAAGGGGTGCCCCCACCGTCCGAACTCGGTGAAGGAACTGACCTGTCTTCTCCAAGCTGAGTGGAAGAAAATACTGCTAGCCGTCGTACAACGCCTGGTTGATAGTATGTCGCGGAGGGTCGCAGCTGTAATCACCGCTCGTGGAGGCTCCACCAACTATTGAAGGTGAATAAACTTTGTTTTCTTTTGCTATCACAGGCGTCCAATTACTTGTTATTATATAGTGTATATGTTCTTCCAATCTGATATCTAAAGTCCTCTGTGTGGATTCTACGCAAGTGAGAGGTGGGTCATCTGAATCAATACTGTAAAGAGGTATGCTGTACACACCAATAGTAGGGAAAATAGTTATTGTAATTGTGCATGAGATGGCAATCTTTTTTCCCATGATAGACACCTATCTGTGAATTTTTATCGTGTAAACATGTTTCTACTTAAAAGAAAAATATGTACTTTTCTCTTAAAAATATTTTAGTTAGTAGCATTTCCTTTGTAAATATTATATTAAATATGTGCAGATCCGCTGCTTCATTCCTACCCTATACTTTGCAGCGGTTTGATAAAACTGTGCAAGAGTAATGAAATAATTGAGCAACTTTCTAAAGTTTGCTTCCATTTCAAGTATTGTATGGCGATTGTTCTTACTTTTGCAACATCGATGTTGTAATGAAGATAGAAAAATCACAAGCGAAAGTATGGAATAAATTAAACGTCCCTCTTGCTGGCTCTGTACACTGAAGGAAATCTATTCTCAGAAATTTTACAATTCCACGTGAAACCAATTTAAAAATTAACGTGATTGCAGCGAAGATTCATGATGAGACGTTGTGCTATAAATCACTTTCGCAATCACGTGTATTCTTAAGGCTCTTTGGAAAAGTAGGCAATTAAGTACTTACTGCTGCATTCATTTTCCTATATTGGGGTACACGCACCGTATCACCACCACCCATTTTATAGAATTTGGAATATGCGCAAATAAATATTCGAAGAGTTCTACTCTCATCATAACACGAATTGTTCCAAGTTTCATTGGATAGTCTTTATAAGGATCATCGAAAATCCATTATAATTAAGGTCAAAATTGAGAAAAAATAATTTAAAAAGAAGTTCAGAAAGATTTTGTTTAACAGCAGTTCTCATGACCTGTGTTCGACCAAACAAATCTTTGCATAGATGTTTTTTTTATATAATTCGATATGTGTGGGTTTGATTTTTTTAAGGAAATCACGACAAATTTGAAGACGTTGTTGAGCGGAACTTCACACTTACAGTTGTGGCGAAAATTCTTCGCTTATTTTGATCTTCGATGCAATACAAATAGACCAAATGCATTTTCACGGCAATAAAATATTTGGGATTTGCTTTCCTATGTCAATTTATTTTGTGGTGACATATCATTTATTTAATTTAAATAATAAAGATTTCAATATTTTTCAGCGAATTGTAATTCGGCCTGTTTAGACCATGCTTATTCAATTTGAAGTTAAACCATATTGTTTCATTTATAATGTAAATTAGTTTTCAAAAAATTTACTAAATGAAATTCCAAAATTCCTTAATTTAGACTTCTCTTTCTTTTTCTAACATTTTGACATCAACTCCTTAAATATTTCTAAATGAATGTAAACAGATTTTGAGTAATATTATTCTCTACTAGGTTTTCAGTCCTTGGGAGTTTTGATTTGTGAACCTTTCAGTTATACTAGAACAATTAATTGATGCGACATGGGCTCAGTATATATAATCCATAAAAATAGCTTTGAACTTTGAGAAAGGTTAGACGAAATTTATTTTTCAGCAATAGACCTATCTTTAACAAAATCGTTTTTTTACGCTTTCCAACCGTAGGTTAAAGAAGCGTATATGCTCCAGTTTGTCCGTCCGTCTGTCCGTCTCTCCGCACGATAACTCGCGTAAAAATGGTTCGATTTCGCTAAAATTTTAGTAGGTGATAGGGAACCACCTGGCGACGAAATCTATTGAAAATGGACAAAATAGGGTCAAAGGTCACGACATAGGAGCGGGATCCATTCCATAGCCCTTACGCGTCATAACTTGCGTAAACATGTTTCGATGTCGATGAAATTTTAGTATGTAATAAGGGACAACCTGGGAATGAAACTTATTGAAAATGAGTGAACGGTCAGGACATAGGAGCGGGATGCATTCCATTGCCCTTATGCGTCACAACGTAAAAGTGTTTCGATTTCGATGAAATTTTAGTAAGTGGTATGGGGCTACCTAAGGACGAACCCTATTGAAAATGGACGAAATGGGGTCAAAGGTCAGGACACAGGATCGGGATATATTCCATCAACCTTATCCCATACTATTAAAGGAGCAATTGTTGTATGTAGGAAAATTTTATTTTGAAAAAGGCTCTAAGGATTTTAAAGAAAGTCGTTAACCTACCGTTTTCTGGTACTAGAAATCGATTTAGCTTGATCTCGACTTTAGGAAAATTTGTTTAGTGGGTTAAATAACCACCCCGAATTACCACGTTTTTAGTGTCATGGCGTCGTCCCATTATTGTAACCCATGCTTAGAAATCTTGTGACGCCACAATCTCGTGATTGAGATGTTGGCGCGTGGTCACGCCATCTATCTCATTACGTAAACATGGTAATGAGATAGATGGCGTGACCACGTCACACGTTGTGTGTGGATCCTATTAAAGTTTTATGACATCACACTCTATCGAGCGGATGGTCGCGATTCCGATCTGCCTCATTACGTCACGCGTTCTGTGCGTACGTCCGCCCGCACGATAACTCGCGTAACAATCGTTCGATTTTGATAAAATTTTAGTATGTGATAGGAGAACAACTCGGAAGGAACCCCAATGAAAGTGAACGAAATGGGGTCAAAGGTCAAGACATAGGAGCGGGATCCATTCCACTGCTCTTATACATCATAACGAACGTAAAAAAGGTTCGATTTCGATGAAATTTTAGTATGTGGTCGGGGACCACCTGAGGACAAACCCTATTGACAATGAGCGCAATGGGGTGAAAGGTCAGGACATAGGATCGGAATCACTTCCATCGACTTTATGCGTCATAACTTACGTAAAAATGCTTCCATTTCGACAAAACTTTATCATGATTTTCTGGAGGTACACTGAACCAGTTCTGTTGAATATCATCGAAATGGGATTAAAGGTCACGGCGCAGGGCTGAGATTTATTCCACAGCCATTATTCTCATAATTGAGTGATAACTGGAGTAATGATTTCTGGTATGTTGGAAAGCGTATTTTAATCAATGCATTGCATGATCTTACTAACTTGTTGTTATTTTAATTGGTGGTTTAACGACAACTGTGAGCAAGTGAATGGGATGTAAGCGGTCGCCGTCCCTAATGCGGGGCATATGTTCCAAGGAAGAGAGATAGAGAGAGAGAGAGTGCTTTCAGACAAACGCAACATTTGTGCCTCACCGGGATTCGAATCCGAACAACAACTCTGAGGAATAATCAGAAGCCAGCCCTTAGACCACTGCGCTTCTGGGGCAGCCTTTTTTTATCCAATAGGTTCACAGCTGATTGTGTGTGCTGTACTCTGTTCGGTTTGCTAGCTGTTATTGCCCAAGTAGTTAAAGCAATGGACTTTCCATCTGATAGCTGCGACTTATAAATATGGTGTTGTACAAACCGAAACACCTACCTTGCCTCGCAGGGCATACAAAGCGGACGGTCTGTGGTGACGGACAAAGAAATGTAAATGTATGAAGGACATCAGCTGTTGTATATTGTGTGGGGTACAGTAGCAGGGAGCCATCCTGAAACAATACTAAGGGAGAATAAGTAACGAAAGAAGTAAAGGTGACCTACGCAATTGTAAGTACGTCATGTATTATAATGAGGGCACCGCTGTTATGAAGGAAAGAAAAGTGTATGTAGAATGGTTCGGTAATCGCACTAAAATAGAGAGCAGATGAATTTCTAAAATTCTGTCGGATTTCGATGTGTATACGGCACGTTAATAACTCCATGTGTGTTTCCTGGGTTACCGTTACATATGGAATTTGCAGACGCACCCATTAATGCTAAAGTTTAGAACAAAAAAAATGAAGATCTTCTATTGCTGCCTACGATCATCGGCGGAAGACGTCGATGCATTTCACAGTTGATTTAAACTTAGCTTATAGTAGGACATCATTGATCTTTGATTTTTACTACGTGCAAATATTTCTATAACAACTGGCCACCAACATTTATATCACGTGATCGGAGGCTATCGCAACTAAAGGTACATGACAAATTCCCTCTGAATGAAGTAATTTATCAATAAAAGTAAAAACAGATTTTTTTAAATTCACACCCTTAAGCAAATATAAAAATTCCCATTATTAAAATCCACATTTCCAAGACATTTCTGTGAAATCAAAAGTTCCGGATCATCAAAAAGCTCCTCATAGCGATGCATATAATTCGAAATGTAACCATTATAAAGCTGAATAACATTTTGAACATCCATGTTCATAACATTTTTTTTTCATTTCTGAAATGGATGCGTTAAAAATAATGTGCTGCTACCATTTGACCTGTTTTATTGTTTATGCAATAACGCATTTATAGGAAACGTTTTATAACTGTGGAAAAATTAGACAGAAAATCAAATTCCGAAGTCTAAATTTTGGGATATTGAATTATTCCATTTCCCTCATACATGGTATTTTGTTATTGAGATCTTTTCTCAGATATATGTATGCATGAAAATAAAAATAAAGCGCATTACCTATCGGAAACAACAGGATCAAAATAATCGGCGTACTATACATGAATCTTTTGGCTTCTTAATCTTATGTATATTTCAAAAATGTAAATCGATTTCAAGAAAAATGTCGAGTGATTTTAACTGAATGAGTTTGAAGATTGCTACATAAATCTTGAAAATAACATAATTTGTACCCTAGTACTAGGTGTTTTTATTTAGGGAACACAAATCGAAATCTACTGTATTGAAGTATAGCAGAAGAATGATATTGCGGTGTTCAGTTTTGGATTTTAAATTGTCCCAGTGTTAGGTATATTTTCAGCAGCGTGATAGTCAAAATATCACGATGACCCTGGAGAGGTATGAACCCTGAACAATAGGTTGTCATTATATCCGAAACTACTGATGATACCCGATGTACCAATTTACATAGCAAATTAATGCAGTATGAAAAAATATGTTATTTTGTTCATGAGGGCCTGCGGAAAGGCTTTACATAAATGAATTCTAACTGCAGCTATAACAAAATTTAGTTGGAATTATTTTATAATGTATATAAATTTATAGATATAAAAGTGAACGATGTGTAAATTAAGTATTTTCGATTGAACTCAACATTTAGAGATGCACTTATTGATTTGATTACTTATCGTTGTATATATGCATTTAAAATTTCCAAGGAAAATAAAATGACATTCGTAAAATGAGAAGAAATACATAATCCCTATTTCTTTGGAATATAATTGAATATGCATACGGAACCCCAAGTTTTACAATCAAAACAAAGCATAGAAAATTTGCCAAACTTCCAGATTTATTCACTGTAATTTTAAGTAGGTGTTACCTGACAACGTAAGTTGCAATTCTTTCAATTTTAATGTGTAACTAAGGATTTTTTTATATATTTCTATCTTCGTCAGTTGACAACGTTCAATTTATACAAATAAGGTAGAGTTCATTTTATCCCATTACCCTGGTCAACACGACCTTTGGCACAGGGAACAATGAAGATGTTAATAACGTCAATTTTAACGCGGAATTCAAATATTAAATAAGAAGTTTTCTATCTCACATAGGTTTTCTGTGATGAAGCTTTCTTTTAAATACGAACATGCATCTGTTATGTTTCAAAGGCAGAAGAAGTTTCCTTTCTTCTGAGTTGTCTTAGCGCTATATCTAGCAGGACAATGCTTGGCCACATGTTGCCTGATTTTTCTAAAACCTCTTCCAAGAACGGCAAATACACCTTACTCCCTGGTCTGCACTTTCTTTGCATATTTTGCCGATCGAACATTTCTGGGACATGTAGCTAAGCCACTTGCTCGTCAAGAGCGTCTGCCCATTACTACAAATGGACCGTGGTCCCGTATCAAAGAAGCCTGACAATTTAATACTTTGAGCTATGTAAAAAAGAAAATCTATTCAATGCCACGCCGTGTACAGGCCGTTATTTGTGCCTGAAGTGGCTTCGCACGGTACTGAGTTTTGCAGCGAAACACTCTTGTATAGCTCTACTAATATAATCAGTATTTCCTTGTAAGATGAGGAAGGTGTTATATTAATTTCATTTTAATATCGCGACTTTCTGTCGGTGTGGCAAGTTTCACAAACTATAAATAGTGCATTCTTTATTCTGGGGCTTGTTTAAAAAACATCAATATAAAAGACTATAGTAGTGATAACACTTTGAGCAATTATTCCTCAGCAGCCTTATCAGATATATTCCGAAGTGAAAGCAAATGCCAGCAATTCTTATACATTACATAGGACAAGTCGGTAATTTCCGTATAATCCTTAAAATCAAGGTGTAAGAAGTAATACAACGTGTAACAGTTTTTGATGTAATCCGTGTTTCCTTCTCTAAGTTATATAAATAACGACTTCAAATTGTGTTACATAAAAAAGGCAGAACACACTCCACACTCACCACTCAGCACACGGGCATCACTCAATGTAGAAGATAAGAGATTGAGAGTTGTGCTAAAAAATATTCATGTTATGCTATCCTTAATGATGAAAGACAGAAGTATAAGCATGATGCTAACACTTAAAATCAGCGTTTTTCAACCAGTGGAACCTGTGTTGTTGTCCAGTTCTATCAGCCGAAGCGAGAAGTACACGTTGGGTAATATTTTAAAACATGAATAATGTTCAAGAAATAATTTCCCTTAATAACCTTTGGAAATTCAGATACTGTTTGTACTTAAGATAAATAGAATATGATAGGTAGTACATGCGAGGTATAATGGGAACATGAGGTGAGAGGTATTGCATGACCATTAACAGAAAAAAGTAGAAAAACGTAGCTTTAAATCGTTTTTCCGTTAAAAGCAAAATTAAGATCTAAAGAGCTATAAACACTTTAAAGTAAATATCTTTAGGGCATAATTTTTCTGTTTTCTTATTTCATCATAAAATAATTATACACTGCAGATTGCTGCTTATAATTGTTAAGAGCAGTGCTTTATATAAACAAAAAGAATATAGAATAATTCTATCTGCGGACTGACAAACTATCTTAAGCACTGATTTGATGAGAAATAACGAATGGTTGATAAGTTAGGGCGGAAGTTAGCAATTATTATTCCCGTCAGGTTTGCAATCAGCAATCTCCAGAGTCGCGATAGAATTTGCTTATTTGGAAGCAGATGCGGAAAAAACTCACTTCTCAAATAGTAACCAGTTACGTTAATCCAGTATTTAAGGGAAACACATTCGTAGGCTGCGTTAGGTATTGAAGACTTCTCTTTTTTCAATTATCATTTTATCAGGAAGAATTTTTTATGACCAAGAGATGAATCTTTTTCACGTTCTTTGTATGATATGCATATTTTTTTAATTATGGCTTTTATAGCTCACGAACGTTCTGTTTTGAGGTAACATTGAAGTCAAACAGTAGAAAAAGCATGACATCCTTTCAATAACATTTGGAACATAAATCACATTTTAAATTAATTACTTGATGGTCACATAAACTTTCTCTGACTATGTTTCCATTTCATCCTCCTACGATTCACTTCAAATATAATAACACAAGTATTTGGTAAAAAGATCCTTTAAAGTGTTAATAGTAGAGCGTAATTTTAGCATTTTCTACACTCGTTGTTACGCATCGCTCAAATGTGAAGAAGAGCAAAAGCAGCGGACAAGAAACATAACAATAATAGTTTTTGACTAGGCTTCGTTACTTAGTATTCCGTCTAGATTTCCATATTTGCATATTCCCACCACTTCTGTACTTCATCTTATTCGTCTTCTTCCCTTTGGATTGCTCTAAAACGCTTCATTTTTAACAATACTTAAATTTCACTCTAATATATTTTGATTAGGAGTTCTGCTGCACTTCTGTATTATAAAATGGTTTTACGATATTTCGCAATTGTGAAAAAACTTGCTTTTGTTTTTGACGCGGTGAAAACTTCAATGAAAGATAAACCTGAAAAATGGCCGACCTTGCAATTTATTTATTTGCAAAGACTGCAAACCACAGATTTATGTTTTACGCCGAATTTGGTCAATACAGAATCTGCCATCTGTGTGTTTGTATCAGTCTAGACAAACAGGATATAAGCTAATCAATGTGAGTAATTAGGGATGCGTTCGTGTCACGTATGCTCTGTATAAACTTCATACATCCCGAAAAGTAGTACTCCGGCTAATCAACGTTCATATTTACAATTACGATCCCATCTCGATTACACTCATGTATATCGCATATCCTTAAACGAAACTTTTTTTTTTGACTCCAAAGCCTAACAAAAGGCGAAATGTTTTAAGACTAAACAACTGGTGCTCCTTCTTCTTTCTAAATTAATTTTGTATATACACTGCTGGCCACCCAAAATGCAACATCAAGAAGGAAGCATCCGATTGGCTTGAAATTCGCAGCATGCGTCGCCCGCGGGAAGATATACACGATGAAGCATTGCAGGGCATATGCAAATCATGTGCGCCCGGCACGCCACCGAGGATCACTATATGAAGGGTGCACAGAAGACGGGGTGTACGTAGTGAAAGTGTGTTGTGCTGCCGGACCCTGTACGTGAGAAGCTTCATGATTTCCTCGTCACAGAATACGGCAGTCATTCCAGCACGTTTCGGAGTTCGACAGAGAAAGAATAGTGGCTTATCGCGACAGCGGTTTATCGTACCGAGACATCGGCGCCTGTGTGGGACGACATCCAGCCTGTGTGGGACGACCGACGTGAGCGATTGCCACAGCCACGGCACACCACCAAAAGAGAGGAACGGTATGTTATGCGGCGGGCATTACCGGCTCGCACCGCCACATCACGAACATTAGCGCAGGAATTAGAGTGTGTTGCGCAACAACCTGTGTCAGCACGTACCATTCGACGTCTTCTGCAGGAGCACGGACTTGTCGCACGGCGTCCATGGCTCCGATTACCATTGACGTTTCACCACCGGCTAGTGCGGCGGCAGTGGGCCGTTAAACGCCGCACCTGGACTACGGAATGGCACGACATTGTCTTCTCCGACGAATCCCGCTTCTGCCTGCAACACCACGATGGTCGGATCCGCGTGTGGCGGCACTGCGGCGAAAGACTGTATGACTCCTGCACTATGCATCGCCATACCGGTCCGTCGCCTGGCGTTATGGTTTAGGGCGCAATTGGATATGACATTCGCACCCCTCTGGTAAGCATCGCTGGAACATGCAACAGCCACCGCTACATCTCCGACGTTTTGAAGCTTGTAGTCCTCCCTTACCTGCGGGACCTGCCCGCATGTGGCACGCATCGTGCAACAATTCTTGGATGGATGGATGGATTGGAGGTTTAACGACCACCGTGAGCAACTCAATGGGCTATAAGCAGTCGCCCGTCCCTAATTTAGGGTCACTGGTTCCAGGGAAGGGAGAGAGCCAGTGCCGTAAGACAAACACAACATTCATGCCTCACCGGGATTCGAACCCGGACCCCGTTCGGACGAATGATCAGAGGCCAGCGCCTTAGACCACTGCGCCACCGGGGCGGCGCAACAATTCTTCACGGCCCACCAGGAGTCACTGCTGCCGTGGCCCACCTGTTCTCCCGATATGTCGCCCATCAAACACGTCTGGTCGCTGATTGGCAACCGAGTGGTACGGCAAGCACCACCCGCGGCTACGCCTAATGAACTGTGGCAACGTGTGGAAGCAGCCTGGACCGACATACCCCAAACCCACATCCAAAGCCTCTTTCGTTTGATGCCGCGGCGTGTAGCGGCCGTTATCGCTACCCATGGGGTCCACACGAACTATTGATGTCTGCGTGTTCCGCAAGTCGCAGGGGCCTGTAAGCTCAATCGTTTTATCTTTGCATCTGTTGTTATGTGTCCAGTAAATCTGGCTTTGCTATATCGTGTCCTTCTTAGTGTTGCATTTTGGGTGGGCAGCAGTTATAACGAAGTAAATTTCTCCGTCATTTTTATCCGCGCCAGGATTCGAACCCGTGTCCACTCATTCCGGAATAAGTTGCTCTACCAATTGAGCTACGCGGACATTTTATTCTGATTCCTATCTGCTTTTATGTCGTGTGCGTCCTTCTGGCAGGTACGTCACATCTCCTTATACGTTACATCATCTCCCCCTTATTTTTTTTTCGAAGTGCTGCTCTTATTTTTCCTATCTCGCGGTGTGGAAATAACATCACACCATTGCGACATTGTGAACGGTCGGGTCATCCGGATAGTTCAGGCGCCATTATAACGAAGTAAATTTCTCCGTCATTTTTATCCGCGCCAGGATTCGAACCCGTGTCCACTCATTCCGGAATAAGTTGCTCTACCAATTGAGCTACGCGGACATTTTATTCTGATTCCTATCTGCCTTTATGTCGTGTGCGTCCTTCTGGCAGGTACGTCACATCTCCTTATACGTTACACAGTGTATAAATATAATTTCTATAGAAAAAGCTGAATGTTTTTTAAATATTTTGCTTTTACTACGAAACGCAATTTAAAAACTAGGTTTTTAATAATAGCATATTATAAAATTAAAGAGATTAAATACTGTATATGCTTTGTGCATTTCTATACTTTCTTAACAAAGGTTTTTATTTCAATTCAGGTGTATTCGTTTTTCATGGAACCGATTTATTTATGTTTAAAAGACGGCAACAATTGTGACAAATCGAAGTTAGACAGTAATAAGAGGCAATGTGCAATATATACATACTGCAACCTTGCATGTACAGTAATTTCAGTGCAAGAAAATTAGTAAATTTATTTGGCATAATTGAGATACTTTCTTTCAAACAGTACGACGAACAATCATATTAAGGACTAATATTTCTTGAAATATTAAATTTTTTCTCTCGAAAATCAACAAAGCAGAAAATTAAGGAATACTTCAGAATAGATAAATGCTTCTTACTGCTGTATCGATAAGTAAAAGTAAACGTATAAAATTGGTTTTCATCCCTTTAGAAACCTGCACTTCTGATTGTCCATTGTATGAGCAAACAAGAAAGATGACACCGAATTTTCGTGTGTAATAAGCACGTCTTTTGAATCCGTTCTGACGCAAAATAAATTTATCGAAGCTATCCAAAGTCAATGGAACCGGTATGGAAAACAATAGTATCTGACGGAAGAAAGAAGTTTTTCAATCGGGTTTTTAATCTCTCAGATATTGCTGTAAACGGAATCGTGAACTTACACCCTCTGGTTGCCAGACTTGTGCATTAAGAAAAACATGAATTTATCTGAGAAACATTTCGCACCAGAAACGCTCTCCAACACAGAAAGAAATGTTCAAATCGGACTCTTAGAAACAGAGATATCGATAAAAATTAAATGTGATTTAACGTTCCCTGGCAGGAAAACCATGCATTATATTAGGAAGAAAGTATCCTCAAATGGTTTTTCTATATAAGCGGTAGCGGTCCAAGAAAAAAAAAATTTTGTCGAGTTTTCAGGAGCCCAGAATTTGCTACAAATACATCAGAAGCAGAAATTAACAAATCTTTACCAAACATTAGTAATTATATGAAAAATATTTTCCATCAGGGTATGCAATACAGGAAGAATTTTTCAAATCGGAGTTTTAGAAACAGAAATAAGGCAGAAAACGCAATTTACCTTTGTGCCGCCTAACAAAATGTACATGATTTACTTGAAAATTTTTAATTTATAGGAGAAACTATTCACATCGGAAACACTAAACAACAAAGAAGGAATTTTTCAAATCCGACACTTAGAAGTAGAGATATTGACAAAAATAAGATATACCTCTACGCCCCCTGGCGTAGAAACCATGCATCATTTCAAGAAGAAAATGTTCCTAAAAGGTTTGTCGACAGAAGTAGTATCGGTAAAGAAAGTATTTTTTTTCCAAATCGAGATTATAGAAGCTCATATTTTGCTGGAAATACATCAGAAGCTGAAATTAAGGCTTGCGCCACTTGGTGGCCAACAATTTTTTACAAAAAAATAGAAATTATGTGCAAAGCATTTTCATTCATGAGCTGTATCCGGTGCAGAAAGAAATTTTCAAATCGGAGATTTAGAAGCAGATATATATAGGAGGAAGCAATTTACCTTTTCGCCCCCTTGCGGAAAGTCTATGATTATTTAAAAGTTTTGAAATTATATGAACAATATGTCACACTGGAAACACTATCCAACAAAGAAGGAATTTTTTCAATCGGACTCTTAGAAGTAGTGATATTGATAAAAATAAGATACGCATGTACGCCCGCTGGTGTAGAAAGCATGCATTATTTTAAGAAGAAAATGTTTCTAAAATGTTTGTTGTCATGAGCAGTATCGGTTTACAAACGACGTTTTTTTCAATCGAGATTTTAGAAGCTCATATTTTGTTGCAAATACATCAGAAGCGGAAATTATGACTTTTCCCCCTGGTGGCCAAACCATTTTTTTACCAAAAAATTGAAATTATGTGCAAACGATTTCACATCAGGAGCTGTATCCGGTGCAGAAAGAATTTTTCCAATCGGAGATTTAGAAGCAGAGATATAGGGAGAATTGCAATTTACCTTAACGCCTCCAAGCGGAGAGTCTATGAATTACTTGAAAATTTTGAAATTATACGAAAAATATGCCACACTGAAAACACTATCCAACACAGGACGTTTTCAAATCAGACTCTTAGAAGTAGAGATACTGACAAAAATAAGATGTACCTCTACGCCCCCTGGCGGAGAAACTATGGAATATTTTAAGAATAAAATATTCCGAAAATGTTTATCGATGTGACTGGCATCAGTCCACGAAATAATTTTTCAATCGATATTTAGAAGCTCAGATTTTATGGCAAATACATCAGAAGCAGAGGGGGCCGAGGCAGGCTTTTTATGGTCCAGAGCCTGCATTAGGGCTCGCCTCTGGTGTGGCCAGAGGACTAATTAAAATGCTGCTGAGGACTAAGCAGCTTGAACTCTGGCATGCTACCAGGGGACAGAGGCAGGCAAAGGAACTTAATCAAGGACCCGTGCCTCATTAGGCTAAGGAACTCCTTAAACTTCCAAAAAAGGATATTGGACTGATAGGTGGTCTACTTACGGGACACTGTCGTCTTAATAGGCACCTTAATTTGATTGGGGTGAAAGAGGATCCACTTTGTACAGGATGCCATCTAGAAGAGGAGACTTCCTTGCATTTTCTTTGTGACTGTGACTTTTTTGCAGCACTCAGGCTTGAACACTTTGGTACTCATAGCTTGAGACCAAGTGATCTGTCTTGCTTTTGCCCGTGCATCTGGTCTCTTTCGAGATTATGGCTGGGAATGCACAATAGACCTTAGGTCGCGGTCCTGGGTCAATGTATCAGCCCCATTGGTACAAGTAACAAGTATGGTAGGTTATACTTTATGAACCGCTATCCTTACAACAGATCAAACTAACGGTCTGTGATCAGTAAATGAATAGTTCAGAATGGGCTTGCAGCGATTTACGAGTTCCATTATTATGGCGCTGTAATAATAACTCGTATCGCTCTAAAGTAAACCCTTTCCAGCAATTTATTCGAAACACAAGTTAAATAAAGCTTAATGAATTTTTCTACTTGGTGTCTTGATTATCGTTTACTTTGTAAAAGGTGCGTAAGCACACAGGTATCCTCAAAAAAGCGTCTAGAACCTCAAATTCGTCATTTTGTTGGGTCGCGCTAAAATGACGGAGACCAATTCCAAAACATATTGACATATTTCTTTTGAAATGCATGTTGAATGTGTCCTGATGAAACAAAAACAGCAGATATTAGTCCCGAGATGTAAGAACATCGCTGTATTTTAACATTAAATATCGGGCAATCTTTTATAGAGAGCGGATGAGATATACATCAATTATACAAAAAGGCATGAATTGAAGCACAAGAACTTTAATACGAATTACTATCGGTTTATTTAATACTTGTTCATTCCGATGCTTTTAGTTCCAGAAACTTCCAAAGCTGAAGCCTGTGTTTACGTATAAATTCCATGATTATGATTTATCTTATTAGAATGCAATGAAATAAATGATTTGACACCATCTGGGTTCAGGGCAGTATCCGTGAAATTTATCGGTCTATGTCACGCTGGATAACTGCTTTTATCCGTACCAAACGTGGTTCTACAACGTACTGACTTGTCACAACTGCCGCGGAATGGCAACTATTTCCTTTCCTATATATGCACATTGCACATACAGACTTTTATTTTGATTCTGGGTGCTTCGTTTTTATTTTTTTTTTTTTTTTGGCAAATATTGTAACAACCGACTTCGAACTAATGCGCAGTTGAAACAATTTGACATGCGTGATTTATAGTCTCAATTATTCTGTGCGTTCAGTTTCAGATTTAAAACCCCCTGTTGAAAACACACTGGGAATGATCAAAGTCAGCAAACTTACGCAGATTTCTGTCATTGATAAGCCTACTTAAAAGTAAAGAGCAGAATAGGTTGAATGCGCCAATAATACAGTAGACTCGCGTTTTTACGAACCTCTTTTTCGCGAACTATTCGTATTTACGAACGAATCCGTCGGTCCGAAAATTCTTCCATACAGCGTAATGTAATTTTCAGCTCCATTTAACGAACAAGAAACATACATTCTCCCTTTTATACGAACTAAAATTTCCTCAATTCACCAAATTCTTCCATACATCGTAATGTACTTTTCAGTTCCATTTAACGAATAACACAAATGTACATTCTCCATTCTCTCTTTTATACGAACTAATATTACACACCATTTTTCGTCGACAACAAACACCAACGCTGTGAACAACAGGAAGTGAGTCATCAATGCCAAAACGTGCGCGCAGTGTGATGGGCGGAGGCGGGGAGAGGGTTCTCGTTTGCTGCGTGGAATAAACCAATCAGGAGCTGTTTGAAGGCTGCATTTCTTCCTCCTTTGTTTTACTTCATTCATGAGTTAGTCATTTCGTTTCCGTCTGCACGTGTGAGGGAGATTTTTTGGCTTGCGATGTCGAGTAAAAAGAAACGAATTTGTTTATCAGTAGACATTAAGAAACGGATTTTGAAGGATGTCGATGAGCATGTGCTAAGCAAAACAAAGATTGCAGAGAAGTACGGCATACCGAAGAACTCTCTATCTACGATCATCAAAGCTAGAGAAAAGATTGCTTCTGTTCATGATGGTGGCAGAGTTGCACCTTCCCGAAAGTATTTCTGTAAAGCTAAATATCCAGAACTGGAGGAGGCTTTAGTTGTTTGGGTCAGGAAAATGAGAGGCAAGAATATACCTACTGATGGCAATCTACTCAAAGAACAAGCAGAAGGTTTTGCTTAGAGGATGGAATTGAAAGATTTTAAGGCATTTGATGGTTGGCTGCAATAGTTCAAGTTGCGGCACGGCGTGACCTTCAGAAAAATTTGTGGAGAAAGTGCAGCAGTCGACATGGTCTATACTAACGAGTGAAAAGAAGGAAGGCTCAAAGCTCTGCTTTCCGAATTTCCATTGGAAAATGTTTTTAATGCCGACGAGAGTGGTTTGGTTTTTAAAGTGCTGCCAGAGAAAACATTGGTTTTCAAGTGTGACGTATGCAGTGGTGGCACGAAGGCTAAACAGCGGATTACGGTCTTAATAGGAGCCAACATGTCTGGTTCAGAAAAGCTGCCTCTTCTGCTCATAGGAAAGTCAAAGAAGCCCAGATGCTTTAAGAACGTGAAAATACTCCCTGGTGAGTACCATGCCAACAAGAAAGCGTGGATGACGGGTGTCATTTATGAAAAATGGTGGAGAGAGTTGGACCAGTACTTTTCTGCAAAGAAACGCAAAATTCTCCTAGTCGTGGATAATTGTACAGCTCACGTTGCGGTTCATGGACTACAGGCGATCCGGGTGGGATTTTTTCCACCTAACGTCACTTCGGTTTTACAGCTCATGCATCAAGGCCTAATCCAGTGTTTTAAGAGAAACTATCGGCGAATGCTTTTGAAGCGGGTGATTCTTGACTTGGAACATGGAAAGAGCTATGACATTGATTTGCTCGGAGCGATGCATCTGTCTGTTCATGCGTGGAATGAGGTCTCCCTGGCAACGATTGCCAACTGTTTTGGTAATGCAGGCTTCAGTAAAGATAAAGCAATGTCTGTAGAGAAAAACATCGTTGATAGTGATCGCAGTGGTGATGAAATTTTGCTGCACGAACTTCGCAACAGGAACCTACACGTGCCTGAAGATATGACTTTTCAGGATTTCTTGTGCATGGATGAGAACGTTTTGTACACAGAGGAGATATCTGACAACGAGATAATTGAACAAGTTGCGCAGCCAAGTGCGGAAAATCTTTCCGACAATGAAGAGGGAAGCGAGGCTTTGCTTCGACCCACGCTTAAAGAAGCGACGGAATGTCTGTCAGGACTGCGTCGTTTTTTTGAAGCAGATTGCAATGCTGACATGCTTGCTAGCATTGATGCTATGGAGGCACATGTTTACCAAAGTGTTGTTTTGAAGCAAGCCAAAATTATAGACTTTTTCGTGTTATCTAGTAATTAAAGTTCAGTACCGATTAGATTTCTTGATTTCTAAAATTCTGTTCGCTTTTACGAACTTTTTCGGTGGTTCCTACAGGTTTGTAAAAACGCGAGTGTACTTTATATTATTGATCCCTCATGTTTTTCTTTAAAAATGTCATGTACCTGTAGAAAGATAAATACCAGCAACATGCAACAGTGAGGTCATTTTATCCAGTGAAGGTATTTCTCTCATGGGTTTCATAGTATCTTCTGTAAATCATTATTGCCAATGTACTTCAGTGACGTTGTGGGGGTGATTCGTTTCACAACTTACTTTCTATATTGTTTTTAAGAGATTAGGTTTACCATCACTTATGAAACAGATGCTGAACATAATGAGCTGTGCTTCACAGTTTCTCATAAGCTAAGTTCCTTGAAACGGGAGCGGTTGTAAAACGTTTTCGTAAAACATTTTGAAACGAAAACTGGAAACGTTTCATGTATTATATTTATATTAAAACCTTTTGAGTAACACACCAAATACAATTTTATTGTTTCTAATCATGTCAACTTAGTGATGGTGTTTAATATTAAAAATAAAGAACACACTGATTTCAAATGGTTTAGAAAGAGTGAATTGCTTGTTGTCAGTTTCAGTAAAATAACTTTACAAGCTTGTTAAGAGACTGCATTAAATCAGTCGACCACAAACATCAACTTAAGGCATGAGGAAACCGAAAAAAGTTTTTTTCTTTGGATTGTGACGTAACTCATACCATTTCAATTTTGTGATCATGCACGCCACAAAATTGAGGAAGATGCAGATGGGAAACATCCATAAAAGCCCTTTGAAACTCCTCACCTAGAACGTAGCGCTGTCCTCGATTGGCCGACAAAGCTAAACATGGCATCGGGCTTCACATCGGCAATGATTGCCATGGCAATCCAGCGACTGTACCACAAAACAGCCATGTGGTCTTTTTCAGATGAGCGTATTTTACTGAAAACATAGTGAAAAGTAATAAGCCGGGTATAGGGGAAGGTTTTTACTTAGTAGGCTAAACAGAAAAGAAATAACAGCAAAATTGCGAAATAAAGAGGGAAAACAAGACAAATGAATTTTGCTTAAAAACCAAAAAAATAATAAGCTTTCAAAGCTTTCGTAACACAAATGCCGAACATATGACGAGATGAAATACATGATTTTGGACTAAAACCCGATACGCAGTAATGAATGATTAGCAGTAATAAATGAAGTGTGTATTATATACGTCACATTTTGTGTCACGAATGACATTATGTGAGAGAATGATTTCCTCTTAAAGAGATTGCGTCCTTTAAATAAAAGCTTTTCATATTTGTGTAGTCTTAGATGCAGAAATAATAAAACGTGTGATTATGTCTACACAAAGAAAGGTAGCTCTCCCTAAAATAACCATACTACTCACAATATTTTAGAAAATAATTAAACAGCATTTAGCTACAGACATTAACTAAAGAACAGGTAGGTTGTGTTGAATAATTCTGACAATACCACGATATGACAAGTTTCAAAAAACAGCAGAATAATATATGTATATCTTGCGTTGTAGAAGAAAGTTTCTGAAGATCTGAGGTTTAAGCATTGATCCATTTATACACATTTTTGAAATTTCATCTAAGGTTTACAAATTAAAATGTTTTCCTTCACATCAGTTAGTTTTTGTAAATTCTTTCATTTTTTCTTTTTACAAAGATACTGATATATTCTTATGTTAAGCGAAATAAAGAAAAGACTGCGCGTTGCAGTTTGGCATATATACATCACAGGATGTAGTTACCTCAAGCACCAAGGGATTTGTAAACATTGGATGTCATGAGGCAGATTCCGGTTATCATCAAATCTCCGTGCATCCAATTACATTTCTTTCAAGGGGCATCAAATCCACAAAATGTAAAGCCAGTCACTCTCTATTTACATTGGCTCACGCTAGTTAAAGACTGCCAACTGAAAATTACAAATTAACTAGAATACATTTTAAACGAAAAAGACGAATCTCCACCTAAAAATAACCATGATAATATGATAGATTAACTCCATTCCTTCCACATCCTTACAAGCACTGAGATTCCATAGTTATCAAATAATAGCTGCGCTAGTACTACTTCTAACCGAGATTCCAGAACAATAATAACAGGGTAAATCGATAAACGACTTGATAATGTGCTACGATTAATTTACACCGAACAATATTAATAAAAACCGAAAAAATATACCCCACCACCGATTAATATTGAAAGTACAAATCTTGAAGTTGTAAATCATTTTATTGGTGTAAATCTGACATGAATGGTAAGTCAGATAATATCCGGAAACGTGAAATTTTCGTCGTCCTGGAGCAAAAACGGAACCCAGGTCTCCCGCTTGGTCCCGAGTATAATAACCACTACATTACCCAGAACGACCAAGTCTCAAGATTCATTAATATTGGAAGGGATGTAGAGCTCAAAACCAGAAGTACAGACATGTGAGGCCAAGAAAACATTTCTTGGAAGTGATAAAATATATCGAAAATAAACGGATTATTAGAAAACTGGTTGCGACTCCATCAATTGTTTGACGGCCTGTGATTCGGCAATTGCAGGTCTTACATATGTTTTATTACAATTAACTACGTGCATATATTATGCAAATTAAGAACAAGAGAGGTGTTTCGGTTAATAAAATGCGGAAATGCCAAAACATAGAAGAACAATCCTGTGATAATACCCGATTAAAAGTTTGCTCTAAGAGTGCGTGAAAATATTACATGCATTAGAAGACGCCCGTTACATATTTGGTTAATATGAACTTTAAGATCCTCTTGTTTCGTGAGTGAAAGAACGCTTAAGCTTCTGACACTTCATTCTAGCCAAACATCCTAGTTTGAATGCCAGATGAGCCTCAGGTAATGCGTTCATAGCTTGACTCTACCCATCCTTTGGAATCAGTGGCCCTAATTTTGGAATGAGAAACTGCTGGTTGTCTAATGTGTTGCTCGTAGCATTCGATAAACGACGAAATAAAAAAATCAGAATCACATATACGACCTAATTTTTCCCTCTATCGCACGGGTATTCTTAAAATACAGATCGCAGGTCTAAAAAAACAAGATTTATTCATTTACTGTAGAATTTGTACCTGCTATCAAAATACTCAGACTGCAGGATTTTCAGTTATCTTTTCAAGAAATTTTTTATTGATCTGTATGTTATTCTAAATGATTTATATCGTTTGGATTTGGAAAATTTTATTTTCAGTTTATTATCTTTAAAATACGTATCATATATGTTATCAATTATACGGGATTCAAGGCATGTCAGATGAAAATTCATTGTTTCACATTTAGCTAGGCTTGTGATTAAGAAGCACATAATGTCAAAGAGAGGTAGGGTTAACTTAGGTGAAACATATCTGATGCATATATGTTGAGGTGTCTATAATCTCCACTCACCACACAAGACTGTTAACTTAAATTTTGCTAATTTTATTGCTCTTTTCACGCAAGAGCATGCGTTGTAGTGCTTGTCACTTAGCCGAGTACGAAGAATATCTTGTCCTTTTGTACTGTAATGGAAAATCAGAGCTTTACATTTTTTTTCTATTCGGTGGAGAACGGCACGAAAGAAATATGATTTTTCAGTTTGAACTTTCAAAAACCAGCATTTTCGTTCATTTTCGCACAACATATCTTCGATATTCAGTTCCATATCAGAAAATGTTCATATGTTTTCCTTGTGCATATGAAATTCATTGAAAAATTTCAATCCAGGGAATGAATTATTCCATAGAACTCCACGTCTTAATACAGGGTTTTATAAAATTAATTAAGCAGTATTTCATTAGTTACAAGAAGCCAAAATTTCTAAAATGCAAATTAGCTTATCCCCTTAAATAAACTTATTAAACGAACACCAAGCATTGAATATCTGGAAGACTGAAGTATTAGCTAAATTTCAAAGGGTACTAGAAGAAATAACCTATATTTTTTAAGAAGAACGTGCCGGTGGCAAGCATTTCTTGCAGTGAATTCTGACCTCAATTTCATAAAGGAAAGAATAAGTTATATTATGCTAATTTATTTTGATGCAACATCGAAAATTTCTGAAACAGTAGTTGAAGACAAAGAAATGTGTTGGGTTCAAAAGTTCGAGAAAAATTAATTCTTATGTGGGATTTTAGACATTGTAATAAGTTAAACTTCTATCCGCGGACGCGCTCTGCGCGATATAGGATATGGCTCTTAGGTGCTGCCATCTTCGGTCGATATGAAAGGTAAAGGTACATAGCTTCTGTATGGATCTCGTTTTGTTACTATTTTGGCTGGCCCTTAAAGTACCGTTTAGGAACGTTAAATATATCCCTGCTGCAGTTCTTTATTCTGAAGAAAGAGATATGTTTCCTCGTGAATCGCAAACTGTCCGTCTAGATGAATAAATCTAATACATTAATTAGGGAAGAAGTGTCTGGTGATGCGAATCAACAACACAAAGCAATGTTTTGAGGAAAGGCAATTCCTTTAGAATATAAAATTGCAGAAGATGGTCAACCAAATGAATATCTTTTTCCTCTCTTTTAACGTCCGTTTGAGAGGACGCCTATTGGTTCCTAATACGACTATCACGAAACTAGTTGCTAGTGTAGAAGAACACAGATAATCCTTGTTTGTCACGCGTTTATGACAGCTTACGTCAGTAAGATGGTAAAATCTCCATATCATAAAATATCCGGGACGTATATGCACAGTAATGGACTTATCCTTACTCCATCCGATTTCATCAAGAAACCTCTTTCAGTTCCACACTTTACTGTAAAAGGACACTTGTAAACCGAGTAATTATATATGTGGAAGCACCTTACGTGTTTCCGCCGGAATACACACGAAATACAAAAACCGAAAGCTAACAGGTAACAGTGGTAACTTTCTTTTAAGGGCCAGCAAAAACAGTAACAAAATGCAATCGGTCTTACGACACTCGCTTTCTTGTTTCCATGGAACTTGGATTCTAACTTAGGAACGGACGACTGCTTATGGCCTACTGACTTGGCAACGGTTGTCGTTAGATCCCCAACCAGAAAAAAAGTGTTCACAGGACACATCAAAATTCACACGAAAAAGAAACTCACGCAGTGAAACTTGAACATGATTGAACGAAATGTAATCTAATTAGTTATTTAAATTATATATTACAAATAGAAAACAGCAAGGGTAGAACCCCTTGACAGTTTTTCCAAGAAGCTTTGTTGTTGCTGCAAATGCTTTCTTTTGGTCTCTTACACGTACATTCGGCGTTGTACCATTGTGAATGATAGTATGATTAGAAACAGAGAAGATCGTTATATCGCATTAACCGCACGACCATGGGTTCTGCACAGCTAGGCAGTTGTGCTTGGAACTATCCCCTGTCAGTAACATGAGGCTATCAATACAAACGGTACTTCGAAAGCTTAATACAATTGTACTTTATGCTAGGAGACACATTCAACAAGAAAGAGCTATTTTGAACTAACTGTCTCAGACAGCATTTCTCCTACAGCCCAGACAAATAGGCAGGCGCTATTTTTACATACAACTCGAAATTCAGTCTGCAAGTGGATTCTCTCTGGCATTGCATCTTTATCGAACAAAGAGCACGTTCGTAGACGGCAGTCTGGTCGATTGGGGTGCATTACGATAATCGTTCGCGTACCACTTCACGTGTTTGCAGATACAATGTGAATGATGAGTGCTATTAAGGCGATATCCTAGAGTCCTATATCAGACTCTTTCGGGAATAATAATAATAATTTTATTTATTTATGCTATTATATGACAATATTAAGTTACAATAAATTATGCATACAAAGGTTATTAAT
Organism: Macrothele yani; assembly: GCA_039090855.1. Classification (NCBI taxonomy): domain Eukaryota; kingdom Metazoa; phylum Arthropoda; class Arachnida; order Araneae; family Macrothelidae; genus Macrothele; species Macrothele yani. The sequence continues at coordinate 75,906,495 of CM077017.1, read as the reverse complement.
TGAAAAACAAAGGAAACAAGGGAAAAGGCCTCTTAGGAGTCCTAACAAACCCTTTGTTCCCTCAAATTGTAAGACAAGCGAGTTAGGCCTTAGTAGATGAATTCCATTCAGACTAATAAATGTAGAAATGCCTTTGTGTTTTAGAAATTAATTAGTATTGGTCTTTGGATTTAATTAAGAAAAGTATCGTTTATTTGCTAACTCAGTAAGTGTTTCTTAAGTGTTTTTTAAAGATATTTTGGTCATTGATATATGTTAAGTGTACAGGTAATGAATTCCAATAATCCGGTCCAGAGTAATACAAGCTTTGTCTTAATAGCTGGGTTTTAGGCTGTATTGGACGAAGCGGTAGTCTATTTCTAGCTTGGTAGTTAGGTCTGTTGCAGTTAATTTCAATTACGTCTACATGTAGATTAATCTTGAGTCTTTGAAACATAATTTTACCTAGGTTGTAATGGAAAAGTTAATCTATTGTTAAGATTAGGAAATCATTAGGATGAACTGGAGGGTGTAAATATGGATGTATGTGTGTTGTCATAGCAGTACTTCGTTTTGAAAGTTGGTTTATTAATCTAATTCATTTAGTTTGTAATATTTGTAATTTATTTCAGTTTGTTTTAGTTGTGTGACCCCAGGATAAAAAGCAATACTTAATGTGAATTTGAATTAATGAGTGATACAGGAATATTAGGTTTTTAACTGACTAATGAGTCCAATATTTCTGGATAATTTATGCGAAAGTATTTCTATGTGAAAGTATACCATATATATACCATATTTATGCGAAAGTATACCATATATATACCATATTTATGCGAAAGTATACCATATCAATTATTTGATTTTCCAATAATAAATTTATGATATGGCCCCACTCAGATCTCTGTCTAGTAAATACCATGGACTTAGTTTTAGAAATGTTAATTATCAGTTCTTTAGTAGTTAGCCGATTTGAGTAAAGATGTAAATAAGTGTTACTGTCTGGTGTTATTGTGAATATATCATTAATATATAAATTGAATAACAAAGGTCCCAAAATAGGTCCCTGTGGGACTCCATGTTGTGATTGCTCTGAAGAGAAATGGAATTGATTAATTAGTGCATATTGTTGTCTATTTGCTAAATAACTTTTAAATAAATTATAAGGCGTTCCCCTTATTCCCAAAGAACAAGTATATAATTTATGAAGAAGGATTTCATGATTTATTGTGTCGAATGCTTTTGTTAGATCTAAAAAAATAGCTAGTGTTACATCATTAAGTACCAAATCTCTTTGAATAGTGTTTTGTAAATGGACTGCAATTTTAGTAGATTTATGGGGTTGGAAGCCAAATTGATTTTTATTTATAATATTATATTGTAGTGTAAATGTTATTAATCTTGTGTATATTAGTTTTTCTAAGATTTTAGCAAATATGGGCGATAATTATTAGAATCATTGTTTGAGCCTGATTTATATCTGGGAGTAACCCTTGTTATCTTTAGTGCATCCGGAAAAAATTTCTGTGTGGAATACTAAGTTAAAGGTTATTAATAATGAGGTTATTATTAATTCAGCAACATGTTTGATTGCAATAGGGTGAATATCACCGTGGCCAGGACCGGATAGATGTTGTCTCTCACTCCTTTAATAGATGATAATGCTCACCCGCACAGAACTCGGTTTTTCAATGGTTTCCTGCAAAGTGAGGATATTCCACCCAAACTGTCGTGAGTGCGATTCTACGGAACTTGAATGAGCAACATGTCAGCCCCTCTCCACGTAGCCGTTTGAAGCTACGTACGACCCTCATCAAACATTGAATTCTCTGGCAATTGGATTTAGTTTTATTCTGGTATTCAGTATATTTCATTGTTGGTATGTTGTCTGTCGGTACGATATGATGAATTCGAAATGAGGAAGCATTAGTTTTATATTCAAAAAATAAATTATACAAAGGTAATATTACTCTTTGTTCCGTAAAATTTATATCACGTGTTATGTTCAGCACCTAGCCTTTCAGCAGTCCCAGATTAAACGCGAATGTAAAACAGTGTTGTACCTAAATGAAGAATGAATGTGCTGCACGTTTCTGCAGTGCCTGTATGGGTTAATTGAATTCTGGAGGAGTTGTAAGATGATTATAATGTGTAGAACACATTATGAATGGAATATAAGACAAAACATTTTTGTGTCTCAAATTCGTAACAAAAGCCTTCTGAACATCACATTTAGTTGCCAAGGAAAGAAAAATGCAATGTTCCCGAAATTTTGATTGTGAACAACCGTAGAATTAGCTATCGTCGAAATGGTGATATACAATTATTTTGTTGTCTGTTAGTAAAGAAATACAATAGTGCAGATTCGTTCTAAAATATTCGTTCTAAAATATTCGTTCTAAATGTGGTTCCATATAATGATCCAAGTGTTTAAAAAAAGAGGCACTTGTGCTGTCTTACATAAATAGAAAACTGTTAAAGCAAGAAATGTTTTAACATAAAAATATACAGGGTGCATAGGAAAGTCCCTTTAGCCTGGAATAAATTGCGAACGGAGAGAGGTACAGTATTGCAAGTGAGATAACGGTATAGTAAAGCGCCTACGATCGATCGAATGCAACCAATAGCAGCGTCCCTAGTGGCGAAATACGGACGTTAGCCATTACAAATCGAAAACGAAAAGATATAGAGCTAATTTCCAATTATAAAGTTGTAGAACATCAATTAATTAGTACAAAACGACATTTGTTTCACACGGATAAGATACATTGTCGCCTGAATAACCTAAAATGACCGAAATTGATGCACGACCTTTTGTGTGAACGTTTGAAGGGAACAGGCAAAGGTATGAGCAAATACACACAATTTATTGCATGAATGCGTACTTATGTCAATACAGTTTGATGACTTGAGACAAAACAAGAACAAAAAAGGCAAACTGGCACACAGTGATAAAAAGTTAATGTCGAGTATGTTCGAAGAGTATACCATTGCCCACGATACACATTTGTATTCTTGAATGTAACTCTGAATGCACATTCCTCAGCAAGAAACGTGTCACACTATTGCAACCATCTGTAACACGACGACGTAGATCCAGCAGACTTGCAAGCTCTGTTGCATGCACCTGAATTTTTAAGTAAAGCTCGCCATTCTCACACAGCGTACGTAGACCTATACTTCTAATCAGGGTACAACCTGCTACTGGTTTTTATATCGTAGGTACATACAACGTCACAATCTGCATTTGCATACCCGCTACATTTGCGAAATGTGAATATGCAGATTCGAATATTCGGGCATCGATTTCGGACATTTTAGGGTATTCAGGCGAGAATTTATCCTATCCGTATAAAACAAATGTCGTTTTGTTATAATTAATTGATACTCTACAACTTGGTATTTGGACATATTGCTCTATCTCTTTTCGTTTTCGATTTGCAATGGCTACTAGGGCGCTGCTATTGGTTGCATTCGATCAGGAGTGGTCGCTTTACCCTTATCTCACTTTCATAACTGTACCTCTCTCCATTCGCAAGTTATTTCAGGCTAAAGGGACTTTCCTATGCACCTGTATATATACAATAATTGTATCACAATTATGTATATATATACATATATATATATATCAAGATCAGCAACAGATGGCAGCCTAGTCCGGTTCTCCGGGGATTCTTAGCACCCTCTTCCTTCATGTCGCACTGGCCGCTGCCTTGGCCAGGTACATTCCAGCTGCCGGAGACTGAGGGCCAAGATTTAAGTTGTGGAATCATTTTGGAGGGGTTTGGCCATAACTCACCACGCTGGCCAAGCGGGTTGGTGAGTGTGGGATAGAATTTCCTCTAATCCCGATGGTATAGTTATACCGCTATGGGCGGTCGTCAGAGCCCCTTTAGTGGGAACAGGATGCACCACGAGAAGGCGGGGTTGACATTTGTCAAGGAGAGGCTGTGATGTTACGCATCACCTGACCTTACATCCCTCTGATGCTGACCTTGGCTACTTACAATGGACGCTCTCTATCTTCTGATTCAAGGCTTCTTGAATTGGAAGAGGAACTACAAAGGATCAAGTGGGACATCGTGGGGCTAAGTGAAGTAAGGAGAAAAGGAGAAGATCTCATCGAACTGAAAAGTGGACATCTCTTCTACTATCGTGGGACAGATACTGGCAGAACTAGTGGTGTTGGATTTATAATAAACAAGAAACTGAAGGATAAAGTTGTAGAAGTTGAAAGTTCCTCTGACAGAGCTGCACGACTTGTTATCCAACTCTCGAAAAGATACCAGGCTCAGATTATTCAAACTTATGCACCCACCACAAGTCATCCTGAAGAAAAAATTGAAGAATTTTATGAGGAAATTTGTCATCTAAATAATAAAGGTAAGCAGCACTTGAAGATAATTATGGGAGATTTCAATGCAAAAATAGGGCAACGGCAACAGAATGAAACTTCAGTAGGTAAATTCGGTCATGGCAACAGAAACCAGCGTGGAAATACTCTCGTTGAGTTTGCAGAGGCAGAAAGGTTTTTCATCTTGAACTCCTTCTTCAAGAAAAAGCCACACAGGAAATGGACATGGAGACATCCAAATGGGACGACAAGTGAAATTGATTTTATTATGTGTAACAAAAAATTCGTCATAGAAGACTGCAGTGTGCTAAACAAGTTCAACACAGGTAGTGACCATAGATTGGTGAGATGTAAGATGCACCTCAACACTAAACTTGAACGTGGCAAGCTCATAAGACAAACAAAATCTATTGACATAACCAACCTTAAAAAACACCATAATACCTTCAAGTTAGAACTGAAGAACAGGTTCTCTGCTTTAGAAGGCCTAACATCGGAAGAAGTGGACATCTCTGAAGTTAACAGAAAAGTAACCAAAGCTCTTATGGAAACAGCAACAAAATTAGCTGGGTCTAAGAACAAGTTGCATGTAAATAAATTATCAGGAAAAACCAAAATGTTGATGCAAAAAAGAAGAGAGATGAGGACAACTAAAGAAGATGTGACTTCCAAAGTGGAATATATAGAGCTATGCAAGACAGTAAGAAAAAGTATCACTGAAGACGTAAGGAAATTCAACTGTGAACTAGTGAGGAAAGCAATTGAAAACAACCAAAGCCTAAAGATAGCAAAGGGACATCTCAGTAAGGGAAGAAAACAGATTATGGCACTGAGAAAAGAAGATGGTTCTGTAACAAGAAATAGAGGCGAAATTTTGACAAGAGTGAAAGATTTCTACTCCAAATTATATGAAAGGGATGGTATATGCACTCCAGACATCATGAAAGATACCAGTACCAGAGTTCCTCCAGTCCTTCCAGCAGAAGTTGCACATGCAATCAAGAACATGAAGCGAGGAAAAGCTCCAGGAGAAGATGGAATTACTGTAGACATCATACAAGAAGCAAGTGGAGAAATCGAAACAGTACTCGCCCAAATTTTCACTCGATGCCTTATGAAGGAAAGATTCCTGAGGATTGGAACACCGCTACAATGATCCTGCTACATAAGAAAGGTGACATTGAGGATCTCGGAAACTACAGACCTATCAGCCTCCTATCAGTAGTTTATAAAATCTTCACTAAAGTTCTTTCACACCGCTTGAAGGTAACACTGGACATGGCTCAACCGAGAGAACAAGCTGGATTCAGGAGTGGCTACAGCACAATAGATCATATCCACGTGCTGAGAGAACTAATTGAAAGAGCGAGGGAATATGAACTTCCATTGTGCATGGCTTTTATCGATTATGAAAAAGCCTTTGATTCGGTGAAACCATCAGCAGTTACAATGGCTCTGAAAACCTGCGGTATTGAAGATGCATACATTAATATTATTAATAACATCTATAAAAATGCAAGTGCAAAGATTAGGCTGTTTGAAAATACAACACACGTAAAAATTGGAAAGGGAGTGAGACAAGGTGACACCATATCTCCGAAGCTCTTTAATGCCACATTGGAGGGTGTTTTTCAGTCGCTGAGCTGGGAAAACAAGGGGATAAAGATTAATGGAGATTATCTAACCCACCTTCGCTTTGCTGATGACGTAGTCATTTTTGCAACTACCCCATCAGAGCTGCAGAGTATGATCCAGGAACTTGCTGACAAGAGTAAAGAAGTGGGATTAAAAATGAACTTTCAGAAGACAAAAGTGATGTTCAATGCTTTTACAAGAAATGAAGATTTATCGATTGATGGAGAAAAGCTGGAGATAACAGACACGTACGTTTATCTTGGACAGCAGATATCAAGTGAGGGTCACATTGATGAAGAAATTAATCGGCGTACAAAATTTGCCTGGAGAGCTTTTGGAAGAAACAGCATAATTTTCAAGAGCAATATGCCATTATGTCTTAAAAGAAAAGTGTTTGATCAATGCATCCTTCCAGTGCTTACGTATGGTGCAGAGACGTGGACCTTAACTAAAAGAGACATACAAAGGCTGCAGACAACTCAAAGAGGCATGGAGAGGTGCATGCTTGGTGTAACCAGAAGAGATAAGAAGAGGAACTCGTGGATCCGAAAAATGACAAGAGTGGAAGACATCATGATCAGAGTTAAATCCCTGAAATGGCAATGGGCTGGACATACTGCCAGAAGGACAGATCATCGATGGACAGCCGAAATTTTAGATTGGATTCCAAGGGACAGGAAAAGACCCAGAAGAAGACCACATGGGAGATGGGTGGATGAAATTCGAAAGTATGCAGGGGTGACATGGAGGAGACTGGCACAAGACAGACCGTTGTGGAGGAAACTTGGGGAGACCTTCGTCCAGCAGTGGATTGATAATGGTTGACAATGATGATGATGATGATATATATCAAGAGCAATATGCCATTATGTCTTAAAAGAAAAGTGTTTGAACAATGCATCCTTCCAGTGCTTACCTATGGTGCAGAGACTTCGGCCTTAACTAAAAGAGACATACAAACACGACGGCCAACTCAAAGTAGCATGGAGAGATGCATGCTTGGTGTAACCAGGAGAGATAAGAAGAGGAACTCTTGGATCGGAAAAATGACAAGCGTGAAGGACATCATGACTCGAGTAAAATCTCTGAAATGTCAATGGGCTGGACATATTGCCAGAAGGACAGGCCGTTGATGAACAGCTGACATTTTGGACTGGATTCCAAGTGAGAGGAAAAGGCCCAGTAGTAGATGGGCGGATAAAATTTGAAAGTGTGCGGGAGTAACATGGAAGAGACTGGCACAAGACAAACCGTTCTTGAAGTAACTTGGGGAGACCTTCGTCCAGCAGTGGATTGATATTGGTTGACAATGATGATGATAATATATATATTCACTGGCTTTTGTTTTTCACATGATTTGCTTTTGCTATATATATATATATATATATCATCATCATCATTGTCAACCATTATCAATCCACTGCTGGACGAAGGTCTCCCCAAGTTTCCGCCACAACGGTCTGTCTTGTGCCAGTCTCCTCCATGTCACTCCCGCATACTTTCGAATTTCATCCACCCATCTCCCATGTGGTCTTTTTCTGGGTCTTTTCCTGTCCCTTGGAATCCAATCTAAAATTTCGGTTGTCCATCGATGGTCTGTCCTTCTGGCAGTATGTCCAGCCCATTCCCATTTCAGGGATTTAACTCTGATCATGATGTCTTTCACTCTTGTCATTTTTCGGATCCACGAGTTCCTCTTCTTATCTCTCCTGGTAACACCAAGCATGCACCTCTCCATGCTGCTTTGAGTTTTCTGCAGCCTTTGTATGTCTCTTTTAGTTAAGGTCCACGTCTCTGCACCATACGTAAGCACTAGAAGGATGCATTGATCAAACACTTTTCTTTTAAGACACAATGGCATATTGCTCTTGAAAATTATGCTGTTTCTCCCAAAAGCTCTCCAGGCGAGTTTTGTACGCCGATTAATTTCTTCATCAAAGTGACCCTCCCTTGATATCTGCTGTCCAAGATAAACGTAGGTGTCTGTTATCTCCAGCTTTTCTCCATCAATCGATAAATCTTCATTTCTTGTAAAAGCATTGAACATCACTTTCAGTTCATTTTTTATCCCACTTCTTTACTCTGTAACGTATACTCTAGATTCAGTTTCCTTTTGATTTTACTATCTCTTGTTATTTTATTTTCCTATGCAAATTATCTTCTCACTTAACGAGATGTTATTTCTCCCGCTGAAAGATATGTCGCAACGAGTGTAAGTCATGACGTGGTGGTATGCAGTATATATAGGCGCGCTCAACTATACCAAAGAAGCTTCGTTTTATGTGATAGGTTCTTCTTAATTATTGTTATGCGATTCTACGAAAGTTCGGATATTCAGTAGTCGTGTGATTTGTTGAGTGTGTGTTTGATAATACCAGGAGCTCTAAAATAAGAGGTTTAAAGTGAGTACGTTTTCTCAGTTCATATTATTGTCAGACCTCTGTCTGGCCGTTAAATCTCTTTCATTAAGTGTCTCCATTACGTCCAGGGTATATTGTGTTTACCTCTCTAATAAGTAGCCTTCAAGGTACTAATGTACTAAAACCGAAGTTATAGTACTGATATTCGCTGAGTAAAAAGAAGTTCCATATTCAATGAATTTATTGCACGTGCGAGTCTTACCTAAACAAACTCTAGCACTTTGAAGATTAGGTACACTTTAGCTACGTCAAGTAACCTTCCAATAACCCTAACGTGACTTAACGTAAGCTTCCCTGCACTACACGTCCAGCGGAGGACTTTATTCATTATAATTGGCGCCCGAACATTTCTTGAACACGAGGTACTGACACCTATTGCCTATGTCTTCATTACCTGAGAAAGCTTCACTATTTCAACCTGAATCAAGTTTCGGTGGAGGTGGGGTTATTTTCCACAATCTGCAAGAAGCCTGTGGGTCTAACTTTGATGTCAATGATTTGCAAGTACCCAGGCATTCCTCACAATTTCGTCATTCACCAGCTTCATATCACTCTGAGTCGCGGGTCGTACCTGAGGTATTTCAATCCTCTCACGGAAGCAAAATGCTTGCACATTTCGTGCCGCATGAGGGAACAATTACTTTCAATGGTTTGGAGGGGTCCTTGAAATTTCTCGAGGATTTGGAGGATCATTTCGACTTATACAATATTCCTCAAGACTGCAAAGTGCAAATAGCAGGCACTTGCTTGAAAGATACCGGTAAGACCTATTATCGGCAGTGGAGAGTATCGAACCCGGATTCTCGTTATGAGAATTTCCGAGCGGAATTTTTGGAAGTCTTTCCTTTCGGCCTCAGTCGAGCTGGCCTTGCACAACAACTTTTTTCTCGTAAGCAAGGACCCAACGATAGCCCTGTTGCGTTTGCTTTAGAAACAACACGCTTGTATAAATTATGGGATCCACATGCCAGTCATGTCGACATGTTGGACACCCTATTGCAACAGCTCGATCCATTTCTACAGGATTTTCTTGAGGTCCGACACCCTGCTACAATTCATGAATGCCTTCGCCTCATACGACACGGCAAACATGATCCAACTCAACATGCTCGGGTACCCCGGGAGGCTTATCACGAAAATCCTCAGCGGCATAATAGGCCTAATGACTTTCAACACGAGCGTACACAGGTGCAAGTCCAAGCATCATACGTCCCACCGCATAGAAGAGTGGTACACCAACCGCTAGTTCCTAAACAATTTTCTGGGTACAGTACAAATGCTCAGTATGCTCGACCCCGTTCCAATCCGCAGAATTCTGAACGTTTTTATGCTAAGGGCAATAATGATTTTTCTGCCCGTGCTCAGGGAAGAAGTAATAGAAATGGAAATTTCAACAGACATGTGGAGTTCCCGGAGCAGTTTTCACGAAGTTTTCCTAAGCGTGGAAACTTTCCCGATACCCGGCTGGGCCGAGGTTTTAGACCGCATGATAATACAACCAGGAATCCTTTAAGCTTCCAAAGGAAGTAGACCAAAGGTCGGTACTGCTTCCTGATACCAAGAATTCTGACCCTAAAATAGTATTATTGACTGTCCAAACTCCTCAGTTGCCTGATGTGTTATTAACAATTGAAGATATTATTGTCGAGACAAAGTTCGATACTGGTTCTGAAATATCAGCCCTAAATACGAAGTTTTGCACTGAAAGTTTTCCTGCAATACACGTCCAGCGGTGCACTTTATTCATTATAACTCTTGTCAGTAAGTTCTTGGATCATACTCTGCAGCTCTAATGGGGTAGTTGCAAAAATGACTACGTCATTAGCAAAACGAAGATGGGTTAGATAATCTCCATTAATCTTTATTCCTTTGTTTCCCCAGTTCAGTGATTGAGAGACATTTTCCAATGTGGCATTAAAGAGCTTCGGAGATATGGTGTAACCTTGTCTCACCCCTTTCCAATTTTTATGGGGGTTGTATTTTCAAACAGCCGAATCTTTGCACTTGCATTTTCATAGATGTTATGAATAATATTAATGTATGCATCTTCAATACCGCAGGATTTCAGAGCCATTGTAAATGCTGATGGTTTCACCGAATCAAAGGCTTTTTCATAATCGATAAAAGCCATGCACAATGGGAGTTCATATTCCCTCGCTCTTTCAGTTAGTTCTCTCTGTACGTGGATATGTTCTATTGTGCTGTAACCACTCCTGAATCCAGCTTGTTCTCTCCGTTGAGCCATGTCCAGTGTTACCTTCAAGCGGTGTGAAATAACTTTAGTGAAGATTTTATAAACCACTGATAGGAGGCTGATAGGTCTGTAGTTCCTGAGATCCTCAATGTCACCTTTTTTATGTAGCAGGATCATTGTAGCGTTGTTCCAATCCCCAGGAATCTTCCCTTCATTAAGACATCGAGTGAAAATTTGGGTGAGTACTGTTTCGATTTCTCCACTTGCTTCTTGTATGATGTCAACAGTAATTCCATCTTCTGCTGGAGCTTTTCCCAGCTTCATGTTCTTGATTGCATGTGCTACTTCTGCTGGGAGGACTGGAAGAACTCTGGTACTGGTACCTTTCATGATGTCTGGAGTACATGTATCATCCATTTCATATAATTTGGAGTAGAAATCTTTCACTCTTGTCAAACTTCCGTCTCTATTGCGTGTTACAGAACCATCTTCTTTTCTCAGTGCCATAATCTGATTTCTTCCCTTACTGAGATGTCCCTTTGCTATCTTTAGGCTTTGGTTGTTTTCAATTGCTTTCCTCACTAGTTCACAGTTGAATTTCCTTACGTCTTCAGTGATACTTTTTCGTACTGTCTTGGATAGCTCTATATATTCCACTTTGAAAGTCCCATCTTCTTTAGTTGCCCTCATCTCTCTTCTTTTTTGCATCAACATTTTGGTTTTTCCTGATAATTTGTTCACATGCAACTTGTTCTTAGACCCAGCTAATTTTGTTGCTGTTTCCATAAGAGCTTTGGTTACTTTTCTGTTAACTTCAGAAATATCCACGTCTTCCGATGTTAGGCCTTCTAAAGCAGAGAATCTGTTCTTCAGTTCCAACTTGAAGGTATTATGGTGTTTTTAAAGGTTGGTTATGTCAATACATTTTGTTTGTCATATGCGCTTGCCACGTTCGAGTTTAGTGTTGAGGTGCATCTGACATCTCACCAATCTATGGTCACTACCAGTGTTGAACTTGTTCAGCACACTGCAGTCTTCTATGACGAATTTTTTGTTACACATAATAAAATCAATATCACTTGTCATCCCATTTGGATGTCTCCATGTCCATTTCCTGTGTGCTTTTTCTTGAAAAAGGAGTTCAAGATGAAAAACCTTTCTGCCTCTGCAACCTTTATGAGAGTATTTCCACGCTGGTTTCTGTTGCCGTGATCGAATTTACCTACTGAAGTTTCATTCTGTTGCCGGCCGCCCCTGTGGAGCAGTGGTCTAAGGCGTTGGCCTCTGATCATTCGTCCGTAAGGGGTCCGGGTCCGAATCCCGGTCTGGCATGGATGTTGTGTTTGTCTTACGGCACTGGCTCTCACCCTTCCCTGGAACCAGTGACCCTAAAATTATAAAATTAGGGACGGGCGACTGCTTATAGCCCATTAAGTTGCTCACGGTGGTCGTTAAACCTCCAATCAAAAAAAATTCTGTTGCCGTTGCCCAATTTTTTCACTGAAATCTCCCATAATTATCTTCAAGTGTTGCTTACCTTTATTATTCAGATGACGAATTTCCTAATAAAATTCTTCAATTTCTCCTTCAGGATGACTTGTGGTTGGTGCATAAGTTTGAATAATCTGAGCCTGGTATCTTCTCGAGAGTTGGATAACGAGTCGTGCAGCTCTGTCAGAGGAACTTTCAACTTTTACAACTTTATCTTTCAGTTTCTCCTTTATTATAAATCCAACACCACTAGTTCTGCCAGTATCTGTCTAACGATAGTAGAAGAGATGTCCACTTTTCAGTTCAATGAGATCTTCTCCTTTTCTCCTTACCCCACTTAGCCCGACGATGTCCCACTTGATCCTTTGTAGTTCCTCTTCCAATTCAAGAAGCCTTGAATCAGAAGATGGGGAGCGTCCATTTTACGTAGCCAAGGTCAGCATCAGATTTCAGCCTAGTCCGGTCCTCTGGGAATTCTTAGCACCCTCTGCCTTCATGTCGCACTGGCCGCTGCCTTGGCCAGGTACATTCCAGCTGCCGGAGACTGAGGGCCAAGATTTAAGTTGTGGAGTCATTTTGAAGGGGTTTGGCCATAGCTCACCACGCTGGCCAAGCGGGTTGGTGAGTGTGGGATAGCATTTCCTCTAAACCCGATGGTGTAGTTATACCGCTATTGGTGATCGTCAGAGCCCTTTAGTGGGAACAGGATGCACCACGAGAAGGCGGGGTTGACATTTGTCAAGGAGAGGCCGTGATGAAGGGAGGTAGAGAACAGCGTTAGGAACTAGAATTAAATAGGAAAGCATGGGCGGAAACGATAGGTGGCGCTGTACGCTAGCTCGCAAGGTCGGCACGTGTGGCTTCCTCATTGTAGACGTGGACTGCGTGCGAACAACAGGAATCGTTTCACGCACGCTGAGTTGACGGATATGCACTTCGTCTATAGCCTAACCAACGGAAATGGACGCGCTGCTGGTCTGTTGTATCGGTAAAGATATCCAACAAGGCGCCAACCAAATGATCAGATGTTCGCGCGGGTACACCAGAACCTGGCGGAACGTGAATCCTTCACAGCAACGATGCAGGATACCGGGCGGTCGCGAACAGCACAAACACCCATATTGAAAGAGCGTCTGTTGCATGCTGTGGACCGAAATCCCGGGACCAGTGTACGGGCGCTTGCCGCTGCCGCCGGAATGTCTCAATCAACTGTCTACCGCGTTCTGCAGGGCGAAGCCTTACATCCCTTTCATCTTCAGAGCGTTCAGTTACTGCAGCCGGATGATCACCCACAACATGTCGCGTTTGCACAGTGGTTTCTGCACCAAGTGTGGCCGACCCGCAATTTCCCAGTTCTGTTATGTTCAGTGATGAAGCAACCTTTTAACGTGACGGGTTGTTCAATACGCACAACGTGCACATGTGCGCCGTAGACAACCCACACGGAACCTGACCACGAGCCGCACAACAACTCTTCACTTTTAATGTGCGGGCGGGTATCGTGGCGGACAGTTTAGTCGAGCCATACATCTTACCACCTCGACTGGACTCTGGCAAGTATCTTGTCTTTCTTCAGGAGGCTCTTCCGGAAATGCAGCACGATGTCCCCGCACATGTTCGACGCGGAATGTGGTTGCAACATGATGGGGCGCCATCTTATTACGCAAGTTGCGTACGTGACCATTTGGACCGGACATTTGGAACCAAGTGGATTGGGCGTGGCGTTCCCGTCGAATGCCCGCCAGATCACCTGATTTATCTCCTCTTGATTATTATCTCTGGGATGCCATGAAGAGCATTGTGTACGACACGCCAGTAAATTCTGAAATGGACCTGGTGGCACGAATCTCCATCGCTGCTGCTACGATCCGCGAAACGCCAGGTATCTTCGACAATGTTCGCCAATCCATGTCGCGTAGGTGTCATGCGTGCATCCAGGCCAATGGGCGCAATTTCGAACGCCTCCTGTGATGCTTATCAGTCCTACATTGTACTCCTTTGTTGTGTAATTAAGCGTTTTACACTGCTTTCTGTATTGTGGCCTTACTGTGTCTTTGTGTCTCTTTCTCACGTGAGGGTGACGTTTCCGCCCATGCTTTCCTATTTAATTCTGGTTCCTAACGCTGTTCTCTACCTCCTCCAAATTTGTACACGAAGTTCCGGGACACCCTGTATATATAAGAACACTAATAAGAAAGCTAAAGCAGGTCAACACAAAAATGGCCCGAAACCCCTTGACGCGCAAAGTAGCAATCTGGGCTGAAACGCTATATAATTAAACAATAATTAAGAACAGACCAAAAAAACCCAGAAACACCCAAACGAAACATACAATACATACCACCAAAGGATCAAACAATTCCCACATACTGGCAAAAAGTCCTGTACCCAAAAAACAAACAAAAACACAGAAGTACTCGAACCCATTACACTGCTAACGTACCGAATGAAACCCATTATACATGATCAACTATCATTAATTGATTCATCATTAATTTTTCACACATTATTTCTTATGGTAAAATTTCTAATGTCTATATAGTCTTCCCGCCCAGATTATTGCTTTGCGCGTCAAGGGGTTTGGGGCCATTTTTGTGTTGAAGTGCTTTAGCTTTCTTATTAGTGTTCTTATATTACGTGTTCGATCTCTCTGTTGGGCTGCTTGCGCCTACGGGATGATCAACTACCATTAATTAATTCATCTTTATTTTTCACACACTATTTCTTATGGTAAAATTTCTTTACTGAATGAGGCTTAGATCTGGAAATGATACAGATATGCCACATCGGTCGTCTCGTAGTGATAAAAGGACCGCGTACTGCCCTGAGTGTCGGGGGACAGTTACGATAAATGAATTACCGCCTCCTGCTCCTGGACTTCAGAGCTGAATGATCTACGGTCTCCATTGCCTTTATGTAATTTGGCAGGTTTAATGGTTTCTAAAAATATTGAAAAATCCCAAAAAAGTTTTAAAAATTTTAAAAATCTTCAAATTTGTTTTGGACCGGGCATTTGGAACATTTGAAACCAATTCAGGACCTTATTCCCAATTCCGTTGTTAAAGTTTAGTTCCTATGAAGATTCACGATGCCTGACCTGCAAACTCATTCATAGTCTAAATGTTGGCGGCCAGATGGTTCCTGTTTTTTGTAAAACGTCAAGTGTAGTGTATTCTATTACTTGCCGTGTGAGTAGACTTTGTTACATTGGACAAACGGGTAATCCTTTACACATACGATTGAACGTACACCGCTCTGACATATAAAAAAATAAGTATAAGAATGACATTGAACTGCTTCATTTTCAGCGTTATAGCTTTGAGGAAATAGATATTCGTATTTTGTTTATTGAGTCCGATTTGGAAAAGAGATTATTATTGGAAAATTTGTGTATTTTCCAATTCAGGACATTATTCCCATGTGGACTTAATGATTTGTTTAATGGCATTAAAACTACAGCCAAGGACTTTTCTGGCTTGGTCTATAAATATTTCAAGCATAAACCTTTTACTACTTCGGGAAGTGGTGCCACTCGACAAAATAGAGGTAAAAGATCTTGTGGTAGTACTTTCGTGAATTTTCAGGATTTGTTGCTGGAACTGGATGGCCTTACTACCAATATTGTACGGATTTGTAAATCAATAATTTTTTCGCTTAATTTGGCTAAAATTCGTTACATGAAAAAAATATATGACAATTTTCATTTCAATAAACTACATATTAAAACATTACTCAATGATTTGCTTAATTTTAGATAATCTTCAAAGCTTAATAATTTTGATTCTGATCATAGGGAAAAGTACTACTGTGTACTTCATAATTCCAGATCAAATTTTTGATAAAATTGGTGTTAAAAGGATTTGTACGGACAAAAATATAAATTTTCCATTAAAGGACACGGTTACCACAGTCCTGTGTTATCGTTATGCTACAACTGTGTGCCGCTTAATTTATAACTATCGCCACGTTGCTGAGAATTTGCAGGACTTATATGAAAACCGCTCCGCATTTTGTTTGTGCAGCAATCCAGAATATGCTTGTTTTATTGATCTTTTTCATAAGCATATTCCCACAGGCGATACTAATCTTATTTTCTCTCCTGTTCTCAGGTCTGTTTTAGATAAAGATACAGGATTTCGTATTCCTACTAGATTAAATGTTAGTACAGTCCTTAGGGATCTAAAAACTGATCTTATTAAATATTTCTTAAATTATCGTATAAGTTTCGAATTTTTTATGAAGAATTTAACATTTGGTTAGATTATGTTTGGAGTGATTTCAAAAGGGCTTTGAATTTGTTTTCCACAGTCTCAAGTTATAAAAATTATTTTAACATTCCACTTATCAAGAAGCATATCAGAGAATTACAAAAATATTTCGTTTTCACTCCTGTGGATAAGGCAAAAAACAATGTGGCTATTTTTTGCAAGTGTCTTTATGTTGAGATATTATTTTCTGAAATACAACATGGTTCAACTTATAATCCTATCACAGTTGACATAAATATTATAAATAAAAAAATTATTGCTTTTCATAAACGCTTATGTCTCAATAACATTACCATGCAGTTACTTTTTTTGTATGCCATTCCGAAATTTCATAAGCTTCCTGTGTCCTTCAGATTCATTCAGAGTAACCGTCACTGTTATATTGGTCTTTCAGGGAAGATTTTTAAAAAATATCTTAACAATATTTATTAGGAAATACAGGATTCTTGGATAATTAATACCAATAAACCAGTATTGAATTATATTAGGTCAGTTTCTTCTATTCAACATATCGATACATTTGATTTTAAGAATCTTTTTGCCTCAATACCGCTTTGTGGCCTGGTGGAGGTTTGTAGTGTGATGTACTTGAAATATGAAAAGTGCTTGGGATTACTAGGACATATTGGAATGCACTGGTTGAATTGTGCCTCAAGAATAATTATATTTCGATGGGTAACAGTTTAATTTTGCAAACCATAGGTATTGCCATGGGTAGTAATTTTTCCTGTATCCTGGCTAATCTTTATGTACACTCATTTGAAGCTACATGTGTCGAAAATAATCACTTTTCTGGTAAAATTTTGATATATATTGATAATTTAATTGCAATAAATGTTCCAAATTTTGATTATTCCGCTCCTTTTATATATCCACAAGATTTGATCTTAGAAAAGACTAACCATCAACAAAATTTAATAGTTTTCTTGGATTTAGAAATTACACTTTCTCAAACTGGGTCATTTGGGGAACCTCTATGATAAAAGACGTTCCTATAATTTTCAGGTACACTTCTTTGCTAACTGATTTTCAAATGTCTCCATTTTAGTTCACAGAAACCTAATTTCTTCTAAATTTTTCGGGTTTTTACGTATTTGTAGTACCTCTGATAATTTGATTTATAACAGTAAATTATTTTTTGAACAATTAATTTCTAATCAATTTCCTTTACCATTTATTCAAAAAATATTTTTTACAATTACTCCAAAATCACAAACTTCGTTCTTCTGACACATTTAATTACAGTACTCTTATTAACCATTGGTCTGACAATATTAGAAAGTTAGAAACTATAGTTTCCACTCGGTAGACCACTTGTGGCCACTTCACCATTTGCTTTCTTCACACTAGCTTACACCTAGTCTATAAAAAGTAAACTACATTTCTCCATTTGGCAAACAGGTTTTGTTTAAACCGTATATAGCATTATTTCCTTATCAGCTTAAACTTTGGCCTCGTGCGGCTTTGGTATTCTTGATTCTTTATCAGTGGTTCTTGGTGTTAGGTGTTGAAACGATCTTTATGGTTTTACGTTACTTTTTGTGTTCGTTCTTGCTTTCTTCGGTTATTTTTGTTTCCGGCCTGTTTTGTCCAGATAGGACTGATCATGATTGTACTGTTTTTTCTTGTGGCTTTGGGAGCACGACCAAGGGAACATTTGGATTTTGTCCGCCCCTTTCTTGGTTTCAGAAAAGCTACTTACAAAAAAAACGGGTGCTTCCCTGATGATGACCGTTTTAGTTTGATTTTAGTGTCGTCTTGGTTTTTTTTTCTGTGTTTCGCCCTTTAAAGTGAGGTGGCTGTGGTGCTGTTCTGTATTTGTTTCTTGTTGGCATTTTGGGTTACATTCGGTACGTTAGCAGTATAATGGGTTCCATTCTTCGGTACGTTAGCAGTGTAATATATATATATATATATATACAGAGAGCAGGGACAAAATCAAAGATATTACCTAAGAATTTAATATGAAATTTGCAAAAAAACCTGAAGATCAAGACGCGCAGCGCAGCAGTCACGAATATTCAGAATTCACATACTATTAAGAAGAGGCAAACGCAATAACAATTTTTCAACCAATATTCCAAAAACAACATAGTAAAACTCATATACTTACAGGTATCAGTAAAAGGAGGATACAAAATAGCAAACTGAATGTAGAAAGGGTCGAGAATCTTGAGCCTTGGCTTTATCAAGGACCAGCAAAACTCCAGCCAAGGCTCGGGATTCTCGACACTTTCTACATTCAGTTTGCTATTTTTTATCCTCGTTTTACTGATACCTGTCAGTATATGAGTTTTACTATGTTGTTTTTGGAAAATTGGTTGAAAAAATTATATATATATATATATTGTCGGCGTGATCAACTATGATTATCGTCCTAGTAACATGATCAACTATGATTATCGTTCTTTTGTCGGCATGATCTACTATGATTATCGTCTTAGTAACATAAATATTACTCATTTATATATCGCTAATTTAGGACCATTGTTTCCAGGGAAAGCTAAACTTAAAGTAAGACTCCATGAAAGCGCATCGCTCATACCTTCTCAGAGAGCCGAACCCGGAACCGTCCCTAAAGTATTATTTCCAGCTAATGCATTAGACCACTGAGCTACAGGGGTGGCTAAGTATTTCCGATAGAACGCATCATTGTACCTACAGCAAACCTGCCACAGCTAAGCGTACCGTGCTTCTGATGAAAATAAAATTTTTCGAAGAAACACGCCACGAAACCATGGATAAAATTGCATCTTTCTCTTCATATAGTAAGACCACAATCGCGGATATTCTACACGCTACGGAAGTGGCTGTTACAAAGTTTCATATGTCAAAAATGTGCCCGACGCTAACCAGTTGCCAGGCATAAATTGCAGTCAGCCATATAAGTCCCCAGTGTTAAGACGAAAACAATGCTGTAATAAATCACATTTATGGTACACACGCACACGCTTCGTAAATCACGAATTTAATTATCTGTGAAATTTATTCCTTCAGAAAGGCGATCTCGGGTAAGGAAAATTTTTTAATGCTGACAAAATCATCTAGCCCATTATTATATAAAACAATTTTCCTGAACATAAAACGTCAGCTTTAGGAATTTCAATCTTTATTTAAACAGAATACATGTAATTTTGATAAAATATCATATACTTTGCTTCACTGTTCGGGTTTTAAAGATCCAATTTTTAACTAAAATGGGGATATCGAGCTGTACACGAATATCGTATGCTGCAGGTACAAAATGCAGATGTACATAATAATATGCAGATGACGGTTCTTAAAAGTTAACGACGCGAAAATCATTGTTTTCAAATTGTTTCCGTCCCTCACTTTTATTTTAAAAAGCGCATGTTAAATTATGTTTGGTAAATCTTCTTATCTCTTTAGTACGAGATAGTCGAATAATCATTAAACGACATAGATTCCAATATAAGGTAACTCTTTTGTCGGCATGATCTATCACATCTTTTATTTGTTGGACTGTCCAATGGACATATATGAATCTATTGTTTCGTAACACTAGTTTGTGTCATTACGTCAACGGCAGCGTCATGCAAAACCGCGCATTTGGCTAACACAGTTTAGGCAACGTAAAGCTAACACGGTTTAGCCAACATTACGTAAAGCGCATGTGGCTAACACAGTTTAGCCAACGTAACCCCGATGGCGCATTGGTCTTAGTGATGGCTTCTGATCATTCGACCGAAATGGGTCCAGGTTTGAATCCTGTGCGGCAAAGATGTTGTGTTTGTCTTATGGCACTGGTTCTTACCCTTTCCTAGAACCAGTGTTCCAGCATTAGGGATGGACGACTGCTAATAGCCCATTAAGTTCATCTCGGTGTTCCTTAAACACAATTAAAAATAAAATTTTACCCGATAGACGCAGGATGACGACTGTTCGAGAGTTTTTCTTTTATTCGTACTGAAGTTGGAGCAGATCCTGACCTCCGCGATTTTAAAGGTATTCAAGGTATTCACAGATAATGAAGTGGCTCAAATGTATTTGCTCATGCCTGATCTTACATGATGTAAATTAAAGCCTGCACGAATCTTTGTTTCTTGATAACTGGATGTACTGTTCCCTATGATACAAACTTTCACTGCTCTGCTAAACCCGGGGACTTTGGTATTCGGTCCGTTAACTCTATAAAGTGGATATGACTGTTTTTTCGCGCTTTTGTTCTTTGCAGGGCTCCAAACTTCTTATGTCAGAGTGCCAGTCTTACTCTTCTAAGAGACGTGATATAACATTTCTCTGCTCGGGTTCCATCCAACAAGCGTGGCGATATCGTGGAAGGAAAGTCTTCTTTGCGGTAGTCCGACACAGAAGCAATGTTAATATCCATAATCCTAGAAAAGATACCATACCGCGAACATCATTGGGTCATTTGTTGGTATTCAGGAAGGTCGAGCGACAATAGATATAGTCCGGGAGAAGATAGCATACCGCGATCAATAATGGGTCATCTGTTGGTATGCAGGAAGATCGGTCGAAAATAACCATAGTCCAAGAGAAGATAGCATACCACGATCATCAATGTGTCATCTGTTGGTATGCAGGATGATCGGTCGAAAATAGCCACAGTCCTAGAGGGGATAGCATACCGCAATCATCAATGAGTCATCTGTTGGTATGCAGGATGATCGGTCGAAAATAGCCATAGTCCTAGAGAAGATAGCATACCGCGATCATCAATGGGTCATCTGTTGATATTCAGGAAGATCGAGCGACAATAGCCACAGTCCTAGAGAAGATAGAATACCGCGATCATCAATGTGTCATCTGTTGGTATGCAGGATGATCGGTCGAAAATAACCATAGTCCTAGAAAAGATAGCCTACCGCGATCGATCATCAATAGGTCACCTGTTGGTATGCACGAAGATTGGGCGACAATATCCATAGTCCTACAGAAGATACCATACAGCGATCATCAATGGGTCATCTGTTGGTATGCAGGAAGATTGAGCGACAATAGATATAGTCAGGGTGAAGATAGCACACCGCGATCATTAATGGGTCATCTGCTGGTATGCAGTAAGATCGGGCGACAATAGCCATAGTCCTAGAGAAGATAGCATACCGCGATCATCAATGGGTCATCTGTTGGTATGCAGGAAGATCGGTCGAAAATAGCCATAGTCCTAGATAAGATAGCATACAGCGATCATCAATGGGTCTTCTCTTGGTATGCATGAAGGTCGGGCGACAATAGCCATAGTCCTGGAGAAGATAGCATAGCTTGATAATCAAAGGGTCATATGTTGGTATTCAGGAAGATCGGTCGACAATTGCCATAGTCCTAGATAAGATAGCATACCGTTATCACCAATGTGTCATATGTTGGTATGCAGGAAGATCGAGCGACAACAGCCATAGTCCTATATGAAGGTAGCATAGAGTTATCATCAATGGGTCATCTGTTGGTATGCAGGATGATCGGTCGAAAATAGCCATAGTCCTGGAGACGATAGCTTAGCTTGATAATCAATAGGCCATCTGTTGGTATGCATTAAGATCAGGCGACAATATCCATAGTCCTAGAGAAGATAGCATACCGCTATAATCAATGGGTCATCTGTTGGTATACAGGAAGATCGGGCGACAATAGCCATAGTACTAGAGAAGATACCATACCGTTATCATTAATGGGTCATCTGTTAGTATGCAGGAAGATCGAGCGACAACAGCCATAGTCGTCGAAAAATTAGCATACCGCGATCATCAATAGGTCATCTGTTGGTATGCAGGAAGATCGAGCGACAACATCCATAGTCCGAGAGAAGATAGCATACCGCGACCATTAATGGGTCATTTGTTGGTATGCAGGATGATCGGTCGAAAATAGCCATAGTCCTAGAGGGGATAGCATACCGCGATCATCAATGGGTCATTTGTTAGTATGCAGGAAGATCGGGAAACAATAGCAATAGTCTTGGATAATAGAGCATAGTGCGATCATCAATGGCTCAGCTGTGTGAATGCAGCAAGATCGGGCGACAACAGCCATAGTCCTAGAGAAGATAGGCTACCGCGATCATCAATATGTTATCTGTTGGAATGCAGCTAGATAAGGCGACAATAGCCATAGTCCTAGAAAAGATAGCATGCCGCGTTCAACAATGGGTCATCTGTTTCTATGCAGGAAGATCGGGCGACAATAGCCATAGTCGGGGATAAGACAGCATACCGCGATCATCAATGTGATATCTGTTGGTATGTAGGATGATCGGTCGAAAATAGCCATAGACCTACAGAAGATAGCATACCACGATCACCAATGGGTCATATGTTGGTATACAGGAAGATCGGGCGACAATAGCCATAGTCCTAAAGAAGATAACATACCGTGATCATCAATGGGTCATGTGTTGGTATGCCTGAAGATCGGGCGACAATAGCCATAGTCCTGGAGAAGAGAGCATAGCGCGATCATCAATGGGACATCCGTTGGTATGCAGGAAGATCGAGCGACAATAACCATGGCCCTAGAGAAGATAAAATACCGCGGTCATCAATGCATCATCGGTTGGTATGCAGGACGATCGGCGACAATAGCCATAGTCCTAAAAAAGATAGCCTACCGCGATCGATCATCAATAGGTCACCTGCTGGTATGCACGAAGATCGAGCGACAATAACCATAATCCTAAAAAAGATAACATACCGCGATCATCAATGGGTCATTTGTTGGTATTCAGGAAGATCGAGCGACAATAGATATAGTCCGGGAGAAGATAGCATACCGCGATCAATAATGGGTCATCTGTTGGTATGCAGGAAGATCGGTCGAAAATAACCATAGTCCAAGAGAAGATAGCATACCACGATCATCAATGTGTCATCTGTTGGTATGCAGGATGATTGGTCGAAAATAGCCACAGTCCTAGAGGGGATAGCATACCGCAATCATCAATGAGTCATCTGTTGGTATGCAGGATGATCGGTCGAAAATAGCCATAGTCCTAGAGAAGATAGCATACCGCGATCATCAATGGGTCATCTGTTGATATTCAGGAAGATCGGGCAACAATAGCCATAGTCCTAAAGAAAATAACATACCGCGATCATCAATGGGTCATGTGTTGGTATGCAGGAAGATCGGGCGACAATAGGAATATTCCTGGAGAAGAGAGCATAGCGCGATCATCAATGGGACATATGTTGGTATGCAGGAAGATCGAGCCACAATAACCATGGCCCTAGAGAAGATAAAATAACGCGGTCATCAATGCGTCATCTGTTGGTATGCAGGAAGATCAGGCGACAATAGTCATAATCCTGGAGAAGAGAGCATAGCGCGATCATCAATGGGACATCTGTTGGTATGCAGGAAGATCGAGTGACAATAACTATAGTACTAGAGAAGATAGCATACCGCGGTCATCAATGGGTCATCTGTTGGTATGCAGGAAGATCGGACGACAATAGCCATAGTCTTGGATGAATAGGGCATAGCGCGATCATCAAAGGGTCATCTGTGTGAAAGCAGCAAGATCGGGCGACAATAGCCATAGTCCTAGAGAAGATAGCATATTGCGGTCATCAATGGGACATCTGTTGGTGTGAAGGAAGATCCAGCGACAATACCCATAGTCCTAGAAAAGATAGCATGCCGTGATCAATAATGGATCATCAGTTTGTATGCAGGAACATCGGGCGACAATAGCCATACTCCTAGAGAAGATAGCATAGCGCGAACATCAATGGGTCATCTGTTGGTATGCAGGATAATCTGTCGTGAATAACCGTAGTCCAAGAGAAAATAGCATTCCACGATTATCAATGGGTCGTCTGTTAGTATGCAGGAAGATCATGCAACAATAGCCATAGTCTGGGATAAGATAGCATACCGCGATCATCAATGGGCCATCTGTTGGTATAAAGGAAGATCGGGCGACAATAGCCATAGTCCTGGAGAAGAGAGCATAGCGCGATCATCAATGGGGCATCTGTTGGTATGCAGGATGATCGAGCGACAATAACCATGGCCCTAGAGAAAATAAAATACCAGTATCATCAATGGGTCATCTGTTGGTATGCAGGAAGGTCGGACGACAATAGCCGTAGTCCTAAAGAAGATAACATACCACGATCATCAATGGGTCATGTGTTGGTATGCACGAAGATCGGGCGACAATAGCCATAGTCCTGAAGAAGAGAGCATACCGCGATCATTAATGGGTCATCTGTTGGTATGCAGGAAGATCGAGCGACAATAACCATAGTTCTAGAGAAGATAGCATACCGCGGTCATCAGTGGGTCATCTGTTGGTATGCTGGTAGATCGGGCTACAATAGCCATTGTCTTAGAGAAGAGAGCATAGCGCGTACATCATTGGAACATCATTTGGTATGCAGGAAGATCGGTCGACAATAGCCATAGCCCTAGAGAAGAGAGCTTACCGCGATCATCAATGGGTCATCTGTTGGAATGCAGCAAGGTCGGGCGACAATAACCATAGTCTTAGAGAAGATAGCATACCGCGATCATCAATGGGTCATCTCTTGGTATGCAGGAAGATCGGGCGACAATAGCCATAGTCCTAGGAAAGGAAGCATATCGCGATCCATCATCAATAGGTCAGCTGTTGGTATGCACGAAAATCGGATGACAATAGCCATAGTCCTAGAGAAGATAGCATACCGCGATCATCAATAGGTCATCTGTTGGTATGCAGGAAGATCGAGCGACATTAGCCATAGTCCTGGAGAAGAGAGCATACCGCGATCATTAATGGGTCATCTGTTGGTATGCAGAAAGATCGGACGACAATAGCCGTAGTCCTAAAGAAGATAACATAGCGCGATCATCAATGGGTCATGTGTTGGTATGCACGAAGATCGGGCGACAATAGCCATAGTCTTGGAGAAGAGAGCATAGCGTGTTCATCAATGGTACATCTGTTGGTATGCAGGAAGATCGAGCGACATTAACCATAGTCCTAGAGAAGATAGCATACTGCGGTCATCAATGGGTCATCTGTTGGTATGCTGGTAGATCGGGCGACAATAGCCATTGTCTTAGAGAAGAAAGCATAGCGCGATCATCAATGGAACATCATTTGGTATGCAGGAAGATCGGTCGACAATAGCCATAGCCCTAGAGAAGATAGCTTACCGCGATCATCAATGGGTCATCTGTTGGAATGCAGCAAGGTCGGGCAACAATAGCCATAGTCCTAGAGAAGATAGCGTACCGTTATCATCAATGGGTCATCTGTTGGTATGCAGGAAGATCGAGCGACAATAGCCATAGACCTAGAAAAGATAGCCTACCACGATCGATCATCAATAGGTCACCTGTTGGTATGCACGAAGATCGGGCGACAATATCCATAGTCCTAGAGAAGATACCATACCGCGAGTATCAATGGGTCATCTGTTGTTATGCAGGAAGATCGAGCGACAATAGATATAGTCCGGGAAAAGATAGCACACCGCGATCATTAATGGGTCATCTGCTGGTATGCAGTAAGGTCTGGCGACAATAGCCATAATATTAGGTAAGATAGCATACCGTGGTCATCAATGGGTCATCTGTTGGTATGCAGGAAGATCGGTCGAAAAGAGCCATAGTCCTAGAAAAGATAGCATAGCGCGATCATCAATGGGTCTTCTCTTGGTATGCAGGAAGATCGGGCGACTATAGCCATAGTCCTGGAGAAGATAGCATAGCTTGATAATCATAGGGTCATATGTTGGTATTCAGGAAGATCGGTCGACAATTGCCATAGTCCTAGATAAGATAGCATACCGTTATCACCAATGTGTCATATGTTGGTATGCAGGAAGATCGAGCGACAACAGCCATAGTCCTATATGAAGGTAGCATAGAGTTATCATCAATGGGTCATCTGTTGGTATGCAGGATGATCGGTCGAAAATAGCCATAGTCCTGGAGACGATAGCTTAGCTTGATAATCAATAGGCCATCTGTTGGTATGCATTAAGATCGGGCCACAATATCCATAGTCCTAGAGAAGATAGCATACCGCTATAATCAATGGGTCATCTGTTGGTATACAGGAAGATCGGGCGACAATAGCCATAGTACTAGAGAAGATACCATACCGTTATCATTAATGGGTCATCTGTTAGTATGCAGGAAGATCGAGCGACAACAGCCATAGTCGTCGAAAAATTAGCATACCGCGATCATCAATAGGTCATCTGTTGGTATGCAGGAAGATCGAGCGACAACATCCATAGTCCAAGAGAAGATAGCATACCGCGACCATTAATGGGTCATTTGTTATTATGCAGGATGATCGGTCGAAAATAGCCATAGTCCTAGAGGGGATAGCATACCGCGATCATCAATGGGTCATTTGTTAGTATGCAGGAAGATCGGGCGACAATAGCCATAGTCCTAGAAAAGATAGCATGCCGCGATCATCAATGGGTTATCAGTTGGAATGCAGCTAGATAAGGCGACAATAGCCATAGTCCTAGAAAAGATAGCATGCCGCGTTCAACAATGGGTCATCTGTTTCTATGCAGGAAGATCGGGCGACAATAGCCATAGTCGGGGATAAGACAGCATACCGCGATCATCAATGTGATATCTGTTGGTATGTAGGATGATCGGTCGAAAATAGCCATAGACCTACAGAAGATAGCATACCACGATCACCAATGGGTCATATGTTGGTATACAGGAAGATCGGGCGACAATAGCCATAGTCGTAAAGAAGATAACATACCGTGATCATCAATGGGTCATGTGTTGGTATGCCTGAAGATCGGGCGACAATAGCCATAGTCCTGGAGAAGAGAGCATAGCGCGATCATCAATGGGACATCTGTTGGTATGCAGGAAGATCGAGCGACAATAACCATGGCCCTAGAGAAGATAAAATACCGCGGTCATCAATGCATTATCGGTTGGTATGCAGGACGATCGGCGACAATAGCCATAGTCCTAAAAAAGATAGCCTACCGCGATCGATCATCAATAGGTCACCTGTTGGTATGCACGAAGATCGAGCGACAATATCCATAATCCTAGAAAAGATACCATACCGCGATCATCAATGGGTCATTTGTTGGTATTCAGGAAGATCGAGCGACAATAGATATAGTCCGGGAGAAGATAGCATACCGCGATCAATAATGGGTCATCTGTTGGTATGCAGGAAGATCAGGCGAAAATAACCATAGTCCAAGAGAAGATAGCATACCAAGATCATCAATGTGTCATCTGTTGGTATGCAGGATGATCGGTCGAAAATAGCCACAGTCCTAGAGGGGATAGCATACCGCAATCATCAATGAGTCATCTGTTGGTATGCATGATGATCGGTCGAAAATAGCCATAGTCCTAGAGAAGATAGCATACCGCGATCATCAATGGGTCATCTGTTGATATTCAGGAAAATCGAGCGACAATAGCCACAGTTCTAGAGAAGATAGAATACCGCGATCATCAATGTGTCATCTGTTGGTATGCAGGATGATCGGTCGAAAATAACCATAGTACTAGATGGGATAGCATACCGCGATCATCAATGGGTCATCTGTTGGTATGCAGGAAGATCGGGCAACAAATGCCATAGTCCTAAAGAAAATAACATACCGCGATCATCCATGGGTCATGTGTTGGTATGCAGGAAGATCGGGCGACAAGAGCCATATTCCTGGAGAAGAGAGCATAGCGAGATCATTATTGGGACATATGTTGGTATGCAGGAAGATCGAGCCACAATAACCATGGCTTTAGAGAAGATAAAATAACGCGGTCATCAATGCGTCATCTGTTGGTATGCAGGAAGATCAGGCGACAATAGTCATAATCCTGGAGAAGAGAGCATAGCGCGATCATTAATGGGACATCTGTTGGTATGCAGGAAGATCGAGCGACAATAACCATAATACTAGAGAAGATAGCATACCGCGGTCATCAATGGGTCATCTGTTGGTATGCAGGAAGATCGGACGACAATAGCCATAGTCTTGGAGAATAGGGCATAGCGCGATCATCAATGGGTCATCTGTGTGAAAGCAGCAAGATCGGGCGACAATAGCCATAGTCCTAGAGAAGATAGCATATTGCGGTCATCAATGGGACATCTGTTGGTGTGCAGCAAGATCCAGCGACAATACCCATAGTCCTAGAAAAGATAGCACGCCGTGATCAATAATGGATCATCAGTTTGTATGCAGGAACATCGGGCGACAATAGCCATACTCCTAGAGAAGATAGCATAGCGCGAACATCAATGGGTCATCTGTCTGTATGCAGGATAATCGGTCGTGAATAACCATAGTCCAAGAGGAAATAGCATACCACGATCATCAATGGGTCGTATGTTAGTATGCAGGAAGATCATGCAACAATAGCCATAGTCCGGGATAAGATACCATACCGCGATAATCAATGGGCCATCTGTTGGTATAAAGGAAGATCGGGCGACAATAGCCATAGTCCTGGAGAAGAGAGCATAGCGCGATCATCAATGGGGCATCTGTTGGTATGCAGGAAGATCGGACGACAATAGCCGTAGTCCTAAAGAAGATAACATACCGCGATCATCAATGGGTCATGTGTTGGTATGCACGAAGATCGGGCGACAATAGCCATAGTCCTGAAGAAGAGAGCATAGCGTTTTCATCAATGGTACATCTGTTGGTATGCAGGAAGATCGAGCGACAATAACCATAGTCTAGAGAAGATAGCATACTGTAGTCATCAATGGGTCATCTGTTGGTATGCTGGTAGATCGAGCGACAATAACCATAGTTCTAGAGAAGATAGCATACCGCGGTCATCAATATGTCATCTGTTGGTATGCTGGTAGATCGGGCGACAATAGCCATTGTCTTAGAGAAGAGAGCATAGCGCGATCATCATTGGAACATCATTTGGTATGCAGGATGATTGGTCGACAATAGCCATAGCCCTAGATAAGATAGCTTACCGCGATCATCAATGGGTCATCTGTTGGAATGCAGCAAGGTCGGGCGACAATAGCCATTGTCCTAGAGAAGATTGCATACCGTTATCATCAATGGGTCATCTGTTGGTATGCAGGAAGATCGAGCGACAATAGCCATAGTCCTAGAAAAGATAGCATACCGCGATCGATCATCAATAGGTCACCTGTTGGTATTCAGGAAGATCGGGCGACAACAGCCATAGTCCTAGAGAAGATAGCATACCGCGACCAAAAATGGGTCATCTGTTGGTGTGCAGCAAGATCGAGCGACAATAGCCATAGTCCTAGAGAAGATAGCATACCGCGACTATTAATGGGTCATCTGTTGTTATGCAGGAAGATCGAGCGACAATAGCCATAGTCCTAGAGAAGATAGCATACCGCGACCATTAATGGGTCATCTGTTGGTATGCATTAAGATCGGGGTACAACAGCCATAGTCCTAGAGAATATAGCATACCGCGATCATCAATGGGTCATCTCTTGGTATGCAGGAAGATCGGGCGACAATAGCCATAGTCCTAGAAAAGGAAGCATATCGCGATCCATCATCAATAGGTCAGCTGTTGGTATGCACGAAAATCGGATGACAATAGCCATAGTCCTAGAGAAGATAGCATACCGCGATCATCAATAGGTCATCTGTTGGTATGCAGGAAGATCGAGCGACATTAGCCATAGTCCTGGAGAAGAGAGCATACCGCGATCATTAATGGGTCATCTGTTGGTATGCAGAAAGATCGGACGACAATAGCCGTAGTCCTAAAGAAGATAACATAGCGCGATCATCAATGGGTCATGTGTTGGTATGCACGAAGATCGGGCGACAATAGCCATAGTCTTGGAGAAGAGAGCATAGCGTGTTCATCAATGGTACATCTGTTGGTATGCAGGAAGATCGAGCGACATTAACCATAGTCCTAGAGAAGATAGCATACTGCGGTCATCAATGGGTCATCTGTTGGTATGCTGGTAGATCGGGCGACAATAGCCATTGTCTTAGAGAATAAAGCATAGCGCGATCATCAATGGAACATCATTTGGTATGCAGGAAGATCGGTCGACAATAGCCATAGCCCTAGAGAAGATAGCTTACCGCGATCATCAATGGGTCATCTGTTGGAATGCAGCAAGGTCGGGCGACAATAGCCATAGTCCTAGAGAAGATAGCGTACCGTTATCATCAATGGGTCATCTGTTGGTATGCAGGAAGATCGAGCGACAATAGCCATAGACCTAGAAAAGATAGCCTACCGCGATCGATCATCAATAGGTCACCTGTTGGTAAGCACGAAGATCGGGCGACAATATCCATAGTCCTAGAGAAGATACCATACCGCGAGCATCAATGGGTCATCTGTTGTTGTGCAGGAAGATCGAGCGACAATAGATATAGTCCGGGAAAAGATAGCACACCGCGATCATTAATGGGTCATCTGCTGGTATGCAGTAAGGTCGGGCGACAATAGCCATAATCCTAGATAAGATAGCATACCGCGGTCATCAATGGGTCATCTGTTGGTATGCAGGAAGATCGGTCGAAAAGGGCCATAGTCCTAGAAAAGATAGCATAGCGCGATCATCAATGGGTCTTCTCTTGGTATGCAGGAAGATCGGGCGACAATAGCCATAGTCCTGGAGAAGATAGCATAGCTTGATAATCATAGGGTCATATGTTGGTATTCAGGAAGATCGGTCGACAATTGCCATAGTCCTAGATAAGATAGCATACCGTTATCACCAATGTGTCATATGTTGGTATGCAGGAAGATCGAGCGACAACAGCCATAGTCCTATATGAAGGTAGCATAGAGTTATCATCAATGGGTCATCTGTTGGTATGCAGGATGATCGGTCGAAAATAGCCATAGTCCTGGAGACGATAGCTTAGCTTGATAATCAATAGGCCATCTGTTGGTATGCATTAAGATCGGGCCACAATATCCATAGTCCTAGAGAAGATAGCATACCGCTATAATCAATGGGTCATCTGTTGGTATACAGGAAGATCGGGCGACAATAGCCATAGTACTAGAGAAGATACCATACCGTTATCATTAATGGGTCATCTGTTAGTATGCAGGAAGATCGAGCGACAACAGCCATAGTCGTCGAAAAATTAGCATACCGCGATCCTCAATAGGTCATCTGTTGGTATGCAGGAAGATCGAGCGACAACATCCATAGTCCGAGAGAAGATAGCATACCGCGACCATTAATGGGTCATTTGTTGGTATGCAGGATGATCGGTCGAAAATAACCATAGTCCTAGAGGGGATAGCATACCGCGATCATCAATGGGTCATTTGTTAGTATGCAGGAAGATCGGGAAACAATAGCCATAGTCTTGGATAATAGAGCATAGCGCAATCATCAATGGCTCAGCTGTGTGAATGCAGCAAGATCGGGCGACAACAGCCATAGTCCTAGAGAAGATAGCCTACCGCGATCATCAATGGGTTATCAGTTGGAATGCAGCTAGATAAGGCGACAATAGCCATAGTCCTAGAAAAGATAGCATGCCGCGTTCAACAATGGGTCATCTGTTTCTATGCAGGAAGATCGGGCGACAATAGCCATAGTCGGGGATAAGACAGCATACCGCGAGCATCAATGTGATATCTGTTGGTATGTAGGATGATCGGTCGAAAATAGCCATAGACCTACAGAAGATAGCATACCACGATCACCAATGGGTCATATGTTGGTATACAGGAAGATCGGGCGACAATAGCCATAGTCCTAAAGAAGATAACATACCGTGATCATCAATGGGTCATGTGTTGGTATGCCTGAAGATCGGGCGACAATAGCCATAGTCCTGGAGAAGAGAGCATAGCGCGATCATCAATGGGACATCTGTTGGTATGCAGGAAGATCGAGCGACAATAACCATGGCCCTAGAGAAGATAAAATACCGCGGTCATCAATGCATTATCGGTTGGTATGCAGGACGATCGGCGACAATAGCCATAGTCCTAAAAAAGATAGCCTACCGCGATCGATCATCAATAGGTCACCTGTTGGTATGCACGAAGATCGAGCGACAATATCCATAATCCTAGAAAAGATACCATACCGCGATCATCAATGGGTCATTTGTTGGTATTCAGGAAGATCGAGCGACAATTGATATAGTCCGGGAGAAGATAGCATACCGCGATCAATAATGGGTCATCTGTTGGTATGCAGGAAGATCAGTCGAAAATAACCATAGTCCAAGAGAAGATAGCATACCAAGATCATCAATGTGTCATCTGTTGGTATGCAGGATGATCGGTCGAAAATAGCCACAGTCCTAGAGGGGATAGCATACCGCAATCATCAATGAGTCATCTGTTGGTATGCAGGATGATCGGTCGAAACTAGCCATAGTCCTAGAGAAGATAGCATACCGCGATCATCAATGGGTCATCTGTTGATATTCAGGAAAATCGAGCGACAATAGCCACAGTTCTAGAGAAGATAGAATACCGCGATCATCAATGTGTCATCTGTTGGTATGCAGGATGATCGGTCGAAAATAACCATAGTACTAGATGGGATAGCATACCGCGATCATCAATGGGTCATCTGTTGGTATGCAGGAAGATCGGGCGACAATAGCCATAGTCCTAAAGAAGATAACATACCGCGATCATCAATGGGTCATCTGTTGGTATGCAGGAAGATCGGGCGACAAGAGCCATATTCCTGGAGAAGAGAGCATAGCGCGATCATTATTGGGACATATGTTGGTATGCAGGATGATCGGTCGAAAATAACCATAGTACTAGATGGGATAGCATACCGCGATCATCAATGGGTCATCTGTTGGTATGCAGGAAGATCGGGCAACAATAGCCATAGTCCTAAAGAAAATAACATACCGCGATCATCCATGGGTCATGTGTTGGTATGCAGGAAGATCGGGCGACAAGAGCCATATTCCTGGAGAAGAGAGCATAGCGCGATCATTATTGGGACATATGTTGGTATGCAGGAAGATCGAGCCACAATAACCATGGCCCTAGAGAAGATAAAATAACGCGGTCATCAATGCGTCATCTGTTGGTATGCAGGAAGATCAGGCGACAATAGTCATAATCCTGGAGAAGAGAGCATAGCGCGATCATTAATGGGACATCTGTTGGCATGCAGGAAGATCGAGCGACAATAACCATAGTACTAGAAAAGTTAGCATACCGCGGTCATCAATGGGTCATCTGTTGGTATGCAGGAAGATCGGACGACAATAGCCATAGTCTTGGAGAATAGGGCATAGCGCGATCATCAATGGGTCATCTGTGTGAAAGCAGCAAGATCGGGCGACAATAGCCATAGTCCTAGAGAAGATAGCATATTGCGGTCATCAATGGGACATCTGTTGGTGTGCAGCAAGATCCAGCGACAATACCCATAGTCCTAGAAAAGATAGCATGCCGTGATCAATAATGGATCATCAGTTTGTATGCAGGAACATCGGGCGACAATAGCCATACTCCTAGAGAAGATAGCATAGCGCGAACATCAATGGGTCATCTGTTGGTATGCAGGATAATCGGTCGTGAATAACCATAGTCCAAGAGGAAATAGCATACCACGATCATCAATGGGTCGTATGTTAGTATGCAGGAAGATCATGCAACAATAGCCATAGTCCGGGATAAGATAGCATACCGCGATAAACAATGGGCCATCTGTTGGTATAAAGGAAGATCGGGCGACAATAGCCATAGTCCTGGAGAAGAGAGCATAGCGCGATCATCAATGGGGTCATCTGTTGGTATGCAGGAAGATCGGACGACAATTGCCATAGTCCTAAAGAAGATAACATACCGCGATCATCAATGGGTCATGTGTTGGTATGCACGAAGATCGGGCGACAATAGCCATAGTCCTGAAAAAGAGAGCATAGCGTTTTCATCAATGGTACATCTGTTGGTATGCAGGAAGATCGAGCGACAATAACCATAGTTCTAGAGAAGATAGCATACCGCGGTCATCAATGGGTCATCTGTTGGTATGCTGGTAGATCGGGCGACAATAGCCATTGTCTTAGAGAAGAGAGCATAGCGCGATCATCATTGGAACATCATTTGGTATGCAGGATGATTGGTCGACAATAGCCATAGCCCTAGAGAAGATAGCTTACCGCGATCATCAATGGGTCATCTGTTGGAATGCAGCAAGGTCAGGCGACAATAGCCATTGTCCTAGAGAAGATTGCATACCGTTATCATCAATGGGTCATCTGTTGGTATGCAGGAAGGTCGAGCGACAATAGCCATAGTCCTAGAAAAGATAGCATACCGCGATCGATCATCAATAGGTCACCTGTTGGTATTCAGGAAGATCGGGCGACAACAGCCATAGTCCTAGAGAAGATACCATACCGCGACCAAAAATGGGTCATCTGTTGGTATGCAGCAAGATCGAGCGACAATAGCCATAGTCCTAGAGAAGATAGCATACCGCGACTATTAATGGGTCATCTGTTGTTATGCAGGAAGATCGAGCGACAATAGCCATAGTCCTAGAGAAGATAGCATACCGCGACCATTAATGGGTCATCTGTTGGTATGCATTAAGATCGGGGTACAACAGCCATAGTCCTAGAGAATATAGCATACCGCGATAATCAATGGGTCATCTGTTGGTATACAGGAAGATCGGCGACAATAGCCATAGTCGTAGAGAAGATAGCATACCGTTATCACCAATGTGTCATCTGTTGGTATGCAGGAAGATCGAGCGACAACAGCCATAGTCATATATGAAGGTAGCATAGCAGGATCATCAATAGGTCATCTGTTGGTATGCAGGATGATCGGTCGAAAATAGCCATAGTCCTGGAGAAGATAGCTTACCGCTTGATAATCAATGGGTCATCTGTTGGTATGCATTAAGATCGGGGCGACAATAGCCATAGTCCTAGAGAATATAGCATACCGCGATAATCAATGGGTCATCTGTTGGTATACAGGAAGATCAGGCGACAATAGCCATAGTCCTAGAAAATATAGCATACCGTTATCATTAATGGGTCATATGTTGGTATGCAGGAAGATCGAGCGACAACAGACATAGTCCTAGAGAAATTAGCATACCGCGATCATCAATGGGTCATTTGTATGTGTGCACGAAGGTCCGGCGACTAAAACCATAGTTCAAGAGAAGATAGCATACCACGATCATCAATGGGTCATCTGTTGGTATGAAGGAAGATCGGGAGACAATGGCGATAGTCCTAGAAACTATAGCATACCGTTGTCATCAATAGGTCATCAGTTGGTATGCGGAAGATCGAGCGACAACAGCCGTAGTCCTAGAGTAGGTAGCATACCGCGATCATCAATGGGTCATTTGTTCGTATGCACGAAGATCGAGCAACAATAGCCATAGTCCTAGAAAAGATAGCATACCGCGGTCATCAATCTGTCATCTGTTAGTATGCAGGATGATCGGTCGAAAATAGCCATCCTCCTAGAGAAGATGGCATACCGCGATCATCAATGGGTCATCTGTTGGTATGCAGGAAGATCAAGCGACAATAGCCATAATTCTAGAGAAGTTAGCATACCGCGATCATTAATGGGTCATCTGTTGGTATGCAGGAAGATCGAGCGGCAACAGCCATAGTCCTAGAGAAAATAGCATACCGCGATCATCAATGGTTCATCTGTTGGTATGCAGGAAGGTCGGGCGACAATAGCCATAGTCCTAGAGAAGATAGCATACCGTTATCATCAATGGGCCATCTGTTGGTATGCAGGCAGATCAGGCGACAATAGCCATAAACCTAGAGAAATTGCATACCGCGATCATCAATTGTTCATCTATTGGGATGCAGGAATATCGAGCCACAATAGCCGTAGTACTAGAGAAGATAGCATACCGCGATCATCAATGGGTCATTTGTTCGAATGCACGAAGTTCGGGCAACAATAACCATAGTTCTAGAGAAGATAGCATACCGCGATCATCAATGGGTCATCTCTTGGTATGCAGGAAGATCGGGCGACAATAGCCATAGTCCTAGAAAAGATAGCATATCGCGATCCATTATCAATAGGTCACCTGTTGGTATGCACGAAAATCGGGCGGCAATAGCCATAGTCTTAGAGAAGATAGCATACCGCAATCATCAATGGGTCATCTGTTGGTATGCAGGAAGATCGAGCGACATTAGCCATAGTCCTGGAGAAGAGAGCATACCGCGATCATCAATGGGTCATCTGTTGGTATGCGGAAAGATCGGACGACAATAGCCGTAGTCCTAAAGAAGGTAACATAGCGCGATAATCAATGGGTCATGTGTTGGTATGCATGAAGATCCGGCGACAATAGCCATAGTCCTGGAGAAGAGAGCATAGTGTGTTCATCAATAGTACATCTGTTGGTATGCAGGAAGATCGAGCGACAATAACCATAGTCCTAGAGAAGATAGCTTACTGCGGTCATCAATGTGTCATCTGTTGGTATGCTGGTAGATCGGGCGACAATAGCCATTGTCTTGGAGAAGAGAGCATAGCGCGATCATCAATGGAACATCATTTGGTATGCAGGAAGATCGGTCGACAATAGCCATAGCCCTAGAGAAGATAGCTTACCGCGATCATCAATGGGTCATCTGTTGGAATGCAGCAAGGTCGGGCGACAATAGCCATAGTCCTAGAGAAGATAGTGTACCGTTATCATCAATGGGTCATCTGTTGGTATGCAGGAAGTTCGGTCGAAAATAGCCATCCTCCTAGAGAAGATAGCATACCGCGATCATCAATGGGTCATCTGTTGGTATGCAGGAAGATCGAGCGACAATAGCCATAGTCCTAGAGAAGATAGCATACCGCGACCATTAATGGGTCATCTGTTGGTATGCAGGAAGATCGAGCGGCAACAGCCATAGTCCTAGAGAAAATAGCATGCCGTGATCATCAATGGTTCATCTGTTGGTATGCAGGAAGTTCAGGCGACAATAGCCATAGTACTGAAAAAGATAGCATAGCGCGATAATCAGTGCGTTATCTGTAGGTATGCAGGAAGGTCGCCCGAAAATAGCCATAGTCCTAGAGAAGATAGCATACCGTTATCATCAATGGGCCATCTGTTGGTATGCAGGAAGATCGGGCGACAATAGCCATAAACCTAGTGAAGATTGCATACCGCGATCATCAATGGATCATCTGTTGGTATGCAGGAATATCGAGCCACAATAGCCGTAGTCCCAGAGAAGATAGCATACCGCGATCATCAATATGTCATTTGTTCGTATGCGCGAAGTTCGGGCGACAATAACCATAGTCCTAGAGAAGATAGCATACCGCGATCATCACTGGGTCATCTCTTGGTATGCAGGAAGATCGGGCGACAATAGCCATAGTCCTAGAAATGATAGCATATCGCGATCCATCATCAATAGGTCAGCTGTTGGTATGCACGAAAATCGGGCGACAATAGCCATAGTACTAGAGAAGATAGCATACTGCGATCATCAATGGGTCATCTGTTGGTATGCAGGAAGATCGAGCGACATTAGCCATAGTCCTGGAGAAGAGAGCATACCGCGATCATTAATGGGTCATCTGTTGGTATGCAGAAATATCGGACGACAATAGCCGTAGTCCTAAGGAAGATAAAATAACGCGGTCATCAATGGGTCATGTGTTGGTATGCACGAAGATCGGGCGACAATAGCCATACTCCTGGAGAAGAGAGCATAGCGTGTTCATCAATGGTACATCTGTTGGTATGCAGGAAGATCGAGCGACAATAACCATAGTCCTAGAGAAGATAGCATACCACGATCATCAATGGGTCACCTGTTGGTATGAAGGAAGATCGGGAGACAATGGCGATAGTCCTAGAAACTATAGCATACCGTTGTCATCAATAGGTCATCAGTTGGTATGCGGAAGATCGAGCGACAACAGCCATAGTCCTAGAGTAGGTAGCATACCGCGATCATCAATGGGTCATTTGTTCGTATGCACGAAGATCGAGCAACAATAGCCATAGTCCTAGAAAAGATAGCATACCGCGGTCATCAATGTGTCATCTGTTAGTATGCAGGATGATCGGTCGAAAATAGCCATCCTCCTAGAGAAGATAGCATACCGCGATCATCAATGGGTCATCTGTTGGTATGCAGGAAGATCAAGCGACAATAGCCATAATTCTAGAGAAGTTAGCATACCGCGACCATTAATGGGTCATCTGTTGGTATGCAGGAAGATCGAGCGGCAACAGCCATAGTCCTAGAGAAAATAGCATGCCGCGATCATCAATGGTTCATCTGTTGGTATGCAGGAAGATCGGGCGACAATAGCCATAGTACTGGAAAAGATAGCATAGCGCGATAATCAGTGCGTTATCTGTTGGTATGCAGGAAGGTCGGGCGAGAATAGCCATAGTCCTAGAGAAGATAGCATACCGTTATCATCAATGGGCCATCTGTTGGTATGCAGGCAGATCAGGCGACAATAGCCATAAACCTAGAGAAGATTGCATACCGCGATCATCAATTGTTCATCTATTGGGATGAAGGAATATCGAGCCACAATAGCCGTAGTACTAGAGAAGATAGCATACCGCGATCATCAATGGGTCATTTGTTCGAATGCACGAAGTTCGGGCAACAATGACCATAGTCCTAGAGAAGATAGCATACCGCGATCATCAATGGGTCATCTCTTGGTATGCAGGAAGATCGGGCGACAATAGCCATAGTCCTAGAAAAGATAGCATATCGCGATCCATTATCAATAGGTCACCTGTTGGTATGCACGAAAATCGGGCGGCAATAGCCATAGTCTTAGAGAAGATAGCATACCGCAATCATCAATGGGTCATCTGTTGGTATGCAGGAAGATCGAGCGACATTAGCCATAGTCCTGGAGAAGAGAGCATACCGCGATCATCAATGGGTCATCTGTTGGTATGCAGAAAGATCGGACGACAATAGCCGTAGTCCTAAAGAAGGTAACATAGCGCGATAATCAATGGGTCATGTGTTGGTATGCATGAAGATCCGGCGACAATAGCCATAGTCCTGGAGAAGAGAGCATAGTGTGTTCATCAATAGTACATCTGGTGGTATGCAGGAAGATCGAGCGA
Organism: Macrothele yani; assembly: GCA_039090855.1. Classification (NCBI taxonomy): domain Eukaryota; kingdom Metazoa; phylum Arthropoda; class Arachnida; order Araneae; family Macrothelidae; genus Macrothele; species Macrothele yani. The sequence goes on along the minus strand of CM077017.1, from coordinate 75,867,116 downwards.
CAATAACCATAGTCCTAGAGAAGATAGCATACTGCGGTCATCAATGTGTCATCTGTTGGTATGCTGGTAGATCGGGCGACAATAGCCATTGTCTTGGAGAAGAGAGCATAGCGCGATCATCAATGGAACATCATTTGGTATGCAGGAAGATCGGTCGACAATAGCCATAGCCCTAGAGAAGATAGCTTACCGCGATCATCAATGGGTCATCTGTTGGAATGCAGCAAGGTCGGGCGACAATAGCCATAGTCCTAGAGAAGATAGCGTACCGTTATCATCAATGGGTCATCTGTTGGTATGCAGGAAGTTCGGTCGAAAATAGCCATCCTCCTAGAGAAGATAGCATACCGCGATCATCAATGGGTCATCTGTTGGTATGCAGGAAGATCGAGCGACAATAGCCATAGTCCTAGAGAAGATAGCATACCGCGACCATTAATGGGTCATCTGTTGGTATGCAGGAAGATCGAGCGGCAACAGCCATAGTCCTAGAGAAAATAGCATGCCGTGATCATCAATGGTTCATCTGTTGGTATGCAGGAAGTTCAGGCGACAATAGCCATAGTACTGAAAAAGATAGCATAGCGCGATAATCAGTGCGTTATCTGTAGGTATGCAGGAAGGTCGCCCGAAAATAGCCATAGTCCTAGAGAAGATAGCATACCGTTATCATCAATGGGCCATCTGTTGGTATGCAGGAAGATCGAGCGACAATAGCCATAAACCTAGTGAAGATTGCATACCGCGATCATCAATGGATCATCTGTTGGTATGCAGGAATATCGAGCCACAATAGCCGTAGTCCCAGAGAAGATAGCATACCGCGATCATCAATATGTCATTTGTTCGTATGCACGAAGTTCGGGCGACAATAACCATAGTCCTAGAGAAGATAGCATACCGCGATCATCACTGGGTCATCTCTTGGTATGCAGGAAGATCGGGCGACAATAGCCATAGTCCTAGAAATGATAGCATATCGCGATCCATCATCAATAGGTCAGCTGTTGGTATGCACGAAAATCGGGCGACAATAGCCATAGTACTAGAGAAGATAGCATTCTGCGATCATCAATGGGTCATCTGTTGGTATGCAGGAAGATCGAGCGACATTAGCCATAGTCCTGGAGAAGAGAGCATACCGCGATCATTAATGGGTCATCTGTTGGTATGCAAAAAGATCGGACGACAATAGCCGTAGTCCTAAGGAAGATAAAATAACGCGGTCATCAATGGGTCATGTGTTGGTATGCACGAAGATCGGGCGACAATAGCCATACTCCTGGAGAAGAGAGCATAGCGTGTTCATCAATGGTACATCTGTTGGTATGCAGGAAGATCGAGCGACAATAACCATAGTCCTAGAGAAGATAGCATACTGTGGTCATCAATGGGTCATCTGTTGGTATGCAGGTAGATCGCGCGACAATAGCCATTGTCTTAGAGAAGATAGCATAGCGCGATCGTCAATGGAACATCATTTGGTATGCATTAAGATCGGTTGACAATAGCCATAACCCTAGAGAAGATAGCTTACCGCGATCATCAATGGGTCATCTGTTGGAATGCAGCAAGGTCGGGCGACAATAGCCATAGTCCTAGAGAAGATAGCGTACCGTTATCATCAATGGGTCATCTGTTGGTATGCAGGAAGATCGAGCGACAATAGCCATAGTCCTAGAAAAGATAGCATACCGCGATCGATCATCAATAGGTCAGCTGTTGGTATGCGAAAGATCGGGCGACAATAGCCATAGTACTAGAGAAGATAGCATACCGCGATCATCAATGGGTCATCTGTTGGTATGCAGGAAGATCGAGCGACAATAGCCATAGTCCTAGAAAAGATAGCATACCGCGATCATCAATGGGTCATCTGTTGGTATGCAGGATGATCGGACGACAATAGCCATAGTCCTAGAGAAGATAGCATACCGCGATCATCAATGGGTCATCTGTTGGTATGCAGGAAGATCGAGCGACAATAGCCATAGTCCTGGAGAAGAGAGCATACCGCGATCATCAATGGGTCATCTGTTGGTATGCAGGAAGATCGAGCGACAATAGCCATAGTCCTAGAGAAGATAAAATACCGCGATCATCAATGGGTCATCTGTTGGTATGCAGGAAGATCGGGCGACAATAGCCATAGTCCTGGAGAAGATAGCATACCGTTATCATCAATGGTACATCTGTTGGTATGCAGGCAGATCAGGCGACAATAGCCATAAACCTAGAGAAGACTGCATACCGCGATCATCAATTGTTCATCTATTGGGATGCAGGAATATCGAGCCACAATAGCCGTAGTACTAGAGAAGATAGCATACCGCGATCATCAATGGGTCATTTGTTCGAATGCACGAAGTTCGGGCAACAATAGCCATAGTCCTAGAGAAGATAGCATACCACGATCATCAATGGGTCACCTGTTGGTATGAAGGAAGATCGGGAGACAATGGCGATAGTCCTAGAAACTATAGCATACCGTTGTCATCAATAGGTCATCAGTTGGTATGCGGAAGATCGAGCGACAACAGCCATAGTCCTAGAGTAGGTAGCATACCGCGATCATCAATGGGTCATTTGTTCGTATGCACGAAGATCGAGCAACAATAGCCATAGTCCTAGAAAAGATAGCATACCGCGGTCATCAATGTGTCATCTGTTAGTATGCAGGATGATCGGTCGAAAATAGCCATCCTCCTAGAGAAGATAGCATACCGCGATCATCAATGGGTCATCTGTTGGTATGCATTAAGATCAAGCGACAATAGCCATAATTCTAGAGAAGTTAGCATACCGCGACCATTAATGGGTCATCTGTTGGTATGCAGGAAGATCGAGCGGCAACAGCCATAGTCCTAGAGAAAATAGCATGCCGCGATCATCAATGGTTCATCTGTTGGTATGCAGGAAGATCGGGAGACAATAGCCATAGTACTGGAAAAGATAGCATAGCGCGATAATCAGTGCGTTATCTGTTGGTATGCAGGAAGGTCGGGCGAGAATAGCCATAGTCCTAGAGAAGATAGCATACCGTTATCATCAATGGGCCATCTGTTGGTATGCAGGCAGATCAGGCGACAATAGCCATAAACCTAGAGAAGATTGCATACCGCGATCATCAATTGTTCATCTATTGGGATGAAGGAATATCGAGCCACAATAGCCGTAGTACTAGAGAAGATAGCATACCGCGATCATCAATGGGTCATTTGTTCGAATGCACGAAGTTCGGGCAACAATGACCATAGTCCTAGAGAAGATAGCATACCGCGATCATCAATGGGTCATCTCTTGGTATGCAGGAAGATCGGGCGACAATAGCCATAGTCCTAGAAAAGATAGCATATCGCGATCCATTATCAATAGGTCACCTGTTGGTATGCACGAAAATCGGGCGGCAATAGCCATAGTCTTAGAGAAGATAGCATACCGCAATCATCAATGGGTCATCTGTTGGTATGCAGGAAGATCGAGCGACATTAGCCATAGTCCTGGAGAAGAGAGCATACCGCGATCATCAATGGGTCATCTGTTGGTATGCAGAAAGATCGGACGACAATAGCCGTAGTCCTAAAGAAGGTAACATAGCGCGATAATCAATGGGTCATGTGTTGGTATGCATGAAGATCCGGCGACAATAGCCATAGTCCTGGAGAAGAGAGCATAGTGTGTTCATCAATAGTACATCTGGTGGTATGCAGGAAGATCGAGCGACAATAACCATAGTCCTAGAGAAGATAGCATACTGCGGTCATCAATGTGTCATCTGTTGGTATGCTGGTAGATCGGGCGACAATAGCCATTGTCTTGGAGAAGAGAGCATAGCGCGATCATCAATGGAACATCATTTGGTATGCAGGAAGATCGGTCGACAATAGCCATAGCCCTAGAGAAGATAGCTTACCGCGATCATCAATGGGTCATCTGTTGGAATGCAGCAACGGTCGGGCGACAATAGCCATAGTCCTAGAGAAGATAGCGTACCGTTATCATCAATGGGTCATCTGTTGGTATGCAGGAAGTTCGGTCGAAAATAGCCATCCTCCTAGAGAAGATAGCATACCGCGATCATCAATGGGTCATCTGTTGGTATGCAGGAAGATCGAGCGACAATAGCCATAGTCCTAGAGAAGATAGCATACCGCGACCATTAATGGGTCATCTGTTGGTATGCAGGAAGATCGAGCGGCAACAGCCATAGTCCTAGAGAAAATAGCATGCCGTGAACATCAATGGTTCATCTGTTGGTATGCAGGAAGTTCAGGCGACAATAGCCATAGTACTGAAAAAGATAGCATAGCGCGATAATCAGTGCGTTATCTGTAGGTATGCAGGAAGGTCGCCCGAAAATAGACATAGTCCTAGAGAAGATAGCATACCGTTATCATCAATGGGCCATCTGTTGGTATGCAGGAAGATCGGGCGACAATAGCCATAGTCCTAGAGAAGATAGCATACCGCGATCATCAATGGGTCATCTGTTGGTATGCAGGAAGTTCGGGCGACAATAGCCATAGTCCTAGAGAAGATAGCATACCGCGATCATCAATGGGTCATCTGTTGGTATGCAGGAAGATCGAGCGACAATAGCCATAGTCCTAGAAATGATAGCATGCCGCGATCATCAATGGGTCATCTGTTGGTATGCAGGAAGATCGGGCGACAATAGCCATAGTCCTGGAGAAGATAGCATAGCGCGATCATCAATGCGTTATCTGTTGGTATGCAGGAAGATCGAGCGACAATAGCCATAGTCCTAGAGAAGATAGCATACCGTGGTCATCAATGGGTCATCTGTTGGTATGCAGGAAGATCGGGCGACAATAGCCATTGTCTTAGAGAAGAGAGCATACCGCGATCATCAATGGATCATCTGTTGGTATGCAGGAAGATCGAGCGACAATAGCCATAGTCCTAGAGAAGATAGCATACCGCGATCATCAATGGGTCATCTGTTGGAATGCAGCAAGGTCGGGCGACAATAGCCATAGTCCTAGAGAAGATAGCATACCGTTATCATCAATGGGTCATCTGTTGGTATGCAGGAAGATCGAGCGACAATAGCCATAGTCCTAGAAAAGATAGCCTACCGCGATCGATCATCAATAGGTCAGCTGTTGGTATGCACGAAAATCGGGCGACAATAGCCATAGTACTAGAGAAGATAGCATACTGCGATCATCAATGGGTCATCTGTTGGTATGCAGGAAGATCGAGCGACATTAGCCATAGTCCTGGAGAAGAGGGCATACCGCGATCATTAATGGGTCATCTGTTGGTATGCAGAAATATCGGACGACAATAGCCGTAGTCCTAAGGAAGATAAAATAACGCGGTCATCAATGGGTCATGTGTTGGTATGCACGAAGATCGGGCGACAATAGCCATACTCCTGGAGAAGAGAGCATAGCGTGTTCATCAATGGTACATCTGTTGGTATGCAGGAAGATCGAGCGACAATAACCATAGTCCTAGAGAAGATAGCATACCACGATCATCAATGGGTCACCTGTTGGTATGAAGGAAGATCGGGAGACAATGGCGATAGTCCTAGAAACTATAGCATACCGTTGTCATCAATAGGTCATCAGTTGGTATGCGGAAGATCGAGCGACAACAGCCATAGTCCTAGAGTAGGTAGCATACCGCGATCATCAATGGGTCATTTGTTCGTATGCACGAAGATCGAGCAACAATAGCCATAGTCCTAGAAAAGATAGCATACCGCGGTCATCAATGTGTCATCTGTTAGTATGCAGGATGATCGGTCGAAAATAGCCATCCTCCTAGAGAAGATAGCATACCGCGATCATCAATGGGTCATCTGTTGGTATGCATTAAGATCAAGCGACAATAGCCATAATTCTAGAGAAGTTAGCATACCGCGACCATTAATGGGTCATCTGTTGGTATGCAGGAAGATCGAGCGGCAACAGCCATAGTCCTAGAGAAAATAGCATGCCGCGATCATCAATGGTTCATCTGTTGGTATGCAGGAAGATCGGGCGACATTAGCCATAGTACTGGAAAAGATAGCATAGCGCGATAATCAGTGCGTTATCTGTTGGTATGCAGGAAGGTCGGGCGAGAATAGCCATAGTCCTAGAGAAGATAGCATACCGTTATCATCAATGGGCCATCTGTTGGTATGCAGGCAGATCAGGCGACAATAGCCATAAACCTAGAGAAGATTGCATACCGCGATCATCAATTGTTCATCTATTGGGATGAAGGAATATCGAGCCACAATAGCCGTAGTACTAGAGAAGATAGCATACCGCGATCATCAATGGGTCATTTGTTCGAATGCACGAAGTTCGGGCAACAATGACCATAGTCCTAGAGAAGATAGCATACCGCGATCATCAATGGGTCATCTCTTGGTATGCAGGAAGATCGGGCGACAATAGCCATAGTCCTAGAAAAGATAGCATATCGCGATCCATTATCAATAGGTCACCTGTTGGTATGCACGAAAATCGGGCGGCAATAGCCATAGTCTTAGAGAAGATAGCATACCGCAATCATCAATGGGTCATCTGTTGGTATGCAGGAAGATCGAGCGACATTAGCCATAGTCCTGGAGAAGAGAGCATACCGCGATCATCAATGGGTCATCTGTTGGTATGCAGAAAGATCGGACGACAATAGCCGTAGTCCTAAAGAAGGTAACATAGCGCGATAATCAATGGGTCATGTGTTGGTATGCATGAAGATCCGGCGACAATAGCCATAGTCCTGGAGAAGAGAGCATAGTGTGTTCATCAATAGTACATCTGTTGGTATGCAGGAAGATCGAGCGACAATAACCATAGTCCTAGAGAAGATAGCATACTGCGGTCATCAATGTGTCATCTGTTGGTATGCTGGTAGATCGGGCGACAATAGCCATTGTCTTGGAGAAGAGAGCATAGCGCGATCATCAATGGAACATCATTTGGTATGCAGGAAGATCGGTCGACAATAGCCATAGCCCTAGAGAAGATAGCTTACCGCGATCATCAATGGGTCATCTGTTGGAATGCAGCAAGGTCGGGCGACAATAGCCATAGTCCTAGAGAAGATAGCGTACCGTTATCATCAATGGGTCATCTGTTGGTATGCAGGAAGATCGAGCGGCAACAGCCATAGTCCTAGAGAAAATAGCATGCCGTGATCATCAATGGTTCATCTGTTGGTATGCAGGAAGTTCAGGCGACAATATCCATAGTACTGAAAAAGATAGCATAGCGCGATAATCAGTGCGTTATCTGTAGGTATGCAGGAAGGTCGCCCGAAAATAGCCATAGTCCTAGAGAAGATAGCATACCGTTATCATCAATGGGCCATCTGTTGGTATGCAGGAAGATCGAGCGACAATAGCCATAAACCTAGTGAAGATTGCATACCGCGATCATCAATGGATCATCTGTTGGTATGCAGGAATATCGAGCCACAATAGCCGTAGTCCCAGAGAAGATAGCATACCGCGATCATCAATATGTCATTTGTTCGTATGCACGAAGTTCGGGCGACAATAACCATAGTCCTAGAGAAGATAGCATACCGCGATCATCAATGGGTCATCTCTTGGTATGCAGGAAGATCGGGCGACAATAGCCATAGTCCTAGAAATGATAGCATATCGCGATCCATCATCAATAGGTCAGCTGTTGGTATGCACGAAAATCGGGCGACAATAGCCATAGTACTAGAGAAGATAGCATACTGCGATCATCAATGGGTCATCTGTTGGTATGCAGGAAGATCGAGCGACATTAGCCATAGTCCTGGAGAAGAGAGCATACCGCGATCATTAATGGGTCATCTGTTGGTATGCAGAAAGATCGGACGACAATAGCCGTAGTCCTAAGGAAGATAAAATAACGCGGTCATCAATGGGTCATGTGTTGGTATGCACGAAGATCGGGCGACAATAGCCATACTCCTGGAGAAGAGAGCATAGCGTGTTCATCAATGGTACATCTGTTGGTATGCAGGAAGATCGAGCGACAATAACCATAGTCCTAGAGAAGATAGCATACTGTGGTCATCAATGGGTCATCTGTTGGTATGCTGGTAGATCGCGCGACAATAGCCATTGTCTTAGAGAAGAGAGCATAGCGCGATCGTCAATGGAACATCATTTGGTATGCATTAAGATCGGTTGACAATAGCCATAACCCTAGAGAAGATAGCTTACCGCGATCATCAATGGGTCATCTGTTGGAATGCAGCAAGGTCGGGCGACAATAGCCATAGTCCTAGAGAAGATAGCGTACCGTTATCATCAATGGGTCATCTGTTGGTATGCAGGAAGATCGAGCGACAATAGCCATAGTCCTAGAAAAGATAGCCTACCGCGATCGATCATCAATAGGTCAGCTGTTGGTATGCACGAAGATCGGGCGACAATATCCATAGTCCTAGAGAAGATACCATACCGCGATCATCAATGGGTCATCAGTTGTTATGCAGGAAGATCGAGCGACAATAGATATAGTCCGGGAGAAGATAGCCCACCGCGATCATTAATGGGTCATCTGCTGGTATAGTAAGATCGGGCGACAATAGCCATAGTCCTAGAGAAGATAGCATACCGCGGTCGTCATTGGGTCATCTGTTGGTATGCTGGAAGATCGGTCGAAAATAGCCATAGTCCTAGAGAAGATAGCATACCGCGATCATCAATGGGTCTTCTCTTGGTATGCAGGAAGATCGGGCGACAATAGCCATAGTCCTGGAGAAGATAGCATAGCTTGATAATCAAAGGGTCATATGTTCGTATTCAGGAAGATCGGTCGACAATAGCCATAGTCCTAGATAAGATAGCATACCGTTATCATCAATGTGTCATCTGTTGGTATGCAGGAAGATCGAGCGACCACAGCCATAGTCCTATATGAAGGTAGCATAAAGCGATCATCAATGGGTCATCTGTTGGTATGCAGGATGATCGGTCGAAAATAGCCATAGTCCTGGAGAAGATAGCTTAGCTTGATAATCAATGGGTCATCTGTTGGTATGTATTAAGATCGGGCGACAATATCCATAGTCCTAGAGAAGATAGCATACCGCTATAATCAATGGGTCATCTGTTGGTATACAGGAAGATCGGGCGACAATAGCCATAGTCCTAGAGAAGATAGCATACCGTTATCATTAATGGGTCATCTGTTAGTATGCAGGAAGATCGAGCGACAACAGCCATAGTCGTCGAAAAATTAGCATACCGCGATCATCAATGGGTCATTTGTTTGTGTGCACGAAGGTCGGGCTACATAAACCATAGTTCAAGAGAAGATAGCATACCACGATCATCAATGGGTCACCTGTTGGTATGCAGGAAGATCGGGAGACAATAGCCATAATCTTAGAAACGATAGCAAACCATTGTCATCAATAGGTCATCTGTTGGTACGCTGGAAGATCGGGTGACAATAGCCATAGTCCTAGAAAAAATAGCATACCGTTGTCGTCAATGGGTCATCTGTTGGTATGCAGGAAGATCGAGTGACAACAGCGATAGTCCTAGAAGAGGTAGCATACCGCGATCATCAATGGGTCATTTGTTTGTATGCACGAAGATCGTGCGACAATAGCCATAGTCCCAGGGAAGACAGCATACCGCGATCATCAAAGGGACATCTGTTGGTATAAAGGAAAATCAAGCGACAATATCCGTAGTCCTAGAGAAGATATCATACTGCGATCATCAATGGGACATCTGTTGGTATGCAGGAAGATCGAGCGACAATAACCATAGTCCTAGAGAAGATAGCATACCGCGATCATCAATGGGTCATCTGTTGGTATGCAGGAAGATCGGGAGACAATAGCCATAGTACTGGAAAAGATAGCATAGCGCGATAATCAATGGGTTATCTGCTGGTATGCAGTAAGATCGCGCGACAATAGCCATAGTCCTAGAGAAAATTGCATACCGAGATCATCAATGAGTTATCAATGTTGGTATGTAGGAAGATCGGGCGACAATAGGCATAGTCCTAGACAAGATAGCATACCGCGATCATCAATGGGTCATCTGTTGGTATGCAGGAAGATCTTGCGACAATAGTCATAGTCCTTGAGAAGATAGCATACCGCCATCGTCAATGGGTCATCTGTTGGTATGCAGGAAGATCGGTCGACATTAGCCATAGTCCTAGAGACGATAGCATGCCGCGATCATCAATGGGTCATCTGTTGGTATGCAGGAAGATCGGGCGACAATAGTCATAGTACTGGAGAAGATAGCATAGCGCGGTAACCAATGGGTCATCTGTTGGTATGCAGGAAGATCGGGCGACAATAGCGATAGTCCTAGAGAAGATAGCATACCGCGATCATCAATGAGTCATCTGTTTGTATTCAGGAAGATCGGGCAACAATAGCCATACTCCTAAAGAAGATAGCATACAGTGATCATCAATGGGTCATCTGTTTGTATGCAGGAAGATCGGGCGACAATAGCCATAATCCTAGAAATGATAGCATAGCGCGATCATCAATGTGTCATCTGTTGGTATGCAGGAAGATCGGTCGACATTAGCCACAGTCCTAGAGACGATAGCATGCCGCGATCATCAATGAGTCATCTGTTGGTATGCAGGAAGATCGGGCGACAATAGCGATAGTCCTAGAGAAGATAGCATACCGCGATCATCAATGAGTCATCTGTTTGTATTCAGGAAGATCGGGCAACAATAGCCATACTCCTAAAGAAGATAGCATACAGTGATCATCAATGGGTCATCTGTTTGTATGCAGGAAGATCGGGCGACAATAGCCATAATCCTAGAAAAGATAGCATAGCGCGATCATCAATGTGTCATCTGTTGGTATGCAGGAAGATCGGTCGACATTAGCCACAGTCCTGAGAGACGATAGCATGCCGCGATCATCAATGAGTCATCTGTTGGTATGCAGGAAGATCGGGCGACAATAGTTATAGTACTGGAGAAGATAGCATAGCGCGGTAATCAGTGGGTCATCTGTTGGTATGCAGGAAGTCGGGCGACAATAGCCATAGTCCTAGAGAAGATAGCATACCGCGATCATCAATGAGTCATCTGTTATTATGCAGGATGATCGGTCGAAAATAGCCATCCTACTAGAGAAGATAGCATACCGCGATCATCAATGGGTCATCTGTTGGTATGCAGGAAGATCGAGCGACAACATCCATAGTCCTAGAGAAGATAGCATACCGCGACCATTAATGGGTCATTTGTTGGTATGCAGGATGATCGGTCGAAAATAGCCATAGTCCTAGAGGGGATAGCATACCGCGATCATCAATGGGTCATCTGTATGTATGCAGGAAGATCGGGCGACAATAGCCATAGTTCTAGAGAAGATGGCGTACCGCGATCATCAATGGGTCATCTGTTGGTATGCAGGAAGATCGGTCGACAATAGCTATAAGCCTAGAATAGATAGCATAGCGCGATCATCAATGGATCATCTGTTGGTATGCAGAAAGATCGGTCGACATTAGCCATAGTCCTAGAGACGATAGCATGCCGCGATCATGAATGGTTCATCTGTTGGTATGCAGGAAGATCGGGAGACAATAGCCATATTCCTAGAGAAGATATCATACCGCGATCATCAATGGGTCATCTGTTGGTATGCTGGAAGATCGAAAGACAATATTCATAGTCCTAGAGAAGATAGCATACCGCGATCATCAATGGGTCATCTGTGTTAATTTGAAAATGATGAATTTTCTCCTAGGGCAGCAGTTCGGGTTCACTAAGCACCCGTGCTTTGTAATGATCAACACTTGGTGAGAAGCCTGTGAGAGAAAACTTGGTAGCGGGAGAGGAAAATAAATGTCATTACATAACCTTTTGTGGGCAGAGAAAAGATCATATTGCAACCACTGTACATCAAACTTGGATTGATGAAACAATTTGTAAAGGCACTTAAGAATGATGGAATGTGTTTCGGCTAGATATGTAGAAAATGTCCAGCGTGGAGCATGCAGAAAGTAAAAGCAGATTTACTCGATGAACATCAAATCCGGAAACTCATGAAAGATCAGCGTTTCCAAGATTCAATGGACAATACTGAGGTACATGCGTTATTGTCTTTTTATACGGTTGTACAGAACTTTCTTGGGAACCATAAGGCCGCTAACTTTTCGTGAACTCGAGGGAAATATGCTCGTTGCGTTTTGTACAATTGTTTGCAACATGATAATCAAATTGCATTACCTCCACACTCATGTGAATCGATTTTCACATTGTCTTGGTGATATCAGTGATGAACAAGCGGCGCGATTTCACTAAGAAATAAGGGCGATGGGAAAACGGTGCCGTAGACGAAGGAATGTGCAAATGATGGCAGAATGTTTTTGGAGCATCCACTGCAAATATCCGGGAACATCGCATCGGATGAAATCACAGAAACGTGGGTTCAGCAGCATGTCTCAAACACGAGATTTGTGTGCTGGTGTTCGTGTTCTAAGTTTCTTGGAATTTCTCTGCATACCTCATATCGTGAGAAGCAGATCTAATGGACAAAAACGATTGCCATTTTTGGAATCTGTGACCCTAAAAATACCCCCAAAAGGTCTAACGTCTTAGCCACCGAAAGTTGCGTGCCCCAGTGTAATAAACATAAAAGTTTTTGTAATTCCGTGAAATGAAGTGTGTCGCAGGGATGAAATACGTAACAAAAACGAAATTACTTTCGAAAAATGTGCTATCCGAAGTCTTCTAACGTGGAATAGATGTAATGCAGTGCGAGATAAAGCTAGCTGAGCCAAACTTTGCTTAAAATTTTAATATGTGAACTTGCATTGATTGATTGGGCACAGTATTTGTCATTTTCTTGTAGGACTTCCGTCCACAGTGAGTAGAGTTTAGGTCCCAGCCACCTACAGCGAGATCGCCTTTTGGGCAGGACACAGAAACGGAAGAAATGAGAGCAAGTCTAGCGACTTTGACAGAGCAGTTTGTAGTGAGATTAGAGTACAGTAGATGGCGCCACCGTACAAGTGCGATGTTGCACACAAGGTGTGAGAGAATTTCAGGGGGGGGGCATAGGAAAGGATACCCATTTAACCAGTGGGTTCAACCTGGGGGCCGTCACTTAACGTTCTCGTCCGATGCACGACGGATATTCAGCGATTGTTAGTAAATCACACCATCTCTGAAAGATCAGCCCGGGATCGAACCTAAGGACCTTGCATCGATAGTCTAAATCGCTAACCACTAAGCCATCCGCGGCTTTGGCATGTGAACTTGCATTAACAAATTAAATTTATATAATAGATATTCAGAATAATATACTGAAAGAAAGTTATGTAATAGTGCATTTTATCTGATAAAAAAATAACCCGACACCTACCTGTACACAGAAACTCCCTGCTTTCGTAAACTGATTGATCTCGAGTTGGACCAGAATGAAGTCTGATATCACAGCCCTACGATGAAGGCTGCAATCAAAGGCCCATTGACGAAGCTAACCGTCACTCAGTATGAAGTCTACAATCTCAGCCTTCACTCTGTTGGGACCGCTTTCCTCTAAATTTCTGTACGGTTTTTCTGGAATTACTTTATATTTTGCCACAAGAGCATTTGTCACGTTAATTATCCATGTCGAAAGGTAGGCATGAATCCTTGTTGAATTTCCAGTTTATCCCAAACTGTTACCAGTGGTTCAGTTACGTTCCCTGAGAGCAACGGTCAGCTTGTTTTACAACTACCTCCTTTACCGATTTTCTGAATGGACTAACTTTTATGGAAGTTGGCGAAGGAAAGAGCCTTCGCTGAACTGGTGCCGTAATTTTGAGAACACAGAATTACCAAGAATGTCAATATAGGCCACAGAATTAAACCTCCTGGGAAAAGGAAAAATGAGACCTCGCCCAAGACGTAAAGGACACCCAAATGGCACAATTTCTTCTCCGCTAAATCTCACAGTTTGCACAACATTCTTCGGCAAGTATTATTCCCTGGCATCTTCTTCACCAAGAGTAGTTTAGCGGACTCCCACATTGTGAAGCGTGATGTATCATGGCTGAGAACTCGTTTAACTGCCACACAGGAGATGACTGCGCTACCACGAAACTTCGCAGTTGGAGCGCAGTCTTACCGAGGCAGATATTCCTCAGCAAGTGGTATTCACCTGACATTCTCACTCTTTGACCAGATGAAGATTAAAATGGGTATCTTTGTTTTACCTATGTGATAAGGTCTCAACGTAGGTCTTAACACGTGATGTTGCTACAGTTGTCAAACATGAGACAAATGTTTAATAAAATTGGTACAACGGTTGCTACAGGTAATTGCATTTGTTATTAGGTGTTCTTTAAAAGAAAACCTAATAACAAATGCGATTGATCATAAATTTCCCTGGCAAATAATTTCTTTTGTAGTTGACACTATTTAGACTTTTTTAAAATAAACATTTTATGTATATGATACTTACTTTAATAAAAGTGAAACTAATATGTTTGAAATTTCTGTAGGAGATCGTACTTTTTTAAATGATACTAAATTGTAAAGAACTTAAGTACTCCAGTTTCAATTGCTAATTACTGCTCTGAATTATGCAATGTATTGTAAAGAAAAGCTTAATTTCAAAGTTTGATTTTCAATTGACAAAGGGATTCATTAATTGGATGTAAAGATTTTAGCAAAATATATGTATACATATACACATAACAACTTTAATTAGAGAATGCACGTACGTATGTGAGTGTATTTGTATCAATCTAGTGGATCGGCTACATTGATATGAAAGGGGAAAATGTCATTGATGCATCGCCTTATAAGAAGAAGAAGGAATATATAAAGTAATGTAAAGGAATAAATTTCCGAACGGGTAGTTCTTATCAAGTATCTGAAATACGTTTTAAATGTTGAAAAGCTCGTGAAAAAAGAAGCATCTTTACATCTGCTTCGTACCGGCGAAGATTCCATCTGGTTTTCATGATGATGTCATAAGCAAATCTGGAAACTGGTGCCTTGAATTCGGCAGCAAAGGTGGGCAAAATATTTCAATATTTAAACCTCGATGCTCAGAAGTATACACCCGGGAGCCGATACATCGCAGGAACATCCAGGTTTCATGAACGAAGTTTGGAACTGCTAAAGAATATTTCCGAGTGAAATAAAAGAATTTCCCTTTCTTGCATATTTATAAAGAGGAAAAAAATATAACCTTTCTATGTCAAAAAATTCGCGATTTTTTTCCGGTTTCAGGGGCTACATTAATGTTTTCCCGCTTTCGTGGGAATATCGGAATTTTGAACGACACATCCAGCACTTTAACAAATAATATCGGTTACGCGTCGTTGAATTTGTAAGCAACCACACAAATTCAACGACTGTTAATCGTATATATAGATTTCACCCACCAGTGTCTTCTTTAAAAGAACACCGAATAAATTGGAAGAGAGGTACGCCGTAATGTGATTACGCACGACGAACTCTGTCGCAGTACGAGGTTTGTTAACCAGCATTCTTAAGCATGACCCTCGATAGCTAGAACGCAAAACAAAGACAATAGGACAAAAGTAGTCACATACCGATACTGACTATCGAACCTCTTATCGAATACACACACACACTTACGGCTAAGGCAAGTGGTGTTTGAATTACAGCTATTTTATTCAAAATTTATTGATATGACTTTAATTAAGAATTTTATTTATATATTTCATTTTTCAAAGAAAAAACCGAGTGGTAGTTAATGTTAGATGTGATTTATTGTAATTATTCTTTTTTGTACATCAGTTAATTTAAAAAGCTAATATTTTTAAATTATCTCCTTACGGGATATTTTGCAACATGCTGATGTTAAAGTAAAAGAAGTGAGTTTTAAAAATATTGATGTGTCACGTATGCAATAATTGAAAGAAACAGTCCCCGTGGCAAAGTGTTTTATGCTCTGGCTTCTGACAATTTATCCGAGATGACTACAAGTTCGAATCCCGGTGAGCCACAGAAATTTTATTTGTTTCACGGTAGTGGCTCTCTCCCTTTCCTGGAAACAGTGGCCCTAAGTTATTGATGGGATTCTGATTACAATTCACATATTTCCGCATGGTTTTTGTTGTCGTTTTTTTAGAAACTTTCCATTTCTTACATGGCACTTATTGGTGGAGTTTGCAGTGATATTGTGCTTTGGCAGTGAAATTGTGCTTGGGCAGTGAGAGCAACTCACACTTATCTTCTCTAGTTTAAGCGGTAGAACATTTGATTAAAAATGAATAATTGGGGTTCGCGTAATGAAAGAGCCAGGAATTTCATTTAGATTTTTCTTAGATATGACTCTCAAGAAGGAGACCTTACTTTCAAATATTCCGCACCACGGTGCACTCTTCAGAACGGAACATTCCCCCCAAAAGTTTGTGCTACATCTTCCATAAAAATCAAAATTGAATAACAAAACTCTGCTGCAATAGAGCGACTTTTATTTGTATGGCAAGATTTATCTGCTTTTCATTTATGAATTATCGAGGAAAAAAACAAGCACCTGCGTCGTTCAGCAAAAGCATTACTACAGGAAAATGACGATATATTCCAAATATGTTTATGGTTATAACAAATTTGGAGTGTAAATTTGTTTTTGCTAAACCCACGTGTTCAGAGAAAAGTCACAGAAAAATTCAAACCTAATTTACTTTAACTGGCCCAGATATTTCCCTTTGAAGCAGTTATATGTAATCTTGTACTTAGCTCTAAAGCATTAAAAATTTTCTAATCATTCCGCAAAGGGAAATTCACATTAATAACATTCAACTTTATGATAAAAAATTAAAATATTTGCACACACACAAATGGATACTACGCTTACGCATGCAACAGCCATTTTAAATTGCAAGGATTTTGAGACACTATTTACGAAAGAAGAAAGCTACTGAAATTTTGGTTTGCTTTTTCACTGTTGGCACAACTGTTAAGTTTCACAATTCACCCGACAATATTTTAAGTATTTTAGTGTCTGTTGTTATCTTTTGGAAAAAAAATTATATTTTTCAACTGAATCTTCTAAAAAGTCAGAGCAAATATCAAGACTAGTTCATTACTTTGCACGAGTGTTTCCCTTTTGACACAGAAAAGGTATTTCGTACAAAACCAAAAGCTAATGGGCTATACATCTAGGAAATTAATAAAAAAACAAGTGGACAAAAGACGGCATCATAACTTATTATTATATATAAGACTTTACATCATAAAACATATAAAACGAAATTTAATTAACCAGAGATCAGACGCATAACAAACAGTGCAGTATATTGTTTTAGAAATGAATTAACGGTCCATCTGCAGATGCAGAAACTGGAAGAGTCCATTTCGTTTGGAATATGGATGAGAAAAATTAAAACAGAAACTCTAATTCACACTGTAAGAGGCATAGGTGCTTTTCGCAAGCACTGCACACTGCATAATGAACTACATTTCAATACACCGAGAAGAAACATATGCTATTAAAATATAATCAGCAACGTTCGATTGAACACTTCAGTGATATTTTCTTGGATATCTCGTTTCCATTTCACAGCATTGTCAGTGTTTCTTTGCTTTTGCGTTACGTAAATGCACGGCATTATTTGGAAGATCTATATTCTGTGCAGTGGATCCCTGCTAATTGGGCCATCGCTCATTCGAGACACGCGTTTATTTGGGACAATTTTTTAAAAATCATCGCCAAGTAGCTCTTTGCGAAAAAGCTTCGCATTATTGGGGAAGCTGTTTAATTGGGACCACACTGTTGCAACCCCGCTGTGTCCCAATTAATAGGTATCTTCGGTACTTTATCGTTGAAAACGAAAGGAACGAAGTGGTGATTTAGGATTTGATTTTGTCCATTCTTGGACCTTTAGATAAATATTCGTGCGGCTGCTTCTTAAATTATAACGGCAGAAATCAATTTTTGAAGCTTCTTTTAATTATGTGAAAAATATGCACGACGGAAACAGAATTTTTATTGATTAAGATCTAGATTAATATCGAAGAGGACACTATACACACACTGTGAGAGAATCTTTCAAGATAAATTAAATCTTTGTGAAATTTCTGCCAGTCGCAAACAGAAGAAAATACCATGAAGCGAAAACGAATTTAGCGAGCAGCTGACCAAGATCAGATAGATGTACCGAAAAGCAGTAATTGAATTTTGGGGAGTGTGATATCAACTGCAAAAATATAGTCCAAGTGACAAAATTGTGAAAAAGAATTGCAGAACTCTGGCGTGATCAAATAATCGCTTTTGAATAACGTTATTCTCACCAGAACACAAAGCAGTACTAAGCATTTTCCTGACAAGGCAGACCAGTCATAAGTTCCTTGATGGGACCACTAAAATTTTACAAGCAAGGAAGTTCGAAGAGTTACGAGAAACTTTTCATAAACGCCCACCTCTCTTCTTCTTATTGAAATTCAATTTTCAGTTTATACATTAAGGTGTTCACCTGCGTTTTCCAACACAAATGTTTTAGATTAGAACAAGATTATGACGCTTTGTGAAACTCCTTTATAAATGAGAAAAAAAGTGGCTGGTGTGTAACATGGTGAATACACATGTTTTAGTGGTTATCTAATGCTCATCTGCTTACATAGATCGTCTCATACTTATGGTTATAAACATCCTATGGTGATAAAATGGCTTCCCGCACTGTGATATCATAAGGGCTTAAAAGTTATCTTTCGGGTTAGAAATAATTATGGATTACGGACACTAACAAAGTCAACAAACGATCAAACGTTGGGTAATTGATGGGTAAAGCCAACAATGGATGTGTGGTTTCACGCGAGCACCAGCAACTATGGACAAAAAACAACAACTGCCTCTTCCATACCATTTAATTCATCCATTGATATATCACAGAGAAACAGTTTCGTTGGAAAACTCATTTGTTATGCGCATACATGTAGGAACTAACAGAAACCGCAGATTTAAAACAAGATTGATAAATATATATTTTTTGAAAAATAAGATAAAGATACCCGATGAATTTCAGTCTGTAAGGAATAAGCACAGTAC
This sequence comes from Macrothele yani, assembly GCA_039090855.1. Classification (NCBI taxonomy): domain Eukaryota; kingdom Metazoa; phylum Arthropoda; class Arachnida; order Araneae; family Macrothelidae; genus Macrothele; species Macrothele yani. Next base: position 75,848,123 of record CM077017.1, on the reverse strand, counting down.
TAAAATTTTTCAAGCAGATCTAATGTCTACGTCAATTTGCCAAACGTGATCAATGGGCTATATTATTTAATTAAACGGTTTAACAGTTCGCTGATGTCATCGAAATTTCTGGGGTTTGTAAGGTTACCTGCATGGTTTTGGGTTTCAAGTGGCTATAAATTTATATTTTGGATTTACCTAAATAACACAACCCCAAAACAATTAATAGATTCTCCAATAATGAAAAAAAAATTTTAGATTCCCTGCTACAAATTAGATATTACGTTTGCACAACCGAAACAACACTGTCTTAGAATGTGTTCTTTTTGAAATTCAAGGTAAAACGAAAGTGTTCCCACTGACCAATATGTTTATATTCGTTGCCAGAAAATAGATATTACTTTTTCACAACCGAAACGCCGTTGCCCTATAATGTGTCCTTTCTTTTAAATCTAAGAGAAAACGAAAGTATAACTATTAACCTGTAAATATTTCCTAATTTATCTTTGAAAATCATTAATATTCAATGCCATCGCTTCACTAAACACTGATTACATTACGTGTTAAAATTGCAGCATTTTCCTAAAACATACAAGTGAAACCTTTCACTTATATTATCGTTCTAACTTGCATACATCGCTAAAGGTGCAGAATCTAAATACTTCAGAAGATATATAGAATGCGAACAAATGCTTTATGAGTCAAAGAAGAACGATATCTTCAGCATGTACGATAGATGATTCAGACAGAGCATACAAATTATTGACATTAATGTATCATTCCCAATCTCAGATTTCACCGTCATTTCCTAGGTCTTTTACGATGGCTCCCTCACGCAAAGTCTGACACTTGTTAATTTTTAACATTTCTTTTCTTAATGGGAATTCGTTTCCTGACTCATGCAAGTAGTATATGGTTAAACATGCCACGACTTCAGTGTGCGTTTTAGTAATGGCGGATTGAATGTTCCGTCGCTAGTCAGGAATGAATTCCCGCCAATCTACACTTTTCCATATCTATTTTCCTGACAATCGCTACATAACCGGAAAGAGTGGTACACTTGAATCTTGAAATTAAATCAGCGGTCCATGCATTTTCCGAAGTCTTATAGACCGTGGCCTTCTCCTTTAAAATTATTATAGATTTCATATTTAATGGTTTATAGTAAATGTCAGCCACATGCGGTATGGAGGAAATCCTTAGAAATTGATAAAAAACTGACTAGGTACTTTTCCATCATATTTCAGGCCACTGATAATGCAGAGAGTAAAATTCAACAACTGTAGAAATTTATTAGAAAAGGTGAATTCTAGCAAACGTAAGACGGAGAGCAAATGATACAGCTTTGTAATGACTTGCTATAAACCGTAATTTGATTTAGTTTTCCACATCAATGTACAGTCTCAAATAGTAATTTTTAAGGAGCGCATTTTCATTTTTGACCACAGATACGTTCATGGTTATGAACATTGTTTTCTTTCACCTATAAAATACTGCGTCTCTTAATAAATTTGCAATAAACATTCCCTTTTCTTAAAATGAAAGTCCAATAAATTTGAACAATTTAAACTATTCGAAATGAAAAAAAAAACAAATTCAGAAAAAATAATTCCAGGGGTTTGTCACTAAGTCTCCAGAGTAAAAAATAATGGCGTACTCATGCAATCGCAATAAGAGGAAAGCAAATAGAAGAACCCGGCTCAGAGAAAAGTGATGAATAACAGCATTAACGGTAATTGATTTTGCTTTATATTGCTATCAATCTAATATTCTGGTGTCAAACCAGAATGACACTTGTTAAATAAGCCCTTCAGTAATTTAAAAAAATATCTACTATATTTTAATGATCATGCTTCAGTTTATTAATTATTTGAGTAAGTATTTTATTTTCAGAATTTGAAACGGGTAGCTCCAATACGGCGAGTTGTCTAAGTCACGCTCACGTACAGTAGGACATGTCAACGCCATTAATTGTTTTTACCTGGACATGAACCTAACAGAGACAACATGGTGAACATATGATGTCAAATGAACAGCAGTTCTTACTAGTTCATTCAAGGTAACGACTGTTTCAAGGAATAGATTCTCTTCAGATAAGAATTCGTTCGCGAATTTGCTGATAAATATCAACGAATTGAATAATAGGTAATTTTAGTAAGACAGGTTTAACACCAAATATGTAATTGCCCTCAGGAAATTATGTATTTCAGTAACAGAAATTTCCTCATTTATTTCAGAAATTTTTTAATCTTCAGTTTTTTTCTTTCACTACGTTTAATGTTTCCTTCCTTTTCCCTTAAACATTCCAGACTTTCGTAACTGTCAGTTTCATTATCCGATTCTTCATTAGTTTCTTTATATACCATTTTTTGCGTAGTTTTTATGCAACCGATTTTTTTATTGGAGGTTTAACGACAACCGTGAGCAACGTAGTGGGCTATAAGCAGCCGCCAGTCCCTAATTTAGGTCCACTGGCTCTAGAGAAGGGAGGGAGCGAGTGCCGTAAGACAAACACAACATCCATGCCTAACCGGGATTCGAACCCGAACCCATCTCGGGCGAATGATCAGAAGCCATCGCTTAGACCACTGGGCCACAGGGGCGGCTTAGCAACCTGTACTTTTTTTTTTTTTATTGGAGGTTTAACGACCACCATGAGCAACTCAATGGGCTATAAGCAGTCGCCCGTCCCTAATTTAGGGTCACTGGTTCCAGGGAAGGGAGAGAACCAGTGCCGTAAGACAAACACAACATCCATGCCTCACCGGGATTCGAACCCGGACCCCTTTTGGACGAATGATCAGAGGCCATCGCTTAGACCACTGCGCCACCGGGGCGGCAACCTGTACTTGAGCCATTACTCATGTGTTCATTTTGTTCTTCCAAATGTGGTATAGTAGCACCCAGAATTGGATGCTGTCTTTCTATTCTGTTAAGTTCCCTTACTATCATTTCCTCTGGTATTTCTGGCCTTTCAATAACATTATAATTACTGCTTCTCTGTTTTTTCTTATATTGATTTAATTTACGTTCATTTCTCTGACACCCTCTACAGGGTTGTTTACAAATACCTGCGACGTGCCCCTTTTGGTTACAACTGAGACAGTAACTTTTTTTGCAATCTGACACTAAATGATCCACCAAAATAACTGAATGCTGTCTAGACACGGTACCAAACAATGGAGATAATTGCAGATTAAAAGATGAACTTTTATTTGCAACATAAGATCATATATACATGCTAGATCTTTCAGACCCGCTATGGGTCCATCATCAGGCACCGCAGAGGGGTGGTTCCGGGTTTGTAAATTCGGAAAAAAACAACCCATAATGCATTGGCATGGTGGCGCCGCTCAAGCCCACGCATGCGCACTTGTTAAATATATAAACATGCAAATATTATAAAAGTACAAGAAATACGATTACGGATTACGATGATATATACAATGATATGAAATAAAATGTCTCCATGATGAGGGCAATATCGACGACATGTCGTCATTGCAACAGTGGTTAGCAAATAGAGTTATGTACATGCTTTCAGTGAATAATAAGCCAGTCTTAGTTGCAGGTGTACTTTCAAGTTTGGTATAGTTTCTTGTACTATTATAATATTTGTATGTTTATATATTTAACAAGTGCGCATGCGTGGGCTTGAGCGGCGCCTCCATGCCAATGCATTGTGGGTTGTTTTTTCCGACTTTATAGTCCCGGAACCACCCCTCTGCGGTGCCTAATAATAGACCCATAGTGGGTCTGAAAGATCTCGCATGTATATATGGTTTTAAGTCGTAATTAAAAGTGTATCTTTTAATCTGCAATTATATCCATTTTTTAGTACCGTGTCTAGACAGCATTCAGTTATTTTGGTGTGGTTAGATAGAGAACAGAGCCAAGCGCTACTAACCTGTCCCGTGTCGCTGAAGAAGCTGGAGCTGTTATGTAGTTCGGTTTGAAGGTAATTCAGTCTCCAAGGGTTAGATAGAGAACAGAGCTCAGTGCCACCAACGTGTCCCGTATCGCGGAAAAAGCTGGAGCTGTGATGTAGTTCGGTTTGAAGGTAATTCTGTCTCCAAGGGTTAGATAGAGAACAGAGCCAAGCGCTCCTAACCTGTCCCGTTTTTCTGAAGAAGCTGGAGCTGTGATGTAGTTCGGTTTGAAGGTAATTCAGGCTCCAAGGGTGAGATAGAGGAGAGAGCCCAGCGCTACTAACCTGTCCCGTGTCTCTGAAGAAGCTGGAGCTGTCATGCAGTTCGGTTTGAAGGTAATTCAGTCTCCAAGGGTTAGATAGAGAACAGAGCCTAGCGCTACTAACCTGTCCCGTGTCGCTGAAGAAGCTGGAGCTGTGATGTAGTTTGGTTTGAAGGTAATTCCGTCTCCAAAGGTTTAAATCCAAGCAACTTTCTAACTCAATAAAATATTCAACAGTTTCCCTGTAGTTTTCGTAATTACGGTTGTAAACTTTCATGAAATATTTATTCAGAAACGGTGCTTTTTTTTTCAGATTTCCATTGGAAATATGAGTTATATAAATATATTTCCAATTTTTTTTTCGAAAAACTGCTGTATGCTATTACTCAAAAAATCAGAAACTGCTCATTGGAGGTGGGTTTGATTGGTTTAACATCAAAAGCAAGCACAGGAGATAAGTTATTTGCAGCTTTTTTCAACGCAGGCCTTAGTGTTAAAAAACGGGTTTAACTTAATGCATTGAAGTTGGCTTGTTCAAAGAGATATAGATTTGTAATTCTAAAATATTTTTCATCTGCAAAGCCAACTTGCAATAATATTAATTTCTTTAAAGCTTTTGTCATTGCATTCTGTTAATTGCTGTGATGATGTGGCGCTTATAAAATACAAGGAAATGTTCCCAAATAGAGAAAATAGTATATCAAAATTGTTATGTCCTTTAAACACTAGCTTAAAGAAAACAAAGTTTATAAGATTTGTTTTTCAAAACGACAATCAACCGCCTACCTGGATGGACTTTGCTACGATCTTCAGATGATATAATTTCTTATGAAATCGCGCTTGCCCTAGCGTCTATGACCATCTTTCATAAATATAAGGATAAAGGTCACAATATATTCAGTCTTCATATTATAGAGCAGGTCATCTCCAGTGTTTCAGTGCAGAGAGTAGGCTATCTGCAGCGTTTCATATCATATTGCTTCGATTAGTTCACATGCCGAAAGTAGCTTGAATTTCTAAGCTACATCTCCTAGGTTTCATACTTCGCTGTCCTGGCAGGTATAGTAGTAGCATTATCTAACTGAAATCTGGAGATGATTGTGCGATCTCCATTAATTAAGAAACACTAAATGTTATTAATATGGATAAATTATATTTTCATACAATTTAGGAACTCAATGTTTGTCTGATGATGAATATCAGACAACTTCTATTTCTTTCCGTCGTTAAGCATCCCTATTTGGTCCAATCACTTTAATAAGAAATATTTTCCATCAAATATAAAAAAGGCTTTGTGCAGTAATGTTAAGGAAATGATAACATTTCCACAGCAAACGATGGGTAATGGATTAATGTTTCACATGATTTTATTCTTTTTTCAGCCTTAATAATACATTCTGTTAAAATTTTGCTGAACAGCAGAATACCTAACCTATCAATTATATGGAAAGCTGAAGTGCAAAATAGGACACGATTAAGTGGTGACAAAAGACAATCTTCATTATTTTATTCAGGGTCATGGTTTCAGTGAAACACTGAACAGCACGGTTTTATTCTCATTACTTCCTCTTCTCTCTCCTGGGGATTTATTTACCTCTATTGAGGCGTAATTTAGATTTTTAACATCATTTTGCAACTGTTTTATATTTGCCCCAACGGATACAAGGGTAATAACAACAAAGGGTAAGATCATTACGTTGTCTTTATTTTATTTTGAAGAAATACACTCTTTTCCAATAAAACAACAGAACAAAAATAAAACTGAACACCCAGAACGAATCATTTAATCCAGATAAAAATTAGCATGCGTAATGCACATATACAGGAAAGAAAATGACGGCCATTCCACAACATTTGGACCATTTATTCTTGTATGGAACGAGTCCGTACGTTGTGTCGCAACGTCTGGCTTTGACATCAGCTGTTACCCGGCGAGGCATAGACGCACACAGCTCACAGATACTCTCCTAAAGTTTAGCATTCCAGATGGTAGCCAAATTGCTGGACAGTTGGTAGACATTCTGGAATAGGCATAGGTGGCGTCCCATTATGTACCAAATATGTTCGAGCGGGTAGAGATCGGGCAATCCGTTGGTCATTGAAAGGTACTGACATTACGGAGGTAGTACTGAGTGAGCCGTGCCGCGTGTGGCCGGAATTATCTTGTTAAAAAATTTATCGATGATGCTGCAACAGGAATGGCAACACCGCATGCCGTAGAATGGCGTCGAAGGACCGTTACGCCCTGCGCGTAGTTCGGATGACTAATATGTGTGTCCTTCTATCGTAGGAAATGGTTCCCTAGCAGTCAATACGGGTGTGCGAGCAGTGTGCTGTTACACAGAAAGGCAGGATTCGTGCTCTGTCCTGCTCCATTCCAGACACGTATGCGCTGTTCATCGGTACAAAGTGATAAATACTTGACTCTTCGCAGAAGACAACACGACGCCACTGGATACTATTCCAGCCGCCCCGGTGGCGCAGTGGTCTAAGCGATGGCCTCTGATCATTCGTCCGAAAGGGGTCCGGGTTCGAATCCCGGTGAGGCATGGATGTTGTGTTTGTCTTACGGCACTGGCTCTCTCCCTTCCCTGGAACCAGTGACCCTAAATTAGGGACGGGCGACTGCTTATAGCCCATTGAGTTGCTCACTGCGGTCGTTAAACCTCCAATCAAAAAAAAAAAAATACTATTCCACGCTGACCGGGCCCGACACCTTTTCAAACGGTGTCTACGATGCTCGCTGGTCAGTGGTAGGAGGCCTTCTCCAATGTAGTCTCCATGCCGCAAATCGTCTGACAACGGTCTTGATGCCACTTCCGTAAATTTAGGCGACGCAACATGACCGTGGAGGGTTCTGAACTACGAATTCGGTTCTGTTCGTGCGGCTCTCACAGTGGCTCGACCTACGCGTTGGGACGTTGTCCTTGGTCGTCCGTGCCCGCGTGCCCCTGGGTTGTTTACTACTCGACGCATTGGCGCCAACACCGTACAATTTCCTCGTCGCTCAGACACAAATACCTGGCGATACAGCAACTTGATCGACCGACCTGTCTCAACCCGATTATATATCCTCCCTCAAACCCTCTCAACTGCTCACAGTGTCCACGGATCTGACGTAGAGTCATCCTCACTGCTAACTGAGGTTAATTCAACCACAACCGTTCTCATAATTATTCCTGAATAAGAGCTCGGCTCTTGATATTCCCCCTCGATAAGATTCTCCCATGCTATATGTCAGGCCACTATTTAATCAATGGTCGTTATTTTTAATCATCTTTATATTGAGAACTGGGGTATTATTTGCATGCAGAGTTTCATCGGGATCCAACCATTTTCTCATGGTGCTTCTCTTATTTTTTGCAAAGTGTGCATAATGATTTTTAGAATTGGCTATCCTCAACTAAAAGCACTTTTTATTTGCCTTTTAGTCTTTCAAACTGAGCGAAAGGTAGGGTTTTCTGAATTTCTTTCTATTGAAACTCCCAAACGGAAAATACTATAGAAAAATTAACTAATACCCACAATAATCAGAAGCAATGTAATTCCTCTTCTTTAAGAAACTGAAAAATTATAAATCTCTGATTTACTTTTCGATAGGCCGCAGTTGCTTCAACTCTACGATCTGGTAAAAGTGTAAACGTGAAGCTGCTTTGAGAAACAAACTGAAGAGTTCGGCATATTTCGAATACAAGTATTTTAACCCTTTAAGCTGCCGATGTACCTGAACCAATGGCACCCAAACGTTTCTGAACAATTCAAAGAGAAAAGTTCGCATAGCGATCGTGTTTTACAAAAGCAAAGGCAAAACATATCCTCTCCTCCCAATGCCTCAGCAGTACCGATCATAAACCCGTCACGGTTGACATTCGTGAACTTCTAGTTCTTTAGTCTCTGCTCTATGGAACAAAACAAGATGGCGAAGTGTTGGTCTCCTTTGGAAGAACATCGTGCCAGGAGGCATAAAGGAATGACTTGATTTTTTTAGATTCTACAACGGTATTAAATCAGTTTTAGCAGGTTATCGGGCAGAAACGATTAGTGTTAATAATTATCCTAAATGATTGCACTGAAGTAATATTGCTAGGGAGAAAGCAAAGCTTTTATGTAGAAGTTCAGTCGTCCTAGCCGCTTCCAGCCGAATTTTAAAAGAGTGGATATATACTTTGGAACTTCTTTGGGCCCAGTTTGCGAACCCACATAACTCGTCCCAGCCGGTTAAAGGCTGTAAACTTGAAAATATTTTCAATTCAAGACAAGAGTATTGGAGTTCCATAGCATTATTCGAAATTTATCATGGTGAAAATAAATCGGATAGTAAAACAAATTCAGGTATTAAGGGTGTAGGAGTAAATATGCTTACATCTAAGTTACAATCATAAAAAACATCAGACGCGTAAATTTTTTTTATTACAAAGACATGTACCTCTGTTTCACCTGTCTGGCTAAGGCTTTCCTCATCCATGAGAAACCATTTTTTTTTTTTTTTTTTTGATTGGAGGTTTAACGACCACCGTGAGCAACTCAATGGGCTATAAGCAGTCGCCCGTCCCTAATTTAGGGTCACTGGTTCCAGGGAAGGGAGAGAGCCAGTGCCGTAAGACAAACACAACATCCATGCCTCGCCGGGATTCGAACCCGGACCCCTTTCGGACGAATGATCAGAGGCCATCGCTTAGACCACTGCGCCACCGGGGCGGCCCATTATTTCCTACACAGTAAGAATGAAAAATATCATCATCATTTCTCATACAAAGTTATCATATCTTTTCACAATAATATTGGTTATTTAATTTTCTGGTAAGGATGAATTCGATCGAAGTAACTGTGGACATGATAATTGTGCTCATGTCTGTCGTGTTCTTGAAAGATATCACGAAGGCATTGCCATTTTGAAGATTGCTTTTTGCAGAGTTTCATTTTCAAACATATTCACGTTGTCTATGTCAAATGTGTGGTTTCCATTGGATTTTAAAACACGCTTTAATTTATAAAAATTCCATAAGTTTCAGCATCAAAATGCTATCCAAGTTTCTTCAAGAAACATCATGCTTCACTTGCTGAATGATTTAGGTGTTTCGGTGAAAAACAAATAAATTTCATTTATCGGCTTGTTACAATGCCCAATATCTGGCTATGTGATTTAAACTTATATTAATATGTAACCCGATATTTAGGATTGCACAATGATTAATCATGCTCACTTATTGCTTCCCATTTCACATATTAATCAGTCAAGAACGGAAAGTTCAAATATTTGAAGCACACACTTCAATAATTTTGAAAAACTCCTTGTTGTTACTGGTTCCCTCAAAAGATATGGTCTCAACACACGAGCCCTTAGGGCCTTGACGGGAAAAGACGTGACGTCATAGGTCCCAACGTTTTGAAAGGAGGAATCAAGATATGTTCAAACCAGAAAGCACTAAAGAAAAGCAATGAAAAATCAGAGGTAGAGTATATTCATTGCCTAAGGCTGCGTGCTAAGTTGGTTAAACGCTAGGCTAACATCTGTGCTCTAAACTTCTTAACTTATAATTTTTAGTTTTGTCATGAGGGGCTATGATTTGTTATTTTGTTTAGTCAGTGGCTCGTGGTTTTCATCAATTATAAAGCTTTCTGAATGGGCATCGTTATATGGCATGCATTGCCTTACTCTTTTAACTACGATATTTGCGTACGTTGTGCAGATATTATGGATACGTTTCATTATACTTGCTATTGCTTGGGTATCTTACGTTCGCAAGCAGACCTTCTGTCATTGCTTTTTACATGTCCCTTTGTTTCTCTTTTTTTCTTAATTTTGATTTGTTGTCTGTGGCTCCTTTTAGTTGGCGCAATTTATTCGTATTCTGAAGCTACATCAAGCGAAGAAAAGTGTACATTTCTGTTGATAAAACGTGTATAAAACATATAATCCTTTGAACACTTAAAATTGAGTTAGAATGAATGTATTTATGTTTTATGTCATTTAGAAATCTAGAGCCATGGAAACGTTCGTGACAACAATATCCTATTTTTTCAGATGGAGAAAGTGTGAATTACTCAGCGTTTGGGGGTCATATGATTTTCACAAAAGCCGTATTACCATATGATTTCGCAAAGGCATATTGCGTATTACTGATTCCTCTGAAGTATTTTTTTGTCGTTCATTAGATGTTAAGTTATTCCAATTTTACTAAGTAGGTGTAGAATTTGCAGTGAACGTACTTCAAATAAATTTAGTTATATGACGTTTCACGTAGTCTGCACTTTCATACACTAAGAACATAGACATTCTCTCTAAAGAAAGAAGTATCTGTATGACAGAAATGTTTCTCTTTATTCGATTTTTGACAAAAAATATTTTACTCTCTAGCCCTAAACGTGTATCGGTTTAAAAATCCGTAACATCTATAAAGCGTACTGGAAGCCATAGTGACAAGTTTGAGTATTATTTTGTCGTTCATTAGATGTTAAGTTATTCCAATTTTACTAAGTAGGTGTAGAATTTGCAAAGAACATATTTCAAATAAATTTAGTTATATGACGTTTCACGTAGTCTGCACTTTCATACACTAAGAACATAGACATTCTCTCTAAAGAAAGAAGTATCTGTATGACAGAAATGTTTCTCTTTTCTCGATTTTTGACAAAAAATATTTTACTCTCTTGCCTTAAACTTGTATCGGTTTAAAAACCCGTAACATCTATAAAGCGTACTTGAAGCCATAGTGACAAATTTGAATTTAAAGAAAAACCGAGAATATTCTTTATTAAAGCTCGTTCTTCGTAATGAAAGATTGCTGTAGAAATATTACTTCCAAATTAGCATACTGTCGATTCTATTAATAATGCGCTTAAACAAGCGTTTCCAGAGACTACTAAAGACATGAGTATCTGATATGCAGAAAAAACTGATTATGTTAAACATGTAAAAAATGTTCAAGAGAAATTAGTGTCAACGTTATCCTTATTGCGAAGAAACGAGAATCCACTGATTGTTATATAAAGTCCTATAAGTCGACCAAAAAAAACATATATATATATTCTTAATTTCGTTTTTTGCGTCAGTGCTCAAATGCAAGAGCAAAAGTATGGTTCCTTTTTAGATCGCAGAAATACTGAAACGTTAGCCAAATAATTGGTTTTATTCTAAGTGTTTTGAGAACATTTATTTAAATTTTTCCTGTAATTTCGGTTTAGGTATAATACAAAATATCATCTGTATTAAAAGAGTATCTTTCAGATTTAGCTAATTTTGTTTATGTTGATGTTTGGAATTCTGTTTTGTTAAACAATTAAATGAATTAGTACCAGCCTTAAGATTTGATTTGCCCCCATACAACCTGTACAAACACATTCCCATATTCATGGGCAATGTTACATGTACAAGAATAAAATGCAATGTTTTTTTGTCGTTGTCATTTGAAAGGAATCGTCAGATAACCATGATGGGAATTTTTTATTGTACTACAAATACATTATACATATACTTATATTTCTCCAAACTAGGTGACTCACCATTGTCGTAACTGACTGATCTGAATATTACATATTTCAGGAAATATTTTCTATGATCCAAATGCTAATCCTAACCAAAAGTCAGAAATCGCAGAAATTTTTGTACTATGAGATCGATAATTTTAACAGTGCTTAAAAATAAGTGCGAAATGTGTCAGATGTTAAGCCTCTGGTTCTATATAATGGGCGGTTAAGGTTGTGGGTCTGTATTTATTTTCCTCAAGAGAAATTAACCGAAGGTAAGTTAAAAGAAAAGAATATTTAGTGGTTAAATTTTTTTGTTGAAAATCAATGAAGTAGAATAGTAAATGTTCCAAAAGCATTATGTCTCGAATGAAAAGGGTTAAATCAATGCATATATTTCTAGTCTTTCTTGCAGATTAGGAACAAGATACTTTCTAGAAACTACACTGTCCATACGCAGACTACGCCAAAATAAACGCAGCATGGAGAAAGCCTGATTGTAGTAACCACGACAGAAGTTAAAAAGAACTCATGGATCAGGAAAACGACCAGAGTGGATGACATCATGAAGTTTCTTATATGGCGATGCTCAAGAAACATTTACAGCACCGTTGGGCATCTACGATTTTAGGCTGGATACCAAGGGACTGGTAACGACCTACAGATCTGTGGGAGATGGCAAAAGAAACGCGATAGACCCGTGGATTTACACTGAAGAGAATCCTCTAAAACAGTGGGTTTTGCAAGAGACTTGGGGAGACCTTCATCCCACAGCAGACTCAGAACTGCTTATGACAATGATGACCACAATCATAAATTGAGATATTTAACGCCATTTAGCCCTGTCTTGCAAAGAAATGATACATAATTTGGAATCTTTGCAGATGCGAAGCGTTTTGCAGTTGTGCAATAGCTCAAAAGTTGTGCTTTTCGTAGAATTCCAAAATGTAGTTTTCTACGAATCTTAAAGGTACGTGATTGCAATGTGTATGAAATAATACAGGACTATTAAAAATGAAATAAACAGTTTCAACACTTTATGAAATCAAAGCTGTTTAAGATAATTCCACTCACATTGCACTGTTTCACATGGAAACTCTTGAAGTTTGTTACATCAACTTATAGGTGTACAATGTGTGCTTCTTTAGTCACACGGCATATGTAAACGAGGTGGTGGATTCTTGGCAACACGCGTTCAAATATCTTCAACTCTAGAAGTAGCTCTGGTGACACGTTGTTTTAGATCAGATAAATTAACAAGTAAGAGAGGGACCAGGATCCTGTAATTGACTTAGACTCATACAAAATATGTGACAGGGTATTAGGTGAGGACTTCGAGGTGGGCGGCATGCGAGTGAAATATTGTTGCCTGGTTCCCGGCGAGTGCAGAGAAGTGGTAGATTTCCATTGAGGGAATTTCTAACTTCCCGATATCGAGGGAATGATGCTGCATCGTATTGGAAAATGACGTTGTCACTGTCTTCCAGCATATGAGGAATCAACCAATTGATTAGCATATAGGGATAAGAAATTCCCGTTACAGTATTTGCTTGAAAAGTTAAGAGACCGTACACCATTTTACCGAACATAACAGAGAACATATCAACTGTTTGGGAATACCACTCATGACCATTATATTATGTTGTTCTAGGATTTTTAGTAACCTATAGTCCAATGTTATATTTAATAACTCTCCCACTTACGTTGAATGCAGATTCGTAGCTGGAATTTAAACGCTTAATGAACGGTCTTCTTCAAACAGCTCTTTCATTTCTGCACACAAATCTCGATGTGCGGTTCTGTCATTGTCACTTAGACTTGTAGGGAATCATTTTCAGCGGTTTCCTCAAAATTTTGCAAACAGTCGGTTGTGGAATTTATATCTCCCGAACTGAAACCGCAGAGGATTTCTTTAGAATGAGATGGTAAACAGCATTAATATAATCAAGCTGAAATAGGTAACGCTGGCATAGGGCGAATATTGTTCCATTCATCGTTACTAGTGTCACAGAGCAACGGCTACTCCCGTGACGTTGACAGAAGATTTATATTATCTACAGCGTGCAATTTCAGGAAGCGTCATGATTGTTATGTGTAAGAAGTACCAGAATCGATTGATTTTCAAGGGATTTTAGCTGGGTGAATTCTTCATTGGTCCCTTTTCATAAAAAATGGTGCTGTAAATTTCCAAACGAAATATTTCTCTGATCTAGCTGTCAGTAAAAACAACTATAAATAATAAAATGTTCTCGGCCTCTGATTGTTTTCTAAATAACAGAGATTAGGTATTGACTTAGAACAACATGTATATTTTGACGTACGTGGATATACAGAGGGAGTGTGTGGGCTTGGCCCCATCTATTTTTCACAACGCGAAGTTCTAAGAGCAGCAAGATTTACTTTAAGTAAGTGATCCATTTTATCTCCTTGTTTACTATTTTAGTATCTGCCGTTGAATTTGAATGAAGAGAAGGTTTATTAGAGCCATAAAGAAAGGATTTTGAAACATTTTTGTTATTTTATTAGAAAACTTATGTACATTAAGAATTAAAGACTACAAACTTTAGCTTTGCGCAGAGGCAATGTCGTAACCAATGAAGTAAAACTGAGGCTTGACTATTGCTAGTTGAAAACTTTTCACAATACCCCGCAGGGCGGACGTAAATCGTCGACTTTGGGGCTTTTTAAAAAAAGAAAGAGCATGTTTTATAAGTCGTAAGGCTGGGAAGCTAAACAATGGTTGGTCTAACCAGAGCTGTTAGAATAGAAGGGCTGGGTCATAGGCTTCAGACACGCGGATCCCTACGAACGAGAGCGTGTGACGTCAGCATGTTCCAACGTAGCAGACCCCTGGATGGCTCCAATTCACTGAGAGAATGAAATCTAACGAGCATTGCAGTGCCTTTTGCAAAGAAATGTAGCAAATGGTTTATTCTAGGTATTTAACGGAATTAAATAAAAAGGAAAAACAGAGACTGGAGTATCTGGTAAAGACAAATGGAAAATTTTAATTATTCACACTAAATACGTTTAAATTTTCAGGTCACAAGTTTTCCGCTCAACATCTTGCTCCAGCAGATGTGTATATTAAAATATATTAGATCTGCGAGATTACGCAAAACGATCACCTCAAATGAAAAGGTATTTATTTTTCACGTTTCCTTCTCTGCTAAATTTCTTAAATTTCAAACAGTAATATTAATATTGCAAATTTTTTCGTATGCTTTTCTTTTCGTTTTTCCTTAAACTTTATTTGCCGTGTTTTTGTACAGACTCTTCGACGTCTTTCTAGATCAGTATTGTTTTTTTTCACGTAACACAGTAATGCACCGCTTTTAAATTACGAACTTTTAATGCGCGGAACCTAAAAAAAGCAGAAAGGTAACACAATGCCCCTATTTTTTTGTATACCATTGTTACAAATCTATGAACGAATGAATATATATTTTTGTATAGTGGCCCCCACTTTGGTTGAACATCAGATGACGTTGCATTCTGAATTACTACTATATATACTTTTATATATTAAATGGTTGGGATGTAAGGTCAGGAGATGCGTAACATCACAGCCTCTCCTTGACAAATGTCAACCCCGCCTTCTCGTGGTGCATCCCGTTCCCACTAAAGGGGCTCTGACGACCGCCAATAGCGGTATAACTATACCATCGGGATTAGAGAAAATGCTATCCCACACTCACCAACCCGCTTGGCCAGCGTGGTGGGTTATGGGAAAACCCCTCCAAAATGACTCCACAACATAAATCTTGGCCCTCAGTCTCCGGCAGCTGGAATGTACCTGGCCAAGGCAGCGGCCAGTGCGACAGGAAGTCAGAGGGTGCTAAGAATCTCCGGAGGACCGGACTAGGCTGCCATCTGATGCTGACGTTGGCTAAGTATAACGGACGCTCCCTATCTTCTGATTCAAGGCTTCTTGAATTGAAGAGGTACTACAAAGGATCAAGTGGGACATCGTCGGGCTAAGTGAGGTAAGGAGAAAAGGAGAAGATCTCATTGAACTGAAAAGTGGACATCTCTTCTACTATCATGGGATAGATACTGGCAGAACAAGTGGTGTTGGATTTATAATAAACAAGAAACTGAAGGATAAAGTTAAAGAAGTTGAAAGTTCCTCTGACAGAGCTGCACGACTCGCTATCCAACTCTCGAGAAGATACCAGGCTCAGATTATTCAAACTTATGCACCAACCACAAGTCATCCTGAAGAAGAAATTGAAGAATTTTATGAGGAAATTCGTCATCTAAATAATAAAGGTAAGCAACACTTGAAGATAATTATGGGGAATTTCAATGCAAAAATAGGATAACCGCAACAGAATGAAACTTCAGTAGATAAATTCGGTCACGGCAACAGAAACCAGCCTGGAAATACTCTCGTTGAGTTTGCAGAGGCAGAAGGGTTTTTCATGTTGAACTCCTTTTCAAGAAAAAGCCACACAGGAAATGGACATGGAGACATCCAAATAGGACGAAAAGTGAAATTGAATTTTTTATGTGTAACAGAACATTCGTCATAGAAGACTGCAGTGTGCTAAACAAGTTCAACACAGGTAGTGACCATAGATTGGTGAGATGTAAGATGCACCTCAACACTAAACTCGAACGTGGCAAGCTCATAAGACAAACAAAATGTATTGACATAACCAACCTTAAAAAACACCATAATACCTTCAAGTTGGAACTGAAGAACAGATTCTCTGCTTTAGAAGACCTAACATCGGAAGAAGTGGATATTTCTGAAGTTAACAGAAAAGTAACCAAAGCTCTTATGGAAACAGCAACAAAATTAGCTGGGTCTAAGAACAAGTTGCATGTGAACAAATTATCAGGAAAAACCAAAATGTTGATGCAAAAAAGAAGAGAGATGAGGACAACTAAAGAAGATGTGACTTCCAAACTGGAATATATAGAGCTATGCAAGACAGTGCGAAAAAGTATCATTGAAGACGTAAGGAAATTCAACTGTGAACTAGTGAGGAAAGCAATTGAAAACAACCAAAGCCTAAAGATAGCAAAGGGACATCTCAGTAAGGGAAGAAAACAAATTATGGCACTGAGAAAAGAAGATGGTTCTGTAACACGAAATAGAGGTGAAATTTTGACAAGAGTGAAAGATTTCTACTCCAGATTATATGAAAGGGATGATACATGTACTCCAGACATCATGAAAGGTACCAGAGTTCTTCCAGTCCTCCCAGCAGAAGTTGCGCATGCAATCAAAAACATGAAGCGGGGAAAAGGTCCAGGAGAAGATGGAATTACTGTAGACATCATACAAGAAGCAAGTGGAGAAATCGAAACAGTACTCGCCCAAATTTTCACTCGATGCCTTAATGAAGGGAAGATTCCTGAGAATTGGGACAACGCTACAATGATCCTGCTACATAAAATAGGTGACATGAAAACAAAGCTGTCAGTAATTTTCTTTTTTAAGCACACATCTCGAAACTGATGCTATGTAGTGAATTACTGTTAAAAACAATAAACATACAGGATTATCAACATTACAGTTTGAAAGTGATGCCAATTAAATTTGTATCAATGTTCTAATAAGCTAATCTTTTAATGCTAATTGTTGACATTATGCATGTAATTCAAATACATTGATTGGCCTTTAAAAGATGAACAAAAGATGAACAAACCCTCATTATTGCAAACCTCTAAGAAACTGAAATTTGAAATAAATAAATATCAAAATAAATTACTCAATAATAAAACACATTCGACAGCAAATAATAATTGACAGTAACTAATTAAATGCCTAACAAACATTTTCAAAAATTTCAAAATTACGAACTACAAAAAGATAACAATATAATATTAAACAGAGCGGCGACATTAAATGTAAAAAGTTTATTAATACCTGGATGTATCAAAGATAAAGTTTACAATTATTAATATAATCCTCCGAAAATGATACAAAAAACTAGTTGACCTGTCCATAAAAAATTCAAATAAATAATATTTACTATCCAGCCACCGCTATTATAACTACTATTAATGAAATTAAAAGAAAATAATCTGCTTTGATAAATACATAGCAAAGTGGCGTAGTTCACCATAAATGACTAGTTTACTTCATTATTGAGCATCACGCCCTCGAGCGATGCTGATTTCCACCATTCTAACTTCAAGAACTTTTTCATTCTGATCTTTCCTATGGAACACCTTTCCTTTCCTACTTTCAGAGGCGGCTGGACCTACTGCGTGACGTCCTTCTTGCTTGACAGATTTGTGTTCATCCATCATTCAGGCGACTAAATATAAGTTAGGGGCACGACATGACTAATGATCACTGTTTGAACGATTGAGGTTGTCTCAATGTTTAAACCTTTGGTTCGTGTTCTTGTGTATCATATTCGTGAGTGGAAAACTCATGAAAAACAATAATGAAAAAGAACAGACAAGTGGTTATGGCTCGATGTTTTAGTTCCATATCTGTCCACTAGCGCGGTGTTCTAGTGAGATCTTCGGGACCAAATTGTTTCCAGCTGTCTCAATGGATGATTAACATTTGAGTCTCCTGTTCTGTGTGGATAGGCACATCGTGCTCGGATTTTGCCAACGAAACATCTACCAAAACAAATAATTCGTAACGTAGAAAGATGAGATCTTCTTACTCTTTATGAGATCGCAGCAAAAGAAGTTCACTTACTTTGCGTAGAGAATATTCCTTACCAATTTCAAGCACCGTTCATGAAACCTCAATAACATACACCTTTTAAATTTTGGTTCTCGACACCAACTTAACCCGGTATAAATTGGCTGCCTTTGCGCTATCTGTTCTGAATTTTATTGTTCGTCGATAATTTAAAAGAACAAGAGAGCTGCAGAATGATCACGAAAACTTTCGAGCGCTACTGACTCATTCTGAAATTGAACGCTTTTGAAACAACACAAAATCAAACCTGACACTTAAGAGGGAAGAGATCTGAAGTAGCGAAATTTCGCCTTCTGAAAGACGAGACACGTGACAGGGAAGGAAATCGTCGATTATCTTTCCTCCTTTACATGCACTTATGATTTTACCGAAAGAGTCGATAATATTTAATTTTAATTACGTTTAGATTTGTGTGCTGGGCATTCTGGAATCTTTATGTTACAGCTATATCCAACTGAAAAAAAGTGGTTTGAGGTCTTAAAGGATAAACCTTGCAGTAAATGAAATTAGCTAATACCTAACGAGAACTGTAAAAACGAGAGAGTTCTCCTGTTGTAACTGTACTTCTCCTATCCGTTTGGTTATGGTTGTAATGTGTTTTCGTTGGAGGTTTAACGACCACCATGAGCAACACAATGGTCTATAAACAATCGCCCGTCACGCGGCAAATGAGCTCTTTTAGCAGCATGCACATGCTTCTAGAAGAACTAGCAACATGTGCATGCTGCTAGAAGAACTAACGCCGTCGTACCAGCGAAATACTTGAGCGGATTCCAAGGGACAGGAAACGAGCCAGAAGGACCACGCGGGAGATGGTTGATGAAATTCGGAAGCATGTCCCAGGGACATGAAAAATACCGGCTTAGGATAGAAATTTGTGGACGAAATTTGGGGAGTCCATTATCTAGCACTGGACAGATTTGACATTGCTTCCAAAATCTCGTGATTCTCTGCAGGTATTCGTTTGCGATTTTGGCTGTATAAGAAATGGATTGTTTGCACACCTGAACATACTACCAAATTAATAAGGCGAAATTATCGTGTATCAATATTGCATTAATTTTACTGGCTTACTTAACTTATATTCATTTCATCGACATTAAAACCCTCCCCAGAAAAAAATCTCCAGTGCGCACCGGGATTGCGGTCATTAATATTACTCTGTCTTGTTTCGAAGAATAACTATTATGCATCCAATTTTTTTGATACCGTATTAATTTTACATTTAATTGGTCAAAATACTGTGACTGTAATTTCATAGCTAAAACCAAATAGAAATTGCGAAATTTTCTAAACAATTTTCACTTAAGGCTTTTGTGAAACGTTCCCGTGCCGTTTTAATTGAATTGGCAAAGAAAATCTGCCGACAAATGCGGAATTCCTCAGTTTAAAAGAAATTATTTAAAATCAAATACGAAAATTAGCCTGAATGCAATAAATATTTTTTTTAGTCCGGGAATATTTCGCAGCAAACATTGTCAAAGGAAAACGAAATTATAATTACTTTGAGAAAAAGCTTTCGGAAAATAATTCGAACAAATAATTATACATATAAATCAGAAAACCTAAAGTTTTCAGATTTTGTTTCAAATTCAAGTGAAGGTGTTATTCTTCGAAATGGGTAGTACCTCGTTCCACAAATAGTAGTTCAGTTGCAATCTGGTATGATTAATTAGCATTTCCGATTCTATTTGTATTGTAATCCGAACGGAAGGCTCAAGCAAAGTAAGTACCAGAGTATGCGAGGGAACTTAGCGGTAAACACGAGAGCCCAGAGACCCAAGAATTATTCAATTGCAGCGCCAACTCAAGCAGCGGCCAGGGGCAAAATCAGAATGCGCGCAATGCATTGTGGAAACACATTACTACCGACCTGGGGCGAGGGTCACGAGTGTATTACAATCATTGTACTTTATTGTTCTTTTTGGTACTGCAAAAATGTTTATTCCTCTTGCAGATAAAACATCTACAGTGACCTTCGCTTGTTGAAGAACGCTCATAGGATTCAATTTGGATCCAATATTATCAGCTTTACGCTAGCTGCACGTGAGTTCGCAATCATAACAAATAATTATTACGGAATAAATGAATACCAAAGAAACACTTTCCTATGTGTTCGCTTTGGAAACCGAAAAAGGCTCCTTTTGTTCTCATCTGTAATTAAACAATTCTAAAAATGACTACGTTTTTTCGCCATGTTGATACACTAATTCTCCATATAGCATATCGCATGCAAAACGCGCACTCTAACCAAAGATCTGTAATTTGTTCCTACTGGTTTAGGACTGTCATGTGAACATGTTGGTTTGCCCTCTCACAGCCAGATAGCGCTGGGGTTACAGGGATTCACTATCTCCATTGAAGGTCGTACACTTACAATGCACTCCCACTGGGCTCAAAGGCGATAGACACATCGCGCTCGAATTTCGCCGACGAAACATGACAAAAACAGCCAATTCGTAACGTAGAAAGATGAGATTCCCTTCCTCCTTTTGAGAATGCAGAAAAATGAAATGTATTCACTACACGTGGAGAATGTCCTTTACTAATTTCAAATATCGTTTGTGAAACCTCGATGTATAGTTTTCTCTAACATCGAATTTAAATCATGAATTATCCGTGGCAAAACATCTATTTTCAAAAACAATTTTTGTCTATTCCTAGTAGTTACATTAGATTGAACCTAGCGGTATATGTAGTTTAAGCGCCACTTTTGCAAATACAATACAATAACCGTAAATGCTTTCTAACTAGTGTTGTACACACGGCAAAGAAAATTTTATGCACTACCAGAAGTGGTACTTTTCGGCTTTCTTTAGTGGCACTTCTCCAAGATCATGCTACTTCATAAAGGGTACTATGTTGTCATTTTAAGAATTGTTCAATTAAAGATGAGAACAAATTGAGCCTTTTCGATTTCCAAACCGAAGGGATCGGCAGATATTTATTTGGTATTTTGTTGATTTCGTAATAGTTATTTGTTATTTTAGACGAACTCATATGGAGCTAGTGTGAAGCTCATAGTATTGAATCGAAATTGAATACTATGAGCGTACTTCCAGAAGCGAAGGTTGCTGTTGAAGTTTAATCCGAAAGAGAAATAAACATTTTTGCAGTAGCAAAAATAATAATTAATAAATTTTAATAATTCTAACATACACGTGACTCTCACTCCGTCTCGGCAGAAATGTGCTCCCACAATGCATTGCGCGCTTTCGGTTTTTTCCCCTGCCCGCTGCTTGGATTGACGCTGCAAGCGGATAATTCTTGGGTCTCGACGCTCTCGTTTTCAATCTTAAGTTCTCTCGCTTACCCTTGTATTCGCTTTGGCCTACCCACAGTGCTCTTTCCCGGTAGGGTCTAGGGTAGGGAACGGTAATGGCATTTTAGGATATCCTAGTAAAAAATTCCAAAGAATACTGGAGTGACATTTAGGAGACTGGCTTAAGACAACCCGTTGTGCAAGAAAATTGGGAGACCATCATCGAGCAAGGAATCGATAATGCGTGACCATGATGTCCGAGTTACTTTTTAAATGATTAGGTCGGGAACAATAAGCTCTTTTTTCCGGTGTAAAAGGTATGTCTTTGAGAGATATATTTATCCGACTCTTAAACTGCAGAAACCCTGTCTATGGAGGCATACGCATGATTGAGACATCAAAAGTTCCGAAGAAAACTAGTTTTTGTGGTGTCTAAGACTGTACGTTTCGTAATATTTATGTTTCTATACTATGTGCCATTCTCACAAGATACGCAATAAAGTTACTGCATAAAGTTACGTCAATTTCTCCTTTCCAAATCTAAGAATGGGAAAACCGGATACATGAATTGCACGTTTCCCCATGGATGCTTTCATTACACGTATAATAAAAATGCATATAATAATATTATTGTCTTCTTGAGTTGAATGCTTATCAGTCTTTAAAACTTAGTCGTAAGTCCTAATGGTGTCATCATAGAAAATAACACATGCTTACATAAACCAATTTCAAACCGTGGAGGAATTTAATTCTGGGTTAAACACAAATAAGTTCACTGGATAGATTTCATGCATAGCAAAACCCAACGGCAATAGAATTGGGACTGTAAAAGAGACCTTTCGTTTTCCTGCTTTCCGCAAGTGACCGAAAAGCAGATCTTACTATTTTCTGACAAATGCTATATGTTCAAAAATGAAAGAGCTATTTTATTAGTAAATATTTTTTCGGTAAATTACTGAAAAAAAAATATGTAATTTAAACCGTTTTCTAGAAGATGTACAGGTTTCCATCTCCGATCAAATATTGACAATCTTTTATCTGAACCTTCATTCAAATCGATAATATATAAACAAATATATCAAACTTATTTTCTTCGACATGTGATCTATTATTAATGTATTATTTTATCTGAAACTTTTTTCAAAAACGTTAAGTAAAAAACAAATATATTAAACTGATACTTTCTTTATAGTACTTATGACCGTATAAATTAGTCTGCTTCGCTTCAAGTTCTCATGATTTGATGAAATTTGCTGAAAATACTATGAAGAAATTCCTAAATAAGGGCTTTTATAATTCTCTAATTTCTTTATCGGTTTATGAAGCACAAAACAAAATTCATAAGATAGATCCTAAATTTATGTCCAAACATGAAGCTAACTGCTGCTCAGGAACATTCAGTTCTTGAACTCGGCGTATAAAATCAGTGTAAATACTAACGCATGTTAACGGATATTAGGTGAATAAATTAATAAAGCTTATTGCGTGTTAGTTCTATGTTTAAAATGTGTATCTCGTTTTATGAAGTTCTTTAACACTTTAACAGACTGCAAATATTAATTAAATCCGGCCAAACAAATAAAATAATGGGAAGAAATGTTCTGATACCAATATATCAGGTGGCTCTGAAGTGGAATGAATACGGCACGAAGGAGTGAACTTGAAATTCAGAGAGTGTTTCTTTTTTTCTTAGATTTGGTATTGAAGTGATCATTTAGAGGGAAAACTGGCACTAAAGATTTCTAATTGATCACCTGATAAAACGGATATAAAATGTATATGAACCTAAGAAATGTAAGAGAAGGAGTCTGCATGCCTTATTTCTCCCCAATTACAGGATAGTCCTGTTAAGGGAATTAACCATTCCACATCACACCTTGAGTCATGAAATAGAGAACAAAAGTACTACAAGCGATCGCTTATCCACTTAACAGTTTTGGAGTCTCTTCTGCTGTGGTGGGAGATAGAGAATAACGGTTTTGCAACAGCTTACATAAAACCTGTCTGCAATGTGAACTCTTTCTATACAGGCAGCACAAAATTTTGGGGCACAATTTTATTTAAGTGCTTCCTTCATTTAAAAAGAGTTAATCGGATTGCTCTCGTAGAGATGAAACTATTTGGAAAGCATGTTTTCAACTTAATTGATAATGTTCTCTTCTATAAAGGCACTAAACGAAACCTCGTATTTTCCATTTTTAAATATTCCGAGCATTAAGAGTTTCCATACTCTTTTTGTTTCCATATGTTTTCGCCTATCAAGTTTTCTTGTTTTTCATTATTTCTTTGACATCCATACAATCATGTCGGACCGAAGAGTTGATTGCATTTCTCTTCGTCATAAAGTTGTTGTTACGTATGACAATGGGTTAATATTTATAAAGATGCGATAATAAAAATCATACTTTAATAGTGTAAACATTCGGACGATTTAAAATACTAAAATTCCTGTGAAATAGGCATGAATAAAACCCTTTAGATAGAACTCGTACATCATAAATTAGCAACGGAAGAAAATGAATGATAATATATTGAAACTACGTGTGTTATATATTACAATAAACAACAAAAAGTTATTTTGGCTACACATTTATATAAATTTAAGAATTTCGAAAGGTAAAGCTACGTAGAAAGAAAATCTTTATTTTTACAAATTTAATTTAACCTACTTTAGCTTTGCATGATAAGGTATCTGAAGTAAAATACGTTAATCCATTGGTTAAATAAAACACGAATTTTTAGCGAGCTAACAATGAAATATGTGTCATAGTCCTGTTTCCACACATATATTACTCGACCCTTGAGATATAAAACGTTAGAAATTTCACGTAAATGTTGCACTTGATTGAAATTAGCTTCTTCTACATTTCAATTCAGTTCGACATCATAGTTCCAACGTCAGTGCTGCGAAATGTGTCTGGAGCATTGATAAAAGTTTTCTCTTGCTGCTCCGTTTTGCAATCAACTTTCCTCTCCTTGATTTCCGAACTAGCATAAAGCTTTCCGCATTCTGCCAACTACTCTAGTTCGCAGTAGTACGTCTTCCAAACAGAGATCTTAGAACAAAACTGCCGTAATTATTACATGTAGTTCTTTAAAATGTATCCGAATTTATCAGATAACTTACTACATTTATGATCTACGTATCTTACTCCTTCGAACTGAATTCGATTCAATCTAAGTTTTAGCTACTTCTGCTAAGGGTAAATTTGTTACAGGATCTTCGCAGTTTTTGGACATTAAAATTACTCTTTATGGTAGCGAATATAAAAACGTATCATTTACTTTCAAATGTTACCAAATATCTTTCGCATGTGTATCATTTCCCGTCAAATAGGATAACTTCTCTCTCTCTCTCTCCGGTCCTTCCATAGCGAGTTGAGTCCCACAAAGACGATTATGCGCTTTTGGCGATTGCTGTCAAATGAATGCTGCCGGCTTCCAACTCCTCGGCTGCTGTGTAATGGATAAAGTGCTTCCTGAGCTAATTTCACAGGGAGCCTGCGGAAAACGCCGGAAAAACCTGAGATTAGATGGCTGGCAGGAGCGGGATTCGAATATCCGTCAGAAACTTCCGCCTCCGACACAGCTGATAGTGACAGAACCAACGGCTCTATGCCAGTGGTAATAATATTACATATGAAAAATTTATAAAACCACAATCCATATACCTGTATTCGATTACCCCTCCATCCATTGCTGAATGAGACGCGAGTTGTTAGCAAGTGGAAAATGACACATTTGTTTGTCATAACTTTATAAATTACATAAAAGTATTTGGGACCATGATTCACCAGTAGCAAAAAAAATGGAAGCACTTTGATGCAAATTGCTCTCTTTTCATTCGTGCTCATATCTTACAGAACTAATAGCGAAGTATTTCGTGGCCCGTCATGCATTTCTGTGCAATTATTTCACCAACAGCAGATTTAAGTTTTAGATTAATTGTATTTTAATTTGTTATACAAAGAATTCTCTGGAATTTAGCTCACAATTGTAGTGAAATCATAAATTTTCCAGTTTTACTGTTTTAGTCATCATTAACGAAACGTAAGTCTGTCAACTTTGCAGGATATCTGTTAGATTACAACATGAAAAGATTTCAAAAATATCGTGGCAACCAACTCTGCATTTTTAGTTTTACTATATCAAGATGAACCTTCGATGCCGTCTGTGGAAATAAAAGTCTACACATATTTCTTTCTGTGCTCTTCACATCATACTCAAAAAACTACTTCAATTTAATCGATCCATCGTGCACTTCGTCTTCCCGTTTTGCCCAATCCATTATCTGTTCCACGTTCTATATTCATTCATGATATCCTGCAGTTTGAAGTTCGAAATTTTAATCTAGAAAGAAAGCAATACACACCTACAAATTCTGGAAATGGTTATGATATTGTTCTTCAAACGCTTTTCCAAATATTCCAAACTAGCCACATTGTTACGGCGATATCACTTGGCAGATTTCGAGGTCAGGACCTTTTTGTTGAGAGACTCCACATTTTCCAGTAAAGCGAAGTGCCATCCTTGTAAGAAAGGGCTCTGAAAAGAAGCAAGTGTTAGATGGGTGGGGTAAGGTCATTAGTTTATGGTGGATGGGGATTCCTGTAGATTTTGGAGAACCATTCTGGATTTTTGACTTGGAGAATTATCGTCTTACGCAACGCTCGCATGCTTTTAATGAACCCTAGGTAACTTTCGCGCCGACAACACGAGCCGCTGTAGCTCTTCGGTATAGAGGTCCCAGTCCCCAACCTGACAAGTTGCGGCAAGTTCTTACTGCGAATATCCCTCACAATTGCATAAAATGAAGAGCACGACTTTCCTTTTGAAACACCGTCTTTGCATCCCTGGCTAAGCTTCCTGGAGAGGCCTCAGTAACCCGCTCAATGAGATAGGAGTCAGCACTTTGCATCACCAGTGACGGATATGAATCCGACCTTATTGCTCTGTGGATTGACAGCAATCAGTGAGTGAAAGCTTCAGGCTTTCGGTCCATCTGCAGTGTCAATTCATGTGAAACGGTTTGTTTGGGTCTGACAGATAAAATAGTCTTGCGAAGTGTTGAACGATGTTAGATTGACAATATTCCACATCTAATACCATTGGTGGGTACTGTTACGGGGGTACCCTCTAGCAGCTTTATCCATGGAAAACAGAATGAAGGTATTCATTCACGTGATTCCCTGTGAAATATTTTCCCTAAATTCTGAATAACCTTCGAGTGTGTCTCTCCCTTATTCAGGAACATAAACCATGAACCCCTCTTCCATTTCTATCCTTCCACATATTCAAAGTTAGAAACAAAATTTATATTAGCGTTAGCTTGGGCGCTTTCATCGGAATCGGAATATTTTTTTTTATTTTTAATATCGCATGCTCTATTAAAAAAACGTTAAACTTGAAGAAAATTATTAACCGTACGCATTTCTGCAGAATTAAACTGATGATCACATGATGGACTACTTCTTGTGCGCAAATTTACAGCGCTAGCTGAATAAATTAGTATGTGGTAGGGGACCACCTTGGGACGAACCCTATTGAAAACGGACGAAATGGGGTCAAAGGTCACGGCACAAGAGCGGGATCCATTCCATTGCCCTTATGCATCATAACTTGCGTAAATATAGTTCGATGTCGATGAAATTTTAGTAAATTGTAGAAGACCACCTGGAAATGAACCCTATTGAAAATGGGTGAAATGAAGTCAAAAAGTCAGGACACAAGAGCGACATGCATTCCATTGCACTTATGCGTAATGACGTGCGTGAAAATGGCTCGATTTCGATGAAATTTTAGTATGTGGTAGGGGGCCACCTGGGGACGAATCCTATTGAAAATGGACGAAATGAGGTCAAGGGTCAGACATAGAATCGGGATCCATTCCATCGCACTTATCCCATACTACACTGGCGGGAAGTGAAGAAAGAACACCAAGAAGACGTCTGATACCAACGAAATTTATATAGCATAATAACGAAATACAGAGGATAACGTGATCAAAACATTATGGCAAAATACGGCTGTATTTGCTGGTAAACTGAAAAATAACATTTCCATGTAACATGGTTAGTACGAGGTTGAACCGCCATGAAATGCGTCACACTTTGCAATTCTAGCATGGAATCTGTCGTACAGATGTTGGATGTAAGTTTGAGGTATTGAGTTCTAAGCATCCTCAACCTGGACGCATAAATCGGGGAGGGTCGTGGCTAGCCGTGGAGACCGGATAAATCGTTGTCCCATAAAATCCCACACGTGCTCAATGGGGGACAAATCCGGTGAACGTGCAGGCTATTGAAGTTTTCTCACACCCTGAAGTGCATGTTGCGTTGCACGTTCCGTGTGTGGGCGTGCGTTATCTTGCTGGAAAACACCACTACGGACCGACCTTACAAATGACACAACAACGGGCTAAATGATGTTGTTGATGTAGGAAGTGCTGTTTAACGTACCCGGTATAAACACTAGTTGTGTACGGGGGTGATAGCTGATCGCTTCCCACACCAGGAGACCAGGTGTAGGCCCTGTGTGTCGCTGGCGGATGCAAGAAGGGTGGAGACGCTCCCCTGTGCGTCTGCGAACACGCATACGGCCATCGGAGTCTCCCAAGCAGAATCTGCTTTCATCGTTGAACACGACAGATCGCCATTGCGTTCTTCAGTGCAGACGTTGGCGACACCAATGCAGCCGTTACTGACGGTGGTATGGAGTCAGAGGTACACATGCCAGAGGCATACGTGCACGTAGTCCTGCATCCAGTACACGGTTGCGGATTGTTCGCAGAGTCTCCCCAGGTGCAACGGCAGCTCAAATTTGCGTCGCAGTGGATGTTCTGCTTGACAACGCCGCTCTTCTTATGCGTCGATCGGCCCGTCTGTGACTCCCGGTTCCACGTCTTCTCAAGTGGGAATGTTCCTCGGACCATCTACGCCACCATCGTACCACCACCGATACTTCCCGTCCAATTCGCTCCGCAATACGACGATACGACCACCCGGCTTCGCGGAGTCCGACTAGACGACCTCGCTCAAAGTCCGATAACTGCTGAAACCTTACACGTCTTCCATGTCCAGGCATTGCAGCTTCTTCTGGGTCTTCGCACGTGTCCGTACGCCGATGACTGATTATATTCACTTTGCCGTACTCCTTAAGTACCACCGACGATAATTTGCATATTATGCCGTGCTGTGGCGTAAGCGCTCACCGGTTGGTCGCGAAATTAACATCACACCTACGTCAACTCGACCCCATTAACATATGTAAATTTCACGATCGTCCGCCAATTCCTTCTTGGTGTTCTTTTTTCACTTTCCGTCAGTGTATTAAAGGTGCAATTCTTGTATGTATGTACATTTTATTTTGAAAACGGCTGAAAGGATGTTGATGAAATTTGTTAACCTACTATTTTCTGGTACTAGGAATCGATTTAGCTTGATCTCGATTTTAGGAAAATTCGTATAGTGGTTTAAATAACCATCATAAGTTACCACGTTTTTACTGTCATGGCGTCGTCCCATTAATTTTTTCCCATTCTTAGGAATCTTATGACGTCACAATCTCGCGCTTGAGATGTTGGCGGGCGGTCACGCCCTCTGTCTCATTACGTCACGCGTTGTGTGTGGATCATATTAAAGTTTTATGACGTCACACACTTTCGAGCAGATGGTTGCGATTGCCATCTGCCTCATTACGTTGCGCGTTGTGTGCGTATGTCTGGCCGAACCTTTATCATGTTATTTCGGAGATATGCTGGACCGGTTTTGTTGAATATCATCGAAATGGGATTAAAGGTCAGGACACAGGACCGAGATTTATTCCACAGCCATTATCCTCATATCTTCAGTGATAACTTGAGTAATGTTTTCTGGTATGTTGTAAAGCGTATTATATTCAATGCATTGCACGATTTTACTAACTTGTTGATTAAAGAGGTTTTGCTTGTTCAGGCATATAGCATTTAGTAATCATCGACGTACGTGTCACCGTAAGCTATGATCGTGAGACACTATTTCTAGTTCTGTAGTTCACTGGGCAGATAATTGGTCTAGCAGACTATTCATATCAGCGCTGGAATCTCCTGTGTTTTTTCTTAGACTAATTATCGATGCTAAAATCACCACTACAAACCAATCACAACACAAACTTGCATTGACAGCTTTTTCGCGGTGTGACAAATAAATCCACGCTTGTGTTTTTACAATGGGTTTCCTAAAACTAAACATAGCCAACAGTTAGTGACAAATATGAACATTCACGGTCTTTATGCCTTGCCTCAACTAACCGCACGTGTGACCTGTCCGTCCACGCGTCTTTATTTACGCAGTTTTGCAATCTTACACTTATGGCTTGCAAAAGTTGCATAAATTCAACCCTTTCACTTTTACATCCTGCACTCATATAATTTGTGAATAGACTTAACAAGTATCAATTCATGTGCCAATTTCGTCCGAAATTCCACATCTCGGAAATATCAAAGTATTTTCACGTGTTTATTTCTGTAAAACGCAAGCGAGATAACGCTATTCTGACACATGTAAGAGATAACATTCCTTGAAACATTGATGATATCTTGAGTTTACTTCATTCGAATTTATGTGTTGCAGAGCGAAAGTACTTTGAAGTCACATTTAACTAATTTCTTTGTCTTCTTGGACTTGCTCCACTTACTCTACCACGACGAATTAGAAAATTCAATTTCGGCAAAACGTTAAAGTGGGAAAAATTACGCATTCTTAGTTCACCCAAGTTAATGAAACAAAATCATTTGACAAACGCGTATATAAACAGAATACATTAAGAATATCTTCCCATATTTGAAATTTAACTTAAGCCAGTTCCCATTATTTGTGCATCACCGATTGCAAGCGTGAAATAACAAATTTAACATTCAACGGCAATATTGTTTCGCTTCGCAATTCAAGGAAGAGGAAAAATGTGAATGATTTGTTTTTATAGTAGGAAAACATAATTCTTTTACGAGATGACAAGAAAAGTTGCCATTAACGACACTGTATTTAACTATATGAAAATTATTTGCAAAATTAAATACTGCGGAGTAATATTATAATGTGTTACAAAGCCCAGCACAAAGATACGTATAACCAGAAATTTACCTTTTGAAATTATAAATTTAATTTATCATTAGAATATACCATGCCCCTTATTCTCCATCCAACTGTATTGCAAGATATCTCAACAAAAAATATTATCCATTGGGTGTAATGGCATTCTAACACCAATGGCTATTAATTTACTTCAAAGGGAACGATACATTTCCATTTGCCAATCGCGAACGCTGACTAGAAACTGGAATGCAGAAACTTTGCTTTCATATGGAATTGGTTTTGTGCTTCATCTTCAGTTCCCTTGTATTTGTCTTTCAACAAAGATGTGGAATTCAGGCTTTCTGCTTGAAGATGTTAGAACTAATGAAAAAACTTTCATACATATTACTCTTAAGTCAAAGCTTCGCTGACTTACCTGAAGATATGTATGTGGTTCTTCTTTCTGATGAATTTCACGTGTCTTACAATATGTTTTTTATAAAAATTGGTCCTGTCATCTACTATATCAAGATGTGTAGAAAAATATGCTTTTGCATTTACATTAAAACATATTCTTCCTCCCTTTGAAATCGAAAATTCGTTTTATGTGTACTTAGCTAGGCGTAGAACATTTTAATGTCCGTTCACAGATAACCGAGCTACTGTTAGCTTAAGTTTTAAATAGGTATTTTTAGAAATCAGTATTTCAGTTTTATGAGATATACTCCTCGTTGTAACATCAACAACCGTCGTACCAGCATTTGAAATTTAGGAATAAAAATTGGGTGGTGAAATCGACTTTTATTGAAAAACCCAGAACCTTTTATAAAAGTATCGTTCTAGTGTATGACGAAAGCTACTCTTATGAGTTCATGAAATTGACTCATAACATTACTTTCTTTATCAAGATATCTGTTTTTTAACATTGCTTTTTCCAAGCAATTCAAACTTTAACTATAGTGTTTACATTTTTTTCAGTTTCATTAAATTGTGTCCCCATTTCTTAATTTTCCATCTACATTTTAAAAAATTCTTAAACTTTTCTATTAAATAGGTTTGTACGAAGAATTATATGTTTTTTATGATGTCTACAGCAAATGTTTACTTTTTTGTTACAGGAGAAGTAGATGGTTGATATTAATCAATATTTGTGGCTCTGCAAAGAAATTACTCTCCATACTTTGCAAAGTGCTACATAATATATCTTTCCAAAGTACGCCTCTTCTTGGATATTTTTAAGAAACCGACGAATACCTGATGCTCTTCAAAGCAAAAATAAGTCATTGCTATTCTGAGAAGGGGTTTTTTCCGTGATATGTACAGAAGCTAAATTTTTCAACAAATCAGCAGTAACAAACATTATTTAAAAAACGTTTTCAGCTTAATGTGCAAAAAACAATCTATTATCATAATTAATAGAAAAGTCGTTGCGGGAATATTCAGTGTCTGATTATGTTCCCTTTCATTTAGCCTTGTTTTCCAAAAATGAGATCAACCACTTAGCCGAAATTTAGAGATGAAATTTTCGAATTCAAAGTACGTATGTATTTGTAAGATTGGAATAAAAGAACAGTTATAAATTATTGTTTGCGTTTGATTAAAACAGCCATAGAAACATACAAAAAGATTAAATCAGCCTGTAAGGAAGATGCTGGTGGTATCTGGAGAATTGCGCCATGTTCCGCTAGGCCTTCGATATCGAGGACGGAGGTTAATGTGAACACCATCGACACACTCGTTAGCGAAGACAGACCATGGAATGACCATTGAGGACGTGGCTAACATTATGCAGATGTCCGCTAGTTCTGTTGATGATGTTGTGAGAAGCCGGTTTGGGTATCGACGAGTCGCTGCAAATTGGATTATCTACTTGGTCGCGGATGAATACAAGGCAAATCGTATTATCATCTGTCATCAATTTAACCGACGGCTACGACGTGAGAATAACTTCGATTAAGTTGTCCCATGTGGCGAACACCATTTACATTGGATCCAGAAAAAAAACAGAGCACCCAATGGAAAAACCCCACAGAATCCCCAATCCAAGAAAACAAAAGTTCAGGCAAATGCAGGGAAGTTCATGCACTTGTTTTTCTTCTATAAAACCGGAGTTTCATATGACCATGATGTTCCATAAGAGAAAACTCTTACCAGTTCCTGTTATTCTGAAGTTCTCTAAGGTCTCCAAAAGAAAAGAAAATCCCGAAAACGACCAAAATATGCAAAAAAACTGGTTGGAATGTGCATCAAGATAGTGCTCCTGCACATCGTGCTTTGCTTCTCCAGCAGGTTATCCAAGATCTGGACATCGAAACAGTGGCGCTCCATACGTATTCAGCGTACCTGGCCTCGTGTGACTTCCACCTGTTTCCTGAAGTGAAAAGACAATTTCATGGACGTCAGTTTACATCAAATGCTGAACTGAACAATGCTGTGATGGGTATCCTGAATCACATGACGGGAAATTGCTTCCAAAATACCTTCCAGAACTTAATAGAAAGGCGGGACAGGTACGTTCAGGTAGAGTGAGAATACTTCGATAGAATGTAAGTGTAACTATGTTTACCGCGTTACACTTCTGGCCAAGTTTTAAATGACTCTCGTATTGTGATTTCATCCAAACGAATAAAAATAAACGTTATTTCGAAGGCACGTGGCGACAATGATTTTTTGCAGGGAATTCATCTCTCGTTTTATATACCGTACTTTTTATGAATTGTGAGGAACTTTGATTGAATCTCCGAGTTCATGTAATCGTGCTAAAGATTAAAAGAGTTATTCACAAATTAAATCTTTAAGCGGTCCATGTACCTGAACCAAATGGCGTCCAATATTTTCTGCACTTCTCAAACCGAAATTTTCGCACAGCGGTCAGGTTTAACGAAATTTACAATTCGATTCAATGCCTTTCATCCTTTTATATCATTATTACTGACCATAATTTATTTCATCCTTTCATATCATCCTTTATACATCATTACCGATTCAACAATTCGTTTCATCTTTTTATATCATCATTACCGATTCAACAATTCGTTTCATCCTTTTATATCATCATTACCGACCATAGAACTGCCACTTGTTCTAGGAGCACCATTCCAGCTATTTATTTTTTGATTTGTGACGGAAGGCACAGTGAAGAAGAGATTGACACGAGCATCATGCGATTGGATTAAAACAAGAGTCTTGATAATACTTTATTTTTCTCCTTTCTAGATTCCTTTTATTCTAATAGTCCATTTGGCGTCTAATCCGTCAGAAAGGACAGTGCCAAACATCCTTCTAAACGATCGCTTCGAATCACTTCAGGTTCACTGGTTTCCACCGAGTTTCTCATTTTTAAGACACCGATTGCATTAGTTCAAGATGATATCAGCCCATTTTGATAACCTTAAGTAAATTCGTTTTATTCCGTAAAAGATTAAATTTGAGACCCCTTTCTTTTCGATTGATGCCGGCTGGTGCAAGAGATATATTTTCCCTGTTTTTTGTAATACCCTATCTACAACCGTAGGCGTTATAAATGACCATTTCCTCTAAGAAAAATATACGATAATTGTATCTAAAGACTCACTTTGTTGGATTTGATTATCACATTTTATTTTTGTTTCAGGAACTTTTTCTCTCTTTTGAAACGCAGAAGGACGATATTGGATTTGTAGGAAAGCAAAATTAAATAAATAAATTCTGCACAGAATTGCAAATGCTTTTTCCTGAACCTTTTCGAATTCCAAATGCGAAGACGAAAAATGTTTTTAAAATTTACTTACCTAATATACTTTAAAGAATTTGCAAAATTCCATGAATACGAAAATGAAATTTCATCTAGAGTTTTGTTAATAATGTTAACATATTTTAACGATATAAAGGAAAAGATGAAGTGTGACCTCACAGATCACCACCCCCGTGCTCACACACAGGCTGATATTTTCTGAAAATTCTTAAAATTATATATACTGATTCATTTGTAACCTACCTGCATATAAAATTTCTGCTTACGTTGAGACTTAAGTTTAGCATGGTATGTGTTCTTTCCTTTAAAGACATCATTTATCAGTTATCGGGGCTGTTCCCCAAAATTGATATGAAGCATTTAATCAAAACAAGTTTCTCTTGAACTCAGAACGACATTTGCAGCTACTGTTCAAGATGACGATAATTCCAGGAGAAAAATACCCCAGAATGAG
This sequence comes from Macrothele yani, assembly GCA_039090855.1. NCBI lineage: Eukaryota > Metazoa > Arthropoda > Arachnida > Araneae > Macrothelidae > Macrothele > Macrothele yani. Next base: position 75,813,308 of record CM077017.1, on the reverse strand, counting down.
AAACATCCATCAGAGTCATCAATGTCTCGATCTGCCACCGGTGATGAAAATAATTTCTGCAGAATTGAACTCGTATTAATGATCTTTCATTAAAAATATTCAATTCTCAGACATAAATCATTTACATGATTTTTTCTGTATGTTCGTGAATCTCTTGTTGAACTCGCATCAGCTGAGCTGTTTCATACGAATGCTCTCCGCAAAGATTACTTTTCCTGCATTTCATATGCTACATAAAGTACATTTTTCTTATTTTGTATAAGAAATACATTCTACTGCCTTCTTGACAAGCATAACACAGAAAAACAGTCCTTTGGCTGAGGGTATAAAACGTCTGCTTTCAGGAATATTTAATAATGAACAAACACTGTATGCATAAAAAATTTAGTTATACAAGTTTCACCCAAAAATGCTTGAGGTAGGTCATTAGCTTAAGCTTATTCTTCGGATTCCATCCATAACGTTCTTCAAAAAAAATTGCTTAGAATCAAGTTTCAGTATATATCTTAAACAGATTCGTACGTATAAAATAATACCAGAAATACGGTAATATGACCCTTTAATGGAATGTTTTTATTGTTTGAAAGGTACTTTCCTGATGCCTTATTTCAATTAACATTATCTTTGAGCAATTGCATTTTAATTCAGTTATTTGAAGTTTAGAGTAAGCATATTCTTAATTTAAGTATCGAATTTTGGGATATTTAGCATATTCCTTATTATGGTACGCTATTTGCTTGATTTTTGAATTTTCATCTTTTTTTTTTTTTTTTTTTGAGCTCTTGTCACTGTGAGGTGATGTTTATAGAATGTATGAATAAAATTGACTTTTGAAAATGAATTTGAAATAACGGTGCGTTGTGGCACGACAGATTAAGGCTAGTTTTTCTTTCCTTTGTTTTGGGGAAGGGGATTTCCCACCTTTTCCTTCAGGGTTTTTTAACACATTTGCAGCCGTGTGTATTTTCAGGTTTCAAGCCAAGAGGAGCATGCCTACTTTGGAAACAGCCAGTGTTAATTTTGCCTTTGTCCTGTACTGTGAAGTATGATAGTGTATGAAAGAGAGAGTGTATGATTAGTGAATTTACATTGCTCAGACCCTCAAGACCGTTCATATTGTTGGACGGTTGAGAGGGTTTTACCGTAATTTCTGCGTATTAATCTCAGTGACGCCCTCGCCTGTGATGGAGAGGAATACAGGGCCTTCATAGATCACCAGCGGGGCACATTTTGTAGTGTGTTCCATGGGGAGCGTTAATCGTTGAAGATAAGGTATTTCCATGATTCCTTCAAAATGCTGAAAACGCAATTTTGTGTTATGATTAACCTCATTGAACATAACTCTCTTATCATCCAGACATTAAATCCCAAATTCTCATTTTTTGCTCATGGAAAATCCATTATTTATTACAATTAGAACTCGTGTCTCTGTTACTTTTTAACTTCATATATATCAAATGAAGAAGCAAAGAGCTAAATTTCAACAATAAATACAAATATAACCTTTGTAAATTTCGATTTCTGAAGCTGTTAGTTTTCTGAACACCTTCAATTTAAAATGTCAGAAGGAAGTGGATATGATTCCTGTGGATCTTACAAAGCCATTTTTGTTTTATAGTCATGTGCAAAACCTATCGTGAAGGGAAAAGTTCATAATGAGGTAAGTCTAATCGGAGACAGAACAAACACAGAAATAAGAAATGTATTGACGCAGCAATTTCGCCTTTGTGTCTGGTTCTGTGTTAAATCCAAATAAATTAGAATTGCATTTCTGGTTAATTGGCGCCATATTTTGTTTCAAAAACTTTTAAAGATGAAATCCAAAGAAATATGTCGGAGCAAAAAGGCGCGATAGTGTAATATTAAAAATATGCTTAAAATAAAGATACGCACTACTTTTGTGCATTGGATACTTTCGGCATTCTTTTGTTTCAAGATATAAAAAATCGCGACTATTCTGAAATCCTAGCAATGTAATAAATGTAAGAGAAAAATTGGTGGGATCAGCATGGAAATTTCGATTAACTGATGTTGGTGGAAGAGGAGCTCGGGTTAATAATCTACTAAGAAGGCTGCAGAAGCAGAACTAGCTGTTAAAGTATAATCAGCGGAAATATATAGAAAACACGGGTGGTTTGTTTATAGAAAAAACAGGAAAGATATTTTAAAATTTTATTATGATACTAGGGATGTTCCAAAAGTTATGCAAAAGTTGGTATATATTTTTATTAACTCACAGAGAACGATCAATTTGCACGCGTTGGTACAGTAACTCCTCCTCTATAGTAACCCTTCTTAATTGCAAGAAAATAATGGATTCCCAGCAGAAGCGACGTGCCGTCACTTACTTCTTGCCAAAGAAGGGTGCAGACTCTCCTACATCCACAGAAGGCTACGAAATGTTTACGGAGATGACACCAGTGACAAGGGCAATGTGCACAAATGGATGAAGAAGTTTAAGGAAGGGCAAACCAGCAATGAAGACAAACCACAAACTGGGATACCATCATCTGCGACTACTGTCACGAATCGTCAGCGACTGGATGAATTGCTTTGCACGGAGAGATAAGTCACAATCCAGAGTTTGTTGCACAGCTGGACTGTGGTCACAAGGCCACACAGAAGATGAATCATTTACTTTGGGGCATATTTTGAAAAAGCCTCGTACTCTGTGGATGACACCAAAACAGTTTTAGCCGGAATATTTCCATTATGTAACGTGGTCCGGGAGATGCCTGGGGTAATTCAGTGTGTGCGTTACAGTTTCCTTCGACAATGCAATCCTTTGTTACCATTTCGAACGGATTTTGTAAAACATATATATATATACACGGTCGAGTCACATCATTGTGACTACCAGCTAATATCCAGAGTAACTCCCCTGCGCAGCGCGGATAGCAGCTAGACGGGCTGGGAATGACTCAGTAAGGTGATGAAAGGTGTTTTCAGGTATGTGGAACCATGCTGACTGAAGTGCATCTGACACTTGCTGGAGGGTGCGTGGTGGCGGATCCATAGGGCGAACAACACGATCGAGGTGGTCCCACAGAAGCTCCATTTGCTTTAAGTCTGGAGAATTATGGGGTCAGGGAAGTACTTCCAAGTCTTCATCCTGCTTTTCCAACCATTCTCGAACATTTATAGCTGTGTGACACGTCGCATTGCCGTGATGGAAAATTCCATCTGCCCCAGAGAAGACAATCAGCATGTATGGGTGTACGTGGTCTGCAATGATAGATTCAAAACGAATTCGGTCATTAGTGCCTTCCGCAGGTATGGGTGGACCGAGGGAATGTCACGAAGACATTTCCCAGAAACTAACGATGCCCCCACCAGCCTGTGTTCTGCCAATAATGGTTGAAGAGTGTTTGTTCTCCGATGTTTCTCGCCTTATACACCAACGTCCATCCGTTCGATGAAACAAAAAACATGACTCATCGGAGAAGGCAATTCTTTGCCCATCACCGGAGGTCAAGTTCCCTTACTGCCGTGCAAATGTAAGCCGTTTCTGCCGGTGCACCTTTGTAAGCATAGGTGCAGTGACTATCCGTCTGAATCGGAGACCCCTTACGGAACATGGCTCGCTGAACTGTTGTTTTAGACACACTTACGGTAGCCCCTTCGTTCATTCGGCCAGTAAGTTTCTTCACTGTAGCTTGTCGATCGGCTCTCGCGCACCCTCGCAGGCAACATTCACCTCTCACATCAATGGCACGTGGTGCTCCGCAGTTTGCACGTCGCTTATTCGCAAAAGTGCCATTTCTCCAATCACGATACACTTTAACTTCAACGGCACAGAAACAGCTCACTAACTGCGCTGTTTCATAAATACTGTCACCCTTGGCCCGAAAGCCTAAAATCTTCCATTTTTGCAAATATGATAAATCGCTCTTTTTATCCATGACACCAATGAGGGCTGTGTTTTCAGATTGCCTACAGCACACCTTATATACCCTCCAAGCCAGCTCACGACATGTGCCTTCTTGTGACACGATCCTTCTTCCTCACTGGAAAGGAAACGGAAGGAGAAAATGATTTTATATACCCTCCAAGACAGCTCACGACACGTGCCTTCTTTTGGCACGAGCCTTCTTCTTCGCTAGATAGGAAACGCAAGGAAAAGATGATCTCCTCTAACTACGAACAATCAAAAGATTGACCGATCTACATTCTGATGACCCTCAGAACTTTGAATCTTATAAAAATTTTGATACCACACTTATCATTTAACAATATATGAAAACATATCTACAAACCATGCAATCAAATTTTTCATAAAAGCGCAAATGTGCAGATGATCATAAAGAAAAATTCAGGAAAAAAACACTCGTGGAAAGGCTTGTAGTGAAAGCTGTGTCTCTGAAAGCTACTAGAAATTATGCTCATAAACTTTAAAAAGCTTCTGGTTAAATATTTGAAACGCTATGTATAATAAATATTTTTTTAAAGAACCGTTGCTTGATGTATGAAGTCGTATTGTTCAAGTTTTTTTAACGATGAAATAATCATCCTCGTACCAATTAAAACTTTTAACCTTGAATGTAATGTCCAGGAATTTTTTTGTTTTCATTGGAAGTTTAACGACCACCATGAGCAACTCAATGGGCTATAAGCAGTTGCCCGTCCCTAATTTAGGGTTACTGGTTCCAGGGAAGGGAGAGAGCCAGTGCCGTAAGACAAATACAGCATTCATATCTCAACGGGATTTGAACCCAGACACCTTTCGAACGAACCATCAGAGGCCATCGCTTAGACCACTGCGCCACCTGGTGGCTGTTCAGACTTAGATCTTTGCAGATGAACTGTAGCAGTATTGCATCAATACAATTTGCATTACCAATTCTAACTTAAAATTTCACCCGCATTTTCCTTACAACTGAAGATTTCATTCCAGGTTCTTGAAGCTCCGTCACCGATGCCGATATACAATTCATCTATTTTTGCTAGTGGAACGACAGATAGTTTTCAGTCTGGGAAGGCATTACTTGGGAGGTCACACATGAAACAAATCATGAGTAGGTTATCCTTGGTAACCTCGAATTAATAATAATACACATCAAAGAGTAACGATATTACTGGTGAGATCACTACGCATTTTATGCAGAGCACATAAAAAAGAAAGATATATATTTATCAAATCATTTATATGAATAATATTTTAACATGGTTTTCATGACGAAATGGACAGATTTTCTCTAATTAGCAATTATTATTTTTTCGAAACATCTATCGCACTCCATCTAAGAGAGACCCTAAAAAAATTCACAGTTCAGGTAATTTTCTCTGTGTAAATAAAATTTTGATAAAGCATCAGCATCAACCACGCACCGTGGTCTTTAACTTTGGATTTCGCTTTTAGAAGCTTTTTCAGAATTTTCAGTTCAAATTCAGTGAAGTCGGAAATCAATTTGTGAATAAATATACATTTAATTTCAAATAATAGATTTCACTCTTACTCTTACATCATTTTAGATTGTTTCTTTTTTATATTTTTTTAAATGAGCGCTTACGTTAACAAGCTCATAACATAGTACTGGTGTTTAAAATTCACCCCATATTTGCATAAATTCGAGTGAAGTTTCAAACAAGAAAGATGACACCGAATTTTCGGGTGTAATAAGCACGTCTTTTGAATCCGTTCTGACGTAAATTAAATTTATCAAAGCTATTCAAAGGCAATGGAACTGGTATGGAAAACAATAGTATCTGACGGAAGAAAGAAGTTTTTCAATCGGGTCTTTAATCCCTCAGATATTGGTGTAAACCGAATCTTGAGCTTACGAACTCTTAGAAACAGAATTATCGACAAAAATAAGATGTGACTTTACGTCCCCTGGTGGGAAAACCATGCATTATTTTAGGAAGAAAGTATTCTCAAAAGGTTTATACATATCAGTGGTATCGGTCCAAGAAAAAAAAAAAATTAGCCGACTTTTCAGGAGCCCAAGTTTTGCAACATATACATCAGAATCAGAAATTAGCACTTATGACCCCTGGTGGCCAAACCATTCTTTACAAAACATTAGAAATTATGTGAAAGATATTTTCCATCAGGTCTTGTATGCGATACAGGAAGAATTTTTCAAATCGGAGTTTTAGGAGCAGAAAACGCAATTTACCTTTATGCGCCCTGGCGGAAAGTCTTAAATGATTTACGTGAAAATTTCGAATTTATAGGAAAAACATTTTGCATCGGAAACACTATTTAACAACGAAGGAATTTTTGAAATTGAATTTTTAGAAGTAGAGATATTGACAAAAATAAGATATACATCTACGCCCCCTGGCGTAGAAACCATGCATTATTTCAAGAAGAAAGTGTTCCTAAAAGGTTTGTCGACATGAGTAGCATCGGTCAACAAAAGACTTTTTTTCAATCGAGATTTTAGAAGCTCATATTTTGCTGCAAATGCATCAGAAGTGGAAATTAAGACTTACGTCACCTAGTAGCCATACCACTTTTTTACAAAAATTAGAAATTATGTGCAAAGGATTTCCCATCAGGAGCTGGATCCGGTGCAGAAGGAATTTTTCAAATAGGAGGTTTAGAAGCAGAGAAATAGTGGAAAACGCAATTTACCTTTACGCCCCCTAGCGGAAAGTTTGCGAATTATTTGAAAATTTTGAATTTTTAGGAAAAACATGTCACACTAGAAACACTATCCAACAAAGAAGGATTTTTTTAAATCGGACTCCTAGAAGACCAGATATTAATAAAAATAAGATATACGTCTACGCCCCCTGGCGCAGAAACCATGCACTATTTCAAGAAGAAAATGTTTCTAAAAGGTTTGTCGACACGAGCAGCATCGGTCAACAAAAGACTTTTTTTAATCGAGATTTTAGAAGCTCATATTTTGCTGCAAATACATCAGAAGCGGAAATTAAGGTATACGCCCCCTGGTGGCCAAACCATTTTTTTACAAAAATTAGAAATTATGTGCAAAGGATTTCCCATCAGGAGCTGTATCCGGTGCAGAAAGAATTTTTCAAATCGGAGATTTAGAAGCAGAGATATAGGGAGAAACGCAATTTAACTTTACGCCCCCTAGCGGAAAGTCTTTGAATTGCTTGAAAATTTTGAAATTATAGGAAACACATGTCATACTGGAAACACTATCCAACAAAAAAGGAATTTTTCAAATCGAACCCCTAGAAGTAGAGATATTGACAAAAATATGATATACATCTACGCCCCTGGCGTTAAAATCATGCACTATTTTAAGAACAAAATGTTCCTAAAAGGTTTGTCGACATGAGTAGTATCGGTCTACAAACGACGTTTTTTTTAATCGAGAACTTAGAAGCTCATATTTTGCTGCAAATACATCAGAAGCAGAAATTAAAATTTACGCCCCCTGGTGGACAAACCAGTTTTTTACAAAAATTAGAAATTTTGTGCAAACGATTTCCCATCAGGAGCTGTATCCGGTGTAGAAAGAATTTTTCAAATCGGAGATTTAGAAGCAGAAATATAGGGCGAAACGCTATTTACCCTTACGCCCCCTAGCGGAAAGTCTATGAATTACTTGAAAATTTTGAAATCATATGTGAAACGTGTCACACCAAAAACACTATCCAACAAAGAAGGAATTTTTCAAAATCGGACTCCTAGAAGTAGAGATATTGACAAAAATAAGATATATATCTACGCCCCTGGCGGAGAAACTGTGAGATATTTTAGGAAGAAAATATTCCGAAAACGTTTACCGATGTGAGTGGCATTAGACCACGAAAGAATTTTTTCAATCGATATTTTAGAAGCTCAGATTTTATGGCAAATACATCAGAAGCAAAAATTAACACTTACGCCCCCTGGTGGCCAAAGTATTCTTTACCAAAAATTCGAAATTATATGCAAAAGATTTCCCATTAGGAGATGTATCCGCTGAAAAAAGATTTTTCAAATCGGAGTTTTAGGAGAAAGTTATCGGAAAAAATGTAATTTACTTTTACGCCCCCTAGCGGAAAGTCTATGCGTAATTTGAAAATGAAACTATATCTAAAACACTCTTCGACATAAATGGAATCGAATGATAAAAGAATTTTTTCAATCAGATGTTTAGAAGCAAATATGTGGATTAAAATGTAATTTCGAATTCGACATCATCAGCATTTACGCCCCCTAGCGACGAAATTGTACATCGTAAAAAAAAACGAAATGAAGGATCATCATTCGCATATTTCAAGCTTCCGAATGCAAAAAGAATTTTTCAAATCGGACTAATAGTTGCAGAGATACTGTGGGTACAGACGGACGGACGGACGGATATACCGATAACAGAAGCACGAACTTTTTTTACAAAAGACGTGCTAAAAAGTAAAAACAAACTTTCACCGAGTGGTATTTTCTGTATTTAAAGAACATTTGTTTTTGCTTTAGAATATCCTTTAGAGATAAAATTGGCCTGTCATGACTGTCGCAAATATCAGATAGTTTACTACTTCAGAGTAAGTTTACTGTTGATATATGAAAACAGCGAAAGTGTTGTTTCTCCGCAGCTTTCGTAAAACCTGGTCATTATGTGAATATTTCTCTATGGGTAAAGCAGAACAATGGATATAAATAAATATTGGAATTGGTTTATTGTGTGGCATACGTTTTGCGGAATGAGAAATCAATAAAAACGAATTTTGTTGTCACTCATTTCCTTTTTTATCAGATATTCTGCAGAAAGAGCGTGACTGTGTTAAAATTAAATCAATCCTTATCACACATTATGCTAAAGATAGTACCTGCGATTTAAAGCTATGTCGTACATTGTCTCTCATCATGAGAAATTGGTGTTCTGCATCATCACTCAATATGATATAATGACAATATTGGTGTATGATATATTTCCATGGAAGAACAAGCAACCGTCTTCACGGTAGAGCAGTGGTCTTAACGCTGGCTTCTGACTGAAATGGGAATGCGGCCGAGTCCCTGTTTGGCATGGAAATTGTGTTTGTCTTACTGCTCTAGTTCTCTCGTTTCCCTGGAGCAGGCGGCCCTAAATCAGAAATGAACGACTGCTTACATGCCTTTGAGTTGATCAAGGTGGTCGTCCCATCTCAGAACCAAACAAAAAGAATCTTTGCATCAAGGATGCTAAACGTCTTCACATTTTACAGTTAGACAATTATAATACATAAACTTTAAACAAACGCTTCTTCTTCCGCACTATTCAGAAAAACTTAGTGAACATCATTGCAATGATAAAATGACATTTCGCCGCCGTTCCATTGCTTAGCAAACTATAATATCTGGAGGAAAGGATATCTATTTCTTATTTTTGAAACCAACTTCTTCGCAAGTAAATCTTTGTGCATTTTAAGAGAAAGTTTCTCTTGAAATCCTCTAACCTCCAGTTACTGATTCAGGTAATTCCTCAACTTTTGAATTGCTGTTAATATTTCTTGCACTACACAGCTACTGCTACTGGGAAATTTAACGTGACCTTTGGGCAGTCTTGACATGCACGGTATTCTGCAGATTGTCTGTATGAGGTATTAACCCTTTAAGCGGCCGATGTTTCTGAATAAAATGAAGACCAAACTTTTCTACGCTTCCCAAACAGAAATTGTTCACATAGCGGCTTGATTCTACGAAAGGTACGAAAAAACAACCCTTTACCTCTCCCACGGCAGCAGTAGTGAACATCAAAATACAAAGTCACGTCAGTAGTACCAACTTGTCGCTAGTGATAAATAAGATCTCGCTTCTATTGTCCTCTGTTCTCTGCTCCATGACCCTAGACACGATGGGGAAGACCTTGTTCCCCTGACAAGGGCAACGTGCTACTGGGTAGAAACAAGTGTCTCAAACATCTTCTCTCTTTCTTTTCTTAGGTTAGTCGACACTGTTGTAGCCCTTTTAGCTGATAAACAGTTAGAAAGTATTAGTGTCCGTCATCCTCTAAAATGACCACTCTGAAACAAAGTGGTCATTTAGAAGTGGTCATTTAGTGTCCGTCATCCCCGTAAGTGACCACTTTGAGAAGATATGGAGAAAGCATCGCTCTCTGACGAGCAAGTTTACTCATTCCACACGCTTTCGACACACTTTCTAGGCAGCGAATTTATTCGTTCGAGCTGATTGCAGCCGATTTTTCTAACCCCGAGTTAATTCGTTCCAGCCGATTAAAAGGTTAAAACCAGCTACAGTCGAAAAATGAAGTTTTTTGACATAACTTACCAGCACTTTCATAGAATCTCTGACTACAAACAGCATTTATTATTATTTTAAAGAATCATTTATTGCAAATATTTTAAAGACAAGTTGGTAGCACAGATGGGTATAATATTTCTTTAAAATTCATTTGGCTGAACAAGTTAATTTCAAATATAAATGTGGATTTTTCTCGTGAACTAAATCCCATAGTCGACGTGAAAACAAGTAAACATGACTTTTACGGAAAGATTGTGACTAATGTAACACTTCATTCATATATTGCACATAATTATTAAGGCGGATACGTCAAGAGGAAATATTTTCTTCAGACAACTTTTACTTACCAGTTTTCTTTGTGCATTGACTCCATACGTGACTTCTACGCAGTTTTAAATATGTCAACCTTATATTTTTTTCCAAGGTAAGATTTCCCCTGCTATACTTCTAAATATTCTTCTATAAATTTGCAAAAGCAGTAGTATAACAGCTGCTGGCTGTTCTTTCTGGAAAATTATAATAATCAATGCGTTTAAAAACAATATCATCCCTTTAAGAAAATAAATACATGCAATGCTCGTCCGGACGGATATGAACACAGTCAAGCTTTAATTTATAGTGTTTTTCCTTTCTTTCCCTTAAATTCCCTCATGCTATCTAATGTTGTTATGAAATGTGTCTCATCATCAACATCATTGTCAACCATTATCAATCCACGGCTAGACGAAGGTCGCTCCAAGTCTCTTCCACAACGGTCTGCTTTGTGCCAGTCTCCTCCTCCATGTAACCCCCGCATACTTTCGAACTTCATCCACCCATCTCCCATGTGGTCTTCTTCTGGGTCTTTTTCTGTCGCTGGGAATCTAATCTAAAATTTCGACTGTCCATCGATGGTCTATTCTTCTGGAAGTATGTCCAGCCTATTTTCATTTCAGGGATTTTAATCTGATCATGATTTCTTCCACTCTTGTCATTTTTCCGAACCATGAGTTCCTCTTCTTGTATCTCCTGGTTACAGCAAGCACGCACCTCTCCATGCTTTTTTGAGTTGTCTTCAGCCATTGTATGTCTCTTTTAGTTAAGGTACGCGTCTCTGCACCTGGAAGGATGCATTGATCAAACACTTTTCTTTTAAGGCATAATTGCATATTGCTCTTGAAAATTATACTATTTCTTTCAAAAGCTCTCCAGTCAAGTTTTATACGCCGACTAATTTCTTCATCAATGTGACCCTCACTTGATATCTGCTGTCCAAGATAAACGTACGCACCTGGAATCTCCAGCTTTCCTCCATCAATCGATACATCTTCATTTCTTTTAAAAGCATTGTACATCACTTTTGTCTTCTGAAAGTTAATTTTTAATCCCACTTCTTTGCTCTTGTCAGCAAGTTCCTGGATCATATTCTGCAGCTTCTGATGGGGTAGTTGCAAAAATGACTACGTCATCAGCAAAACGAAGGTGAGCTAGATAATCCCCATTAATCTTTATCCCTTTGCTTTCCCAGTTCAGTGATTAAAAGACATTCTCCAATATGGCATTAAAGAGCTTGGGAGATATGGTATCACCTGGTTTTACTCCCTTTCCAATTTTTATGTGTGCTGTATTCTCCAACAGCCAAATCTTTGCACTTGCATTTTCATAGATGTTATTAATAATATTAATGTATGCATCTTCAATACTGCAGGATTTCAAAGCCATTGTAACTGCTGATGGTTTCACCAAATCAAAGGCTTTTTCATAATCGATAAAAGCCATGCACAATGAAAGTTCATATTCCCTCGCTCTTTCAATTAGTTCTCTCATACCTGGATATGATCTATAGTGCTGTAGCCACTCCTGAATCCAGCTTGTTCTCTCGGTTGAGCCATGTCCAGTGTTACCTTCAAGCGGTGTGAAAGAACTTTGGTGAAGATTTTATAAACCACTGATAGGAGGCTAATAGGTCTGTAGTTCCTGAGATCCTCAATGTCACCTTTTTAATGTAGCAGGATCATTGTAGCGTTGTTCCAATCCACAGGAAATCTCCCTTCATCAAGGCATCGAGTGAAAATTTGGGCGAGTACTGTTTCAATTTCTCCACTTGCCCCCGCTTCATGTTCTTGATTGCATAGGCAACTTCTGCTGGGTGGACTGGAAGAACTCTGGTACTGGTACCTTTCATGATGTCTGGAGTACATATATCATCGCTTTCATGTAATTTGAAGTAGAAATATTTCACTCTTGTCAAATCGTTGCCTCTATTTCTTGTAACAAAACCATCTTCTTTTCTCAGTGCCAAAATCTGTTTTCTTCCCTTACTGAGATGTCTCTTTGCTATCTTTAGGCTTGGTTGTTTTCACTTGCTTTCCTCTCTAGTTCACAGGTGAATTTCCTTACGTCTTCGGTGATACTTTTTCGTACTGTCTTGCATAGCTCTGTATATTCCAATTTGGAAGTAACATCTTCTTTATTTGTCCCCATCTCTCTTCTTTTTTGCATCAACAATTTGGTTTTTCCTGATAATTTGTTCAAATGCAACTTGTCCTTAGACCCAGGTAATTTTGTTGCTGTTTCCATAAGAGCTTTGGTTACTTTTCTGTTAACTTCAGAAATGTCCACTTCTTCTGATGTTAAACCTACTAGAATAGAGAATCTGTTACTCAGTTCTAATTTGAAGGTATTATGATGCTTTTTAAGGTTGGTCACGTCAATACACTTTGTTTATCTTATGAGCTTGCCACGCTCGAGTTTAGCATTGAGGTGCTGCTTACCATTCTATAGTCACTACCTGTGTTGAACTAGTTCAGCACACTACAGTCTTCCTTGACAAATTTCTTGTTACCCATAATAAAATCCATTTCACTTGTCTATCCATTGGGATGCCTCCATGTCCATTTCCTTTGCGGCTTTTTCTTGAAAAAGGAGTTCATGGTGAAAAACACTTCTGCCTCTGCAAACTCTACGAGAGTATTTCCACGCTGGTTTATGTTGCCGTAATCAAATGTACCTCATCATCATCATCATTGTCAACCATTATCAATCCACTGCTGGACGAAGGTCTCCCCAAGTTTCCTCCACAACGGTCTGTCTTGTGCCAGTCTCCTCCATGTCACCCCTGCATACTTTCGAATTTCATCCACCCATCTCCCATGTGGTCTTCTTCTGGGTCTTTTCCTGTCCCTTGGAATCCAATCTAAAATTTCGGCTGTCCATCGATGATCTGTCCTTCTGGCAGTATGTCCAGCCCATTGCCATTTCAGGGATTTAACTCTGATCATGATGTCTTCCACTCTTGTCATTTTTCGGATCCACGAGTTCCTCTTCTTATCTCTCCTGGTTACACCAAGCATGCACCTCTCCATGCTTCTTTGAGTTGTCTGCAGCCTTTGTATGTCTCTTTTAGTTAAGGTCCACGTCTCTGCACCATACGTAAGCACTGGAAGGATGCATTGATCAAACACTTTTCTTTTAAGACATAATGGCATATTGCTCTTGAAAATTATGCTGTTTCTTCCAAAACCTCTCCAGGCAAGTTTTGTACGCCGATTAATTTCTTCATTAATGTGACCCTCACTTGATATCTGCTGTCCAAGATAAACGTACATGTCTGTTATCTCCAGCTTTTCTCCATCAATCGATAAATCTTCATTTCTTGTAAAAGCATTGAACATCACTTTTGTCTTCTGAAAGTTCATTTTTAATCCCACTTCTTTACTCTTGTCAGCAAGTTCCTGGATCATACTCTGCAGCTCTGATGGGCTAGTTGCAAAAATGACTACGTCATCAGCAAAACGAAGGTGGGTTAGATAATCTCCATTAATCTTTATCCCCTCTTTTTCCCAGCTCAGCGACTGAAAAACACCCTCCAATGTGGCATTAAAGAGCTTCGGAGATATGGTGTCACCTTGTCTCACTCCCTTTCCAATTTTTACGTGTGTTGTATTTTCAAACAGCCTAATCTTTGCACTTGCATTTTCATAGATGTTATTAATAATATTAATGTATGCATCTTCAATACCGCAGGTTTTCAGAGCCATTGTAACTGCTGATGGTTTCACCGAATCAAAGGCTTTTTCATATTCGATAAAAGCCATGCACAATGGAAGTTCATATTCCCTCGCTCTATCAATTAGTTCTCTCAGCACGTGGATATGATCTATTGTGCTGTAGCCACTCCTGAATCCAGCTTGTTCTCTCGGTTGAGCCATGTCCAGTGTTACCTTCAAGCGGTGTGAAAGAACTTTAGTGAAGATTTTATAAACTACTGATAGGAGGCTGATAGGCCTGTAGTTTCCGAGATCCTCAATGTCACCTTTCTTATGTAGCAGGATCATTGTAGCGGTGTTCCAATCCTCAGGAATCTTTCCTTCATTAAGGCATCGAGTGAAAATTTGGGCGAGTACTGTTTCGATTTCTCCACTTGCTTCTTGTATGATGTCTACAGTAATTCCATCTTCTCCTGGAGCTTTTCCTCGCTTCATGTTCTTGATTGCATGTGCAACTTCTGCTGGAAGGACTGGAGGAACTCTGGTACTGGTATCTTTCATGATGTCTGTAGTGCATATATCATCCCTTTCATATAATTTGGAGTAGAAATCTTTCACTCTTGTCAAAATTTCGCCTCTATTTCTTGTTACAGAACCATCTTCTTTTCTCAGTGCCATAATCTGTTTTCTTCCCTTACTGAGATGTCCCTTTGCTATCTTTAGGCTTTGGTTGTTTTCAATTGCTTTCCTCACTAGTTCACAGTTGAATTTCCTTACGTCTTCAGTGATACTTTTTCTTACTGTCTTGCATAGCTCTATATATTCCACTTTGGAAGTCACATCTTCTTTAGTTGTCCTCATCTCTCTTCTTTTTTGCATCAACATTTTGGTTTTTCCTGATAATTTGTTCACATGCAACTTGTTCTTAGACCCAGCTAATTTTGTTGCTGTTTCCATAAGAGCTTTGGTTACTTTTCTGTTAACTTCAGAGATGTCCACTTCTTCCGATGTTAGGCCTTCTAAAGCAGAGAACCTGTTCTTCAGTTCCAACTTGAAGTTGTTATGGTGTTTTTTAAGGTTGGTTATGTCAATAGATTTTGTTTGTCTTATGAGCTTGCCGCGTTCAAGTTTAGTGTTGAGGTGCATCTTACATCTCACCAATCTATGGTCACTACCTGTGTTGAACTTGTTTAGCACACTGCAGTCTTCTATGACGAATTTTTTGTTACACATAATAAAATCAATTTCACTTGTCGTCCCATTTGGATGTCTCCATGTCCATTTCCTGTGTGGCTTTTTCTTGAAGAAGGAGTTCAAGATGAAAAACCCTTCTGCCTCTGCAAACTCAACGAGAGTATTTCCACGCTGGTTTCTGTTGCCATGACCGAATTTACCTACTGAAGTTTCATTCTGTTGCCGTTGCCCTATTTTTGCATTGAAATCTCCCATAATTATTTTCAAGTGCTGCTTACCTTTATTATTTAGATGACAAATTTCCTCATAAAATTCTTCAATTTCTTCTTCCGGATGACTTGTGGTGGGTGCATAAGTTTGAATAATCTGAGCCTGGTATCTTTTCGAGAGTTGGATAACAAGTCGTGCAGCTCTGTCAGAGGAACTTTCAACTTCTACAACTTTATCCTTCAGTTTCTTGTTTATTATAAATCCAACACCACTAGTTCTGCCAGTATCTGTCCCACGATAGTAGAAGAGATGTCCACTTTTCAGTTCGATGAGATCTTCTCCTTTTCTCCTTACCTCACTTAGCCCCACGATGTCCCACTTGATCCTTTGTAGTTCCTCTTCCAATTCAAGAAGCCTTGAATCAGAAGATAGGGAGCGTCCATTGTAAGTAGCCAAGGTCAGCATCAGATGGCAGCCTAGTCCGGTCCTCCGGGGATTCTTAGCACCCTCTGCCTTCATGTCGCACTGGCCGCTGCCTTGGCCAGGTACATTCCAGCTGCCGGAGACTGAGGGCCAAGATTTAAGTTGTGGAATCATTTTGGAGGGGTTTGGCCATAACTCACCATGCTGGCCAAGCGGGTTGGTGAGTGTGGGATAGAATTTCCTCTAATCCCGATGGTATAGTTATACCGCTATGGGCGGTCGTCAGAGCCCCTTTAGTGGGAAATGTACCTACTGAAGTTTAATTATGTGTCCGTTGCCCTATTTTTGCATTGAAATCTCCCATAATTATCTTCAAGTGCTGCTTGCCTTTATTATTTAGATGACGAATTTCCTCATAAAATTCTTCAATTTCTTCTTCAGGATGACTTGTGGTGGGTGCATAAGTTTGAATAAACTGATTCTGGTATCTTCTCGAGAGTTGGATAACGGGTCTTGCAGATCTGTCAGAGGAACTTTCAACTTCTACTACTTTATCCTTCAGTTTCTTGTTTATTATAAATCCAACACCACTAGTTCTGCCAGTATCTTTCCCACGATAGTAGAAGAGATGCCCACTTTTCAGTTCAATAAGATCTTCTCCTTTTCTCCTTACCTCACTTAGCCCGACGATGTCCCACTTGATCCTTTGTAATTCCTCTTCCAATTTAAAATGCCTTGAATCAGAAGATAGGGTGCGTCCTTTGTAAGTAGCCAAGCTCAACAACAAATAGCAGCCTAGTCCGGTCCTCCGGTGAAACTTGTCTAAAAATGCGTAATTCAATATAATTGTTATTTCATTTGTGATTTTCCCCACAAGGTGAGACATTTCTCAAAACGAAATAAATATTCTAGTAGAACATTGAATTGTTTTTACCGAACAGTTTTGATGTGTTACGATAGCAGCAGGGAAGAAATGAGTTTAAACTATATTACCTTTGGTTCGAATTTATACGACCGAATTGAAAATCTTCTCGATTCCTGAAAACTGGCTGTCTTAGCAAATAGGTCAATCTTTCTTAGCGTTGTTTTCAGGGTGGTATATCTTCCTCTAGAGATAGTATTATGATAGAAGGAATTTATTTGTGCAATCCAATTGTAGGTTATGCTTTGCATTACTATTCACTAATGAATATGAATATAGAAGTCTAGCTTCGAAATTGAAGTCTAGCTTCGAAATAAGAAGCAAGGGTATTTCCAACCAACGAAATAGAACAAAAAACAGATAGTTAATGGTATTTCCCTGAATATTTGCAAAAAAATAGAAGGATTAACATCTTCCAAATTTGAAAGCGTAATTCCGCTTAAGCTCCCAATACAGAAAGAAACACATAAGGGAATTAGAAACACATATATTTTTCACATAAATACTAACTGCAAGACAGTGCAAAAGAATTACTGCTGGCAGCGTAGTGATATAAATATATCCTCAGAAAATAACATCCATTCAGTTTCTACTATCACACAAACAATGCATGTCGGAAGGTGAGGAGCTAGAAAAAAGTGAACAGTAATAGTAACTCGGATTCTATTGTAACATGAAATGTCATTTAACCCATCTCAGGAAAGGTATTTGGTGGTGCATAGGGTCACGTTCTGCGACCTGGCGTTTAACATATTTCAGAAAGAGCAGGCAAAACAACTGCCCGTCAGCAGATCGGTATCACAACAATCCATTGGTTTTATCCCAGAACTCGGCACGGAATGCAGCCTTGTGCCTGTGAAGTCTCAAAACATTATTTATCTCATGGTTAACCGCATACGAGACGATTATTTTCTGCTGTTTTTAAAACCAACTGAAGAAATCTCTGCACAGAAGCAACTTCGGTGAATTCTGAATACACTACCGTCTTGTACCATAACACATTAGGGTTAGTAGTAAAACAAGTTTGTTTACGGATTTTACAATCGTTCGTCCCGAGGTATGGTTTGGCACAATTTCTGAGCAAAATCTGTTGTTCTACCCGAAAAATGCCCTCATTTTCCTATGTGGCATTAAGGAGTTTGGGAGGTTTAATGTCACCTTGTCTCAATCCCTAGCCAATTTTTATGGGGCTGTATTCTAAAATAGCCGAGTCTTTGCACCTACATTTTCATAGATGTTATTAATAACATATATATATATATCTTCAAAATAAGAATTGTCTGTATATACATATATATATATATATATATATATATATATATATATCCATACCTCACTTCCCGCTGAGTATGGATATATACTCTACCAGTGGTTCTAGCAGCTTAGCGCGGATCCCCGGTAAGTAATACAACTCAATGGTACACGGTTTTATAATTATTGTCATATATATATATATATATCATCATCATCATCATTGTCAACCATTATCAATCCACTGCTGGACGAAGGTCTCCCCAAGTTTCCTCCACAACGGTCTGTCTTGTGCCAGTCTCCTCCATGTCACTCCTGCATATTTACGAATTTCATCCACCCATCTCCCATGTGGTCTTTTTCTGGGTCTTTTCCTGTCCCTTGGAATCCAATCTAAAATTTCGGCTGTCCATCTATGGTCTGTCCTTCTGGCAGTATGTCCAGCCCATTGCCATTTCAGGGATTTAACTCTGATCATGATGTCTTCCACTCTCGTCATTTTTCGGATCCACGAGTTCCTCTTCTTATCTCTCCTGGTTATACCAAGCATGCACCTCTCCATGCTTCTTTGAGTTGTCTGCAGCTTTTGTATGTCTCTTTTAGTTAAGGTCCACGTCTCTGCACCATACGTAAGCACTGGAAGGATGCATTGATCAAACACTTTTCTTTTAAGACATAATGGCATATTGCTCTTGAAAATTATGCTGTTTCTTCCAAAAGCTCTCCAGGCAAGTTTTGTACGCCGATTAATTTCTTCATCAATGTGACCCTCACTTGATATCTGCTGTCCAAGATAAACATACGTATCTGTTATCTCCAGTTTTTCTCCATCAATCGATAAATCTTCATTTCTTGTAAAAGCATTGAACATCACTTTTGTCTTCTGAAAGTTCATTTTTAATCCCACTTCTTTACTCTTGTCAGCAAGTTCCTGGATCATACTCTGCAGCTCTGATGGGGTAGTTGCAAAAATGACTACGTCATCAGCAAAACGAAGGTGGGTTAGATAATCTCCATTAATCTTTATCCCTTTGTTTTCCCAGTTCAGTGATTGAAAGGCATTTTCCAATGTGGCATTAAAGAGCTTCGGAGATATGGTGTCACCTTGTCTCACTCCCTTTCCAATTTTTATGTGTGTTGTATTTTCAAACAGCCGAATCTTTGCACTTGCATTTTCATAGATGTTATTAATAATATTAATGTATGCATCTTCAATACCGCAGGATTTCAGAGCCGTGGTAACTGCTGATGGTTTCACCGAATCAAAGGCTTTTTCATAATCGATAAAAGCCATGCACAATGGAAGTTCATATTCCCTCGCTCTTTCAATCAGTTCTCTCAGTACGTGGATATGATCTATTGTGCTGTAGCCACTCCTGAATCCAGCTTGTTCTCTTGGTTGAGCCATGTCCAGTGTTACCTTCAAGCGGTGTGAAAGAATTTTAGTGAAGATTTTATAAACCACTGATAGGAGGCTGATAGGTCTGTAGTTCCTGAGATCCTCAATGTCACCTTTTTTATGTAGCAGGATCATTGTAGCATTGTTCCAATCCTCAGGAATCTTCCCTTCATTAAGGCATCGAGTGAAAATTTGGGCGAGTACTGTTTCAATTTCTCCACTTGCTTCTTTATATATATATATATATATCATCATCATCATCATTGTCAACCATTATCAATCCACTGCTGGACGAAGGTCTCCCCAAGTTTCCTCCACAACGGTCTGTCTTGTGCCAGTCTCCTCCATGTCACCCCTGCATACTTTCGAATTTCATCCACCCATCTCCCATATGGTCTTCTTCTGGGTCTTTTCCTGTCCCTTGGAATCCAATCTAAAATTTCGGCTGTCCATCGATGATCTGTCCTTCTGGCAGTATGTCCAGCCCATTGCCATTTCAGGGATTTAACTCTGATCATGATGTCTTCCACTCCTGTCATTTTTCGGATCCACGAGTTCCTCTTCCTATCTCTCCTGGTTACACCAAGTATGCACCTCTCCATGCTTCTTTGAGTTGTCTGCAGCCTTTGTATGTCCCTTTTAGTTAAGGTCCACGTCTCTGCACCATACGTCAGCACTGGAAGGATGCATTGATCAAACACTTTTCTTTTAAGACATACTGGCATATTGCTCTTGAAAATTATGCTGTTTCTTCCAAAAGCTCTCCAGGCAAGTTTTGTACGCCGATTAATTTCTTCATCAATGTGACCCTCACTTGATATCTGCTGTCCAAGATAAACGTACGTGTCTGTTATCTCCAGCTTTTCTCCATCAATCGATAAATCTTCATTTCTTGTAAAAGCATTGAACATCACTTTTGTCTTCTGAAAGTTCATTTTTAATCCCACTTCTTTACTGTTGTCAGCAAGTTCCTGGATCATACTCCGCAGCTCTGATGGGGTAGTTGCAAAAATGACTACGTCATCAGCAAAACGAAGGTGGGTTAGATAATCTCCATTAATCTTTATCCCCTTGTTTTCCCAGCTCAGCGACTGAAAAACACCCTCCAATGTGGCATTAAAGAGCTTCGGAGATATGGTGTCACCTTGTCTCACTCCCTTTCCAATTTTTACGTGTGTTGTATTTTCAAACAGCCTAATCTTTGCACTTGCATTTTCATAGATGTTATTAATAATATTAATGTATGCATCTTCAATACCGCAGGTTTTCAGAGCCATTGTAACTGCTGATGGTTTCACCGAATCAAAGGCTTTTTCATAATCTATAAAAGCCATGCACAATGGAAGTTCATATTCCCTCGCTCTTTCAATTAGTTCTCTCAGCACGTGGATATGATCTATTGTGCTGTAGCCACTCCTGAATCCAGCTTGTTCTCTCGGTTGAGCCATGTCCAGTGTTACCTTCAAGCGGTGTGAAAGAACTTTAGTGAAGATTTTATAAACTACTGATAGGAGGCTGATAGGTCTGTAGTTTCTGAGATCCTCAATGTCACCTTTCTTATGTAGCAGGATCATTGTAGCGGTGTTCCAATCCTCAGGAATCTTTCCTTCATTAAGGCAACGAGTGAAAATTTGGGCGAGTACTGTTTCGATTTCTCCACTTGCTTCTTGTATGATGTCTACAGTAATTCCATCTTCTCCTGGAGCTTTTCCCCGCTTCATGTTCTTGATTGCATGTGCAACTTCTGCTGGAAGGACTGGAGGAACTCTGGTACTGGTATCTTTCATGATGTCTGGAGTGCATGTATCATCCCTTTCATATAATTTGGAGTAGAAATCTTTCACTCTTGTCAAAATTTCGCCTCTATTTCTTGTTACAGAACCATCTTCTTTTCTCAGTGCCATAATCTGTTTTCTTCCCTTACTGAGATGTCCCTTTGCTATCTTTAGGCTTTGGTTGTTTTCAATTGCTTTCCTCACTAGTTCACAGTTGAATTTTCTTACGTCTTCAGTGATACTTTTTCTTACTGTCTTGCATAGCTCTATATATTCCACTTTGGAAGTCACATCTTCTTTAGTTGTTCTCATCTCTCTTCTTTTTTGCATCAACATTTTCGTTTTTCCTGATAATTTATTTACATGCAACTTGTTTTTAGACCCAGCTAATTTTGTTGCTGTTTCCATAAGAGCTTTGGTTACTTTTCTGTTAACTTCAGAGATGTCCACTTCTTCCGATGTTAAGCCTTCTAAAGCAGAGAACCTGTTCTTCAGTTCCAACTTGAAGGTATTTTGGTGTTTTTTAAGGTTGGTTATGTCAATAGATTTGGTTTGTCTTATGAGCTTGCCACGTTCAAGTTTAGTGTTGAGGTGCATCTTACATCTCACCAATCTATGGTCACTACCTGTGTTGAACTTGTTTAGCACACTGCAGTCTTCTATGACGAATTTTTTGTTACACATAATAAAATCAATTTCACTTGTCGTCCCATTTGGATGTCTCCATGTCCATTTCCTGTGTGGCTTTTTCTTGAAGAAGGAGTTCAAGATGAAAAACCCTTCTGCCTCTGCAAACTCAACGAGAGTATTTCCACGCTGGTTTCTGTTGCCGTGACCGAATTTACCTACTGAAGTTTCATTCTGTTGCCGTTGCCCTATTTTTGCATTGAAATCTCCCATAATTATTTTCAAGTGCTGCTTACCTTTATTATTTAGATGACAAATTTCCTCATAAAATTCTTCAATTTCTTCTTCAGGATGACTTGTGGTGGGTGCATAAGTTTGAATAATCTGAGCCTGGTATCTTTTCGAGAGTTGGATAACAAGTCGTGCAGCTCTGTCAGAGGAACTTTCAACTTCTACAACTTTATCCTTCAGTTTCTTGTTTATTATAAATCCAACACCACTAGTTCTGCCAGTATCTGTCCCACGATAGTAGAAGAGATGTCCACTTTTCAGTTCAATGAGATCTTCTCCTTTTCTCCTTACCTCACTTAGCCCCACGATGTCCCACTTGATCCTTTGTAGTTCCTCTTCCAATTCAAGAAGCCTTGAATCAGAAGATAGGGAGCGTCCATTGTACGTAGCCAAGGTCAGCATCAGATGGCAGCCTAGTCCGGTCCTCCGGGGATTCTTAGCACCCTCTGCCTTCATGTCGCACTGGCCGCTGCCTTGGCCAGGTACATTCCAGCTGCCGGAGACTGAGGGCCAAGATTTAAGTTGTGGAATCATTTTGGAGGGTTTGGCCATAACTCACCACGCTGGCCAAGCGGGTTGGTGAGTGTGGGATAGAATTTCCTCTAATCCCGATGGTATAGTTATACCGCTATTGGCGGTCGTCAGAGCCCCTTTAGTGAGAACAGGATGCACCACGAGAAGGCGGGGTTGACATTTGTCAAGGAGAGGCTGTGATGTTACGCATCACCTGACCTTACATCCCATATATATATATATATATATATATATATATATATCCATACCTCACTTCCCGCTGAGTATGGATATATACTCTACCAGTGGTTCTAGCAGCTTAGCGCGGATCCCCGGTAAGTAATACAACTCAATGGTACACGGTTTTATAATTATTGTCATATATATATATATATATATATATATATATATATATTCGAAGGGATGTAAGGTCTAGTGACGCGCAATATACCACAGCCTCTCTTTGGCAAATGTAAACCCACCTTCTCGTGGTGCATCCTGTTCCAACTAAAGGGGCTCTGACGACCGCCAAATAGCAGTATAACTATACCATCGGGATTAGAGGAAATGCTATCCCACACTCACCAGCCCGCTTGGACAGCGTGGTGAGTTTTGGCCAAACCCCTCCAAAAAGACTCCACAACTTAAATCTTGGCCCTCAGTCTTCGGCAGCTGGAATGCACCTGGCCAAGGCAGCGGCCAGTGCGACATGAAGGCAGAGGGTGCTAAGAAGGACCGGACTAGGCTGCCATCTGATGCTGACCTTGGCTACGTATGATGGACGCTCTCTATTTTCTCATTCAAGGCTCCTTGAATTGGAAGAAGAACTATAAAAGGATCAAGTTGGGCATCGTCGGGCTAAGTGAGGTAAGGAGAAAATGAGAAGATCTCATTGAACTGAAAAGTGGACATCTCTTCTATTATCGTGGGACAGATACTGGCAGAACTGTTGGATTTATAATAAACAAGAAACTGAAGGATAAAGTTGTAGAAGTTGAAAGTTCCTCTGACAGAGCTGCAAGACTTGTTATCCAGCTTTCGAAAAGATACCATGCTCAAATTATGCAAGCTTATGCACCCACTACAAGTCATTCTGAAGAAGAGATTGAAGAATTTATAAAAGGTACCAGAATTCTTCCAGTCCTCCCAGAAAAAGTTACACATGCAATCAAGATCATAAAACGGGGAAAAGCTCCAGGAGAAGATGGAATTAGAGTAGACATCATACAAGAAGCAAGTGGAAAAATTGACACAGTACTCGCCCAAGATTTTACTCGATGCCTTGATGAAGGAAATATTCCTGAGGATTGAAGCAAAGTTACAATGATTGCTTCATAAAAATGGTAACATTGAGGATATCAGGGACTACAAGCCTATCAGCCTTATATCAGTGGTTTATAAAATTTTAACTAAAATTATTTCACACCGTGCTTGAAGGTGACAATGGACATGTCTCAACCGAGAGAACAAGCTGGATTCAAGAGTGGATAAAGCACTATAGATCATATCCACCTACTGAGGGAACTAATTGAAAGAGCGAGGTAATATGAACTTCCATTATGCACGGCTTTTATTTATTATGAAAAGGCCTTTGATTCGGTGAAAGCATCAGTTGTTACAATGGTTTTGAAATCCTGCGGTATTGAATATGTATACATTAATATTATTCATAACATCTAAGAAAATGCAAGTGCAAAGATTCGTCTATTTGAGAATTCAGCACCCATAAAAATTGGAAAGGCAGTGAGACAAGGTGATGCTATATCTCCCAAACTCTTTAATGCCGCATTGGAAAATGTCTTTCAGTCACTGAACTGGGAAAACAAAGGGATAAAGATTAATGGAGATTATCTAACTCACCTTCGTTTTGCTGATGACGTAGTAATTTTTGCCACTGCTCCATTAGAGCTGCAGAGAATGATCCATGAACTGGCTGACAACAGTAAAGAAGTGGGATTAAAATGAACTTTCAGAAGGCAAAGGTGACGTACAATGCTTTTACAAGAAATGAAGATTTATTGATTGATGGGGAAACGTAAATAACCAATACCTGCATTTATCTTGGATAGCAGAAATTATTTGAGGGTGACATTGATGAAGAAATTAATCGGCGTATTGAACTTGCCTGGAAAATGGTTTGGAAGAAACAGTATAATTTTCAAGAGCAATATGCCATTATGTCTTAAAAGAAAAGTGTTTGATCAATGCATCCTTCCAATGCTTACGTATGGTGCAGAGACGTGGACCTTAACTAAAAGAGGCATACAAAGGTTGCAAATAACTCAAAGAGGCATGGAGAGATGCATGCTTGGTGTGACCAGGAGAGATTAGAAGAGGAACTCTTGGATCAGAAAAATGACAAGCGTGAAAGACATCATGACTCGAGTAAAATCTCTGAAATGTCAATGGGCTGGACATATTGCCAGAAGGACAGACCGTTGATGAACAGCTGACATTTTAGACTGGATTCCAAGTGAGAGGAAAAGGCCCAGTAGGAGATGGGCGGATAAAATTTGAAAGTATGCGAGAGTAACATGGAAGAGACTGGCACAAGACAAACCGTTCTTGAAGAAACTTGGGGAGACCTTCGTCCAGCAGTGGATTGATAATGGTTGACAATGATGATGATATTTTAAAGATAAGAATTGGGTTTCTTCTTGTCTTCGATTAATGAACTTTAATTTTGTTCATTTATATGTGCTTCTACAATGAAAGTTGCCTTTTCGCTGCACGTGGTTTTCGAAAAACATCTCCCTATTCTGGAGCTGCTATTGCATTCCCGACAACGAGGTACCCGAAGTCGTAGCCCTGGCCAAGGCGGACATTCGCTACTCAGACTTCACAACACACCGATATGCCATCAGAACGTAGGTAGGTGTCTTAAGTCAGTAGCAGTCAGTCTTCAGAAATGGAAGAGTGTAAGCGTCAATCAACATGGAAGTGGACAAGGAGCACATCCACTGTTGTGTGCTTTATGAATTTCGCAGCGGTAACATCTTCTCAAGTGCTGAGAAAAAAACATTACCAGTGTGTATCCCAATGCCGTATCTAATCGTCAGTTCTGTCATTGGTTCGAACGGTTTCGTGAGGGAATTTTTCACCTGTCAAATAGTTCCAAAGCCGGAAGATAGTGGATATGGACATGCTGACTATCTAAGTGGAGAGTGACCCACGTGTGACCACGCAGATGGTAGCTGAAAATCAGGGAACTACCCAAGCAAATATTATCACGCACCTGCGTCAACATGAGAAGGTGGACAAGAGAGGAGTTAGTATACCCCATCAGCTCAAAGTTGAGCAGAAAGGAAATCACATGAGTGTGTATGTTTCCCTGCTTCCACATGAACAAAATGAACCGTACTTGGCGCGCATTTTGACAGTGACGCGAAATGGATCCTGTATGACAAAGTCAATGTCAGGAACAGGGGCTTGACCAAAAACAGAAGCGACAACGAAATCTGGCTTACACACACGTAACGTTTGAATGTCTCTTTGGTGGAATATAAGGGTGTCGAGTTTTTGAGCTACTGTCGGACAACACCACTATCACCGTCGACGTGTAGTGCCATCTGCACGGCGATCTTTACGACTCGCTCACGTTGGAACGACATGAACTTCTGAACCGCAAAGGCGGCATCTTACAGCAGTATAGAGCGAAAGCTCGAACAAGCATGCAGGACCTGTTACAATATCAGGGACCTGCGCTGAGAGCTGCTGCGGCATGAAGCCTCTTCCCCTGACATTCCCCAAAGCGATTACCACCTTTTTCGGTCGTTGCAGCATTTCGTCGAAGGAAAAGTGTTCACTAACTGGGATGATGTCGAAATCGCATTTACTGACTTCTTTGCGTCCAAACTGCCACAATTCTGCAGGGACAGTATCCACCAGCTGCCCAGACAATGCGAACAGGTCGTTGCAAACGATGTCGACTGTATTTTGGACTGATATTCTACGTATAGGATGATTAGCACTTCTCTGTTGGTTTACATTCGCCGACATTTTTTTCCAACACAATGCGTAACATAACTTAATATATAATTATATTTTATCAAAGTGAAAATCATGTATTTTGTCTTCCTGAAGTGAAATAGTATATTTCTATTTAAATCCTAAGGTTGTGTCACATTTTAAAATGCAAGGTATGCCGTATTTTTTTCCAAAAGAAAAAATGATATAGTTTCCTTGTTATCGCGTTCTAATTTTCTATCGATATCTATAGAAAGATATGAGAATGAGACGAAAAAGACTACTGCCATGAAAATGTTTCGGAACTAAAGAACAAAGAAGAACCTTTGGTTCGTTCGTGGAAAGATATTCGGGTTCGTTTCTCACCCTGAAGGCGTTGAAACGTTTTATTTATATGAAAAGCACAACACATTTTTTTCTCTACTCTTTAAGCAGTTGAATATTATACAGATTGCCATAGTTTCTCGCTAGCACTTGTTGGTGGAAACCTGTGAAGTTTGCAAAATTTCTGAGTGATAGTTTGAGAACTTGCCAAAATTGTTTGCAATCACATGTGCTATTAAATATAAGTACACTTATTTGCGGCAGGAGCTATTGCGTAAGGATATGCTCTTCGACACAAATCTGGACTACCTGATAAAAATTCGGTAGGAATGTGTAAAATATACAGCACAAGAATGGAGAATTTCCGAAAATATTTCGAAATACCTTTTTAAAAAAAACTTGAAATTAACTAAATGAACCATCGAAAAAAAATATACAAAGCACAAGAACAGAATATTTCTAAAAGTATTTCAAAATAACATTTAAAATAACTTGGAATTAACCGAATGAACGACTTGAAAATACATGTTTCCTAGTATTTTGTCATGCTCGTTTTTGGAAGGGATAAATTCATCAGGAGAGAATTCAAAAACTAAAGTTTGAAGTAAATACGATTTCTTTCAATTTTTTCCTATTTTCCTTTTCGTCGTAAAATGTACACGGTACTGAAAATGAGAGAAGTGGTTTTGTAGACGTTTGGCAAGGTTCTTCACATATGTGTGCTTAAAATTTAATCTGATGATATTAAATCGCGCGTCTGTTCAGGAAATTTGCAATTCTTGTTGTGTGTGATTTACTTTAACATGTTGCAGTTTGGTTTTATTTTTCCTTTCTCGATCCTATAAAAATCCTAGCCTCTGGCTTCTTATTACACTTTTCATAAATATGGTGATATACCCTGCTTCTAAACAACAAAACATGGACTTCGATCGCTGCTGTTAAAACGCAGATGTCTAATGCAGTGATCTGAAACGTACGTTCTGCTGAACGGGAAGAAAATTTAATCTTGTTGCAGAGCAAATCGACAGGCTCCTCTCCTAAGTCACGGTCGTTCAGTGGGAGAACTGTTACGAAATTTCGGTACCGATCTCCAAAGGCATTTGATTGCATAAGAGGAGACAAAGAGGGAAAAAAGTCGCAGGAAAAATACATTCGTATATGAAATAAGCTTAAATGAAATATTTTATGTTGTTTAACGTTCGGTAATTTATTGTACTTGAGAACCTTGCCATGAAATAAATATTATGTACAGCAAATGCTACAATTCACCGCAAGTTTTCAAATTGCTAATGCAAGAGTTATCCGTTTTTTAAAAAAATTGATATTTTCTACGTGAGCGACTTAAAAGGATATTTGCTGGTTCTATATAGTAATTTAACTGGTTTCTATTGTTTTAATAGTAGAACCCAGAAAAATTAAGCTACTAATGGTGTGCATGTATAATTCTAAGAAAAAAAATCATATCCTAAATTAGCACCAAGATATCCAGCTTGACCTTTCTTAGGCTTTCCAACCATAGGTTGAAGAAGCGTATATGCTCCAGCTTTGTCCGTCCGCACGATAACTGGCGTAAAAATGGTTCGATTTCGATGAAATGTTAGTATGTGGTAGGGGACCACCCTGGGACGAACCCTATTGAAAATGGGACAAATGGGGTCAAAGGTCACGACGTAGGAGCGGGATAACTTGCGTAAATATGGTTCGATTTCAATGAAAGTTTACTATGTGGTAGGGGACCACCTGGGGATAAACCCTATTGAAAATGGGACAGATGGGGTCAAAGGTCATGACGTAGGATCTGGATCATTCCATTGCCCTTATGCGTCATAACTTGCGTAAATATGGTTCGATTTCAATTAAATTTTAGTATGTGGTAGGGGACCGCCTGGGGACGAATCTTATTCAAAATCTGTGAAGTGGCTTCAAAGGTTAGGACATAAAAGCGGGATGCATTCCATTGCCATTATGCGTCATAACGTGCGTAAAAATTGTTCGATTTCGATGAAATTTCAGTATGTGGTAGGGGACCACCTGGGGACGAACCCTATTGAATGTGGACGAAATGGGGTCAAAGGTCAGGACATAGGAATGCGATCCATTCCATCGTTCTTACCCATATTATTAAGGTGGACGTCAAGTAATTTTGCTTACTACACTTTCAATGGAAAAACTTTTGTACACATTTCCTTCACAATTGATGTGTTCCCAAGGATGAAAATTTGAACATCGATTGAAATAACTTTATTAAAACTTGGAATACTTAATATTTTGTAAAACATAACCATAATTACATTAAATATCAATAACTTTTTCTTTGGTGGTGTTGAAACCAGAAAAAGTATGGCGCGACCTGTACTTTGATGACGTCAGTAGACAAACAAATGTTGGATTGCATAATTATGGTTATGTTTTAGAAAATAATAAGTACTCCAAGTTATAAAATGAAGCTATTTTAATCGATGTTCAAATTTTCATCCTTGTGAACGCATTAATTGTCCAGAAAAAGATGGCGCGACCTGTACTTTCATGACGTCAGCAGCCAAAAAATTGTTGGATTGCATAATTATGGTTATGTTTTAGAAAATACACTGACGGAAAAAAATCCCAACACCAAGAAGGGGTTGTGTTAAATAAACGACAGTTGGTAGGCGGTGAGAGTACATCTCTAAGATGACGTCTATTCAAATTTCGCGCTCGGATCATACGTGTGGCGCTAGTAGCGCCCCTCTGAACATGAAAAGCAGGTTTTCTGTAAATACGCGCTGTAACGTTCGTGAGCGTTAGTTATCATTCAGATTCCACGTAGTGTGTTGATGTTAGTCAAGAATGCCTTTAAGAAGACGAAGACGCCATTATCAACAGCTCACGGAGTTTGAACGAGGTCGTGTAATAGGGCTACGAGAAGGTGGATCTTCATTCCGCAATATTGCAGAACGACTTGGCAGGAATGTAGCCACTGTGCATGATTGTTGGCAGCGGTGGTCAAGGGAAGGTACTGCCTCAAGAAGACCGGGTTCCGGCAGGCCACGTGGCACTACTGAGAGGGAAGACCGCCGTGTACGGCGTATGGCCGTGGCGCATCGTACTGCGTCTGCGGCAGCAATTCGAGCTGCAGTTGCCACCACAGTGACACAACGAACTGTTACAAATCGGTTACTTGAAGGACAGCTCCGAGCCAGACGCCCTGTAGCGTGCATTCCACTTACTACTAACCACTGCCGTTTGCGACGTCAGTGGTGTCAAGCTAGAGCTCATTGGAGGACGGAGTGGAGATCTGTTGTGTTTTCTGATGAAAGCCGGTTCTGACTGGGTGCCAGTGATGGCCGTGTGTTGGTTAGAAGGAGGCCAGGTGAGCACCTGCAACCAACCTGTCTGCGGCCGAGACACACTGGACCTACACCTGGAGTTATGGTCTGGGGAGCAATTTCCTATGACAGCAGGAGCACTCTCGTGGTTATCCCACGCACCCTGACGGCACAGTTGTACGTCGGTCTGGTGATTCAACCTGTTGTGCTGCCATTCATGAACAGCATTCCAGGGTGTTTTCCAACAGGGTAACGCTCACCCGTATACCGCTGTTGTAACCCAACATGCTGTACAGATTGTCGACATGTTGCCGTGGCCTGCTAGATCACCAGATCTTTCTCCAATCGAGCACGTATGGGACATCATTGGACGACAACTCCAGCATCACCGCCAACCAGCATTAACCGTCCTTGTATTGACCGACCAAGTGCAACAGGCATGGAACTCCAGCCCACAAACTGACATCCAGCACCTGTACGACACAATGCATGAACGTTTGCGTGCTTGCATGCAACATTCTGGCGGTTGCACCGGTTATTAATGTACCAGCATTTCACATTTAAAATGGCTCTTCTCGCGCTTACATTAAGCTGTGATCTTGAAACCTTAATCGATTAAATATATTACCTATACAAATGTATTGCCGCCATTTCATTCCTCTACAACTATTTTTTGAAGATATGTTCATCGAAGTTCAAATTTTCATCCTTGGGAACGCATTAATTGGGAAGAAAATGTGTACAGAAATTTTTCCATTCGAAGTACAGGAAGCAAAATTACTTGACGTTCACCTTAAAGGAGCAATTCTTGTATGTATGTAAATTTTATTTTGATGAAAGTCGTTAACCTACCGTTTTCTGGCACTAGAAATCGATTTAGCTTGATCTCGACTTTAAGAAAAGTTGTTTAGTGGGTTAAATAACGACCCTGAATTACCAAGTTTGTAGTGTGGTGTAATGGTGTCGCCCCTTTATATGTTGGCGCGCGGTCATGCCATCTATTTCATTACGTCCCGCGTTGTTTGTGGATCCCATTAAAGTTTTATGACGTCACACCTTGCTAGCAGATGGTCGCGATTCCCATCTGCCTCATTACGTCACACGTTGTGTGCGTATGTTTGTCCGCACGATAACTTGCGTAAAAATCGTTCGATTTCGATGAAATTTTAGTATGTGGTAGGGGAACACCTGGGAAGGAACCATATTGAAAGTGAACGAAATGAGGTCAAAGGTCAGGATATAAGAGCGGGATCCATTCCACTGCTCTTATGCATCATAACTAACGTAAAAAAGGTTCGATTTCGATTAAATTTTAGTATGTGGTAGGAGACCACCTGGGGACAAACCCTATTGAAAATTGGCGAAATGGGGGTCAAAGGTCAGGACATAGGAGTGGAATCAGTTCCATCGCCATTATGAGTCATAAGTTACTTAAAATTTTTTCGATTTGAATGAAATGTTGGTATGTTGTAGGGCCCTTCCTGGGGACGAATCCTATTGAAAATGGTAGAAATGGGGTAAATGGTTAGGACACAGGAGCGGGATCTAT
Organism: Macrothele yani; assembly: GCA_039090855.1. Lineage (NCBI taxonomy): Eukaryota > Metazoa > Arthropoda > Arachnida > Araneae > Macrothelidae > Macrothele > Macrothele yani. The sequence goes on along the minus strand of CM077017.1, from coordinate 75,781,441 downwards.
TCTATAGCGCTTGTGCATCATAACTTACGTAAAATTGCTTCGATTGGGACAAAACTATATCATGTTATTTCGAAGATATATTGAACTAGTTCTGTTGAATATCATCCAAATGGATCAAAGGTCAGGGCAGAGGGGTGAGATTTATTCCACAGCCATTTTCCTCATAACTTGAGTAGTAGCTTGAGTAATGATTTCTAGTATATTGGAAAGCGTATCATAATCAATGCATTGCATGATTTTACTAACTTGTTTCCAATATTTTTTACTTTTAAAGGAGTGTGTCCCCAAGTACGAAAACGCAAGGTTCGCTTCCTAAAAAATTGAGTCATTAAATTTGAGTTGAATGTTTTATATTTTAATCAGAATATAAACATTTTTTATATGGAGTTTTCTTTTTCTAATCATGGTTAATAGTAAATAAACCTTACGTTTTCTTTCTTTATTTGTTTATCATTTTTGTCTTTCATCTAATCTCCAAGACAAGACAAATTGAATTCTGAAATTGCAATAGATATTTATCTATTTTCAGTTTTTACATCTACTGCATATAAAACTAAGAAAATATAATTAATAAACTGGTCTTAAGGTGCATATGCCTTTCCATGGAAATAAAGCAGGACCCACACTATTTAGTAATCGTTGTCTTTAATATGAAAGAAACAGAAGCATAGGTACTACTTATCTTTTTAATTAGGTATTACAAATTAGTGCGATTATTGATGTTCACATTTCTGAATTTCCATATCAGTCTTTATTCTATCGTTCTTCTTCTCTTTAATTGATTTACGGTTTTTTATTAAAAGCGTTTTAAATAAGAATAAAACTGTGCACTTCTATGTTGTAACTCATCTTCCATCGCTAAAGTTTGAAGAACGCTTGAAGCAGCGAACCGCAAATGAAGTATTCAATCTTAACAATTTCGGGTGCACAACAAACCCTAAATGTAACAAAATGTGACTTGTCATCATGTACTGTAAGATGTAATAAACACGTTCACTAAGCGTCAAGCATTTCAAATTTAGCTTCATCTGAACGTGACATGCGTTGAGCCGCACATGATATCTTGACAACAGCAAGTTTTCCATGCGTGTATGCATCCTTATTCAAGTACAATATCTTAAAACTCTATAACTTCTTTCAACTGTGTTCAGATGTCGAAGATTAACTAAATCAAAATACGACATGTAGTACCTGAGAACCACTTTTCGACAGGAATGAAAATAATTTGTTATACTTCAACAATTTTCTTCTATATACATTGATAATTTAATGAATATTTCATTCCAAATAGCAAGATAAACTCTTATTCTCAGGTTCTGTCGACATTTTAATTGAGATTGGATATTTTGGGCTGGGAGATCCAAAACATGGAATTTATGTTTTTCTTTCTTTTCGGTAAAAATGTTTAGTCAAATGAAAATGTCCTAACTCTGACGGAACCTACTCAATTTCACTCTACTTAAATGTTATTAGCATATCTCGTACAGTCAGTATGTAATACAGACATAACAATGGTTATTAAATTCGAGTTTTTGTTATTCTTTACTAATGCATTTAAAAGCACTTTAAAAAATAATGTCCGGGAATGCTTGCAACTTTATTTATGCCATGTTAGAACGCATATTGGGAACTTGTCCCTTTTGGAAATAAGTCCTTTTGTCTTGGAATTACATAACTTGTGTAAAAGCACAGAGGTATCCGTATTTCACAAAGATCTTTTACATGCAGTCCGATTCAAGTGCCATGCACTTATATAATTTTACTTTTTAAAATACAATATTTTTAATTTACATACAAAAAACTAATGCCTTACATGAGACTTGACATTTTAAAAAAGATAAGAGGGCGTAGTTTTGTAATTTCACTTTCTTTAGGAAATTCAGTTTCATAGGTATGTGTGAAAATGTACCTTAACTTAAATTTAGTAAGTGACCTGAGGATAGGCGATGAATTCCTTCCACCGGCATGAAACGTATTTTGGACTTCGAAATAATTTATCCCTATTCAATTTAAGAAATTGCGTGTTCTGAAAGTAGAGTTCATGTCACTAAATAAATACTGTTTAGTGTAGATTTTTGTGTTTCTCTAAACGTACAATCATAAAGATGTGAGGAATCAGAAAATATTTACCGTCGCTATGGTGGGTTGTCCTGAGCGCTTGTTTCTGACCACTCAGCTCAGATTGATCCGGGTTCGAATCCCGTAAGGCATGGATGTGGTGTCTGTCTTATAGTACGGCATATTTTAAAGGGATTTGAACCAATCAGTGACCTTTTGCGTTTGCATAGCATTTGAAATGGTACACTAGGATTAACGAAAATTCCTCAGAAGTTACAAAAACCTTATTTTCTGAAATAAGGCACATCCTGGGTGCAATAAAAAGTACACCTGTGTTTATTTCGGAAGCACCTGTAGACCCACACTACGGAAGCAGCGGCTTCTAGGGAATCCATGTAGGATATTCTGCGCAAAGTTCTTACCACTATTCAACAAAGAAGAATGTTTTTATGAATCTGAGACTCATTCATGCAAAACCCTGAGGTCGCACGATACCATGTGACACACCTGTCATACTTATTTTTACTCATTTACCCCTTCAATTATAAGTACACACAAATTAGATATCACTACTTCATAAACAAAAGGCCGTAAATTTGTCTTAGAAGAAAAAAGTAAAGAGGTTTTACTTTCCCCCACTTTTTCTCTCATGTTCTACACTTTATGCGGAGCGAAATGGTTTCAAGCATATTATAAAAACAGAGCTCTTTTGCTACCTTCAACTCATTATTCCAATTTTAGATGAATTTTGACTGAAAAATTCTAAGAGTGTTCTTAGTAACCCTCCAATAGACATTTAAATAAACCATTCACATAAAATATACAATTATATATCAATTTCTTCGGAATTTATACATCAAAACAATTTACATATTAAAATGTTTTTTCTTACAACTAAAACAATTCCTTCAAATCTATCTTTAAGTGTATTTTACATCACAACTTTGCCCATTCTACACCCCAAAATGTTTTATTGAACAATTTAAACGGCTGTTGAAAGGCGCAATAAATTTTTATAAACACAGAAGCACCAAATAAAAAAATTGCTGTTATTAGTCAAATGTAATTTTATTTTATCAAAATAATGCTCAAAGCTACTGCAATTTCATCATCTTACTACTACGTATAGTACATACATATGCGTTTGAATAACTGAATTTGAATAAATTATGAGGAATGTCAGCATTATGAAAAATTATTATAGGTACTCGGAATAATTTTTTGTTTTGCAGTACTCAGAATTAGATTTCAGCATGATTTGATTTACTTGTAAATCTGCTGTCCTTTAAACGGGACCATTTGAATGGAAAATAGTTGATAAAATAATTTGATGTCCTGTGATAATGGTGAGGAATTCTTTGGTTTAACTGATATAAAATGCGATTTGTCAGTCTTGCTGAAAGGGATTGTTACTCGAGCAAAACCGAAGCTATGTAAAACGGAAAAACATAATGCATGAATTACTTGACGAGTAAAGAGAAGAAATATCAGCTAAAGAATAGCATGACATTTGGAGGGGGATAGGGTGCAATTTATGACCACAATGAGCAATCCAACTGGATATATTTCTGGAGAAGCGGAGCTCAGTAGAGCCATTGGCTCCTGGCAGGAAGACATTGATCATGCTCATCGGACATAAACATAATCTGGAAATCTAGCCAGGACCACATCGACGAATGACGAGAAGCCGGCGTTTAAACATCTCTGTTATCGGGGTTGCCAATATGCCATTTCATTGTTATTTATTATACGAAACTTCAAGTAAAGTTAAATATCAATTCCGCTCTGTAAATTATCTACTAAAAGGTAATTGACTTCAATTCATATCCGCATCACCATCCATTCTCAAAACACTACTAGAAAGCAGCCCCGGCCCGGAGGAGCATTGTCACATCGTTGGCTTCTGATCATTCGTTCGAGATAAGTCCAGCTTCTAATCCCGGTGTGGCATGGATGGTGTTTGTCTTACGGCGCAGGCTCTCACCCTTCTCTGTAACCAGTGGCCCTAAACTAGGGACGGGCGACTCCTTATTTTTTTTTTTTTGATTGGAGGGTTAACGACCACCGTGAGCAACTCAATGGGCTATAAGCAGTCGCCTGTCCCTAATTTAGGGTCACTGGTTCCAGGGAAGGAAGAGAGCCAGTGCCGTAAGACAAACACAACATCCATGCACCGGGATTTGAACCCGGACCTTTTCGGACGAATAATCAGAGGCCATCGCTTAGACCACTGCGCCACCGGGACAGCGGGCGACTCCTTACATCCCACTGAGTTGTTCACGGTGGTCGTTAAACTACCAATTAAAAAAAAAAAAAAAAAAAGCACTGCTAGAAGAAGCTCTCGCCAAATTTCTTCCAGAAAACTTTGCCTTGTGCCACCATCTACGATATCACTCCGGCGGTCTTCTCATTTTAACACGTCCATTTCCGCTACGTCTAATGTTTGAGGTTTTCCTGCCCCACGGATTATAACATATAAAATTCCAATTATACCCTGTGGTCAGATCTTCTAACAGTACGTTCAGCTCAGGAGTTCGCATAAAACTACAACATGTTGGAAAACATATCGAAGGGTGAGCAATGAGGTATACTTGCTTTATTCTTCTGGATAGACTCGGCATGATTCATGAGAAAACATTTTTAAACTGAATATAAATTATTTTGGAGTAGGGACGTAATTAACGTTCGTAAATTTCCTTTCAAAGGCCAGCCAAATTAGTAATGTAAACCTCGCATTAGTAGAAGTTACATGTTTTTACTCTCACGTAGGCCGAGAGATGGCAGTTGTCAGCATTTACGCCTCAGTCGTGTGCAATGGACCAGAGATGGAAGTTTACCTTAGAGGGTGGAAAAACAGTTTGTTGTGTCTTACCACATTTAGCAGAATGCTTAGAATTTCTCCTAATAAGCAATATCCAGATGGCCTAATGTTTATTTGCCGTTTATTAGGGTTGCTTTATTTTCTTTTAAAATGAAATAATATTTTATTTTTAACTTGCAGTTTTTCTTCAAAAAAAGTATTATTAATAAAATAGCTAATAATGAATTGTTTAGAATTGTGTGATTAGAAACTTCAGGTAATGCTTGGAACAGCGATAGCTGGTTGACTAGGAAATTTAGGTACAGCTCAGAAGTTTTCATGTCCATGTAGCGTTGCAAATAGGCACAGTTACATTACGGCGAATTGTTTTGTCTGTAATTCAATTTCGTTATTTTGAGGAACAAATATAAAAGTAGCTAAAGGTGGTGTACCTCTTAGAAAACGCAATTTCCAAAGGTACTTTAAAAATATATCGTGTTATTACACGATAATTTGGAAGCATGCGTCTATCTTCATTTACAACCGAAATCGACTACGCAAAGACCTGGGTAATGCGGCATGTTGAAATCTTCCTATGTATCGATTGAGGCTCTCGAATGCATAGGTGACTGCAGAGTTAGTTTCTTTTTTATGCACTGAATATTTCACAAATGTGTTCAGTGGTAAATCGATTCAAATAATGAGAATTTCCTTTTATTTATTTTTTTTGAGCACATTTCTGTCATGGTGCCTTAAAACACTCAATTCTCCCCTATGAAGATTATGAAATGGATATGTAACTGCTAGTCAGCACATAAGGAAGACAAGTTAGTAAAATCATGCAATTCATTGATTATGATACGCTTTCCAACATACCAGAAATTATTACTCAAGTTATGAGGATAATGGCTGTGGAATAAACCTCGCTCCCGTGTTCTGACCTTTGACCCCATTTCGATGATATTCAACACAACCTGTTCAGTACACCTCAAGAATAACATACTAAAGTTTTGTCGCCATAGAAGCAGTTTTACGCAAGTTATGAGAATAATGGCTGTGGAATAAATCTTGCTTTTGCGCAATGACCTTTGACCCCATTTCGTTGATATTCAACAGAACCGGTTCACAATACCTCCGGAAAAACATGATAACGTTTTGTCGCAGTCGAAACATTTTTTGGTAAGTTATGATGCACAAGGGCAATGGAATGGATCCTACTCCAGTGTCCTGACCTTTGATCCCATTTCGCCCATTTTCAATAGGGTTCGTCCCCAGTGGTTCCCTACCACATACTGAAATTTCATCGAAATCGAACCATTTTTACGCAAGTTATGATGCATAAGGGCAATGGAACAAATCCTGCTCTTATTTCCTGTCTGAACTTTGACCCCATTTCGCCCATTTTCAATAGGGTTCGTGCCCAGGTGATGTCCTACCACATACTAAAATTTCATCGAAATCGACCCATATTTACGCATGTTATGACGCATAAAGTCAATGGAATAAATACCACTTTTATGCCCTGCCTGACCTTTGACCCCATTCTCCCATTTTCAATAAGGTTCGTGCCACATACTAAAACTTCATCGAAATCGAACCATATTTACGCATGTTAAGACGCATAAAGGCAATGAAATGGATCCTGCTTTTATATCCTGACCTTTGACCCCATTCCACCCATTTTCAATATGTTTCGTTCCCAGGTGGTTCCTTACCACATACCAAAATTTCATCGAAATCGAACCATTTTTACGCAAGTTATGACGCATAAGGGCAATGGAATAAATCCCGCTCTTATGCCCTGCCTGACCTTTGACCCCAATTTGCCCATTTTCAAACGGGTTCGTGCCCAGGTAGTTCCCTACCACATACTGAAATTTCATCGAAATCAAACCATATTTACGCATGTTATGGCGCATAAAGGCAATGAAATGGATCCCGCTCTTATGGTGTGACCTTTGACCCCACTTCACTCATTTTAAATAGGGTTGGTCCCCTGGTGGTCCCATACCACATGCTAAAATTTCATCGAAATCGAACCCTATTTACCCAAGTTATGACGCATAAGGGCAATTGAATGGATCCTGCTCTTATGGCGTGACCTTTGAACCCACTTCCTCCATTTTCAAGAAGGTTCGTCCCCTGGTGGTCCCCTACCACATACTAAAATTTCATCGAAATCGAACCATTTTTACGTGAGTTATCGTGCCGACAGGCAGACGGACGGACGGAAGGAAAAATCTTGAGCATATAGCTTTCTTCAACCTACGGTTGGAAAGCGTAAAAAAATGAAAACCTTGATAAAAAGGCATGGAACTTGAGCAACTGTTTTATTGGTGCACTTGAGGGTACTGAATATAAATATTATAGTAACATCAGTTTGAAGAAACTACCAAAACATGTTTCACCTCCTTTAATACAGTTCATATTTGGCAAAATACATACATTTATAAACACGATATCATACATTTTCGCTTGTATATGATAAAATTTGGTATGGTATTACGTGGACACACTGAACGAACGACATTTGCATTTCTAAAAACTAATTTCATATGCACAAATATCTCAATGAATAATTAAACTGCTCAGGTCTGTAGCTATGATTGTCAGTATTAATCTTGCATATTCCAGAATTTAGAAATAGCGATATCGCAATTAACCCTAATGAGTATGCCTTGTATTTCCATAACGTATTTATGCGTAATTTTGTGAGTGACTAAATTAATTAGTCGAAAGGTGGAGGAAAAATCTTTGAATATGCAGCTATGTTTAAATAAAATAAAGTAAGTGCATGAATAAATTAGCAACTTACATAACTTGGTTCTACACAGTTGATGAAAAACTACGACGATAATTGTGGGCATTAGGAATCACGAAGAGTGTTAGTAGCTCAAACACAAAAAAGTGTAGATAGCTAGTACACCGACTGGGCACGTTGCTTGAAGGGTGAGAATTCGAAGTGCACGCAGAACACAGCTGGGTAGGAACAAGAACTGAAGGGGACAAAGGGGGCCATTTGAACTCTCGTAAGGTTAAGAGTGAGAGACGACTTTCTGCACTTTGGAAAGTTCTCACCTTGGTGTATTCCGAAAAGGACAGAAAAACAGCAACGCGGGTGATGTAAACACGACTATCTAGAACGAGCATTAATCGAGGCAATAAAATACTTGAGTATGGCGAGATGTTAGGATCAAAATAAAATTAATTGACATTTAGCTTAAAAGTGTCATACACCATAGTACGAAAATCTGCTGAGGTAAGCAAATTGGTCGCACGTGGTAGTTAATTACTTTTACCATAAATTTAGCACAGGTGTAAATACTTGGCGTGCATAAAACACGGAGCAGGTAAAACAAGGGAGTTTTGGTATCGGAGCGAGAAGGAAAGTGTCCGTTAAGATAGAAACCATGCGGTTTTGGAACGCGCGGTTGGCTGCATGGCTAAGGGCCGGCAGGTTTGATCTGATTTCGCGATAACGAGACGGCAGGAATCGAACCACTCTCTGACTGTCAAAGAAAAATATGTGACCTGCATTGTTATTATAATTAAAACTACCTTGTCAAAAGGAGAGGATAACTGATCCCTTACGTTAGAGTTACTGCTCAATTTCCAGGTGATTTTGGGCCACTAGTAAAAGGGGAATAACGTAAACTAGAAATTGCGGTGAAGTGGAAGAGAGCCGCCCCGGTGGCGCAGTGGTCTAAGGCGCTGGCCTCTGATAATTTGTCCGTAAGGGGTCCGGGTTCGAATCCCGGTGAGGCATGGATGTTGTGTTTGTCTTACGGCACTGGCTCTTTCCCTTCCCTGGAACCAGTGACCCTAAATTAGGGACGGGCGACTGCTTATAGCCCATTGAGTTGCTCACGGTGGTCGTTAAACCTCAAAAAAAAAAAAAAAAAAAAGTGGAAGAGAAATCCGAGGCTTGAAATCGTTTGGCACGCCAAAGACTGGAGAGTACATCCGAACTTGGGTCAGTATCAGCGAGCCGTCTTGGAAGACAGGAGAGGAGGACACCCATTTCACATCTGAGTAAGCAGCGAAACATGAAAAGAACGGAAAAATCATCTCTATATCCCGCAGCAAGAACGGTAGATTCAACACCAGCCCAGCTTCATAAAACAACTTCGTCCCCATCCTGTGAGAGTCATCTTGTGGAAACAAAGTGTTATCCACCGGCGTGTGTGCTTGTGTGTGTGTGTGTGGTTTGATCTGCGTTGTAAGTCAACAATGCACTCTGAATTAGTGCCGGCATATTTCAGTGTTCGGTTACAAATTAAACTGGGATTTATAGAACCCTACAATAACCGTGAGTACGGCAACATCTATTGCTTTGATTGTCACCGGTTAGAAAAACAACTCTAATGTGGGACTTAAGCCTGCGATAACTTACTAAACTGAATAAATAAGCGACTAACTTAGGCTGTCGGTCAGTAATTATGCAGTTCGCAGGGTAAACGTCGACTGAGTCCCCAGTTATCGGCTGAAATCGAGGCTGCTCGATGTATGTTTACGTAATTTATTCGCAAGGGACGACCTTGACTTACTTTACATTTTATTATTATTTTTTTGTAGCTTGAACTAAATATGACTGTCTTCTTGTACCAACACTTTCAGTAGTTTAAATAATTCTGAATGCAGGTGTAATTTGTTTTCTTTGATTGGTTATTAAGTTTCGTTTAGGACTAATTATCTCGCCTTCTTAAGGCCTAAAGGAGGTGGAACCACATAATTAATAATTTGTGTATTCTAAAGTTTTAACGCCAAACCACCGGCATTAGTCGTCCCTCGGATAAATTATTTGAATGTATGATATAAGTTTTCAATAAGCAGTGATACTTTCTTATTGAAAGAGTTAAAACGTAACGTACCTAAAAATAATCGCAGCCAGCATTTAGAGAACGGTCCCATCTTTGCACAGTTCATTGTATTCGTGAGGGCCTTGAAGGAGAACGGCTGTTGCTCCACCCAATTATCTACAGCTTCCTCATCTGATCATCCAAAGTGAAATATTTGCCTTTGAGAAATGTTTTCATATGTACAAAGGTGTGAAAATCGAAGGGCCACATGTCAGTACTACACGCCAGATGGTGAAAGAATTTCCAGCGAAGGAGGAGAAATGCCCTTTGCGTGGTCTGTGGCCTATTCGGCCGGGTGTTATCATGCAGATGCACAATAACCCAAGTGAGGTTGTCAGGGCCTCTTGTTTTTTGATGGCTTGTCGAATCTTCGTTAAAGTTTTAATATATCGTTCGGCATTGATGGTTAATCCTTTTGGTAGCCACTTAAGAAGCCATGGTCTTGGATGGTCAAAGAACTGGGTTAGAATTACTTTGCTTGCAGAAATGGTGGAACGTGATTTCCTCGGCGGTGTCAATGATTCATGTTTCCACTGAATGCTCTAGCGTTTCGACTGTGGCTCGAAATGATGACACCAGCTTTTGAACCTAGCAATAATACGTACACTGTAAAAAAGTTGTAGTTTTTACAGAAAATTACTGTAAATCGCTACAGAAAAATGCCGTAACCACATTTAACAGTTTAAAACTGTAAAATCTACAGTTTTGAAGATGGCAACGCCTACTTGACTATAACGGCGTTTGTGAGCATAATGGGGTAAGCTCATTAATCACTTAATCCTTCTTAGGAGTTAAATTTCATGACTCAAGGTGTTATTTATGGCGTATAGCGCAAGCCGAAGCCCATTCACTCAAGGTATTTCTTATAATACAGCGCATGGTGGTCTTCAAAACGATACGAAGAGCCCTATCACCGCCGAGCTGCTGAACCAACTACCCAACGCGCATGCTCAAGCATTTAGCCTCGCGTTTCGAAGTACTTTGGTAGAACTTTACAAATTCCGTTTACTCGTTATTTTACTATCTGAGCATTACATGACTGATTATTAATCATTCTCAGATCCACAAAATTATTACGAGGTTAGAATTTCCGTGTTTCATTTTCGAGATTTATCATTCTTTGTTTTTCTTTCAGTTTCAGTTAATTTTATTTGACGTTGAGCACTTCGCTGGATTGCTTGTGTTTGTATGTTAGGCTTAATTTCTACATTAAGTTCGCTGCATATTAGTTCACTTTATTCCTATTCAATATCTTTCACTAACGTTTTGTATCTGTTTGTCCAAAGATTTTATGTATTGTAGAAGACCAGTGCCGATTTTCATTTGGAAACTTTTTGATTACAGCTTAACAGAAACGTTCATGCGGACATATGCCAAATATTCGATTACACGTTGGTCTAGGCATGAGTTAAAACGGGACAATTATCTGCTTTTAGCGTACGTTTGCCGCTAACAGATATAAAGTACTTGTAACGACGTGTAATTGATGGAATTTTGCATTTACGATCAATTCATAATTTTTGGACTGGTGACATTTTGTACTGTATGTGAGAAACAAATGAGTTCTAATTGCTTCATCCAGGTAACTGGCTTATTCAAGGAACATTGAAAAAAGCAACAACTTGTTGATTATTTGTATTTACTTCCCATAATCTCTGTTATTTTTACATACCACTCTGTAAAGAAGGGAATTTACTTTTGCTCTGCCCGAATTTCAAATTAGTCTCAAATACCAGCTTTGTACAATAACATGGCCATGTAGTTTTGCTCTATAAAAAATGCATTCATTAGTTGAATCTGCCATGAAAATTTCAGAAGAAGAAAGAGATCTGCATGAAATTCAAAGCCTGGAATAATGATACAGGTAAGCATAGTTTGCTGCTAAACTTTTGAAATGTTATACAGAATGTAGTTACATGCCTAAATTTTGCTAAATTAAAGTTTCTGAAGAAAGTACTTTATTCATGCCTTAAAACAAATCTAAATTTTGGAATGCGTGTCTAGTAATATTTTAAAAATATACCCTTATTAAAATAGTTTCTATTACTGTTTTTTTTATATCAAAATTATATGTTCAGTTCCAAACTAAGAAAAACCTACTTAACAAAATACAAAAGGGTTGTAATGCAATTGAATAACATGCACCATCTGAAAAATGGTTTTACTCAGGTGGTAAATTTATTGTGAGAACAATATTTCCAGATCACGTGGTAATTAGCAGATGCACACACAATTTGTACTACTTGACTCTATTTCTCTTTTCACCGCCCCGGTGACGCAGTGGTTTAAGCAATGGCTTCTGATCATTTGTCCGACAGGGGTCCGGGTTCGAATCCCGTTGAGGCATGGATGCTGTGTTTGTCTTGCGGCACTGGTTCTCTCTCTCTCCCCTTTCCTGGAACCAGTGACAATAAATTAGAAACGGGCGATTGCTCATAGCCCATTGAGTTGCTCACGGTGGTCGTTAAACCTCCAATCATAAAATATATATATAAAATTATAAAAGTGAAAAAAAAAATTACTGTCTTGGGTCTGAGTCTTGGGAATATAGTGATCCATGTGGCTCATCTATACTGACATTTTGCTTATGCTTTTTTCTTTAACTTTTAGATGTATAGAGACTCAGTAATGATTTGCTGCATATAGCACAATCAAGTGAGGACCCGGAATTCATACTACACATTAAATTCTTTCATTCCTCATTTTTCACAGTTCAATAATTTTCAGTTTCTTTTATATATATATATACACTATCTACCAACAAGTAATTGGACACCCCTGCAATTGACGATATCTGCGGTCCTGATACACGTTACGGCCGCAGCCGTTAACTATCGTGTGGGAAACAAAAACGCAACCAGTCGCATGCAAGATGCCACGCTGTTTGGAGCTATCTGATTTCGAGAAGGTGTAATCGTCGGGTATCACAGAAATGGCCGATCCATACGTGAAATATCCAGCGAGTTGAAGTACCCAAAATCGACAATGGCCTACGTGATTGGCAAGTGGAAGATGAGAGGTGACTGTCGGAATGTGCCCCGACCTGGCAGACCCACAAAACTGGGAAATAGAGACCGACGGGTACTGGCCAGAGAAATTCGAAAGAACCGCACCAAATCGATGAGCCACATCCGCGAGGAGTTTCAACAGGTATCCGGGAGTGTTCTTTCGATGAATACCATCCGTAAGGAAGCCCATCTGCTCAGTTATCATGGACGTGCTGCCGCCCACAAGCCTTTGATCACCAAGTCCAATAGCGCTTCTCGGCTAACGTGGTGCAAAGAACGTCGTCAGTGTACCGTTGAACAGTGGAAACAGGTTCTTTGGAGCGAAGAATCAAGATTTACCCTCTGCCGTTCGGATGGAAGAGTCTGGGTTACGCGTCTGCCTGGAGAACGCCTCCTGCCGGAATGTATTGTAACTGTGAAGTTCGTCGGCGGTGGAATTATGCTGTGAAAGTGTTTCTATTGGTATGGCATGGTACCCTTGGTCGCCATTCATGGTAGACTCAACGCCAAAACGTACTGCACCATTTTGGATGACCATGCGCTTCCTACGTTGTGGCAGTTTTACGGGATGGACCCATGTTACTTTCAGGATGACAATGCCACCTGTCATGTTGCGAGGTACACCATGGATTGGTATGGTGACAATGGGGTGAATCGAATGGACTGGCCTGCCCAGAGCCCGGACCTTAACCCTATCGAGCACCTCTGGGACGAGTTGAAAAGTCGACTTAAGGGGTGCCCCCACCGTCCGAAATCGGTGAAGGAACTGACCTGTCTTCTTCAAGCCGAGTGGAAGAAAGTACCGCTAGCCGTCGTACAACGCCTGGTTGACAGTACACTCTGGAGGGTCGCAACTGTAATCGTCCCATGTGGAGGCTCCACCAACTATTGAAGGTGAATAAACTTTGTTTTCCTTTGCTATCACAGGTGTCCAATTACTTGTTGGTAGATAGTGAATATATATATATATATATATATATATATATATATATATGATCAAACGTAGATGAGAATTTAAACATTCAAATGGCAATTTTACCTTGAAAAAATGTAGGTACAGAGAAAAACTATCACACTTTAGAAACACTCCTGTTTTTCTTCCCGTTTGACACTAACCAATGACTGAAAGTTACAAGAATTATAAAATAAATTTAATTTAATGAAATAATTAAATAAATCATACTTTCTTACTCTTTTGTGTAAAGCATTATTATGAAGAAAAAAAAACATTGGTTTATAAAACTTAATAGTTTAAATAAAGGAATCCCACAATAAATTAGCTGATTACAATTTTTTTTACTATTTTTCCTTGTTATACTTTTTAAACATAATTTAAATCTAAAAAGCTTATATAAAAATATCTGAATACAAATACATGTGTGCAATTACTTAGACATTTACCCTTCATGGGACACGTAAACAAATAATTACAAAGTGAAATAACAGTTCCTTAACTGATATTTTGATCACGGAACAAAATGCCACCATTTGCAGTTTCTTTTGTACCTTACAGTCTGCTCATTACTTCCTAGTGCTAGGACTGTATTTTTTTTTCAACTACTCAATTGAAAAAAACAGGGTGTTTTGAATGGGGCTATACAACTATGCATATCTGGAATAACTGTGGAATGAGGTTGTAACGTACCAGGAGATGTGACGTACCTGCCAGAAGGACGCACACGACATAAAGGCAGATAGGAATCAGAATAAAATGTCCGCGTAGCTCAATTGGTAGAGCAACTTATTCCGGAATGAGGGGACCCGGGTTCGAACCCCAGCGCAGATAAAAATGACGGAGAAATTCACTTCGTTATAATGGCGCCCGAACTATCCGGATGACCCGACCGTTCAAAATCTCGCAATGGTGTGATGTTCTTTCCACACCGCGAGATAGGAAAAATAAGAGCAGCACTTCGAAAAAAAAAAAAAAGGGGGGAGATGATGTAACGTACCAGGAGATGTGACGTACCTGCCAGAAGGACGCACACGACATAAAGGCAGATAGGAATCAGAATAAAATGTCCGCGTAGCTCAATTGGTAGAGCAACTTATTCCGGAATGAGGGGACCCGGGTTCGAACCCCGGCGCGGATAAAAATGACGGAGAAATTCACTTCGTTATAAGGTGGCCATGCTACTGGCTCACCTCTACCAATCCACCTATCTGGAAAACTGGTGTTTGGGTACGCCATCAAATGACGAATATAACAGCCCGTTTCCACAAAATTGTTGTGCCACTCACACAGAGGTTCTTTGCCATATTGTGTGTAAAAATTCCTTTGAACTTTGTATCGCAGACATTGTTTCGTCAAACCAAAACACACGACATGCTTTCTCTGCACCTTCGGAAGTCACCATTTCGCAAGCGTTTGTTGTGGAACAAGTATCACCTTTGGAAGTCACCATTTCGCAAGCGTTTGTTGTGGAACAAGTATCACCTTCGGAAGTCGCCATTTTGCAAGCGTTTGTTGTGGAACAAGTATCACCTTCGGAAGTCACCATTTCACAAGCGTTTGTTGTGGAACATGTATCACCTTCGGAAGTCACCATTTCGCAACCGTTTGTTGTGGAACAGGTATCACCTTCGGAAGTCACCATTTCGCAAGCGTTTGTTGTGGAACAAGTATCACCTTCGGAAGTCACCATTTCGCAAGCGTTTGTTGTGGAACAAGTGCTTTAATGCCAGTCCAAAAGATATCTGGCTCCTAGATACAAGAAATTCCCAGAATGCAATTTCAGCCTCCTCTCGGTTCCTGAAGGTCTTGTCATTGACGTAATTGCTAAAATGCATGAACAGGTGGAAATCAGTAGGAGCCAAGTCAGGCGAGTAGGCTAGATGTGGGAAGGATTTGAACCTCAGTTCATATAATTTCTGTTTTGTCATATGTGACACATGTGGTCTTGCGTTATCATGGAGGAGAAAAGGACCCTTCCTGTTCACCAAAGATGACTGTTTGGAACACAACTTGTGGTGCATTCAGTCCATTTCTTTACAGTATGTGACTGAGGTAATGCTTTCATCAGCATTCCAGAACCTTTAGTTTATGACACTGAACAATCCACCACACTGTCAACAAGACCTTTTGCATCAACCTTGGTTTAAGATAACGTTTCGGTGGTTCAACATGGTTCAGCCACTGTCCAGATTGCTTACAGTTGTGACATAGCACCCACTTTTCAACACAAGTTACAATGCGATTAAGTAGGGGCTTCTTTTCGTTGAGAAGCAGAAGGTTACTGCACTTTTTGAACCGTTGTTGTTTCTGATGCTCCATTAGTTTGTGTGGGACCAATATCGAGCTTCTTGGCCTTACCAATTTGATGGAAATGATTGGCATCAACACATTGTACTGTTTGGCGAGTTCACTGACTGATGTTAGGATTTGCCTTCAGAGCGTCGTTATCAATGACCGAATGCCGTCCTCAGCCCTCCTTATCTCGTTGGCTAGTGTCACTGGAACGAAACTTCCCAAGCATTGTGGGTGAGTTGAATATGGCACCTCAGAAAATCTTCCATTATTTTCAGAACAACCTGATAATTAGTATTATGAGTGAACTATCAATTAGCATTATAAGTGTACTTCATACTGGACTACCAGATTTTGTTAAACACTGGTACACAAAAATTTTCTTTATTGGCCCACGAGTGGAAAAAAGCTTGTCCTTAATGTACTAGCTCTGAAAAAATGAACCCTTGATTTTTGTGTATAGTGGGGGGGGGGCTCTCTGTATATATACTTAGTGAGCAACCAGGCTGATAAGTTAGAGTTCACTGTGGACTGAGCTATGTGGCCCAGATTGGGGCGAGGGGGGTAGAGGTCTGCACGGGCCGGGGCGGCCTTTTTTTAGTTCAGAGAACAAAGCAACAGGCCGGGCCAAGTCGACACATTCTTTTTATCGCAGTGGTGAAGAAGAAAAAAGTCCTGGACTTCCTGCTGTGTTAAACTGTTTCGAAGGTTTTACTTACTTCCATGACATAGCCCAGGGCATAATCAGAAAAGCAACGAGAGGCACGCACAGTGTGTTCACCAATCTGAAGTTATTAAGATGGTAAAACAATTTTGGGGCTTGTTGACAGCAAAAGATTTGACTCTGAGTGAGTGTACGTGTTTTGTGAGGGGGGGGGCAAGGGTGTCTGCAGTGGGGTGAGAGTGTGGGTGTTTTTCTTAGACAGAGTGGGACGACATGGATTTTTTTTTCCTATCCCTAATCTGATCTTTTGTAGTGTTACCGCTTTTTAGTTCAGAGAAAGGGAGATTCTGAACGCGCTTAGTCTTCCTTTTTCTCTCTTTTTAAGGGTTTATGGCTGTCTACTTTCCTTGAAAAAGCCATCTGGTTGATGTGCGAAAGCTTGGAAACTTTGATTTATATTCTACGCCAAGAAATTCGGATCACTAGCACTATTTTAATTGTAATTGGTGTACAGTTCCTTGTTATTAATTAGTTATATTTTTCGGTAATTGTTAGAGTTTAGATAATATTTTTAGGCTTACATTCAACTTACAATTTTCAATAATATCTCGGTAGACACTATAATTCGTGCATGAATACTAGTATTAAAAGAAATCCGTCTTGTTGCACGATGATATTTATTCAGCTAAAAAATGAAATCTATATACAGTTTAAAAAACACATGAGCACTTTCGGTGTCACATTGACACCTTCATCAGATGTAATTTCACCATGTGGCTACATGCTGGTCTTAAGTACGTGGAGTAGATGCATCATGGGAAAGGTAATGTCAATGTCACATGATATACCAGATAACAAGACAATCAAAAAAAGGCATAGTTAGCCAATGATCACTTAACAGAAGCAATTGCTATTGTGCTGTCCTTCCCAACAAGATTGCTCCAAGGTTCAGGTAAAACATAAGGATAATAGTCATTACAGCAACGTGTATTATAAGCCGAAATATAGAGGCTTTCTGCAAATAACAAGGAATAAACAGAGTTAGGTGTGTTTATGATTTTAGCGTTGTCCCAGCCTGGGATGGAATTTCCAGCACTTATGGTTCTTGCAAAAGAGAATGCTCTTCATCTCATTAAAAAGAATGCTCTTCATCTCATTAAAAAGAATGCTCTTCATCTCATTAAAAAGCGTTCATTTTTCAAATTTCAGAACATATTTCACCAACAAACCGACGGGACAGCCATGGGTTCACCTTTATCCGCAGTCTTAGCAGAAATTCTTCTACAGCGTATTGAAAATAAAGTCATACAAGAATTCCCACAAAAACCTAGTCTCTATATCCGTTACGTTGATGACATCTTGGTAATTTGGCCATATACCATAAATCAGTTACAACAGTTTGTCAACGCTATGTCTGCTCAATACCCCTCCATCAAACTCACGATAGAACTTGAAAATAATTTCGTCTTACCTTATCTTGACTTTCAAATTACTCGTACCCCTTCTGACAATTCCCTGTCTTTTGCCGTTTATCGAAAACCTACTTCCACACCCACTCTAATTCCGTACAATTCTGCTCACATTTTTCAGCATAAAATTTCTGCTCTGCACTTCCTATTTAGAAGAGCATATTCACATTCTTCTAGCCATTTCGCCAGAGCTCAAGAACTACAATGGATATCATCCCTCGCTAAAAACCATGGTTACCCGGACAACGTTGTTAAGGGAGTGCACAATAAAGTACGGTTTTCTATGTCAACTGCTTTAATTAGTGAGCAAGTGCCTAAAAAGTATGTTGGATCTGTTGATTTTAATCCACATATTGTAAACCTCCTTACCAACATATGTTCTCGTCATAAAATACAATTTGGAATACGATCATGCAATCTATATACCATTATCCGCATGGATGAATGACAAACAAAATGTATTGACATAACCAACCTTAAAAAACACCATAATACCTTCAAGTTGGAACTGAAGAACAGGTTCTCTGCTTTAGAAGGCCTAACATCGGAAGAAGTGGATATTTCTGAAGTTAACATAAAAGTAACCAAAGCTCTTATGGAAACAGCAACAAAATTAGCTGGGTCTAAGAACAAGTTGCATGTGAACAATTATCAGGAAAAACCAAAATGTTGATGCAAAAAAGAAGAGAGATGGGGACAACTAAAGAAGATGTGACTTCCAAAGTGGAATATATAGAGCTATGCAAGACAGTACGAAAAAGTATCACCGAAGACGTAAGGAAATTCAACTCTGAACTCGTAAGGAAAGCAATTGAAAACAACCAAAGCTTAAAGATAGCAAAGGGACATCTCTGTAAGGGAAGAAAACAGATTATGGCACTGAGAAAAGAAGATGGTTCTGTAACAAGAAATAGAGGCGAAATTTTGACAAGAGTGAAAAATTTCTACTCCAAATTATATGAAAGGGATGATACATGTACTCCAGACATCATGAAAGGTACCAGTACGAGAGTTCTTCCAGTCCTCCCAGCAGAAGTTGCACATGCAATCAAGAACATGAAGCAGGGAAAAGCTCCAGGAGAAGATGGAATTAATGTAGACATCATACAAGAAGCAAGTGGAGAAATCGAAACAGTGCTCGCCCAAATTTTCACTCGATGCCTTACTGAAGGGAAGATTCCTGAGGATTGGAACAACGCTAGAATGATCCTGCTACATAAAAAAGGTGACATTGAGGATCTCAGGAACTACAGACCTATCAGCCTCCTATCAGTGGTTTATAAAATCTTCACTAAAGTTCTTTCACACAGCTTGAAGGTGCTTATCCTAACGTTTCTGCATCGAATGTTCTTCGTCCTAATTTGCATATCCTGGATCCCGAGTCACGTTCTGCTGCCACGGCTGCTACTCCTCCACGCTCGTATGCTGCGACTGCTCGTCCAAACCAATCCCATGCACCTCTTTCAATACAACCAGAATTTTCTAGAGAAGATAAAGTTCTCAAGATTCGGATTTCTGACGACTCACCAGCAGGTAAAGAACTTTCCTCAGCTTTGTTATTAAGTGTGTATTTTTCGTCTCTTCGTGACACCCCCCCCCCTCCCCCTCTATTTGGAGGCCTTGGTTAAAGTTGTTCCCAAGGAAAGCATCGTTTCAATTATTCGCATTGGAGGGGGTGTTGTCGTTCATTTTGTTTACCAAAGAGCCACCGACACCGTTCTTGCCACAGGCATTGATATTGGCTCTTTTCACTTGCAACCTGTTGCTTCTGCACAGCGCCCGGTCACAGTGACATTATCTCCTGTACCTACTGCTATTCCTGACAACTTACTTGTTGCTGCACTCGGCACTCTTGGTCGAGTAGTGGGAGAGACTAAATTTCTCCCAGCTGCTGCCAGAGACTCTCCATTCAAATTTGTGCAAGGAGGACGTCGCCAATATCGTGTTATTTTCCCCACTGACCAAGCCCTTTCTAACCACCCCACATCTCTGCAACTTGTTACGGACACACGAACATACGTTTTCAACTTATTTGCTGGTGTCCAGTGTTTCCGGTGTAGAGCTGAGGGACACCTGGCTTATGAGTGCCCTCAGCGCACACTTGCGCAAGGTGCTGTCCCTTCGTTGAAGGTTCCTGACACACCTCCATCATTCACTTCCTCCTCCTTTATTACTGAACAAACTGTTGCCCCAGTGTCAACCACGTCACCATCTCTGCTACGTGCTCCTTCAATGACTGCAGATATTTCGTTGTCTTCACCTGTTTCAGTTTCGCCACTGCCATTCAACTCCGAGCAGCCGCTGTCTTTCAAAACTCCTACGCAGTTATTGCCAAGCACTAAACAGCCATTACCATACAACTCCGAGCAGGCGCTTTCTTCCGAAACTACTGCGTCATCATTGCCCAGCTCTCAAGCGCCACCATCAAGCAACAAATTGCCTCCCGTTTCACAGCCTGTTTCACATGTGCAAACACCTGCTTCTGAACTGTTCAAATCTGCTCTCAGTGTTGACATGTCATTTCCACCTCTTCTTACTTCGGTGGGCTCCTCTGGACCCAAAATCGCCGGGAAACGCCCAAATTCTGCCGAGTCTTCTCCTAGGCCTTCGCGTCGCTCTAGGCGTTTTCGGACCAAATCTTCTGCCACTTCCTCCGGAACCTCACCTAGCGTAGAAAATTTTCCTTCTCCACTTCGTACAACAAACAGATTCGCTTGCCTCCCTAATGATGATGATATGGATGTTGCTGCTAATTTTGGTGAATCAGCATCGATTGCTTCGGATGTTGTTGGAGATGATTCTTCTCTTCCCACCATTCCCAAACTTTCCGCTCTGTTCAAAGACTGTTCTGTTCCAATGCAACCGCTCACATTTACTGAACTTCTTGAACTAATTCAACGCCCTAGGATTGACAAATTTCTAACAATCCCGTGTATTCAATCTAAGTTAAATTGGTTACCTGAAATGCTTCAACAACTGCAATTGCTTGATGAATTTTTGATTAACGTTTCCGTTCCCCCTGAAGATGCCCAGCTTCAGCATCGTCTGTGGTACATGCTGAAGTTGCTCACAGCTGAACTCGAAAACAATCAACAGCCTGTTCATGATTTCCCAACTGACTGAGTTTTTTTCTTCTGAATAAACGTTTTGTTTTGAAATTGTTTACCTTTGAACATGTAATGCTTTACCGTCTGTTTTTGTTTAGTTTTCGGCGAACTCTTAGACACAGTTTAATACTATTGTTATCAACGGACTAATAGACTTTTATTTTTACTGCTGTTCAACTGGGCAGCCCGTGAGCTCCCTCTTTTCCACACCCATTACATTGGCATTGTTTTTTTTTAAATGATTGCGTATACCTTGTTCTCTCCCACATCTTGTTACTGTTTTGTATTCTGTTCTTGTTCATATTTTGTAGAGGCGTTTTTTATACCTAACATTTTGAGCAATAAATACCTTATGAAGACAAGCTATTCGTTTCTTTCCTTTGCGTCTTTAAAAAATGATTAAAAATCAGAAAATTACTTTTTCTTAAAACTATTTTTGGAAAAAAGAGATGATAGTTGTAAGTTTATGCTGTAAAAATTGCAATGTGTTATGATTTATAGTTTGCCATATATCCGATTTTTTAAATGGATCCTATCGCGAAATAGAGAATTTTGTGAAATTTCTCGTAAACTAAATCGAAATTCAAAAAAAAAAAAAATGGCGACGAGGTGCAAAAGTTCGGTCATGGCACTACATGCCTACAAAGTTTCGTAGTTTTGTTGCTGTTAGTGTGTCCGGAACGCGACCTGATAGCACTGTTTTGCTTAACTTAACTTTGAAATACAATAGCTCTTGAAGTATCACTAGAATCGAGAAACGGTTTATTTCAGCGTGTTCTCCAAACAATTCTCTACAAACGATGTAAATTTCATATTTTTGTGTTCAGTACGTTTTGGGCTGCGAGCTAGGAAAGCAACAGTGTCGCGAAATTCTTAAAACAGCGGCAGCACAGGCGGCAGTTACTTTTTTTTTTAGAATAGAGAGATGCTATACAGGAGAGTGAACTTTGTGGATACTATTATTACAGAAAGAAGTCCATTTCTGTCGGTGCATAATTTTTTTGGAATCACAGTATTTGAAGGCAAACACTAGCGTGAAAGATGGTTGACTCCTTGCGAAATTGAGGGAAGCAGACAATTTTGAAAGATCCATATTTAAAAAACGTTTACACGAGATGGGCGAAATGAAAATGCAGCGCGACTGTGGCTGCTAGACTCTTGCCTACTGCATTCTACAGTTGATGTCAGATGATGCGCCAATTAGGCACTTCCTGCATAAATTCAATCAGTAGGCAAAACAATAAGGGTGATGGGCAGTTGACATGGGCATATCCCTCGCAGAGTAGAAGAGACTCAAACCGAACGCAGGCGATAAATAGGCAGACAGCAGGGCTTCTCAACATTGCATCGCACTCGATGAGCACAGGAAAATGTAGTGATCTGAGAGACTTTGATCGTGGACTCATTGTCGGTGCAAGACAGATGGATCATTCTATTACCCAAGTGGTAAGAACACTAGTGTTCCCGAGAGCAACCGTATCAAGGGTGTACAGTGAGTATATCATCAACGGGCATGCCAGCGCCCAGAGAGCAAGCGTTGGCGGACCACACCCCACTGATGACCAGGGTCGTCGTAGACTATCTAGGCCCTTAAAGACTAACCTCTTGGCAACAGCTGCTCAAATCACATCTAGGGTGAATATCTGAGGCCCAAACAGCGTCAGTGAGCAAACGCTACGGCGCACGATTCATATCCCAGACTACAGGAGCCGACGCCCTACTCGTGTGCAACTATTGACTGCTCGTCATCGGAAATTACGTCTCGATTGGTGCCGGGAACATCAAAACTGAACCTCTACAGAGTGGTGCTACGTCGTGTGGTCATATGAATCCCGGTTTTAGCTGCATCGAGCTGACGGAAGGGTGCGGGTGTGGTGTCGACAGCATGAGGCCATGGCCCCGTCGTTCCAGGTCTGTTCTGTTGAAGATGGTGGTGGCTCTTCAACAGAGCAGACCTGGTGACTGTTTGAAGGTTTGTGAAGCCTTTTCATGGGACACATTAGGTACCTTAGTGTGTGGGGGGAGGTTCGTAACCGCTGCGCTCTACCAGCATGTGCTGGCTGATCACATACACGCTTTCATGGCCTACGTGCATTCCGCTGCTGGTCTGTTTCAGAAGGACAATGTGCCGCCTTACCAGGCCGCAACCACTCAGACATGGCTCGATGAACACTCATCTGAATTTGGAACCGCCTCCCAAGGTCACCGGATTAAAACCCTGTGGAAGCTCTGGAACGGAATATCAGATCCGTGGATCCTGGACCGACGTCTCGGGCGGAGTTGCAAACAATGCTGTAGCAGGCCGTTCCCTCCGGATAGCCTCCGCCATTTTGTGGAATCGATGTCTTGACATGTACAGGTTGTTATTCACACTCGAGGAAGACCAAGGTTGGTATTAATGCTTTGCCCATTGAGTGTATGTGGCGCAGACGCTGTAGTTATAAGTAGCTTTTCAGAAAGAGTTAATGCTGTTTATTGGTCAGATGAATAATTAATGTGCTCCGAGGGAGAACGGCTATAACTTCGTTAATGCTATTTTCAGCAATCTTTTTGAAATTTTCTCATGTTACGCAAAGCGCAGACTCGTGTCTCTAGCCCATCATACATGTAGAGTAATGGGCCTATTTAGTACGGAAACTGCAAGACTATAAATACAACAAGTAGGTTTGTTCTTGAGGTCTACGGAAAATTTTTGGACGCGGTGAGGGTGGGCTGGGGTCTACCGACAACCATGAGAAACACGTACGGTTATAAGCAGTCGCTCATCCGTAATTTAGAGCCATTGCTTCTAAGGAAGAGAGAGAGAGAGAGAGAGAGAGAGAGAGAGAGAGCCAGCGCCATCATACAAACCCACAGCCCATGTTTCATCCAGTACTTAAGCCCAGGGTCCACCTCGGACCACATTCCCAGCAGGACGGCCTACGGAAGTTTGTACTCACTTGATTGTGCAAGGCTGAACTGGATCTCCTACCAGGCTGTAACATTGGGCGAAAACAGCGAGGACAAAAGTTAGGAGTTGGGAAGCAGCGCCATCTATTGACGTTTAACTTAGAAATAAGCTCGTTGTTTCTGTATCATTATTTACATCATTCGAACAGACGGATTTTACTAATATTCCGAACTCGTATCATTGGGTGAGAGGAAAATCTGTCCTCGTTTATAGGTCATAAAACTATTACATACTTTGCAGAATGAAACACGCGAAGTGGTTACTTTTTCTATAAAATGCATTATCATGACTATCTAGGCCTAACATGGCTACTGATTAAGAATACAAGATAAAATCTGTCATTAAAGTAATACCTGGCAGAATTTACAAAATGAACTCATAACTCTATATTATGCAAGTATGTTACACTCAACTTTTTTAGCACGTCTTTTGTAAAAAAAGATCGTCCTTCTGTTATCGGTTTGTCCGTCCGTCCGCCAGTCCGTCCGTCTGTACCAACGATATCTCTGCAACTATTAGTCCGATTAAAAAATTCTTTTTGCATTCAGAAGCTTGAAATATGCGAATCATGATCCTTTATTTCGTTTTTTTTACGATGTACAATTTCGCCGGTAGAGGGCGTAAATGCAAAGATGTCGAATTCAAAAATACGTTTTATTCCACATATTTGCTTCTAAACATCTGAATGAATTTTTTTTTATCTTTCGATTCCATTTATGTCGAAGAGTATTTTAGATATAGTTACTTTTTCAAACTACGCATAGATTTTTCGCTAGGGGGCGTAAAAGTAAATGACATTTTACCCGATAACTCTTCTTCTAAAACTCCGATTTCAAAACCTTTTGCTTCAGCGGATGCACCTCGTGATGGAAACTTTTTTGCATATAATTTCAAGTTTTTGTTAAAAATACTTTAGCCACCAGGGGGCCTAAGTGTTAATTTTTGCTGCTGATGTATTTGCCATAAAATCTGAGCTTATAACATATCGATTGAAAAACGTCTTTCGTGGACTGATGCCACTCACATCGATAAACCTTTTTGGAATATTTTCTTCTTAAATTATTCCACAGTTTCCTCGCCAGGGGTGTAGATGTATATTTTATTTTTGTCAATATCTCTACTTCTAGGAGTACGATTTGAAAAACTCCTTCTTTATTGGATAGTGTTTTTAGTGTGACACGTTTTTCATATAATTTCAAAATTTTCAAGTAATTCATAGACTTTCCGCTAGGGGGCGTAGAGGTAAATTGGGTTTCCCCTATATCTCTGCTTCTAAATCTCCGATTTAAAAAATTCTTTCTGCACCGGATACAGCTCCTATTGGGAAATCGTTTGCACATGATTTCTAATTTCTGTAAAAAATTGTTTGGCCGCCAGGGGCGTAATCCTTAATTTCCGCTTCTGATGTATTTGCAGCAAAATATGAGCTTTTAAATTCTCGATTGAAAAAAACGTCGTTTGTAGACCGATGGTACTCATGTCTACAAACCTTTTAGAAACATTTTCTTCTTAAATTAATGCATGGTTTCTCCCCCAGGGGTGTAGAGGTATATCTTATTTTTGTCAATATCTCTACTTCTAGGAGTCCGGTTTGAAAAATTCCTTCTTTGTTGGATAGTGTTTCCAGTGTGACATTTTTTTCATATAATTTCAAAATTTTCAAGTAATTTGTAGACTTTCCGCTAAGGGGCGTAAAGGTAGATCCACCCCCCCCCCCATACATCTCTGCTTCTAAATCCCCTATTTGAAAAATTCTTTCTGCACCGGATACCACTCCTGATGGGAAATCCTTTTCACATGGTTAATAATTTTTGTAAAAAGTGGTTTGGCCACCAGATGGCGTAAGTTTTAATTTTCGCTTCTGATGTATTTGCAGCAAAATATGAGCTTCCAAAATCTCGATTGAAAAAAAAAGTCGTTTGTTGACCGATACTACTCATGTCGACAAACGTTTTAGGAACATTTTCTTCTTGAAATAATGCATGGTTTCTACGCCTGGGGGCGTAGGTGTACATCTTATTTTTGTCAATATCTCTATTTCTAGGATACCGATTTGAAAAATTTATTCTTTGTTGGATGGTGTTTCCAATGCGAAATGTTTTTCCTATAAATTCAAAATTTTCAAGTAAATCCTAGACTTTCCGCTAGGGGGCACAAAGGTTAATTGCGTTTTCTGCGTTATTTCTGCTTCTAAAATTCCGATTTGAATTTTTTTCCTGTATCGCATACAAGACCTGAAGGAAAATATTTTGCACATACTTTCTAACGTTTGGTAAAGAATGGTTTGGCCATCAGGGGGCATAAGTGTTAATTTCTGCTTCTGCTGTATTTGTAGCAAAATCTGGGCTCCTGAAAACTCAACTAAATTATTTTTTCTTGGACCGATACCGCTCATATGGGAAAACCTTTTGGAATACTTTCTTCCTAAAATAATGCATGCTTTTCCCACAAGGGGACGTAACGTCACAACTTATCTTTGTCGATATCTCTGTTTCTAAGAGTCCGATTTGAAAAATTCTTTCTATGTTGGAGAGCGTTTCCGGTGTGAAATGTTTCTCATATAAATTCGTGTTTTTCTTAACGCACAAGTCTGCAACCATAGGGCGTAAGCTCACGATTCCGTTTGCAGCAATATCTGAGGAATTAAAAACCCGATTGAAAAACTTTTTCTTCCGTCAGATACTATTGTTTTCCATACCGGTTCCATAGACTTTGAATAGCTTTGATAAATTTAATTTGCGTCAGAACGAATTCAAAAGAAGTGCTTATTACACCCGAACATTCGGTGTGATCTTTCTTGTTCCCATTGTGATCATCACTACTGACGAGCAGCAGTCTTAAGTGGTTACCACGAATTTTGCATATGCGCTGCGTTATAACGAAGTAAATTTCTCCGTCATTTCTGTCCACGCCAGGATACGAACCCGGATCCCCTCATTCCGGAATAAGTCACTCTACTAGTTGAGCTACGCGGACATTTTGTTCTGATTCCTATCTGCCTTTATGTCGTGTGCGTCCTTCTGGCAGGTACGTCACATCTCCTGGTAGGTTACATCATCTCCCCCTTATTTTTTTATTTTTTTTTTCGAAGTGCTGCTCTTATTTTTCCTATCTCGCGGTGTGGAAATAACATCACACCATTGCGAGATTGTGAACGGTCGGGTCATCCGGATAGTTCGGGCGCCATTATAACGAAGTAAATTTCTCCGTCATATTTGTCCACGCCAGGATTCGAACCCGGATCCCCTTATTCCGGAACAAGTCACTCTACCAATTGAGCTACGCGGACGATTTATTCTGGTTCCTATCTGCCTTTATGTCGTGTGCGTCCTTCTGGCAGGTACGTCACATCTCCTGGTACGTTACAGCGTTAGTGACGTTTACGTACATCTGTTTAACGGTTTCTAATTCAGTGGACGATGTGTATACTACGTCCCTCTCTCATGCCAGAGGTAGCATGATTTGCCCAAAAATTAAACCGCAAAGAAGTACAAGAAATGAGAACTATGCAGATCGTTATTTTTGTGGGACACTGAAGAACTGAAACGGCGCATGTTGATGAAGATGGTAGTAAAGCAAAGTTGGCAAATGTTAGTGAAGCATGAATCATAGGGAAGTGCCACTAAAGAGCGCTGCAATATTTATCCGTTTATTCGTCTTTACTTCACTTAAACATTACCTGCGTACCGTCGATCAGATGTTTTCGCCTCGCTGTAATTTCCCCGTTGCGATTTAACGTGTGTGCAACACTGAGCCACCATCTTTTAGGAATAGAAGACGGTGGCTTAGTGATGGGCCTACGTAAAATTGCAAGGCTACCTGGGTTCTTAGAGTTAAGCCTTCGATAGCTAGTACACATAAACCTTGATTATCATCATCATCATCATTGTCAACCATTATCAATCCACTGCTGGACGAAGGTCTCCCCAAGTTTCCTCCACAACGGTCTGTCTTGTGCCAGTCTCCTCCATGTCACCCCTGCATACTTTCGAATTTCATCCACCCATCTCCCATGTGGTCTTCTTCTGGGTCTTTTTCTGTCCCTTGGAATCCAATCTAAAATTTCGGCTTTCCATCGATGATCTGTCCTTCTGGCAGTATGTCCAGCCCATTGCCATTTCAGGGATTTAACTCTGATCATGATGTCTTCCACTCTTGTCATTTTTCGGATCCACGAGTTCCTCTTCTTATCTCTCCTGGTTACACCAAGCATGCACCTCTCCATGCTACTTTGAGTTGTCTGCAGCCTTTGTATGTCTCTTTTAGTTAAGGTCCACGTCTCTGCACCATACGTAAGCACTGGAAGGATGCATTGATCAAACACTTTTCTTTTAAGACATAATGGCATATTGCTCTTGAAAATTATGCTGTTTCTTCCAAAAGCTCTCCAGGCAAGTTTTGTACGCCGATTAATTTCTTCATCAATGTGACCCTCACTTGATATCTGCTGTCCAAGATAAACGTACGTGTCTGTTATCTCCAGCTTTTCTCCATCAATCGATAAATCTTCATTTCTTGTAAAAGCATTGAACATCACTTTTGTCTTCTGAAAGTTCATTTTTAATCCCACTTCTTTACTCTTGTCAGCAAGTTCCTGGATCATACTCTGCAGCTCTGATGGGGTAGTTGCAAAAATGACTACGTCATCAGCAAAACGAAGGTGGGTTAGATAATCTCCATTAATCTTTATCCCCTTGTTTTCCCAGCTCAGCGACTGAAAAACACCCTCCAATGTGGCATTAAAGAGCTTCGGAGATATGGTGTCACCTTGTCTCACTCCCTTTCCAATTTTTACGTGTGTTGTATTTTCAAACAGCCTAATCTTTGCACTTGCATTTTCATAGATGTTATTAATAATATTAATGTATGCATCTTCAATACCGCAGGATTTCAGAGCCATTGCAACTGCTGATGGTTTCACCGAATCAAAGGCTTTTTCATAATCGATAAAAGCCATGCACAATGGAAGTTCATATTCCCTCGCTCTTTCAATTAGTTCTCTCAGTACGTGGATATGATCTATTGTGCTGTAGCCACTCCTGAATCCAGCTTGTTCTCTCGGTTGAGCCATGTCCAGTGTTACCTTCAAGCGGTGTGAAAGAACTTTAGTGAAGATTTTATAAACTACTGATAGGAGGCTGATAGGTCTGTAGTTTCCGAGATCCTCAATGTCACCTTTCTTATGTAGCAGGATCATTGTAGCGGTGTTCCAATCCTCAGGAATCTTTCCTTCATTAAGGCATCGAGTGAAAATTTGGGCGAGTACTGTTTCGATTTCTCCACTTGCTTCTTGTATGATGTCTACAGTAATTCCATCTTCTCCTGGAGCTTTTCCCCGCTTCATGTTCTTGATTGCATGTGCAACTTCTGCTGGAAGGACTGGAGGAACTCTGGTACTGGTATCTTTCATGATGTCTGGAGTGCATGTATCATCCCTTTCATATAATTTGGAGTAGAAATCTTTCACTCTTGTCAAAATTTCGCCTCTATTTCTTGTTACAGATTAGGCGACGTACGGGCAAGAAGAGAAAAGTCT
Source organism: Macrothele yani (assembly GCA_039090855.1). Classification (NCBI taxonomy): domain Eukaryota; kingdom Metazoa; phylum Arthropoda; class Arachnida; order Araneae; family Macrothelidae; genus Macrothele; species Macrothele yani. Next base: position 75,751,743 of record CM077017.1, on the reverse strand, counting down.
TGTAATCACTAACGAAAAAAAGGTCTTTATTGCCGTTCCATAGAAACTGGGAGTAAAATCACACAAAATGAAGAAATATAGGTACAGCAAAATATATGTTATTCTTTCTCAAAGTATCTTCCCTCGGATGATATGCAACGTTCCCATCGTTCAGTCCACTTTCCAAAGCATGTAGCGAAGGCATTTTGTGGAAGCTGCTTTAGCGACCCCTGTACAGCTTGAATAACGTCAGCATCTGTGTTGAATGTTGCACCACGGAACTTCTCCTTCATTGTTGGAAACAACCAGAAATCGCACGGGGCGAGGTCAGGGCTGTAGGCAGGCTGTGGCATGATTTCAATACTGCATTTCGTAAGAAACTGTTGACCATGTGGGCAGGCGTTATCATGGTGTAAGGTCCATTTGCGCACCAGTTCCGGTCGCTTAATTGATATATGCCGTTGCAGACGCTTCATAACTGAAATGTAATTTTCAGCATTGACAGTAATTTGCGGAGGAACGGCATGCTGCTAGACTACACCTTTATGATAAAAAAATTATCATCACCTTCCCAGCTGATTTGCTTTGTCAGACTTTTTTCGGAGGATACGAGGCTGTGTGTTTGCTGACACTCGTTGAGCGCTTCGTGAGGGGTCGAAATAGGGGACCCATGTTTCATCGGCAGTCATTACTGTGTTTAGAAAGTTTAGATCCTTTGCAATCATTCATTCATGACACACCTGAAATCTGGCTAACAATTGTTCTCTCGTCATTTGATGAGGTAACCATCTGGAACACACACGATGCAGTAGTAATTTGTTGCGTAGAATGAAAAATGTCGACGTTTTTGAAATATTAGTTGACGTCGTTATGTCTTCACACGTCATTCGTCGATATTATTGCCCAAACAGTGTTAACAATACGCTTCGTAACAACACTTTCAGGTCTACCAGGCCTAGGAGCGAGTTCTACCAACAAACGGCCTTTTTTGAAATCATGGTGCCATCTAAAAAACGTTGACTCGCCCAAACATTTATCTTTGTAAGTTTTTTTCATTAAATCAGCTTTTTCTGGAGCAGTTTTACCCAAACGATAGCAAAATTTTATGGCACCATTTTTTAACTCTGAATCACTCACCTCCATCGCTGTATGGCGAAATGCAGACATATCTCAAATAACTGCGCAACAAAAAAATCCAGAATCTTCTGCCACGGCTTATAACTGTTGCCATAGATACTTCCGTAATTCAGTTAGTCGTCTGCGTGGTTATTTTCCCCCTTAGCACTGTTGCCAACTCAAAAAAAATTACTCTGAATTTTCAAGTTAGCAACTCATCAACGATAATCGCAACAGCACGCTTCTCAATATTTCTAAACTAAAACTTCATAATTTCAGGTTGAAGATTTAACGACCACCGTGAGCAACTCAATGGGTTGTAAGCAACCGCCCGCCGCCGCCCCGGTAGCGCAGTGGTCTAAGGCGCTGGCCTCTGATCATTCGTCCGTGAGGGGTCCGGGTTCGAATCCCGGTGAGGCATGGATGTTGTGTTTGTCTTACGGCACTGGCTCTCTCCCTTCCCTGGAACCAGTGACCCTAAATTAGGGACGGGCGACTGCTTATAGCCCATTGAGTTGCTCACGGTGGTCGTTAAACCTCCAATCAAAAAAAAAAAAACCGCCGGCCCCTAATTTAGGGTCACTGGCTCCAGGGAAGGGAGAGAGCCAGTGCCGTGAGACAAACACAACATCCATGCCTTACGGGATTCGAACTCGGACCCATCTCGGACGAATGATCAGAAGCCCTCACTTAGACCACTGCGCCACCGGGGCAGCCTAATTTATTTTAGGTTCCACTTGTATACATCTGCATATAACTTTCTTCCAGAATACAGTATGTTTGATCTACAAATTACAACAGAATGCTACAGTAATCTACCCACATCACACCATACTTTTTGCTGCTTGCTCCATACATTATATAGCTCGTTCTTATCATGTAAACACACACACACACACCTGACATTTATCTTGACTTCAGGACTGCTGCTACAAGATATTTCACTGAGTGAGAAAAATATAGCGTGAAGGCTGTAACGCTTAAAGCATAGAGAAAGAAACTAAAAATGAAAGTAAAGTTAGAGTATACGTCATAGCAACAGTGAAACGATGCGCGCTGAATTCAGTTTGTTTTAGAGTAAAAAGTGGTTAAATATTTCTAGAAAGAAAAATTGTGATAAATATAACAGCAGCTCCGGTGAACGACTGGTCTGAGGCGCTGTGTACTGACCTTTCGTCCGAGATGGGAGCCGGTTTGAACCCCGGATGTGGCATGGCTGGTTTGTTTGTCTGATTGCACGGGCGATGTCTCTTCCCTGGAATAAGTGGGCCAAAATTTTGGAAAGGCAGCTACTTGTAGCCCTTAGAGTTGTTTATGGTGGTCGCTCCCATGGGAACTGGTACCTTGACGTGCTCTGGGAGCTCAACTCAGTTGGAGTTGCAAATCTCAGGTCATTATACGGCAAAAATCGAACTGTGTAAAGTTTTTCTCATCAAATTTATATTTGCTACACTTTGTTTTATGCCTGGCCTCGCCAAATATTTTGATAATGAGAAGATGTGATCTGTTGTTGATCTACACTGAAGAGCAATTGAATTAGAGACAGCTGGCGTTATGCAAATGTGGCGTTGTGGGCGGCCCTGTAAACGTAAACAACATGACGGATGCAGAGATCCGACACTATAAGGAGTGATGCGACGGGAATCAGTAAGAGTCGGAAGCAGTATGGGTAAGAAGAAGGATCTAAGCGCATTTGATCGTGGGCAAATTGTCGGGGTCCGACGAATGGGTCACTCCATCTCAGAAGTCGTTCGGGCACTGGGATTTTCACGAGCCACTGTGTCACGGGTACACCGTGAGTACATCGATTCCGGTAAAACCATCCCTGCAAGAGCCACAACTGCCGTGGACAACAGCGTGTGGATGAGCGGAGTCATCGTCGGCTAACTCACATTGTAACAGCGGATAGACGGGCCACAGTGCAAGAAATCACTCGGCAATTTAACGCTGGTGCACAAAAACGTGTAAGCTGTCACACCATCCAGAACCATCTCCTCGCTATGGGGTACAGAAGCCATCGTCCCACGAGGGTACCGCTGCTGACCGCACATCACATGGTGCAAAGATTAACATGGACGCGGGAACATCGTCACTGGACCCTAGACATGTGGAAAACTGTTGCCTGGACTGATGAGTCGAGATTCACATTGGTACATGCGGATGGCAGGATGCGAGTATGGAGCAACCCACATGAAGCGATGGATCCTTCTTGCCAGCAGGGTACTCTTCAAGCTGGCGGGGGTGGCATTCTCGTCTGGGGACTGTTTACGTGGACTGAAATGTGACCCCGGGTACGTGTGACATCGTCCCTCACAGGTCAACGTTACCGGGATATCCTGGACGACCCTTTGCTCCTGTTTGTGCGTCTTCAACATCCCACTGGGGACCTCATCCTGCAACAAGACAATGCACGCTCCCGAATTGTATCCGAGTGGTTGGGTGAACACTCCCCCAACGTGACCTCGCTTCCTTGGCCAGCTAGGTCACCTGGCCTCAGTCCCATCGAGCACATCTGGGATGCCATCGAGAGAGATGTTCGAGGCTCTGACCCCCCTCCATCAAATCTTCGTGAACTGTGGGAGCTTGTTCAGGGGTCGTGGATCTGTACGGCTTCCCAATGTTTCCGGTGTCTTGTCGAGTCCATGCCAAGACGAATCGCCGCCGTCATCAGGCCGAAAGGTGGTGCTAGACGTTACTAGACAGGTATCTCTAATTCAATTGCTCTTCAGTGTACATGCTTCTGCTATAAGAAATTTGTCTGTATTGGAAAAAAATGTGTTCTTCTTCCTTCCCGCATTTCAAGGCTTTGCTTTCATATTTTGGTAGTGGAAGGATAGGATGCAGTGTTGGGCCCTGTACGTTAGCTGCTAAAGTTATTCTCTTGTTTTACATGTCGATTATTGAGATCTTATTAATTCTCTAAATTATTTTTTTGATTGGAGGTTTCACGACCACCGTGAGCAACTCAGTGGCCCAGTCGCCCGTCCCTAATTTAGGGCCACTTGTTCCAAGGAAGAGAGAGAACCAGAGCCGTAAAACAAACACAACATAGGGATTCGAACCCGGACCCATCTCGGACGAACAATCAGAAGCCATCGTTTAGACCACTGCGCCACCGGGGGCGACTAAATTCTTTTATGCTTGTGCTATTCACATTTAAATTTCGAAATAAACATCCAATAATTCACATCTGTCTTTTATACCCACTTTTCTAAGCGTGTTTAGGGATGTTCTCACGAGACTGGCACAGGTCTTTTTCGCTTACCCTTTGCACTCTTGTGTTTGGGAAGGTACTTTTTCCTTTAAATGAAATGGCTTTCGTTTATGACTTAAAATATACACAATTTTCTCTTAGCAAATATTATTCGTTTTCTCTCAATCACGCCAAAATCGAACAATTTACATGTTGATGCTGGAGTCAGCAGTCTCAAAAGAAACTAGCCAAAAGTAGCCGAAGTCATCTGTCTCAATGAAACTACCCTGATGGGCACCCAAAATGCAACACCAAGAAGGAAGCATCCAATTGGCCTAAAATTCGCAGCATGCGTCGCCCACGAGAGGATATGCAAACGATTAGCATTGCAGGGCATATGCATATCATGTGCGCCCGGCACACCACCGAAAAGCACTATAAGAAGGGTGCACAGAAGGCGGGGTGTAAGTAGTGGAAGTGTGTTGTGCTGCTGGACTTGTGCGTGGGAAGCTTCCTGATGCCTCGTCGCAGAATACGGCAGTCATTCCAGCACGTTTCGGAGTTCGACAGAGGACGAAAAGTGGCTTATCGCGACAGCGGTTTATCGTGTGGGACAACATCCAGCTACAGTGAGGCGAGTATGGATTCGGTGGGTGCAGGAGGGACGGACGGACCGACGTGAGCGATTGCCGCGGCACACCACCGGACGAGAGGACCGGCATGTTGTGCGGCGGGCATTGACGGCTGGCACAGCCACATCACGAACGTTAGCACAGGAATTAGGGTGTGTTGCGCAACAACCTGTGTCAGCACGTACCGTTCGAAGTCGTCTGCAGGAGCGGGGACTTGTCGCACAGCGCCCTTTGCTCCCATTACCATTGACGTTACACCACCGGCGAGTGTGGCGGCAGTGGGCCGTTGAACGCCGCACATGGATTACGGAATGGCACGACATTGTCTTCTCCGACGAATCCCGCTTCTGCCTGCAACACCACGATGATCGGATCCGCGTGTCGCGGCACCGCGGCGAGAGACTGTATTTCGCCTGCATTATGCATCGCCATACTGGTCGGTCGCCTGGCGTTATGGTTTGGGGCGCAATTGGATATGACAACTGCACCCCTGCGGTATGCATCACCGGTACACTCAACAGCCACCGCTACATTTCCGACGATTTGGAGCCTGTAGTCCTCCCTTACCTGCAGAACCTACCAGCGGCCACGTTTTAACGGGACAATGCGCGCCCGCACGTGGCACGCATTGTGCAACAATTCTTCACGGCTCACCAGGTGTCACTGCTGCCGTGGCCCGCCTGTTCTCCCGATATGTCGCCCATCGAACACGTCTGGTCGCTGATCGGCAACCGAGCGGCCCGGCAAGCACCACCCGCGGCTACGCCTGATGAACTGTGACAACGTGTGGAAGCAGCCTGGACCGACATACCCCAAGCCCACATTCAAAACCTCCTTCGTTCGATGCCGCGGCGTATAGCGGCCGTTATTGCCAGCCATGGGCGCCACACGAACTATTGATGTCTGCGTGTTCTGCAAGTCGCACGGGCCTGTAAGCTCAATCGTTTCATCTTTGTATCTGTTGTTATGTGTCCAGTAAATCTGGCTTTGCTATCTCGTGTCCTTCTTGGTGTTGCATTTTGGGTGGCCAGCAGTGTATTTTGGCAATGGCAAATTTTCTGATTTCCTATTGGCTCCTTATGATGTCATTCAACTAATAAGAAGTTTTCTTTTTCACCATTGGTTTTTTTTTTTCATATTTGGAAATGGTAGGAAATCAGCATAGCAAATAATTTAGAACAATTGCAAGCCAGTAACTGGTGCCACACACCTTTGTGGTCTCACCATATCCCCTGTCCAGGAACAGAAGAGTGCGACGGATAAGATGCCCTCATTCGTCCGAGATGGGTCCGGGTTCGAATCTCGGTGAGGCATGGATGTTGTGTTTGTCTTACGGCACTGTCTCTCCCTTCCCTGGAACCAGTGGTCCTAAATTAGGGACGAACGACTGCTTATTGCCCATTGAGTTGCTCACGGTAGTCGTTAAACTTCCAATAAAAGAAAAATGCCCCCAAAGAAGATCAAAATGAAAGGAATACAGAAATCTGTTCACTCCAATGGTCTAAAGAATTTCATGTCCATCCAGGAAAAGAAGGAAGATAAAAGTACTGATTTAGACCAGAATGCTTTTTGCTGGCTGCTGCATTTTTTTCTTGAGTTGTTTATTTATTCTTGCTGCATTTCATTTGCTTTAACCCTTGTGGTAAGCCAGTTTTCAAGTTCTTTTGCAACTTAGTTTGTCAGCCTAACCCCAACTAACCATGTATTTCCATTTAATTCGTGTTCCAGTGTTTCTTATCTAAAAGGTTTTATGCAACTCCTTTATCAGAAAGTTCCGAAAGAAGGTCTCTCGGTCTTTTAATTGCTCTATTTTTAGATTACTTGAATTAATTTTTTATTAGGATGTTTATCCAGCTTTTCACAAAATTTATATGTAGTGTAAATTCAAGTATTTTTTGAAACACTGGGATAAGGTTATATTTTCTGAGTAAGTATTTCTTTTTTATTCCTCTGGGAGGATTAAGAATTTTTCTTAATAATCCAGAGTTACAGTTTTCCAGTGTTTCAATGTGAGCTCCTGGGCAGTATCCCTAGACTGAGCAGGAATAAGTGAGAATTGGCGTAAAGCATGATTTATAAAGTATAATATTATATTTGATATTTAGGGAATTATACCTTTATAGAAGAGAGGTTTTAATGCTCCCCTAAGTTGTCTCATTCTTACTATTACACTTTGAATATGAGACTTTCAGGTCAATTGATTGTCAATTATTATCCCGAGATATTTTGTTCGAGTAGCCCACAGTATGCTTTGGTTAAATATTTCAATATATTTAATATTTTCTTCTTCTTGTTTAAGCCAACAGCTCATGGCTTGGTACCGAGTTTTCCTTTAACGTACTTTAGAAATCTGAATCATCATACAACACATAAAAATGTCCAACTTGAAGTAATTTCTCTTCAGTCAAAGAGAGACTCTCAGAGCGACACAACAAGGCTTACTGAAAAAACTTCAAAAAAATCTTTTTTTGTCAGTTTTGAAGGTGACATCAATCAAATAAGACGATCCTGGAGAAAGAAAGCACACACAGATTTAATCACTAGGCTTTAAGTTAATTTCAGAAAAGCAATAAATAAATGAAGATACAAAGTTTTACTACACTCTAAAACACTCCTCAGAGAATCAAGCCTAGACGCAAATCAAGTTTGTTTTTTATTAGCTATTACATATTTTTACCATTTTCACCCATTAGATAAGTTTGTCCTTTTGACCCATCAGATATGTTGTATTTCCTGTGTGTTGTATATCTCTAAATTAGCCTTCCCTTTCGAGTTTCTGATCTTATGTAAATTATGATACTTCTTCGTAATATTTCTTTCTAAACGGCACGTCAAAATCTCCAAGTTTTTTTATACTTTTTGGCAATGGCTGATAGTGAGTCAAAAGTACCTAAATAAAAAGACACACCCAGTGTAAAAAAAGTGTGTGCATTCGTAAGACGATATACTGCTTCAAGTAGGACCGTATGTTATCTTGATATTACTAAAGTCAAAGATGGCCCCCCGGTGGTGCAGTGGTCTAAGGCGCTGGCCTCTGATCATTCGTCCGTGAGGGGTCCGGGTTCGAATCCCGGTGAGGCATGGATGTTGTGTTTGTCTTACGGCACTGGCTCTCTCCCTTCCCTGGAACCAGTGACCCTAAATTAGGGACGGGCGACTGCTTATAGCCCATTGAGTTGCTCACGGTGGTCGTTAAACCTCCAATCAAAAAAAAAAAAAAAAGTCAAAGATGATCTGTAAGCTCGAAAAGTGTTAAAGTGCTATCTACAAGGGCGATAATGTGATTCAGTCCATGAGGCTGTGATTGCTGTTCAAAGAGGAATTGTGTTTGTGTCTAAACTAAGTTGAGGTTCTGCAAAGTTGAGTTGTATGTCAGCAATCCAAGTACCATGTCTTGCTAAATCGATCTATTTGACTGTTAGATGTTATTTAAGGGTCAGTGCTAAGCACTTATTGTTTAAGTTAATATGTATTTAACATTAAAACATTAAACCTGACTTTCCCAAGAAAAACATAAAAAAACATCAACAACTGAGTTGTCAACATCTGTCTACGACGGGTCTGGTTCATTTGCCCAACGTTTACTTCACCGAAGGGTCACTTGATCGAAAAGTTCATTTCACCGAAAGGTCTCTTTACCTAAAAGTTCATTTCACCGAAGGGTCAGTCTCTCGAAAACTTTGGATTTCGTTATAGGATCTGTTGAAGCATGATACATGTTCTGCAGACAGACCACCGAAACGTTAGGAGATTATACTCAGATTTCCCTTTTGATTTCTCCGTGTCACAAAGAACGCAAAGACTTAGTTTTAAGACAAATCTTTTTTTTTTTTAAGACAATAAGCCTCGGCTTAGGCCTTTTTAGCAAATTTTAATCATGTTCATAAGGTTTACATAAAAGTCATGTTCAGTGATCATGTTCATAAGGTTTCCATAAAAAGTAAAATTAATAATGTTGCACATTTTTCAAGCAAAAAGAATCAAGTTTAGGGCTCTAGGCCTCGGCTAAGGCCTTTTTAGCAAATTTTAAACGCGCGTGCTCATATTCATAAGGTTTACATAAAAAGTCAAGTTAATAATGATGCACATTTTTTCAGGAAAAAACAATCAATTTTAGCGCCCTAGGTCTCGGCTTGGGCCTTTTTAGCAAATTTTAACCGTGCTATAACGAAGTAAATTTCGCCGTCATTTTTAGTCTACGCCGGGATTCGAACCCGAGGCCGCTTATTCCGGAACAAGTCGCTCTACCAACTGAGCTACGCAGACTTTTATTCTGATTCCTATCTGCCGTTATGTCGTGTGCGTCCTTCTGGCAGGTACGTCACATTTCCTGGTACGTTACCATCCTCTCCCCCTTCTTTTCTGTTTTTTTTTTTTTTTTGAAGTGCTGGAGAAGGGATTCTCTTATTTTTCCTATCTCGCGGTGTGGAAATAACATCACACCATTGCGAGATTTTGAACGGTCGGGTCATCCGGATAGTTCGGGCGCCATTATAACGAAGTAAATTTCTCCGTCATTTTCGGTCTACGCCGGGATTCGAACCCGAGGCCGCTTATTCCGGAACAAGTCGCTCTACCAATTGAGCTACGCAGACTTTTATTCTGATTCCTATCTGCCTTTATGTCGTGTGCGTCCTTCTGGCAGGTACGTCACATTCCCTGGTACGTTACAGTGCGTTCATAAAGTTTACATGAAAAGTTACTTTATATGTATTTTATGTAATGCTTATGAATATGAGTAGGGTTAGAATCTGTTAAAATGGCGTGTATCTAAGTCTATGCGGTCAAAAAATTAATGTTTTGTGGTTAAGTAAAAGTGGAACATTTTCTACTTGATTTGCTATGTACCCCTTATGAATATGAGCTCGGAGGTTTAAAATTTGACAAAAAGGCACAGATCTAGGTCTTTTTATTAATGTTATATTTCGAAAAACCTACTCATGGGAAGGTGTTTTGTAGAAATTAAAAGTGTATTTTTTATACAATCCGATAATGTTTAGGTGGCCAGTTTTACAAAAACTCGCACCACACACTCCAACAGATCTCTAACAACAAAAATCTAAGTTTTCGATAAACTGACCATTTGGTGAAATGATCTTTCGATATAATGAACTTTTAGGTAAAGCAATCCTTTACTGAAATGAACTTTTCGATGAATTGAACTTTTAGGTGAAGTGACCTTTCGGTGAAATAAACTTTTCGGTCCAGTGACCCTTCGGTGAAATGTACCTTTCGATCAAGTGATTTTCGGCGAAGTGGTTTTCGGTAAAGTGACCTTTCGATCAAGTGAACGATACCCGTCTATGACAATAAAGATGGCCTCAAAAATTTTGAAATTCTCTGCACCGAAAAATTAAAACATGAGTGCGAAATTCGTCATAGATTACACGAAAAATAAGATTCATCCTTATTGTTGCTGGAACAGCGTATTCCATTTGTCATTAAAAATCAGAATTATATTGCAAAATTAAAAAAAAAGTCACTGAAACTAAAGAACCACAGCCAGGAGTTGTGTCTGGTGCTTTGATTTCAAATCGGGCGTTAACGACCACCATGAGCAACTTTAAATGGTATATCATCATCATCATCATTGTCAACCATTATCAATCCACTGCTGGACGAAGGTCTCCCCAAGTTTCCTCCACAACGGTCTGTCTTGTGCCAGTCTCCTCCATGTCACACCTGCATACTTTCGAATTTCATCCACCCATCTCCCATGTGGTCTTCTTCTGGGTCTTTTCCTGTCCCTTGGAATCCAATCTAAAATTTCGGCTGTGAATCGATGATCTGTCCTTCTGGCAGTATGTCCAGCCCATTGCCATTTCAGGGATTTAACTCTGATCATGATGTCTTCCACTCTTGTCATTTTTCGGATCCACGAGTTGCTCCTCTTATCTCTCCTGGTTACACCAAGCATGCACCTCTCCATGCTGCTTTGAGTTGTCTGCAGCCTTTGTATGTCTCTTTTAGTTATGGTCCACGTCTCTGCACCATACGTAAGCACTGGAAGGATGCATTGATCAAACACTTTTCTTTTAAGACATAATGGCATATTGCTCTTGAAAATTATGCTGTTTCTTCCAAAAGCTCTCCAGGCAAGTTTTGTACGCCGATTAATTTCTTCATCAATGTGACCCTTGTGACGTACCTGCCAGCAGGACGCACATGACATAAAGGCAGATAGGAATCAGAATACATGTCTGCGTAGCTCAGTTGGTAGAGCTGCTTGTTCCGGAATAAGCGTCCTCGGGTTCGAATCCCGGCGTAGACCAAATATGACGGAGAAATTTACTTCGTTATAATGGCGCCCGAACTATCCGGATGACCCGACCGTTCAAAATCTCGCATTGGTGTGATGTTATTTCCACACCGCGAGATAGGAAAAATCAGAGAATCCCTTCTCCAGTGCTTCGAAAAATAAATGTGTGTGACGTTGCATTCCACACACCAGATTGACTGGGAGTTCTCAAGTGCACGTTCTACAGTGGTTGTCTGCCTGCAGCGATTCATGGTCACGGCTGATCCGTGGGCCATGCCCCCGGCCCTCTTTCGGGGGGGGGGGGATATGTGACGTACCTGCCAGCAGGACGCACATGACATAAAGGCAGATAGGAATCAGAATACATGTCTGCGTAGCTCAGTTGGTAGAGCTGCTTGTTCCGGAATAAGCGTCCTCGGGTTCGAATCCCGGCGTAGACCAAATATGACGGAGAAATTTACTTCGTTATACCCTCACTTGATATCTGCTGTCCAAGATAAACGTACGTGTCTGTTATCTCCAGCTTTTCTCCATCAATCGATAAATCTTCATTTCTTGTAAAAGCATTGAACATCACTTTTGTCTTCTGAAAGTTCATTTTTAATCCCACTTCTTTACTCTTGTCAGCAAGTTCCTGGATCATACTCTGCAGCTCAGTGGGGTAGTTGCAAAAATGACTACGTCATCAGCAAAACGAAGGTGGGTTAGATAATCTCCATTAATCTTTATCCCTTTGTTTTCCCAGCTCAGCGACTGAAAAACACCCTCCAATGTGGCATTAAAGAGCTTCGGAGATATGGTGTCACCTTGTCTCACTCCCTTTCCAATTTTTATGTGTGCTGTATTTTCAAACAGCCGAATCTTTGCACTTGCATTTTCATAGATGTTATTAATAATATTAATGTATGCATCTTCAATACCGCAGGTTTTCAGAGCCATTGTAACTGCTGATGGTTTCACCGAATCAAAGGCTTTTTCATAATCGATAAAAGCCATGCACAATGGAAGTTCATATTCCCTCGCTCTTTCAATTAGTTCTCTCAGTACGTGGATATGATCTATTGTGCTGAAGCCACTCCTGAATCCAGCTTGTTCTCTCGGTTGAGCCATGTCCAGTGTTACCTTCAAGTGGTGTGAAAGAACTTTAGTGAAGATTTTATAAACTACTGATAGGAGGCTGATAGGTCTGCAGTGTCCGAGATCCTCAATGTCCCCTTTCTTATGTAGCAGGATCATTGTAGCGGTGTTCCAATCCTCAGGAATCTTTCCTTCATTAAGGCATCGAGTGAACATTTGGGTGAGTACTGTTTCGATTTCTCCACTTGCTTCTTGTATGATGTCTACAGTAATTCCATCTTCTCCTGGAGCTTTTCCCCGCTTCATGTTCTTGATTGCATGTGCAACTTCTGCTGGAAGGACTGGAGGAACTCTGGTACTGGTATCTTTCATGATGTCTGGAGTGCATGTATCCTCCCTTTCATATAATTTGGAGTAGAAATCTTTCACTCTTGTCAAAATTTCGCCTCTATTTCTTGTTACAGAACCATCTTCTTTTCTCAGTGCCATAATCTGTTTTCTTCAGTTACTGAGATGTCCCTTTGCTATCTTTAGGCTTTGGTTGTTTTCAATTGCTTTCCTCACTAGTTCACAGTTGAATTTTCTTACGTCTTCAGTGATACTTTTTCTTACTGTCTTGCATAGCTCTATATATTCCACTTTGGAAGTCACATCTTCTTTAGTTGTCCTCATCTCTCTTCTTTTTTGTATCAACATTTTGGTTTTTCCTGATAATTTGTTTACATGCAACTTGTTCTTAGACCCAGCTAATTTTGTTGCTGTTTCCATAAGAGCTTTGGTTACTTTTCTGTTAACTTCAGAGATGTCCACTTCTGCCGATGTTAGGCCTTCTAAAGCAGAGAACCTGTTCTTCAGTTCCAACTTGAAGGTATTATGGTGTTTTTTAAGGTTGGTTATGTCAATACATTTTGTTTGTCTTATGAGCTTGCCACGTTCAAGTTTAGTGTTGAGGTACATCTTACATCTCACCAATCTATGGTCACTGCCTGTGTTGAACTTGTTTAGCACACTGCAGTCTTCTATGACGAATTTTTTGTTACACATAATAAAATCAATTTCACTTGTCGTCCCATTTGGATGTCTCCATGTCCATTTCCTGTGTGGCTTTTTCTTGAAAAAGGAGTTCAAGATGAAAAACCCTTCTGCCTCTGCAAACTCAACGAGAGTATTTCCACGCTGGTTTCTGTTGCCGTTACCGAATTTACCTACTGAAGTTTCATTCTGTTGCCGTTGCCCTATTTTTGCATTGAAATCTCCCAATGGTATATATGACCAGGAACTTGCTGACAAGAGTAAAGAAATGGGATTAAAACGAACTTTCAGAAGACAAAAGTGATGTACAATGCTTTTACAAGAAATGAAGATGTATCGATTGATGGGGTAAAGCTGGAGATAACCAATACCTACATTTATCTTAGACAGCAGATATCAAGTGAAGGTCACATTGATGAAGAAATTAATCGGCGTATAAAACTTGCCTGGAGAGCTTTTGGAAGAAACAGTATAATTTTCAAGAGCAATATGCCATTATTTCTTAAAAGAAAAGTGTTTGATCAATGCATTCTTGTAGTGCTTACGTATGGTGCAGAGACGTAGACCTTAACTAAAAGAGACATACAAAGACTGCATACAACTCAAAGAGGCATGGAGAGATGCATGCTTGGTGTAACCAGGAGAGATAAGAAGAGGAACTCGTGGATCAGAAAAATGACAAGAGTGGAAGACATCATGATCAGAGTAAAATCCCTGAAATGGCAATGGGCTGGACATATTGCCAGAAGGACAGACCATCGTTGGACAACCGAAATTTTAGACTGGATTCCAAGGGACAGGAAAAGACCCAGAAGAAGACCACATATGAGATGAGCGGATGAAATTCGAAAGTATGCGGGAGTAACAGGGAGGAGACTGGCACAAGACAGACCGATGTGGAAGAAACTTGGGGAGACCTTCGTCCAACAGTGGATTGATAATGGTTGACGATGATGATGATTGTTTTTTAATTGGTATACTGTATATTTTTAGCTATTTTGTGGGCTTGGAGTCTATACGGTTAAAACATTACTTATCGTACATCTGTGATTCTTGTAACACTGGAGCTTCTTAACGTTATGCTCCAGATAACTAGGAATAATTCTGAATTGCACAATGAGTACTATTGGGTTTTGTAACGGCCAGAAGAGAGTAGTCTTTCTTACAGAAACAGTCTTTATTGGTTTTTCTGGCACGTCATTTGGATAACTTGTAACGTACATTCTATTTTAACTTTTCTTTTGAGTTTCTTTTTTCTCTGTAAATTTGAGTTTGTTCTCTTAAACATTTTCAAACCTTAACGTTATGTCTTTTCTCTCAAACGAGAATTTATGTTGGCAACACTGAGGTCGGAACAAGAGTGACGTATGTGTAACTGGATAAGAACGACAGATAAAAAGGCAATGCAGCGGTTGTTTAAGGGGATTGATGTTATTGGTGATAGACGTGCTATTATACTATGTTTGGATGTTAAATCACTGATACTGTATGGAGTAAGCCAGTAAACCGGATGCGCGTGTGGAGTATAACTCATGCAAGCAAAATAAAAGCATTTGTAAGTACTACTTGACCTCTTTCTTGTAAAGTGTATGGGTACCTTCTAATATTGTATTGACTTAGCACACATAACGTTATTACTGACGTAAGGACTAAGTTACAGCGGAAAGAAAATTACGTTATAAACTTATCAATGTTAATAATGGATAACCAACTGGCTTCCTTAAGAGACAGTCAACAGCGCTACACTTCAAACGAACTCAACAAACTGAACCTCTGTAACGTGAGGATCAATGTGCCTCAATTCCAATACAGCTACATCAAATATAATATCTAGTCTTGACGTTGGTATAGCATACAACGCAAGGTTGCACTAATCCACCCACACTTAACACTGCTCGCTCCACACATTATATACAGGGGTTGTCCAAAATAATGGAAACACCTTGCTGAAAACAGTGACTTTAGTATGTGCTGCCTTTTGAGTAAAACGAGCTTGTAGCTACAATTGTTTTTGTAAAAACGTGTTGCTTACAGTCTCAAGGATCTGTATGATTGCATTGTAAATCGGTGTTTGCATAATTTCGTTCCAGGGGAAGGCACAATGAGTGACATGTCGGAGTTCTTAAGAGGGCAGATTGTAGGAGCCTGTCTGGTTGGTGCGTAGGTAACCACAGTGGCACAGGTATCGGGGGTATCGAGAGGTACCGTGTGGAAGGTCATGACAGCATTCAATGTTCACGGCACAACATCATCTGCTAGACACAGCTGTGGAAGGAAAACCAAACTCACTGCTAGAGACAGGAGGACATTAAAGAGGATTGTGACCTCAAGGAGGAAGACCACGGCGACGAAAGTGACTGTTGAGCATAATGCACATCTCCAAAACCAAGTATCGACGCATACAGTGCGAAGGGAATTGCACAAACACAATATTTACGGCAGAGCTGCGATTGCAAAACCCTTGGTGTCACAGGTGAATATGAAACGGAGACTACAGGGGTGCCAGGAACATAAAGCGTGGACTGCGGATCAATGGAAACATGTCTTGTTGTCCGATGAATCACGTTTCTCACTATTTCCCCACCACAGGACGGGTTTACGTGTGCAGAACCCCCGCAGAAGCCTACAACCCAGACTGTCTCTTTCCTGAAGTGAAGCATGGGGGCGGTTCTGTAAAGGTTTGGGCCATGATCTCGTGGTTTTCAGAAGGTCCCATTATCACCTTACATGGACGGATCACTAACGGTGAATATGTCACTCTTTTGGCTGACCATGTGCATTCAATGGCACAGAAATTGTTTCCGTCAGGGGATTGCACCTTTCAAGATGATGATTCACAGAAGTCAAACTGTTCAATCATGGTTTGAGGAACATGAGAATGAAGTTGCACACTTTCCCTGGCCTGCACAATCACCGGACTTAAACATCATTGAGCCCCTGTGGTCTGTGTTGGAAAACAGAGTGCGATCCCGTTATCCTCCTTAAGCGTCTCTCAAGGAATTAGAGCAGTTTATGCAGGAAGAATGGTACAACATGCCATTTACCACCATCCAGGACTTGCATGTGTCCATTCCAAGGAGGATTCAAGCTATTTTAAATGCCAAGGGTGCTCCCACACCATATTAGGTGCGTAACACCTATTGTTACAAGGTTTTTCCATTATTTTGGAAAACCCCTGTACATCGTTCGTATCTTGTCAAAACATATACACGTCATTCCGACCTGGCAAGACTATTGCCACATAACATTCAGTGAGTGAAAAAACATAACGTTAAGGTTAAAACGCTTAAAGAGAACGAACTCAAAATTTAAATTTAGATAGAGCAAAAAACTGAAAATGAAAGTTGAATTAGAATAGACGTCATAAACTCTAATAGCTACAAGTAGTCGCTCGTTCCCAATTTGGTGCCTCTGGTTTTAGGGAAGATGGATGGCCAGCGCCCCCCCCCCCCACCCCCATGCCTCATCGGGACTCAGACCATTAAATTTTCATTGCAGTCAATCGTTCAGAAACTATAAACATTTTGAAAATTTCAAGTATTTTACTTTACTGTCTGTCCTCTTTTTTCCTTGCACTATTTTACATAGCTATTAGTTCATGCAAACGAAACTCATTTTTCAGCTGAATGATCACATCATAATGCTGGCTCCCCAGGCCTGAAACTAGAGAGGACACTAGGTGGGCTGAGCACCCTGTAGCACCCATGAGCACCACCCAAAAATTCTTAGTTATTATTATTATTTTTTTTTTTTTTTAGTCTTTGTAAAAAAAATTCTACTAAAAAATGGCAATTCTCTTTTAAACAAAGATGTAAGCTAAGAGCGAAATTGTTTTAATAGATGTGCCTGGGAATGAAAATGGCATTATCATAAAACCAAGCACACAAGTGGAAGTGCCATTCTCATTACTTGAATTTTAATATGAGCTACAATCTACTAGTCCCTTCAAGAGATCAGCTGTGCTATCTATCTCCTTGCATGTTTGATATTGCAAGCTATTGTCCTCATGTCTTATTAACAGTGGCGGACTGGATCTAAAAATATTGATTGCCAGGAGACAAAGGGGGCCCACCTACAACTATAAGGCTATCATTGAACTTTTATAAGAAATAAATAAAATTTTCAAAAAATACATAAGTGGAGAAAAGGTACAATTAAATTTTTTGCGAAATAAATTTATATTTTTTAGTAATTACAGTCTACATATTTTGTACATATTACTGGCAATATACAGTAGATGCTAAATGTAAATACAGATTATTATAATTGCATTTTTAAATTATTTTTTTTAATTTTAAATAAATGGTGGATATTTGTTTTAAAGTTTGCTTGTACTGAACATATTACACATTAACAGGTAGTTCAAAAGCATATTACATGGGGTTCACTATATTAAGAGCAATCGTTTGAATTCATAAGATGATTGTGCAAATCTGTCAATAATTGCCTCTGCATCCAATTTATCTGACAATTCCTTTTCAGTGGATAGTAATATGTATGATTCCAATTTCTCTTCAAGCCTTGTCTTTGCGATCTTTAGCTTTGAAAATGTCCTCTCACATTAGACGTGAGTAACTGATAGTGTACAGACGACTTTATAAAGTTCATGAAGGTTATCATGTGCCTTGTCATGATGATGTCTGTTGGATGCCAGAATGTTTAGTACACACGATGGACAAGTGCTACAAATCCTACACTTGTTGTAACTGGAATCCATATTCTCACCAACATTAAGCAATAGCTTTCCTTTAATACATCAAAGTTCGGAGCAAAAGAAAACAATTCCAATATTACTTGATCTTTGTTGATTTGTGGAGACAGCTTAATAATACCTCCCAATGCTTCATCTTCAAGGCCCTTCTCTGCAATACTTTTAAACTTTGCTGGATCCAAGCACGATAAATCTTTATACAACTTTTTGTGTCGCAGAAATCGTTAATCTAGTAACTGGACAATGCAGTCCATTATTAAGTTAAACACATTTACTCGAAAATAAGCTAGAGAATCTGAGGAATTTCCTTCATTATCTATAAGCTCATTTGCCCTTCTTTTCTTCTTCCTCTGCCTCTTAACTGGCAATGCTGTTTCCAAAGAGTCAATTTCTAATGTTTTATTTTCATCTATAATCAACTGTGAAATCTTGTCATTACATTTATTCACAAATACCAATGCCTTGCTGTGAACGTTATCAGATGTTCTTGTCGGTTCCTTCAATTTTGTTGTAGCTGAATCTATTAAACTCTATGCAGTAAACATATCTAAACCACTTGTTTGAAAATAACTTGATAGCGGGGCTGTAATTTTAAATATATACAAGTAAGTAAAGGCTGTCAATATTGTTTCAAAATTTAGAAGTCTTTCAAGTAAAACATTTGCTTCTTGTTTTGTTTCTGCATCAAACTTGTTTGAATCTTGTATCATTGATAAGCATGTCAATAGATTCACAAAAGCACTGACAGCGGTATCATCAAAACGTCCAAATATAGTTGTTGCTGCATTTGATTTTCCTGACCATCTTGTCTCACCAATTAGCATTAATCGTTTCATTTTTTCTTGTCCTAGATGTTTTCCAACAACTTCTATCGATACAGCTGTTCTCTTGTATAATGTTTTCACAAAAGTTGCTAAATTATGGAGCAAATTGAAAAACAAAATTGCAGGCATGCAACATTTTGTTATTTCAGTTATCACCAAATTCAAGACATGGGCGTAGCACCCAACAATTATTAAAAATAATAATGAGGTTATTGCTGTGATTGAAACAGAAGACCTAACTGAAGTGATTCTGAAATTCGTCTCAATATAACGACTTACACATTCAGCAATGATTTGCACATGTTGTCTAATGTTTAAGGCGGCCCACTTCATCAGGAGCCCACTTGCCATCGGGCAAGCTTATAATGAATTAGCTTTATTTTTGCTTTCCGCTAAGCTAATTATAATGAATAAGCTCTTCCTACCAGCTAGCTAATGATAATAATGAAGCTTTCCTACTGAGCTTAAGTATTATGCTTCTGCTACTGAATGATATACTTGTACTAAGCTTCAAATAGTGAATTCAAATGGTTGTTGTTACTAGTTAATTAAGAACATGAATAAAGTCTTAACGCTGGTTGTTAATGGTAATAAACTAATGATATAAACCTAACAGCCAGACAGAGGTCTGACAAAAACTATGAATTGAGAAAGACGTACTTACTACAAGCTTTTTTATTCGGTACGCTTGATCATCCAAAGCACACACACACAACTTGTTTCACAATAATGAAGAATCACTAATCACATAGAACGAAACTCTCTCCTCTAGTATAACAACAAACGATCTCCCTATAACAACAAAATCTCTCCTTATAACAACAAAATCTCTCCTTATAACAACAAAATCTCTCCTCCGCTATCGATGAACGCGCCTATATATACTAGCTACCACCACGTCATGACTTACACTCATTGCCAGATCTCATTCATCGGGTGAAATAATATTTCGTTCAGTAAGAAGATAATTTGCCGCCCCGGTGGCGCAGTGGTCTAAGGCGCTGGCCTCTGATCATTCGTCCGTAAGGGGTCCGGGTTCGAATCCCAGTCAGGCATGGATGTTGTGTTTGTCTTACGGCACTGGCTCTCTCCCTTCCCTGGAACCAGTGACCCTAAATTAGGGACGGGCGACTGCTTATAGCCCATTGAGTTGCTCACGGTGGTCGTTAAACCTCCAATAAAAAAAAAAAAAAAAAAAAAGATAATTTACATAGAAAAATAAAATAACCAGAGATAGTAAAATCAAAAGGAAAGTGAATATAGAGTATACGTTACAAGCTGACGACCTGGCCAGTCCGCCACTACTTATTAATGTTGATCTTAAAAGCTGGGGCCTGTAAGTAGAGAACTACGTGCCCGCAATTTGATGTTCAGTTGTGACAGTTCAGCGAAACAATGTGAGAAACCGGAAAAGGATGTCCATCGAAAGGGTTGGATATCACGAGTGTGAGAAGAAAAGATAGTTTCTCTTGCGATGTTCACGTCAAGTCACTCAGTTGCGTTCCGAAGTAAAATGTGTGCATGCTAAAATATTGCACTACTCAAGCGCGACGCTACAAGTTTTCTCTGAGCCCACCTTTTAGACCCCACCCCTCCAAAAAAATTATTTAAACAGTTGAACATATGGCGGGTGCAACCATTAAGATTCTAGGGATCTTGAATAAATGTATGTGAATCTCTCGAATTCACTGAAATTTTGTTTTACAAAATGCATTCTTTGTTAAATTTAGTGTTTGTACTTATGGGAAAGAGAGGGAGTCCCCTGAACGAATTTCTAAGAGAGTAGTAGAAACACTCCATTTTTGTAATTATAATTTAAAACGGAGAGAGAGAGAGAGAGAGAGAGAGAGAGATTCTTTGTCACTAAAATTCCTAAACAGCCTTATAATAGCAAAAAAAAAAAAAAAAAAAAAAAAAAAAAAAGAAACTCTCTTGCCATAGAGTTTCGCATCCATGGTGAATAAATACAGTCAACTCTAGATATAGTAAACTCTAGTGAACATTCGGCTATATTGAACCTAAATCATTGGTCCCGACCCGCAACATCGGAAATGTACATTAAAAGTTTCGTTTATAGTGAGTGAACCTTCAACTTCGGTTAGAGTGAACCTAAAAAATAAAACTTCAAAGAAAAGAATGTACTTGTAATATGAAATTGCAACTTATTTCAAAACAAACCTTTCTTGTAAAATCTTGAAAGAATATTGTAGGCCTACTTCTCATTAGGTGAATTGAAGGACAAAGATAGTATTAAAAACCTCAGCACCATCAAACTAATGTTCTTGCCTGCTAGCACCACATCAGTCCTCCAACCCATGGATCAAGGTGTGATTCACAGCTTTAAAACCCATTACAGAAGGGAAGCAACGCTTCATTTAATCCAAGCCTTGGAATAAAAGCAGAACACTTCAATAAATATTCTGAATACTGTACGTTTTGGAAACAAAGCCTGGAAGAGTGTGTCAACTATCACTATACAGAACTGTTTCCGGAGGTCTGGTTTGGATACTGGACGTGTGGCATTCGCAGAGGAGGATGATGTGCCTCTCAAGGACCTGCTTCAGCGTATCGGTGTGAATTCCAGTGAAGCTGAAGATTTTATCGATGCTGACTGTGAAGTTATAACGAATGAAATCCCGTCGGATGAAGCTATTGTCGAGTCGAGGCTGTGAAAGGGGGTTCCAGCAAAGAAGAAAACGAGGCTGAAGATGGCGAGGACGATAATGAAGAATGTGTTCCAACAGTGAAATATATGTTAGAAGTCATCAGGACTGTGCTTAAGTTCCTAGAATGTACGGAAAATGTAGAATCGAGTGTAGCAAAAGCACAGACTCTGGAAAAGGACAGATAAAATATTTATTGAACTGCTTGAAGCATACATAGGCACATAACAGACTATTTTCATGCAAAGGTAATATAAAATCAATTTTGTTTACTTAATTTAATGAATATACACTACGTTTTTTAGATACATATGTGGATATTTTATTTTCTTGATCACCATTCCCCTCAACTGAGGTTCAGGGAAGACACTTCTGTTTTAGTAAACCTCGGACATAGTGAACGAAATATGAGAGTTCGCAGAGGTTCATTGTAAGCGTAGTTGACTATACTACGTTACAACATTCACTTGAAACCTTTTTTTTATTACGGGCAACATTATCAGCTTCGCATAAAATGCTCTAGAAAGGAATTTTTTGCCAAAAGTTCTGCCACACATTTCAAAATTTGTGTCCCCTCCCATCATTCTAAGCCCCCCTATTAGCCCACCCAGTTTTGAGCCGCTGGCGTCGCCACTGCCACCACTATGGCATTTTTAACTGTGAATTAGTTAGCAAAAGAATATTTGCGCAGCATCGTTTCTACCCGACATCTTTATTTCATTAAATTCTAATCAGGAAACAGTAACATAACTTAGTGGCTGTTGGTTAATCACATGGAAACTGCAATTCCATGTGCTTCGTTACAGTTGTTACCTTTCCTTTCTATGTTGCATCCGTTATTATTTACCTTGCTGTTACAATTAGTATTTTCCCTACCTATAGTAACGTTTCTTATCTTGCTGTGCATTAACTTTTATTCTTCTTTCTGTGTGTTGTAATGATTATTATTTTTCCTGTTTAAAAATTTTAGATAAAATTATTAATAATTCAGCTTATATCTCAATTATATTGTTATAATATGCATTTTTGTAGTTAGATGTTAAAAATCACTTGCAATTTTTTTTTAGTAAGAAAGTTCTTATAAGTCAAACTTTTCTCTATCCTAACCATACAAGGCTGTTCTTTCGTTACCTGACTTCTACTGCAAGCCATTTCAGATCTGCCTAAATTAGATCAGCCCCTCCCAATATCTACCAAAGCCCCTCCTATTGCTTTCGGGACTGGGGCTACCTTGTTAGGCTAGATATGGTTTTCCTGATCACAACGCTATATGAAATGTCTATTGTGTTTTCAAATAACAGTTTTAATACATGATTGTAGTTGTACCTGTGATTGCATTTGCTTTTTAAATCAATAGCCCTCTATAAAACTTATATTGAGGAAGAAAAGGTGAATTCACATACACTATATTGACAAAAGTCACCGGACACCCCTTCAAAAGCAAATGAACGGATCCGCTGCTTTCTTAAGATGCGCAGTACAGCTGCAAACGGTATAAAAACAAGCCTGCAGCTGACTGCGATCATATCGATCTGTGAGGCTGAGTGAAAATGTCGCGGCGGGAGAGAACTGACTTTGAAAAAGGAAAGATTGTTGGGTGTTATATTAGTGGGTTGTCCATAAAAGAAACCTAGAGACGTTTAAACATACCCAAGTCAACTGTTTTGGATGTACTGAATAAGTGGAAGACACATGACGTGCATGAAGCATAAAAACGTACCGGAAGACCAAAGAAAATCAGTGATAGAGGACGTCGAAGCTTCAGGAGAGTCATTACAGCTAATTGACGCAGTACTGCACAAGACATCAGTGTACAATAAACACACAAAGATATCGCTCTTTCCACGTTTAGCAACGCACAGCAACCGAAAAATTGTTATTCGGCCGCCGCCGGGTAATCGAATCCTGAATCTCTCGATATCTAGCCGAGCGCGTTAGCCTTACATTTTATAATGTCAGATGCTGACAGAAAAACGCACATAGCACCGTGGATTGTTGGCCATCGTGGTGTAAGGCTAACGCGCTCGGCTAGATATCGAGAGATTCGGGATTCGATTCCCCGGCGGCGGCCGAATAACAATTTTTCGGTTACTTTGCCTTGCGTATTTGGAGGATTTTCACTTGGGATCTCGCCCTTTGGATTTAACTGCTATAATTAATATATAGCCAGTGCCGTTAATGCCCACCATATGGGGGCGTCTCAGTATCTGAGTCCATCTTACGGATTTATAATGTCAGATGCTGACAGAAAAACGCACATAGCACCGTGGTGTAAGGCTAACGCGCTCGGCTAGATATCGAGAGATTCGGGATTCGATTCCCCGGTGATGGCCAAATAACAATTTTTCGGTTGTTGTGCGTTGCTAAACGTGGAAAGAGCGATGTCTTTGTTTATTCACTGACGCCACATATTTGGAGGATTTTCTCTAAGTGTACAGGTGAGTAAAAATGCTGGAACTTTGGTATGTACACGTACCATTCGCAGAGAACTTCATTCCATGGGTTACCGTGGTCGTGTTGCTGTTCATAAGCCTTTCATCTCCACTCGGAATGCTACTCGTCGTTTATCATAGTGTAAAGAACATTTGTCGTGGACCGTAGATCAATGGAAATGGGTCCTATGGACTGATGAATGCAGACAGATACACTATGATGGCCGTGTGTGGGTATAGCGGCAGCCAGGGGAACGCTATTTACCACAGCGTACTGTTCCTACGGCCAAGTTTGGAGCTGGCAGTGTACTCGTGTGGATTGGTTTTCGTGGTATGGTCCCGGCCCATTGGTTATCGTGGACAAACATGTTAACCAGCACGTCTACCTCGATATTCTGGACAATTATGCCCTACCAACTCTGTGGTAATACTATGGAACCGAGCCTTGTTGGTACCAGCAAGATAATGCACCGAGCCAAAAAGCAAGGACTGTTACGGCGTGGCTTGACGATAATTCCGTATCGTGTGTGGACTGGCCAGCACAGAGCCCTGATCTTAATCCCATAGAACACCTATGGGATGAATTAGAGCGCCGCATAAGAAGTTTGGAACCAAGGCCTACTACTAAGCAACAGTTAGCGGCAGCATTATGTACTGAATGGAAGCGCATACTTATCGCTGTGTTCCAAACCCTTATCGGAAGCATGTCTCGAAGGGTCAGTGCATGCATTAAGGCCAAAGGTGTATAACGAAGTAAATTTCTCCGTCATTTTTGGTCTACGCCGGGATTCGAACCCGAGGCCGCTTATTCCGGAACAAGTCGCTCTACCAACTGAGCTACGCAGACGATTATTCTGATTCCTATCTGCCTTTATGTCGTGTGCGTCTTGCTGGCAGGTACGTCACATCTCCTGGTACGTTACATCATCTCCCCCTATTTTTTTTTTTTCGAAGTGCTGCTCTTATTTTTCCTATCTCGTGGTGTGGAAATAACATCACACCATTGCGAGATTGTGAACGGTCGGGTCATCCGGATAGTTCGGGCGCCATTATAACGAAGTAAATTTCTTCGTCATTTCTGTCCACGCCAGGATTCAAACCCGGATCCCCTCATTCCGGAATAAGTTACTCTACCAACTGAGCTACGCAGACGATTATTCTGATTCCTATCTGCCTTTATGTCGTGTGCGTCCTGCTGGCAGGTACGTCACATCTCCTGGTACGTTACAGGTGGACGTACACCGTACTAATGTATGTCAATAAATGCTATGTTGTGTTTCTCTTCTAGGTGTCCGGTGACTTTTGTCAATATAGTGTATATCTGGATAGAGAGACAAGAATTGAAGTAAATCCCAAAGTCGTATTTTACACGTACTCTCGGTCTCAAAGTGGCCCTGAGAATGACCGTCGTCAGAACAGATGAACAAACTGGCGCATGATATATCGGCATAATATAATCATATTTTTCCTTTCGGTGAAATGCTAATAAAACTCAAGACAATTTCTTTGAATCAAAAACGCCAAGCTTATTACATTGATGATAAATTTTGTTCGTTATCAGCCTATTTTCTTCTCTTTTCGTCGCCATTCCATTTTTAAACACATGTTTCCTACGTCACGAACTCCTACTTACTGATCAAGCATTTTTACGAGTTTCTTATCTAATCTTTCTTAGCATCACAAAGACACTTTTCACCACTATAAATGAGATATTTCATGATTTTCTGCCCATTATCTTGTATGACAAAGACCAGTGAAATGAATTACCGCTTACGAAACAGGAGATCGTCATTTCTTTCGCAAACTTCTGCTTCAGTGTCTTTATCAAAACCAAATGATTATTGATCACCTTTTTTTCTGAGCTCGTGCCTTCATGACGTCAAAATGATGACAGGACTTCGGTTATTAAAAAGTGTACAAATTATATACAGTAGTTTCTGAGCGTGTGAGCGTCGCAAAGATAATGATGAGAAAGAACGTCAGCTACACTTCCCGTTATGAGCTTGCCCTTAGACTCAATAATTTCTGTCAAAAAAAAAAAAAAATAATAATAATTCGTATTTTCGTATCAATTTGACCTTTCACCCGTGGACACGATATTTCCATATATTTAGGTGGGCTCCAAAAAAAAAACAGTTTTCCGTTTCATAATTAAAAATAACGAGAATCACAATCCTTGTTTTTTTCCTCCTTTTCTTGGCGCCCAGTTTTCCTTCTTGATATGCGGAACGTGTTTTCGTATTTTCGGCACTATACAGGGTGTCTCAAAAATACACGGCAAAATTGCAGGAATGAGTTCCTCGTAGGTAGATAAGAAAAAAAGTTTATATCAATATAGGTCCGAAAATGTTTGGTTTCCGAGTTATGAAGGTCTGTCTATGGCATTTAACTGTTCACGCTACCTTATAGTAATTGTTCAAAATGTCCACCTTCTGCCTCAATACAGGCATCACATCAATGTCTCATCGACCCGCGAACACGCTGCCAAATTCCTGGCATGTGTCTTATTGTTTCACAACCTGCTACAATTCGATTGCGGAGAGTTACGACAACTGCTACTGGAGTCGAATACACCAACGATTTTAAATGGCCCCACAAGAACAAAATCTAAAGGTTTTAAACCTGGTGAGCGTGGAGGCCAGGCGGATGGTCCACCTTTACCTATCCACCGATTATAAAACTTTCGATTCAAGTAATTTTTTTTTTGGTTTGAGGTTTAACGACCACCGTGAACAACTCTATGGGCTATAAGCAGTCGCCTGTCCCTAATTTAGGGCCACTGCTTCCAGTTAAGGGAGAGAGCCAGTGCCGTAAGACAAACACAACATCCACGCCTCACCGGGATTCGAACCCGGACCCTTTTCGAACGAATGATCAGAGGCCATCGCTTAGACAATTGCGCCACCGGGGGCGGCTGATTGGAGGTTCAACGCCCACCGTGAGCAACTCAATGGGCTACAAGCAGTCGCCCGTCCCTAATTTAGGGTCACTGGTTCCAGGGAAGAGATAGAGCCAATGCCGTAAGACAAACACAACATCCATGCCTCACCGGGATTCGAACCAATACCTTTCGGACGAATGATCAGAAGCCAACGCTTAGACCACTGCGCCACCGGGGCGTCTGATTGGAGGTTTAACGACCACCGTGAGCAACTCAATGGGCTATAAGCAGTCGCCCGTCCCTAATTTAGGGTCACTAGTTCCAGGGAAGGGAGAGAGCCAGTGCCATAAGACAAACACCACATCCATTCCTCACCAGGATTCGAACCCGGACCCCTTTCGGACGAATGATCAGAGGCCATCGCTTAGACCACTGCGCCACCGGGGCGGCTGATTGGAGGTAGTTTTTTTTTGTTTGTTTTTTTTGGAAATTTAACGACCACCGTGAGCAACTCAATGTGCTATAAGCAGTCGCCCGTCCCTAATTTAGGGTCACTGGTTCCAGGGAAGGGAGAGAGCCAGTGCCGTAAGACAAACACAACATTCATGCCTGACCGGGATTCGAACCCGGACCCCTTTCGGACGAATGATCAGAGGCCATCGCTTAGACCACTGCGCCACCGGGGCGGCTGATTGGAGGTTCAACGACCACCGTGAGCAACTCATTGGGTTATAAGCAGTCCCCCGTCCTTGATTTAGGATCACTGATTCCAAGGAAGGGAGAGACCCAGTGCCGTAAGACAAACACAATACCCATGCCTCACCGGGATTCGAACCCGGACCCCTTTCGGACGAATGATCAAAAGCCATCGCTTAGACCACTGTGCCACTAGGGTCTAAGCGATGGCTTCTGATCATTCGTCCGAAAGGGGTCGATTCGGCCGATTGGAGGTTTAACGACCACCGTGAGCAACTCAATGGGCTGTAAGCAGTCGCCCGTCCCAAATTTAGGATCACTGGTTCCAGGGAAGGGAGAAAGCCAGTGCCGTAAGAGAAACACAACATCCATGCCTCACGCGATTCAAACCCGGACCCGTGACGAACGAATGGTTAGAAGCCATCGCTGAGACCACTGCGCCACTGGGGTGGTGATTGGGGATTTAACGACCACCGTGAGCAACTCAACGGGCTGTAAGCAGTCGGCCGTCCCTAATTTAGAATGACTAGTTCAAGGAAAGGGAGAGAACCAGTGCCGTAAGACAAACACAACATCCATGCCTCACCGGGATTCGGACCCGGACCTCTTTCGGACGAATAATCACAGGCCATCGCTTAGACCACTGCGCCACCGGGGCGGCCAAGTAATTGCGAGCTATGTGACTAAAATGCGCGGGAGCTCCATCGTGCATAGAGTGTGCTTGTTGACGATTGATCAGTGGCGTGTCGTCCAAGAAATCGAGCCTGTTGTTTTCCAGAAAGGTGTGGTATGCCCGCCCCGTGAGTTTGGGAAGAACATGGGTCCAAATAACTTATCACCAAAAACACCCGCCCAGATGTATAGGCTGAACCGCTGTTAGTGACGTGATGGGAAAATTGCATGTGGGTTTTCATCTGCCCATACATGCTGATTGTGAAAGTTTAGGATTCCGTCGCGTGTGAACTGTGCTTCATCGGTGAATATCCTTAAGACAGGAAAGTTAGGAGTTGTACCACACTGCTGCAAGAACCACTGGCAGAACATTACTCGCGCTGGGTAATCTGCTGGTGGCAAGGCCTGTACCCGTTGCAGATGGTACGGATACAGGTGTTGTTCTCGCAACACTCTCCAAATAGTCGAACGATGAACAGGCAGTTGCATTGCTAATCTGCGTGTTCTGATTCTAGGAATCGAATGCACAACATCCAAAATCTCCACCTCTACTTCAGGAGTCGTAGATCTTGGTCGTCTTCTGTCGGCAGCACGAGATGTAAAGGTCCCATGTTCACAAATGCGGCGATGGATACTTTCAAAGGTTTTTCTGTCTGGACATCTTCGTCCTGGGAACCTTTCGTGGTACAAACGACTAGCCTCCAGAGCATTGCCATCCGCCAAACCGCACATAAAGTGCATATCCGCTTGCTCCTGATTTGAGTACATGGTCGGAAAGGAAAACCACCAGATTCTGTCAGTACCTTGAGATGAAGGAATTCACATGTGGGAGATAAAACATTCCAGTGAATAACTGGGAAACCAAGAGAGACCTGAGGCAGGTAATGTGAACAGTTAAGTGTCATAGACAGACTTTCATAAATCGGAAATCAAGCATTTCAGGACCTATGTTGATATAAACTTATTTTCTTATCTACCTATAAGGAACTCATTCTTGCAGTTTTGCCGTGTATTTTTGATATCTCTAAATATATCTCTAATATATAAGTATATCTCTAAAAGTTAGATGGCAAAAATTAATTTGCATTGGATATCTTGAACAATGATCCAAATTTCCCGTGTATTCACCGCTTCACATAATGAACAGCCCTTTCGGTGAGTTCAAGGTGGACGTCTATTGGTTTTGCTCTCTATACTTCCAATGGAAAAATATTCGACCATGTTTCCTCAGCGGAGAAAGATTTCCCTTACATACATCAAAATTGGCTCACTGGTTAAAAACATCCTAACTTAGATAGTACAGTCGATGTTTTTTGCAAAAACCTTTTCTGAACTATATTAAAAATCAATAACTTTACTTCGATGTTGCTATGATACTTGCTAACAGGTGGTGCCACTCTTCCATAATAGTTCATCGAAGTAAAGTTATTGATTTTTAATATACTGTAGTTCAGGCAAGTTTTTTGAAAAAAAACAACAACACCGATTGTACAATCTAAGTTAGGATATCTTTAATCAGTGGGCCAATTCTGATGTATGGAAAATCTTTCTTCGCTGAGGAAATAGGGTCAAAATTGTTTCCATTTGAAGTATAGGGAGCACAATCACTAGACATCCACCTTAATAAATATACACTGCTGGCCACCCAAAATGCAAGACCAAGAAGGACAGGAGAAACCCAGATTTACTGGACACATAACAACAGATACATAGATTGAAACGATTGAGCTTACAGGCCCGTGCGACTTGCGGAACACGCAGACATCAATAGTTCGTGTGGCCTCCATGGCTGGCAATAACGGCCACTACACGCCGCGGCATCGAACGAAAGAGGCTTTGGAAGTGGGCTTGGGGTATGCCAGTCCAGGCTACTTCCACACGTTGTCACAGTTCATCAGGCGTAGCCGCAGGTGGTGCTTGCCGGGCCGCTCGGTTGCCGATCAGCGACCAGACGTGTTCGATGGGCGACATATCGGGAGAACAGGCTGGCCACAGCAGCAGTGACACCTGGTGAGCCGTGAAGAATTGTTGCACGATGCGTGCCACGTGCGGGCGCATTGTCCCGTTAAAACGTGGCCGCTGGTAGGTTCTGCAGGTAAGGGAGGACTACAGGCTCCAAAACGTCGGTGATGTAGCGGTGACTGTTGAGTGTACCGGCGATGCGTACCGCAGGGTGCAGTTGTCATATCCAATTGCGCCCCAAACCAGAACGCCAGGCGACCGACCAGTATGGCGATGCATAATGCAGGCGTAATAGTCTCTCGCCGCGGTGCCGCCACACGCGGATCCGATCATCGTGGTGTTGCAGGCAGAAGCGGGATTCGTCAGAGAAGACAATGCCGTGCCATTCCGTAATCCATGTGCGGCGTTCAACGGCCCACTGCCGCCGCACTCGCGGGTGGTGTAATGTCAATGGTAATGGGAACAAAGGGCGCTGTGCGACAAGTCCCCGCTCCTGCAGACGACGTCGAACGGTACGTGCTGACACAGGTTGTTGCGCAACACACCCTAATTCCTGCGCTAACGTTCGTGATGTGGCTGTGCCAGCCGTCAATGCCCGCCGCACAACATGCCGGTCCTCTCGTCCGGTGGTGTGCCGCGGCTGCGGCAATCGCTCACGTCGGTCCGTCCGTCCCTCCTGTACCCACCGAATCCATACTCCCCTCACTGTGGCTGGATGTCGTCCCACACGGGTGCCAATGTCTTGGTACGATAAACCGATGTCGCGATAAGCCACTATTCGTCCTCTGTCGAACTCCGAAACGTGCTGGAATGACTGCCCTATTCTGCGACGAGGCATCAGGAAGCTTCCCACGCACAGGACCAGCAGCACAGCACACTTCCACTACTTACACCCCGCCTTCTGTGCACCCTTCTTATAGTGCTTGTCGGTGGTGTGCCGGCCGCACAGGATTTTCATATGCCCTGCAATACTAATCGTTTGCATGTCCTCTCGCGGGCGACGCATGCTGCGAATTTCAGGCCAATCGGATGCTTCCTTCTTGGTGTTGCATTTTGGGTGGCCAGCAGTGTACAATACTCAGATGAGCCATTACAAAATGACCACCTATCTAATTAGATGTACAACCCCCTTTAGCCCGCAAAACAGCGGCCACTCGGCGAGGCATCCGTTCGATGAGGTGGCGATAAGTATCCTGGGGTATCTGGTACCGTAATGCCACCAGCTGATTCTCCTGTTCGCGTACATTTCGGGGTGGCGGTGGTTTAGCCCGAAACCGCTTTTCCAAGCCGATCCACAAATATTTGATTGGGTTCATGTCAGGTGACATTTGGAGACCAGGGCATCAACAGAAACTCACCAGCATGTTCGTCGAAGCACTCCTTGGCGATTCTGGCAGTGTGGCATGGCGCATTATCCTGTTGGTAATGGCCATCACCAGCAGGACACACAGTTGCCATGAATGGGTGAACTTGGTGCGTATCGATGTTTAGATACCGGTCAGCTGTCAAGGATTGTGCTCTTGGGACAATGTGGCCTAAAATGTCCCAAGGAAACATCGCCCACAGCATAACACCGCCGCCGCAGGCCTGTTTCCTCCCAACAGTGCATCCAATTGCCATAGCCTCCGTTGGTAATCAGCGCATCCGCGCTCGCCCGTCTACGTGATGCGTCAGAAATCTTGATTCGTCAGACCAGGCCACTTTCTTCACGTCAGAAATCTTCGTCAGAAATCGTCAGAAATCTTCATCAGAAATCTTGATTCGTCAGACCAGGCCACTTTTATCACATCTCAGTTGCTGAGACCATCAATACGTATTCGTGTAGTCAGATGCTGACTGATAAACCACGCATGGCGCTGAGAATTGTTGGCGCTGTAGCGTAAATTCGAACGCACTCGACTAGTTATCGAGAGTTCTGGGGTTCGATCCCAGCAGTGCCGGAATACAATTTTTCAGTCGCTATGCGTTGTTTAAAAAATAACGTGGAAAGAACGATGACATCGTCCATTTACATTTATTTCAAATCATCCACGGTCCAATCTCGATGATCTTGGGCCCATTTCATACGTTGTTGGCGATGACGTGCAGTGAGCATAGGGACCCGGCTGGGTACGCAGGCTCATGCGTAGAAGGCTGCGATGACCTGTGTGCTGTGACACATTGCTCTAATCGCAACTGTTGCAGCTGCGGGTGATTTGTCCCATTTTGGCGCTGCGGTCGCTGTGAAGAATGCGCGACAGTCTCCGCTCCCCTCTGGCATCAATGAGCTGCGGACGACTCACGGCTGGACGACGTTTCGTCGTTTGACCATCTGTGCACCACTGATGGTCAAACTGATGGTCACTGATGGTCAAACGATACGTACTAACTACTGTGGCACGCAGAGTAGGACTGGCCAGTCGTGCGATCGCGCGGTGGGCCGCTGCAGAACGGTTTAAAATTCGTGTTATTTGAATTTTGTAAGCAATACGTTTTCTCGTAACTTTCTTTTTTCCCCTGTGTGCGTGTGTGCGTGTGTGTGTGTTATAACGAAGTAAATTTCTCCGTCATTTTGGGTACACGCCGGTGATCGAACTCGAGTCCACTTATTCCGGAACAAGTCGCTCTACCAACTGAGCTACGCAGACTTTCTTTCTGACTGATATCTGCCTTTATGTCGTGTGCGTCCTGCGGCGCAGGCACGTCACATCTCCCCCCCCCCGAAAGAGGGCCGGGAGCAGGGCCCACGGGTCATCCGTGACCATGAATCGTTGCAGGCAGCCATCCGCTGTAGAACGTGCACTTGAGAACTCCCAGTCAATCTAGTGTGTGGAATGCAACGTCACACACATATATTTTTCGAAGCGCTGGAGAAGGGATTCTATGATTTTTCCTATCTCGTGGTGTGGAAATAATATCACACCATTGCGAGATTTTGAACGTCCGGGTCATCCGGAAAGTTCGGGCGCCATTATAACAAAGTAAATTTCTCCGTCATTTTTGTCCACGCCGCGGCTCGAACCCGGGTCCCCTCATTCCGGAATAAGTCACTCTACCAATTGAGCTACGCGGTCATTCGTTCTGACTGCTATCTGCCTTTATGTCGTGTGCGTCCTGCTGGGCAGGCACGTCACAGTGTGTGTGTGTGGGTGTGTGGGTGGGTGGTTTCAGACCGTTGGTGAAAGTTTTTCAGGCTGACATCTCTTGAAATTATATTTTGCCATTATGCCAACGAAGGATTTATGTTACTGTGAATGTGGGATATTCTTCCAGCCCCACATTCCATCCCTGAGTACTAGGGTGGAGCGAAAAAGCCCTTCTTTTCTAAATTTGAAACATCACCATGTGCAATAGTTGCGATTTTATTACTGAAATGACCCCCGAAACATGGATGACATTTTTCGATATCTTAGGCTTCCCCAAGAACCTCGAAGTTTGAAAGTTACAGAGAAGAATGCTTTTAAAACACCCGCTTTCTCCATTTTGTAAATATAAAAAAAATACTGTTTCACCATGTTATTTAATATCACCTTTGAGTGTATAAACACAGGTAAAATTTCAACAGACATGAGGTAATTTCTTAGGCTTCACCAGATCCCTTAAAGTATTTAATTGTTTGCAAAAAATGGCATGATAAGTTGCGTAAGCATCAAGTTCGACAGCAGCCTTACCGTTACCAATTCGAGCTTAACATTAACAATCCCCCTCTCATACTTTCTGGAAACCTCATGTTGATTTTCAGAAGCATAGCTTGCGGCCTTGTGCTCTCCTTTGTTTTTGTTACTTTTTTCACCTCACAGCGCAGCTCTCTTTGCGAACTCACTGAATCATCTCATCACAGTAGCACTGGTAGCACAGATCCTTTTGGGAGAGAGTGTTGGTGGGTGTTGCGTCATAATGATGCAACAATGTCCCTCCTAGTGACGTTGATTGGATCGTACCGGCATTTTCGTTTTGTCGTTCAACTACTTAAGATGGCTGAAACAAGAAATAAAGCTGATTGCCCTATCCTCGGGAGTTATACGAAGATGCATGAAGAGTGTTGCCTACCAACGGAGATGTAATGCGCTATTACTTACCTTGTGAGGAATACTCTTAGGCAAGAAGGTGCAAATTAAGAACCTACTGCAGCAGAAATAGCAAGTATTGTCGCTGACAAAGTGCTGAGTATCAACACACATAAAAATTGGAAAGGGAGTGAGACAAGGTGACACCATATCTCCGAAGCTCTTTAATGCCACATTGGAAAATGTCTTTCAATCACTGAACTGGGAAAACAAAGGGATAAAGATTAATGGAGATTATCTAACCCACCTTCGTTTTGCTGATGACGTAGTCATTTTTGCAACTACCTCATCAGAGCTGCAGAGTATGATCCAGGAACTTGCTGACAAGAGTAAAGAAGTGGGATTAAAAATGAACTTTCAGAAGACAAAAGTGATGTTCAATGCTTTTACAAGAAATGAAGATTTATCGATTGATGGAGAAAAGCTGGAGATAACAGACACGTACGTTTATCTTGGACAGCAGATATCAAGTGAGGGTCACATTGATGAAGAAATTAATCGGCGTACAAAACTTGCCTGGAGAGCTTTTGGAAGAAACAGCATAATTTTCAAGAGCAATATGCCATTATGTCTTAAAAGAAAAGTGTTTGATCAATGCATCCTTCAAGTGCTTACGTATGGTGCAGAGACGTGGACCTTAACTAAAAGAGACATACAAAGGCTGCAGACAACTCAAAGTTGCATGGAGAGGTGCATGCTTGGTATAACCAGGAGAGATAAGAAGAGGAACTCGTGGATCCGAAAAATGACGAGAGTGGAAGACATCATGATCAGAGTTAAATCCCTGAAATGGCAATGGGCTGGACATACTGCCAGAAGGACAGATCATCGATGGACAGCCGAAATTTTAGATTGGATTCCAAGGGACAGGAAAAGACCCAGAAAAAGACCACATGGGAGATGGGTGGATGAAATTCGTAAATATGCGGGAGTGACATGGAGGAGACTGGCACAAGACAGACCGTTGTGGAGGAAACTTGGGGAGACCTTCGTCCAGCAGTGGATTGATAATGGTTAACAATGATGATGATGATATGGAAGAAAGCATCTCTTCCGACATCGATCCACAAATCAGTTATAAAACGCATTACAGCATACAACACTGAAATCCAGTAGCTGAAAAAACACGCTCCAAGAATGGATGAAACCTACCGGAAGGATTTCAAGATCGTGCAGATTCACAACGTATCTTTGACATATGCTCGTGTAAGTGCAAATGTTTTAGAACCAGCAAATTCACCTCTGCAAAAAAGGTACCCGTAAAAGAGCGAGACTTTCTAATGGACCAGAGAACAAACAGAAGAATGATAGTAGGTGGGCTTGATGCAAAAACTACCAGTGTACTGAAGAAAAAGTCAGCTCGGAAGAGTTATAGGGAAGAGCATGCCCGTAGGAAATTACAGAAAACTGCATCACTGAAATTGGCCCTGCGTGTCGTGGTTGATACTTCAGAAGAGGATACAAATACGAATTCTGCGGCAACACCAGACGAGTCAGGTCCTAGACATTCGTTGGCCTCAGAGAAATATTGTAATTTCATTCTACATCGATTTTCAAAACCTAGGCGTCAAATGACAAAGGCCGCCCCGGTGGCGCTGTGGTCTAAGCGATGGCCTCTGATCATTCTTACGAAAGGGGTCCGGGTTCGAATCCCGGTGAAGCATGGATGTTGTGTTTGTCTTACGGCACTGGCTCTCTCCCTTCCCTGGAACCAGTGACCCTAAATTAAGGACGGGCGACTGCTTATAGCCCATTGAGCTGCTCACGGTGGTCGTTAAACCTCCAATAGAAAGAATAGAAGAGAAATGACAAAGTCTGTATTTTCTAGAAACAGCAATAGGCGAGGCATCAGCGATCGAGGGGCAGCTGATCTTGCGTTTGCGTTGCTTCATGATGTAAGTGAACAGGTTCAATCGAAAGAATGTAATGCACCTGTTACTGAACGGCATAAAATACCACGAGAAAGGAGAAAGACCCGTAAAACAGTTTAAGATGAGGTAAAGTCCGCTAGATTGTAGCACTGTTTTTGGACGGAAGAAGGAATGAAACTCTAACGAATGCACAGACAGATGATGGCAAGAGGCACAAGTGAAAGTAATGGGAGGAGCATTATGCACTTGTTCAAGAACCGGGTTCGGTCTATTTTACACCGAAGAGCAAGAGTGCAAAGGGCATTTTTGACAGTATATATTAAACATATTGGACAAGAAGGCCTTTGACTTGTCAGAGTTGGTCTTTATTGGAAGTCACGGGGAAGAGACTAATACCGGCACAAATGCAGGTATAATTAGGCGCCTTGAAGGGAAAGTCAGTTCTCCCGTGCACTGGATTGCACCGAAGAGCAATTGAATTAAAGACAGCTGGCGTTATGCAAACGTGGCGCTGTGGGCGACCCTGTAAACGGAAACGACATGGCGTATGCAGCAATCCGACAATATAAGGAGTGATGCGACGGGAAACAGTAAGAATCGGACGCAATAAGGGTAAGACGAAGGATCTAAGCGCATTTGACCGTAGGCAAATTGCTGGGGCCCGACGAATGTATAACTCCATCACGGAAGTCGTGCAGGCACTGGGATTTTCACGAGCCACTATGTTACGGGTGCACCGTGAGTACATCGAATCCGGTAAAACCATCACTGCAAGAGCCAATTGCCGTGGACAACAGCGTGTGGATGAGCGGGGTCATCGTCGGCTAGCTCACATTGTAACAGCGGATAGACGAGCCACAGTGCAAGAAATCACTCGGCATTTTAACGCTGGTGCACAAAAACGTGTAAGCTGTTACACCATCCAGAACCATCTCCTCGCTATGGGGTACAGAAGCCATCGTCCCACGAGGGTACCGCTGCTGACCGCACATCACAGGGTGCAAAGATTAGCATGGGCGCGGGAACATCGCCACTGGACCCTAGACATGTTGGAAAACTGTTGCCTGGACTGATGAGTCGAGATTCACGTTGGTACATGCGGATGGCGGGATACGAGTACGGCGCAAACCACAAGAAGCGATGGATCCTTCTTGCCAGCAGGGTACTCTTCAAGCTGGTGGGGGTGGCATTCTCGTCTGAGGACTGTTTACGTTAACTGAAATGGGACCCCTGGTACGTGTGACATCGTCCCTTACAGGTCAACGTTACCGGGATATCCTGGACGACCATTTGCTCCCGTTTGTGCGTCTACAGCATCCCACTGGGCACCTCATCCTGCAACAAACAATGCAGCGTGCCATCGCTCCCGAAGTGTATCCGAATGGTTGGATGAACATTCCACCGACGTGACTTCGCTTCCTTGGCCAGCTAGGTCACCAGACCTCAATCCCTGTAACGTATACTCTAGATTCAGTTTCTTTTTTATTTTACTATCTCTTGTTATTTTATTTTCCTATGCAAATTATCTTCTCACTTAACGAGATGTTGTTTCTCCCGCTGAATTATATGTGGCAACGAGTGTAAGTCATGACGTGGTGGTATGCAGTATATATAGGCGCGCTCAAGTATACCAAAGAGCTTCGTTTTATATGTGATAGGTTCTTCCTGATTATTGATATGCGATTTACCTACTTTTCTACGATATTACGAAAGTTCCGGCTATCAGTAGTTGTGTTATTTTGGAGTGTGTATTTGGGTAATACCAGGAGCTTCCCAATAAAAGGTTAAAAGTGAGTACGTTTTCTTAGTTCATTTTATTGTCAGACCTCTGTCTGGCAGTTAAGTCTATTTCATTGAGTGTTTACGTTAAGTTCAGGGTATATTGTGTTTACCGCTCTAATAAGGAGCCTTCAAGGTACTAATGTACTAAAACCGAAGTTATATTACTGATATTCAAGATAATGAGGAACGCTGAGTAAAAATAAATTCCATATTCTTGGAATTTATTGCACGTGCGTGTCTTACCTAAACAAACTCTAGCACTTTGAAGATTAAGCACACTTTAGCTACGTCAAGTAACCTTTCAATAACCCTAACGTGACTTAACGTAAGCTTTCCTGCACTACACGTCCAGCCGTAGAATTTTATTCAATATATCCCTTTGAGAGAGATGTTCGAGGCTCTGACCCCCTCCATCAAATCTTCGTGAACTGTGGGAGCTTCTTCAGGGGTCGTGGATTCGTATGGCTTCCCAACGCTTTCGGTGTCTTGTCGAGTCCATGCCGAGACGAAAGGTGGTGCTACACATTACTAGACAGGTATCTCTAATTCAATTGCTCTTCAGTGTATATGTCAACTTCATTTCAATGAATTGCCTTTACGCCACCTCACTGAAGCACTCGACC
This sequence comes from Macrothele yani, assembly GCA_039090855.1. Taxonomy (NCBI): domain Eukaryota; kingdom Metazoa; phylum Arthropoda; class Arachnida; order Araneae; family Macrothelidae; genus Macrothele; species Macrothele yani. The sequence continues at coordinate 75,713,292 of CM077017.1, read as the reverse complement.
GGAAAACATCAGGCCCAAGAGGATTTAGTGGATTGACTGGAAAGCGCCTGAAAATGTGAGCAAACCTTTTCATCGTTAATTTCCAGAAAATTGAATTTTCGTTTCACTGCAATATTAACTTTGGAGATCTTAGTTCGGATCAACTTTATTTGTGGAAAATTTGTAAGGCATTCTCTGCAGGTGATTGCCCGCAAGATCTGGCAAATCGGAGTCCTGGAACACTTGCACATTCACATTGGCTGACCCTCGCAAATCGCATTCTGCGTTTGTATGTTGGAACTAGTGATCCAACACCATAACTTGTCTCAATAGCCACCTTCGCAATGAAAGTATATGCACCATCGTGGTTCATGATCAAATGTAACGGTACCTGCAAAGCTGGTTCAAGGAATTTGTAGCTTTTTATATCTCGGTTTCAGTATCTTCCAGATAATTTAAAAGATATTGTAAAAAGAGTCGTCCAAGACAACGCGTATTTTGCCCATGCAGAAAACTTGCTCGCTGCGATGTTGTTTGACGACAGAAGGTATGTCTGGGAGCTTGCTGTTCGACGCATCATGAAGGCCAGGAAATCTTCTGAACAAACAACTATCATTAGGAATATTGAAGATCACAATCCGATTTTTGGCGCAAATGTGACAAGGATGGTAAGTCAGATAATATCCGAAAACTTGAAAATTTTCATCGTCGTGGAGCGGGACTGTAATCCGCGTCAACCATTAAACGCCCGGGTATGCTAACCACTACACCACCCAGAACGACCAAGTTTCAAGTTTCCGATCAATTTGAATGTAACCATCACAGGAGTCGAAGCAACCGGCATTCATGTTTTAGCGAATCTGGAGGTTAAGAATCATATCCCGTGTTTGCCCGGAGAAGCAGATAAATCATGACAGAAATCATGACGCCATATAATACAAGTTTTGAAGATGACAATCCGATTTTTGGCATAAATGTGACAAGGATGGTAAGTCAGATAATATCCGAGAAATTTTCAAGTTTTCGGATATTATCTGACTTACCATCCTTGTCACATTTACGCCAAAAATCGGATTGTCATCTTCAAAATTTGTATTATATGGCGTAAACCCGTATTTCTTTCATGATTTATCATTAGGAAGTTTCGGATTCCCAAGCTGAATTTCCAGAGCAATGATTACATAGACCTAATCGACTGGCAAGAGTGTATTGTAACTGAGCCTCCCATCACACGGAAACGGAAAGACGATGAGTTTCTGAAATTACTACAGTCGGATTAATTTTCAATTTCTTGCCACGAATTTACAAAAATACCCTGCCATTCTCAGGCAGTAGAGAGGATGGTTCAGATTGTGACAGATTCTTCTGCTCATGTGTGCGACCTTCTTGCAAGAGGTTGATTTATCAAAGCAGCAAAAAGTTTTGATAGGAAGCTGACGCCAAGTTTTGAAAAAAGTTTGATTTTCGAGTGAAATAAACTCACTCCTCAAGTTATGCTACTAGGCAAGGCTGGTGTATATTATATTTACATAACTTATCATACCATTTTCAGAGAAATATGACAAACTTTGAGCTCTTTGGGGAAGCATAAGAAAATAACTCACGTCTGCTGAATTTTTACCCGTGTTTATACCTTCAAAGCTGATATTAAATAACATGGTGACACAGTATTTTTTTTATACACTGACGGAAATAAAAATCCTAGCACCAAGAAGGGGTTGTGTTAGATAAACGATAGTTGGTAGGCGGTGAGAGTACATCTGTAAGATGACGTCTATGCAAATTTCGCGCTCGGCGCATACGTGTGGCGCTAGTAGCGCCCCACGGAACATGCAAAGGAGGTTTGCTGCAAATACGCGCTGTAACGTTCGTGAGCGTTAGTTATAGTTGAGATTCGACGTAGAGTGTTGATGTTAGTCAAGAATGCCTTTAAGAATGACGAAGAAGCCATTATCAACAGCTCACGGAGTTTGAACGAGGTCGTGTAATAGGGCTACGAGAAGGTGGATTTTCGTTCCGCAATATTGCAGAACGACTTGACAGGAATGTAGCCACTGTGCATGATTGTTGGCAGCGGTGGTCAAGGGAAGGTACTGCCTCAAGAAGACCGGGTTCCGGCCGGCCACGTGGCACTACTGAGAGGGAAGACCGCCATGTACGGCGTATGGCCGTGGCGCATCGTACTGCGTCTGCGGCAGCAATTCGAGCTGCAGTTGCCACCACAGTGACACAACGAACTGTTACAAATCGGTTACTTGAAGGACAGCTCCGCTGCCCCGGTGGCTCAGTGGTCTAAGGCGTTGGCCTATGATCATTCGTCCGAAGGGGTCCGGGTTCGAATCCCGGTGAGGCATGGATGTTGTGTTTGTCTTACGGCACTGGCTCTCTCCCTTCCCTGGAACCAGTGACCCTAAATTAGGGACGGGCGACCGCTTATAGCCCATTGAGTTGCTCACGGTGGTCGTTAAACCTCCAATCAAAAAAAAAAAAAAAAAAAAAAAAAGGACAGCTCCGAGCCAGACGCCCTGTAGCGTGCCTTCCATTTACTCCAAACCACTGCCGTTTGTGACGTCAGTGGTGTCAAGCTAGAGCTCATTGGAGGACGGAGTTGAGATCTGTTGTGTTTTCTGATGAAAGCCGGTTCTGCCTGGGTGCCAGTGATGGCCTTGTGTTGGTTAGAAGGAGGCCAGGTGAGCGCCTGCAACCAACCTGTCTGCGGCCGAGACACACTGGACCTACACCTGGAGTTATGGTCTGAAAGCAATTTCCTATGACAGCAGGAGCACTCTCGTGGTTATCCCACGCACCCTGACAGCGCAGTTGTACGTCGGTCTGGTGATTCAACCTGTTGTGCTGCCATTCATGAACAGCATTCCAGGAGGTGTTTTCCAACAGGATAACGCTCGTCCGCATACCGCTGTTGTAACCCAACATGCTCTACAGAGTGTCGACATGTTGCCGTAGCCTGCTAGATCACCAGATCTTTCACCAATCGAGCACGTATGGGACATCATTGGACTACAACTCCAGCATCAATCCCAACCAGCATTAACCGTCCCTGTATTGACCGACCAAGTGCAACAGTCATGGAACTCCATCCCACAAACTGACATCCAGCACCTGTAAGACACAATGCATGGTTGTTTAAGACCTGGGGTCAGACACTCCTTTCCTAAAGTCCTCTACATCTGATCATTGCATTCAGCTGCATGTTTTGCATGGCAGGAAATTTTTACGATCCCTAAATTTAAGATAGCTTTGAATTTAATTTTTTTAAATCGAAAATTTGTTATTTTTCACAACGAATGTGCAATCAAAATTGATTTCATCAGTTAAAGTATCTCATTGTGCTAATTACAAAAAAAGGGAAACCCACAAAAGAAAAGGTGGCGCAGAGAAACAGAGGGAAAAAAGAAAGAAACTCATGCTACAAGAAGCTGTCAAATACAAAAAAGTAAGTGACTTCCTGTTAACTTACACAAAACCAAAGGAACTGATTTCATCTCTACCAAGTGAGTCGTGCACGGAAAGCTTAACTGTTTCGGTTGCGCAAACAGAAGCAGCACCCGAAGCCCTAGAGCAGACTGAATCTTCCTGTGCACAAATTAAAAGGAAAGCCGAAGAGGTGTCAAATCTAAATCCGTTGAATTTGGCGCAATCTGATTTGGTAGAGGAAACGGAAATCACTGACAACCAAAACTATTTGAAGATTGCTGAATTAATTTAATCTTTGCCAAGTACTTCGTTTTCGATAGGTCTGAAGTCTTTTACCGGATCTCAAATTATGTGTACGCAAAGTACTACTGAAAGTACCCTTGATAAGGGCACTTTATTATCGAGGCCATTTTTTTTTTTTTTTTTTGGTTTGGAGGTTTAACCACCACCGTGAGCAACTCAATGGGCTATAAGCAGTCGCCCGTCCCTAATTTAGGGTCACTGGTTCCAGGGAAGGGAGAGAGCCAGTGCCGTAAGACAAACACAACATCCATGCCTCACCGGGATTCGAACCCGGACCCCGTTCGGACGAATGATCAGAGGCCATCGCTTAGACCACTGCGCCACCGGGTCGGCATCGAGGCCATGTCCGAATGTGTTAATCAGCTTTTTTAATGCGCATCCAATTCAACCCCTTACGGGATCGTTTTCCTGGAGACCAAAGTTAACATTTTATAAAAAATATTTTACAAAGAGACAGTGGCTGACTTGTAATATGCAAAAATAAGTCTTACTGCACAGTGTGCTTATCATATTTGGAAACTAAAGACGTATATGCATTCGTTACAGAAATGGGTGACTGCAGTGCAAAAAATTATGCACGCGTATTAAGGAGCATGAGGTATCAACAGTACATTCACACTGCGCTCACATGATGAGATCGCGAGGACAAAACATAGATTCCTTGTTTTTTTCTCAGCAAAAAAATATTAGAGCTGATTTTTTTTTTTTGATTGAAGGTTTTTAACGACCACCGTAAGCAACTCAATGGGCTATAAGCAGTCGCCCGTCCCTAAGTTAGGGTCACTGGTTCCAGGGAAGGGAGAGAGCCAGTTCCGTAAGACAAACACAACATCCATGCCTCACCGGGATTCGAACCCGGACCCCGTTCGGACGAATGATCAGAGGCCATCGCTTAGACCACTGCGCCACCGGGGCGGCTATTAGAGCTGAACAAGTACAGGCTGATTCAAAAGTCCCCGAACTCGGAATTCAAATATTTCTACCACGAATATAGTGATGTATAACTATTTTTACATACTGAAGAGCAAAGCTGAAAACTAAGGAAAAACTTTAGAATTTAAAACGAAAGTTGCAAAATAACCTGAAGATCAAAACGCGCAACGCAGCAGTTATGAAAATTCAGAATTCACATTCTATTAAGAAGAGACCTAAGCAATTGCAACTAATTGTTTATGTCATATAACTTTCACAAAGCTTTTCTTTAGTTAATTATTGTCTTTAATTTATTCTCGTTTTTGTGTTGTCAGAAGTTGTGGAGTAGGGGGTTTTAGAATCAAGTTTTCTTTCAAAAATCTGAGTTTTAAAAAATTAATATTTCCTTTTTTAATTGCAATGTAAAAATTTGGAATTCTTTTGCATTGCTATTCAGGTTTAAATTCTCTCTCAGGCGAACTTGGCATTTCGTTATAGCTGAAAATTATTTCTAATTATTATGTCACTCTCACAACTTGAGTTCTCTTTAATCTTCTTCTCTCTGTTTAATAGTAACAGATGAAGAGCATGGGTCGGGCCATGAAAGTTATGGATGCAAGCTAAATTGTTAACTAGAGCTAGGTCATACAACTCTGCGGAGGTCATGACATATATATATTTTTTAAAACAATTTTTGGTGGGCTTATTACTTGCATCTATGGCTTTGCAGAAACCCATTTCCAACTAGGTCTTTGTGGAAGTGAGAAAATGCAGAGTTTTTGCTGGTCCTTGATAAAGCCAAGGCTCAGCATTCAGTTGTTTTATTTTATTTTTTATCTTTTCTCCTTTTACTCACACCGGTAGATGCATAACCTTTTCTATGTTGTACTTGGTATGAGTCAAAAATATATATATATATTTTTGCTTAGGTCTCTTCTTGATAGAATTTTTACATACTGTTATATTAATACTCATACTTACAGGTGATGAAAACCACTTTACAATAGACGCTGAAATTGTCCACCATTCTGTTGAAGAAACAAATTCACCCGACGACACTCTTTTCAGCGTGTTAGCTGGTATGTTCCTTACGGTTGTAATGATGTTGTTCGACAGGTCCTGTACCGTCTTAGGGTTGTTGTGGTAAACTGTGTCTTTCAGATAGCCCCACAAATAAAAATCTGGAAGACTCAAGTCTGGTGAGCGAGGCGGCTAAAGTTTTTTCGAGATTAATCGATCGCGGAAGAACTCGCGGAGCATCTCCATTGTGTCGTTTGGTGTGTGGCACGTTGCCCCATCTTGTTGAAACCAACAGCAACGTTCGTGTTCTTCCAGCATCGCTACAAATTGATGGATGATGTCTGCATACACAGCGGAATTTACACTGGTGTCGAAAAAAATGGCCCTACAATTTGCCGTCTAGACATGGCGCACCGTACTCCAACTTTCTGAAAGTGAAGTCCAACCTCATGCAATGCGTGTAGATTCTCCGCAGCCCATATGCGAGTGTTTTGGCTATTGACATATCCATTCAAATGAAACCATGCCTCGTCACTGAAAAAAAGTTTTGTTAAGCTGTTTAGTCACATTGTTGCGCGTGAAACTATTAAACCATTGGCAGTAGGCAATGCGTCCAAAGGACGTAGCCGTTGCACTACTCGAATTCTGTACGGCCGTAGCTTTAGGTGTTTAGTAGCCCTCTGGTAGCAATGCTCCTAAGTCTTGAGACAGCCACCGAAGTGACTTCCAGGGAGAGCGCTGCAGGGAAACGTGAATTTTCTCCAAAAATGTGGTCGTCACCACGGACGGACGGCCGGTTTTAGGCTTATCCTTAACACTGCCTGTCTCGCGAAACCGGTTCACAAGGTCATACACAGTTGTTTTCCCTGGTATAGGAGCATAAGGAAACTTCCTTTGAAAGAGCTGGATGCAACGTCGGTAAGAATTTTCGGCATAATACACTTCTAACAAAGCGACTCTTTGTTCTTACGTGAGACTCATGGCTGACTGAACGTCACTGCTTGCCAGCGCCCGCGTAAGCATAGTGTCACAGGGTGCTATCACGTGGCGCAGCTCGTTCCCCAAGGTCACACACAACAACCACAATCAGCAATACTCGGATATCTTTTATGGTTTTACAGCAAATACGTTTTAAAATATAGAGTTCGGGGACTTTTGAATCACCCTGTACAACAAAGGCGGTATGTTTCGGATAGGATAATAGAAACTGTAAAATTAATCGGTAAGCGAGGTTTAGGCTATAAAGGGGCATTTGAAAGCCGAATGTCTTTGAAGAATCCTGAATTAGATCATTGTAACCTTTTAGAAATCTTACTGTTGATTAACAAGTATGATCCCGTACTAAAACTGCATGCAGATGAAGTTGTGCGAAAAAGTAAAACAAATACTGGTCGCGGCGATTTTGTGTCTCTTCTATCAAAGGCAACCATAAACAAAATCATTATTCTTATCAGTAATGCAATAAAAGAAAAAATATGTGAACAAGTGCGTCGGGCAGGTACATATTCAATTCAGATAGACACGACGCAAGATGTATCTGTGTCAGATCAATGTTCTATCATAATCAGACATGTGGACAAGGAGGTTAATGGGAATTCGATAGCAATGATTTCCACTAAGTCTTCTACAGGCAAGACATTGCTTAAAGCCTTCGCAGAGGTGTTATCTAAAAATTCATTAGAATTGAAAAATTGTGTTGGTAACTCAACTGATGGTGCCACCAATATGCAAAGGGAATATAAAGATTTCTCAAGCTTTTTACAAGCAGTTAACCCAATGCAATTGCATATATGGTGCTATGCACATGTCATGAACTTAGTAATGTCGGATGCAACGAAGTCCCTGATTGAATCTATCAATATCTTCAGTTTGCTGAATTTGTGCGCTAATTTCATTAAGGAATCGTTTCCAAGAATAACCGTGTGGAAAGACATAATAAGTTGTAATGAAACACGTTTGACTGCGATTGGTGAAACGCGCTAGTTGGCAAAGGATATAGCTTTACGGAAAGTACTTGGGAATTATGATGATTTCGGTGGAGCTGTGTATGTTACCCTTATATTATATCTTGAAAAAATTATGGCATCACAGCAAATGAATAGCGAAGCACGCTTCACAGCAAATGAATAGCGAAGCGCGCTTCACAGTTTCGAGCTTAAAAGTATCTTTACTAAAATACGAAACTGTCATAACAGCTATAAATTATTTAAGGGTTCTTCAAAAAACAACTCCGCTTTCCAAGTACTTACAGACATCAGGCCTGGACTTGTTACAAGCTCATAGAATGGTGAAAGGTACCGTATATGAACTTGAGAAAATTTCGAGATTTTAGAAATGTTCAAGAGAAACCAGATAAATTCGTCAAATGAGCCAATGAAAAATTGAACAAGGAGAGCATTGAAGCAACTGTGGAAGGTACTTTTCCTTCACTAAGACAAGTGTAACGTACCAAGAGATGTGACGTACCTTCCCGAAGGACGCACACGACATAAAGGCAGATAGGAATCAGAATAAAACGTCCGCGTAGCTCAATTGGTAGAGCAACATATTCCGGAATAAGTTGCTCTACCAATTGAGCTACGCGGACGTTTTATTCTGATTCCTATCTGCCTTTATGTCGTGTGCGTCCTTCTGGCAGGTACGTCACATCTCCTGGTACGTAACATCATCTCCCCCTTATTTTTTTTTTTCGAAGGTCCCCTCATTCCGGAATAAGTTGCTCTACCAATTGAGCTACGCGGACGTTTTATTCTGATTCATATCTGCCTTTATGTCGTGTGCGTCCTTCGGGCAGGTACGTCACATCTCCTGGTACGTTACATCATTTCCCCCTTATTATTTTTTTTTCGCCTTTATGTCGTGTGCGTCCTTCTGGCAGGTACGTCACATCTCCTGGTACGTAACACAAGTTAGTAAAATTATTCAATGCATTGATTATGATACGCTTTCCAACATACCAGAAATCATTACTCAAGTTATTACTCAAGTTATGAGGATAATGGCTGTGGAATAAATCCCGCTCCTGTGCCCTATCCTTTGAACACATTTCAATTATATTAAACAGAATTGGTTCAGTATACCTCCGGAAGAACATACTAAAGTTTTGTCGCAATAGAAGCATTTTTAGTCAAGTTATGAGGATAATGCTGTGTAATTAATCTCGCACCTGTGCCCTGACCTTTGACACCATTTTGGTGACATTCAACAGAACTGGTTCAGTATACCTCCGGAACAACATTATAAAGTTTCGTCGCAATCGAAACATTTTTTGTCAAGTTATGATTATAAAGGCTGTAGAATAAATCTCGCTCCTGTGCCCTGACATTTAATCACACTTCGATGATATTTAACAGAATTGGTTCAATATACTTCCGGAACAACATACTAAATGTTTGTCACAATAGAAGCATTTTTAGTCAAGTTATGACGCATAAGGGCGAAGGAATGGATCCCGGTTCTATGTCCTGACCTTTGACTCCATTTCGCCCATTTTCGATAGGGTTTGTCCCCAGGTTGTCCCCTACCACATATTAAAATTTCATCGAAATCGAACCATTTTTACGCGAGTTATCGAGCGGACAGACAGACAGACGGACAAAGCTGGAGCATATATATACGCTTCTTCAACGTACTGTTGGAAAGCGTAAAAAACGACTTAAACAAGTTAGTAAAATCATGCAATGTATTGATTATGATACGCTTTCCAACATACCAGAAATCTTTTTTCTTTTTTTTTTTGATTGGAGGTTTAACGACCACCGTGAGCAACTCAATGGGCTATAAGCAGTCGCCCATCCCTAATTTAGGGTCACTGGTTCCAGGGAAGGGAGAGAGCCAGTGCCGTAAGACAAACACAACATCCATGTCCCGCCGGGATTCAACCCCGGACCCCTTTCGGACGAATGATCAGAGGCCATCGCTTAGACCACTGCGCCACCGGGGCGGCAAATACCAGAGATCATTACTCAAGTTATGAGGATAATGGTTGTGGAACAAATCTCACTCCTGTGCCCTGACCTTTGACCCCATCTTGATGATATTAAACAGAACCTGTTCAGTACATCTCCCGAACAACATGATGAAATTTCGTCGCAATCGAAGCATTTTTACGTAAGTTATGACGCATAAGGGCGATGAAATGGATCCCCTTCTATTTCCTGACCTTTGACACCATTTTATCTAGTTTCAATAGGGTTCCTTCCCAGGTTGTCCCCTACCACATTCTAAAATTTCATCGAAATCGAACCATTTTTCCGCGAATTATCGTGCTGACAGGCAGACGGACAAAGCTAGAGCATATACGCTTCTTCAACCTACGGTTGGAAAGCGTAGAAAACGCATGCCTGGTGAAAACGCTGGAGATGAAATGGTTCAACAGCCATTGGAAACATTGCAAATCTCTGTATACAATGTCACTTTGGATACTACCATTCGTTCATTAACAGACCGTTTTCAGCAGCATGGAACTATATTTGCGGATTTGGCAATATTAGATCCAAAAATTTTTTTAAATGTGGAAAGTATTTCTTCTTTAGCTTTTGAGAAATTAAGTAAATACTTGATTAAAGGTAATATTGAGGCAACACCGTCAAATTTACGAGAGGAATTTATAGGTTTTGCTAATAAGCGGGACAGATTAAAATCCAGCATCCCTGAAAAGTATTTGTTACCGTCTGAAATTAGTACTGGTGATATGGAATCGGATGAAATATCTGAAGCAGAAGCGGTATTCGACCTGCATCTGTGAAAAACTTGTCAAAATTGCTGTATGTGTTGCTACACCGTGCTGAAGAAATATAATCTATATACCAATTCCTATCGGAACTTATATTTCTGGCATGCCCATATCTTCTAACGCTTTCAATTTCCCAAGTTGCGTGCGAACGTACCTTTTCGAAGCAGAAATTTATTAAGACGCGAATGAGAAGTTTGGTAAGCGACGAGCTTCTAGAAGCATTAATGATCATGATGTGCGAAAGAAAACATCTGCTGTTAATTGAAAATAACGAAAATCATTAACTGTTTTGCTAAATCCAGTAAAACATTGTCAAAGCTTTGCTTCTGTAAACAGGGCCGCCGTTAGGATGTGCGGGGCTTGCGACCGCACTGGGCCTCGCGTTGGTGGATAAATAAGATAAAATAAAACAAAAGAGAGAAAGAAAGAAAGATATAACATTAAGTACACAGGCAAAAAAAAAAATCCGACAGTTTAAAACATATGAATTACCATCCCAGTTCTCCGCGGGTCCGCATACACATACATCACAGTGATGTCTTACATACGCTCCCCCTTCCTGATTCAAAGTGCAGCGCATTGAGATCGGTGCTTCTGTATGTCTGAGAGACCCTGAGTTTGGTGGGCGGGACCAGATGATGTTACCTTGATAAGTCCAACACACGCCGCAGCACTGACAGCAATATATTTTCTTCTCGCTGCTGGAAACTCTTGTGAGCCGCGGATGGCTTAGTGGTTAGTGTTTCAGGCTATCGATGCTGGGTCCCCAGGTTCAAGCCTGCGCTGATCTTTCAGAGATGGCGTGATTTGCTAACAATCGCTGAATATCCGCCGTGCATCGGACGAGCACGTAAAGTGACGGCCCCCAGGCTGGACCCACTGGTTAAATGGGTATCCTTTCCTATGTCCTCCTTGAAATTCTCTCACCCATCTATGTGCAATATCGTACTTGTACGGTGGCGCCATCTACTGTACTCTAATCTCACTACAAACTGTTCTGTCAAAGTCGCTAGACTTGCTCTCATTCCTTCCGTTTCTGTGTCCTGCCCAAAAGGAGATCTCGCTGTAGGTGGCTGGGACCTAAACTCTACTACCTGTGGACGGAAGTCCTACAAGAAAATGACGCTGACCCCCTGGAAACTCTTGTAATTGACGGGTGTGAGTGGACATCACGTCGCGACATTCTTTACGTTTTACCGCCCATCTTGTACTCCACTTTTTGTGGATTTTCCCAAGCTTCTTTTCCAAAACAAAAACAGTTGTATGCGTGTGTGTGTGTCTGTGTGTGTGTCAAGTCAACTGGCAGCTGTGTTTGGCGATCTATTAACTTTCTGCGGTTGCTCATTCGTACTTGTTTTAACCAGGTTCACTTCTCTACTTCGAATGTAACTAATTCACTTTTTAAGAATAGAGTTTTTTCACTTTTTAAGAATAGAGAACGGGATAAGTTCCGTAAATTTGAATCAGGTTATCAAAAAGCAAAAAAAAAAAAGTGAAAGAATAGAAATGTTTTTACGAAGTCAGGAAGGTGCCTTCGATAAATATTTGCTAGCTTCAGTTCCTGTGGCCATCAGTTTATCGTTTGCTTCAAATTGCATCAAAGATAAAGAACCCCGTGATAATAATGTAGATGTGGTTCAAGTCAGAGCAAGTGATAACAGTGTTTCGAGTATCTCTGACCAGATTACACGAATATCTGATGTGAAGGAATGTGATTCATCATTTTAAACAAGTGAAGAATTTGTTCTACTGTTAGATCCAGGTGAGTGGCCGCCTGTTTTAAATAACACACAGTTTGATGTAATCTTGCAAAAGGGTCCGATTTGTGTGGTAAACTATCATTACCCAAGTGATGATGAGAAGCGGCACTTTTCGCCAGAACACTATAAGCGTATTTTACACAATGGAGAAACAGTAGACAGGAGGTGATTGATTTACTCAAAGAAAAAGATAGTTTTCTGATTTTGCTGTAAATTACTCAGAAACACAAATGGGGGCATGTTAGCACGTGAAGGGTTTTGCGACTGGAGACATTAAGTCATAGTTCCAAGAGTCATGAAATTTCTCAAAATCACGTAGAATGTATCAAAAGATGTACTGAGTGCGAGCTTAGACTTGCGAAAAACCTCACCATTGACGACAAACAAAGGTCACTCGGTTTTCAAGAAAAGCAGCATTGGCGCGAAGTCTTGAAACGCATTTTATATGTTATTAAGTATTTGGCTAAACAACTTGGCATTTAGGAATGATAACAACACTCTGTACTCGCCCGACAAAGGCAATTTTCTTGGGTTGATACAAATGATTGCAAAATTTGACCCTGTTTTACAAGTGCACTTAAGACCCATCAAAAATAGCGAAATACACCTCCATTATTTGGGTAGCCAAATTCAGAATGAACTCATTAATCTAATGACATCTAAAGTAACAAAATCAAATGTAGACCATGTTAAGAAATCAAACTACTTTTCAGTTATACTAAACTGCTGGCCACCCAAAATGCAACACCAAGAAGGACACGAGATAGGACAGCCAGATTTACTGGACCCATAGCAACAGATACAAAGATGAAACGATTGAGCTTACACGCCCGTGCGACTTGCGGAATACGCAGACATCAATAGTTCGTGTGGCCCACATGGCTGGCAATAACGGCCGCTACACGCCGCGGCATCGAACAAAAGAGGCTTTGGATGTGGACTTGGGGTATGTTGGTCCAGGCTGCTTCAACACGTTGCCACAGTTCATCAGGCGTAGCAGCGGGTGGTGCTTGCCGGGCCACTCGGTTGCCGATCAGCAACCAGACCTGTTCAATGGATGACATATCGGGAGAACAGGCGGGCCAGTAGAGGAAAATGGCCGGTTCTAGGACAAAGCAAGTGCCCACGGTGCCCCACTGCCGTCCACGCCCACGGACCTCCACCACGACCCCGCATACTGCAATCGCAACCATAGATGACCACGTGTCCTCTCGGACGCCATTTTGGATCACCACGTGCTCGCCTACGGTTACAATTGCGTGTGGTCAGGAGGGGAGGGATGGACACCACCGCCAGTGATTGATTTGAGGAGATTCCCTCCATGTGGTCATTTTATCCCCCACGTGTTTTGGGATGAGTCACCATCTTTTGTTCGCCATTTTACTTTTCCCGACTAGGAAATTTTATTTTCCCCAGAGAAAATTTTACAACATGACGTCACCACGCTGGGGAAATTTTTCACTCAAATAGAATAAAAATCTTTCGCTGATCATCAGAACGCTAGACTCACGCCTTAAGCCACTCGACTACGAAATTAGGTACGGATCCATGCTCGAAAGAGGGTGTCTTTCCTCCCCAATGAGCAATCGTGACGTCAGCAGTCCTCCACGTGGATGGTTTATGTGGACGTGTCTTGTGACATCATTCGAGTGGAATTAAGAATGGGGTAAGAGGAGAAGTTGACGTCATTTCAGATTCTGTTAGACACATTAAGCTCCAAGACTGATTTTTTTTCAATAACTTGATTATTTTACAACGAATTTATTCCTTAGTTTCTTTCCATAATTTTTCAACGTAACGATTTTTTTTAATTTCTTTGAGCTTCAGGCATTTTCAACGGACGTACCAACATAAAGACGTTTTCCAAAGTTTTATGCTGCAGACATAATCTTAAAACACGATTGTTTATTAATGTATTTACGTGTTCATGGCGTTTTCTGTTACATTTTTTAACGTTGTACTTTTTTACGCCATACAAAGCCGCAATGTTTTATACATAGTTAAAACATTTTTTTTATATTTTTTCGTATTTTTTTTATGATTAATCAGTAAAATGTACCTTTTAATGCATTATCTTAATCTACTTTTTTTCTAAATGCTTGCGTACTCGTTAAACTTCTCGATGTACCAACATTATTTTATTTTCTAACTTTACAAACTAACAACTACTTTTATAGAGGCCTTATTGTTTCTGATTCAAACAAGCAAACGTTTCTTCATTATTATTTCCTTTTCCTACGCAAACAACTTTTCTTACTTGCTTTTAATGTATGACTTAATCTAGTTTTCTATATATCTGTTTCATGTTTGTGCAAGAAATATACAGATCTATAGCAGATATACTTAAAATTCGTTCGTAACAGTATTTTTTTCACATTTAAACCAACATCGTTTCTTAACGACTTGATATCTGTTCTACAAGATGTGACGAAACTTCAGATTTTTAATTTTTTCCCTCTGAAACTGTTTTTTCCTTACTTGCTTTTAATGTATGGTTTAATCTATTTTTCTATCTCGCTTTTCTATGTGTGTACAAGAAATATTCGGATCTATAGTAGTTAAAATTCGATTGAAACAATATTTTCTTCATTCCTACTGTATTTTTATATTTCTTTCATCTATGGTAGTGAAAATTCGATTGAAACAATATTTCCTCCATTCTTACTGTGTTTTTACATTTCTTTCTAACAGACGTTTTTTCTTCTCAATTCCCGCTATCTAACTTAATCTATGTTTTGAATATCATTCTATGTTCGCAAATTCGTCCATTATTTTATTTCAAACTTTGCAAACTGCCTCATACTTTTATTCTGACTTTATTTTTTTTCATTTCAACCAACGTTTTTTAACGACTTGTGTTTCTGGATGTGACAAAACTTCAGATTTATTTTTTCCCCTCTTAAACTATTTTTTTCTTACTTGCTTTAAATGTGACTTAATTCATTTTTTACATCGCTGTTTCGTGTATGTACAAGAAATATACAGATCTATAGCAGTTCAAATCTATGTTTTCCCAAAACCATCCTCTAAGTAAAAATGAAGTGAAACATTTTTAACCTAGACGAAATTTAACTTTCTCGAAATGAATCTTATCTAAAATGAAGTTGTAAAAAAACAATCCTTCTCAATTATGAACTTTTTAAAAACGTACCCTTTAACTTTTCAAGTGAAATATTTTGCTCTTTTAAGATTTCTAACATGTCTGAAAACGCTACTTTATGGCAAATGATTTTCTCATGTTATTCTATGGGATTTTTGCGACTATATAAAAAACTAAAATTAAAAAAAATCGACCTCTCAATTAAAGCAACGAATTGGCGATGTTTGTTTCAGTGTGTGAGACTTCTTGCTGTCTGTTCCTTTATAAGAATCAAGAGAAAACATACTTAGAATATGATTGGCTGTTCTTTATGTTCAAGATTAATACGTTCTTGAAACAATTAAATAAATGGTGTGTGATCTTGTATCAGAAAAACAGATGCGATGGAGATAACCTATTTAGAAACGAATGTAAAGGAAACGAAAGTTAACGTATCAAGGGAAATACCGAAAAACCGATGTTTCACATGTAATGCCTGGTAAGTTAAAACTGATCATTGAGTGAATGAAGTAAACGCAAAGTTTTGACGCATTTCGATGTAAAGCGAAATAAATGAGGGGAAAATGAGGTTAGGTGTGTTCAACTGACTTTGACGAGGTGAATTAGCAATAAATATTTGGGTACACATTAAAAAAGTCTAAAAACAACTGATTAAGAAAATTATTTTTGGGGAAAGTATGAAATTTTAGTTTATGTCATTATAATAAATGTCGGTGAGACTTATTCTAAAGTTGAAAAATATATCTGAAGTTTTTGTTACATTTCTGATATTAGGAAAGTTTGTATGGAAATGTATGAGTGATCGAGTCGAAAAGAAACAAGTTGGTGGAATGAAACAGGGAAAAAGTACTACGAAGAAAAACAAAATCGAAGTACAGTGTAAAGCAAAGTTAAACAAAATAAAATACGTAAACGTAGAGCAGTTTTTTCGAAAAATAGATTAGGTCGTTATACAGAGAAAAGAACTTTGTCTTTCTTAAAAAAATGGTCACATTTTTTTGGAGAAATTCGATATTTTAGCTACATGTTGAGAATAGCTGCTTTTCTGGTGAGTTAGCAAATTGCTATGTAGGGGGAAAATGTTTTTAAGAATATGATGTTTAGTGGAAGTTTGGACTTGGTCGCTATGTCTCCAGAATGAATGTTTTTTTCTGTTGATTTGGAAAAATATACAGAAACTATATTGCAAAGAATATAAATTTTAGCGTAAGAAAGAATGCTTTAGAATAAACGTGTCTTGACAATGAATGCTTTTCTTGTTGGGTCAGTTAAAGAAAAGTGTAGCACATTAGGATAGAATGAAAAAATATGGATATTTCACATACATGCAGGTTTTTAAGAATACTTAAAAGTGAGTTGGAAAGTGAGGGAAACAAAAATTCTGAAGTGTTTGGTACATCTTGTAATATCAAGTTGTTAAGAAACGTTTACTTAATTGAAAAGGAAAAAAAGCCATATTAAAGAAAATACTAATACAATCGAATTTTAACTGTCATAGATCTGTATATTTCTCGTATACCCATGAAAAGGTAAGATAGAAAAAATATTAAGTTATACATTAAAAGCGAGAAAGAAAAGTTGCTTACATATGAAAAAGAAATAATAATGAAGAAACGCTTGTTGAAAAGAAATAGAAAAGTAAAGTTGGAATAAAGAAAATACTGTTGCAGTCCAATTTTTACCACTACAGATCTGTATATTTCTCATAAATATAAGCTTTTAGGAAAACTTAAAAGTGAGTTTTGAAAAACTATTACGTTACATGAAGAAACAAAAAATATATCTGAAGTTATGCTACATCTTGCGATATCAAGTCGTTAAGAAACGTTGGTTGAAATGAAATGAAAAAAAAAAAAGTCTGAATAAAAATAGCTGTTAGTTTGTAAAGTTAGAAAAAAAAAACAACCGATAGGCAAACATAGAATGATATTCAAAACACAAATTAAGTTAAATAGGAGAAAATGTGAAAAAAAAATGTTTGTCAGAAGAAAAGTAAGGTCAAAATGTTTGTCAGAAGAAAAGTAAGGTCAAAATGTTTGTCAGAAGAAAAGTAAGGTCAAAATGTTTGTCAGAAGAAAAGTAAGGTCAAAATGTTTGTCAGAAAGAAATGTAAAAATAAAGTAAGAATAAAGAAAATACTCTTTCAATCGAATTTTTTACTGCTATAGATCTGTATATTTCTTGTACATACACGAAACAGCGATGTAAAAAATGAATTAAGTCACATTTAAAGCAAGTAAGGAAAAATAGTTTAAGAGGGGAAAAAATAATCTGAAGTTTTGTCACATCCAGAAATTCGAGTCGTTAAGAAGCGTTGGTTGAAATGAAGAAAATAATGTCAGAATAAAAGTATGAGGCAGTTTGCAAAGTTTGAAATAAAATAATGGACGAATTTGCGAACATATAATGATATTCAAAACATAGATTAAGTTAGATAGCGGGAATTGAGAAGAAAAAACGTCTGTTAGAAAGAAATGTAAAAATACAGTAAGAATGGAGAAAATATTGTTTCAATCGAATTTTAACTACTACAGATCCGTATTTTTCTTGTACACACATAGAAAAGCGAGATAAAAAAATAGATTAAACCATACATTAAAAGCAAGTAAGAAAAAACAGTTTCAGAGGGAAAAAATTAAAAATCTGAAGTTTCGTCACATCTTGTAGAACAGATTTCAAGTCGTTAAGAAACGTATGTTGGGTTAAATGTGAAAAAAATGATACTGTTAAGAACGAATTTTATGTATATCTGCTATAGAACTGTATATTTCTTGCACAAACATGAAAGAGATATATAGAAAATCAGATTAAGTCATACATTAAAAGCAAGTAAGAAAAAAATATAAAAAAAATATGAAAGAAATCATGAAAAAAATACGGGATTACGCCATATAATACAAATTTTGAAGATGACAATCCGATTTTTGGCGTAAATGTGACAAGGATGGTAAAACAGATAATATCCGAAAACTTGAAAAATTTTCGGATATTATCGGACACGTCCACATAAACCATCCACGTGGAGGACTGCTGACGTCATGATTGCTCATTGGGGAGGAATTACACCCTCTTTCGAGCATGGATCCATACTTGATTTCGTAGTCGAGTTGCTTAAGTCGTGAGTCTAGCGATCTGATGATCGGCTGTTCGATCCTGAGTTGATCAGCGAAAGATTTTTATTCAGTTTGAGTGAAAAATTTCCCCAGCGTGGTGACTTCATTTCCTCTGAAGACGATAAAATTTCCTAGTCGGGAAAAATAAATTTCCTCTGAAGACGATAAAATTTCCTAGTCGGGAAAAATAAAATGGCGAACAAAAAAAGGTGACTCATCCCAAAACACGTGGGGGATAAATGACCACGTGGGGGGAATAAAAATTTCCCGGTCAAGAAAAAAAAATGGCGCTGGGCAAGCAAACTCCTCGAATCAATCACCGGCGGTGGTGTCCTTTCCTCCTAACCACACGCAATCGTAACCGTAGCCAAGCACGTGGTGATCCAAGATGGCGTCCGAGAGGACACGTGATGATCTATGGTTGCAGTGGGCGGGGTCGTGATGGACGGCAGTGGGGTACCGTGGGGCCCTTCCTTTGTCCTAGAACCGGCCGTTTTCCTCTACTCTGACCACGGCAGTAGTGACACCTGGTGGGCCGTGAAGAATTGTTGCACGATGCGTGCCACGTGCGGGCGCGCATTGTCCTATTGAAACGTGGCCGCTGGCAGGTCCTGCAGGTAAGGGAGGACTACAGGCTCCAAAACGTCAGAGATGTGGCGGTGGCTGTTGAGTGTACCGGCGATGCGTACCAGAGGGGTGCGGTTGTCATATCCAATTGCGCCCCAAACCATAACGCGAGGCGACGGACCGGTATGGCAATGCATAGTGCAGGCGTCATACAGTCTTTCGCCGCGGTGCCACCACACGCGGATCCGACCATCGTGGCGTTGCAAGTAGAAGCAGGATTCGTCGGAGAAGACAATGTCGTTCCATTCCGTAGTCCAGGTGCGGCATTCAACGGCCCACTGCCGCCGCACTCGCCGGTGGTGTAACGTCAATGGTAATCAGAGCAATGGGCGCCGTGCGACAAGTCCCCGCTCTTGCAGACGACGTCGAACGGTACGTGCTGACACAGCTTGTTGCGCAACACACCCTAATTCCTGCGCTAACGTTCGTGATGTGGCAGTGCGAGCCGTTAATGCCCGCCGCACAACATGCCGGTCCTCACGTTCGGTGGTATGCCGCGGCGGCGGCAATCGCTCACGTCGGTCCGTCCGTCCCTGCTGCACCCACCGAATCCATACTTGCCTCACTGTGGCTGGATGTCGTCCCACACAGGCTCCGATGGGTGCCCAGCAGTGTACATTGCACTCCCGATTTAAGTCATCAGGAGCAAATGTCGTTGGTCGTTAGATTTGTTAATACTTCAGAGGAAAAATTTTAAGTTGAGGAACTCTTCATTAAATTTATAGAAACTGTGTCATCTACTGGAAAACACCTCTCTGACCGTCTATTGGTAGTCCTGGATGAGCTTGGTTTGAACTTAAATGACTGCAGGGGCCAGGGGTATGATAACGGCGCTAGTATGAAGGGTGTAAATAATGGTGTCCAAGCTCAAATTCTTCAGTTAAATCCTACAGCATTTTTCATGCCATGTGCATCATCATCATCATCATTGTCAACCATTATCAATCCACTGCTGGACGAAGGTCTCCCCAAGTTTCCTCCACAACGGTCTGTCTTGTGCCAGTCTCCTCCATGTCACCCCTGCATACTTTCGAATTTCATCCACCCATCTCCCATGTGGTCTTCTTCTGGGTCTTTTCCTGTCCCTTGGAATCCAATCTAAAATTTCGGCTGTCCATCGATGATCTGTCCTTCTGGCAGTATGTCCAGCCCATTGCCATTTCAGGGATTTAACTCTGATCATGATGTCTTCCACTCTTGTCATTTTTCGGATCCACGAGTTCCTCTTCTTATCTCTCCTGGTTACACCAAGTATGCACCTCTCCATGCTGCTTTGAGTTGTCTGCAGCCTTTGTATGTCTCTTTTAGTTAAGGTCCACGTCTCTGCACCATACGTAAGCACTGGAAGGATGCATTGATCAAATACTTTTCTTTTAAGACATAATGGCATATTGCTCTTGAAAATTATGCTGTTTCTTCCAAAAGCTCTCCAGGCAAGTTTTGTACCCCGATTAATTTCTTCATGAATGTGACCCTCACTTGATATCTGCTGTCCAAGATAAACGTACGTGTCTGTTATCTCCAGCTTTTCTCCATCAATCGATAAATCTTCATTTCTTGTAAAAGCATTGAACATCACTTTTGTCTTCTGAAAGTTCATTTTTAATCCCACTTCTTTACTCTTGTCAGCAAGTTCCTGGATCATACTCTGCAGCTCTGATGGGCTAGTTGCAAAAATGACTACATCATCAGCAAAACGAAGGTGGGTTAGATAATCTCCATTAATCTTTATCCCCTTGTTTTCCCAGCTCAGTGACTGAAAAACACCCTCCAATGTGGCATTAAAGAGCTTCGGAGATATGGTGTCACCTTGCTTCACTCCCTTTCCAATTTTTATGTGTGTTGTATTTTCAAACAGCCTAATCTTTGCACTTGCATTTTCATAGATGTTATTAATAATATTAATGTATGCATCTTCAATACCGCAGGTTTTTCAGAGCCATTGTAACTGCTGATGGTTTCACCGAATCAAAGGCTTTTTCATAATCGATAAAAACCATGCACAATGGAAGTTCATATTCCCTCGCTCTTTCAATTAGTTCTCTCAGCACATGGATATGATCTATTGTGCTGTAGCCACTCCTGAATCCAGCTTGTTCTCTCGGTTGAGCCATGTCCAGTGTTACCTTCAAGCGGTGTGAAAGAACTTTAGTGAAGATTTTATAAACTACTGATAGGAGGCTGATAGGTCTGTAGTTTCCGAGATCCTCAATGTCACCTTTCTTATGTAGCAGGATCATTGTAGCGGTGTTCCAATCCTCAGGAATCTTTCCTTCATTAAGGCATCGAGTGAAAATTTGGGCGAGTACTGTTTCAATTTCTCCACTTGCTTCTTGTATGATGTCTACAGTAATTCCATCTTCTCCTGGAGCTTTTCCCCGCTTCATGTTCTTGATTGCATGTGCAACTTCTGCTGGAAGGACTGGAGGAACTCTGGTACTGGTATCTTTCATGATGTCTGGAGTGCATGTATCATCCCTTTCATATAATTTGGAGTAGAAATCTTTCACTCTTGTCAAAATTTCGCCTCTATTTCTTGTTACAGAACCATCTTCTTTTCTCAGTGCCATAATCTGTTTTCTTCCCTTACTGAGATGTCCCTTTGCTATCTTTAGGCTTTGGTTGTTTTCAATTGCTTTCCTCACTAGTTCACAGTTGAAATTTCTTACGTCTTCAGTGATACTTTTTCGTATTGTCTTGCATAGCTCTATATATTCCACTTTGGAAGTCACATCTTCTTCAGTTGTCCTCATCTCTCTTCTTTTTTGCATCAACATTTTCGTTTTTCCTGATAATTTATTTACATGCAACTTGTTCTTAGACCCAGCTAATTTTGTTGCTGTTTCCATAAAAGCTTTGGTTACTTTTCTGTTAACTTCAGAGATGTCCACTTCTTCCGATGTTAGGCCTTCTAAAGCAGAGAACCTGTTCTTCAGTTCCAACTTGAAGGTATTATGGTGTTTTTTAAGGTTGGTTATGTCAATAGATTTTGTTTGTCTTATGAGCTTGCCACGTTCAAGTTTAGTGTTGAGGTGCATCTTACATCTCACCAATCTATGGTC
This sequence comes from Macrothele yani, assembly GCA_039090855.1. Classification (NCBI taxonomy): domain Eukaryota; kingdom Metazoa; phylum Arthropoda; class Arachnida; order Araneae; family Macrothelidae; genus Macrothele; species Macrothele yani. The sequence goes on along the minus strand of CM077017.1, from coordinate 75,691,246 downwards.
ACTACCTGTGTTGAACTTGTTTAGCACACTGCAGTCTTCTATGACGAATTTTTTTTGTTTCACATAATAAAATCAATTTCACTTGTAGTCCCATTTGGATGTCTCCATGTCCATTTCCTGTGTGGCTTTTTCTTGAAGAAGGAGTTCAAGATGAAAAACCCTTCTGCCTCTGCAAACTCAACGAGAGTATTTCCACGCTGGTTTCTGTTGCCGTGACCGAATTTACCTACTGAAGTTTCATTCTGTTGCCGTTGCCCTATTTTTGCATTGAAATCTCCCATAATTATTTTCAAGTGGCCATGTGCATACCACAATTTAAATTTACTCTTAGGAGACATGGCAAAATGTTCTGCAAAAGCGATTACATCTTTTTGGTGTAATTGCTAGAATCTATTCTATATTTGCAGCATCTCCTACTCGATGGAACATTATGCTCAAATATCTTCCTTATATTACTGTTAAGAAGTCCTGTGACACTAGATGCGAAAGTCGTGTAGGAAGTGTTAAACGCATTAGATACCAAGCAAAAGAATAAGGGACGCAGTTCTTAAAGTTGCGGACACAGTAAATGATCCGAAAATCAAGTGTGAAGCTCGTTGATTGGCAGTACATGAACTTCAGAGTTATGAATTCTTATTAGGTATTGTTGTATGGTATGACATACTCTTTTCTGTAAATAGTGTGAGCAAACCACTACAATCAGAGAGCATGCAGCTTGACATGGCAGAAAATATGCTTCAGGGGGTTATTAAATTTTTGAACCAATTTCGAGATGAAGGCTTCAATTCAGCAATTCTGGCCGCTAGTGAAATTTGTGAACAGTTATGTGTTGAACCAAAATTTTCTGAGCATAGAGTGGATAAAAAAAGAAGAATCTTTGATTACGAAGTAGACGATGAGCCTTTGAGAAACACAAAATCTGCAGAGGAAGTCTTAAAAATAGAATATTTTTATCCTATTTAGACACTGCTTTATAATCTCTGATATCTCGTTTTGAACAATGAAAGGAGTTCAATGACAAGTTTGGAGTTTTGCATTCTCTACCGAAAATGAAACAAATGAATGACGAAGATCTAATGAAATATTGCAAAACCTGGATTTGACCATTTGTTCAGGAAATTCCCACGATATATGCGGAGAGGAGCTATTCACAGAATTGAAAATAGTCAGAGAACTAGTTCCGGACGACGTCAATACTGCCACCCAAGTATTGCAATTTTTAAACGGAATACAAAATCCCTTCCCTAACGTAGTTATCGCGTACAGAATCATGTTAACTGTGCCGATAACAATCGCGAGTGCGGACAGAAGTTTCTCTCGCTTGAAATGAATCAAATCGTATCTGAGGAAAAGCATGTCTCAAGAAAGGTTAACCGCACTCGCTACATTGTCAATAGAACGCGATGTGGCATCAAAACTAAATTACGAGGATATTATTGAAGATTTTGCTGGACAAAAGGCGAGGAAGGTCTCCTTTTTGCGTGATAGGTAAAACGTGAAGTCTTCCTTTTGCATACCAGTATATTCATGAAATACGACGACTGCTTCTCTAACTTTTAAAAGACATTTTTTTAATGTTACAATTCACTAGGAAATTGATGTACCTGTTTAAAACATTTTTCTTTTCGTTACGCAAAGGTTTCATTTTCAAAATATACAGTTATAGTAAAACAGATTTAAAAAATTCATACTGCATAGTGCATAGTATTATTAACATCTACCTTCTGTTTTTTAAAAATCTGTGGCTGATAGTTCTTTGTCTGGCGCTCTTTGGCCAAACCTGGCCCTTGCGCCACTAAAATCCACTAACCAACCAACCAACCTTCTGTTTTTAGCACGTCTCTTGTAAAAAAAGATCGTGCTTATGTTATCGGGTTGTCCGTCCGTCCGTCTCTAGATACCATATCTCTGCAACTATTAGTCCGATTCGAAAAATTCTCTTTGCATTGGGAAGCGTGAAATATGCAAATGATGATCCTCTACTTCGCTTTTTTTTTACGATGTACAATTTCGCTGCTAGAGGGAGTAAAGGCAGATGTTGTCCAATTCAAAATACATTTTATTCCATATATTTGCTTCTAAACACCAGATCGAAAAAATTATTTTATCTTTCAATTCCATTTATATCTAATAGTAATTTTTTTTTAGCTATAGTTACCTTTTCAAGTTAGGCATATATTTTCCACCGGGGGGGGGGGGGGTTAAATTATGTTTTCCCGATATCTCTTCTTCTAAAACTCCGTATTGAAAAAAAAATTCTTCTGCGCATTGATGAAAAATCTTTGCATATAATTTCTAATTTTTGGAAAAGAATACTTTGACCCCCAGGGGGCATAAGTGTTATTTTTTTGCTTCTGATGTATTTGCCATAAAATCTCAGCTTCTAAAATCTCGACCGAAAATATTCTTTCTTGGTCCGATACTACTCCCGCCGACAAACCTTTTAGGAATATTTTCTCCTTAAAATAATGCATGCTTTCTATGCCAGGGGGCGTAGATGTTTATCTTTTTTTTTTTTTTTTGTCAATATATCTACTTCTAGGAGTCCGATTTGAAAACCTTCCTCTTTGTTAGATAGTGCTTCGGATTCGAAATGTTTTTCATATAAATTCAAAATTTTCAAGTAAATCATAGACTCTCCGCTAGGGGGCGCAAGGATAAATTGCGTTTTCTGCCTTATTTCTGCTTCTAGAACTCCGATTTGAAAAATTCTTCCTGTATCGCATACAGCTCCTGATGGAAAATATTTTTCATGTAATTTCTAATATTTGGTAAAGAATGGTTTGGCCACCACCAAGGGGCATAAGTGTTAGTTTCTGCTTCTGATGTATTTCCAGCAAAACCTGAGCTCCTGAAAACTCGACTAAACATTTTTTTTTCTTGGACCGAACCGCTCACATCGAAAAACCTTTTAAGAATACTTTCTTCCTAAAATAATGCATGGTTTCCCCACCAGGGGGCGTAGATGCATATTTTATATGTGTCCGTATCTTTGCTTTAAAGAGTTCGATTTGACAAATGCTTTCTTTGTTGGAGAGCATTTCCGTTGCGAAATGTTTCTCATATAAATTCATGTTTCTCTTAATACACAAGTCTGCAACCAGAGGGCGTAAGCTCACGATCCCGTTTACAGTAATATTTGAGGGATTAAAAACCCGATTGAAAAACTTCTTTTTTCCGTCAGATACTATTGTTTTCCATACCGGTTCCATTGATTGTGAATAGCTTTGATAAATTTAATTTGGGTCAGAACGGATTCAAAAGTTGTGCTCATTACACCCGAAAATTTGGTGTCATCTTTCTTGTTTATTTTGCAAAGGAGAACGACGGTTGAGCTTAATATTAATAGCAGTTACAGTTACAAGTTTAAGAAAAATACCATTTCCTTCTGTAACAAATAAATGAGCGAAAAATTTATCATTACCTTATCAGAAAAAAATATTCTATTGCGTACGTGCGCAAAATACCGTTAGCCAGGTTGATTTAGCAAAAATTATTAGTTAGCCAGAGGGCCTCGCGTAAGCTGGCGGCGGCACTGTCTGTAAAACAGACAAAGTTTCATCTGATACTGCAGAACTGATCTGCAGGGGCTTCACAAAATAAAACTGAATAATTATTAATATACACTATATTCACAAAAGACACCAGACACCCCTTCAAAAGCCACCAGACACCCCTTCAAAAGCAAATGAACGGATCGCTGCGTTGTTAAGATGCGCGGTACAGCTGCAAACGGTATAAAAACAAGCCTGCAGCTGACCGCGATCATATCGCAGTGTGAGGTTAAGTGAAAATGTAGCTGCGGGAGAGAACTGACTTTGAGAAATGAAAGATTGTTCGGTGTTATATTGGTGGGTTGTCCATAAGAGAAACCGAGAGGCGTTTAAACATACCGAAGTCAACTGTTTTGGTTGTACTGAAGTGGAAGACACATGGTGTGCCTGAAGCAGCAAAACGTAAAGGCAGACCAAAGAATATCAGTGATAGAGGACGTCGAAGCCTCAGAAGAGTCGCTACAGCTATTCGACGGAGTACTGCACAAGGTCTGGGTGTAAAGGTGAGTAAAAATGCTGGAACCTCGGAATGTACACGTACCATTCGCAGAAAACTTCATTCCACGGGTTACCGTATTCGTTCGGCTGCTCATAAGCCTTTCATCTCAACTCGGAATGCTACTCGTCGTTTAGCATGGTGTAAAAAACATTTATCGTGGACCGTAGATCAATAGAAACGGGTCCTATGGACTGATGAATCCAGATACACGATCCATCAGTCTGATGGCCGTGGGTTGGTATCTAACACAGTGTACTGTTCCTATCCTATGACCGCCAATAGCGGTATAACTATACCATCGGGATAAGAGGAAATGCTATCCCACACTCACCAACCCGCTTGGCCAGCGTGGTGAGTTATGGCCAAACCCCTCCAAAATGACTCCACAACTTAAATCTTGGCCCTCACTCTCCGGCAACTGGAATGTACCTGGCCAAGGCAGCGGCCAGTGTGACATGAAGGCAGAGGGTGCTAAGAATCCCCGGAGGATCGGACTAGGCTGCCATCTGATGCTGACCTTGGCTACGTATAATGGACGCTCCCTATCTTCTGATTTAAGGCTTCTTGAATTGCAAGAGGAACTACAAAGGATCAAGTGGGACATCGTCGGGCTAAGTCAGGTAAGGAGAAAAGGAGAAGATCTCATTGAACTGAAAAGTTGACATCTCTTCCACTTTCGTGGGACTGATACTGGCAGAACTAGTGGTGTTGGATTTATAATAAACAAGAAACTGAAGGATAAAGATGTAGAAGTTGAAAGTTCCTCTGACAGAGCTGCACGACTCGTTATCCAACTCTCGAGAAGATACCAGGCTCAGATTGTTCAAATTTATGCACCCACCACAAGTCATCCTGAAGAAGAAATTGAAGAATTTTATGAGGAAATTCGTCATCTAAATAATAAAGGTAAGCAGCACTTGAAGATAATTATGGGAGATTTCAATCCAAAAATAGGGCAACGGCAACAGAATGAAACTTCAGTAGGTAAATTCGGTCACGGCAACAGAAACCAGCGTGGAAATACTCTCGTTGAGTTTGCAGAGGCAGAAGGGTTTTTCATCTTGAACTCCTTTTTCAAGAAAAAGCCACACAGGAAATGGACATGGAGACATCCAAATGCGACGACAAGTGAAATTGATTTTATTATATGTACCAAAAAATTCGTCATAGAAGACTGCGTGCGCTAAACAAGTTCAACACAGGTAGTGACCTTAGATTGGTGAGATGTAAGATGCACCTCAACACTAAACTCGAACGTGGCAAGGTCATAAGACAAACAAAATGTATTGACATAACCAACCTTAAAAAACACCATAATACCTTCAAGTTGGAACTGAAGAACAGATTCTCTGCTTTAGAAGGCCTAACATCGGAAGAAGTGGATATTTCTGAAGTTAACAGAAAAGTAACCAAAGCTCTTATGGAAACAGCAACAAAATTACCTGGGTCTAAGAACAAGTTGCATGTGAACAAATTATCAGGAAACACCAAAATGTTGATGCAAAAAAGAAGAGAGATGAGGACAACTAAAGAAGATGTGACTTCCAAAGTGGAATATATAGAGCTATGTAAGACAGTACGAAAAAGTATCACTGAAGACGTAAGGAAATTCAACTGTGAACTAGTAAGGAAAGCAATTGAAAACAACCAAAGCCTAAAGATAGCAAAGGGACATCTCAGTAAGGGAAGAAAACAGATTATGGCACTGAGAAAAGAAGATGGTTCTGTAACAAGAAATAGAGGCGAACTTTTGACAAGAGTGAAAGATTTCTACTCCAAATTATTTGAAAGGGATGATACATGTATTCCAGACATCATGAAAGGTACCAGTACCAGAGTTCTTCCAGTCCTCCCAGCAGAAGTTGCACATGCAATCAAGAACATGAAGCGGAGAAAAGCTCCAGGAGAAAATGGAATTACTGTAGACATCATACAAGAAGCAAGTGGAGAAATCGAAACAGTACTCGCCCAAATTTTCACTCGATGCCTTAATGAAGGGAAGATTCCTGAGGATTGGAACAACGCTACAATGATCTTGCTACATAAGAAAGGTGACATTGAGGATCTCAGGAACTACAGACCTGTCAGCCTCCTATCAGTGGTTTATAAAATCTTCACAAAAGTTCTTTCACACCGCTTGAAGGTAACACTGGACATGGCTCAACCGAGAGAACAAGCTGGATTCAGGAGTGGCTACAGCACAATAGATCATATCCACGTACTGAGAGGACTAATTGAAAAAGCGAGGGAATATGAACTTCCATTGTGCATGGCTTTTATCGATTATGAAAAAGCCTTTGATTCGGTGAAACCATCAGCAGTTACAATGGCTCTGAAATCCTGCGGTATTGAAGATGCGTACATTAATATTATTAATGACATCTATGAAAATGCAAGTGCAAAGATTCGGCTGTTTGAAAATACAACACACATAAAAATTGGAAAAGGAGTGAGACAAGGTGACACCATATCTCCGAAGCTCTTTTATGCAACATTGGAAAATGTCTTTCAGTCAATGAACTGGGAAAACAAAGGGATAACGTTTAATGGAGATTATCTAACCCTCCTTCGTTTTGCTGATGAGGTAGTAATTTTTGCAACTACCCCATCAGAGCTGCAGAGTATGATCCAGGAACTTGCTGACAAGAGTAAAGAAGTGGGATTAAAAATGAACTTTCAGAAGACAAAAGTGATGTTCAAAGCTTTTACAAGAAATGAAGATTTATCGATTGATGGAGAAAAGCTGGAGATAACAGATAGGTACGTTTACTTTGGACAGCAGATATCAAGTGAGGGTCACATTGATGAAGAAATTAATCGGCGTACAAAACTTGCCTGGAGAGCTTTTGGAAGAAACAGCATAATTTTCAAGAGCAATATGCCATTATATCTTAAAAGAAAAGTGTTTGATCAATGCATCCTTCCAGTGCTTACGTATGGTGCAGAGACGTGGACCTTAACTAAAAAAGACATACAAAGGCTGCAGACAACTCAAAGTAGCATGGAGAGGTGCATGCTTGGTGTAACCAGGAGAGATAAGAAGAGGAACTCGTGGATCCGAAAAATGACAAAAGTGGAAGACATCATGGTCAGAGTTAAATTCCTGAAATGGCAATGGGCTGGACATACTGCCAGAAAGGCAGACCATCGATGAACAGCCGAAATTTTAGATTGGATTCCAAGAGACAGGAAAAGACCCAGAAGAAGACCACATGGAAGATGGGTGGATGAAATTCGAAAGTATGCGGGAGTGACATGGAGGAGACTGGCACAAGACAGACCGTTGTGGAGGAAACTTGGGGAGACCTTCATCCAGCAGTGGATTGATAATGGTTGACAATGATGATGATGATGATGACTATTCCTATGGTCAAGTTTGGAGCTGACAGTGTACTCGTGTGGGAGTGTTTTTCGTGGTATGGTCCCGGCCCATTTGTTATCGTGGACAAACCTGTTAACCAGCACGTCCACCTCGATATTCTGGACAATTATGCCCTACCAACTCTGTGGCAATACTTTGGAACCGAGCCTTGTTGGTACCAGTAGGATAATGAACCGAGCCATAAAGCAAGGTTTCAACATTGCTTATATAAACCTCGGTGACCGGTACACATAAAGGAACCAGAGTATACATAGCATAATAAAACAATAAGTGTACAGAGCTTAAGAAGCAATGCAAAATAATCTGTGATGAATCTCGGGAACTGGTACACATGAAGATACGAGAGTATACATTGTATAAGAAAACAATAAGTGTGTAGAGCTTCACGAGCAGTACAAAATAGTCTGTGATGAGCGCGCGAAACATACGGCGGCAAAGAGTACACAAGACGAGGGGCAGAAATACACTATCTACCAACAAGTAATTGAACACCCCTGCATCGCCGATATCTGCGGTCCTGACACACGTCACGGCCGCCGCCGTTAAATATCGTGTGGGAAACAACAACGCAAACAGTCGCATGCAAGATGCCACGCAGTTCGGAGCTCTCTGATTTTGAGAAAGGTTTAATCGTCGGGTATCACAGAAATGGCCGACCCATACGTGACATATCCAGCGAGTTGAAGTACCCAAAATCGACAGTGGCCTACGTGATTGGCAAGTGGAAGATGAGAGGTGACTGTCGGAATGTGCCCCCGGCAGACCCACAAACCTGGGAGTTAGAGATTGACGGGTGCTGGCCAGAGAAATTCGAAAGACCCGCACCAAATCGATGGGCCACATCCGCGAGGAGTTTCAACAGGCATCCGGGAGTGTTCTTTCGATGAATACCATCCGTAAGGAAGCTCATCTACTCGGTTGTCATGGACGTGCTGCCGCCAACAAGCCTTTCATCACCAAGTCCAATAGCGCTGCTCGGCTAACGTGGTGCAAAGAACGTCGACAGTGGACCGTTGAACAGTGGAAACAGGTTCTGTGGAGCGACGAATCAAGGTTCACCCTCTACCGTTCGGATGGCAGGGTCTGGGTTTGGCTTCTGCCTGGTGAACGCCTCCTGGCGGCGTTCTCCAGGCAGACGCCAAACTGTGAAGTTCGGCGGCGGTGGAATTATGCTATGGGGGTGTTTCTCCTGGTATGGCACGGCACCCTTGGTCGCAATTTCTCGTAGACTCAACGCCGAGACCTACTGCACCATTTTGGATGACCATGCGCTTCCTATGTTGTGGCAGTTTTACGGGGTGGACCCATGTTACTTTCAGGATGACAATGCCACCTGTCATGTTGCGAGGTCCACCATGGCTTGGTATGGTGACAATGAGGTTAATCGAATGGACTGGCCTGCGCAGAGCCCGGACCTTAACCTTATCGAGCACCTCTGGGACGAGTTGGAGCGTCGACCTAAGGGGTGTCCCACCGTCCGAAATCGGTGAATTAACTGACCTGTCTTCTCCAGGCCGAGTGGAAGAAAATACCGCTAGCCTTCGTACAACGCCTGGCTGAGAGTATGCCCCGGAGGGTCGCAGCTGTATTCACCGCTCGTGGAGGCTCCACCAACTATTGAAGGTGAATAAACTCCGTTTTCCTTTGCTATCACAGGTGTCCAATTACATGTTGGTAGATAGTGTAGTTACTGAGCAAAAGACACGTTGAGCCAAGAGATAAAGAACGCGCCGTTCTTTAGTCCAGGGAAGAAACAGCAAGCGGTAAAACAAACAAGCGCGTGCAGGCAAACACTTAAACCACCGGATCCAGAGGAGAGAAACGATATTGAGCATCACAAACGTATTTGTCGAGACGACTAGAATAAGGGAAAATTTCGGGGTATTTGTCTTCGCAGCATGTGAATATGCAATAGAAGCAGCTGAGATCTGCAACAATTCTCCAGTAATCTACTGGATCATGTGAGGGCAGTAGAGAGTCTATAGCACCAAGATGAGAAGAGGAAATAACAACGGATAGGCAGCTTCAAGGGAAAAGAGTCCCTGTGTAATCAAGGTCGGCCCGAAGACGAGCGGAAATTTCAGTAGAAACGGAGGGATTGTCCAGGAGGCAAGAAAAAGCGGCGGCAGTAGAGCTAAGAACATGTCCAGGAGGTAATAAATGTGGAGGAGGCTGAACCACGGCGGACCGCTTAGCACGAGTCCTCCGATTAGAGCGACGGCGACGCTTCTTATTCGAAGCAGCACCAGCTGGGACGTGATGATGGAGTAGAACAGACGATGCGGAAGGAGCAACCAACGGTGAAGGAAAAGTCTAACCAATAAGTTATGAAGCCAGTGTGGTGTACACAAGCAAAGAAGGCCGCTCCGGTGGCGCAGTGGTCTAAGCGATGGCCTCTGATCATTCGTCCGTAAGGGGTCTGGGTTCGAATCCCGGTGTGGCATGGATGTTGTGTTTGTCTTACGGTACTGGCTGTCTCCCTTCCCTGGAACCAGTGACCCTAAATTAGGGACGGGCGACTGCTTATAGCCCATTGAGTTGCACACGGTGGTCGTTAAACCTCCAATAAAAAAAAGCAAAGAAGTGTCTGATGAGCCAACTAGAAGCGATGAAGGAGAAAGTTTACGCATATCGAGAAGAGGAGTAGAGCTGGAAGGCGGGGACCGATCACGAGGATGAGAAGTCGAAACGAAGGCATCGACACTAGAGACATCAGAAGAGTCACAAGACGGCGTAATAGGCAGAGAGCACACCGGAGTACTGGAACCGGAGAAAGGATCAGCAGCTGAGGGTGACGAAGCAGGCGAACGCACCGGAGATGGAGGAGGAGAAACTCCCGGGGTCGGGATGGATATCATGTCGTGCGAAAACGAAGGAGGCATGAGTGGAGAAGGCGGAGAAAAATCGCCAACGGGAAATGATGAAGCGGAGGCCTCAGACAACGATGGAAGAAACAAAGCAGGCGAAGGCAACGAAGCAGAAGCGATAGAACCAGAGGTATTCACAGCAGCCGACGCTGGCGGAGAAGGAAAAAGACCTACAGAGACAGACGACGGAAAAGTAAACGAAGACTTTGCAGGTAGCAGTGGAGCGAGGGAAGACATTGAAGCCGGAAGCGAAGAAGGAGGTTCTATAACAGGAACTTGAGCAGCTGTTGAGGAAGAACGGGATGAAATATGCGAACACCGCGAGCGATGATGACCAAGCTCTTTACATGAGAAACAATGATAGGCAGTAAAGACGTTGATGGTGACTGTATGATGACCACAAAACACCTGAAAAGCCGTGGGGCAGGAAGTGACTGAATCCATGTCAGGGAAAAAACTAAGGCTTGACGGCGGAAGCCCAAAAAGGATGATCTCCTTGATTGGAGGGGCGGCGGGGAGCGTGCGGATATCACCAACAACGCGCCCACACCGAGAAAGAAAAGCATGTAAGAACACAGCGGAACTTCCTGAGGTACTGGATTCAAATTAAGAAGAACAGGACAATGTGCAAGGGGGTGGGGGCCAAACTACGATCTCCAATGGAGATACCAGTCGATAAGACCTGCGAAACATAATCAGATGATGAAAAATACGCAAGGACGGGCTCAGGCTTTCTGGCGAAGTGAGTTTTAGCACCAGGAGGGAGGAACGACAGTGCATACGTATAGGTGTGCGGCTTAACGTTGGGTAAGGCATCAAACTTGACCTCTAAACTAAGAGCAGAGAGCATAGACTTACCAAGACCCAAGGATTCGGATGCACGTGCAATGAGCGTAGAACCTTGATGGGAAATATATGAATCCAACGATGTCGGGAGAAAACTCAGAGATGGCGAACACGAATCCGGATGAGAATAAGAGCAGTCTACGGACGCATCCAACAGACCTGGAGGACAGGTCAAGGAGGCAGCACATGGTGACGTGTAAGGGAAGTCCAATCCAGACGCAAAAGCACAGGCCATTGATAATATGTAGAAATGCAGCAGTAGAAGGCACGCAGATCCGCAAGCACAAGGCGGAGTACCAGGAAGGTAGCGCAGAGAACTACCAATGATGGGTAGAACACCCGGAAAGGCAGCGTAGCGAACCACTAGCGATGGGTGGAACACAAAGTCGGTAGACAAACGCAGCAGACAAGTTCAAAGCAAAAAGTCAAGGCAAGTCACGATGGGCAGGTTGTAAACAGACCCAATGAGATGAAATTTGAAGGAATATCGGTAAAATATTCACTTACCAGCTTCGAAAAGTAGCACGGAAGATATCACACACCATTATAAACGAGCGGAGCACAAATTGAAGAAGTAACAGGCACACAGGATGCACTCTGCATATACATAGGTGAAGATCTCGGAAGGGCGTGGTCAGAAGGCAAATTTATGATGGAATATCAGTAAAATATGCACTCACCAGATCAGAAAAGTGACTAGGAAGAAAGCGCATACCTCCATGCACAGGAGAAACACAAAATAAAGAGGTACTGAGCACTAAAAACAAGCAAATAGAGAACAAAATGCAGAGCTCAGAAGGGCGTGTCTAGCAGCTATAAAGCAAAAACTGTTACGACACGTTTTGACGATAATTCCGTATCGTGTGCGATCTGGCCAGTACATAGCCCTGATCTTTATCCCATAGAACACCTATGGGATGAATTGAGCGCCGTATAAGAAGTATAGAATCAAGGCCTACTAATAAGCAACAGATAGCGCAGCATTATGTACTGAATGAAAGCGCATACCTATCGCTGTGTTACAAAACCTTATCGAAAGCATGTCTCGAAGGGTCAGTGCATACATTAAGACCAAAGGTGGACCGACACCGTACTAATGTATATCAATAAATGCTATGTTGTGTTTCTCTTCTAGGTGTCTGGTGACTTTTGTCAATATAGTGTAGGCAGGAACACCTTACAGATGCTTTGGCTTTGCAATAATATGTTTTGTTAAACTTTATTTTGTTCACATAGTCTGCCATATGACTATGATACTCTGATTAATTTTGATTAAGGACAAACATTAATACTGTAAAATTTTTTACTATAACTTCTTTTCATTGAATAGGGTAACTGTTGCATTTACTAATTAGTAGTAAAATATTTAGGAAAAGAGAAATGATTCTCCCTCACAATTATCTAGTGTAACTTCAACACAACATGATTTGCACTATTATGCACAGGACTTTTTTCTTTTGCTTTAAAATCGTGAGACGCACATGGCACACGCCACTCATCTGTTTGGAGAAAGTCCCTAATATCGTCCGAAGCAACTGCCCAAATATTTATGACATCCGAACTCAAGACGGTGGGAGTAATAGCAGAAAACAAACAAACGAACAAAAACAAAAAAAGAAAGAAACTAGGAACATCTCGGAATCGATTTGGATAAACAGGTATGTATTTTAGCTTATTTTTAGCACGTCTTTTGTAAAAAAAGATCATGCTTATATTGCCGATTTGTCCGTCCGTCCGTCTGTACCCACGATATCTCTGCAACTATTAGTCCGATTTGAAAAATTCTTTTTGCATTCGGAAGCTTGAAATCTGTGAATGATGATCCTTTATTTCGGTTTTTTTACGATATACAATTTCGCAGCTGTAAATGCAGATGATGTTGAATTCAAAAATACATTTTATTCCATATATTTGCTTCTAAACATCTGATTGAAAAAATTATTTTATTTTTCGATTCCATTTATGTCGAAGGGTATTTTAAATATAGTTACTTTTTCAAATTACGCATATATTTTCCGCTAGGGGGCGTAAAAGTAAATTATATTTTTCCCGATAACTCTTCTTCTAAAACTCCGATTTGAAAATTTTTTCTTCAGCGGATACACCTCCAGATAGAAAATCGTTTGCATATTATTTCAAATTTTTGGTAAGGAATGCTTTAGCCACCAGAGGGCGTAAGTGTTAATTTTTGCTTCTGATGTATTTGCCATAAAATCTGAGCTTCTAAAATATCGATTGAAATAACTCTTTCATGGACCGATGCCACTCACATCGGTAAACATTTTCGGAACATTTTCTTCTTAAAATATTCCACAGTTTCTCCGCCAGGGGGCGTAGATGTATTTCTTATTTTTGACAATACCTCTACTTCTAGAAGTCCGATTTGGAAAAATTCCTTCTTTGTTGGATAGTGTTTTCACTGTGACATGTTTTTCATATAATTTCAAAATTTTGAATTAATTCATAGACTTTCCGCTAGGGGGCGTAGAGGTAAATTGCGTTTCCCCTATATCTCTGCTTCTAAATCTTCCATTTAAAAAATTCTTTCTGCACCGGATACCGTTCCTGATGGGAAATCGTTTGCACATAATTTCTAATGTTTGTAAAACAATGGTTTGGCCACCAGGAGGCGTAAGTCTTAATTTCCGCTTCTGATGTGTTTGCAGCAAAATATGAGCTTCTAAATTCTCGATTGAAAAAATTCGTCGTTTGTAGACTAGTAGTGCTTATGTCGACAAACCTTCTAGAAACATTTCCTTCTTAAAATAATGCATGGTTTCTACGCCAGGGGCGTAGATGTATATCTTATTTTTGTCAATATCTCTACTCCTAGGAGTCCGATTTGAAAAATTCCTTTTTTGTTGGATAAAGTTTCCAGTGTGACATGTTTTTCATATAAATTCAAAATTTTCAAGTAATTTCTAGACTTTCTGCTAGGGGGCGTAAAGATAAATTGCTCCCCCCTACATCTCTGCTTCTAAATCCCCTATTTGAAAAATTCTTTCTGCACCGGATACAGCTCCTGATGGGAATTCCTTTGCACATGATTTATAATTTTTGTAAAAAATAGTTTGGCTACCAGGTGGCGTAAGTCTTAATTTCCGCTTTTAATGTATTTGCAGCAAAATATGATCTTCTAAAATCTCGATTGAAAAAAAAATGTGGTTTGTTGACCGATACTACTCAAGGAGACAAACCTTTTAGGAACATTTTCTTCTTGAAATAATGCATAGTTTCTACGCTAGGGGGCGTAGACCTATATTTTACTTTTGTCAATATCTCTACTTCTAGGAGTCCGATTTGAAAAATTCCTTCTTTGTTGGATAGTGTTTCCGATGCGCAATGTTTTCCCCAGAAATTCAAAATGTTCAAGTAAATCATAGACTTTCCGCTCGAGGGCACAAAGGTAAATTTCGTTTTCTGCGTTATTTCTGCTTCTAAAACTCCGATTTGAAATTTTTTTCCTTTATCGCATACAAGACCTGATGGAAAATATTTTTCACATAATTTCCAACGTTTGGTAAAGAATGGTTTGGACACCAGGGGCATAAGTGTTAATTTCTGCTTCTGATGTATTTGTAGCAAAATCTGGGATCCTGAAAACTCGACTAAATTTTTTTTTCTTGGACAGATACCGCTCATATGGAAAAACCTTTTGGGAATACTCTCTTCCTAAAATAATGTATGATTTTCCCACCAGGGGACGTAAAGTCACATCTTATTTTTGTCTATATCTCTGTTTCTAAGAATCCGATTTGAAAAATTCTTTCAATGTTGGAAAGCGTTTCCGGTGCGAAATGTTTCTCATATAAATTCATGTTTTTCTTAACGCACAAGTCTGCAACCAGAGGGCGTAAGCTCTCGATTCCGTTTACAGCAATATCTGAGAGGTTGAAAAACCGGTTGAAAAACTTCTTTCTTCCGTCAGATATTATTGATTTCCATACCGGTTCCATTGACTTTCAATAGTTTTGATATATTTAATTTGCGTCAGAACGGATTCAAAAGACGTGCTTATTACACCCGAAAATTCGGTGTCATCTTTCTAGTTTTTTATTGATTTACAAATTTCTGTCCGACACAGTTTAACTACTTAAAATTTAGAAATTTAACCAATTAAACTGCGCATACAAAACGCTCTATCTTTGATGTGAAAATAACATATTACATAATTTGGAATCTATTCAAATGAATAAAAGCAGAATATTCATCTAGAAAGAAAGAGAAATATTAATAATATTAATGGCGTATAAGAAACAAGTCTTACTTAAAAAATTTTGCCTAAGAAGATAGGAAAAAATAGTGCTATCGGAATTCTCGGGAAATCAGCGAAAATATACGCTTTCAGGTTCATCGAAATTATTTGGTCGCCATACATAAAAAACGATTGAACCGGTGAGACAAAATGTTATATTTAGGAGTTGAAACCGTTTCCTGATATTTTTGCAATTTCATTTGAAAGCAAGAAAATACCGATTACCACCATTTTTTAAAGGAGGTATGAGGGGGAGTAGTTGCTTGAATTTATGATACGTAACGGTGATCGAGTTTATACGTGAAAAATACAGGTAATCGCGAAGGAACGACAGATTTAAAGGTGGTTACGCAGACAATATTCACATGGTCCCCCGCGTTCGAAATTTGAATTTGTTTACTTTTTTCGCATGCTTTAGATGCCTATTTTTGTCCAAATAAGCGCAGTCAGGAGCAGCAGTGTCTATACTAACATAATTAATAAAAACAACACATACATATATATATATATATACATATAATTATATAATATATACACGGTCGAATCCCATTATTGTGACCACCAGCTAACATCCAGAGTAACCGCCGTGTGCAGAGCGGACAGCAACTAGACGGGCTGGAAGTGACTCAACAAGGTACTGGAAGATGTTCACAGGTATGTGGATCCAGGCTCACTGCAGTGCATCTGACAGCTGCTGGAGGGTGCGTGGTATAGGAACCATAGAGCGAACAACACGATCGAGGTGGTCCCACAGATGCTCAAGTTTAAGTCTGGAGAATTAGGGGGCCAGGGAAGTACGTTGAAGTCTTCATCGTTCTTTTCCAACTCGGACATTTCTAGCTGTGTGACACGTTGCATTGTCGTTCTGGAAGATCCCATTCGCCATACGGAAGACAATCATCATGTATGGGTGTACGTGGTCTGCAAGGATGGATGCATAACGAATTCGGTCAATAGTGCCTTCCACAGGCATGAGTGGACCTAGGGAATGCCACGAAAACATTCCCAGGACCATAACGCCGCCCCCACCAGCTTGTGTTCTTCCAACAATGGTTGAAGAGTGTTTGTTCTCCGATGTTTCTCGCCTAATAGGCCGAGGTCCATCTGTTCGATGAAGCAGAAAACCTGACTCATCGGAGAAGGCAATATTTTGCCAATCAGCGGAGGTCCAATTCCGATACTGTCATGCAAATGTAAGCCTTTTCTGCCGATGCATATTCGTTAGCATAGGTGCAGTGACCATCCGTCTGCATCGGAGCCCCATACGCAGCAGGGTTCACCTAAACGTCGTTTTAGAGACACTTCCGGTAGCCCCCTGGTTCATTCGGCCAGTGAGTTGCTCCACTGTAGAAAATCGATCGGCCCTCATGTACCTTCGAAGCCAAAGTTCACCTCTCACATCAATGGCACTTGGTGCTCAGCAGTTTCCACGTCGCTTTTTTGCAATAGCGCCATTTCTACAATCACGATAAGCTTTTCACCACAGCAGCACGCGAGCAGTTCACGAACTGCACTGTTTCAGAAAAACTGCCACCTTTGGTTTGAAAGCCGATAATCATCCCTTTTTGTAAACCTAATAAACCGCTCCTTTTATCCGTGTCAGAAATGAGTGATATGTTTTCCGAATGCCTACAGCATATCTTATATACCCTCCAAGCCAGCTCATGACACGTGCCATGTTTCATTGGCTACGCGCTGTTGACGTCAAATGTAGGAGGTGGTTCACAATAATGTGACCCGACTGTATGTATATATATATGGGCCGAACTGGATCGGATCGCGTGGGCCGGTTAATCGTATCCAGTCCGACTCTGCAGGTAGATGTTGAACAGATTCCTCTTCCTGAGTACGCGGTTTAGCGCATGCGCGCCGACCGCTTACATCTGCTCATTTTCTATGCTGCAAACCAAGATGTCTGCTCATCTAGCGGTCTGCCTGCATGCAGTTCGTTTTTTTTTTTTTTTTTGAGGTTTAACGACCACCGTGAGCAACTCAATGGGCTATAAGCAGTCGCCCGTCCCTAATTTAGGGTCACTGGTTCCAGGGAAGGGAGAGAGCCAGTGCCGTAAGACAAACACAACATCCATGCCTCACCGGGATTTGAACCCGGACCCCTTACGGGCGAATGATCAGAGGCCAGTGCCTTCTGCATGCAGTTCAAGACAGCTAGCTAGTTTCCTCGACGTTTTTTACAGCGGAAGGTAAAAAAAACTGACGTGCAATTATTGATTAATTTTGTACTAAAGTAAATCATTGTTTGATTTGTGCGAATAAAACCGAAATTTTGTATCTTAATGATTTCTTTAGGAGTTGATGCAACGTATTTTTCATTACCGCCGTTTTTCAGTTTGAGAGAAAAAATATTTTTTGCATCTTCTACTAATCTACATGGTATTTACGAATTTTTATTAAAGACAATCAGAAAATTATAACATTTTACGCAGATTTTATTGATGTTTGCTCGCTTCTATACAGGGTGATTCAGCTAAGCGTGTACAAACTTCTGGGAGGGGTAATTTGTACATAGACAAATTGGAATCACATAGCAATGCAGGGTCGGAAACGCCATCTTCATGTGCTAGTGCACATAGAGGACGAGAAATGAAAGAGCAGCACGTAAGAGAACAAAATGCTTTTTATTACTCACAAGACATTTGCGAAATGCATTGAGGTTACAGAAAGTGTTCAAAGTTGCAACCATGAACTGTAACACACGCTTGACTTCGTCGGTGCATGAAATCACGTACATTTTGGAAAATTCCTGGCGTGTCTCGGACTTCCGAAGTAGCCACAGAGTTGCGTGCTACAAGGTCCTCATCCCTTTCAACGGGGGTGTCGTACACCAGTCCTTTGATGTAACCCCACAAGAAGTAATCAAGGCATGTTAAGTCCGTCGATCTTTCCGGCCAATGAACGGGACCACCATGCACGATCCACCGATGTCCAAATGTCATGTTTAAGTGATGAGAACGTCATTGCTGAAATGGGTGGGGGCCCCATCGTGCTGGAACCACATTGCACGGCGCAGCGACTGTGGGACCTGTTGTTCGTTCAATAGCTCTGGCAAGACTTCCTACGGTAACTCATTCCGTCTAGACGAGGAGGTATGGGCCATTTAAGTGATCCCCGACAATGCCGGCCCAAACGTTAGCAGCAAAATGGTTTTGTGCTGCACGTGGTCGTACAGCATGGGGGTTCTCCACCGCCCATACATGCGCGTTATTGCATTGAAGTAACCTTCCCGTGTAAACCACGCTTCGTCTGTGAACAACACAGAAGTAGGAAATTAGGGTTCTGCCGCACTCTTCTGCAGGTACCATTGCGCTGAGGGTAATCCTCAGAGCTTAGTGTCTGAACGCGCTGCACATGATATGGATGCAATTGGTCTTCATGCAGAACCCTCCATACGGTGGATTGGGACAGACCGAGCCGATGGACAATTGCTCGTGTGCTGGCACTTGGAGTGTCTGCTGCATGACTTAACACATTCTCTTCGATGGCAGGAGTGCGTCGTTCTCGACACCTAGCAGGCCCCTGGAAAGAACCAGTGTCGCATAACCTCTGATGCAGCCGTGCAAACACTTGGTGGTTTGGCCCTCGTCTCATCGGGTACCGTTCCTGGTACAGTCGCACGGCTGCTCGTCCGTTGCAGTCCGCTGCTCCATATGCGAGGTGCATATCAGCCATTTCCGCGTTCGTGAACTCAGCCATCCTACTACCTCTGCGGGCGGTTTACAAATGGCGGTATCCTGAAAGAACGTATGAGCAGTCTCGCGGCCAAACAACGCCATCTACCGCATGAAGATAGCGTTTCCGACCCTGTATTGCTATGTGATTCCGATTTGTCTCTGTGCGACCTACCCCTCCCAGAAGTTTGTACACGCTTTGTTGAATCACGCAGTATACATTCTGAATAATGGCGGAATCAATTTGTGTGGTACAGTTTTTACAAGACACGTCTTTGCATAAAAGTTTCAGTGGGAAAAATGAGTATAATAAAATCTCGTACAAGTTATCCATTGCACAGCCTGCGACTAAGACCACCATGCTCTACTAAGGACAATATAATTCTTTTCCAGGGGAATTCATTTTGATGGCGTGATTTTCTCTAAACCTTACTTGTAACGTATATTACTTACCTGATGATATTTATAACTGGTGCCATTCTGTATTGGAAATTGATGCATGAAGTAGCCCTCACTTAAAGTTAAGGTGTAAGACGGAATCCTTTAAACTTCTGCTTTTACGTTAATCCAGTGCTGGTGCATCCTGATACCATATACACGGGAAATACAACTCAAAAGCTCTTTTTAATTCAACACGTTCGTCTTCAAAGCAAACAACAAAAAAAATGGCAAAAGACTCATTTCTAGAGTATAAATATACCTTATTTTTCCGTCTGTAAGACGCCCTCATTTATAAGATGAACCCTACTCTTTCGAACCGAAAAAGCCGCGGATGGCTTAGTGGTTAGCAGTTCAGACTATCGATGCAGGGTCCCCAATTTCGAACCTGGGCTGATCTTTCAGAGATGGAGTGATTTGCTAACAATCGCTGAATATCCGCCGTGCATCGGACGAGCACGTTAAAGTGACGGCCCCCAGGCTGGACCCACTGGTTAAATGGGTATCCTTTCCTATGCCCCCCATGAAATTCTCTCACCCCTCTATGTGCAATATCGTACTTGTACGGTGGCGCCATCTACTGTACTCTAATCTCACTATAAACTGTTCTGTCAAAGTCGCTAGACTTGCTCTCATTCCTTCCGTTTCTGTGCCCTGCCCAAAAGGCAATCTCGCTGTAGGTGGCTGGGACCTAAACTCTACTCACTGTGGACGGAAGTCCTACAAGAAAATGACAAATTCTGTGATACTGACTGATGCCGGCGTTATTATATTCGAACCGAAAATTAAGAAACAATATTTTTATTACTAAAAAGGAAACATTTGATGTTTTTTAGAAGTTAGGTAACATCATTGAAGTACATTTAGAAATTAGGTAATATCACAGACAAACTCTGTGGTAATATAATGGAAAACAAATTTGGAAATTTATATTATTTAGAAATCAGATAATATTTTTAAGATAGAAACTATGAAATTATGCATTACTTTGTTCAGCGCTATTAGTTACAGACAAATCACTTTTTTCAACCTCAACTGCATCACTGTTATCACTGTTGTTGTCTGAGTTACTGTGTAACGTACCAGGAGATGTGACGTACCTGCCAGAAGGACGCACACGACATAAAGGCAGATAGCAATTAGAATCAATGTCCGCGTAGCTCAACTGGTAGAGCAACTTATTCCGGAATGAGTGGACCCGGGTTCGAATCCTGGCGCGGATAAAAATGACGGAGAAATTTACTTCGTTATAACTGTCATCGCGCCGTTTTAGAGATCGTAGTTCCGAGGCACCGTGCATCACAATTTGTCCTTCAAACTCCGATAAATCGGCAGTTTTTCCCATTCTGACTACGAACACTGTACTAACCGAAAGCCAGTCCTCGGATTGTATATACACTGAGTGGCAACTTTATTATGACCACCTGACAGTTTTAAGCAAATGAGATATGGCTGCACGCTGTTGCCGCCAGAAAGCGAGGCTAGTATAAAAATTGAAAACTTAGTGCGCGCGACAGTAGTAGAAGAAATTTTTGGGTGACGAGATGGGTAAAAAATGAGATTTGACGGACTTTCAACATGGGATGATTGTAGGAGCTCGGAGCTATGGAGCGAGTATCACCGAAACCGCCGCATTCGTGAAATGTTCTAGAGCAGCTGTTGTTAAAGTGTTTAAAGACTGGACTGTCAGCCAAAAAACTGGGTCTCTACGTGCAACGTGTGGTCGTCATCAACTAGTGACTGCTCGGGTGGAACGGAGAGTGTCCAGACTGGTAACAGACAACCGAAGGGCAACAGTGCAGCATATTACAGACCATCTTAATCAAGGATCCCCTCGAATGATCTCAGCACGTACTGTTCGCCGTACACTGCATCGGATGGGATATGACAGCCGAAGGCCTGTTCGAACACCTTTGCTGTCTGCAGTTAACAAGAGAAAACGTCTCCAGTTCGCACAGCAGCACAAGGATTGGACAGTCGATAATTCGAAACAAATTATGTGGTCCGATGAATCACGTTTTCAGTTGCACCATGCCGATGGCCGAGTGAGAATTTGGCGGAAACAGCACGAAAGCATGGACCCCAAGTGCATTGCCACAACCCTTCGAGCTGGTGAAGGCAACGTTATGGTTTGGGGAATGTTTTCCTGGCATGTTTTGGGCCCCTTAATTTGTGTTGATCAACGTCTGACTGGCACATCATATCTAAACATCGTTGCGGACCAAGTGCATCCTGTCATGTGGATGGTTTATCCCAATGGCGATGGCTACTTTGAACAAGATAATGCGTCCTGCCATAGTGCTCGTATTGTACAGGATTGGTTTCAGGAACATGCCGGTGAGTTCACTTTGCTTAGATGGCCCCCACAATCTCCAGATCTCAACCCTATTGAGAATTTGTGGGATAAAGTTGAACGAGCCATCAGACAGCTGGATCCACAACCCTGCAATCTCACACTCCTGGAAAGTGCTATTCATCAAGCATGGCCTCAGATTCCCCAAACCACCTATCAACATCTCGTGGAGTCCATGCCACGAAGAATCGACGCAGTGTTGAAGGCAAAAGGTGGCCCAACGAAGTACTGAGGGGGTGATCATAATAAAGTGGCCACTCGGTGTATACTGATCTGTAAACTTCACCTGAGCCACCGTTAGGTCTACAGGCGTGCTCATTTTTTTTTTGATTGGAGGTTTAACGACCACCGTGAGCAACTCAATGGGCTATAAGCAGTCGCCCGTTCCTAATTTCGGGTAACAGGTTCCAGGGAAGGGAGAGAGCCAGTGCGGTAAGACAAACACAACATCCATGCCTCACAGGGATTCGAACCCAGACCCCGTTCGGACGAATGATCAGAGGCCATCGCTTAGACCACTGCGCCACCGGGGCGGCCGCTCATTTTTCTAGGCTGGGAGTCGTCATAATGTAATGGCGCATTGGTGTATATTGCTTTAAATTCGTACTCAGTCCCTTTCGGGGGAGGGGGTCCGGACCCGACTTCCCTTGGCTACGCATCTGCACGTATAGGTTTTTAAATATATATTTCACGAATAATTGGAAACGTATTTTAAAATGGCAGAGATATTTTCACCTCTTCCAACACTGTTAAATTTTTTGAGGTAGGTTGCACCAAAAAGTGGTGCTACCCCAGCTACACCACTTTCTGAGAAAAGGTACACCATTCTGTGGTGCAAACAAAACAGAAAAACATGATGAAACTTTACATAACGATATAGTACAAGGTTGTACCACATTATAGTGCAAAGTTGTTGAGTTTTGTTTGCACCACACAGTTGTGTATTTTTCTCAGAAAATGGTGCAGCTGGGGTAGCACCATTTTTTGGTGCAACCTACCACAAAATTTTTAACAGTGTAATAAGAGATATTTTTATCGTTTCTCAATATTTTAGAAGGCATTTTCTCCAGAGTATTTTCGTTTGCATTTTCAGTAGTTTGAGCCTCCAAAGAAATCCTGGGTGTGGTAGTGGCTGAAAGAGATGTTTTCGTTTTTTATAAATATGAGAAAAAGGGGAGGAACGTGAAAACAGGTGGATCCTAGAACCTAGTGTATTTTCACGATTTAATTAAACTCTCAGAGATAGTCCTAATTGTATCAGTAGGGAGCTGGTTTCTTCCTTCCCTCATTTCGCTTCCTGGAAAAGAAAAATTCTACCCTAGCAAGATATACAATAAAAATCACAAATGGAAACAGAAAAAACAGGAAAGATGTCACCGAATTTTCGGGTGTAATAAGCACGTCTTTTGAATCCGTTCTGACGCAAATTAGATTTATCAAAGCTATTCAAAGTCAATGGAACCGGTATGGAAAACAATAGTATCTGACGGAAGAAAGAAGTTTTTCAATCGGGTTTTTAATCCCTCAGATATAAACGGAATCGTGAGCTTACGCCCTCTGGTTGCAGACTTGTGTATTAAGAAAAACATGAATTTATATGAGAAACATTTCGCACCGGAAACGCTCTCGAACACCGAAAGAATTTTTCAAATCGGACTTTCAGAAACAGAGATATCGACAAAAATAAGATGTGACTTTACGTCCCCTGGTGGGAAAATCATGCATTATTTTAGGAAGAGAGTATTCCCAAATAGTTTTTCCATAAGAGCGGTATCGGTCCAAGAAAAAAAAATTTAGTCGAGTTTTCAGGATCCCAGATTTTGCTACAAATACATCAGGAGCAGATTTTAACACTTATGCCCCCTGGCGGCTAAACCATTATTTACCAATCATTAGAAATTATGTGAAAAATATTTTCCATCAAGTCTTGTATGCTATACAGGAAACATTTTTTAAATCGGAGTTTTAGGAGCAGAAATAACGCAGAAAACGCAATTTACCTTTGTGCCGCCTAGCGGAAAGTCTATGATTTACTTGAAAATTTTGAATTTATAGGAAACACATTTTGCATCGGAAACACTATCCAACAAAGAAGGAATTTTTCAAATCGGACTCTTAGAAGTAGAGATATTGACAAAAGTAAAATATAGGTCTACGCCCCTAGCGTACAAACCATGCATTATAAGAAGGAAATGTTCCAAAAAGGTATGTCGACATGAGTGTTATTGGTCAAGAAACGACTTTTTTCAATCTAGATTTTAGAAGTCATATTTTACTGCAAATACATCAGAAGCGGAAATTAAGACTTACGCCACCTGGTGGCCAAACCATTTTTACAAAAATTCAAAATTATGTACAAAGGATTTCCCATCAGCAACTGTATCCGGTGCAGAAAGAATTTTTCGAATCGGAGATTTAGAAGCAGAGATATAGGGTGAAACGCAATTTACCTCTACGCCCCCTAGCGGGAATTCTATGAATTACTTAAAATTTTGAAATTATATGAAAAACATGTCACAATGGAAACATTATCCAACAAAGAAGGAATTTTTCAAATCGGACTCCTAGAAGTAGAGATATTGACAAGAATAAGATATACATCTACGCCCCCTATTGGAGAAACTGTGGAATATTTTAAGAAGAAAATATTCCGAAAGGGTTTATCGATGTGAGTGGCATCAGTCCATGAAATATTTTTTTCAATCGATATTTTAGAAGCTCAGATTTTATGGCAAATACATCAGAAGCAAAAATGAACCCTTACTCCCCCTGGTGGGTAAAGTATTCTTTACCAAAAATTGGAAATTATATGCAAAAGATTTTCCATCAGGAGGTTTATCCGCTGAAGAACATTTTTCTTTCAAATCGGAGCTTTAGAAGACGAATTATTGGGGAAAATGTAATATACTTTTACGCCCCTAGCGGAAAATATATGCGTAATTTGAAAAAGTAACTATATTTAATATACTCTTCGACATAAATGGAATCGAAAGATAAAATAATTTTTTCAATCGGATGTTTAGAAGCAAATATGTGGAATAAAACGTATTTTTGAATTCGACATCATCTGCATTTACGCCCTCTGGCGGCGAAATCGTACATCGTAAAAAAAAACGAAATAAAGGATCATCATTCTCATGTTTCAAGCTTCCCAATGCAAACAGATTTTTCGTATCGGACTGATAGGTGCAGAGATACCGTGGGTACAGACGGACTGACGGACGGACGGACAAACCGATAACTTAAGCACGATCTATTTTTACAAAAGACGTGCTAAAAAATGTTAGCAAGATTTTCTATTAAGATCGGAGAAAAAGAACTATAGGTTTCATTTCAATAAAATGTCATTTCAAAATAGTTCATTTCACTACATTTTGTAGCCTTTAAACCTATTTTTTCCTCAGTCTGGTTCGGATACAAAGGGCAGGTCATGGCCTTTCCCTTTAGTTTTTTGAATTCAATTTCAATATACCTGATAATATACCTGACTTTGTGTAGTTTTTTTCACACTCTGTTTTTTTCAAGGATAATTCAGAGATACATTCAAATTCCTTGACTGTTTCAAAACAATTTCCAATATTTCGATTTTTAGACATCAGATGGAACCGCAAGATAAGCGGCTTTAAACACTGTTGAAAGGTACTTTTCATTCTAAAATGCAGCTTATATCAGTGGCACGGGCTATCCTTTAGCATACACGGGCCGCGGGTGGCCTAGTGGGCAACGTTCGTGACTGCCACGGAAAGGACCTCAAGTTCGATCCCAGGCTGGTACGAACGCTCGATCCACTAAATATCCGCCGTGCGTCAAATGGGCACGTTAAGCCATCGGACCCCGGGTACTGGCCCTCCAGTAGTAAATAAAGGCGTCTTCTAACTCGCTTCCGTATGACTCTCCTATCGGGTACTCTAGCCCAAATCTCCTAGCTTCCTATTTCTAAGGGTTGTTTAAGACCTGGGGTCAGACAATCCCTTCCTAAAATCCTCTACATATGATCATTTGATCATCTTTAGCGTACACCCCTCTGTGATCGGATATCTACAAACAATCCCGAGATAAGGTGGCTCACCATAGTTTTCTGGGCTTTACTTCCAACCAGTGGCTTAGGGTGACCTAAAATTTATCCGGGGAAAAATATTTTAAAAATTGCTCTCAACCTTCTTCCATACTCTAAATACACACTGCTGGCTACCCAAAATGCAACACCAAGAAGGAAGCACCCGATTGGCCTGAAATTTGGAGCATGAGTCGCCCGCGAGAGGACATGCAAACGATTGGCATTGCAGGGCATATGCAAATCAT
Organism: Macrothele yani; assembly: GCA_039090855.1. Lineage (NCBI taxonomy): Eukaryota > Metazoa > Arthropoda > Arachnida > Araneae > Macrothelidae > Macrothele > Macrothele yani. Next base: position 75,665,064 of record CM077017.1, on the reverse strand, counting down.
GTGCGCCCGTCATGCCACCAAGAAGCACTATAAGAAGGGTGCACAGAAGGCGGGGGGCGGGGGAGGGTGTAAGCAGTGGAAGTATGTTGTGCTGCCGGACTTGTGCGTGGGAAGCTTCCTGATGCCTCGTCGCAGAATACGGTAGTCATTCCAGCACGTTTCGGAGTTCGAAAGAGGACGAATAGTGGCTTCTCGCGACAGCGGTTTATCGTACCGAGACATCGGCGCCCGTGTCGGACGACATCCAGCCACAGTGAGGCGAGTATGGATTCAGTGGGTGCAGGAGGGACGGACGGACCGACGCGACGTGAGCATATTGCCGCAGCCGCGTCACACCACCGAAGGAGAGGACCGGCATGTTGTGCGGCGGGCATTGACGGCTCGCACCGCCACATCACGAACGTTAGCGCACGAATTAGGTGTGTTGCGCAACAACCTGTGTCAGCACGTACCGTTCGACGTTGTCTGCAGGAGTGGGGACTTGTCGCACGGCGCCCATTGCTCCGATTACCATTGACGTAACAGCACCAGCGAGTGCGACGGCAGTGGGCCGTTGAACGCCTTACCTGGACTGCGGAATGGCACGACATTGTTTTCTCCAACGAATCCCGCTTCTGCCTGCTACACCACGATGGTCGGACCAGCGTGTGGCGGCACCGCGGCGAGAGACTGTATGACGCCTGCATTATGCATCGCCAAACCGGTCCGTCGCCTGACGTTATGGTTTGGGGCGCAATTGGATATGACACTCTCATTCCTCTGGTACGCATCGCCGGTACACTCAACAGCCACCGCACCATCTCCGACGTTTTGGAGCCTGGGGTCCTCCCTTACCTGCAGGACCTGCCACCGGCCACGTTTCAACAGGACAATGCGCGCCCGCACGTGACACAAACATCGTGCAACAATTCTTCACGGCCCACCAGTTTTCACTGCTGCCATGGCTCGTTTGTTCTCCCGATATGTCGCCCATCGAACACGTCTGGTCGCTGATCGGCAACCGAGTGGCCCGGCAAGCACCACCCGCGGCTACGCCTGATGAACTGTGACAAGGTGTGGAAGCAGTCTGGACCGACATACCCCAAGCCCACATCCAAAGCCTCTTTCGTTCGATGCCGCGACGTGTAGCGGCCGTTATTGTCAGCCATGGGGGCCACACGGACTATTGATGTCTACGTGTTCCGCAAGTCGCACAGGCTGATCTGTGTTTTTCCTGGAATTCCAGTAAAACTTTCGAACATTGTATTAAAATGTTTGTTAATTCATAGAAAAACTTAGTCAGAAAGATCTGGCAACGGTTTATAGCGTAACGCGCACGCGCAGTTCAACTCCACCAACGAAAACAACGACGATCAACGTGAAGATTCGTGAATGCAAACCCCATGTGCAGCACAGAACTTTCGAAACTTTTCTGGTAAGTACATTTTTCAGTTTCATTATGATTTAAATCAACTGTAGTTAATTGATTTCAGATATGTGCGCTACTCTATAGTATATTTGAAATTGTGTGTGTTATACTAACATCTTCGAAATCCATCATTTACACAGTACCGTGCTGTTTTACCAAAATGTTTTGTTATGGTATTTTAATTTACATATATAAGGTATTTTGGTAAACCTTCCAAATTTTAAGTTACATTAGAAAAATAACTTAAAATTTCATGAACAAGACGAAATTTCAATAGGGAACATTGCCTGACCAACCCGATAGGCCTAATTGAAACGCCAACTAGGCAATCTCGCAATACCAAATTTTCCGAATCAGAAACCCCCTGGCCCTCTAACGTTATTGTGTGGTACAGATACATGCGCGAAATATCGCAATCCTTTCGCATTGCCGCCCCGGTGGCGCAGTGGTCTAACGCGATGGCCTCTGATCATTCGTCCGAACGGGGTCCGGGTTCGAATCCCGGTGAGGCATGGATGTTGTGTTTGTCTTACGGCACTGGCTCTCTCTCCTTCCCTGGAACCAGTGACCCTAAATTCGGGATGGGCGACTGCTTATAGCCCATTGAGTTGCTCGCGGTGGTCGGTAAACCTCCAATCGCCGCCCCGGTGGCGCAGTGGTCTAAGCAATGGCCTCTGATCATTCGTTCGAACGGGGTCCGGGTTCGAATCCCGGTGAGGCATGGATGTTGTGTTTGTCTTACGGCACTGGCTCTGTCCCTTCCCTGGAACCAGTGACCCTAAATTAGGGACGGGCGACTGCTTATAGCCCATTGAGTTGCTCACGGTGGTCGTTAAACCTCCAACCAAAAAAAAAAAAACCTTCGCATTTTTTTATCGTATTGGTAATGTAAAAAATTACCAATCAGAAACGTGGTGAGAAATAATTAGAATCGGCGAATTGTCAGCAATTTTTTAGTTACACAACCCTGAAAATTTAACCATCCAGCATATAACGGTTTCCAAAGGCTCATGAGTCATACTGTTTTGCTCCCCCCCCTTCATCCAATTTAACTTTCTTTTTGTGAAAAGTTTAGCCTATATGTTCTAGCTATTTTTTTCTTTTTTTTGTATGGATCTGCAGTTATGGTGACACAGTGGCTTAGGAGCCCCTTGGGTAATTTTTACAGAAAATTTAAATCCCTGCAAAATTCGAAAGCATTTGTAATGTGAAACAAGTCCGGCACATTTTGTTGTGAAATATCTGACAATTTTTTTTTACTGATATTCTAACTTATTGGACCGTAAGCGATATTTTCCAAAACAATGATTTTCCTCGAAATTCCGCATCGGCTACATTAAAAATCTAATTTATGTTTGATATTTAACGGTGAAACAACTTATCTATTGATTTAAAAGCCAAGTCTTAAGTATCGTTATCACTAACTTTCCAAATCAGAAACCAACTCGATAGCACTGCGGGTCAGGTGGCTTTGCCACCCATTAAACGAAGAGATACGTAACTCGGAGTATGACCAGTCAGAGTAAAAAAGAATCTCTAAAAAATGAATTAAAGGTACCGACCGGTCTAAAATACTATGGAACTAAAATTTGTATATTTTGTTTCTCTACATGATACTCGTTATTTAAGCGAACAAATCGTTTACGGTATGTGGGGCTGGCTTTTAGTTTGTATCTTGTAATTTTTGAAATTGGGACCTTTTTTTGTTACGCCACGCTATTTCGTATTGATGACAAGTAGTATAAAAAGGCGGGTCCGGCCGCAAGGAGCAGCTCTTTCTAGAGAAGGAGCAGGGGCGTGGCTTGTGATAGGATAATGTGGGGGCGTGACAGGTGGCGCTAGTGTGTAGGGTCGGTACTGCCCCCTAGCGGTGCTTCTTGGAACTTTCGATGGACCTTTGAGAGATGGCAACGACCGAGTGGGGGAAAGGGCGTGGCAGATGACGCTAGTGTGTTGGGTCGATGAGCTGCCCCTTAGCAATGCTTCTTGGAACTTTATTATTACGTTGAACCTTTGAGAGATGGCAACGACCGAGTGGGGGAAAGGGGATGTGTACGTTGCCCCCTAGCGGTGCTTTTTGGAACTTTTCTCGGGAGATTTATTGGACTTTGACAAATTTTTGGGAAGTCTTTCCAATATGTTTTGTTTTATTAAACTTATATTTTTTTAGGAATTCCCTGAAGTGTTAGGAATTTTTATAGACGTTGCAGTATTTTTTTTTTATTTTCTCGGGAGATTTATTAGACTTTGTCAAATTTTTGAAGGAATTTTTTTGTCGTTTCCAATATTTCTTACGCGTATTTTTTATCCTATTTATTCTCTAATTTATTTTATTAAACTTATATTTTTAGAACTTCCGTGAGGTGTTATAATTTTTATAGACGTTGCATTATTTTTTTAATTCTTATATTTTTTTCCCTACAATTTTAATTTAGATGAGAAAATGCTTTGTTTGAAAAGATTTCGTTCCCGTTGATTCAAGTTTCGCCATTTTAGTTTCACTATGTTGTCATTTTGTGAGCCATGTGTTTTGGGATGAGTCACCATTTTCTCTTTGTCTCAGAAAATTTTGTATGACACGTGTTTTGGGATGAGTCACTATGATGGGTGACGCTGCCGTGATACCAGACAAAACCATGACATCAGCCAACGTCGTTTTCTCCTCAGCGGGGTCGGCGGTTGACGTCATTTGAGATTCTGCTAGACACATTAAGCTCCAAGACATTAAGCTCGCTTTTCTATATGTGTACAAGAAATATACGGATCTATAGTAGTTAAAATTCGATTGAAACAATATTTTCTTCATTCTTACTGTATTTTTCCATTTCCTTTATCTATAGTAGTTAAAATTCGATTGAAACAATATTTTCTCCATTCTTACTGTATTTTTACATTTCTTTCTAACAGACGTTTTTTCTTCTCAATTCCCGCTATTTAACTTAATCTATGTTTTGATTATCATTCTATGTTCGCGTATTCGTCCATTATTTTATTTCAAACTTTGCTAACTACCTCATACTTATGTTCTGATTTTATATTTTTCATTTCAACCATCGTTTTTTAACGACTTGAATTTCCGGATGTGACAAAACTTCAGATTTATTTTTTTCTTTTCTTAAACTATTTTTTCTTACTTGCTTTAAATGTGACTTAATTTATTTTTTACATTGCTGTTTCGTGTATGTACGAAAAACATACAGATCTATAGCAGTTAAAAATTCAATTGAAACAGCATTTTCTTTATTTTTACTTTATTTTTACATTTCTTTCTGACAAACATTTTTTTTTCACATTTTCCCCATATTTAACTTAATTTTGTGTTTTTGAATATCATTCTATGTTCACGTATTCGTCCATTGTCTTTTTCTCTAACTTTACACTTCATTCTTACTGTATTTTTCCATTTCATTTCATCCAACGTTTCTTAACGACTTAATATCTGTTCTACAAGATGTGACGAAACTTCAGATTTTTAAGTTTTTTCCCTCTGAAACTGTTTTTCTTTTCTTACTTGCTTTTAATGTATGGTTTACTCTATTTTTCTATCTTACTTTTCTATAAGTGTACAAGAAATATACGGATCTATAGTAGTTAAAATTCGATTGAAACAATATTTTCTTCATTCTTACTGTATTTTTCCATTTCTTTCATCTATAGTAGTTAAAATTCGATTTGAAACAATATTTTCTCCATTCTTACTGTATTTTTACATTTCTTTCTAACAGACGTTTTTTCTTCTCAATTCCCGCTATCTAACTTAATCTATGTTTTGAATATCATTCTATGTTCACGTATTCGTCCATTGTCTTTTTTTTCTAACTTTACACTTCATTCTTACTGTATTTTTCCATTTCATTTCAACCAACGTTTCTTAACGACTTGATATCTGTTCTACAAGATGTGACGAAACTTCAGATTTTTAATTTTTTCCCTCTGAAACTGATTTTTTCTTACTTGCTCTTAATGAATGGTTTAATCTATTTTTCTATCTCGCTTTTCTATGTGTGTACAAGAAATACACGGATCTATAGTAGTTAAAATTCAATTGATTTCTTCATTCTTACTGTATTTTTCCATTTCTTTCATTTACAGTAGTTAAAATTCGATTGAAACAATATTTTCTTTATTTCTACTGTATTTTTACATTTCTTTCTAACATATGTGTTTTCTTCTCAATTCCCGCTATCTAACTTAATCTGTGTTTTGAATATCATTCTATGTTCGCGCATTCGTCCATTATTTTATTTCAAACTTTGCAAACTGCCTCATATTTATATTCTGACTTTATTTCTTTTCATTTCAACCAACGTTTCTTAACGACTTGAATTTCCGGATGTGACAAAACTTCAGATTTATTTTTTTCTCCTTTTAAACTATTTTTTCCTTACTTGCTTTAAATGCGACTTAATTTATTTTTTACTTAGCTTTTTCGTGTATGTACAAGAAATATACAGATCTATAGCAGGTAAAAATTCGATTGAAACAGTATTTTTTTTATTTTTACATTTCTTTCTGACAAACATTTTTTTTTCGCATTTTCCCCTATTTAACTTAATTTTGGGTTTTCGAATATCATTCTATGTTCACGATTCAGACTTTAGTTTTTCATTTCATTTCAGCCAATGTTTCTTAACGACTTCAAATCACAAGATAAGATGTAGCAAAACTTCAGATATTTTTTCTGTTTCTTCATGTAACGTAATATTTTTTCAAAACTCACTTTTAAGTATTTCTAAAAGCTTACTTTTATGAGAAATATACAGATGTGTAGTGGTAAAAATTGGACTGCAACAGTATTTTCATTATTCCAACTTTACTTTTCTATTTCTTTTCAACAGGTGTTTTTTCATTAGTATTTCTTTTTCGTATGTAAGCAACTTTTCTTTCTTTCTTTTAATGTATAACTTAATAAAATTTTCTATCTTACCTTTTCGTGGGTATACGAGAAACATACAGGTCTATGAAAGTTAAAATTCGATTGTATTTGTATTTTCTTTACTATGACTTTATTTTTTCATTTCATTTGAGTAAACGTTTCTTAACAAATTGATATCACAAGATGTACCAAACACTTCGGAATTTTTGTTTTCCTCACTTTCCAACTCACTTTTAAGTATTCCTAAAAACCTGCATGTATATGAAATATTCATATTTTTTCATTCTATCCTAATTTGCTATTCTTTTCTTTAACTGACCCAACAGGAAAAGCATTAATTGTCAAGACATTCATTCTAAAACATTCTTTCTTACGATAAAATTTATATTCTTTGCAATATATTTTCAGTATATTTTTTCTAAATCAACAGAAAAAACATTTATTCTGGAGACATAGCGACCAAGTCCGTACTTCCACTAAACATCATATTCTTAGCAAACATTTTTTCCCCTACATAGCAATTTCCTAACTCACCAGAAAAGCAGCTATTCTCAACATGTAGCTAAAATGTCGAATTTCTCCAAACAAATGTAATAATTTTTTTAAAGAAAGACTTAGTTCTTTTCTCTTTATAACGACTTAATGTATTTTTCGAAAAACTGTTCTACGTTTACGTATTTTGTTTAACTTTGCTTTACACTGTACTTCGATTTTTTTTTCTTCGTAGTACTTTTTTCCTGTTTCATTCCAACAAATTTGTTTCTTTTCGACTCGAACACTCTCACATTTCCATACAAACTTTCCTAATATCAGAAATGTAACAAAAACTTCAGATATATTTTTTAACTTTAGAATAAGTCTCACCGACATTTATTATCATGACATAAACTAAAATTTCATACTTTCCCCAAAAATAATTTTATTAATGAGTTGTTTTAAACTTTTTTTATAATTGGCAAGCACTGTTTTTTTTTATGTAAGGTTAGTTTCGAGAAAGTTAAATTTCGTCTAGTGTTAATCGAACAGAAGAAATATACATCAAGGAAAGAAAACTGAAATTATACATATGCAAAGAATTTGCAACGGCTGAAGATCCCCCGAGTGAGTCATTCAACCAATGCTCGTATTACCCATTCAAAGATGGAGGTATCAGGATGACCAAATCCCCCGTTGTTGCCTTCTTGTAGCAAAAGAGGTGGTGAACTTCACCAAACATGGTTCCATAATATTGGAGAAAAACATTAAGGATTACAGAGCAATTAAGCCCACGCCAGTGACCTTCTTCGTTCACATACACTCACATTCAAACAGAAAAAAATATAAATGAATGACAAAAAATAATGAAATAAAAGTAGTCCTATAAAAAGGACTTTTTTTATTCCTCAAAAGAACTTTTTTCTCTCATCTTTACTCTAAATTGCTCCAACGTATTCCACATTCTTGAGCTTCCACAAGAATTTTCTTCACATTAATGTTCTCGAAGAAAAAGTGAGCAATGGTGGGACGTATCAGCGATTGAAAGCGTTCACCAAAGTATTTCCCCAAAGTTTTGGGTTCAACAAGAGCAAATGCTTAGTCAAAGCATAGAGTCCATTTGCCTTCTTCTGTTTCGTTAAAGCACCTATGCCCCAGCTGATTGTTTGGCATGAGATTAGGATGCAAATGACATTCTCTGCAGTAATGCACTTTTGCAATGTTTTTTTCCAACCGCATCGACCAGAGCAAGTTTAAGAGCATTGGTGTCTTGATCAGATATCGTATGTTCGAATCCGAATTTACTGCATACCAATCTCGCTGCGTCATGAAAAACTTTTCCAAACTGTAATTGCAGAATACCGTCCCACAGCTTTTCAGAAGCATCACGAAGCGTGTTGAATTGTTCCCAGGTTAATGACACCGAAGCACAATTCAATTGTAAGGCATCATTGGAGCACGTGAATAGTTGTTGAAAGGTGTACACAGGCCCATCAGATGAAGGTGAACAGTTCATCAACAGTTCTTTATTGATCACTTTGATTTTCTTGAGAGCGTCATAACAATGCGAGCGGTCCATGAACTTCTTGAATGTTCTAGCAGACATTGTGACGCCATATTTGGTAGGAAACAGTTTTTCTCCTTTGGTAGTGTAGCTGCGAATGTGCACTCTCACAGTTCCAAAAAAATCAGTCACTTTAGCAACTTTGTTTTCCCCGAGGGACACATGATGAAGAGACATGCTTTCTAATGAAATACCGTGAGGAGGAGGCTCGGCAAACGGATCAGGACATCCATAGTTTAAAAGCTTCCATCGTGCTTCCATTAAGCGCGGATCATCACTAACTTTTTTCTTGGCATCAGAAATATCTGAAGACGAAGAAGTTCGCTTCATGTTTAACGCAGATCGACGAGGAGGTAGGTAACACAACGTGCACAGAATTCGAAAGCAGAGAACAGAATGAGGGAGCTGGTCTGTCCTCGGCCAAAACTGATAAAAAATTGCTGTTGACGCATTCGCGTTGTTCACTGTGTGATGACGTGATTGTATAGCCACGTGATAAAGGAGCCTCTGTTATCATCTTTCTAAAGGTCAGATTTAATCGAACATCAGGTGCATTTTCGCAAACGTGGAAGGTCATGAAACCATGACTCATTCGTCTTGCTCACGCATGTGTGTTGTTCGCTTCTTGATGACGTGATTGCATAGTCACGTGATAAGGGTGACCCTGTTATCATCTTTCTAAATGTCAGATTTAGATGAATATTGGAAGCATTCTTGCAACGTGGCAGTCCATGATGCCATGACTCATTCGTTGGGGTAGCATTTGTAAAAGGGATCCACATTCTAAAGCTATGACGACAGGCTGAAAACCATCTCTTTTAAAAACAAAGTCCCTTGTTTGGGCTAGAGAAACTCAGGCAATGCATGAATTTTTTACAATTTCACATTCGTCATCTCTGTGAAAACCAATACAGGGATTTCCATTTTTATACTTATTAATCAAAACAAAATTGAATATTTATCCACATACATTCTCAACAGCATCCTTGATTTCACGAAGTACTGGTATCCAAGGTTTAGCCAGCACACTCAATCCACTGAATGAGTAATTGAGATGATTATCACCGTAGGCCACATGTTGTCTAGGAATTTTATGTTTTTCCATAAATCTTAATTTTGCTGAGATCATCACCGATATATTCTACTTCATTTTCGAGGCGGTTAAGATAATCTGTAGCTTCAGAATCAGAAAATAATTTCTCATAGGAAAAATGGAGGCCATCCTTATGATACATCTTAGAAGAATACATTTCTTCAGACGAAAGAAAATGTAGCAGTAATTGAAAAAAGCAGTATCTTCACACCGAGCAACGAAGCGAGAATGAAACAGACAGACTTGAGATAAGACGTACGATTAACGAGTGCGTGAGTCATCGGCGATGCAAGCACGAGCACGTTACGGACAGGTGTAAATGATGAAGAAATTAGCACGTTCGTTTAAAACCAGTGTCAAATAATCAGGCAAAAAGTACAATTTCCGAAGGGGTGAAAATGAAATTGAGTACATGTGCGAAAACAAAATGGTGGTGATCGTGAAACGTCGACCCCTCCCCCCCCCCCCCCAAGTAGTTCACCAAATTTAATGTACATGACCTGTTAATAAAGAACATATTGCTGGGGTTAGACGACGACATTGGTTTTTTGTGAGTCGAGGGGGGAAAATGCGGACGAGTCATCTTCTATGACAATGGTTCACGTTCGTTTCTGTTCGCATAGGAAAAATGAAATCTGAGGGTGGAACAATGGAGATAGTTACACTCATTTTAAAAATTTTTGTGAGTGGAGGCAATGTAAGAAGAAGGAAGTTTAATATCTACTTCTTTGAGATGTGATTTGTACGCCACGTGTGTGGGTGAGTCGCCATGTTGGATGTTGCCATCCTACTAGCTGTCACCACCATTTTGTTTTCGCACATGTAGTCAATTTCATTTTCACCCCTTCGGAAATTGTACTTTTTGCCTGATTATTTGACACTGGTTTTAAACGAACGTGCTAAATTCTTGATCATTTACACTTGTCCGTAACGTGCTCGTGCTTGCATCGCCGATGACTCACGCACTCGTTAATCGTACGTCTTATCTCAAGTCTGTCTGTTTCATTCTCGCTTCGTTGCTCGGTGTGAAGATACTGCTTTTTTCAATTACTGTTACATTTTCTTTCGTCTGAAGAAATGTATTCTTCTAAGATGTATCATAAGGATGGCCTCCATTTTTCCTATGAGAAATTATTTTCTGATTCTGAAGCTACAGATTATCTTAACAGCCTAGAAAATGAAGTAGAATATATCGGTGATGATCTCAGCAAAATTAAGATTTATGGAAAAACAAAATTCTTAGACAACATGTGGCCTACGGTGATAATCATCTCAATTACTCATTCAGTGGATTGAGTGTGCTGGCTAAACCTTGGATACCAGTACTTCGTGAAATCAAGGATGCTGTTGAGAATGTATGTGGATAAATATTCAATTTTGTTTTGATTAATAAGTATAAAGATGGAAATCCCTGTATTAGTTTTCACAGAGATGACGAATGTGAAATTGTAAAAAATTCATGCATTGCCTCAGTTTCTCTAGGTCAAAGAAGGGACTTTGTTTGTAAAAGAGATGGTTTTCAGCCTGTCGTCATAGCTTTGGAATGTGGATCCCTTTTACAAATGCAACCCCCCACGAATGAGTCATGGTATCATGGACTGCCACGTTGCAATAATGCTCCCAATATTCGTCTAAATCTGACATTTAGAAATATGATAACAGGGTCACCCTTATCACGTGACTATGCAATCACGTCATCAAGAAGCGAACAACACACATGCGTGAGCAAGACGAATGAGTCATGGTTTCATGACCTTCCACGTTGCGAAAATGCACCTGATGTTCGATTAAATCTGACCTTTAGAAAGATGATAACAGAGGCTCCTTTATCACGTGGCTATACAATCACGTCATCACACAGTGAACAACGCGCATGCGTCAATAACAATTTGTTATCAGTTTTGGCCGAGGACAGACCGGCTCCCTCATTCTGTTCTCTGCCTTCGAATTCTGTGCTCATTCTGTTCTCTGCCTTCGAATTCTGTGCACCTCCTCGTCGATCTGCGTTAAACATGAAGCGAAACTTCTTCGTCTTCAGATATTTCTGATGCCAAGAAAAAAGTTAGTGATGATCCGCGCTTAATGGAAGCACGATGGAAGCTTTTAAACTATGGATGTCCTGATCCGTTTGCCGAGCCTCCTCTTCACGGTATTTCATTAGAAAGCATGTCTCTTCATCATGTGTCACTCGGGGAAAACAAAGTTGCTAAAGTGACTGATTTTTTTGGAACTGTGAGAGTGCACATTCGCAGCAACACTACCAAAGGAGAAAAACTGTTTCCTACCAAATATGGCGTCACAATGTCTGCTAGAACATTCAAGAAGTTCATGGACCGCTCGCATTGTTATGACGCTCTCAACAAAATCAAAGTGATCAATAAAGAACTGTTGATGAACTGTTCACCTTCATCTGATGGGCCTGTGTACACCTTTCAACAACTATTCACGTGCTCCAATGATGCCTTGCAATTGAATTGTGCTTTGGTGTCCCTAACCTAGGAACAATTCAACACGCTTCGTGATGCTTCTGAAAAGCTGTGGGACGGTATTCTACAATTACAGTTTGGAACAGTTTTTCGTGACGCAGCGAGATTGGCATGCAGTAAATTCGGATTCAAACATACGATATCTGATCAAGACACCAATGCTCTTAAACTTGCTCTGGTCGATGCGTTTGGAAAAAAACATTGCAAAAGTGTATTACTGTAGAGAATGTCATTTGCATCCTAATCTCATGCCAAACAATCAGCTGGGGCATAGGTGCTTTAACGAAACAGAAGAAGACAAATGGACTCTATGTTTTTGACTAAGCATTTGCTCTTGTTGAACCCCAAAACTTTGGGGAAATACTTTGGTGAGCGCCTTCAATCGCTGATACGTCCCACCATTACTCACTTTTTCTTCGAGAAAATTAATGTGAAGAAAATTCTTGTGGAAGCTCAAGAATGTGGAATACGTTGGAGCAATTTGGAGTCCAGATGAGAGCAAAAGTTCTTTTGAGAAATAAAAAAAAAGTCGTTTTTAGGACTAAACATCAGTCCTTTTCAGGACTACTTTTATTTCATTATTTTTTGTCATTCATTTATATTTTTTTCTGTTTGAATGTGAGTGTATGTGAACGACGAAGGTCACTGGCGTGGGCCTAATTGCTCCGTAAACCTCAATGTGTTTCTCCAATATTATGGAACCATGTTTGGTGAAGTTCACCATCTCTTTTGCTACAAGAAGGCAACAACGAGGGATTTGGTCATCCTGATACCTCCATCTTTGAATGGGTAATACGAGCATTGGTTGAATGACTCACTCGGGGAACCTTCAGCCGTAGCAAATTCCTTGCATATGTATAATTTCAGTTTTCTTTCCTTGATGTATATTTCTTCTGTTCGATTAACACTAGACGAAATTTAACTTTCTCGAAACTAACCTTAGATAAAAAAACAGTCCTTGCCAATTATAAAAAAAGTTTAAAACAACTCATTAATAAAATTATTTTTGGGGAAAGTATGAAATTTTAGTTTATGTCATGATAATAAATGTCGGTGAGACTTATTCTAAAGTTAAAAAATATATCTGAAGTTTTTGTTACATTTCTGATATTAGGAAAGTTTGTATGGAAATGTGAGAGGGATCGAGTCGAAAAGAAACAAGTTTGTTGGAATGAAACAGGAAAAAAGTACTACGAAGAAAAAAAATCGAAGTACAGTGTAAAGCAAAGTTAAACAAAATACGTAAACGTAGAACAGTTTTTCGAAAAATAGATTAAGTCGTTATACAGAGAAAAGAACTAAGTCTTTCTTAAAAAAATATATTACATTTGTTTGGAGAAATTCGATATTTTAGCTACATGTTGGGAATAGCTGCTTTTCTGGTGAGTTAGGAAATTGCTATGTAGGGGAAAAAATGTTTGCTAAGAATATGATGTTTAGCGGAAGTACGGAATTGGTCGCTATGTCTCCAGAATGAATGTTTTTTCTGTTGATTTAGAAAAGATATACTGAAAATATATTGCAAAGAATATAAATTTTATCGTAAGAAAGAATGCTTTAGAATGAATGTCTTGACAATGAATGCTTTTCCTGTTGGGTCAGTTAAAGAAAAGTACAGCAAATTAGGATAGAATGAAAAAATATGAATACTTCACATACATGCAGGTTTTTAGGAATACTTAAAAGTGAGTTGGAAAGTGAGGGAAACAAAAATTCTGAAGTGTTTGGTACATCTTGTGATATCAATTTGTTAAGAAACGTTTACTCAAATGAAATGAAAAAATAAAGTCATAGTAAAGAAAATACTAATACAATCGAATTTTAACTGTCATAGACCTGTATATTTCTCGTATACCCACGAAAAGGTAAGGTAGAAAAATTTATTAAGTTATACATAAAAGAAAGAAAGAAAAGTTGCTTACATATGAAAAAGAAATACTAATGAAGAAACGCCTGTTGAAAAGAAATAGAAAAGTAAAGTTGGAATAAAGAAAATACTGTTGCAGTCCAATTTTTACCACTACACATCTGTATATTTCTCATAAATGTAAGCTTTTAGGAATACTTAAAAGTGAGTTTTGAAAAAATATTGCGTTACATGAAGAAACAGAAAAAATATCTGAAGTTTTGCTACATCTTGTGATATGAAGTCGTTAAGAAACGTTGGTTGAAATGAAATGAAAAAAATAAAGTCTGAGTCGTGAACATAGAATGATATTCAAAAACACAAAATTAAGTTAAATAGGGGAAAATGCGAAAAAAAAATGTTTGTCGGAAAGAAATGTAAAAATAAGGAAAATACTATTTCAATCGAATTTTTAACTGCTATAGATCTGTATATTTCTTGTACATGTGTAAAAAATAAATTAAGTCACATTTAAAGCAAGTAAGGAAAAAAATAGTTTAAAAGGAGAAAAAATAAATCTGAAGTTTTGTCACATCCGGAAATTCAAGTCGTTAAGAAACGTTGGTTGAAATGAAAAGAAATAAAGTCAGAATATAAATATGAGGCAGTTTGCAAAGTTTGAAATAAAATAATGGACGAATGCGCGAACATAGAATGATATTCAAAACACAGATTAAGTTAGATAGCGGGAATTGAGAAGAAAACACGTATGTTAGAAAGAAATGTAAAAATACAGTAGAAATGGAGAAAATATTGTTTCAATCGAATTTTAACTACTGTAAATGAAAGAAATGGAAAAATACAGTAAGAATGAAGAAATCAATTGAATTTTAACTACTATAGATCCGTGTATTTCTTGTACACACATAGAAAAGCGAGATAGAAAAATAGATTAAACCATTCATTAAGAGCAAGTAAGAAAAAATCAGTTTCAGAGGGAAAAAAATTAAAAATCCGAAGTTTCGTCACATCTTGTAGAACAGATATCAAGTCGTTAAGAAACGTTGGTTGAAATGAAATGGAAAAATACAGTAAGAATGAAGTGTAAAGTTAGAAAAAAAGACAATGGACGAATACGTGAACATAGAATGATATTCAAAACATAGATTAAGTTAGATAGCGGGGATTGAGAAGAAAAAACGTCTATTAGAAAGAAATGTAAAAATACAGTAAGAATGGAGAAAATATTGTTTCAATCGAATTTTAACTACTATAGATGAAAGAAATGGAAAAATACAGTAAGAATGAAGAAAATATTGTTTCAATCGAATTTTAACTACTGTAGATCCGTATATTTCTTGTACACTTATAGAAAAGTAAGATAGAAAAATAGAGTAAACCATACATTAAAAGCAAGTAAGAAAAAAAACAGTTTCAGAGGAAAAAAACTTAAAAATCTGAAGTTTTGTCACATCTTGTGGAACAGATATTAAGTCGTTAAGAAACGTATGTTGGGCTAAATCTAAAAAAAAAAAAATACTGTTACGAACGAATTTTATGTATATCTGCTATAGATCTGTATATTTCTTGCGCAAACATGAAGCAGCTATATAGAAAACCAGATTAAGTCATACATTAAAAGCAAGTAAGAAAAGTTCTTTGCGTAGGAAAAAGAAATAATAATGAAGAAACGTTTGCTTGTTTGAATCAGAAAAAATAAAGCCTCGATAAAAGTAGTTGTTAGATTGAAAAGTAAGAAAATAAAATAATGATGGTACATCGAGAAGTTTAACGAGTATACAAGCATTTAGAAAAAAGGAGATTAAGATAATGCATTCAAAGGTACATTTCACTGATTAATCATAAAAGAAAATACGAAAACATAAAAAAAAATTATTTAACTATGTATAAAACATTGCGGCTTTGTATGGCGGAAAAAGGTACAATGTTAACAAATGTAACAGAAAATGCCATGAACACGTAAGTACATTAATAAACAAACGTGTTTTAAGATTATGTCTGCAGCACAAAACTTTAGGAAACGTCTTTATGTTGGTACGTCCGTTTAAAAAGCGTGAAATCTCCTCAAAGGAAATTAAAAAAATCGTTACGTTGAAAAATTATGAATAAAAAATGGGAAATTATGGGGAAAAAATTCGTTGCAAAAACGATCAAGTTATTGAAAACAAAATCAGTCTTGGAGCTTAATGTGTCAAACAGAATCTCAAATGACGTCAACCGCCGATCCCGCTGAGGAGAAGAGGACGTTGGCTGATGTCATGGTTTTGTCTGCTATCACGGCAGCGTCACCCATCGTAGTGACTCATCCCAAAACACGTGTCATACATAATTTCTGAGACAAAGAGAAAATGGTGACTCATCCGAAAACACATGGCTCACAAAATGACAACGTGGTGAAACTAAAATGGCGAAACATGAATCAACGGGAACAAAATCTTTTCAAACAAAGCCTTTCCTCGTCTCAATTAAAATTGGAGGGAGGAAAAATATAAGAATTAAAAAAATGCAACGTTTATAAAAATTCCTAACACCTCACGGAAGTTCTAAAAATATAAGTTTAATAAAACAAATTAGAGAGAATAAATAGGACACAAAAAAAATATTGGAAACGACAAAAAAACTTTCTTCAAAAATTTGACAAAGTGTAATAAATCTTCCGAGAAAATAAAAAAATCGTTACGTTGAAAAATTATGGACATAAATGGGAAATTCTGAGGAAAAAATAAGGAATAAATTCGTTGCAAAATGATCAACTTATTGAAAAAAAAATCAGTCTTGGAGCTTAATGTGTCTAACAGAATCTCAAATGACGTCAACCGCTGACCTTGCTGAGGAGAAAACGACGTTGGCTGATGTCATGGTTTTGTCTGGTATCACGGCAGCGTCACCCATCATAGTGACTCATCCCGAAACACGTGTCATACAAAATTTTCTGAGACAAAGAGAAAATGGTGACTCATCCCAAAACACATGGCTCACAAAATGACAACGTGATGAAACTAAAATGGCGAAACATGAATCAACGGGAACGAAATCTTTTCAAACAAAGCATTTCCTCATCTAAATTAAAATTGTAGGGAAAAAAATATAAGAATTAAAAAAATAATGCAACGTCTATAAAAATTATAACACCTCACGGAAGTTCTAAAAATATAAGTTTAATAAAATAAATTAGAGAATAAATAGGACAAAAAATACGCGTAAAAAATATTGGAAACGACAAAAAAACTTCCTTCAAAAATTTGACAAAGTCTAATAAATCTCCAGAGAAAATAAAAAAAAAATACTGCAGCGTCTATAAAAATTCCTAACACTTCAGGGAATTCCTAAAAAATATAAGTTTAATAAAACAAAACATATTGGAAAGACTTCCCAAAAATTTGCCAAAGTCCAATAAATCTCCCGAGAAAAGTTCCAAAAAGCACCGCTAGGTGGCAACGTACACATCCCCTTTCCCCCACTCGGTCGTTGCCATCTCTCAAAAGTTCAACGTAATAATAAAGTTCCAAGAAGCACTGCTAGGGGGCAGCACATCGACCCAACACACCAGCGTAATCTGCCACGCCCTTTCCCCCACTCGGTCGTTGCCATCTCTCAAAAGTCCATCGAAAGTTCCAAGAAGCACCGCTGGGGGCAGCACCGACCCTACACACTAGCGCCACCTGTCACGCCCCACATCCTCCTATCACAAGCCACGCCCCTGCTCCTTCGGTCAAAAGCCACGCCCCCAGTCTTCTGCCGCAAGCCACGCCCCTGCTCCTTCTCTAAAAGGAGCTGCTCCTTGCAGCCAGACCCGCTTTTTTATACTACTGATGACGAATGTATTTTAACATTTGCTGTAAATTTGTGTTAAATGTATAAAAAATGCTAAAACTTCCACTTTTTATTTTTCTGGCAGAACTCTCATTAATGCATCTGAAGTATTATACCATGAATTCAAGTGGATCTTCAAATTTCCAGTGTAAAATATGCAAATCCTTTTTTCCGAGACGTAAGTCCTATGCAGCTCATATAAAAATACACAAAAACATTACTAGGGTGCAGTTTCCTTGTGGTTTCATAACATGCTTCAGAACATTTGCTAAATTTTCATCTTTGAAGACATATACTTCACGTGACCATCTGAAACTTACACCATTGTGTACTACTCAGGCTTTATTAAAAACTGCCTGCCCCATTCAGACATGTCAGTAACAGAATGCAGATTGAGCTTCCTTAATTTCACATGTTCAACTACACATAAGAAGACAAGATGAAGTTCCATGTCCTTATGAGCAGTGTAGTAAAACATTGGTAAATTTAGTAACAGGTCTACATTTTCATCGCACTTGTCTCGAAAGCATACAACAAGGTTTCTGACGGCCAATAAATTCAGGAACAACGAACTGTTACAACCTTGTGGTACAATTTTTAACGCATGCAAAATAATGGGGAAAGGTGCAAAAATATAGTATTATTAGATAAAAGGAAAGAAATTTTCCGAAGTATTTACGTGGGACTACGATGGTTTGGAAGAGTACGTGCAGTAGGCCTAGGACGATGGGGTGAAGGTGGAGTCCGGTGAATGGAAGCTTCGTTCAGAAGGGCAAGTAACGTGCGGAAGAATACAGAAGAAAGCGGTTCCGCAGTACGCAATCATAGAAGCATCTTGTAGGAATACGCTGAAGGAAACGGGTCGGCTTTACACAGCATTGTAAACTGTGGTGTTAGTAGCTTTTTCAACAGTGTGAGTGGCTCTTTCCAAAGTCTCCATACTTCATTTCAGATTTCGTCAGGGCTCAAAATTTCATTATCCGGCACAATACAATAAGATCTTGACCTTCCTGCCATACTATGATATCTAAATTGAAGAAACTCCTTTATTTTCAAAAATATCCGTTTCAGGGTGCAAAAATATTAGCTACACTATACGGAATAAGAGCACAACTACAAATGAAGTACTTGAAGAAATCAACTACCCTGTACATCTTCGAATCCATAACTAAAACTTGGAATTCAACCGGAACCAAAAGTTCTTACTCAACACTTTTGTCGTAAATGAAAACATTTATATTCCTTCATTTGTTTCCATTCGGAGACATTGTGAAACTAATAATGACATTCAACACATTTCTTTCTCAAAAATTAAAAAAAAAACAGTTTTTGAACTATTTCCACTTGCGTCGGATTACAGCACGCATCACACTCTTCCGAAGAATACAGTCCACTTTTATTGTATTCTTCTGCGCATTCACTGTGAACTCCTGCTCCCTATCAAAACACGGAAGCTTCACGTCGTTACCGTTAACATCGCTTAAGCCTCCTGCACCAACTGGTGCACACCATCGCACTCACAGGTAAATACTTAGCTGAAATTCTTTCACATTCTTTTAAATTACTGTATTTCTGCAGCTTGCCCCATTATTTTGCATGCTTAAAAAATTGTATGTCGCACTTTCCCCATACAGTGTACTTTTCCCGACTAAATAATTTAGGACGTTAAATTACACATTTACCACATTGGTAAATTTAGTAACAAGTCGACATTTTCATCGCACTTGTCTCGAAAGCATACAACAAGGTTTCTGACAGCCGATAAATTCAAGAACAACGAACCGTTACAACCTTATGAAGATGTTGACAGTGAGAGTAACCTAAATAAGGAGAATGTAAAGGAACTGAGTAGCAGTACAAGCAGTAAAATTACAGCCTTAGATATGAACACATCGGTTGCTTTCTTTTGTTTAAGGCTACTGGCCAAATTTTATTTACCTTCTTTTGTTGTCGATGTGATCATTACTGAAATGCTGAATATTCTTGAAATAAATCAGGAGAATATTATGCAGTTCATAAGCAGCCGGTTGCAAAAAAGTAATCAAGTTAATTAATTTCAGATTACTGAAGTACTCCAAAAAGTACAAAAGCGCGATTTTCTGAATCAAGCATGCTCAAATAGAGGTGTTTGCTTAGTTGTGACTATTTAAGGAAAAAATGTTTTGAGCAAAATTTCAGTTATGTTCATCCTGTTGCCATGAATTTAGGCAGAAATTGTGATAATAAAACATCTACTTTCTACTAAGTGCCAATCTTAAAAAGTCTGGCAGTTTTCATACAAAATGCATCTGTAGAAAAGCAAATCAAATCTCCACTTCTGTGCTCTGAAGGAGTTTTATCAAACTTCACAGATGGGGGCCATTTTCGAAGGTGTTAGGTTTTTTCATGAATCAGAAAATTTTAAAATTCTGCTGTATCAAAACAGTTTCGAAACAGTAAACCCCCTTGGGTTTGGAAAAAAAAAGCATAAAATTATGGGAGTGTATTACACATGAAATATGTATTTTTGGTTCAGATCAAAAATTAAACCAATGCAATTAGTTCTGTTATGAAGACAGGTGGATTTTGATTTTTATGGGCATGAAGCAATATTCATGCCACATATGCATACAAAAAAAAATACTTTCGTTTCCCCAAAATAGTGTAAATGTTCATCAAATTTTAGACCATATTTAATCTGTAAAGTGTTTAATAGATATTTACTTCTTGTTACTATTATTCGCCACTAAAAAAGCTTTTGTTTCCCAAAAACAGTAAATGTTCACCAAATTTTAGACCACATAATAATGATAAAGTGATAACCAGATATTAACTTCTCATCATTTTCTTAAATTATTGGACAGTAAAAAACTGTTTGTCTCCCAAAAATACTAAATGTTCACCAAATTTTAGGTGATATCTAATTTAAAATCAATAACCTGATATTGACTTGTTAGTCTCTTATCATTTGTAAGCAAAATAATATTTACCAAACGTAAGACTACATATTTTTAAAACGAGGAAAATGTAATCATAATTATGTAATTTCTTATGATATTGGAACTGAAACTAAAATTAATAATTCATGACTAAATCTAAAGTTCTTTTTCTGAGCAAAAAATAACAGTAACAGCGTTCGAATTACCCAGTGGTCGTCATTGGCTAGTAAAACTTCCATCAGACCATTGAACTATTGATTTTACTGTCCCAGATGGCCAGGAATTTTTTTTTTTTAAATTTGTCACAAGTTAAAAAATGAATATCCGTTTTTTTCCTTACTGTATGGTTTTCTTTTTAGGCTGCAAACTAATGACAGGTTTAAAATCACATATTGGATATAATTCCATTGAAATGATACATTATTTTCTACATATATTGTAAATGTCGTTAAAAATCTTTTGTTATGTTTTTACAGACCAGTAGGCATTTTGGTGGACCAGTGGTTTGCCAATTCCAGTGGTCCGCTGGGCCAGTAGATCTTATTCTAACACTGAGTAGTAATACCCATATACTTGCCTGTAGTTACCTGTAAATACTTGTAGTTATAGGTGTTAAGCTAATACAATGAAAACTAAACTTTTAATGTGCTAAAGTTTCATTATAATAATCATGATATAGGAATTAGTCTCACTAATTATTAAAAATAAAATCACATGATAAACGTGAAATAAGAAATTATTGAATTAGTAAGGCTTTTTTTATTTTACTAACCGTCCTCTTTTACGTTTTATCCCGATTGGTACATTCCTTGCTTCAGCAGGTTGTTCAACATATATGAGTATTTCAGGCGAATTGCTAACCCAACTAAGTGTTTACAAACGTAGTCACTGAGATATTTTGGGCAACTGCATGTGCCAATCAGTCTTGTCCTGTGGTAATTCTACTTCCCACTCGCTAAAATGTTGTTCCTTGTACTCATCGAACGTTTCCCAGGGATTTGCCCGAAGTTTCACATTCCAATGCGTCACCACCTGAAATTCGTTTGGGGAGCGGGGATAATAATTTGATGTAATAGTTTTTTTTTTTTTTGGTTTTTTTTTTGACTAAAGTGTTTATTGCAACAAAAAAACTTTATTTTTTCAGCATTGTCGTGTAAATTTAGTTACACATTTACTAAATTCGGTAAAACAATAGTATTCAAAATACAGGCATTACTAAATCAGTAGGTACCATTATTATTTTAGTGACTCAAATTTCGTTTTTTGATCTATCATCATTTAGTATCTCAAAAGTATTTTTAAAACCTGGTAATTCAGGGTGGTTATTTAACCCACTAAACGAATTTTCCAAAAGTCGAGATCAAGATACATCGATTTCTAGTACCAGAAAACGGTAGGTTAACGACTTTCATCAAAATCCTTAGAGCCGTTTTCAAAATAAAATTTACATACATACAAGAATTGCTCCTTTAAGGTGAACTTCAAGTAATTTTGCTTGATATTCATTATTTTTTTTTTTTTTGGAGTACAGTGCTAGGGGTTCAGAGTTTAATTTGGTAAACATTTAATTTGTTCCCCTTATTAATGACCTGAAGAAACTAGAAAATGGAGTCGATCTGAGCACAGGTAATACAGTGAAAGGTTCAATATTTATTAATGTTTAAATTCAAAATTACTTGTTTAACTTTTTATTGTATGAGACTGAATATATTTTTCAGTTGAAAAATGCTGCAAAATGTTATAAAGTATAAGAAAGGCATGTTTAAAAGTATGATGTCCCCTCCACAAAACTTGTAATAATTTTCTAAATTTTACAACACAAAAATATTCTCAAAAGTGATGCTACTACTAATTCAAGAACACATGTTATTCTCTGAAATTATTTATTTCTATATATATAAAAGTGAAAGTATGTTTTGTTGGAAACAGAAGAAAAGATACTGCGCACTTCGCAGTAGTCGAAAGGTTAAAAAAAGTCCACACAAGAGAGAAGGAGAAAGAATTGTTTTGAAATTCTCTTTGTATCGAGTGCGTGGCTCATCACATTAACTCTATACACCAAGTGGCAACCGAACGGAAGTTGTTCTTCAGCAGCTGCAATAATGCAAGCTTTAAAAAGAAATGAACCCTCAATATGTTATGTGTATAGTGCTCCTATTACGTTATTTAATTAAATAACAGTTTTGTTCATCTAATGATACCATTATTCAAGGTGAGTTTGTTCATGCATGCAATAGTTCTTCTTTTCCAAAGTTTTAAGTCCACCATTGGGGCATTGCGCTACTTGCTTCCGAAAGACATCAACGATAAAATGTAGATAAACAATATGTTTGTTCCGCATACGTTCCTAAGCGGTTTGATGGATTTACACCAAAATTGGCATACATACTCTTCATCACCCAGATTAAAAAACAGGCAGGACGATTTTTTGAAATTCCATCCCTAAGGGGGTCAAATGTGTTTTTACGAGGCCCTCTATAGACTGAGTGAAACTTGGCTGCTGGGGTATTGCTCCATGTCAGAGCAATAGTCATCAGGTGACGCCTCACTGCTAGCAAGTGTCCGTGGTACAGGCATACGGGGAAGAATCCAAATGGTTATGCATCATTCTTGATGGCCTTCTAAGCGATTTGCTAGAAAGTGCCTTATCTATACTCTAGAAAGCTGAATGCAATGTGCAGGAAACGTATTGCACATGTTTGGTATTTTGAGTTTTTAGGGCTCAGAACGGCCATTATAAATTGTGATAAGGTGTTGTCTGAACGGCAGGTGCAAATTAAGTACTGCTTTGTGATTCAGCATGATGAATAATTTTGAAGTGCTCAAAAACAAATTTTATGTCTATCCTGCTCAACACTGGGTAACTCCACTAGTAATTGATAAAACATAAATTTTCAAATTGTTGTGGAGGAAACATTGGTTTTGAAAATTTCTAGTGTTAGTCATGCAAAACATATTTCCACTTTGTGTTCTCAGCTATAAATGTGCCTCATAAATGGCAGCACTTGTAAGGAAAAGCTCCTGTTTGTATTCTTGTAGCCACAGGGCAAGAATTCCCAGCCAAAGAGCAAATTAAGTAGAAGTTAAAAATTTCCACTCCCCTCCACAACAGTTATTTATTTTATATTGCATTAATAAAGGTAAATAAACCCACTTGACTTTTTTTACAGCTTTTTCAGTACCACAGACTCCATTAAAAAATAAAATTTCAATGTTATTTAAATTTTATCATTATTAGTACTTGCAAAATGTCATTGCCAAGATAAAAGGGTTCTCAAAATTATTGGTCTGGGCTTGCAAATAAGAAATCCAGTTGCCTAGCCAGGTGTGTAAATAAAAATGTGTTGGAAGGGGAAATTCATAGGTCAATTTTTTTGTTTTGTTTTAAGTATTAATGGAAAAGAAATTAAGTAAAATAGCACAAGAAAAAGTTGCTCCGAGGTCCTTCCTCTCCCCCATGAATTCAGTACTGTCTCCCTAATAGTAAATGTTTCCCTGAATTCCGGCCCGTACAGCAAGCCAAGAGGGAATGCAGTCATAATCATTTCAGCGAGCATTGTTCCTGATCACCTAAGCAAAAAAAAACAAACTCCAACGCTCAAATATAAACTGATACAAAAACAGTAAAACCATGTAAAACACTTCCCAAAAACAAACTACCAAATACAAATAACCCAATGGCATGAATTCGTCGGTCGGTTGGGGATAGGTGTGGAATATCAAAAACTTTTTCAGAAGTTATAGCTGCTTAACCTTAAATACGTATCAAATGAAACAAAAAGGTTTAAAGCAAACTTGCACGAACACTGATTAACAAATATCTCAGTGTTCTAATGAAAGCCCACCGAGACTTGTGTGGCTTGGCCTGTGGATATTAAAAATGGAATAACTATGTTTAGATGCAAAAATCTAGCATATTATTTACAACTCCTAGTCTAAAATGTAGTTGATATATAAACCTGTTAAGAAACGAATGCATGAATTGTGTTGGAAGCCTATGAATTGAAACAGAAAAAAAAAACTTACCTTTTATGAACTTTTGATTAATAATAATCTATGAAGATAACATAACAAACTGTTTGTAAACTTGCTTTTTAATAATCCTAGATGAATAAATGAACAAATGTGTAAACTCCATCAAAAACAACGTTCACACATACGAGCAATGCTGTGCCGTTTGAAATCTTAAGACCCCTGCTATGACATCACGCGCGACAGCAGCGCCGCACATGAAGGCACGATCAAGTATGACAATTCCTCCGGTCCAGATAGCATGGCATAACAGCATTTGGAGCTGCTATTCGTTCAATTCGCCGCTCGGGAAACACTCGAATTCAGGAGACATAAGAACTTGGAATCTTCGTGAATGTTTCGTAATTATAATATTTCAGCAGGCTTTCAGATTAAAAAGGAAGGTCGCTTATCCTGCTACGGCAAAAAGCGGGTCCTCTGCCCTTTCTATCATTGCACTTAGAATAATAAAGATTGTTCTCTTTGAATTTTAATTGAAGAGACGAGTTAAAAGGTCAACTGTCACCTAAGTACAGTGAATAAGCTTCGCTATAAAAAGTGCTAGGTTCTCAAGAAGTCTTTCCTCCATTGCACCAGGGAAGGATAAATTTATAAAATTGGTATGCTGCCTTAATAAGTAAGCTTCTCTGCCTTTTGAGGAGTTTAAACTCCCTAATAAAAAGTGCTTTTCTTAGCTCTTTTCAAAGCTTAGGAAAACTCAGAGCAAAATCTGGATTTTCGCACAAAATCGTGCTGAAAAAACTGTTTTTGCTAGGAATTGTGCATTAATTTATTTAGAATTAATTAAATTGGACAGCATATTCCTGGTCTTTAAACAGACACAAGCACCAAAAGGATTTTCATTTCAGTAATTTTTTTCGATAAATTCTGCATTTCTATGCAAAACGACGCGGATGCTCTAAATAAAAATCTATGTGCTCCAGAAGTAAATTAAACAGTGAATTGAGGGACTTCTCAGATATAAAAGGCTACAAAAATAAAAACCTCCAACACCCAAAAGCAAAATAGCCTTAAAAATAAAGATAGTAAGCGAAAAGCTGTAAATGCACGAAACAGCAAGAACTGAAGGAAGTGTGCTTCAGCCCCTCTGGAAAAATCCAGAACAAGGAGACAAATTTGGTTCTGATAGAAATAAAATTAGATATCAAGAGAAGCATGCATGTTTCTCTAAAAAAAAAAAAGTCCAAACACCCCACAAAATAAAGTAGAAACCACATGCGTTCAAGTGACGTGGGAAGCTAAAAAAGTGGTTTAAATTCGAAATAGACTGCGCGGGGGAGGAATTTTTTTAAGGTGGTTGCAAGAAATCAATAATCAGAAAAGGTATTCCAGTGAAGAAAACCGTCAGCATTTATCCGTACTAACTGGAAAAGCAGAGGGAAAGGCCTCGCTCAAAAGCGTAAGTCACCATACCACAGAGTACCAGTTAATGCGGAATCAGCGGAACGAATGATGTGGCTTCACAATGCCTGGACGCCATCCACTTTAGTGTCGCCCGAGAATAAACAAGCACTGCTAGAAGATCAACAGCCAATGGGAAGAAAGTAAACAAAAGAAGCATCAGCGCTGGACTGGCCATTCTCAGGACCATTACGCTGAACGTGTGCAGGTTTGAACTTCAGCATTCAGCACGGAAGAAAATAATTTGGCATGCGATTACGAAAAATTTAGTTTTGGTAGTGTCATGATGGCGGACCAACGTGACCCCCGTCCCGGGTCATAGGTTGTGCATCATTGTTCTGAGGTCTAATGACATCCCAATTTCCTTGACGTCTTCTTGGACGGTTTTCAACATGGCTTCTCCACCCTCACCGATAAGTTGAGTGCACCAGAAAGGTAAACCCTCAAATATTTCCTTTTTTTCCTTTGGCCTTAAAAATTCTTCATAAACAAATGCTGAAGGCCCATCTCCATATGCAGAAAAAGAAAAGGGCAGGAAGCCGAAATTCCAAATAGAAAGTTTTCGATTGCTATTTTATAATTCTGACGAAACACGATACTTTCTAGTTGCACATTACGGTATTAACCAACTCATGCCATTATACATGGAACATATATAGTATCTGAAACAATCATTTGATGTTTCTGAATATTTCTGTTTCACACGTTATGTTCTGTGAAAGTTCGACTGGCTGATACGTAACGTCTGACGGTGAACATTATTTGTGTGTCAATTGACCATTAAAAAAATAAATTAAATAAGTTAAAAAATGCATATTAAGCGTATTAATGCTTACCTCTTGCAAACTACACCGCTTTCCTTCGTTCTCAGCCAGTCGAACTTTCACATAACATAACGTGTGAAACAGAAATATTCAGAAACATCAAATGATTGTTTCAGATACGAAACCTGATACATTTTGCCTGATAGAAGAAAAAAATTCAAGTCAATGAGTTTCTGATGTTGAGCAAGTGTTGAATACATTTTTTCTTCTGTTTTTCGTATGTCTTTGTGAAGGAAGAATGAAGGGGGAATTGCTAAGAATGTTCTTTTCTGTTCGACCCATGAGATGCCCCGAAAGGGTATGCTAAATTTTAAAATTGGAGTTGTAAATCTAAATGTTGAAATAGAGAAAGAGAAGGTACTTATGTTAAGATGATTTGGGGTAGAAAATTTAGAAATTTGCAAGGCTAGAAGAAGAGGTAATGCATTACTGTCTTTCAAAAATTCTGTATCTGTTAATTTTTCTTATTGACCAAAGTGTAAAGATGTGTGATGTATTCATGTGGATGGAGTGGTATATTCAAGCTGGAGGAGGGGGGGGGTGGAAATGTGACTGCCTTCAAAGCCTGTTAATAAATGAGTGAATAATTACAAGGCAATTCTATATAATTTTGATATATTGGTGTAAATTTGGTAGTTGTGAAAAGAGTAGTTATCCCATGCTTTTGTGATAATTTATTTCGGTGAAAAATTTCCAAAATTAATGTAAATTAAGTGTTAAGGAACTAATCAATGGTGTAAGCTTGTGAAATGTGACTACCTTCCAAATTCACTTGGGCTTTAAACCTCTTTTGGCCTTCTTGGGTGTGATGTGTTAAAATTAAAGCTCAAATTCGTCTGTTAAATAAATTCTGTGAAACAAAAGAAGTTCTTTTCAGCCAGGCAAGAGGCCTCAGCTGCAAATAAATAAATACAGCTGAAGTCAGCTTTCTCACCCAATTTCTGAGTCACCTTCGCTCTTGTGTTCAGTGATTCTAGGATAATATGTGCAATTTTAGAATGTAATTTTTGTGTTTTGTTTAGTGACGTCTCATAGAATCCCCCTGCACTTGGCAGGTCATTTTTTTACACGAACCAGTCTATTTTTGTTTGGGGTTATTGCGGCAGCGTAATTTATTTATTTAAATTTGTTTATCCATCAACATCACGGACCTTACTAAGTTTTCTTTGGTGCATACATATATTTTGAGATATGATATTGCAATTTCATAATCATCAAGAATATTAATAATTTTAATGTTTAACCAAATGTACACAACAGTTATATGTATCATTGTCCTACTTTGCACAATATTTAATGTTATGTGTTTAATACTAATTCCTTGCATTTTCTGTTTTTCAGGGTGCTTTGCAAACATAAACCCTCAGAGGGGAACGAAAGTTCCAAAAAAGAAGATGGTGCGCAGCCTGCAATAGCACCTAGGGTGTTGCAACTTGAAGAAAAGATAAAAACATTTGAAATGATTTTTAAAATTTGATCCAGTTTTAGAAATGAAATTAAAGCATTTTTTTCTGTACATAATCGGAAATAAAGTGGGGCACATATCATTAAATGTAGTTTGCTGAATCTTTGAAATCTGACATACGTATTTGCATTTTGGTATAAGAATAATTATAGAACAAATATCTTGACAGACTATGAGTGTTAATACTGAAGGTTTTAAAAGAGCACGAATGTTCATCTAAAATTATCCATCATTATGTTAATGGTCAAATCTCATTAATATTCTATGAAAACTGCAGTAATTAGTTTTGATCATTTTTTAACTACTAGTAATGCAAGGAAAATGCTCACACTCCTATATGATACAGTAGCATTAACAGATGTTGTGTTGAAAATCACAATTACAAAATGTATCTACATTTATCTTTCCTGTTTACAAGCAATGGTAATTTCTAGTCTTTGTGAAAACACATGTTGGCATTTACAGAGCTTTTCAGCTTGGTACAAGCTGTTAATCATACCAGCTAGCTTTGAATAATCTGGTGGTTTTGGAGAAATTCAAATATACCTAAGAAATGTTAGCTGGCTAACAACATCTTTAAAGACAGCGAGCTGTGGATAATTACAATTTGTAATTAATGTTTCATTTGTTTATTATTGTTGTGTCCTAGCATTTTACTGGGCAGGAAAATAAAACTGTGGAACATTAAATTCCTACCAAAACACCTGAAGATTTTTTTTATGCTTACGTAGTTGCCATGACCGATTACTCCTACGAAATCTTTTCATTCCATTAAAATTACAAGTTGATTTATACAACAGCCATGTTTATAACTTGGAGCATAGATTCAGAAGAAAAGCTATTGCTTGAAGTGTTAAGAACAGGCAGTTTTTTTTTTTTTTTTTTTTAATTCTACAATATTCTTCCAAAATTCTGCTGAAACAATGACAAAAAATTGTATACACATAAGCTGGTGCTAAAAGATACTAAACATATGAGTGACGGCAACAAGCAAAAGTACAGATCTGCTATTGATCACACAGTCATTTCATAAACAGAACACATTGACCATTAACATGTGGTATTTGTACTGTTTGTAAAAGGTGGTTTCTAAAAATGAAAATCTGAAATATTCCTGCAAAAACTATTTGTAAACAATGGTTTTATAAAACAGAACTTCTAAAAATATATATATTGTGTGAAAGAACCTGGCAGTTCTTTTTAAATAAGAATTCCTGTAAGACGTTTTGTTGCCAGAAATGTAAATACTATTTACATAAATAGAACTGACTGACTAAAATACACTGACGGAAAAAAATCCCAACACGACGAAAATATAGTTGTAGAGGAATGAAATGGCGGCAATACATTTGTATAGGTAACATATTTAATCGATTAAGGTTTCAAGATCACAGCTTATTGTAGGCGCGAGAAGAGCCATTTTAAATGTGAAATGCTGGTACATTAATAACCGGTGTAACCACCATAATGTTGAATGCAAGCACGCAAACGTTCATGCGTTGTGTCGTACAGGTGCTGGATGTCAGTTTGTGAGATGGAGTTCCATGCCTGTTGCACTTGGTCAGTCAATACAGGGACGGTTAATGCTGGTTGAGGGTGACGCTGGAGTTGTAGTCCAATGATGTCCCATACGTGCTAGATTGGTGAAAGATCTGGTGATCTAGCAGACCACGGCAACATGCCGACACTCTGTAGAGCATGTTGGGTTACAACAGCGGTATGCGGACGAGCGTTATCCTGTTGGAAAACACCCCCTGGAATGCTGTTCATGAATGGCAGCACAACAGGCTGAATCACCAGACCGACGTACAACTGTGCCGTCAGGGTGCATGGGATAACCACGAGAGTGCTCCTGCTGTCATAGGAAATTGCTCCCCAGACCATAACTCCAGGTGTAGGTCCACAGAATCTCGGCCGCAGACAGGTTGGTTGCAGGCGCTCACCTGGCCTCCTTCTAACCAACACACGGCTATCACTGGCACCCAGGCAGAACCGGCTTTCATCAGAAAACACAACAGATCTCCACTCCGTCCTCCAATGAGCTCTAGCTTGACACCACTGACGTCGCAAACGGCAGTGGTTTGGAGTAAGTGGAATGCACGCTACAGGGCGTCTGGCTCAGAGCTGTCCTTCAAGTAACCGATTTGTAACAGTTCGTTGTGTCACTGTGGTGGCAACTGCGGCTCGAATTGCTGCCGCAGACGCGGTACGATGAGCCACGACCATACGCCGTACACGGCGGTCTTCCTTCTCAGTAGTGCCACGTGGCCGGCCGGAACCCGGTCTTCTTGAGGCAGTACCTTCCCTTGACCACCGCTGCCAACAATCATGCACAGTGGCTACATTCCTGCCAAGTCGTTCTGGAATATTGCGGAAAGAAAATCCACCTTCTCGTAGCCCTATTACACGACCTCGTTCAAACTCAGTGAGCTGTTGATAATGGCTTCTTCGTCTTCTTAAAGGCATTCTTGACTAACATCAACACCCTACGTCGAATCTCAACGATAACTAACGCTCACGAACGTTACAGCGCGTATTTACAGCAAACCTGCTTTGCATGTTCCGAGGGGCGCTACTAGCGCCACACGTATGCGCCGAGCGCGGAGTTTGCATAGACGTCATCTTACAGATGTACTTTCACCGCCTACCAACTGTCGTTTATTTAACACAACCCCTTCTTGGTGTTGGGATTTTTTCCCGTCAAAATATTAATTACAAAGGAAAAATTTTGTGGTGAATACAAAAAATATCTGTGTGGTAAGTATAAACCAAAATTGTACAAAACAAAATTTGCCTGCTGAAAACAAATACTACTTAAAAAAACAGTTTATAGAAATAAAATATTATTGAGGTACTTTGCCTATTTAATTTTCACAGCTTATATTTTTTTTTTTTTTTTTTTTTTGATTGGAGGTTTAACGACCACCGTGAGCAACTCAATGGGCTATAAGCAGTCGCCCGTCCCTAATTTAGGGTCACTGGTTCCAGGGAAGGGAGAGAGCCAGTGCCGTAAGACAAACACAACATCCATGCCTCACCGGGATTCGAACCCGGACCCCGTTCGGACGAATGATCAGAGGCCATCGCTTAGACCACTGCGCCACCGGGGCGGCAGCTTATATTTCATCATGTTCCATGCGAAATGTTTTTGGGTGTTTTCTTACATACACTATTATACACTGCCGGACAATTGCTTAGGACGGATGACAATAGCAACGATAGCAACCCAAAAATGGAAGTCAGGAAAATGTGGAAATTAGCATAAGTGCGGGATACAGTAAGACGTGTTGTGCGTATGCAAATTTTGGATTGCCGAACTTCTTCGTGACGTCATAGCGCTGATAAGAGATATAAAGGATTTGACGCGTATTGACCGTTGTTGTTCAAACGTAAAGTTGAAAGGGAAAGAATCACTTGACGAACTTGCAATTTTCAGTATGTCTTGCAAAAATCACCTAGATGATTTTACGCGTGGCCGTATTATTGGCAAGATTGAAGAAGGGCGAAAAATAACAGATGTTGCCAGGGAGTTCGACGTCAGCCACAGTGTTGTTTCAAGGCTTTGGAAATCATTTCAAACAAATGGAGAGTGTAGCAAACGTCACGGGGGAGGTCGTGTTCGCAGTACGACACCTGCACAAGATCGGTACATAGTACTGTCAACAAAAAGACACCTGCGCAGCACAGCTAGTGAGGTCGCAAATCAGTTTATGGCTGCTACTGGCAAACGGATCTCCCGAAAAACTGTCGCCAGACGTTTGCACGAAGGAGGACTATACGCCCGCCGTCCTGTTGTGTGCATCCCATTGTCCAGACGTCACCGTACCGCCCATTTGCAATGGTGCCATCAACATCGCAATTGGACTGATAACGACTGGTCTGCTGTCCTCTTCTCAGATGAGAGTAGATACAGTCTATTGTCTGATTGTCGACGACAACTGATCTGCCGTGATAGTGGTACTGCATATTGTCCAGCAAACATACAGGAAAGGGACCGATATCCGACATGTAGTGTCATGGTATGGGCTGGCATCATGATCAATGGCCGTACGTCACTCTATGTGCTTCCAACTGGGACTATGACTGGCCAACGATACATTAATGATGTTCTGCAACCTCCTGTTCGCATGTTCCGTGGTGCTGTCGGTGATAGATTCATTTTCATGGACGACAACGCAACATGTTATCGAACAGTCGCTGTCCAGGAGTGTCTTGAGAGCGAGGATATTCAACGCCTCGTATGGCCAGCACGTTCTCCAGATCTGAATCCCATTGAAAATATGCGGGATGCTTTGGGGAGGAGTCTTGCTGGTCGCCAATGCCCTCCAATAAACAAGGACACTCTCACCCGTGCATTGACAGAGAAATGGGATAAATTACCCCAACAGCTGCTTGATAATGTTGTGCAAAGCATGATACGACGTGTGGAATCTTGCATCGCCCTCCATGGTGGCCATGTCCCGTATTGACATCTCACGCCGGAACGCCCGCGGACGGTAATTGCATTTTTTCACGTTTACGTATTCTGCCTAAAATGGCCTGTTTGTCCCTTGAACACGTTCCAAAGCTTTCTGGATTTCAGAGCACAATAAATTGTCTTTCTTGTAATGTCCTGGCATTCTGACATTATTTTATTTCACTTGGCATCCAACCACACTTACTTTTTTATGCGCTATATAGCCGTTTATGATCCGTTCTTAGCAATTGTCCAGCAGTGTATGATACTCGTTTCAATCATAATGTGTACATAGAAATTATGTAAAAAACAATGTAATTAAAACGAAACCTAAATATCACAAAAATGAAATTTGGAAATGAAAATTTATGAAAAGAAACATTCTGTCTGAAAACAAATATTTTATTGGGAAACAATATTTAAAAAAAAAATTCGAAGACCAGACCTAATCTGTTAGAAAACATTATTTTGCGGAAAAGTGAAATAGTGTAAAAGTTTTGTAATTAAATGTATAATTCTATCAGAAAGAAAAAAAATTGTGGGAAAACATGTTATTAAACATAACGTTTCTGTGTAAAGAATTATGCCCAGGGAATAAATAATTGGAGAAAATATAAAACATAATATTTGTAAATATACATAGTAACTGTCAGAAAACACAAATATTTTGTGAAAAAACATTACATCATAAAACAGTATTTGTAAATAAACATAATAATTCTATCAAAACACCGAATGTTTTATAACAAGTTTTGTGAAAAAACGTAATAATTCTGTCCGAAAACAGAAATATTTGATGAAAATGCGGAATGGTATAAAACAGGTTTTGTAAAATAACGTAATTATTCTGTAAGAAAACAAAATATTTTGTGAAAATACTGAATAGCACAAAACGGATTTTGTAAAAAAACTTAATAATTCTGTCAGAAAACGTAAATACTTTGTGAAAAGACAGAATGTTATAAAACAGTTTTTGTAAATAAACGTAATAATTCTGTCAGAAAACGGAAATATTTTGTGGAAAAACATAATATTACAAAACGGAAGTTTTGTAAAAAAACAGAATTTTTATTAAGGGAACGGAATTATTTTGGCAACTGTGCTGCCATAAGACTTTACGTTAATTCACGAAAAAAAGTTTTACAGTGTAAGATCAATCGTTTCATCTTTGTATCTGTTGTTATGTGTCCAGTAAATCTGGCTTTCCTATCTTGTGTCCTTCTTGGTGTTGCATTTTGGGTGGTCAGCAGTGTAATTTCAGTGGATTGTGTTTTCCAAACGCCACCTGCTGAAATCATATTTAACCACACAGAATGAAGTAGAAATTTCGTTTATATACTGTATATGCAGTGCTGTATAACATAAAAAAACAGTAAAAACAAAACAGTAGAAACAAAGCAAAGTGGGTTTGTTTTTGCTTCCAGGTAACCAGGATATTTTGCTGTAACGCCACATTAAAATTTCTAGACTGATTCTTAGGTTTTTGTACCAAGCAAATAAATACTTGGTGGATGTGGGCCCAAGTCTTTAATGGTATTTTTTTCTTCATCCCTTAATAAATTAAAAGGCTTTCTCAATAAAAAGTCCTTTTGTTTATTGCACTTACACGAAGGAACTTTACAGCTTAACTCCACAAACGAAAGTCGGCCGCACCCTGTCTGACGACGCGGAAGCAATATTGCTACTGTTAGCCTGAAAGGCGATCAGCCGTAAAAGACAGTTTTACGCATGCCCAGTTCAGCTCATATTTGCACAGTCGTCACTGCTCTCCGATGCTTCGACACGGTATTCATTGCGCTCTGGGAAAGGGTTGTGGAAGGCTTGTATGTGTTACCCAGTTACTCAACTAACTATTGTAGTGCCTCACTTTTGCATTCAGAAAAACCTGGCAGCTGGTTACCAACAAGGATTTTCCTTTGGAATTTTTCCAGTTAAAAAAAGAACATATTTTTTCTCATTTTCATGCTGGGCTTAACCCAGGACGTCCATAATCCTCGACACCATACTTCCAACCATTTCCCGCTCCCGGCGGTTTAGGAGTCAGAACTACTGTCCTACCATCTATCGACAGCTGTGAAATATGCTGCGCGTGAGGTGTGGAATAATCCCCTTTCGTGACTATTATGGCTGGCTTTATATATCATCCCTTCTTGAAGTTGGAAGCTGGGCTTAATTTCTAAAAAACACGTGTAGGATCCCTAAGCTCGTTATAAGACCAACATGCGAACCCACAATCATTGAAATCGGGAAGTTTAGCCATCAATATTTCCTAGTAAAGATAGGGTTAGTGGCTGAAATTACGCGTTCAAGGCCTTTAGCAGAAGGATAGCTGATTTTGATGGCGCGACCTCGCTCGTGCGTTCGGGCATGCAAAAGAAACGTGCATTTGAGAACTCCGGTGAGATCTGGCTAATATTTAAATATTTGCCGAAAATAAAGAAGTGTAAGCCGAATTAACCGCTGGTTGGACGACTGATTCTTGTATTTTTGGTGCAAAAACATGAGAATCAGTCTAGAAATTGTATTTATTTATTTTATTTTTATTTATTTATTTATTGTTGCCATTTTACGCGCAGGTTATATGCTATGTTGCCATGTCCATAGCAACCAGAGGAAAAGGCTAATGTTAGCCTGACTTGCAGCTGGCCCCTAAAGTAACGTAATTACATATATTTCAACTGTTTTGTTTTTTAAATGTTATATAGCACTGCAGGTACATAAAACATAATTTCTACTTCATTCTGTGTAGTTAAATACGATTTCAGCAGGTGGCGTTTAGAAACCTTACAATTCACTGAAATTATATTTCACAATGCGGAAGAAGATTGTGAACAATTTTAAAAATATTATGCACCTGATAAATTTCAGGTAAATTTACGCCAGTGGTTGGAAGGGTAACCCAGAACCTATGGTCAGCCACGGCTATCATTAAAATCGTCTGGGGATCGTTTGTAAGGTATCGGATGCCTACACATAAGAGGGGTGTACGCTGAAATGAGCCCAGCATAGCACACGCCTTCAGGAAACTCACCGATACTGAGCCAGAAAGAGCCTGCGAATGAAAGGGTGCTGCCATCTATTGGGCAATCTGTAATCACGCAATATCTCCGTGAGCGGGCCATGATTGGAATAAATCTATTGGGAGATATGTGATCAGAAAAAATCGCGCAGAGCGGTCCAGAGTTGGAAGTATTAGGTATAGCCAAGTTAAGTTTCCTTCGTTGAGTGAAAAACATGACTTCCCGGAATTGCTAGTTTAATAGGATCACAGTTCTTAGACTTTTGATTACAAGATTCAGAACTTCATATATTCAAAAAGTTGTATGCATTTTTTTCAATTTAAGTTTCCCATCATGAGACACAGACAAGATATTCGTATCTTGATTCAAACGGATATTTTAACGACGTACGGTTTTCATCCGAAAACACTATGTGTTAGGGGTCACCGAATTAATAACGCCAGACTTGAAGGTCGAAACCTCCTAGTCAACGAATATGGTCTTTCTAATATATATCAAATACGTGGAGATAATGTAAATGGACGATGTCATCACTCCTTCCACGGAATACAAAATACAATTTTTCAGTCGCTATGCGTCACCACTCCTTCTTGCCGGAATACAAAATACAATTTTTCAGTCGCTATGCGTTGTTTAAAAAATAACGTGGAAGGAGTGATGACATCGTCCATTTATGGTCTTTCTGTTGAACTATACACCACAATACCTACAGAAGACCCAGACATATAATATAACATAACGAAGGTTTTCACCTTTTGCAATACATGATGCAGTTTGTGCGACACAATATGTGCGACAGCTAACAGAATCGTTTAGAAATATTATTTATAAAAACGTTTTCCAGGAATAAAGTGCTAGGAAGTATAAGGTATGCTTTCCTTCAGGTACTGCAAAGTCATTTGCCATAAAATAGCTCCCAAATATGAAATGAATTCAAAATTTTGTGATTTGGTGCGATGCATGTTTCATTTTATTCTTTTTTTATTATTTTTTGAGGGGGGGGGGAGTCTTCTAAATTCTTTAACACTTACTCTTAATAAAGTCATCGCCACACGGGATTTATATGTTAAATCATTAAAATTTGTTGTTGTTAATCTGTTTGTATTAGTAATACTGCCAATATTATTTTATTATGATATGTTTTTCATGCCGTGCCGTTATTGTTGCACTCACCGACAATGAAATTTGCTCACCACGAAGGATGCATCGGATTGAACTGAAATTTTATGGTCGCAATGATACAGACGAATGATGATCAATGATACATGATGACAAAAAATGATACATGATGACATAAAACATAATTTCTACTTCATTCTGTGTAGTTAAATACGATTTCAGCAGGTGGCGTTTGGAAACCTTACAATCCACTGAAATTATATTTCACAATGCGGAAGAAGATTGAGAACAATTTTAAAAATATTATGCACCTGATAAATTTCAGGTAACCCTACGCCAGTGGTTGGAAGGGTAACCCAGAACCTATGGTCAGCCACGGCTATCATTAAAATCGTCTGGGGATCGTTTGTAAGGTATCGGATGCCTACAAATAAGAGGGGTGTACGCTGAATAGAGCCCAGCATAGCACACGCCTTCAGGAAACTCACCGATACTGAGCCAGAAAGAGCCTCCGAATGAAAGGGTGCTGCCATCTATTGGGCAATCTGTAATCACGCAATATCTCCGTGAGCGGGCCATGATTGGAATAAATCTATTGGGAGATATGTGATCAGAAAAAATCGCGCAGAGCGGTCCAGAGTTGGAAGTATTAGGTATAGCCAAGTTAAGTTTCCTTCGTTGAGTGAAAAACATAACCCCGGAATTGCTAGTTTAATAGGATCACAGTTCTTAGACTTTTGACTACAAGATTCAGAACTTCATATATTCAAAAAGTTGTATGCATTTTTTTCAATTTAAGTTTCCCATCATGAGACACAGACAAGATATTCGTATCTTGATTCAAACGGATATTTTAACGACGTACGGTTTTCATCCGAAAACACTATGCGTTAGGGGTCACCGAATTAATAACGCCGGACTTGAAGGTCGAAACCTCCTAGTCAACGAATATGG
The DNA here is from genome assembly GCA_039090855.1 of Macrothele yani. Lineage (NCBI taxonomy): Eukaryota > Metazoa > Arthropoda > Arachnida > Araneae > Macrothelidae > Macrothele > Macrothele yani. The sequence continues at coordinate 75,627,294 of CM077017.1, read as the reverse complement.
TCTTTCTAATATATATCAAATACGTGGAGATAATGTAAATGGACGATGTCATCACTCCTTCCACGGAATACAAAATACAATTTTTCAGTCGCTATGCGTTGTTTAAAAAATAACGTGGAAGGAGTGATGACATCGTCCATTTATGGTCTTTCTGTTGAACTATACACCACAATACCTACAGAAGGCCCAGACATATAATATAACATAACGAAGGTTTTCACCTTTTGCAATACATGATGTAGTTTGTGCTACACAATGTGTGCGACAGCTAACAGAATCGTTTAGAAATATTATTTATAAAAAAGTTTTCCAGGAATAAAGTGCTAGGAAGTATAAGGTATGCTTTCCTTCAGGTACTGCAAAGTCATTTGCCATAAAATAGCTCCCAAATATGAAATGAATTCAAAATTTTGTGATTTGGTGCGATGCATGTTTCATTTTATTCTTTTTGTATTATTTTTTGTGGGGGGGGAGTCTTCTAAATTCTTTAACACTTACTCTTAATAAAGTCATCGCCACACGGGATTTATATGTTAAATCATTAAAATTTGTTGTTGTTAATCTGTTTGTATTAGCAATACTGCCAATATTATTTTATTATGATATGTTTTTCATGCCGTGCCGTTATTGTTGCACTCACCGACAATGAAATTTGCTCACCACGAAGGATGCATCGGATTGAACTGAAATTTTGTGGTAGCAATGATACAGACGAATGATGATCAATGATACATGATGACAAAAAATGATACATGATGACATAAAACATAATTTCTACTTCATTCTGTGTAGTTAAATACGATTTCAGCAGGTGGCGTTTGGAAACCTTACAATTCACTGAAATTATATTTCACAATGCGGAAGAAGATTGAGAACAATTTTAAAAATATTATGCACCTGATAAATTTCAGGTAACCCTACGCCAGTGGTTGGAAGGGTAACCCAGAATCTATGGTCAGCCACGGCTATCATTAAAATCGTCTGGGGATCGTTTGTAAGGTATCGGATGCCTACACATAAGAGGGGTGTACGCTGAAATGAGCCCAGCATAGCACACGCCTTCAGGAAACTCACCGATACTGAGCCAGAAAGAGCCTGCGAATGAAAGGGTGCTGCCATCTATTGGGCAATCTGTAATCACGCAATATCTCCGTGAGCGGGCCATGATTGGAATAAATCTATTGGGAGATATGTGATCAGAAAAAATCGCGCAGAGCGGTCCAGAGTTGGAAGTATTAGGTATAGCCAAGTTAAGTTTCCTTCGTTGAGTGAAAAACATGACTTCCCGGAATTGCTAGTTTAATAGAATCACAGTTCTTAGACTTTTTACTACAAGATTCAGAACTTCATATATTCAAAAAGTTGTATGCATTTTTTTCAATTTAAGTTTTCCATCATGAGACACAGACAAGATATTCGTATCTTGATTCAAACGGATATTTTAACGACGTACGGTTTTCATCCGAAAACACTATGCGTTAGGGGCATCACCCCCTAATAGCTACAGGCCTGCGCACCGAACACCGGAAACTGCATGACGTAGGGGAGAGTAGGCTGATGCCAGTGGTGGGTGGTCGAGCATGCGTGTGCTGCTCACTCTGTGTAAACCTAACTGTTGATTTGCGGGGTCGTCGTCAAATTTATTTTCATTAAGGAATATTTTTAGGAAAAACAGCACCAGAAGTAAATTCAATATGCCTTTTAAGTGCTGTGTACCGCACTGCCGCGGTAATTATGATGATGTACCACGCGTAAGTGTCTTCAAATACCCTACTAATGGGGAGGTTCACACCAAATGGATTACAGCAATTAAGCGAGAACATTTTCAAGTCACGAAGAACTCTAGGTTAAGTGGAAACATTTTTTTAACCTTATTTAAACTACTTGTAAAATAAATATTTTCAACAAGAAAATTTAAATTTGGTTAATTTTATAATCAATGCATCTCACAGCGGGAAGTCAGAGCACTGAAAAGATTTTTGAAAAATGAAATTTATGTTTGTAATGGAAATAATAGATTACTTGTGTTGTTATAGTAACCCATAACATGTTTTTCCAATGTATCAAATAAATTCAAAGTAAAATATGTTTATTTAGGAAGGAATTTTAAACTTTATTATGGACACAGAATAATAAGGGTTGCATGTTTTTGATCCCAAGAGTAATATGTTGATACATTCGTACATAGTTATTTACGTGTCTAAGGCAGTGCCAGACTAAACTTTTTGGGGTCCCTATTTCTGGGCACAAGTGCTTGTAAAATAACTATGTCGTATACCCTATACGAAATATATGTATGTCATGTACACATCTAACATGCCTATGTCCTTTATATAAATGTTAAGGCCTTGTTGCCATGTAAAATACATCTTTTGTGTTTGCAGACATGGAGAGTTGCATTGAATTATCATTTTTAATATTTATTACTAAAGGAACACAAACAATGAATCAAGTATAGACAGCAAAAATTACATATGAATGCACAAAAACAGAAGTTCACACATAGTTCAGGAGTAAGTTTGCCTTTAAAATGTCTGTTTAAAGATTTTGAAGCATTTTTCTACAAACCAACACATTGAAGAACTTCATGTGAGCAGTGTGTATGCTCTATCTGTGGTAGGATAGGAATTTATCAGAACCATTCAATTTCTTAAAAATTAGGTGAAATATATCGGTACACAGGTATTGGTTCAGTATCACTTGCTTAACTGCCAAAGTTTCCTGTAAAATTATAAAAAAATGAGAGAAATATTACCCAACTTATAACTCGAGACATATCAGGTAAACTACCAATGCTGTTAATAGCAGTAGCAATATCTGTTTGTTTTATTTATAAAATGAGTACCCCAAAAAGTGTCTTTCAGTGTACACAAAATTTTGTAGAAAGTTTAGCAAACATGTCAGTCACTGATGTTAGGCATTCATTACGTTAGAACTGCTAAGTGAGCTAAGAAAACTCCCTCAAAAATCTCTTCAAGTGTACTCTGTGTAGGAAATAAACATTGCTAGTATACCCCAAAAATGCCCCAAAATCTCTCCAAGTGTCAACATATCTTACAAAAATTTTATTCTAAAGAAATGCAAACATTGGATCAAGTATAGACAACAAAAATTAGAAATGAATGCACAAAAACAAAAGTTCACACATAGTTCAGGAGTTAAAGTTTGTCTTTAAACTGTCTTCTTTCTTGCTTTAAGGTTTGCAAAGGAGTGTGCATCGTTGAACGATAATTGCTTAACAAAATCTTGGTCTAATGACATGATAGCAAGACCATTAAGTCTTTGTTGAAGCATCGTCGATTGCAAGTTATATTTTACCAAGGCCATTTTCGAAAAAGAATACTCTGTTTGTCAGTTGGTTATTGTTATTATCAAATATAGTTTTAATACATTGAATACATTTGGGAAAACATCAATCAAATTGTAATATACACTGTATTGACAAGTCACCAGACACCTTGAAGGAAAACACAACATAGCATTTATTGACATACATAGACAAACCACTAATATAACCCCCAACAATCTTTCCTTTCTCAAAGTCAGTTCTCTCTGTCGTGACATTTTCACTCAACCTCACAGTGCAATGTGATCGCGGTCAGCTGCCGGCTTGTTTTTATGGCGTTTGCAGCTGTACCGCACATCTTAATAATGCAGCGGTTATGTTCATTTGCTTTTGAAGGGGTGTCCTATGACTTTTGTCAATATAGTGTATATATGTATTTTACTTCTTGTATATATGTATTTTACTTCCTTTTTCTTTGTGTTTTGTGCAGTGGCTACATTCACACTTTTGATAAAGTCGCAGAACTGTAAAAATTCACCCAAATCCTCATTGTACAAATCTAAACAGTTATTTAGAGAAATTTGGTCAATCGCATTAGAAGTTTGGCTGTTAACTAATTGAAATGGAGACCGACAGTTTTTACAAGCTAACAGACGTTTGTTAAGTTTGCTATGCAACTGATCAATAATCACATTGTGTCTACTTCAAATGTTTCCATTCGTGAAAATAGTGTCATTATGGTTATTGCCATCTGCATATTTTTTATTGATCGTGATTCGACAAAACTTCCCAGAGATTTTTCACTTAATGTTTTAACTATTTCGTCGTAGTTTTCAAAACTATATCTTTTATTGGCAATGAAATGCAGGGTTAGAATTAGAAGTAAATCTTCTACAGGCTTAGCGAGCTGACCACTCGAATTTTCAAATCAGTGGTCTGCCAAAATGCCCACTGGTCTGTGCAAAAAATATATATATATATATATATATATATGTATATATATTTGCAGTATATGTAGAAAATAATGTATCATTTTCATTGTAGTAGTATATAGCAAATTTAGAATGGAATGCGTGTGTGTATGTAATTATGAAAATAGTACTAATAAATAAAACACAAAACATGCTATGCAGTAGTAGAAAATAAAAATAAAAACAGCTGACCAGTATGTATCAAAAGTTGGTAGTTCACTCATTTTTACTGGTCCAGGAATGGCACAAATGGTGCTAATATCCAGAACGGTACCTTGTTGATTATAAGGGCACTGATATGAAGCGCTATGCAACATACCGAAAGCCACCTTCATGGAATTCCTTGCTTCAGTGTGAAAGGCAATTCCATGTAGAGAAATACAATTTAGCAAAGTCGGAGCATAAATCAGTGGTGAAGCATGACTTTGTAAGTAAGGGAAGCAATGCAGTTAATATGCGATAAATAGATACCAAAAGTGATATGAATGAAAACTTATAATAATTAAAATCAGCAAGCGACCCATAGTTTATTTGCTACATTGACAATACAGCATCGCAGAAAGCATCGTAAGAGCCCCTCCCCCCAAACGCAACCATGCGCGGTATCACCAAAAAGAAATGTCTGTGTAGAAGTTCAAATGCAAAGATTTATAAAAAAAATTTCAGTGAAAATGTTGAAAGGGAAAGAAACTTGTCTACCCTCTCAGCAAAAAGAATTGTGGATTGCTTCTATCAGAGCTAAGACGGGCTCGGGCTGTAGAATATTTACCCGTTTCGAATTTGTCAAATGAATTTGTCTGATAAATACGTATTTTGAGATTTAAACTCTTGTTTAAATATCAAAAGACCTATTTATCAGACAATTTTGTTTAGATTCAGTGTAATTTAACGAACGGTTTTGGTAATGAACAAATACAATCTCAGTGTGTTGGCATTAAAAAAATTGAAAAAAAGAAAAGTGTGTACTGGTTTGTAAATAATTATTGTGATATGGTAATTTTAAATAATAGCTGTTGTTATAATGTTACAAATATAAATGTAATATAACTTTTGTTGTTGTGTTTTGTTTGAAGAATGTTTTCTAATATTTAGTTACTTTTAATCTTAGGTATGTGAACTACATTTCTGTGAGACTGACATTGTTAGAGAGTCTTCTTCTTATGACGAGAAATGTGGGAAATTAATAACAGCTCCATTGGCACACCCAAAATTAAGGGATGGTGCTGTTCCATCCCAGTTTCCAGGATGTCCGGATTACATGTCCAAAGCGGACACATCTAGGGAAGGTCCTGATGAAAAAAGAGCCAGAATTGAAATGGAAACTCTTCAGCGAGCAGTTCAAGAAAGCATTGAAAGTAAAGCATTGTATGATAAGAAAAAGGCATGCAACAATTTATGTGAACTTAAAAAGCATTTACAATCAACAAACATTTCTAATATTTGGAATGTCATCATGGATAAACCAGATCAAGTAGTTTTTCTGGACTTAAAGTTTTCACCTGGCCCTTCTGTGTTAAAATCAGTATGTGTAAATAATGAATTGGATATAATGGCATATGTAGGAAGTTCACCAATAAAGCACTTGGGTAAGTATAATTTTCCTTTCAAAATTAGAGACATTAATGATGTATCTGACATACTGCAGACTGTCGAGGAATTGCACAAAGAAAGTAGCGACTCCTCGGTCAGTGATGTGATTAGTGTAATCCAGGAATTATTACTAAATATGCTAAAGGTGTTACCAGAAGAAAAAGAAGGTGTTGTTAATTTTATAACTCAGCAACTCATGCTTATTTCTAACAAAAAACATAATGTAAGATATAATGTTGATTTCTTAATATTTTCAAGTTTAGTTTTTTCCATTTCTCCTCATGCGTATAAATTTTTAAGAAGTTCTGGATATGTTATTTTTCCGCATCCATGTACAATACGAAGAATATGTTCCACATTGAAATTAGATCCTGGAAGTGAACAATTTGATGAACATTTTTTGTCGTATATGGTTTGGTATGATAGAATCGAGAGATCACATTGTGTCTCTTATGGTTGATGAAATTCACATTAAGTCATGTCTTGATTTCAAGGGGGAAATATTGTAGGGGCTGCCTACAACAGTGAGAAATGTGCTACAACTGCTTTTGTATTTATGGTTCAGAGTTTTTTGTCAGCCTATAAAGATGTTGCATATATTTTGCCTGTAAGTAAGATAACAGCCGAAGACCTTTTTAAGGCTATTAAGAGAGTTATAACAGGTTTAGAAGGTATTGGTTTTAAGATCATTTGTGTTAGCTCGGATAATAATGCAATCAATGGTAAAGCAATGTCTTTTTTTGCTTCTCCACCAAAACTGAGTATTGTGTACATTCATCCCTCTGATGTAAATAGACCTTTGTTTTTTATTTATGACCCTGTCCATATTTTAAAGTCCTTGCGTAATAATTGGTTGAACCAACGTAACCATGGCCAGTGTATGTATTACATTGATTTTGATGATCATTCAAAAACTAAGACAGCATCTTTTGATTCCATAAAAAAAATGTATTCTTTAGAACTGGGAAACTTGGTAAAATACGCATATGGTGTTACTTTAAAAGCTCTTTCTCCAACAAATTTAGAGAGACAAAATGTTAAGTTAGTTTTGCAAATTTTCAATGAACATGTAATTGAAGGTTTGATACAGTTTGGAAAAAAATGAATTGCCCCATTTTAGAGAGACTTCAGAGTACATAAGGATTATTTATACATGGTGGTCAATAATGAACGTTAAATGCTTATTTAAGGGGGAACACAAAAGAGATAAGTTCATGGAGCCACTCACTAACAGTGACAATGACGTAAAATACCAGTTCTTAAGCAAATTTCTGGACTGGGTTAACCAGTGGATTAATGCAAAGTATTCAACTGGGGTATTGACAAGGGAAACTTTTACATCTCTCAGACATACAACTCATGCTGTGTTAGAGTTAGTAACATACTGTATAGAAGAGTTGAAATTTTCTTTTATATTAACAGGGAAAATTCAGACTGATGCTTTGGAGTATCGTTTTGGTAAGTTTCGCCAGCTTGCTGGCTCTCAGTTTACGTCAGGTTTTTGAGACTGAATGCAAGTTACGTTTGCAAACCGTAGCTCCCTTAAAAATTAAGTCAGCAAAGTATGGTGACTTAAATATTGATCTGGAGCAAAAAGAATTGACCAATACAGTAAATTTCAATGAAGATACAACTCTTTCTGGATTTGATAGAATTGATGTAAATCGAAAAGATGTGCATGCTGTTCAGCATTTACTTCCAGTTCTTACATACGTAGCTGGTTATTGTGCTCACACAACTATTAAAAAACTAAAATGCAATTCTTGTAAAATGTACCTTGTAATAGATAATACTGTTAATTTTTGTCAGTATAAACTAACAGAAAAAATGGATAGAGGAGGGCTTCTATATCCCCATCCTGAAGTATTAGATATTGTAGTGCATACATATGTTATCGTACAAAAACTTGTTTCGGCTGATTTTGAAAATCTGTTTTTAAAGGTCAGAAACCAAAGGCAACTTGTTTTGGATTTGACAAAAGATGTGCTAAACAAAAGAAATATGTTTAGGTGTAGATTGCTCTGAAGGTCATGGTATTGAAGTTGTAACAAAATATATTATCATGGCTGCCACAAATACATTTCTTAATAATTACTGTAAAAGTAAAAGTGACAGAAATGAAAAGCAGGATAAAAAAGGAAACTTCAAACCTTAAAAAAATAGTTTGAAAAAAAAATTGTAGAATACTTAAATGTTCAGTGAAAATAATTTTGAAAAGAAACCATTGTTATTTTTTACCGTATCTTGAAAATTTCATTTAGAACTTCATGCTCCACCAATCTTGAAATATTGCTTTTCTTTAATTACTGACATTACAGCAGAACATACAATTGCCCTATGGTTGCCATGTTTTAAAAAAAGCTGCCTTTAAATATTAGATGAAATAAACTTCTTCACAACAATGTAGCAGTGAATAATAATTGATACAACATTGGTGCAGGTAAAGCAGTCAATCTCTATCTATTTTTTTAATCGTCATTTGTCATACTTAATGTTTTGTTGATTACAAAGAAAACACTGCAGTCACTACATTTTAGTTTCTTAACAGTAGTATAAGCACAATAACTTCCTATAAATGTAAGGTTAGGAAGTTTAAACTCCACATTAGATATATCATTTTCTAAAACACTGGTCTTGGAAGTCTGAAACATTTTCAGCTATCTGCATTTCTTTCCAGTCAGATAATTCACTGAAACTACTGAAAGAAATATCCCCAAATTCACTTGAATTGATTAGCAAAGGCAGACTACCTGGGAGTCTTAACTTTGTTCCACATTTATAAGCTTGACATATAGAAATATGATACTGAAATCCTGCAAGCTGCCTATATTTTCTAAACAAGTTTTCTAGTTCATCAGCCTGTACTTTTCCAGGCAGTAAGTATTTAAATTTAAGTTAATTTGTACAGTATCTAACCAACTGAAGTATAGCACAAGATATATGTTTTAGTGCAGTGTAAGTTTTGCACTATCACACTCCAATTTTTCCTACCTGTCAAACCACCTAAGGAACTTTTCAATGAACACTACTTTTACATCTGCTGTTAGTGTTTCATGATATTTGGTCCTCAAGTGTTCCCCTTTAAAAACTGCTGTCACATTATAAATATTCCACCGTGTAATTATAATCTTAATACATTCAGTGTCACCAAAATTTAGTATATTATTAATTCATCCAACAGTTAATAAAGCTTCAGCAGTACTACAGTTGAAAATCTGGAGTATTAATTTCACATTTAATTTTTGTCTTTCTAAATTGGAAGGACACAAAGCTTTTAATGTTAAACCATAACCATATTTCACAATTTGTCCACTTTCAGTCTCATGTAATTTCTTAACTGAAGTGAAGTCATTGGTCTTCATAGAGGACATCAAAATCTGGATAATACATACATTGTCCATTTTTCTGATTCAGCCAGGTACTTCTCACAGTTTTTATTAAATGAACAGAGTCAAAAATAAAATGTAATGGCCTTGAACTATCATAATACGGGTATGTATATGACCACACACTTTGTAAAGGAGGATCTGAAAAGAATGCCATTGTTTTTTGGTTTATAGAATTGTTGTCAGTCAGTTACAGTTACAATCCCTTTAAAGCCAATTTCTTCCAAACCAACAATAACTTTTTTCATTTAAAAAAAATGCAAATCAGTTGTTGTTAAAGTGTGGACAGGAAAATTTTGGGCCACACCTTGAAAGGAAGACCTTAGGTTTTGTACCATGAATACAAAAGTACTGGTTGCAGCACTTGTGTTATTAAATGCCATTCCAGTCAGATGACCAGCAGCATAATCCTGAGATTAAGCTGGCTCAACAAATGCTAAAATGGGGAAAAAGTTGTAACAAAATGCTAAAGATATTTAGCTGTTTTTGTCGCTCGGAAAATCATAACACCAACTGAATTGTTCGCACCAACAATGCTTTGGACATCAGTGGGAAACTAATGCTTATGGCTTTGGGGGATGCCATAGATGTCATAGTTGACTCAAGTCTCTGGCGTAATAGTTGACCTAAATCTCTGGTGTAATCAAAATATGGTTTAAAATGAATTTCATCAATGTAATAATTTTTCATTTCCCTCTAAACCAGGTTATGTTTACTTGATGTATCTTAGGAAAAACTATGAAAATTGTTGTCCTTGGACTAAAACCAAATTTTTAACAAAGTTTCTGTAGGGTACTGGAATGTGGGATAATGATGTATTGATGTTAGATTGTCTCAAGAACCTGTATGTACGGGGGGGTTGAATTCAATAAACTAGCAAAAATAATTTAATCTGTGGAGTACCTGTGTGGGGGGCTTCACTGCTGTAAAATAAAGGTAAGGGGGCCGTCCATAAAGTACATCCGAGATTTTTACTATTTTTAGACTCCCCGCCTCCCCTATGTCACATTTTGTCCGATTGTTATCATCCCCCTCCCTAAAAAGTATGTCATAATTCCCGCAACCCCTTTATTTTTGACGACTGTTTCTAGAAGTCCGTTGTGAAACAAAGAAAACATAATTATTCAAAGGAAACATCCATATATTTACACGTTTGCTTCAGAAAATGTTTATTATTTAGGCATTAATTTATAAACACGTACATTTTCTTTGTAGCACACTCTTTTGTTTTTCTCTGCATTTCACGTTTATTTTTTCCATAGTCTTCCTTCAAGTTCCTTTAGCTTCTGCTTTTTTACTGTTAGTTCTTTCGTCTGTACTTCCGGTAACATTCCACTTTGTTCCCTTTTCAGTAGTCCAAATACATTGGCGTTTAAAATATTGATTTCATCATTCAGAGATCGTTGTGCTGGTGCTAATCGAAAGAATATTTCTGGCTTAATTTTTGACGAACATGGGTTTTGTTCTTCATTACTTTTTTTTTAATTAGAAGTGATAAAAAATATTTTGTGACTCATTTACCTCCCTCCACTTGGTGGGTTACTACACAGCTACCCTAGGATGCGCAACCCTTCTCAAAACGGCTCGGTCGACAACGCATTTTCCATTTTTTTTAACTCGAAACAACTGATATTTTAGGCATAGAATACAGAGTGGAGCCCGTGGACGCCTCCTACCCTGAAAATAAATACACATTGCCGACATATTTTTCAGATAAAATATAATTAAGCAATAAATATTGCATTCTCTCAGTTTATTAAGTTGAAAGAGCTCAATTCTAAAAAATCATAAAATATACTTGATGACTCTCAAAGGACTGCGACCCCCCCCCTGTTGATATAAAGACATATCTGCAAACATAATTAAGTTCCAATGTGAACAAACGGGGAGTTTTTTAATAATACGATTCCACTATATTTTAGCCGCTGGATGTCCGAATTACTGAACTTCCATGTTACATTTGGTATGGTTGTCAGGAACCCTCTCTCCCCCTGTAATCTTGGACGTACTTTATGGACGGCCTTTAATTATGTTTGGTTCACTTACAAGTTTTTTAATTTCTGTGAAAAATGCATGTATAATATCTAACATTACATGAAATCTATTACTGTTGTTATCATTTGTATTTTATGCCAAACATGCCACTTTTTCTTAAATTTCATAAAGAATATTTACATTCTTTATCTGTGATGGATATGTTGTATTTTCTAGTTCATAAATGGGAACATTTCTTACATATAATATGTATCAGCAAATCACTGGTAACTGTGACATAACTATTTCTGTGGTATACTTATTTCACACAAACAAGTTTACAAACATTATGCAGTTTGCTTTTTAAATTAATACCCAATTTTTTGGTATTTCATCCTCCTTCAAAAGTGATTTTAAGCTATTCAAATCATTAAAGTCCTAATCAAAATATAAAGTTTATGGTGATACCAATGTAAAGTACAGAAGTAAGGCTTCATATTCCATTTATCATATTTCATGTCAGCTAGAGTTTCATATCTTTGATATTAATTTGAAAAAAAAATCTACAACTCAAGGAGCATAATTGTACCAGAAATTTTTGTCTTCATTCAAGTGCTTGTTAATAAACTTTTATTTTAGAACATGAGTGAGGTGAGGAAAACATAGTTTCTTTAACGTCTGTTATGCCGTCCCGGTGGCGCAGTGCTCTAAGCGATGGCCTCTGATCATTCGTCCGAACGGGGTCCTGGTTCGAATCCCGGTGAGGCATGGATGTTGTGTCTGTCTTACGGCACTGGCTCTCTCCCTTCCCTGGAGCCAGTGACCCTAAATTAGGGACGGGCGACTGCTTATAGCCCATTGAGTTGCTCACGGTGGTCGTTAAACTTCCAATAAAAAAAAAAAATTAACGTCTGTCATGGTCATTTAGTTAAAAATTAATTGCTGTGGGTAGCAAAATATAGATACTGAATCTTTTATTCACTAAAATATGTCAAATTTCACATAATGACTGCAAATAATTTGCTTCCTGTAAAGCATATGTTCAAGTTTATCAGCATCACTGTTAAATTTTACTGATGCAGCGTTTGAATTACCCAGTGGTCCGCTGGCCGTTGTCCAGTAAAACTTCCGTCGGACCACTAGACTATTGATTTTGCTGGCCCGGATGGCTAGTAAGTTGGTTTTTTGTTTTGTTTCTAATTTGTCACAAGTTAAAAAATGAATGTTTTTCTTTTACCTTGCTGTATGGTTTTCTTTTTAGGCTGCAAACTAATACGTTTAGAAACAAATATTGTATATAATTCCATTGAAATGATACATTGTTTACTACATATATTGTAAATGTCTTCAATTTTTTTTTTTGTACGGACCAATGAGCATTTTGGTGGACCAGTGGCTTGCAAATTCTAGTGCGTCCACTGGGCCAGTAGATTTATTTCTGATTATAACACTGCTGATGACATTGCACAAGCTGTTGTAGTAATAAGATTCACTTTAGTAAGAGCTTTGGTCTAAAGAATTTGCATGAGCCACTATTTTTCAAGGTACTCACAAGTTATGAATCTTGAAAACATCTCCCATTTGACACTCAACATATTGGCAGAAGAATCCAGCATATTTTAGGCTCACCACAGAAAATTTCATGGTGACAAAAAATATACTGTATATGGAGTGGCATATCAGATGAAGTCTGATTAAATTTATCCAAGACAGTGTTTCTTTTTCTAAATTATTCCTACAGCAGAATTTTGTAAAAAATATCAAAATGTGACCGAAATCTTGAAAATTTAAAATTTTACATGCCAGAAGTAAGTGACATAAGTTAAATTCGTATTTTTAAATTTATCTTTGCACGGTTGTTCTCATCAATTACCTGATGAGATGTTTAAACTTTGCATAGTTGTTCTCATCAATTACCTAATGAGATGTTTAAATCTTTGCACGGTTGTTCTCATCAGGTTCTCAGGTTCGATTTTCAAATAAAATCGTTGTTGATGAGAACAACCGTGCAAAGATTTGAACATCGACCACCTACAACCAAGAGGTACGTGAAAGATTTTTCCTTGAATTACATTTGATTACCGAGATATATGTTCGCAGTGAATACTAATAACTTCCAACTGAGAAATTGCATTTCACAAAAAGGAAATATAACATGTAAAGTTCCAACAGTTAAACCACCATTAATTGGTTTAAACTGAAAAAGAATAACATATGTAAAACATGTTTTTAAATCTCGATACATAGTGAAATACGTGCGTATTAAACAATCTTGTTAAATTTTTCCTGTTACATTTGTTAATTATGAATTTTAAAATATTTTGTATTGCGTATTAAAAGAAGTCACAGAAAGAGAAATTTCTACCTTTGCCTTTGTGTTTTAAAATCTATTTGTTTTACTCTATATCTCTTGATATCCCATGTATATACAGCCTGACATTTTTTCTAATAAAATTTTCACAAATTTGTTCATTCTGGTTTGCATTGTTTTTATTGCTTAAGTGTCAAAACGGTTATCACACTCAGAAGATTAAGGAAGGCGACTAGATATATGTTTTAAATTGTTCAAGTAATTATTTTAATTAGTAAGAGTAATTTCACACTTTGCATAGTGAAAGCAGCTGGCTAAAGCAAAATCAGTAGTTTTCCAAAAGATACTAATCATATTCTTTTTAAATATATCAGAAATCTATAGATATGAGGGCTTGAAAAATATGGGAAAAGTTACATGCCCACGTGCCCAGTTGGGCATGTAACTTTTAGGTGTTTATTTACTAGCTGGGCAAGAAATTATTTACTTGCCCAGGTAGTAAAAGCTGGATGCGCAGGAAAATTTATCTTTTAAGATAACAAACCAGAACCCTAATTTTTTTTAAGTTAAAAATATGATCTGTTTTAACATGTTTGCACTTCCATTTTAAGGGTCTGTATTACAAATGTTCAATGCACAAAAGTGTGTATATCAATTTTTAATATGATAATGCTAAAATTGATGTGAAATGGTACAAAGATGAAATTGGTGTTTCAGAAATTTAGTGATTCTGCCATGTTCCTTTTATTAAAGTTTTCTCCCTTTGTCATTAAACATGAGAAACCAGTTACATCAGAGGCATGCATCCTGTTGTTGATTATAAACAAAATTTGTAGCAAAACTACATATGGTTTCCGATTTCTGGGTGTAAAGCATAACATAATTAAAGATGTGATATTGCTCTTTCTTTGGTACTTCGTAACAATAATACAACTTCCATTAATTATCAATGACATGAAACACAACATGTGATGACTATCTTTTTTCCTTGTGTAGTAGGAAATTTTATTACCAAACTTTTTACTTTAAAATTTAATTGCCATGCGCAGGCAATTAGATTTTTTATTTACCTGCCCAGGCGAATGATTTACATGACCTGGGCATCTCTGGCATGGTATTTTTAAGCCTTGGATATTGTTATTTTTAAAAGAAAAAAAAGTACCTGGATCGACATGAATCCACATATTGTAGAAACTATGTTCTAAACAAACAAGGTTTTTAAAATACAAGTAGAAATATATACTCGCTTTTTTTTTTGAAAACAGTTGCTTAAAATGAGAGATCAACTTTTTATTCATTTATCTAGACTTATCTGTTTCCAGACTTTCTGCACTGTGTCTTCACAAGCTACAGCAATAATAACTGGAACTAATATATCTCATATTATCCGATAACTACTGGAAAGTGTGCTTCCAAACGTGGGGGTGGGTGTCAATTTTTGTATGGGGAAAACTTCTTCAATCCTTCATAGAATTTATTTTGAAACCAAAATCATAAAAAAGAGGAAAAAACAATCTTTTTCAATAGCTTTAGTAATGACAAAACATTTGTGCAAAATTTTATACCATTGCTTTTTATAGTTTCTGAGAAAATGGTACATCGAGTTAGTCAATTTATAATGAGACATGTACATCTTTTTAAATACATCCTATAGTACCAAAACAATCTCCTAGATTTATTCAGTACAATAACTGCATGTGCATTTGTCAGGTTCTCAAAAAATATAATAATTATCTGTAAAAATACTTTAAGAAATTATTGGAACAAATTTCAGATTTTCTTAGAAATGTGTCTTTGAAATTCTTCAAGGAACAGCTAACGGACACATAATCAGATTGTGTTTGTGATACCCAAAGAACTGCACAACCATAATTAAATGTACATTGGCAGTTTTCCTGAATACTTCTTGAAAATCAAATTTCAGGAAATTTCTGCCAATAAGTTACTTGTATTTTTCCAGATAAAAAGAAATGCTTATATTGTGGATCCAAATAGTTTTGCTTAATGCTACTAATATACTTAATACATTGACAAGGTAACTTTTTTGAAATAGTGCTCTGGAAGACAAAAATTATAAACTTTATATTTGCTTATCAAAATGAAGTTGTCCAAACACGTAACTAGATGGTACTAAAATTAGGAAAACTTGTTATGTCATTATTGCACGTTTAATAATGTAGCAATTGCATAATTTTCTTGAAATCTTAATTTATTTCATGCAATCAGTGGATCAAGCAGCAATTCACTGTATGTATATTAAAAAGTGTTTTATTGAGCCTTTGGTAATAATTAAAAAACAGAAAAAAATTCAGTTTTTCTTAACCTTTTTTATATATTAGTGATCACGGATTGCACATAAATTGCTCGTTACTGTCTGATGTGAAAATACATTTTCACTAAAGGAATTATTTCATTACTAAAATTTTCAGTCATAAGTTTGCAATGAATGAAAAACCTGATTCCTTAAATTAGTCAATTGACATCTTTTGAAACGACGGCGATACTTCGTAATGGACCCTCAAACTAATCTTTCAAGTACAAGAACGATTTGTTCACAAGTACAGGAAACATTCGGTTAACTATAAAGACACTATAACTTCAATTGAAACTACAACAGTTTATAATTTCGATTATAGGAATGGTTTATCACTTCCAGTGAAATGACAGAGATGCTTGCATTAAGTTGACGAATCTGTCTTGCTTATCCTTTCAAGTCGAAATTATTGCTACGCTAAATTTTACGCTGTAATTTCTTTTTCTTCTGTATTTTAAAAGATTATAAAACAAATGTGTTAACTCTGTAGTTATTTAAACACTAACACAGAAGTTCTTATTTAAATGCAGTGAAACTCTAAAAGAACGCACGACCTGGTTAGTTGGTGTACGTAAAGACGCGTTCGTTTCGCACATCGCCGTAATGCTCCCTCTCCGCGGCTACGGACTACTCTAGTGACGTCACAAACCGGTGCGCGTGCCTGCTAAGCTATTAGGGGGTGTTTTTAGGGGTCGCCGAATTAATAACGCCGGACTTGAAGGTCGAAACCTCCTAGTCAACGAATATGGTCTTTCTGTTGAACTATACACCACAATACCTACAGAAGACCCAGACATATAATATAACATAACGAAGGTTTTCACCTTTTGCAATACATGATGTAGTTTGTGCTACACAATGTGTGCGACAGCTAACAGAATCGTTTAGAAATATTATTTATAAAAAAGTTTTCCAGGAATAAAGTGCTAGGAAGTATAAGTGATGCTTTCCTTCAGGTACTGCAAAGTCATTTGCCATAAAATAGCTCCCAAATATGAAATGAATTCAAAATTTTGTGATTTGGTGCGATGCATGTTTCATTTTATTCTTTTTTTATTATTTTTTGAGGGGGAGTCTTCTAAATTCTTTAACACTTACTCTTAATAAAGTCATCGCCACACGGGATTTATATGTTAAATCATTAAAATTTGTTGTTGTTAATCTGTTTGTATTAGTAATACTGCCAATATTATTTTATTATGATATGTTTTTCATGCCGTGCCGTTATTGTTGCACTCACCGACAATGAAATTTGCTCACCACGAAGGATGCATCGGATTGAACTGAAATTTTATGGTCGCAATGATACAGACGAATGATGATCAATGATACATGATGACAAAAACAGAGCTGCAAGAAAACTACAGAGGTATCTGTGGCATGTAGTCGGGTCATCTTCAATAGCGTGTCGCACGGCCTCGTGCAGCGATACATGCTGCAATATGGTCCGGCATGGAGGCGAACAGACGCCGGATGTTGTCCTGCGGCAGACTGGCCTACACGTGGTGGACACTGTGCTCCACATCCCGGATAGTGCGGCACGGCGGTAGCTGGCGTTTCAACTGGTCCCACACATACTCGATAGGGGACATATCTGGGGAGCGGCAGGCCAATGAAAGTGTCATGACATGACGTAGCCAGCCCTGGGCAACCCGAGCCGTGTGAGAGCGGCCATTATCCTGCTGGTATAGCTCACCTGGAATCCCGGCCAGGAATTGGAGCCCATGGAGCCGTAGGACCTCATCCACTTACCACTGGCCCGTCAATGATCTACGTGTCACTAATAGAGCTGATCGGCTATCGTAGGCAATGGCTCCCCATACCATAATGCCTGCAGTGGGGGATGTGTGGAGCTCGATAGCGAGGGTGCAATTGTACTGTTGACCCGAAAACATCCACACCCGGACACGATGATCATCTGTCCTCAAAACGATGCGGCACTCATCGCTAAACATCACACGTCGCCAGTCTGTGGCGTTCCACGTCGCTTCGGCCTGACACCACTGCACACGGAGCCGACGATGTTCCGTTGTTAACGGCAACACACGTAAGGGGCGCTGGGATCACAGATTCGCTTCCATGAGGCGTCGGGAAATGGTTCATGAGCACACAGGAGCCGCTATATTTGCCTGAAGTGTGGACCGAGTCTCCGTGGGATCCGTTCGTGCCTGGCGCACGATCCGTCGATCCTCGCTACCGATGGTCCCTCCTGGTCCGTCCGGAGCCGCACGCCGTTTGGAAGTGCCTTCACGTGTCTACTACCCCCAAAACAGTCAAACGGTATGGTCAAAACGATCCACGTGACGGGATATACGGACCGCCGACCACCCTGCGGTTTTCAGCCTGATGATCTTGCGTCTCTCAAAGTTGGTAAGTTGCGTAAATCGACGTCCCTTGCGTCTACCTGGCATTCCTGTCACTCTGTACTCTTGCTTGCAGCGCCCCCATTGGGTGTGCGGTCATGTGCAAACGCACCAAACGTGGATCATTTGCATACTAGCACGCACTCTAGCTATCTGCATAGTTCCGCGGTTGTAGCATGTTTTCTTCTAGGTGCGCAAATTTCATTTTCCGTGAGTGTATTTTCACACGTTTGACTTACATGCCCTTTGTGTGCGGCGGGTAAGCTTCATGCAGTTCAAAAGGAGAGCGCCATTGGCGACTTGGGAACAAAACTGCTACTTCCTAGCAGCTCTTCCAGATTTATCCGTGAAAATATATGCAACGGAGAGAGAGTAAGCTTCAGTTTTCCTAATTTCTTTATTTTACAAATAGCCCAGTATAAATTAGGCCGCGAAGCTCAGGTGCATGTGCCGGTGGTTTTCAGAGGTGTCTATATTAGGACATTACCATTCAACTTTTCCTGAATTGCGTCCACATGACAAAATTAAATCAATTGAATAAGGCAAGCGATCACGTGATAAATTTGAATAGGATTGGCTGGCTAGTAATCTCCTGTGTTTTGCATTATAAAATTATAGCGGGTACCTCGGCATGACTGTTACATTCATTTATTGCAGGAAGAACGTACAAAATGATTGGTTAGTTTCTATTTATGTACTTATAATAATGCAAAAAATATATTATTATATAATATTAAATGAATGCAGTAGTTTGTCAAACTACATATCATTTTAAACTATTAACTGCCCATATAATTTGATGAAAGCGGTGTTCATAATTTTTTTTTGTGTTACGCGGGTGGGGACCAACTGCCGTGAGCAACTCGATCGACTATAAACAGGCACCTTTCCTTAATTTTTGGGCACTGGCTCCAGGAAAGAGCGAGAACCAGTGCCATAAGGAAAACTCAGTATCCATGTCTCACCTTTATTCGAACCCGGACCATCTCGGACGAACAGTCTGCAGCGAGCGCTTAAACCACTGCGCCTCCGTGACTACACCTGTGGACGTAAGTGAAAAAATCCTGAATGTATAAATATAATCGTTTCCTTTTCTGCACAACTTCCGATTTTGTGAACCATTTTTTTGCATACATATGATGTAAACATGCCGTGCCTTGAGGGTTAATCAAGTGTTTCACGTGTTGTTATAATATAGAGTTTAATACATGTTCTTTATTAATAACAAATTCTAGGTAATCCAATAGCAGAAAATCTTAATTTAATAAATATTTATTTTTGTTTAAGCACATCTGTTTCATATTCCGATGTGTGCGCCCTCCAGGACGCCTAGTGCTTAGAGGTGTAGATTTGCGTCTAGTCGTCCTAAATGGGATTCCTGGTGAAAACGAACTGTGACTAACCACAGTTGGGTTTTATTGGTCTTTACCATTTCTTCATTTGAATTCAATGATATTGAGCAACTGCTGCTTTACCGAAGAACACCTTCTTCAATGGATGTGAACAGGCAGAGCAGCAGTCTGTGAATCGTAAGGCAGTGATAAATCCAAATTTTTAGTGTCTCCGGGATAAAATTCAGGTTAATGAAAACCGGGTTATTCCCTTAACAATACGCAAACGCAGGATCGCTGCCAACGGTCAGTACACAAATCTTAACACTACAGCGTAGTTGCAAGAGTAGTAGTATGAGTTTATATTGGAATTTATATTATTAATCTTGGCGCTTAACACGTATTATTATGCACCGACGAGCCATTATATTATGACTACCCACAGCCTATAGAAATGAGCGCTCCTGGAGACCGAGCGATAGCGCAGGTGAAATTCACAGAGCCAGCTTTCGGTTAGTAGAGTATTCGTAGTCAGAAAGGGAAACCTATTTATCGGAGTTCGGTAAAGGGTATTGTGATGTCACGGGGCCTCGAAACTACGACCTCGGAAACGGCGTGGCTTGTGGATTGCTCACGTGCCGCTGTAGTGAGTACGCATCAAAAGCGTCCTCAGCTCATTTATGCCAGACGGATGAGTCGTTCATAGCGACCGCAGGGCCACAGTGCGACATATCACCCGTAGCTACAACAGTGGTGATCAGGGCAATGTGTCGCAGCACACAATTCATCGCAGCCTTCTGCGCATGGGTTTGCTTAGCCGAAGACCCAGCCGAGTCTCCATGCTCACTGCATGTCATCATCAACGTATGGAATGGGCCCAAGATCACTGAGATTGGACCGTGGATGATTGGAAGAAAGTGGCTGGTCTGACGAATCAAGATTCCTGGTGCATCACATAGACGACTGAGAGCGGATACGCCGATTACCAACGAAGGCTATGGCACCTGGACACACTGTTGGACGGAAACAGGCCGGCACGGCGACGGCGGTGTTATGCTGTGGGAAATGTTTTCTTGGGACACTCTAGGCCCCATTATTCCAATAGCACAATTTCCGACAGCTGCCAGGTATCTGAACATCTTTGCAGACCAAGTTCACCCATTCATGGCAACTGTGTTCCCTGTCGGTGATGGCCATTACCAACAGGATAATGCTCCATGCCACACTGCCAGAATAGTCCAGGAGTGGTTCGAGGAACATGCTGATGACTTTCTTTTAATTCCGTGGCTTGCAAATTCACCTGACACGAACCTAATCGAACATTTGTGGTTCGAATTTGAAAACTCGGTTCGTGCTGAATCACCACCAACCCGAAATGTACGGGATCTGGAGGACCTGCTTTTGACATTATGGTACCAGATACTCCAGGATACCTGTTGCCACCTCATCGAATCGTTGCCTTGCTGAGTGATCGCTATTTTGTGAGCTAAAAGGGATCCTACAGCATATTAGGTAGGTGGTCATAATGTAATGGCTCATCGGTACACTATTCATAAACCACTAGGGAGGTATTTAAGTATTTTAAAATCCGGGGCTTCCGTACTGGGTGAAGTGTCAGTCTTAGCCTTATAGATGGATGCGCACGGATGGATATCTCCGCGATCGCAAAGCTGGAGCATGGTGAGAATACTGCTGCCTTGCAGCAATCCTTGAACTCAAAACAATGAATGGTGTCCCCATGAGAAAGAGGATACTAGTGACAGCATACAATTTCCTTTTTTATGTAATCGCTACTATCAAAATACAGTTGCGTAACAATTACACGGTCGTATCAGAATAATATGACCACCTACCTAATAACGGGAATAATCACCCTTGGTCCGGATGACAGCGGCTAGACGGGGTGGCATGGATGCAGTGAAACCCTGGAAGGATGACCGAAGCACACGTGCCCATTCGGACTGCAGCAGAGCACGAAGGTTCCGAAGATGAAGTTATTGTGGGTCGGCACGTCGAACCTGTTCATACAAATACTTCCATAAGAGCTCTATGGAATTGAGGTCGGTCAATTTCACCGGCCAAGGAAGAACGGAGACATCGCTGACGTGTTCCTAGAATCAGTCACGCACCCCCTTAGCGACATGGCAGGTCGCATTGTCCTGTTGGTAGACACCATCACCACTAGGGTAAATGTCCAACAGGAAGAGATGCATGTGGTCAGCGAGGATGGATATGTAGCCAGTGGCTTACAAGGACTCATGCAGTGCTACCAGCGGTCCCAGGTCATACCAGGAAACATTCTTCAGACATGCACACTGCAACTACCGGGCTGTACTTGACCGACAAGCGCGTCCGAGTGTTGGTTCTCGTGTGTCTAACGCTGTATCCACCACCGCCAGTCGCTTCTGTGGAGAAGAGACCTTGATTCGTCGGAGAAGGCAACCTTTTTCCACTCTTTCACTGTCCAGTGACGGTAGTCCTATGCGAACTACAGGCGTCGTTGCCAATGGACCTGGGTTAACATGGGCGCCTTGACACAGCGTCGACTCTGGAGACCCATGCGTAACAGGGTTCGCTCTACTGTTATCGGAGACATGTACGTGGGTGCCCAGCGTTTATTTGCGTGGTCAATTGCTGCACTGTTGCGCGTCGATTGTCCTTTACCAGTCGACGGAGGCGGCGTTCTCCTCTGGGGCTCCACAGTTATGTCGTCGGGATATACTCGGTGTGCCAGAGGTACATTCTTGGCACACTTTTACTACAACACCTCGTAAACAGCCCTCGAAATCTGCTGTTTCTGAGATACTTCCACCCTTGGTGCGGTAGTCGATGATCATTCCTTTTTGAACGTCCGTCAAATCACTACCTCTGCCCATTGTGCTCACGTTACGCACTATGGTTCATCTGTCCTGTTCGGGCACTTAAATCTTCATGTGGTCGACCTTGTCACGTGCACTCTGTGACGCGCCTGGGCGAGTACACTGTGGTTCCGAGGGTGGTCATATTATTCGATGTGATTGTGTATTAGAAGTTATTGAAATACGTTGTCTCATTTCTCATCAGATATTCTGTACATTATCCGGCAGGTAGATATTTATAATTTTCAGGGGTGAATCGTGAATTATTCTTTTGTACTGATCACTCAGATGTGGTGCATTATACGTTTATTGGGATGAAAAGTGATAATTACAACCACTGTATGAAAAGTCAGTTAACAACATACGGGTACGTAATATTATTTAACTTATACTCTTCCTGACTCGATCAGTGTTACTTCACATTATAGTCCTGCATTTTTTATTGACGTCATGGGAACATAGAATTTCATAGTTTAAATGGCTAAAAAGGGAGGCTAAGGAATTACTGACTTGCTCTTGTATTTCGTAGTGCTTGACTCGGACACCTCCATTGGGCAGTAAACCTGGGTGACTAAAAACAAAAAGTCCCGAACAACTGTGCTGATTGGACAAAGGAAAGCAGCTGAGAAAACCGTGAGTAAAATTAGAAGTGAAGGGCCTTCAATCATCGAAATGAGTAATGTTCAGCCATTAAAAAAGTTATGCATATAATTCGAAAATAACCATCTTAATAGCTCATGACTAATTCGTCAATATGCTTACCATAAGAAATTGTAATCGATCTTTTCTTTCTCAATTTCTGTCTTTCTTTTCGTTAGCAATGCAGATACTTTCTCGAACGTTGCCATTTCATTGCTTTTACTATGAAAAGTGTAATTCGAGTTTCGAATTAACACTTTTGGTCGCACAACAAGAAAAATCGTTTGCAGCAGTCAGACTGAAAGATTCTGATGTGATATCGTTAACGTTTGTTTGACCACTCGGCAACATATGAGTATTGAAAGACATCCATATGAGTATTGAAAGACATCCTGATAAACATATATGAGTATTGATATACTTATGAGTATTGAAAGACATCCTGATAAACATATATGAGTATTGATATACATATGAGTATTGAAAGACATCCTGATAAACATTAGTGTTACGCCGCCCCGGTGGCGCAGTGGTCTAAGGCGATGGCCTCTGATCATTCGTCCGTAAGGGGTCCGGGTTCGAATCCCGGTCAGGCATGGATGTTGTGTTTGTCTTACGGCACTGGCTCTCTCCCTTTACTGGAACCAGTGACCCTAAATTAGGGACGGGCGACTGCTTATAGTCCATTGAGTTGCTCACGGTGGTCGTTAAACCTCCAATCAAAAAAAAAATTAGTGTTACTCTCACTCAGTTTTCAATGAGTTGCTAGATTAGTTGATTGCGTATGAGAATAATGGATAAACAATGTGTGCAAGCCTGAAAAGCGTGTCATTGTAGTTGAAGAGGTTTATGGTATTGTTTACAGCAACGGTATGTGAAGCATGAAAGGTAATGCTTGGTGGAAAAGTGAGATTATAGAGGCTGTAAAGAAAAAAAGGAAACTATAAGGAGAGGGTAGAGGTAGAGTTACTGCAGATGGAACCTGTTTCGTTAGCGTAAGGCAAAGACTTTAAGAACGATATGATGGGTAGGAAAGGGCTGCTACTTTTGAGAAAAGAAGAAATCATTGCAAAAGTACGTCTACGCGGATTTCAAGAGAAGTGATCATCACTGAAATTTCTAGCGAAGAGGTTTCTAAAGCTGTAAAATGCTTTCAGAGTGGTAGATCCCTTGAATAGATGAGATAACAGCTGAGATATTGATATGGTGTTGCGTGACGTACAAGGATCGTTAAAGAAGCCTGTTATTTTGGGCCAAATTTTCTGAAAGAAAAACCGGAAGCTCTTTTGATTCTCTTCAACGCTACCGGAGGCCGCTTTTACCGAGGACAACATTGCCTTAATATCAGTGCTTTTTAACGCTTTTTTTTTTTTTTTTTTGATTGGAATTTTAACGACCACCGTGAGCAACTCCATGGGCTATAAGCAGTCGCCCGTCCCTAATTTAGGGTCACTGGTTCCAGGAAGGGAGAGAGCCAGTGCCGTAAGACAAACACAACATCCATGCCTCACCGGGATTCGAACCCGGACCCCTTACGGACGAACGATCATAGGCCAACGCCTTAGACCACTGCGCCACCGGGGCGGCCGTTAACGCTTTCCAACCGTAGGTTGAAGGAGCGTACATGCTCCAGCTTTGTCCGTCCGTCCGCCTGTCCGCACGATAACTGGCGTAAACATGGTTCGATTTTGATGAAATTATAGTATGGTGACCACTGGGGACGAACCCTATTGAAAATGGGACAAATGGGGTCAAAGGTCACGACGTAGGAGTGGGATCCATTCCTTTGCCCTTATGCTTCATAACTTACGTAAATATGGTTCGATTTCAATGAAATTTTACTATGCAGTAAGGGACAGCCTGGGAGCGAACCCTATTCAAAATGGGTGAAGTGGGGTCAAAAGTCAGGACATAAGAGCGGGATGCATTCCATTGCCCTTATGCGTCATAACGTGCGTAAAAATGGTTCGATTTCGATGAAATTTCAGTATGTGGTAGGGGACCGCCTTGGGACGAACCCTATTGAAAATGGACGAAATGGTGTTAAAGGTCAGGACATAGGATTGGGATCCATTCCATTGCCCTTATCCCATATTATTAAGGTGGACGTCAAGTAATTTTGCTTCCTATACTTCCAATGGAAAAACTTTTGTACACATTTCCTTCACAATTAATGTGTTCCCAAGGATGAAAATTTGAATATCGATAAAAATAACTTCATATTATAACTTGGAGTACTTAATATTTTCTAAAACATAACCATCATTATATTAAAAATCAATAACTTTTCCTTTGGTGGTGTTGAAACCAGAAAAAGGATGGCGCGACCTGTACTTTGATGACGTCAGTAGACAAACAAATGTTGGATTGCATACTTATGGTTATGTTTTAGAAAATATTAAGTTTTCCAAGTTATAAAATGAAGATATTTTAATCGATGTTCAAATTTTCATTCTTTGGGAACGCGTTATTTGGGAAGAAAATGTGTACAGAAATGTTTCCATTCGAAGTACAGGAAGCAAAATTACTTGACATTCACCTTAAAGAAGCAATTCTTGTATGTATGTAAATTTTATTTTGAAAACACCTCCAAGGATTTTGATGAAAGTCATTAACCTACCGTTTTCTGGTACTAGAAATCGATTTAGCTTGATTTTTTTTTTTTGGAGGTTTAACGACCACCGTGAGCAACTCAATGGGCTATAAGCAGTCGCCCGTCCCTAATTTAGGGTCACTGGTTCCAGGGAAGGGAGAGAGCCAGTGTCGTAAGACAAACACAACATCCATGCCTGACCGGGATTCAAACCCGGGCCCCTTACGGGCGAATGAGATTTAGCTTGATCTCGACTTTAGGAAAATTCGTTTAGTGGGTAACCTGCCCGAATTACCAAGTTTTTAGTGTCATGGCGTCGTCACATTAATGTTATCCAAGCTTAGAAATCTTACGACGTCATACTCTCTCAATTCAGATGTTGGCGCACAGTCACGCCATCTGTCTCATTACGTCACGCGTTGTGTGTGGATCTTATTAAAGTTTTATTACGTCACACTCTGGCGAGCAGATGGTCGCGATTCCCATCTGCCTCATTACGTCACGCGTTGTGTGCGTATGTTCGTCTGCACGATAACTCGCGTAAAAATAGTTCGATTTCGATGAAAGTTTAGTATGTGGTAGGGGAACACCTGGGAAGGAACCCTACTGAAAGTGAACGAAATGTGGTCAAAGGTCAGGACATGGGAGCGGGACCCATTCCACTGCTCTTATGCGTCATAACTATAGTAAACAAGGTTCGATTTCGATTAAATTTTAGTATGTGGTAGGGGACCACCTGGGGACACACCCTAATGAAAATGGGCGAAATGGAGTCAAAGGTCAGGACATAGGAGCGGAATCACTTCCATTGCTATTATGCGTCATAACTTGTGTAAAAATGTTTCGATTTGGATGAAATATTAGTATGTTGTAGGTACCTGCCTGGAGACAAATCCTATAAAAAATGGGTGAAATGGGGTCAAAGGTTAGGACACAGGAGCGGGAGCTATTCCATAGCCCTTATGCATCATAATTTACGTAATATTGCTTCGAATGCGACAAAACTTTATCATGTTATTTCGGAGGTATACTGAATCAGTTCTGTTGAATATCATCGAAATGGGATCAAAGATCAGGGCATAGGAGCGAGATTTATTCCACAGCCATTATCCTCATAACTTGAGTAATGATTTCTGGTATGTTGGAAAGCGTATCATAATCAATGCATTGCATGATTTTACTAACTTGTATTATATTACCGTAGATTACGAAATTGCACACTTCTCGTTTTTTTTTTCAATTTTTATATAAAAGAAATTAGGTATTGCTGTGTGCCTTTTATATATTCTCACAAGCAAGTTTAGAGCAGGTAACTGTGGAGATTTTGATTTGTTTATATGATACTCATGCAGTTTCGAATTGCGGGGGTTTTGGTAGCAGTAATCGTGTTAATATAAAACTGGAATGAATTATACTTCATAAAAGAGTGAAGTTTTTAATTTTAACGTTATGTTTGTTTTGAACTTGCACGAATGTTTTATGAATATGAGTTTGAAATAGAAATGGGTAGGTGGCTCAAAATAATTACGAATTTTATAAATTCAGCAGCTTTTTCTCACACATCGGCGGCAAGTTACGCTGAACAATTAAAAATATTTGCTATGAAAAAATGCGATTCAGCGAAAACAACATGCATTGCAATAGCTTGGAAACCACCAGCTTTCCCACACTTTAATGGCTGCCGCTCGCGGTAGTAGGCTACAAGCAAAGTAGTGCTGCCCGATTAATGTTATATTTGTTTTGAACTTTCGCGAACGTTTCATGGCGGCAGTCTCCAGATATCTCATTCTAACCTCCTTGGGTATAACTGACTGACACATACCGTCATATTCATTTGTGTACAACATGCATTCTAGTATGAGGAATTACCATTCTACCTCATTTTATAATGTAAAATTTTTAATCAAATTGTGGACAATTCCCTTGATTTAATTTAATTAAAAACTGGACAGTTAAGCCAGAGCATTACGCTCCTCTTAAATAAATATTTTCACACGAGAAATTGCGCAGGCAGCAAACAATGAGCATAACGAACCCTTTAAGGGTGGAAAGCGTTCAAATAAAGAAGAAAGTAGGTAGTTATGTAATCTTACCTTTCAAAATGATTTGGGAACAGTGAATTACTAAAACTGTATGCATTAACATTCTTAAAATTCTACATAGCAGGCCATCGATGTGTCTAACTAATGTGTCCCGAAATGCGTAACTTATTCATTGATGCAGAACATAACAGAATGCCAGTTAATGAGAGAAAACTGATAAACTATACCATCAGTGTTATTTATTAGTCGTATAATAATATTATTAATCGCTCTCTTAAAACAAAATAAAATAAATCAAGCGATTATGGAAAAAATTTGTGTTTCAATTCTACAAGTGAGCACACCCACCCGCCACCAGCAGCGGCTAATCGTTTTTGTCCTCGATAAAAGCGCCACCTGGGAGCTTTCCGGCATAAGTGCTTCCTCATTTTGTAGGCAGAAATAGCAGGCTTCTTTCACGATCCCCATAGGCTACGGTTGTTGCAACACTGATATTGATTGGTCATCCGAAAATTTCATTTCAGTTTGGAGTTCCAATTTATCCTAAAGCGTAAAGGAATATCACAGAATGTGTGGGATTCACTGAGTGTTTTTCTGTCTTGTAAGACGTGCACTAATCAATATTTTGTTGTTGTTGTTAAATGCGTTCTTTGAAATGTTTTGGGAATTTATGGAGTAGATGAGAATTTACACTGTAAAAAACATGGGTTGAATTCACGGAAAATTCCTGAAAGCAACGTGTAGCAAAGTTGCTTGTAGGTGACCGCCTTTTAAATTTCCAATTTTGGAAGTTACCATTTCTTCTAACTTCCGTATTTTGACAGATTTTACGTTGTCAGCAATTTCGTTTATTTCAAAAATCCGCTTTTCGGATTTTACGGTATTTATACAGAAATTTCGCAAAACCTTCTACTTCGACATATTAAAATTCCGTCCCACTGCACCCGATAGGGTTCGAACTAATCTCGGTTGGCTTCATCTTCAACTGAAGATGAGTGTGCTACCTGTTGAACCGAAAAGCTACGCAAAGCGGCGTCGCGTATCAGGTTGAACTCTTTCCATGATGAAATTTTTTGTTACTATTAATGATGCCGCCCCGGTGGCGCAGTGGTCTAAACTCTGGCTTATGACCATTTGTCCGAGGTGAGTCCGGGTTCGAATCCCCGTGAGACATGGATGTTGTTTGTTTTATGGCACTCGCACTCTCCCTTCCCTGGAATCAGTGACTCTAAATTAGGGACGGGCGATCGCCTGTAGCCAATTAAGTTGATCACGGTGGTCGTTAAGCCCCTAATAAAAAAATATTATTAACAACGTTGGTGCTTCGTTGAAAGGTAGTTTATTTCTTGCACTATGACAATTGTAGTTAGCATTTCAAATTGATAATTGTGGTCACGAATCAAGAACAAATGTTCCCGGCTCTGAAATTGAAAGATCTAATTTGCCATCGTTAACATTTATTTGCAGGTAAGGGAATTATATAATCAGAGCCCTGCATTTTACCGAATCCGGTGTAAGAAAAATACAAACTTTGATTTGATATCTAAAGATGTTTCTGTGATGTTACTTGCAAACAGATGCCCAACAGGTAGGAGTACTTTCAGATTCGAGCCATACAAGAGATGGCCTGCTAATGCCACATATTAAGCCACTTTAGCTTTCCTGTTAGTTTTGTCCTAAATTCTAATATCTAATGATTTCCGATTACACATAGCTAAGATCCAAACCTGGCTTTGTAGCAGCATGGCAAGGTACTTGGTAAGTGTATTACGTACCTAAGTAAAATAACGATGCGTATTCTGCGAATGTTTTGACACCCGTTCAGGAAAAAATATAATTATTTCGCATTGACAAAAAATATAGGCTGTAGTCTTCCTTCTCTTTTTATAAGTAAGCGACTTGCGTTTCTTAAATATCGTAACTGGTTACACTGCAAACGCGACAGTTTTGGAATACGAACGGATAATTTTCAATAACTTCCAGCATGTGTATGTGGGTTTTCGTTTTCAATTTTGCATGAATTTCCACAGTAAAAGAACAGTTGTACATTGGGTTAAATGTGTTTCATGGTTCAAAGAAAATCAATTTCGGTATTTCCAAAAGTATGTCGTACACGTCAAGGTGCTTCGAAAATGATTTTGGGGGGGGGAGGGGGTACGGCCACCATGAACAACTCAGAGGGCAATAAGCAGTTTCCCGACCCTAATTTAGGGCCACTGGTAGGAGGAAAGGTTTATTGCGCACGCCGTGAAACAAACACACGACCCCCTCATTTGAGACTAGAACCTGTGCCCACTGGAACGAACTGTCAGGAGCCAGCGCTTTGACCATTGCACCATCGAGGCAAACATATTTCATAAATAATGTAATTATCAGTTTCCATATGCGAAAATGCCATATTAAGAACAAGTTTTCTGTATCGAGAGAACTAGTTCTCAAAAGGTACTTTCCGAATCAAAATGCAGTTAAAGAAAAATTATCAAGACTTTTATAGTTTGCCAGCGCTTTAAATTTGAAATAACGCGGTTGATAACGAATATTAAATTACATGATATTAATTTTTCTTTTCTTTATTTCTTAATATTTCTTAAAGTGCCGCTGTTTCGGCAGCAGGCAGAAAAATGGTAGATATGGATTGTACTTCGATTTAGAGATGTGCACATTCGTGGATAGCTTTGATGATCGACATCGGTGCTTACTCATTCCCAAAGCGTCAATGCATCGGGGAAAACCTTGATGGTTTTTGCTAATAAAACAAAAAATTCGTGGTTTTCAATGTGCAGAAGTAAATGCGCAATAGATTTGCAACGTCTCTGTTCAATATAACAGTGATTACTCACCAATAACATCAGGTAACTAATAATATTTATCAAAATGCTCAATATCTCAGTAGAAACTTCTACACTATCTACCAACAAGTAATTGGACACCCCTGCAATCGACGATATCTGCGGTCCTAATACACGTCACGGCCGCGGCCGTTAAATATCGTGTGGGAAACAACTATGCAACCAGTCGCATGCAAGATGCCACGCAGTTCGGAGCTCTCTGATTTCGAGAAAGGTGTAATCGTCGGGTATCACAGAAATGGCCGATCCATACGTGACATATCCAGCTAGTTGAAGTACCCAAAATCGATAGTGGCCTACGTGATTGGCAAGTGGAAGATGAGAGGTGACTGTCGGAATGTGCCCCGACCCGGCAGACCCACAAAACTGGGAGTTAGAGACCGACGGGTGCTGGCCAGAGAAATTCGGAAGAACCGCACCAAATCGATGGGCCACATCCGCGAGGAGTTTCAACAGGCATCCGGGAGTGTTCTTTCGATGAATACCATCCGTAAGGAAGCCCATCTGCTCGGTTATCATGGACGTGCTGCCGCCAACCCAACAAGCCTTTGATCACCAAGTCCAATAGCGCTGCTCGGCTAACGTGGTGCAAAGAACGTCGACAGTGGACCGTTGAACAGTGGAAACAGGTTCTCTGGAGCAACGAATCGAGGTTCACCCTCTACCGTTCGGATGGCAGGGTCTGGGTTTGGCTGGCCAGGCGTCTGCCTGGAGAACGCCTACTGGCGGCGTTCTCCAGGCAGACGCCAAACTGTGAAGTTCAGCGGCGGTGGAATTATGCTATGGGGGTGTTTCTCCTGGTATGACACGGGACCCTTGGTCGCAATTCCTGGTAGACTCAACACCGAGACTAACTGCGCCATTTTGGATGACCATGCGCTTCCTACGTTGTGGCACTTTTACGGGGTGGACCCATGTTACTTTCAGGATGACAATGCCACCTGTCATGATGCGAGGTCCACCATGGCTTGGTATGGTGACAGTGGGGTTAATCGAATGGACTGGCCTGCGCAGAGCCCGGACCTTAACCCTTATGACGAAATGAATTTCTCCGTCATTTTTATCCGCGCCAGGATTCGAACCCGGGTCCACTCATTCCGGAATAAGTTGCTATACCAATTGAGCTACGCGGACATTTTATTCTGATTCCTATCTGCCTTTATGTCGTGTGCGTCCTTCTGGCAGGTACGTCACATCTCCTGGTACGTTACACCCTATCGAGCACTTCTGGGACGAGTTGGAGCGTCGACTTAAGGGGTGCCCCCACCGTCCGAAATCGGTGAAGGAACTGACCTGTCTTCTCCAAGCCGAGTGGAAGAAAATACCGCTAGTCGTCGTACAACGCCTGGTTAAGATTATGCCCCGGAGGGTCGCAGCTGTAATCGTCGCTCGTGGAGGCTCCACCAACTATTGAAAGTGAATAAACTTCGTATTCCTTTGCTATCACTGGTGTCCAATTACTTGTTGGTAGATAGTATATTTTTGTTCGATGCATCGGTGTCAACCGCGATGTTTTGCTAATAAACTGAAGAATTCACACTTTTCCATCTGCAGCAGTGAATGGGCAATCGATCTGTAAAATATATGTCCAATACAACACTGATACTCATGAATTCAGCGTCCAGTAACAATATCGTTGTTTAGACGATCGAAGTATTGGTGGAAACCTCGATGTTTGGACTCGTGTCTTGAGCCAAGCCTCGGGTCCCTCTATGCATTATCTAATTGGGCCGTGTCGAAGTGGCGGAGGCCAATTAGATAACAGATAAAAACAACTGGGTGTTCGCTTGAAACGCGTGTCGAACGTGTGGTAAAAAGAAACGGTTGTAGCAAAGATGTTTGGAGATTTATGTGTGCGAGGATATCGCGGGGACCCCTTTGAGAAACCGTTTTCTTCTGTACGCAGGTAAAGTACTTGGTGAAAACTTCTGGGGGTTTTGGCGGGTTTTATCACTTCTTAGAATGGCTACCCCAAACGAAGGTGTCATTAGACATTTCTTCCTTCCCACGCTTTTCCACTTAATTAATATTATAGTCGCGTAATTAATTGAACTTGTAGTCGCGTAATTAATTGATCTTGCAGTCGCGTAATTAATTGATCTTATAGTCACGTAATCAGTTGATTTATTCTGAGAGATAGACACCATCCTATTCATTAGGAAACACAACTTTTCCGTTTAAGTAAATGCTTCGCAGTAGGGACGAAATAATCATTCTTAAAGGTCCTTTTAATTATCCAGACAAAATAGGCACGAAGCCAAATTCTTAGGCTCATCCTCTTTCACAGCAGCCTGATAGATGGCAGCACATCAGCGCTGACTTGTGAATCTCTGAGAGCAGACCAGAGTTGAAAGTATAACCAGTGTTTCAGCTACTTATAATGGTGTGATATGGAATAAGCACCTTTTAATGGTGTGATAAGCAAAAGCTGCTTATTTTCACACTTGCTTGTGGAAAAACTGTAGTGCAGAGATATGTGATATATTCGACTTTTTTAAAATAACAATTTACGAATGTAACATTTGAATTACGAATTGACATCAGTATGATCAATATATTCTGTTTGGGTAACCAGGTATTTACTTTACCAGATGCAGTGAAGGAACTACATAGGAGAATAATTTATTATATAAAACTTTGGATTGAATTTATGCAATACCGTTCAAGATATGTAGCTT
This sequence comes from Macrothele yani, assembly GCA_039090855.1. Taxonomy (NCBI): domain Eukaryota; kingdom Metazoa; phylum Arthropoda; class Arachnida; order Araneae; family Macrothelidae; genus Macrothele; species Macrothele yani. The sequence continues at coordinate 75,594,109 of CM077017.1, read as the reverse complement.
GATAAAACTAAATTTTCTCTCAAAGGGTTATTTAAAATATAATTTAACAACTTACATATGATTACACTACCACTCCATATATAGGGTGATTCAGAAATGCTGGTCATAAATGAAAATATAGGTAGCATTCATCGAAACAAACAAAAAGTCTAGTCAACACGGGTCCGGAAACGAACCGTTTCCGAGCTAACACACATTTTATTGCAGGGTTTTCAGCGGTTATGTAAAGTTGTTTTTCCCCAGCTGGCAGTTATTTTGATAGTTTTTGCACTTCTGTGGAAGAAATCGGGAGGGCTGAATTATTTGAGAGACCGGTTAGACCCCAATTATTTGAGGGAACGGTTAGACACCAAACTTGCCCTCCCCGAAAGTGTCCCTCTCGACTCCCCGCCCCCAGGTAAAAAACAAACCACCCCAGTTCTTGGAGTAAAACACCACACACGGGGAATACTTTGAGCTCCTGGGGGACAGTGAAGGGGATGAGTTTTTGGAGCTGGTGGGTTGAGGGTCCCAACTTTTAGCCCAAGAACAAATGATTCGGAGATGTCTCCCACAGGAGCTCCCCAAATACAACAAATACAACACAAATAAACTATAGGGAAAAACCAACGTTACATCTGATAATTCTGCATGATGTTAAAAGGGCAAACAACACGTACAAATACGGACAGAAGTGTCATGTAGGGTGCTTACCTTCACAACAAATGTTCAAACTGTCCTCCGTTTGCTTCGATACAGGCTTCCAGTCTCCTCAGCGAGACGCGCATTCGTTTAAACATGCATTAGATGTGCCTGATTTCTGCACATGCAGTTTCCACTGTTATCCGCAATTCGTCGACGTTGCCCTCGGAAACTGCATACACTCGTCCTTTCAAATAGCCCCAGATGCAGAAATCCAATGGATTGAGGTCAGGTGAGCGGGGCCTGCCCCGCCCTATTCATTGCTCTCCAAACGTTGCATTGAGATGCTGCCTCACCGTGCGACGAAAATGCACTAGTGAATCATCGCTCATGAACCACATTGTTACCCGTGTACGAAGGCGGACATCTTTCAGTAGCTGCGAGAGGTCATGGTGTAAAAAGTGCAGATACAAATTACCTTTTAGCCTGTTGGGAAGCACAAATGGTCCTATGAGACTATCACTTAAAACACCAGCCCACACGTTAATTGCTAATCGAAACTGGGGACGATGGCGTAGGGATTTTTGACTGCCCACTGGTGGCAGTTATGGAAGGTGAAAATGCCACGTCTGGTGAATGAGATCTCATCAGCGAATAAAACATTAGCGAGAAAGCGCGGATTACGTGCACATCGATGTAGCAGCCACCGGCAGAACGCAACTTTCGGTGGAATGTCCCTCACACCTAGGTTTTGCACTCGCTGGATATGGTAAGGGTGTAGGCGATTGTCATGCAGAACTCTCCAGATGGTATTTTGACTCCTATTCTCCGCGAGAGCAATCCTTCTAGTGTTCGTTTCCGGGTCTTCGTAACAGTCGCTCGTCCAATCCAGGATCTCGGGTAGTTCTTGGCCTCCCAGCTGGTGCAGCAAACTGAAATGACTCATTTCCTGTTAGGCGCTGGTGGATCCGCACAAATATGCGACGATCGGGATGCCTTCGGTTTGCGTAGGACACAGTACATACGCGCCGAGAGCGCTGCATTTCCGTTTGCCCGACCATACATGAAATGCATGTCAGCTAACTCTGTATTTATGAAAGTGCTAGCCATAGCAGCCTTTAATAGTAACAGTACGAAACACACTTCGATATTGCCTGTAATGTACACGTTTCAGCCTCCACGTGCTAACTGATGCCATTCAGACGTGGTGCGTTCGCCGAACCGCGATGCCGTCACGGCAGCATTTGCATGTCTTCTGCCATGTGTTAGGAGGTGCTAGCTAGCTGTAGTGAAGAGGAGGTTTTGCGTGAACCCGGTTAGTATCATATAACAAACAGGTCGCTGTCTGTGTGTCGCCCGCCGGACACTTGTCCCATTGATTTGTCAATCTCCCGTGGGAGACATCTCAGGCATTTTTTTGCCGTTTTAACATCATGCAGGGATACCAGATTTCACCATGGTTTCTCCCCACAGTTTATTTGCGTTGTATTTGTTGTATTTAGGAAGCTCCTGCGGAGACATCTGAGTCATTTGTTCTTGGGCTGAAAGTTGGGACCCTGAACCCACCCCCTCCCAAAAATTCATCCCACTTTTCACTGTCCCCCAGGAGCTCAAAGTATTCACCGTGTGTGGTGTTGTACTCCAATAACTGGAGTGGTTTGTTTTTTACCTGGGGGCGGGGGTCGAGGGGCCCTTCGGGGAGGGCAAGCTTGGTGTCTAACCGGTCTCTCAAACAATTCAGCCCCACCGATTTCTTCCTCAGAAGTGAAAAAACTATCAAAATAGCTGACACCTGGGAAAAACAACTTTACATTACTGCTGGAAACCATGTGTTAACTAAGACTTTTTTTGTTTGTTTCGATTAGTACTACCTATATTTTCATTTATGGCCAACATTTCTGAATCACTTTGTACAGGCAGATGTACATTGGTGACTTTAGTCACATAAAGCAATCTGAAGAATAATAAAAATTCTTGAGTTTCCACCAATAGTGACTGTTTATGAGGTACACCTTGTACTATTAAGTTGGTGATAAAAAATAAAACATTGCATCCCCCAATCGTCGGCACAGAATTTTGGTAGTTCTATTATCCCGGTCATAAATTTTAACAGGCGAACAATGTTTACTATGCAGGTGCTCAGGGATTTAAGCGCATCTCAAAATTTTTGTGATGTGTACTAAATCCAGACGTAAACAGTTGTTTTCACATTGCAGAAAAAAAGTCCAGAAGAATCAAGAGAGTTTTATTACTTTTGAACTTTTTCTTCGCTATTTTTCTCCACGGCCCAAGCCGACACATATTGTTACTGTTTGAAGTTCCATCAATCATGATTTTATTACTTTTGAACTTTTTCTTTGCTATTTTCCCAGACGGCCCAAGCCGACACATATCGCTACTGTCTGAAGTTCCATCAATTCTTGTGGCTTTTCCCACCTTAATAATTATAATTATTATTGAAAAAGTTATACATAATAAACTAGCATTCTGCTAAGGATTTTTGGCGCATTTTTCTATGTCATACTTCATCGTTTAGGCGTATGTCTGATCAGTTTTCGTTCATTACGCACATGTGAAATGGGCCGTTTTGTGATTCGGTGTACTGGTGTAATACTAATGACATTTTTTCCCTGACAATATTACTCATTATTACTGGTGGTGTTATGACTATTTCTGGATACTGTCTTGCTCTTTTTTTTTTCTTTTATTGTAATGAAACGTTTTTTCACTTTGAGGATATTTTATTATTACTGCTACTACTACGATTAGGATTTCGTGTGGTTACTCCATATTACTTTTAATCCAAGAAATTACTTTTAATACAATAGCAAGAGTATGTTTTTATGTTTTGTAAGTTATTTTATAGTACACGTCAAATAGTTTTAAAATACTTTAGAAAACTCGCAGTCATCAATTTTTGCATGCGAGAATTCTATTTTAAGAACACTTTGACAATGAATTCAGTTTTGTTTACAAATGAGCCAAAATACGGTGATACACAGTAAAAAAACTAAACAAGACTTCTGTGTATTGGCCAGCGCTTTAAAGTGAAACAATATTATTGATATAAAACAGAATTCTATTCAATGATAGTAACTGGGTTTTGAGTTATTGAGCAAATGTTTCTTGACTTGCCACTGTTTCGGCAGCCGGCAAAGAAAAAAAAATTCGGATTGCTGTTAGAGAAACAGCGTATCAGTTCTTTGAATTGTTACAGTATTTGCCTTCTGGAGAGAGCGGTGCCTCGTAGGTCACTGATGAAGACAACAGCTGTCGGCTAAGATTCCAGCATCTCGAAGTACTTCGAGGATGGGTGTTGAAGTCTTCTATATGGTTGCTCTCACTCAGCTAAATGTTCGGTAAAAGGCGAGCCAATCACTTTACAAAACATTTCTCCACAAATATCAACATATGTGTGGCATTTGATGTTGAAAATTTTTGATGTATTGTAATCAGTGCAACAAACTACTTCTAACAAAATGAACGTCTTGCAGCTACTGTACTGTATTTCCTACACTTTATCGCTAAGGTCACTTTCTTTAAGTTATTTTGCTTTGTTCACTCATTTGTTATTAAACAAGAAAGACATACAATAAAAGAGAAACGCATATAGATACGTGTTCTCAATACTGAGCAGCCCAAAGACAAAGGTGGAAAAGGTAAGCAATGCAGAAGATATGCGAGAAGCAGATGTGTCTTACCCCCGCGCGGGGATAACTGAAACTCCAGTTTTTGGAGAGTGGCGTCCCCCACGGCCCAAGCTGACTTTGTGACTGATTATCGTGCTTTCTAGTCTTTGTGCGATTATATCCCCGCAGAGACAGCTGTTCATCCAGCTGATGGGGAGTGGCGACCCACGGCCCAAGCCGACACATATTGTATGATATTTTCCCATTTTTTAGCTTTTGTTGTTATCTTGGCACGCACCCGCCTCAGTTGTAGGTTGCTGAGGTTGTGATTATGCGCCAGCGCCGGAGTTTAGTTTGTCGTCCTACTTCCTTTTTTCTCCATTTTATGTTCCTCCTTCGTTTTTCCGGGCTCGTTAGCTTGATCTACCTGCACGTTTGCCATGTGTGGTGACCAAGTAGATGGAAAAGGGGATGTTGGAGGCTCAGGTTTCTCGGGGCCGTGGTGTAGTTGTCGGCAGTTACCAACACTCCTCTTTTACCCCTGCTTCACCCTAAATGGGGGTTAGTAACTAACCCATTCCTAGTCAATGAAATCTGTGGCCGAGTGGAGTCGAGACTTCTAACTGCTTGTCGTTACGTACGACAGTTTGAGTCTGGGGATAGTGTGGGCATGCCAAAGGGGTGTTACCAAGACACGGGAAAGTCGCCGTACTCGCCGAGCGCATGTTTTCCCTGTCAACTTGCTATATCCGCTTCTCAACCCTTGAGCCGTGTCTTGCGTCTATTTGGGATTGCGGACCTCCGGCTCTCCCTTGTTGAGCTCGGTGGTGGGCAGGGAAGTAGGTGGACGAATTATTTTTTTCTTTATGGATTCCAATAATAATGTTTCCCAGGAGGTTAAAAGCAAACGACGTATTGACGAAGGTTCTGCACTTTCCTCCAAAAAGCATGTCCCTGGTTCTTCGAATTCTCGGTTTTCCTTTGTGCACTCATTGGACCCTTCAAAGCCTTTAAGTGCCAAAAGTCCAATTTGGATACACTAAGCACTTCAATTTATTGCAAGCTCTCCTAAGAGCGTCAAGAAACACCAATATGGAGATATTCTTGTGGAGATGTCCACTACGGCCTACAGTACCACACTTCTAACCACTACCTTGCTACTGGAGACTTCTGTTGAAGTGTCACCCCATAACTACCTTAATTCATCTCGAGGTGTTGTCTTCTCTCGGAACTTAATTTAATGTATCGAGGAAAAACTTCTGGAAGAATTGAGGAGTCAACACGTTGCGTGTGCACGGCGTATTCTCTTTAGCCGGAATGGGCAGTTATTCCCATCCCGCAACATCATTCTAACATTTGTCAGCCCGTCCCTGCCTACGTCCATCAAGGCAGGGTATCTCACATCCCTAACCCTATGAGATGGTTTAGGTGACAGACCTGCGGCCACTCTCAGCAGTTGTGCCCTTTCCTCCAAAAAGCTGTTCCAGTTTAGTCTGCTCATTTACAAGACTGTGCGGCTCAGGTCGAGTTTTGTGTGAACTGCAAGGGTTCACATTCAGCATCAGCTAAGAAGTGTCCGAAATGGATGGAGGAAAAAGAAATCGAACTGCTAAAAACGGTTGAGAATATTTCTTATCCAGTGGTCAGAAGGAGGGTTGTTCCAGTTTAGTCTGCTCGGCGGTCATGTGTATCAGTGGTGGTTGCCAAGTGTACAGTTGCTATTCAAACGGAAAGCCATATCCCACCTAAATGTCTCTAACAGCTGGGCAAAATCATCTCTCCTGGGCTGGAAGCACTCCAGTCTCGTGCTAGGGGATTTGAAAGCGATACCCACCGCTTCTCCGAAGCGTGCTAATACCAGCACCGGAATTCAGGCAATTTCTTCTGGCAAAGAAACTAAAGACAAGGAGAAGAAGAGCACATCTCCAAAATGTCAGACTAAACCTCAAGGCGGGGCGAATCGCTCCTGGTAAGACCCATGGGACAAAGTATCCTCCTATATTGCCCCCAGATAAAACATCCCTACATCTGGGAAACCACTCATCAGAGGAGATGAACGCTGATGCCGTTTGAGCGGTCAGTTTAGTTCATTTTATTTTCCTTCACTCTCATCTTACTTCTAACCACTGCTTCAATCGTTCAGTGGAACTTCCAAGGCTTTCGGACGAGACATGACAAAGTGAAACATCTGATTTCGTCGTACTCTACGGTGTGCCTTTGTCTACAGGAGACAAAACTTAAACCATCAGACCTGCTTTCAGTTCGAGGTTACAGCGCATATCAGAAAGATAATGTAACTGGAGATATGACCTGTAAAGGAGGCGCTATTCTTGTCCCTCACAGTGTTTCGGTTACTCCCGTTACTGTCTCAACACCATTATAAGCCGTGGCGGTACGTATTTCCGTGCTTGTGCCTCTTACTGTTTGCAGTGTCTATCTGCCGACGGATGAGCTCGTGAATGCCTCAGTGCTTGAGAGTTTGGTTGGTAGATCAGCTGCATTTACCCGTCCTTCTAATGGGTGACTTCAATGCCCATAATCCTTTGTGGGGTAGTGTCAGCATCAGCCCGAGAGGCCGTGGAATCGAGTCTCTTCTGTCCTCGACATATTTGTGCCTTTTTAACACAGGTGCTGACACTTATTTCCACGAGCCATCAAGATCTTTTAGTGCAATCGATTTGTGCTTGGGATCACCATTACTAATTGGCCGTGGACGGTGTGTAACGACCTCCATGGGAGCTACCACTTCCCGATTGTGCTTTCGAATAATGTGAATATGCCACCTTCTGCCTCCCGCCTTCCTCGATTTAGGATGGATCGTGCTAGATGGGAGGTCTTCGCATCATCCGCAGTGATATCTTCTGCCATGTTGACCCAAGAGTCAATCGGCGGAGCTGTTTTCGATGTAACAACTTGTATTATTCAGGCAGCTGATCTCTCCATACCAAAGACATCAACGACGCTCCCAAGAAGACCGAAGCCTTGGTGGAACCCTGAATGCGCAGAGGCTAGGAGAGCTCAACATAAGGTCTGGTGTATGTTTCGGAGTTATCCAACCGATGCTAAGCTCGTTGCATTTAAACGAGCAAAATCCTACGCTCGGTTGGTGCGTCGAAGACGCAAAAGGGAGTCTTGGATTCAGTATGTTTCATCTATCAATTTACGTGCTAGTTCTAAAAAATTGTATGGGAAATGATTCGTAATATCCGAGGTAACTATAGTTATCACCAGATTTCAGTTCTCGAAAGTAACGGATGCACATATGCTGGAGTCGGGGAGATTGCATATTGTTTGGGTGAAGCGTTTGCCTATGTGTCCTGTGATATGGCGTATCCTTCCTCCGATCAGAGGATTAAGTCACAAGCCGAACACCCTAAAATCTCGTTTGCGCCTTTTCACAACAGAGATTATAACTACCCTTCAGCATGGTTGAACTACGGGTGGTTCTGCATCGGTCCGACGCAACATCTATCAGTCCAGATGGCATCCTCTATGATATGATCCGTCATCTCTCGCAGTCTTCTCTCGATAATCTTTTAGTCCTCTTAAATAGCATTTGGTTGGAGCACAGTTTCTCGGACTCTTGGTGAAAAGCTTTTGTTCTATCTTTTCCCAAACCTGGCAAAGATCCTGAGTCTCCCTCCAGTTATCGTCCAATTGCTCTCACTAGCTGTCTGTGTAAGGTTCTTGAACGCATGGTTAATTCCCGGTTACTTCATTTTTTAGAACATCACGTACTTTCTCCATCACTACGTGGCTTTCGTCGGCATCGTTCATCTCACGATCATCTCCTGCGCCCCTAAACGTCTGTGCGTATGCAGCGCTTGGTGTCTATGTTTTTTCACATCGAGAAAGCATGGCGTTCAAGCATTGCGTTCACGGTATTCCACATGATCTCCCCGACAGTGGGTTCCGAGGAAACTTCTCAACATTCTTCGCCAATTTTCGTCGCCATCGGGTGTTCCAGATACGCCTGGGTACAACGCTCTCGTCACTGTTCCATCAAGAACAAGGTGTTCCTAAAGTTGCGTTTTATCTGTCACATTTTTCACCCTACGCATTAACTGTCTTCTTAAAAATCTTCCTCCTGCGGTTTCGGCTACTGTTTATGTAGATGTCTTACACATCTGTTCATCATCCAGCAGGCATTTTATTCAGAGGCAGTTGCAGTCTGCGACTAACCAGACCGTTAAAGCGGCGAAAAACAATGGTTTCGTTCTTTCTCCCGACAAGACAGCGTGTGTCCATTTCTGCCGGAGGCGTTACCTCCATCTTGACATAGAGCTTCATTTGTAACGTGCAGCCATACCAGTTTTGTCGGAGACCAAGTTCCTTGGTCTGACCGTTGACCGTGCGCTCACTTTTCGCTTGCACATCCGACGGCTAAAGACTTCTTGTCTGCAGGCTTTGTCAATCCTTAAGGTCCTTTCTTCAGCCTCTTGGGGTGCAGACAGGATGTCTTTATTTCGTTTCTAATATTCTCTTATTCGGTCGAAGCTGGATTATTGTTGTATTGTGTATGGCTCTGGGCGTCGTTCCATTCTCCGGCCGTTGGATATCATACACCAGAAGCTTCATAATATCAAGGGGTGGAGACTCCAATTCCCCTGCAAAGGCGTACTTAGAAAGCAAGAGGGTATTCGCCAACTTGGCGCGGTTAACCTCGAGATGTGTACGTCTTGCCAACGCCGGACAGACACGTACTCGAGAACGGCTGTTCGGAAATGGGTCAGGGAATTTACCTGTGCGACACCTACAGGTAAGTCTGACGATTTTCAAGCATTTTACCAACTCACGAAATGAGGTGGCTAATCAGGAGTATGTCAGTTTGAATATTATTAACAGTGAAAAGTAGTATTTGATTTAAGTTATTAAATATAATTATTTGGAAATAATACTGAAAAGTTAGATGTATAATTCTAACGTTGAAGAGGCTTTCGCGCACTGTATGATTGCTTCATTTTCAAATTATAAAATTGCATCAACAAAGGACTAGAATAAAAAACGGCGGAACAAAATCAGTGTGAATATTATGTTATAATAAAAAGAGCCATTTTTCATAAGATATTATTCGCAGTATATTATGCCTGAAATCGGCCAATGGTAATAGACTGCGCTTATTTTTTAGTTAAAATTAAGTAACTCAGAACAACGCTGATTTCATTATTTAAAAAATTGTCAAACATTAAAGAGGCACTAAGTCTCAATACCATTAAGTCTTAATTTTTTTCTGCAAACTTTTTACGTCGTACATGGAAGGATTTCAAATTGTACGTAGCGCTCACACACGCAGCTTAGATGGAATGGTACAAAGCATTTGTCGGTAAATGTGTACTTTGGCGTCCTATATTATTTCGTCGGAAAAATTCAACTGTGTGGGGAAAGTGCGACGTACAATTTTTTTAAGCATGCAAAATAATAGGGAAAGGTGCAGAAATACAGTAATTTAAGTGAACGTGAAAGAATTTTACCGGAGAAATTTTAAGCCCTGACGAAATCCGAAATGAAGTATGAAGACTCCCAACTTTGGAGAGAGCCCTTAAAACTGTTGAAAAAGCTACTAACACCACTTACAATGCTGCGTAAAGCTAACTTCTTTCCTTCAGCGTATTCCTACAAATCGCTTCTATGACTACGTACTGCCGAACCGCTTCCTGTTGTATTCTTCCGCGATTTACTTGCTTTCCTCAACGAAGCTTCCATTCACCGGACTACACCTTAACGCCTTCGCCGCTCCGTCGCCCTAGGCCTACCGCACGTACTCTTCCAAACCATCGTACTCCCAGGTAAATACTTCGGTAAAATTATTTCCTGCTCTGTACAAATACTACAATTTTGCACCTTCCCCATTATTTTGAATGTTTAAAAAATTGTACGTCGCACTTTTCCCACACAGTTAAATTATTCCGACGAAATAATTTAGGACGCTAAAGTACACATTTACCCATTTGTCTTCTGATTATTCACATTTAATATACTACATACTAATGAAATGTATAAAAAAAAGGCAAAACTTAGTATCGAGGCAAAAACATTTGGGGGAGGGGGGGCAAATATATATATAATTTTAGAAAATGTTCGCCGACTAATGTTTTTAGCCGCCGCCACTAGCACACGGTATTCAGGTTTCCTTCTTCTTGATTTTAACCAGACATTGGAATTCGAGACAGACTGGCAAACGTAATGCAACAACGGACACCAATTGAATTTGTGAATTTGCAGCGCTATCTATGAGTGTGTGTGTGTTGTAGGGGGAGGGGCAGGGACTTGGAAAGCAAGATCTTTTAATTCAATTCATAATGTACTGCTGAAATTACATAGAAAGAACGTTTGCATACGGCCCGATAATTTCTAGATCGAGTTGTAAATAGCAAGTGGTCATATATGAGAAAAAACAAACTAGACTAGTAAGCAAGAAAATACGAGGTTATATCGCGGCCGGCCGTATACACATAGCAGAGAAATAAGAAAGAATACTATTAAACAGGAAAATTTTGCGTCACATGCACTTAAATCTTAAAATATATATCAAAATCTTAAATTATAAAACTCGCTTTTAACAATCTTGGATGGAACGAGTTCTCTGCTGTAACAGCCAAGAAGTATTTGGGTTCCGGAAAAATTACCTTTAACTCAATGATAAATGAACTCTGTTATAACGAAGATGGAAATAAAGTCGTACCCGCCTATAACGGCCATCTCAAGTCTAAAAATACTTTTCTGAAATCGGATGTAGGGTAGTATCACACAGACAACAGCAATTCACAGTTTTCTTCAACTTTTCGTAGAATGCACTACTGCAGAAAAAGAATTACCTCTTATTTAGTTCAGTGCACCTTACTTCCCTAAGGGCGAAATAGGATTTGGGGCTTATATCTACGGTTAACTTTCTCTCAACGAAACAGGCTACAAGGATCGCCATCAGCTAAGGGCAAGAGAATTGGCAGGGGACGGGGAACTTTAGATATGTAGTTTAGCATCCTAAATTATTTCGCCGCAAATGTTGAAGAATTTCAAAAAGGTGAGACGTACAGATTTTAAAGTATGTAATTTCATGGCAATTGGTGAAAAAAATTCATATTTGAAATGCTTTTTAAAGATTTTTACCGTAATATTTACTTTTAAGTACGACGCTGTGAACAGAAGCTGCGGCAGTCATAACACAACGCTGACGGGACGACGTCAAGCTTCGATCCGTCGAAAGGAAGAAGGCCGCCCCGGTGGCGCAGTGGTCTAAGGCGCTGGCCTCTAAGCATTCGCCCGTAAGGGGTCCGGGTTCGAATCCCGGTCAGGCATGGATGTTGTGTTTGTCTTACGGCACTGGCTCTCTCCCTTCCCTGGAACCAGTGACCCTAAATTAGGGACGGGCGACTGCTTATAGCCCATTGAGTTGCTCACGGTGGTCGTTAAACCTCCAATTAAAAAAAAAAAAAAAAAAAAAAAAAAAAAAGGAAGGTTCGCTCCGGCGGGCAATTCACGGGTGGAAGACTACAAGAGCAACCGGGTAGGTTCTTGTCAGGAAAGAGTTGCACATTGAAGTGCTACGCTAGAGAATGTAGTTCTTCAATGTTTTCTCACAGTGTTAGAAGCACCTGTTGAGAACTTTTTCGTTCTTTCGCACATCATTCCCTGATTCCAATTAGAAGGATGAATATGCCTTTCTTGCATGCACAGAAGACTTAAAGTAGATGTCCAGTTCTCGCGAAAGGAAGTGAGATGGGAAGTGAGAAACTGAAAATTTTGGTTCTGGTTTTAACGGCGTCGATTCGCAATAATCCACAGAGAAAATTTTGTTAATCCTGAGAATCCCGACATTCATACCCAGAATGTGGAAAACTTATGGATGAGATTGAAAAGGAAGCTCAGACGACAGATTGGCACCCGCAAAGGACTACTTGCCGCCTACATGAATGAGTTCATGTTTCGAACTCACTTCGTCGACACAACTGTATTCTGTAATTTCTTAGTCGTGCTTGCACAAAATTACCCCTGAAGAGACAACAAAAAAGAAAGGTTGGGTGATGTGGACCTATTTGACTATAAAATATTATATTACCATTAAAATCAAGTTTTAGCAAATAGTATAGTTAGGCCTTAGAATCCGTACAAAAAGCAGACAATCCGTAGTATTTGGCATTTCTGAAAATGTTTCTGAAAAACTGAAGAGCAAACAAAAGCCTTAACTAACGCGATTGGCGCAACAAAACTAACATAACCGATTTGCAAAGAGATTATGCTACCGAGAAAGCAACAATCACGTGCTGTGAGTAGCTCGGCTGGTTTTTAACCGATTTGCAAAGAGATTATGCTACCGAGAAAGCAACAATCACGTGCTGTGAGTAGCTCGGCTGGTTTTTAACCGATTGGCAAAGAGATTATGCTACCGAGAAAGCAACAATCACGTGCTGTGAGTAGCTCGGCTGGTTTCTTAAACCACCTGTAACACCGAACTAGTAGAATTAAAGTCAACAAAACTACACAAACACGCATGCGCAGTGTGTACAGTCTGCTCTGGCATCAGCCTCTATGTTGGTTTCTGTGCACTGCATCTTTCGGTGCATGATATATCGGCGCTAGTTCCGTCTCTGTGAGCCTTAACTTCATCTCAGTTAGATATTCTTTGGCTTAGTAACCATGGAAGGGGTGTGACAGTTTTTTTTTCTTTTGAGCAAACAAACCCAGTTTTTCTCAAACAAAAAACATCTTTTCTGTTCTAATCTCGTTCTCACATGTACAAGTTGGACACCCAGAGCAGCAGTTCAGTTATTGGCCATTTCGATACAACAAAAAGTTTATCTAACATAGTCTTAGCTGCTATAATGACATATATAAAAAAAAAAAAAGGAAAGCATTTTCGATTGAGGAGAAAGTTGCTATTATTCTGGATCTAGAAAAAGGATTGTTATCACTCAGAATAATCCAGATGATGAAGAGGAAAGTGAAACGGATGATGAAGAGAACGAAGTGCAACACATTTTTTATGCAAATTAATTACAACACTACAACCATTTTTCTAAACGAATCTTGTGTCAGATGAATACTTTCTCTTTCATGCACATTCAGTAGAACAAACTGTTCAAAAAATGAAACTAAGAATTGTAAAGAAACTGACAATTCGCGATTTCTTCAAGTTGGTATTATTACTACATGCATTATTTTAATATCGCGGATTAAATTTGCAAATTATATGCTCGTGTGTATTAATTAGTACGTACAGTATTTAAGTAAAGTGCATATTTATATCTATACTGTACAATTATTAGATTAATTAATACCTTACTACAGCTCCAGAAAAGTTAGGTAAATTATTTTTACTAGATAGGAAAATATTAAGATATGAATTTTTTTTTTAGTATTGCTTCAGATCGTTTATAACAGCCATTGCCTATAACGACCATTATTTTTAAGTCCCATTAAGGACGTTACATCAACACACTAGTTATTCCCTACAATGGCGGCTTTCTATGGATGCCGGAAGTAGCATGCTCTTTGCCAGTCTTTTCCCCTCCAATGTCTTTGGATTTTAGCTGTGCAAAAAATATCTTAATGCTTCTATTTATCTTTTATGCTTCCATGAAACCATAGTAAAGTTGAAACAATCGCTATATAATTTTCTCGTTGGTTTTGATTGAACGTTTTTTCATAGCAGGGAGATATTGACATTTCAGAAGAGTGGTGAGGGCTGACTCACACTGGGGCCCGTGGATTGGTTGGCTACAGGTGAATTCATCGAAAACGAATTCATGGAACGGAGAACTCATCGAAAAATAAATTCTTCGAAAATCAGGGCTTCAGGTGAATTCATCGAAAGCGAAATCACCGAAAGATACCATATCGTAGGGTAAGCTTTTGTCGAAAACTGGCAATAATTGGAACATGGCTAAGTGGCCACAAAACCGTTTCGGGAACGTATAAAAATTGCGTTTTTTATTTCTTAGATCACACGTTCATGCAGGATGACCACAAAACCGTTAGGGAGTCTAACAAGAATCAGACTTTTGATTTTATTCCGCCGTGATCAAATTTATAAGGTTTGGACATCCAGACAGGTTAGTAATGTTATGCTTTTTCTTAGGCACTAAATATAAATTAATACGCCTAGGTCCAAGCTTAGGCCTTTTTAGCAGTTTTTATTCCATCGTGCTCATATTCATAAAGTTGAGATACCAAGTCAAGTTAGTATTACTGCGCTTTTACTTAGGCATTAAATATTAATGCCTTGGCCTAGGATTAGGCCTTTTTAACAGTGTTTCTTCCATCGTTTTCATACTCACAAGGTTTAGACACCAAGTCAAGTTAGTATTATTGGGCTTTTACTTAGGTATTAAATATTAATACCTTGGCCTAGGCTTATGTCTTTTTAGCAGTTTTTATTCCATCGTGCTCAATTCATAAGGTTTAAACACCGAGTCAAGTTGGTATTATTGCGCTTTTACTTAGGCATTAAATATGAATACCTTGACGTACGCCTAGGCCTTTTTAACAGTTTTTATTCAGCTGTGCTGATATTTATAAGCTTTGGACACAAAGTCAAGTTAGTAATATTGCGCTTTTACTTAGGCATTAAATATTAATGCATAGACCTACGTTTAGGCATTAAATATTAATGTATAGACCTACGTTTAGGCGTTAAATATTAATGCATAGATCTGCGTTTAAACATTAAATATTAATGCATAGACGTAGGTCTATGGAATTTTTTTCCAGGATGGAAGGGGAGATGGAAAATGAAAGTTTTTGAATTTCACCAGGGCATAATAAAAGTTAGTGAAGAACAGAAGAAAACATTAAAGCATTTTTTTTAATGTAACTTGATGCATTTTCATTAAATTAAGGATTTTTTTCTGTTAGTCGCATTTTAACCAAAAATATAAAAAATGAAACCCTTTCGGGAGGCAAAGGCCTCATCTCTAAATGCGCAGCTGTAACGCACTACAAGTTCGTCGAAACTATACTCGGAGCAAAGCTATCTGACTGCACTGCTAATGCTGTTAAATCGATTTACCGACAATATATGTCTTGTATTTCAGTATTTCTCAGCGCACTAATGGGGTGGCCATGTGTCGTTGACCCTTTCCCTAAGGGTGACTTACGGCAAGACAAAAGAAAACTTCCTGCATTCCATCACGATGTCCCCCTTCAAACTTCACACCTTGTGAACCTTGCCGACCACCAGACAAAGGATTTCTGAATGAGAATTTTAAAACAGTAAGCACGAAGAAAAGGCCAAGCCATTACCCTCAGGCTAATAAAAATATCCTCTCCCACTGGTAGTAAATATTCCCCGTGTATACTGGGTAGTCTCTCTGAAGCAAAACAGAAGTGACAATGACGTCACCAAAATGCGAATATTTGTATTTTTTGAAAAGCGACCGAAACTGGGGTCTTCGTGTTTTTGATGTACGTAGTACAACATTTAGAACTTCTATATAGCCATGTGCTATTCTTAGGTCTCAGTTCAAGCTTGAACAGGAGTTTTTAAAGTGGAACTATATTTTGCAGTGGAAGTACACACTCCGTAGCTTTAACTGCATTGTCAAGTTAGCTTTGCCTCCAGTGTAGATATTTGTTTCATTAGTCGTTGTGCACATGGACTCACAAAAGGGTAAACTGAAAATATTCTGCTATATTTAAAAGCGTCAAAAACAGTTTTGCTCCCTTATGAGACATTATTTCCCAAAGACAGCTCATTAAACATACTTTATTAGTTTTTATTATTATTCAGATTTAGACGAACGTAAGAAACGACCCCGGCACCTATGAAATATGGTGAAGCTAAGAAAGTCCATCTGGACATGCGGAAGCTAAAATCTGATCTCAAGATGAAAGAAAATCTGAATCGCAAGTGTGTTATGAGGGAGTTAGTAACTTTTGATCTAGATATCTACAAACTACCCTCCCCCTCCCCTTTTCCATCGTGTTATCTTCTTCCAACCCCTTTTTATAGCCAATTGAGCCTATCGGTTTCCCTCATCTCTTTCCAAATGTTTCTGTCCTGTGCTCGTCTATTCCACATCTTTCCTACAGTTTTGTTTATACCATCCTTTTATCTTCTCTCTGGCCTTTCTACTCCTATCTTTCATTGACATGGTCTCCATTCTGTTATTATTTTAGTGCGTCTATTATTTTCCATTCTTGCTATAGGGCCAGCCCATTTCCATTTTAAATTGAGTATCTTTTCACCTAAGTCTGAAAATTTTGTTCTGGATTTTATATATTTAATCTTTACTTTATCTTGAAGTCTTATATTTAGTAGGGATCTTTCCATTCAACGTTGTGGTTTTTGCAATTTGTCCCAGATGTTTTTCTTGATGGGCCAGGTTTCAGCGCCATATGTCATAATAGTTATTTTACATTGATTGAAAAGTTTTACTAAATTTTCCGGCTTTATTTTACTGCATAGAATCTTCTTTAACTTCACAAAAGCTGCCCACCCCATTTTTATTCTTCTGCCAATTTCTTCCACAATTCCCTGTTTCTTTGTGGTAATTGGTTTTCCAGGCAATATGTATTCTTCCACATATTCTAATTCTTTATCATTTATTCAAATATTTTCTTGTGCTTCGCTATCATCAAGTTGGCTTGACATTATTTTTGTTTTATCACTATTAATTTTGTTTTATCGTTGTGTTATACATCATTTTAAAGCTCTCCTCAATAGCAGATTACTTCCCAAGGAGGAGTAATCTGCCGTTAACAAGACAAATAACATGAGGCGATAGATTTGCAAAATAAATCTAAATATGGGGCGGGGGTTGTAAGGAAGATAAATTTTGCTACGACGCACCGTTTTCGAGATATTTGAGAAAATATAACTGAATGCAGAATACTGATTTAGCAAATTATGAGGAACACCCAATAACAATCAGACTCGTGCCATCCTCATTTCTGTAATGGCTTTTTGACATTTAGCATCAGGTTCTCGCAGTTTACGCAGATTGAAATGAGCTATGGTATGTTTCCGCCCGTGTTGCGGAGTGGGCTTCTGATCATTCGTCGAAGATGGGTCCGGGTTCGAATCCCGGTGAGGCATGGATGTTGTCTTTGTCTTCCGGCGCAGGCTCTCTCCCTTCCCTGGAACCAGTGGCCCTAAACTAGGGACGGGAGACTTATTTTTTTTGGCTGGAGGTTTAACGACCACCGTGAGCAACTCAATGGGCTATAAGTAGTCGCCCGTCCCTAATTTACGGTCACTGGTTCCAGGAAAGGGAGAGAGCCAGTGCGGTAAGACAAACACAACATCCATACCTCACCGGGATTCGAACCCGGACCCCGTTCGGACGAATGACCAGAGGCCATCGTTTAGACCACTGCGCCACCGGGGAGGCGGACGGGAGACTGCTTATAACCCATCGAGTTGCTCACGGCGGTCGTTAAACCTGCAAATAAAAAAAATTACTTTTATGATGAAATAATGTTCGGCGATAGTTTAGTAAAAAACATTGTTGAATAACAATAAAATTAATTATTGTTGCATCACTTCCGTTACCCATTTCCGTTACATCGAAATTTTTACTTGGGATTTGCTTTGCTACTCTCGGGAAAGATGCATAGCATGAACATTTAGGACGGGTATGTCCAGGCGCGACGCTTTTCTTTGAGCCTCCCTTCAGCGCCCCCCACCCTCCTCCAAAATATTTAAGCAGTTTGAACATTCGGCTGCCGCCCCGGTGGCGCAGTGGTCTAAGGCGCTGGCCTCTGATCATTCCTCCGTAAGGGGTCCGGGTTCGAATCCCGGTCAGGCATGGATGTTGTGTTTGTCTTACGGCACTGGCTCTCTCCCTTCCCTGGAGCCAGTGACCCTAAATTTGGGACGGGCGACTGCTTATAGCCCATTGAGTTGCTTACGGTGGTCGTTAAACCTCCAATCAAAAAAAAAAAAAGAACATTCGGCTGGTGCATCCAACTAACATTCTAGGGAACTTGGATAAATCTATATGAATTTCTGGAATTCGCTGAAAGTTTGTTATATAAAACGAATTCTTCGTTAAATTTAGTGTTTGTACTTATGGCCGTAGAAGGCTAAAACACTCACTGTCACTCGGTAAATAACTAAATGAGACACTAAGCTGATGTTAAAGATATTATTTGCATAATAAGAAGTGTTGTCATGGAAACGTTTTAGCTAATTCTGTCCCTCTTAGCGGTGGAAAACAGTGCCAATCGTATATGCATGAGCGTGAAAGAGAGAAAGAGCTTTCAACTTCGTCCTGTTCATTGTTTTGCTATCAGTAGGTGGGGTTTTACGATGTGTATTTTAGAGGAAAGGGTCTTCTTAGTAGGTCTCGGGAATTTCTTGGGTTTCTAAGTGTGGAAGTTTGCTTGCTGACCACGCAAGAACAGGTCATCTCCGATGACCAGTGAAAGGTGAATGCGCGATTAAAAATGTGGAAACAAGTGGAACCGAGAAAATGTAATAGAAATTGTGCGATACCGAATAGAAGAAGTTCTGGGACTTAGCTATGGCCCAGGAGAGACTGTAGGAAAAGCTTTAAATTTTATCCCAGTGTTTGTTTTGTTTATATGACATAGAATGCCGGTAGACAACGACACTTCAGGCATGTGGCCAGAATGGTCATTATAGTGAACGACAAAGTCCATTGGTTGTAGGAAGCTGTGACGACGCGGGCTCCACCTCCAGTGCACTCTCTTTATTGGCTGATGGCATGAGTGGCGTTTCTCTGGGGAGAACAGCAGAGTTACCACCAAAGTTCTTCTCTGCGGTATCACGCAATGCTAATATCGCAAAACGGATAACCATTTCCCCTTAAGGTGCAGTGGCTAGAAGAGATCCTGTGCCGTGCGTTAATACCTCACTGTTTAGATTTTAGTTCCCTCTTTGTATGAAACCGTGAGATGGCGCTCCTGCGACTTTCGATGCTATGATTTCTAAACATTAGCGTGCTTTTCTGTGGCGTCTTCAATGGATAGCGATCGAAAAGTCCATTTATTTGTTAGATCGGTCATGAAAAGTAGTAGAAGTAAGGATAACGTTGAGAACGTGTTTCGTACCTGGATAAAACAGTAGTTACAGATCCTGTGAACGAAAGGTAACTATTTTCCTTGCCGAACGATGAGGCAAGGCGGCAGCTACTCAGTAATTATTTAGTTAAGTATGCCACATTTTTTTCAGTCTTGTAGATATCATCGCATTTTGTCAAAAATCATTCAAATTTAGTGTTGTTTTTTTGTCCAAAGTTCTATAAACTTTATTATGGGAAGATTAGGCCTAATTGCTGTATCATGTGACACACAGTTAAACATTTTGTGACCTGTAGAGATAGAAAAAACAGTTGCAACATGATCAGTACAGAATGCAGTGCGCTGATTGGGCAAAAAACCCAGATCCGACCCTGGTGGCGCAGTGGTGTAAGCGAGGGGTCCTGGTTTGGATTCCGGTGAGGCATGGATCTAAGACGCCGTAAGACAAACATGCATGGATCCAGTGCCGTAAGGCAAACACAACATCCAGGATGTTGTGTTTGTCTTACGGCACTGGCTTTCTCCCTTCCCTGGAACCAGTGGCCCTAAATTAGGAACAGGCGATTGCTTATAAACCATTGAGTTGCTCACGGTGGTCGTTAAACTTTCAATAACAAAATCCCAATAATTACAGAGAAAATTTGCGTCCAGTGTACTAACCAGCCCTGTGACACGTAGATTCAATGCGAGATAATGCTTTTCCCAAACAAAGTTCACGAAGCTTCCCCAAAACACACCCTTTGGAAGAACATTCACTTATACCTATCCTTACATGACATGACTAATTTTATCACTTTTAGTACAACTGCAAGATGAAAAAAGAAAATTCTTTGATAAAATTTTAGTGAAATTACTGTACTGCACGTAACATGTAGCACGTATATCTGTGAGCGCAGTTTACAGCATTAGCATCGAAGCTGTCTGTGCCGCCCCGGTGGCGCAGTGGTCTAAGCGATGGCTTCTGATCATTCGCCCGAAAGGGGTCAGGGTTCGAATCTCGGTGAGGCATGGATGTTGTGTTTGTCTTACGGCACTGGCTTTCTCCCTTCTCTGGAACCAGTGACCCTAAATTAGGGACGGGCGACTGCTTATAGCCCATTGAGTTGCTCACGGTGGTCGTTAAACCTCCAATCAAAAAGAAGAAGAAGCTGTCTGCAACGGCCTCTCTGATTTGATGATATAAGGACCCGTCTGCACAAGCGCACGGCACATTACCTATTCTAGCCACTATACTTAAGGAAATAATAACATTACTAACCTTAAAAGTGCAAATTATTATCTATAGCTCTGATCTCTCACCTAGCTAGGAGGACACACTAAGGACATAGCTCGCAGCATGTCAGAAAATTATGGTGAACCTCAGACATCCCCGGTGGTGTAGTATTCTAAGAGATGACCTCTTGCGATTCGTCTGAGATTGAAGTAAGTTAACTTCAATCAAGAATCACAGATAAACGCCTGTTGTTTTTCTCTGCCGGCTGCCGAAAGAGTGGCAGGACTAGAAACATTTGATGAGAAAGTATGAAATAACATACTATTGAAGCGAATTGTATTTCATATCTGTAATATTATTTGCACTTTAAGATGCCGGCCAAAATACATTTGTAATCAAAATTAATTTCATTGTGATTGCGAAACTGTTCTCAAAATGGAATTCTCTCATGCAGAAATCAATAACTGCGAACTTTCTAAAGCACTATAAAACCACTTGACGTGTACTATAAAAGCACTTTGAAAGCCAAGTATCTTTATCAGAATGGTAAACGAAATATAAAAAAATACTTTTACCATTGCACTAAAAGTAATATAGAGCAATTATACTAAATCCCAGTGGTGATAGTAATAATAATAATATTAAAACACCCTCAAAGTGAATTTTTTTCATTGAAATAAGAGGGGGAAAAGAACAAGAACATTTCCAGAAATAGAATCCCAGTGAGGCATTACTGTTGTATTTGTCTTACGCACTGGGTTTCTCCTTTTCCTGAAAGCAGTGGCCCTAAATTAGGATCGGGCGAATGCCTATAGCCCGTCAAGTTGATCACGGCAATCGTTAAACAACAACAACAACAAAAAACCTCTGATACCATAAGACCAGTTTTGGAATCACTTGTAAGACACGGGGTTCCAGTGGGTGACAACACAAAAGCTGAGTATATTCTAAAGGACAGTCAAATTTTTAGAATTAAAAAAAACATCAAATAAAAGGGAAGCTCTGATATACAGTTACTGCTATTTTTTCTGAAGATGGTACTACATACGTTCTAGCTAGGATTGGAGAAGCCTTTCCTACTCCCAGTTACTGGTTGTGCGATTTGTACGGTCTACCTCCTGTTCTGTTTTGTTTCCGGAGGCTTTTGTCAACTTTCTAATTCTTATTACGACAAAAAGTATGGAAACATCGCAAAACTCCAGCAATTAAATTAATGATGAAAAAGACATAATACCCATCTCGTCTCCAAATAATTTATCATAGTTATTGAAAATGTGTAAAGAAAAAGTTAATCAATTCATGCAGTATTGGTGATATGAGCAGTGTCAGTTATTTATACCGAGAGAAGGAAAGTTATTATTATTTGACCGTGAGTAAAATTAATATGTAAAATGAAACACAAAGCAGTTATTTTTTTCTGCTGAATTTCCTTCAACATGCATAATTTGTTGTGTTTTGTATTATTATTAATAACAAAACGAATTTCATTTTCTTAAATATTCATTCTTTATTAATTAAGTGTTTCAAAAGAGTGTTGGTTCAAAAGAGTGTTGGTTCTATAGAAAAATGTGTACAATTATGGGAGCACACACGAACATAGACGTAGCTGCATTGTGCGATTGTTTGGGAGATGTGTCGTCAATTATTTGATTTATTGTGCATCTAAATACCTATTTACCTCGTATTTTTGTCTTTATCCTAGAATCTTCGAAACTTAGATGTAGGGCTATTTGAAAAAATGAAGCTGGCACCTGAGGCCACTTCATAGTTAGTGTTACTTTGACATAGCACCTATAAAAGGTTGCCCATACCTTCTCCAGGACGTAGTCACTTCCTCTCTCCTGTACCCAACTCCGTAGTCTTAATGGGAACGTGAAAAATTATGGCTTAATCCATTTTTACTGAAGCAGGTACAAGGCTTGCTAGACACGAGAGAGGGTTGTCCTACGTTCAGCACGCAAAAACAAAACTTCGGCTATTTCTTCTATAAAGGCAGAACTGCTAGTAGTAGAATAAAGAAAAATGAGCAGTTTATATTTCTGGATGGATTTTCCAACTACTATGCTACAGGTCGTGGAACAATGTGGATGTAACATCCACTATCAGACGTGAAAATCAATGGAGTTATCAAAATTATGCTGCGAAAAGACATAATAAAAAAGGGGGCGAGTGGAACACAGAAAGAAGAGGAT
Organism: Macrothele yani; assembly: GCA_039090855.1. Classification (NCBI taxonomy): domain Eukaryota; kingdom Metazoa; phylum Arthropoda; class Arachnida; order Araneae; family Macrothelidae; genus Macrothele; species Macrothele yani. The sequence continues at coordinate 75,571,472 of CM077017.1, read as the reverse complement.
GAAAACCTTAAGAATTTCTTTTCTTGTAAAAAAACGCGAAAGGGTGCACAATTGCTCCATATAAGAAAAAAACGATACTCTGATCAGATTCTGTTGACAATTATTAATGAATGACGCTGGTCTTCAGTTACACCATGGCACTGCATAGATTTGAGACTTCGTATTATTAGGGCTTTAGGTATCCTAGGAAACTGAGGGAGTACCAAAATGGCGGTTTCACCTGCCCTCTGAACGGAGAGGTTGGCACTGCATTGAAGACAGATAACTTGTCGTTCAAATGAGGGACAGGTGACCACTGAACCCCATTGAGCTGCTCAAAACATACAAAGAACAAGTGCCAATAACTGATTGCTCCCTTTCCAAACTCAAGATGCTATTTGAATGTCATAACATAGACATCATTCCTGCGTAGTGGAGTATAACTTCGCCAGGTAAGAAAGGCTACACATTTGAGCAGTTCATTCATAATTTGGATCTGAACGTGTGGGGTGTCATCGCTCGACGATTGGTTCGCATGGCCTCGCCGCCTGTCACAACAACGAATTGTAGATGCGTGTCGAAGCAGAACGGATTGCAGTACCGCAGACGACCATCCAAACTGTTTCATTCGATCCCACGGCGTGTGGGGTTGGTTATCACCGCCCATGGTAGATTTACTTATTACTAATTTTTGGCCTTCCTCATTATGGACCGGTATGTAATTGCGATCGTTTGCAGCTTGTACCATAACTAGTCACTCCCATAAATTTCATTTTGATTGCTTCTTTCTCTCTTCGTATTGCAATTTCTATCAACAGAAGTGTATTTATCTTGCTTTCTCTTTCATATGGGAAATAGGTATTCCTGAAAGAATTATCACTGCGTGACTCTATTTAGTCTTCGATCCTTTTTTTTAGTAAGTCACAAAATGTTGAAATCAACATAGAATAGTATTCAGTAATTTCTCAAATAATTAAATTTCAATACTATATTCAGTGCCAGAAGATTTACGCAGTACTTCTTTCCTCTTAAACTCGGTTAAATAACCTCAGCTTTCTCCTGCCTCAGGGTTGAAGAGCTGAAACATTTGAACAGAACGAATGCCACAACAACCCAGCAGTCAGTTATTACAACAGTTTCCCCTCAATGTTTCTTCGAGTTCTTGGGTTGTGTTCTACTTACTCGCATAAGATCTTGCTTCTTTCGACCGTGGAAATCGGAGTACATTTGATTAGCTTAAACCAAATTTAGGTAAACATATATTTTGTTCCTTTCTTGTAAAAAACGAAAGAGTTCAAAGAAAAGTGCGTTTGTCTCATTAATTTGTTACAAAGTCGAAACAAGGTGAAGGGACATTCACTGTGTGTGACAGCGACTTATTTGTATTTCTTTTTCTGTATATCTATCAAGCAGTTTTACACACGTATTTTACACAAGATGTAACTTGCATCAAAAGAATTCGATGGGCCACAAACGTCTTTGAGAACAGTACAAGCTTTTTGTTCTGTTAGGTTTCGCGCGTTTAACAACCACAATGAGCAATTCCAAGGGGTATAAATAAACAGTCGCCCGTCCCTAATTTGTGGCCACTGGTTACAGGGAAGGGTAACAGTCAGCTCCGTGGGGCAACGGCATAACCCTCGACTCATCGGGAGTTAAACCTTGGCACTTCTCTGTTGACTAGCGAGAAAGATATGCTAGTAACGAGACTCAGCCACCGGGGAGAAGCCTGCAGAGTGCTCCATAATATACACTGCTGGCCACCCAAAATGCAACACCAAGAAGGAAGCATCAGATTGGCCTGAAATTCGCAGCATACGTCGCCCGCGAGAGGACATGCAAACGATTAGCATTGCAGGGCATATGCAATTCATGTGCGCCCTGGACGCCACCGAGAAGCACTATAAGAAGGGTGCACAGAAGGCGGGGTGTAAGTAGCAGAAGTGTGTTGTGGTGCCGTACCTGTGCGTGGGAAGCTTCCTGATGCCTCGTCGCAGAATACGGCAGTCATTCCAGCACGTTTCGAAGTTCGACAGAGGACGAATAGTGGCTTATCGTGACAGCGGTTTATCGTACCGAGACATCGGCGCCCGTGTGGGACGACTCCAGCCACAGTGAGGCGAGTATGGATTCGGTGGGAGCAGGAGGGACGGACGGACCGACGTGAGCAATTGCCGCAACCGCGGCACACCACCGAGCGAGAGGACCGGCATGTTGTGCCACAGGCATTGACGGCTCGCACCGCCACATCACGAACGTTAGCGCAGGAATTAGGGGGTGTTGCGCAACAACCTGTGTCAGCACGTACCGTTCGACGTCGTCTGCAGGAGTGGGGACTTGTCGCACGGCGCCCATTGCTCCGATTACCATTGACGTTATACCACCGGCAAGTGCGGCGGCAGTGGGCCGTTGAACGCCGCACCTGCACTACGGAATGGCACGACATTGTTTTCTCCGACGAATCCCGCTTCTGCCTGCAACCCCACGATGGTCGGAACCGCGTGTGGCGGCACCGCGGCGAGAGACTGTATGACGCCTGCATTATGTATCGCCATACCGGTCCGTCGCTGGCGTTATGGTTTGGGGCGCAATTGGATATGACACCCGTACCCCTCAGGTACGCATCGCCGGTACACTCAACAGCCACCGCACCATCTCTGACGTTTTGGAGCCTGTGTCCTCCCTTACCTGCAGGACCTGCCAGTGGCCACGTTTCAACAGGACAATGCGCGCCCGCAGGTGGCACGCATCGTACAACAATTCTTTACTGCCCACCAGGTGTCACTGCTGCCGTGGCCTGCTTGTTCTCCCGATATGTCGCCCATCGGACACGTCTGGTCGCTGATCGGCAACCGATTGGCCCGGCAAGCACCACCCACGGCTACGCCGGATGAACTGTGGAAACGTGTGGAAGCAGCCTGGACCGACATACCCCAGGCCCACATCCAAAGCCTATTTCGTTCAATGCCGCGGCGTGTAGCGGCCGTTATGGCCAGCCAAGGGGGCCACACGAACTATAAAAAAATCCTCTACATATGATCATTTGATCCGACTGGTGTTCAACTCTGCTGCTATTTGCGGTGCTGTGGTCTTGTGTTTCCGTTGTACAATCCGTGCCAATGTTCTCCTAGCCCTATCTGACATATTCGTTTGATGTCCACAATTTACATGTTTGGAAGCAACTCCGTGCCTTTTTTGATAGGTAGTCATAATCTTCGATACAGTTCCTCGTGTTATACCTACTATATCTGTCAGTCTAGTTACTGAAGCTCCTGCAAGACTCGTGCCAATAAGCTTGCTTTCTTTTTTGTGGTCACTGATATCTGACATTGGCGACAATTTCTCCTCAACAACTGTTTTAATTGCGACTATAGCAGTGTTATTTGATAGCAGACATTGTACTGCAGTCCTTTATACCGTATATCTTCCATCGCGGGTAGTATCGTCCCTGTGATTTTCAAACGGCAAATTGCGTGCTCCAGTCGCAGTCGGTGTCTGTAGAAAAAAGTTGCAAAAAGCCAATCTCAGTTAGCTTTTTGCAAAATTTTGAAATTTTTTAAACTATGATCTAAGTACAGTCAACATTCGATGTATCCCTTCTCGGTTTACCGCTACCCTTTGTTCTGAACGGGTGTTCTCTTTTCGCAAAACTTTCCTTGATACACCGCCACGCCCTTGGTATCCTTCAATCGCCAATATATATTTATTTGTACGCCATCCTATCTTTTTCCCAACACAAAACATCCTTGGCCGATTGCAAACTGTATGAGAATCCTGTTCCCACGTCTTCGGATTATGATTCAACGCTGGCGAATCTTAATGTTAAAGACAATGATTCAGTCAAAGATGCGAATCAGTATATTATGACGACCCCCCCCTCGCATAATTAATTGGCGAGAGGCATGGCTAATTAACGGTAATTGAAACTTGATTGGGGGTTTTAATTAACAGAGAGTTATAATTTAAACACTTGCGAGGGGCGGTATATAAAGAAAAGATATGCTGGCACTTGGAATTCAAGTGGCGAGTTGCAGGTGTTTGCCACGAGAACAAAGAGCCCATAAACGGAAATGGGGCGCGTTAGTGTTTAAAAGCTATTTCCCATAACTCAAAAATGTTTGGATGGCAAAAGTGTTTGAAGCTTTTGTCTGTGCCGCGCGCGAAACAGTGGGAAAGCTCTTGGACTTGAAGAGCGGTTAATAATAAATATGTCGCGGTTTCAAGTGTTAGAATTCACCGCTTACCAATTTCTTGGAGACGGGAGATTGTTGTTGAGAGTGACAGAGTCCGATTGAGAGCCGAGAGAATGAGGAAGGATTTTGTCTCGCGCTAGAACAAATGCTTGCCCTCTGCGTGTTTTTGCGTTCTGAGCATAGGAAGGGAAACCAGCTAAAAGCATAAGCCGATGAATAACTGGCACGAGCTTTACCTGAGAACTTTCTTCACCTTGCCGGACCATCGATATCTGTCGTAAGGAGCCATTTCAGGTGAAATGCAGACAGAGAAATAATAAATACAGAATATCCTCGCTCATCGAGAGAGAGAGAGAGAGAGAGAGAGAGGGAGAAGCGCCAGCCTCGGGAACCACGGAGGAGCCCAGCCTCCCTGCAGAGAGAGAGCTCTGAAGTAACTGCTAGCCTCTTCGTATTCAAACCGGGGAGAGAACTTTTGTGCGTGTGTCTGAGTACGTGCGTTCAGTGACCGTGGAACGACATCGTTTTAGTCACAGAAAAGGATGAGCGGTGATGGAAGTTAAGATCAAACTACCCGTAGTGCCAACATAGTAGTGAATGTGAGTGAGTGTTGTGGTTTTCTTTTGGTGTCATCAATACTGTGGATACTCAAGGACCTATGTAAGTACTTTTTTACCAGTATTTTATTAGCGGCCCATTGTGAACGAACAGACGTTTCGTTAGGACATATTTTCTGAAACACCGAAGAGGGCCAAAGCTGGCCGGAAATTATAACTTTCTTAATTAGGTGAAGAATCCGGTCTAACTTATGCATTTATCTATTAAATCCCTGTTTTAATTGTTATACTGTGCCTCCATTGGTTTATTGGTGTACTGTGTCGGCTAATTGGCTAACGAGGTATTGGCGGATCCAGTGATTCGAATCGCAGTCCGGAAAATAATTGGGCATCCTGACATCTAAGGCCTAAAGGTCGCAACAATATTTTAAAATTAAGAAAATTCTTTAGAGTAAACTTGCCGGATGAAGATATTTTAAAAGCATTTGTTAAATTTGATAGTGCTCTAAAAATATTTGGGTTGAAACCTAAAAACACAAATGAAATTAGACGAGTTTTATAAAAAAAAACCCGAAAAAAACCCCTAAAGTATGTAAAATGACTTTGTGTAATGCTATTAATTTTCACTTGATGAAGTTTCAGTAACTTAACACGATTTTTAACTCATTTCCTTATAACGAAAATGTTAACTTTGTCTTCTTACTATGCAAAGTAAATGTCCGCATTTAATGCATGTGAAAAGCTTTCGAGATGAATTTGGACACTTCGAACTACAGTCCACTAAGTACACAGCATATAACTGCATTTTATTTTCTATTTACCATGCTTTTTAACTTAATGCCAATTATGATTTTCGATGAATCATAATTAGCGAAATTTTGATTACCCAAAAGTAATAGGAAATCTGATATAGCTGCACCCTTGATGTAACGCCACACTGTATTGCAATAAACCATGGCGTTGCATCAGTATTGGCTGTTTATTGAAAACCCGTGAAATATTAATTTTCATTCCATCATACGTAGTTTCTGTTGCATTACTTTCGATATTCTTCCGGTTGTGGCCGTGAAAGTAATAAGTTTTGAAAATTATTAAAACGAAAAGGTAGTATCCACTTTTAAATATTTCTAGTATACCACGTCCGCATGCATTCTTCAGCCCCCACCGACCTGATACATCATGATTATGGCAACCAAATTACTTCGTGCCTTTTATAACACGATAAAAAAATCCTCACGCGCGAGTCTTTGAAGGAATTGCACTTTTCCATTTGTTTGTTTATTCTACCCAGTCTTAGCATAAATACTGTTACAAACGTTCGACAGATGGCGCGCAACCGGTGTGCAACGTCACCGACCAGCCAGGAGGCATGAAGCAGCTAGTGAATCATTGTGCGTTCAGTCACAGAGGAGAAAACGTGTTTCGTGAAGTACTTGCTATGGAGTGGGAAGATTATGAGAATCGTGTTGCTGTAATAGCACTGCACAAAGTTGGAAAATCATCTTCCGAGATTTTCAGCATCTGAAGAAGCTGAAAATCAGCAGAATTTTTGTCTACCGGACCATGAAAAGTTTCCTTGAGACTGGGACCGTCACTGGCCGCCCCAGAAAGGGTCGGCCAATTACCGTGAGGAATGCTCGCCTGGTGACAGCAGTGGCAGCCCATATTCGACGAAATCCTGTTAGAAAACAATCAGTGACGGCTCGTGAGCTGAACATTTCAAGAATGTCGGTCACGCGTGCTGCGGAGTGACCTAAGTGTGAGAGTTTATCGGGTGTGTACAGGGTATTTCCTCACCCCACAACTGAAGCAGCAGAGGGTGCTAAAACGAAACTTTCGCTGCAGCATTACGCAGACAATCGCCACAGACAGATCCTTTTCTCTGATGAAAACATTTTCACTATTGAATAGTCTTTCAACCACCAAAATGACAGGGTGTACGCCTCAACCTCACGAGAAGCTCAGGGGAAAGCTCCAAGTATCATGAAAAGGCCATCATCCTGTTGCTGTCATGGTTTGGTGTGGAGTCTCCTACAAGGCTACCACGGAGCTCCATTTCTGTGAGAAAGGAGTGAAAGCATCCGCCAAAGTCTACCAGGACAGAGTTTTGGAGCCAGTGCTCAAAAATGTGAAACACACCCTCTTCTAAAACCGACAGTGGAGGTTTAACTTAGCCTATATGCTTATAGCAGGATTCCGTACTTGCCCACAAGGCCAAGTCAACCCAGGAGTGTCTTTAGGCGAATATGTTAGACTTCATTTCTCCAGCTGATTGGCCTTCAAGAAGCCCAGACCTCAACCTATTGGACTAGACGTTGTGGGCCACACTGGAGGATATGGTCTGCAGAAAGAAACACCCCAGTATTGACAGTCTCAAACTCTCTTTGGTGCGACAATAGCAGCTTTCTTGTGGAATCCCTATGTAAAGCTATTGATGAGTGGCCACAGATACTGAAGGACTGTGTGAAGGCAAAATCAAGCCATTCTGAAAAGTGATTGCTGCCATGTATTCAAAAGTGTACTACTTACGTCATATAACAGGTATATTAAAATATCTTTAAATTTCTTTTGTTATTTCATTGATACTTTGTATATATTATGGTAAGACTAGGTAATACTCCACGGTTACTTTTTATATGCATTAATCTGACCTGCCAAAGGAAAGCGATTTTTATTGGCAATATGGCTTATTAGAATTCATTTATTGTGCGACTTATTATTAACAGAGGTGCATCAGTTACGGACTGCAGTTTCCACTTAGCCTATATGCTTATAGAGTTTGTGAAGAACATTGAAACTGAAAGAAAGATCTTACTGTATGCTTGAATATTTTCTTTTATCCCTTGTAAGCTTTGGTTAGGTAACAATAATTAATTACTGTACGGTTCTGTTCGTAGCCCTAAAACGTTTTTTAATCGTAATCTAATGTAAATCTACGCTGCTATTAATAGAAATTGCAACACCGTAAAGAAATTCTCCAATTTGCACGAAACTTGCAGGGCGGATAGGACACTATGGGAGATGCAAATGATTACAATTGCAACTTACATGCAAATGTGAGGCACGCGCAACGCCATCGGAAACGTCATGCAAGAGGGTATAAAAGAAGGTGTAGAGAGAGCAGCTTTTTAAACTTGCTATCGCTAAACTCGACCGTACGCAGTTGTTAACACGTAAACATGCCGCGTAGGAGGATGAGACAACCATACGAACACTTGACGGAGTTTCAAAGAAGTAGAATCACTTGACGGAGTTTGAAGAGGTATTTTCACTTTATATTATTTAGAGGTAGAATCGTTGGACTCAGAGAGGTGGTTTATCATACCGTGATATTGCTGCACGCGTTTTGCGTAACGCAACTACCGTTAAGCGTAAATGGCGTCAATAGACAGCAGAAGCTTCTACGCATCGTTGTGCATGGTCTGGAGCTCGAAAAAACACGACCGAGCGGGAAGATAGGCACTTCAACCGTACGGCAGTGACGTTGCGTACACCATCCACGACACTTGTGCAGCAATGGAGGATGGTCACACATCATCCGATGTCTGCAAGCACTTTTCGTCACGGATTGCTGCAGAGAGGTCTCATTGCTCGCCGTTCATTGCTGCGACTTCCCTTGACTCTGAACCGTAGGCCACAGCGACTGCAATGCTACCGCGAATGTCGAAACTGGAGTGCTGAATGGGAGCATATTGTGTTTTCGGGCGAGACCAGATTCTATCTAAGGCGTCACGACGGGCAAATTCTTATTCGCAGGTACCGTGGTGAACGTCATCTGGAAGGCTGCATTTTGCACACCAAACCGGTCCCACGCCTAGGGTAATGGTCTGAGTCACTATTCCGTTTCATTCACGAACTCACCTACTACGCATCACAGCCATATTGAACAGCCAATGCTACATCACGGAAGTATTGGAGGCTGAACTTCTACTCTCACTTCAAACGATCCCGGGAGCCGTCTTCCAACAAGACAATACCCGACCTCATGTTGCTCGTACTGTCCAAGACGTACTCTATGCGCATTAAGTCGCTCGTGTTCCCTAGCGTGCTCTCTCGCCAGATTTGTCCTATATAGAGAACGTCTGGAGTGTCATTTCCGAACGACTGGATTGCATGGCCTCGCCGCCTGTCACAACCAACAAATTGTGGATGCGTGTCGAAACAGAATGGAATGCAATACCGCAGACGACCATTCAAACTCTGTTTCTTTTTTTTTCTTTTTTTTTTTTTTGATTGGAGGTTTAACGACCACCGTGAGCAACTCAATGGGTTATAAGCAGTCTCCCGTCCCTAATTTAGGGTCACTGGTTCCGGGGAAGGGAGAGAGCCAGTGCCCTAAGACAAACACATCATCCATACCTCACCGGGATTCGAACCCGTACCCCTTTCTGACGAATGATCAGAGGCCATCGCTTAGACCACTGCGCCACCGGGGCGGCCCAAACTCTGTTTCATTCGATCCCATGGCGTGTGGGGTCGGTTATCACCGCTTATGGTGGATTTACTTATTGCCCATTTTTGGCCTTCCTCATCACGGATCGGTAGGTTATTGTGATCGTTTGCAGCTTGTACTATAACTAATCACTCCCATAAATTTCATTGTGATTACTTGTTTCTTTCTTGGTATTGCAATTTTTATCAACAGCAGTGTATTTACCTTGCTTTCTCTTTCATATGGGAAATAGCTATTTCTGCAAGAATTATTACTGCGTGACTCTATTTATTCTTCGATGCCTTCTTCAGTAAATCGCAAAATGTTGAAATTAACATAAAATAGTATTCAGTAATTTCTAAGAAAATTGAATTTCAATACTGTATTAGAAGCCAGAAGGTTTAGGCAGTGCTAACTTTCTAGTGATGGCAATTAAATAACTTCAGCTTTCTCCTTACTCAGGGTTGAAGAGCTTAAAAGTTTGAACAGAGCGAATGCCGCAGCAAAACAGCAGTTAGTTATTACAACAGCTCCCCCCCTCCAGTGTTTCTTCGAGTACTTGTGCTGTGTTGTACTTACTCGCATAAAATCTTGCATCTTTCGACCGTGGAAAACAGAGTACGTTTGATTAGCCTAAACCAAATTTAGAAAAACATATATTTTGTTCCTTTCTTGTGAAAAACGGAAGATGTCCAAGAAAAATACGTTCTGTCCCTTTAATTTGTTACAAAGTGGAAACAAGATGATAGCGACTTATTTGTATTTTTTTTCTGTGTATCTATCAAACAGTTTTACTCACTTATTTTACAATATGCAAGAAGAAGTATCATACATAAAAAATGGATGGCCAACAAACTTCTTTGAGAACAGTACAAGCCTCTGTTATGTTTGGCGCGTTTCACACCAAAATGAGCAATTCTAAAGGGTATATGTAAGCAGCCGCCCGTCCCTTATTTGTGGTCACTGTTTACAGCGAAGGGTAACAGTCCGCGTCGTGGGGCAGCAGCATAAACCTTGACTCATCGAGAGTTAAACCTTGGCACTTCTCGGTTGACTAGCGAGAAAGATATGCTAGTGACTACTCAGCCACCGGGGCGGGGGTTGAAGAGTGCTTCATGATATGGGTAAACACCCAGATCTCTCTCTCTCTCTCTCTCTCTCTGTCTGTCTCAGTCTGGAACGCTCTCGAGATGCGAAGTGATTGCGTGTTATATAATACCACGTGATCTCTTTGAGATGTCAAATTATCGCGTGCTACTTTAAAAGCATTGGAGTATCAATGACTCGAGTTTGCATTTATCCGACCACCAAAATTCGAATTGAAATCTTAATATCACGGCAAGTTGAGTTTGTATATTAATTTAATTTGGCACAATTCGAATATTAATTTGTACGCTACAGTTATTCTTATTCTCTTAATTTAACTAACTTTCCGAGTTTAGGGCTGATTATATTATACATTTTGAAAAATATCAATCTATCTAAAACGGTCTAGCCTACAATAAAAACTGAAATCTTGAGACGCCAAAGTGAGCAAAATTGCTTCTAAAATCAGATGTCGCTCCAGTTGCACATGGTCGATAATTTAGATAGTTCTGATTTGTAATACCAGATGTAGAAAAAGTTTCGGTACGAAGTTTCTAACTAGCCGTCGAATACGACAGTCTAAATAACAAGTGTGTCGGAGAAAAGGTTATTTAATGCGAAAGTTCAAAGCAAAAGTTAAGATAAATTTGTACGAAAACAACTGGACTACAAGGAAAACTGTTGAACCACAACAAAATGTTTACACAGAATGTTATTTATCGCGAGGTCTTTTGGAAAACGGAAATAAATAGCATATAATTTTCAGTTCTAACATGAATGAGTTCTTACTACATAAGTTTTTACTGTATTTCCTTACAGAAATCCGGAGTCTATTTGCTTTCAATCTGCTTACATTAAACATTTCACCCCGTCCTAAGACGGGAAACATCTCCTATATATTTACATTTATTTAAAGCTTTAAAACAACCGTCCCAGGACGGGCTATAGGCTAGTTTCTCATAGTATGGAATAGAGATTTCGAGAATGCACGTGCTATTATTATTATTATTATTATTTGGAGGAAAGTATTCCTGACCTATTAGTTTGGTACATGTCTTAGGTGTGATTAGGAAAGCGAAATCTCTTAAATTCTTTCCACCAGGTGGTACTTTCGTCACGGAAAGCTTTTGCCTCGTGAGAACGAATGCTGGGCTTTCTATTCAAAGCTTCAGATACTGCAACGCTAACAGTTAGGTTTCAAGGTTAATCCCAAAATTGTTGCTGCAGTTACAACTAATGGTATTCTGCTCTTCCGCTTACTATCGTCATTGTTAATAAAACCACAGCAATAATAGTATTAATGATAATGATTATTTTTATTGTCAGCGGTTATTATGAGTTTAGTTGAACGACAGCAACTGAAGATTACCCGGCGAACATTGGCGGCGTGTTTGAGGTAATAAGCCCTGGCCGTAGCTCATGGGCTGTCAGATTCCTTCTGTTAGCGAATGTGTCACCATCTAGTAAAATAATGTTTTGTAGAAAGCTGGCAATTCGTTTTCTGAAGCTCATCCGCTAAATAATATTCGTACAGGAGTAAAGTGTTATTAATTTAAAAAAAATATGCTGAAGACACAGAAACTATAGCAAAGTCCATCAACAGAGCTCAATTTCGGAAGAGCTGGAGTTTGCTCTCTATTGTTGCCGAATTTTAGCATATGATAGCAAGGCCGCAATTTCCGGAGACTGCGGATATCAACTGTATGTTTATTTTGATCATCACCAAATATCTAATCTGATTTACTTTCGAAAAAAAAATGAATAAAATCCTTACAAAAAAAAAAAATTGTAATTGTCACGTGTAGGGAAGCCGGCTATACTTCCGTATCTGGCCTGCGTCGTCTGCTACAACAAAGCAAGTGCCGATAAATGGCGCTTCCGCCGCTTCGCTGCCGAGGCTGGTAACTGCGTTATGTCACCACAGTTTGCTCCGTGCGTGAAGTCAGTTCGCTTAATTGTGTTTAGATATTCTATGCTTGTGTTTCCCCTGATTCTGCAGTGATGTAGAAGTGCCTTAGCGCAGCTTAGCGGCGCTAAGGCACTTTTTTTGTAGGCTTAGCGTCATTAAGGCACTTTTCACGGTTGCATGGTAAGAGAAATAAGGCTAACGAGCTTTCCTTTTATAACCTTGTAGGCAAAAATAGCTAATGCTATATTTTATGTGCAAGCGTATTCATACATTAATCGAATGTTCGTATTATAGGATGAAGCTAAACAGTCGGTTTACACAGTAGGACGGTTCATGAATCACAAGAGTTCTAGTGTGAAGAGAATGGTGACTACTTTGTCAAAACCGCAGTTTTCAAAATGACATTATGGAAGGTGACTTTTCCGTATGGTACTTCACTTATAGGAGGGAAATAGACACAGTAAAATTAAATAGGTATGTAGGTTGACTGATAGGTGTTTTATGGTTGCTGTGGGTATTTCTGTTAAAGTCGTCATGAGCTTCAATAAAAGTAATCCCCTGAACCCATCCCTTGGCTTCTTACGGGCAACACAAAAAAGAGGAACGGTTGACGAGTGGCCAGAGGCGCTGGATTATATATATATATAAATAACACAAAAAATATCCATTGCTTCCGCCACAAAATCACAGGGAAAGTGTCCTGTAAGTTGCATGTATGCAATGCATCTATAATAATTCGTATTATTCACACTGAATGTTTAAAGATCGTTTAGAATGACTCCCACGTAACATTCTTTCTGTTGCTTTAAATTGCCTAAATTAAGCAATTGTAATCAAAATTGATAAAAATAATTAATTAACATTTAATTAAAATGCAAAATAAGAAAAACAAGTCAAACTTAAATAAGCTTTTCAAAGTTTGGAGGGTCTTTTGCCAGGTGGTTTTCACCTGATCCGCTCACCGCTAAGGCACTTTTTCACTTAGAACTGCATCCATGTGATTCTGTAAGTGCTGCTTCGTGTTTCCGCTGTTGTTCTTCCTGCGTGTGTTATTACCATGTGGAGTTGGAAGCGCTTTTTCGAAGAAGTTGTGCAGGACGAGGAGACTTGTGTTTCGTGGTGTGAGCGGCAGGGATTTATTCCCACCAGTAGAAAATGTGTGGAAGGTCATTCAATGACTGAGTCGATAGGTCCCATTGTTATGGACAATCAAGGTGTCAGAGGAATCACGTTTCACGGAAATCTGAGCGGTCTTCCTTTGCACTTGAGGCATGGGGCGCCTATGTCCTTGGTATAAGCGATTCAGGGTAGAAATCTGCCCTGAGAATTACAGATATGCCAGCATATTACTGCCGCTCATACACAGACATGTACAACTTTGAACTACTGTCAGTAACCTCGGAACCTGCGGATACTAACATCTCACAGGTAGCCACTCACTGAACTTGGTGGATCCTAGTACTGGGGCTCATACCCAAGGTGTTGAGAGCAATTGGCGAAACTCTCAAACGCAAACTTAGTTATAGAACTCGTAAACTTCATTTGGCAGACCCTATTCTGGAATATTTATTCCGACGGAACTGTCGTCTTTCGCCAGAACATTGCTTTGAGGTCATGATTCGGATCATAAAACAGTTCTTTCCTGGTCGTAATTAATTTATTCAATTATATTCTAGAAAGGTAGGTTTTAATTCTGTAAGAAACACGTTTCTAATGTCCCTCTAAAAGTTTCGCACTACGAACAAAATGATCCCAAAGAAAATTAAAAAAACTGGTAAAAAAAAACGCAATTGTTTTTGGCAAGGTGTAAGTAGCTCGATTCCAGACAATGAACGTACGTGAAACATGTTTTCAAAAAATTAATAATGAGCAACACTACACTGTGAAAAACAAATACGACGGAATCCAGATCCATAATATTACGGGCATCGTTCTGGTAGTTATATAAAAAAAAACGAAAGTTCCAGTACACATCTTGTGGAACGAAATGAAAGGACAATTATTTCAAAAGTCGATATTTGTGTGATATATGCAAAAACATAGCGCCACACAGAGTCCAACATCGCTATCCTGGCATTGGTATAGGAACTCTCGCCTGATCTTTTCCCTGTGCCGTCTCTTTTATTCGCACAAACTACGCAAACACGAGAAGCATTTGATTTTTTAGAGGTTGATAGTACATAATCGGCGAAATGACGTTTCACCACACGAAGAAGATTCGGGACTGACCGTCGTCGACCTTTCAAACTTGGATGTTCCGTTCCATAAGTTTCAATAATTTTGTCTGCAATTTCCATAGGATACTCCAAATGTGAGAGTTTGCCTCCACACTTGCCATACAACACATGTGCGTTCCATAATGCGAAGTCCACAAGGAGGAAGAAAACTTTTTTGTAATAACGTTTGCCACGTTTCCTGATAACTGGGTAGTCCGAAAGATGCTGGTCTATGCGACCCACCCCTCCCATTGTAAGATTGTAATCCATAACTACAGTGGGTATCCTTTTGGCTCCTAACCCATTTTGACTCACATGTCCCATTGTGTCAGAGATGTGAACAGTTCACAGGAGGCACACATCCCTTTTTGTCCCGCCATCTCAAAGCCGTTACCTTACCTCGCTGATACGCTGCAATTCCACCCTTGTTCAATTTTTGTATTTTGAGGTCTGGTGGTATTTCTTTTTGCTTAGTTTTACAGTTCCATATGTATCTGTTCGATGTTGTAGTAATATATCTGCTGACAGCGGACTGGTATAAAAGTTGTCTCTTGTGAGGCAGTAGCCTTTATCTCATATTAATGGTCCCGTAATATTACAGATCTCGATTTTCTTGCACTATCATTCGTTAACGTCTTATTACGTACCTGGACGCTAAGTGGTTAAGAGCCAGACAGAATACCTCAGAAACTTTCTTCTCGTGAATACACCGCGTACTGTGTTTCTTATATCGCCCGATAGATGGCAGCACTATATCACTCAGGAAACGTCATATTACCCGTGATTCCGCTTTGCTCAATTGCAGCAGACGATGCAGGCCAGGTATGGAAGTGCATCCGTGAAGAATCTCACAAGGAGTTTGAGATCGACAATGACTCAAAAAGGATTTGTATTGTCATTAATATCAGTTGAAAATGATATTGCTTTGACTTTGCACTTGGCTGAAGTAACTTCAGATTGTGCTTCGAAAAATGAGAAACGTTGCCTTTTAACACAACTATTTGTCAAAGGGTTTCAACCCTACGCAGATTTAGTCGCAACTATCTTGGCGCCAGAGTTTACACGCCGCGTAGTAGGAGCGGAGGTGAGTAAGTGATGGTCTAAGGGTCCTGATAGGAAAGTTGGTAGACAAGTAGAAATGATTAAGGATCCCAGATAGGGAAGTGCGAACTGACATCGTGGTAGAATGGCAAACGATACCAGAGCGGAGTGTGCACTTGAACAGGGAAGGAACAGATAGCTTTATTTTCAACAAGGGCTCAATACTCCGGGACCTCCGGCTTAACGTGCCCTCTGAAGCATAGCGAGTTTTGAGTGGCTAAGTCGAATCCTCTACGAACGGAACGGCAGCCGACTGCTCTTACCACTGAGCTATCGAAGCCCTTTTTAACACATAAATAATTCTTTCACGTATCAATGGTGTTTGCGTTATAAGCTTCTGTGCTCAATCGAGCCCGAAATTGAGTTTCCGGCTAAGTATATTGTGCTGACACAGGTAAACGATGTGGTACATTGTTTAAGCCTTTAAGCGGCTGTTGTACCTGAACCAAAGGACGCCCAAAATTTTCTGAGCTCCATAAAGAGTAATTTTGACACAGCTGCTGAGTTTTACGAAATCTACAGCAAAATAATTCCTTTTTCCCTATCTGAGCAGTTCCGGCCATAAGCCTGTTATTGGTTTTATATCAGTTCGCTCCTAGTCCTGTATTTTCTTCTACATGACCCGAGACATGAATGGCATGCCACTCTATGGCCCATTTGAATGACATCCGTTTCAGGGGAGACTTCATGACACGGGCATCATGCCACTGCGTACAAACAAAAGTTATTCAAGCGCATTCTATATCTCCTTTTTCAGCTTCGTCGCCATTACTGTATCCTTTTTCGCAGGCATCATTCAGAAAGGATTGGTGGCAATAATCTCCCTTAACGATCACTTTGAATAAGAAAGCTAAGGGGCATATCAACGCTTCCTGATGCGCAAATTTACTCGTTCCAGCCGCATTATGGCCACTTCTTAGACAGAGGCTATATTCGTTCGAGTTGATTTCAGCACCATTTTGTTAAACTCGAGTTAATTCGTTCCAGTCAGTTAAAGAGTTAAAACATATCCCCCCCCCTTTTTTTCACAGGTTTTAAATTGTGCCGACACCTGTAAATTGGACAATAAATTGTTTAAAACGATTAGTCGTGATTTTGTCCTTCGCGTTAATTTGCTGCTAAAGAATAAATTATGTAGCACTGCGATATACCTTTCTCTCCCTAGCAGAAAGTTCCTGGTCAGTCTACGACAGGTAATATGGTGTCAAAAAATATTCTGCGAGTGGTCGGTATGCAAAATAACTACTAGATGCGAAAGAGCAATAAGAATTTGCACAGGTAGAAATTTAAAAGGAAGAGAGAAAAAACAGCTGACCACCTTATATTTCTTCAACCTAAAAAGAAAATGTTTAACCTAGGCACTAAAGTAATTGTAATGATAACGAACATCAGGAACCCTCTGTACCTAGAATTATGCCACAATTTTCAAGCTCAAACACGAAGATTTATGGAATAAAAATATATTTAACAACAGTAAAGGACAGTGGAATCCCTAGAAAAAAGAAAATTACGATTACAGGAGAGATCTTTGCTCCGTCCTACTTCTATTTTTGGAAAATTTTTGTATGTCTTCCATCTCAAATACAAACATTTATGTCATTAAATGGTGATTAAACAATAATACAGTGCAGGGAAAATCATCGGAGGATGGAGATTACGGGAGAAATCTCCAGTGCCTTTTAGCTTCCGTTATCGAAAGGTTTGTCTCTATTTTACGATTACGGGAGAAAATTTTGCTCCGTCGTCTAACTTCCTTTTACAGAAATTGTTACCTCCATTTCCTGTCTGAAACACAAACATTTATGCATAAAATGATATTTAGGAACAACAACGGACAATTCTTTCCCGCAACATCGAGGAAACATAACGAGGGGGAAAATACGATTACTGGAGAAATGTTTACTCCGTCTAACTTCCGTTTTCGGGAATTTTGGTAGACGGAAAACTTGCATCCATGATATGGAGTCCGCAAGAGGGTTTAATGGGGTTCTGAGGATATCGATTTTGTCTGCAGGACCAAAATAAATCTGAGACGTAAGTTACCGTCGTCGTGATTCTGCTACGGGACCTTTCTCAGTTTTCGCCAGTTTTGCTGCTGCACACGCGTTATATCGCAAGGTTGAGATTCCGACCAATGTGCATTGACTTTACGTTATTTTCCCCATACAGGCATTATGGCTGCTTTGGGCTTTGTTCTGAAGTTGACCATTAGTGAAACCTGTTTTCCATTGGACAGCTTGGTGCTCCATGGAAAACCAGGTGATTTAAAAAAATGTAAGGTTACTTTAAATCCTAAGTCGTTTTCTAAAGTAAAATATGTGTACCGATGAACAGTGAATCGAACAAAAAGACCTACATAACCAAAGAAATTTTGTAGCATATATTTTAAATTTTTTTAGTATCTTTCATTTTGAATTATAATATAAAATTTTAATTCAAAATAACTGTTTAGTGATTATATCAACCTCTGTCAACTCTTTTTAGGGTTTCAAACTTTGTCTCGCATTCATCTTTTGCATATTTATGTAGCATTTCCCCCAAAGACTCAGAAAAAAGAATTATTGCTCTTTCCTCTAAAACTCGTAAAAAAAATTTGGTAAATTAAAAAATCTGTCACTCTCTACGAAAGAATAATTTTCGCGTTGGAGACTTTATAATACAGCTGTGTACAAAATTTTAGACATTCAGTTACATGAACAGAAATTCATGCGGTCCTATTCACGAAAGCAATGTACAATGACATTTACAAATAAGCGTAATACCGAGCATTCGGAGAATTTTAAAAGATTACATGCAAACCTCAAGTTCATATATGTTTAATAAATTGTACAGCATCTTTTAAAATTTAATTTACGGTCATTAAGGAAAAAAATGTTACACAAATGTGATTGAAAACTGATATTTACTAATAAGAACCACGAACATTTTTTAGTCAAAAGTATTACTACGGGCCACTAAACCAGTTGTGTGTAGAACGGCGAAGAACTAAGAATGGGACTGTTTAGAGGAATATTACATACCATAGAAGATTGAAATTAACTCCACCAAATAGAGTGGTGCAGTTCTCTCGAGTCCTAGGCTTGTATCGTACGTGAAGTAAAACTGTGTACTACACAAGTACGTTGCTTCTTTAGCAGTATACTTTTTGGTGAAATTTTTGACCAAATTTTGACTTTGCACATTGATCTTAAATATGCTTTACCTAAAGAGAGAAAAAACTTGAGGATAATTTAGGTATTTTTCTTTCCAAAACAACCCTTAATGTGTTCACAGTGAACAACCCTCAAAAGACAGCGGCAGCAGAGATTTTATCATTTTGTACTGCAGGGTGGACATTGAAACCCTCCCATCGTGGAAGGGAATGACCGCTTTTTACGTTCATTCTGATCTCATATCCGCTTTGCTGGCATTTTTGTGGAAACTGTTACTTGCTATGATACTGCGTACAGGAAAACAGTTCAGGTGGAAGTATTAACTGCATGAAGTGTTACACGTAAGCAAGTGAAACACAACTGAATAGGAAGATAGGGAAAGTGTGAAATAAAAACCAGTGTTACATCCAGAAAAATATTTTACCGCCAAGTCTCAATTTTAGTTCGCTGCGCCGGTCGCCAGTTCTTGGCTTTCGAGCACTACATCTGATATCGCCGTTGCTGTCGAGAAGTAGTCCCTCGGCAATGTGATATCACAATACTTTACTTTGGATGTTGGAACAAGTTCCATTCAATGCCGTTCCGTGAAGTTAACTTTAAAACTTAACATAATTTATTTTACTTGCTCAGAGTCACGACTTCACCGTACCCAAGGATCTAGTAATAGTGGTGAATATTTTGAGAAACTTTACTCTGGTGTATCCATAAAACGGTTCTTTAAATAACTCATTTCTTTCTTTCACTTCTCCGTTTTTTCTGCCATTTGGGTTATTCTGCTTTATAACTTTTTGGACATTCGCCTTGGATATTAGCTGTTATAACCTTCTCCTGTGTGCTCTCTATGTCAATTAGATTTCGAGTTACATTTGCAATTTAACTCATTTATATGCTGTAAAAATGCAAAATGTTAGTTTAAAGTTTAACTCAGGGTCTAATTGATGTGCAAGAACCTAATGTTACTCCAAATAATCTCTGTGGTAAGCACAGAAGAAAAATTGGTAATAGCTAAGCCCCATGGCTAACATCAAAAAGTTATAAATGAAAGGAACCCAACATAGGGTATAACAAAGAGGTGAAAGAAAGAAATATGTCGTTTTAAGAACCGTTATGGATACACGGGAATAATGGTATTAAAAAAATTCACAGTTAATATTAAATCCTCGAATGTCGTGACCCTGGACTTGAAAAAATACTACTGTTTGTGAAAATTCAAACACCACCAAAGACCGCTGGTATTAGCTTGAAACTTACAATATATTTACAACAGGTTGGGTCATACAAATGATTAAAATGTCAGGGAAAGTGCGCATATGGTTTTGGAGCAGCGTCCTCTGAACTGTTCGGTCTTGAGTATAAAGAGTTGACTCAAAAGAGATGCTGCAATCAGTGAAGAGCCGACATTGAGTCGAAAGAGTGTTTCTTGTCTATGATCCGTCACCGAAGAAGGGCGCATTATGAACACATGAAGGACTCGGAGAGAGGAAGGATTGTTGGGATGAGAGGAGTTGGATTGGCGAAATTGCCACACATACGGGACGAAACGCAAGCCATTACAATGATGCCGTCAGTGGACAGATGAGGCTCGGACGCACAGAAATCCGGGAAACAGACCGCAAAATCGCGTGACTGCATGGGATGACAGACACCTCTACCGCATAGCAGTAACGGATCGCACATCAAAACCCAATGTGTTAGCGCATCAGGGGAGCACTGTCACAGGCCAGCCTTTTTTCCTCAGTACAGTTACACGTCGTGTGCTTAATACAGGACTGGTCGCCGGCTGCCATCGGCGAGCATTCATTTGACGCTCAACTACGGACGCCTCAGGCTACAATAGGGTGTCGAACACAGAGATTGGCGCGCTGATTGACACCAGGCCGCGTTTTCTGACTAGTCACAGTTCAACGTAAAAAGTCTTGGTGTCTAGCATTGCTACGGCATTCTTGAAGTGTTCTTTAAACTTAGATTGGGGGCTGGCATCAGTACATCTGTTTCCCATGATGCTTTCAAGCATACGATCTGGAAAAAGGGGACACTGAATACAATAGAATAATTTTTCAGCATGCCCCTGAACGAGATCCAACACCACTTCAATAAGCATGAAGTAATAGCCTACTCTTCGTTCGTTAGTGGAGAGGAAGGAATGGGGGTGGAATCCTCTGATGAAGCAAAACGTCCTTTGCAAAAACTGGACCAAATAGTGGAATAGTAATGCTGGTCCATATCTTCTCACATTGATCAGCGAGAGCTTCAAATTGATCACCATTCAGTTTAATGGAATTAGGGTTCAGTCGACGAAATCCATTGATTCGAGGGAAAAGCACCTCAAATATATAACTATGAGGTCCGTCCAAAGAAGGAGAGGCAGAAATAATGAGTTCTCTGTTGAATATCATATCTTCATTTTCTCCATGCAACCAACGGACTTTTCTCATAAACTGAAGGAAGGTCAGAGCTGTGATGGTGATTCCATTCTTGGTGGGGAAAAAGATTCATGTTCATTCCTGTATCTTCTTACATGAAATCTGATTGTGTTATGGAAATCAGACACTTTCACGAATGCGTTACCCCCTAAATGGAAATGATGAGGGGGATATCATTCAAAGAAATTCCCAATTCATCACATGACTTGGAAGTTTCAGAACATACCTTCTTTGCTACAGCATCAGAAACTTCAGTAGAAGAAGATGATCGCTTCATGTTGAAATCTGGAGGAAGAGAATCGAAGGAAATTGGTGGAAGCGGTGAGGTCGACAACGAAGGGTGCTGAGAGTTCGAAGACAGAACAGAACGAGTTAGCTTTAAATTGTTCAGGCAAAACTGATAAGAGGTAGGAGTTCGTCACTTGTTTACTGCTTGAGAGTGAAAGAGCAGTCATGGGGCAAAGAAAACTCGGTTATCATCTTTCTAAAGGTCAAATTCAATCTAATGTTTGGAGCATTCTTTTGTCGAGGCAGACCATGACTCCAATACGAATTAGTTGGTGGCAGGATCTGGAGTAAAGTTCCTGATCTCAAAGATAAGGAAACTGGTTTAAACCCGTTTCGTTTGAAAACAGTCTCTTTCCTGTCCGAGAGATACTGAGGCAACACAAGACAAAGGATCTAATTCAGCTTCGTCATCACGGTGATCGCTGATTCTGTCTGTCAGAAGAGCCTTCTCTTTGGGAAAACTATGAAATCCCCCTCCCCCTCCCTAACATGAAAAAAACAAGATTTTCTCTAGAAATTCGTACATGAGGAAATTTAAAAAGCTTATGTTCCTAATAGTCAATCTATAAAGTCAGAAGACAAAACATTTACTAGGTAGAATTAAAAAATTCCCCACAGAAATGGAGTTGGTAACAAGTGACTTTAAAAAAAAAATCTCGCTGAATACATCTCCGACAGGTCCCCGAAAAGTACTTTAAAGAACAGAGGAAATATTGGGGGTAAATGTCGATTTTCATAGCAACGTGATTACGTGGGTGATCACGTTGCCTGTTGGAGATGTATTCAGCGAGATTTTTTTTTAAAGTCACTGATTTCTAAAACATTTCTTGCATAGCGTTTCAAATTAGCTGGAACGCATTGTATGACAAGGTCTCCTACAACAACTTTTTCTTTCTTGACAAGTTCTTCATTTGCTGGTTCTTCAGTTCGTGGGGGGATTCATGGGAAGAAACTGGGGGATTAAAGTTTGAAACATGAATGCGTTAAAAATTTCTTTCCTTAGACATTGTTAGTACATCCAAATTTCAACCTGATCTATTTTCTACTTTCAGGAACTTGTTGTGACTGTTTTTACTGCATTCTGTAAGAAAAAATGAAGTGTTCCATTTTTAACCCTAGGAAAGAATGAACTTTTCCGAAACGAACCTTATCTGTTTTCAACTTTTCCTAAAACGATCTTTGCAAACATCTTTCAAACAAAATTTAAACCATTTCCAGCATGAACTTAGGAATGCTTTTAAAAAAAAAAAGAGAGAAAAAAATCAACTCAAAAGAATGATACTTTATGAAAATTGATTACGAAAAGAAGTTTTAAGTTACATAGGTAAAAACAAGAAACGAAAGAAGAAATGAAGTAGAAAAAGAATAAAGTTTACATGAGGAAATACAGAATTTGATGCGAAAAGAGCCACTTAATGCTTTGAATAGGGAACCTTGTTTCAGTAAAAAAATTCTTATTCTTATGATTTCCTTAAGAAAACTAACATTTTCAGTAAATTTATGCTTTCCTATGAAAGTTTTTCTCAAAGGTCTCCGTTAAGTTGATCTCAAGTCTTTGAAGTGAATGGGAAGAAAAATAACATGTCTATGTGTTATGAGAAAATGAAAGAATTCCCTTAAGACAGTGTGAAGTGAATTGAACATCAAGCAGTTGTAAGATGTTTTACTATCGTAATATGTACATACATTTTGAGAAAATATCTTCTAAAGTTAGAGGGAAAAATATATGAATATTAAAAAACAACAGTTCCTTAGATTTACAAATAGAGTATTTGAAGTAGAAAGAGCGATGGAATGCTTTGAATAGGAATTTCTTGTGTCAGTGAAGGGATTCCTATTCTGGAATTTTTTTTTAAAAGAGAAACTATCATTTTTGGAAAATTTCTGGGGGAGTCGAACTTGGATATTTAACAAAATTCTTGGAGGTATAGGAATTTGAAGAAAGTTTATGGTGTGACATTTCTGTTCAAAAGTAAAATCGAATGGAAAAATAAGAGCAATTAAATCAATAGGAAAAGATTGATAGGTTGAATAAAAAACAAGAAGTTTCATAAAAATAAACCAAAGTTTGAAGAATCATACAACACTAAGCAGAAGGAAAAATATAATAAGTAAAATAAGGGGAATACAATATTTTCACTATGGGAGTTTGGAAACAACTGCTTTTCTGACGCATTAGTAAAACGTACAAAAAATGTTTAGAAGTACGGACTCAGTTGCTATGTCTCCAGAATGAAAGTTTTTTCTGCTGAGACAATGAAAAAAAATACGATAATGAAAACCTCATTAAAACGAAAGAAAAGGTCAATGAAACTAAACGTCTAAAGATAAAATGCAGTAGGCACAGAAGTTAAAAATGAAGGGACAGACACGGGAGAACTGGACATTTAGTGAATGAAATATACGCGGAGTTTTGAAACATCTCAATTTAAAGCGAACTAAATGAGGAAAAGGAGTAAGATTAGGGAGTTCTTATTGACTTTGATGAGGTGAGTAAACAATAAAAATTTAGTTATACATGAAATAAAGTAAAAAAAATAGCTCCTTAAAGAATATGATTTTTGGTGAAAGTATGAAATTTTAGTTGAAATGTCATGACCAGCATTTCGAAAAGAAATAGATTGAGTCGATATGTAGGGAAAGGAAGTAAGTATTTCTTTATTTTCGCTATGGGGGTGGGGGATAACGGCTTTTTTGGTGAGTTAGTAAAACGTACAAAAATAATGTTTAGTGGAAGAACGTAATTACTCGCTTTGCCCCCAGAATGAATGTTTTATCGGACGAGACAGAAAATTATACAGCCCAAAGAATGAAAATTTTATCGTAAGAAAAAAGGTTTTAGATTACATGTCTTGACAATGAATGCTTTCCTGTTGGGGTAGTCCACGAAAAGTATGGAAAACTATAGGAAAGAATAAAAACATGCATATTTGACATACATGCAAGATTTGAGGAATGATTTGCTACATCTAAAATAATCGTTTGCTGAAATGAAAAAAGAAATAGTCTGAATAAAAGGACTCATAAGTTTGACCAAGTAAAAAAAAGAATCCTGACCTATTGAGAAGTTTAACGAAATTTCAAAGATAGAAGAAAAATAGCGAAAATTGGGAAGCTATAATGGCTTGCAAAATAATGTAAGAAAATATTGTTTCAGCAGAATTTTAACTGTGATAGATCTGTAGAGTTCTTAAACATACGAAAAAATTACGAGAAAATAATATTGCAGGGGCGAAAGACTCAGAATTAACATGAAGTCATTTCACAAAAAATTTGTCAGTGTCCAATAATTACTGCGAACAGGAACGAAATCGTTTCTAAAGCAGCATTTCCTCGTCTCATGGTCTGAATTAACATTAAATGGAGAAAAAGCAAAAGTTCCCCAGAAAATTCATTACATCTACACGAAAAAACTCCCTCAAAACATACAAAAAGTATATAAAAGCACATAATGAAATAACGTAAAAGTAATTTAAAAAAAATTGAGTGAATACGTAGTATACACGAGACCGCCCGACCATTTTTTGAAACCAAATCATCGTGAGTTAGGAGCTCGCTAAGACCATCAGAGCATTTTATTCCCTTGGAAAGAAAATTCCCCAGCATCGTTACTTAAAAATTTCCTCCGGGGAAAAATAACATCGAAGAGGGGAAAAAAATCCGGCTTGAAAACTACAGGAATAAATACAAAAAATCCCAACGGACCCCACTCTGTCGTTGCCATCCTTCAAAATCAAAGATCCATCGAAAAAATAAAGTTCCAAGAAGCACCATCATATCTAACACCTACGCAGCGCCCTTTCCCACTCGGTTGTTGCCATCCCCCAAAATCAAAGATCCATGGAAATAATAAAGTTCCAAGAAGCACCGCTAGGGGGAAGCACATCAGCATCGATTTGACATCCCCCTATGTCCACCCACTTTCTACACTCGGCCGTTGCCATCCCCAAAATCTAAGATTCATCGAAAGTTCTAAGAAGCACCGCTAAGGGCAGCACATCATGAGGACGATCACGTGACAAAAATCTGACAAGGGGACAGCTGGGGCAGCCTCGAGGACAGCTTCGTGAGCAGCCACGGGGACAGCTTAGTGAGCAGCCACGGGGACAGCTTAGTGAGCAGCCACGGGGACAGCCTCGTGAGCAGCCTCGTGAGCAGCCTCGTGAGCAGCCAATGTTAAGTCTATGGGGGCTGTTCCTGGTCTAGAAGTCCCCATTTTCCTCTACTGTTAAAGCAAACGGCTATTTTGCGCATTTTACATTATGTCAGATTAAATCTAGTCTGTCGGAAACTGTTTATCAATATCAAAGGTAAAGGATCTATGATAATTAGAGACTATAGCTAGCTAGCAACAAAAATATGAGTGAAATTTTCTATAAGCAAAATGTTTAATTAAAGTAAAATTTAAAGTAACTGCAAACAATGTAAATTTTCACCTGTTACATTTCATTTGCTATTTCCACATCATGTCGGAAATATGAGTTAACTGTTGCTTGTTTTGTGCTTGTGATTGTAGCCTTTTAAATATTTTGCAACATACTCCAGTGTCAATGTCTGAAATATCAATGAAATATCGGATTACACCATTGTACAATACGCATTTGGAAGATGCGAATCCGTTTATTGGTGTAAATGTGACATGGATCCGAAAAATTCGTCGTCCTGGAGCAGAAATCGAATCCGCGTCTCCCGGATAGCGCTCGAGTGTGCTAATTCCTAGTTTTCTAGCATACTCGGGCGCTATGCGGGAGAAGCAGATTCGATTCTCGCTCCAGGACGACGAAATTTTCAAGTTTTCGGATATTACCTGACTTAATATCCATGTCACATTTACACCAATAAACGGATTCACATCTTCCAAATTTGTATATTACTCCAGTGTGGTTGCTGAGATGTTTCCAGATGAAAAATAAACTCAAAGATTTTCGAAACAGAGTTTAAGTCATTGAAAGGTGGCGAGGGGAGGGATAGAACACGGTATTTTTTCGGAGATGTGTATGTGGCAAGCAGGGGTAGTGAGATGTGAAAAAAAATAACTGAAAGATCATTTTCTTAATGTAAATTAACCTACCTATAAGTGGAAACATGGTGTGTTGTCAGAAGTAGGTAATTCCTAGTTTTCTCGTGAAAGAGGAAGGGGTAAAAGAACTGGGTAAATGCCACTTGGTTTACTAAAAAACATGCTGAGCTTCGATATATGCGGTTTCTCCAAAAATTATTACTCGTGATATGCGATTAAAATAACAATGAAAAATATTACGAAGTTCAAGGGACCTATAAAAACTTCTGTTTATGCGAAACTTCGTATTATACTAGGTCTTTTTTTTTTTTTTTTTCGTTAAACGTTGCTCATGATTTTTGTTAAACTCGGAAATGAGGAAACGAAATATCACACGGAGCAGAAACTAGTGACTATTTTGCTAATATGCTTGCCTTAAGAAATGGTTATTGATCGTTTCTTATTCAATGTTTGTTGTCTACCTTCTTTTTATTAGCAATGTAGGTTCTTTGCAAAAAGTCCTGGCGTTGCTGCTTTCACTTTGAAAATTGTATTCAGCATTTGAGATTAATTACTTTCGTATGCGAGAAAGAACGATTGCTTTTACAATGAAATGAAATGTGCTATCGTGAACGCTGATCACTCCCTCAATCAATCGCACTATTTCTCTCTCTCTAGGTTAGATGATCAAATTCTCAAAATTCTGCAAGATAACAAGTGATGCCTAAGGAATGTATGAAATTCGATTGATGATCTAAACATGCTACTTAGATGTTGCTCTTAGAATACTGTACATCGACGCCTAACATATCGGAGTTTGTTGTGGTGGTAGTCTTACAAATCTTGCGTTCAAAAACGGCTTCTTTCTGGCTTTCGAGACTTTTCCAAAGATGTGTTTAGTTGGAGTATGAATCATGTTTCAGTAGTATTCCTACTGTCACATCAAGCCCGATTCAGCTGTTATGTTAGTTGATAGTGTTTTGCCTTCAGTTCTCACTTCAAATGATTACTGACTTCACATAGTTTAGGTCAAACTCTGACTACGCAGAAAAATCAAACGGTGTTTAGCAAGAGTATCACTTACTTCCAAAAAGTGAAAGTGTAAATTTTTTCCGGGAATATTAGATGATATCCTTTCAGGGTAATGTTACACTGTGTTTAACTTCAGAGAAACAACACTGAATCAACAAAAAAATATTTCATTTCCTATTATTCTTACAAACGAGGTACTAATCCGATTTAGTTCTTGTATTTGGTTATGCTACAAAGGCAGCATCTGTGCAATCCTAGACAACAACAAAAACTAACGTTCACATGTGTGCACTTACTTGGGTTTATATTTTTAGAGTATAACATCTTTCCTACAAAAACTACGTTTGTTTTATATTTGATGACTATCGAAAGCACCTCGATAGAGTATGAACTATATACTCCATCGAGTTGCTTACGATGTTTCAAATTGGAGATGGACTGCCCCTAATTGACCCATTAGGGGTGAAGTATCCCTAATTTGGGGCCATTGTTTCCAGAGAAATGAGATAGCCAGTTTCATAAAACAAATATAAAATCCATATCTCGCCGGGGATTTGAACCCTGACCTATCTCGGACGAATGGCCAGAAGTCAGCACTTTGACCACGGCGCCACCGTGGCGGCTAGTTATGTATGTATATTACCTTAAAGGTATCTTACAGTTCTGACAGAAGAATATACACTCATCGTCAAAAAAATAGTTCCACCTAGAAGGACGTGTTGGATTGCAATGCTATTCGGGAGGAAGATAAAGGTTACCAGGAACAATAAATGATAAAACATAGAGACAAATATTGGCAATATTTTTTTAGCTACACGCCAATATGTAGTGTCTCTCAGTATGGCGTCGAGCCACCATGTTTGCGCACACAGTATGCTAGACTTTTCTGCATGGAGTTGTACAGGTTCCTAATGGTGTTCTGCGATAAACCATTCCATGCAGCTTGAATCTTCTCACACAGTTTCTGCAGATTGTGCGGTAGGGATGGAGTGTGGATAGCGCGTCCAATAGTATTATACGCATTTTCAATCGCCTGGCGATACGGCTGCCATGGCAGAGTATCAGTGCCTTGAAAGCAAGCTCTAGAGACAGCAGCAGTATGCGGACGAGCGTTGCCGTATTGGAAAATCGCACCGGAGTGAGCGTTCAGAAAAGTTAAGGCCACTGGTTGCAGGACCTCATTAACGTAACGTTACGCTGTTAAAGTGCATGTAATGAACACCAAAAGTGATTTGGCATCGTAGGCAATTGCACCCCATTCCATGACACCAGGCCTTCTGCACACGGGACGCTCGACAACAAACAGTTCATCTTGGTGCTGACCACGGTGCCTCCACACACGGATTCGGTGGTCGTCGCCTCCAAGACAAAAGCGGGACTCGTCACTGAAGATCACACGCTGCCATTCTGCGTGGCTTATGACAGTCTGGCACGACATTATTGCAGTCTTCGAAGACAATGCACTGGTGTTAAGGGCAGTCATCGTAACGGTCTACGTGCGTGTAGTCCTACGTCGTGCAGCCGTCTACCAATGGTGCTGACACTAATCGGACGATGCATGGAGGGCACCACTCACTGCTCGCTGAATATCCGCAATCGTGGTTGTTGGGTCACTCCGCGTATGTCGGACTACCCGCCGGTCCTCTCTCTCTCCGTGGTTCGTCTAGGTCTCCCAGACCTTTCCTGTCGCTGCTGCGTACCTTGTTCTATCCACTGCCGCCAACAGCGTGCTCTGATGATATCCGCACTACCGGTATGGCGCGCAATACGGTGATAAGACCATCCCGCTTCCCGGAAACTGACGATGCGGTCCCTCTCGAACTCATCCAGCTGCTCGAACTGCTTCCAAACTTTTCTTTGAGGCATACTTCACTTGCAAAGGATGCAGCCAACACAACAGGACGAGTCAGAATGGCAAGCACGCGCAACGGAACGGCCTTATACAGTCGGTCAGGCTCAGCGCTACGACCTCTCCTTGCTCGCGTCACATGTGTAGCCGAGCGTGATACTTGATTCATTTGCATGTCCCACGATGTCAAACCTACCCACCAAGTTTCATTCCCGTCGGTGGCTTCCTTCTGGGTGCAACCATTTTTTTGAAGATAATTGTATTTTATTTCCAGCAAGCTTTTATTCTGGTAGAAGAGACGTTATTAATTCCCATGCGTGAAAACGCCATAGTAAAACAATTTCTTTGTATTTATAGAATAGCTAAAAAAAATAATTTCAGAAGCAAAATACAGTGACAACTTTTATAGTTTGGGCCAGCGCTTCGAACTGAAAATAAAGTAGTTGATATAAAAATATTTTTCGCTGGATTGTTAGCTTCGGTTACCAGCTTATAGGTTAGTTAATGTATCTTGACTTGCCATTGCTTTGGCTGCCGGCAGACAAAAAATTGTTTGTTCTGAGATCCTCGAAGAAATTTCAAATTCCTGTTAAAAAAATGGTAGGAACAGGAGATTTGAGCAAAGTACGTTATCTCTTTTTTTATAGTGATTTCTGATTACAGATTGCGAAGATCCGAATCTGAGCGCTGAAAAGTGTTTAATAAGAGTGTTTCTTCTGCAAAATTAAATGTATTTTTAGGAAATGTTGAAACTGACATCCGTAAGGGATAAAATATCATTTTAATTTGGAAAAACCATTTTACATCGATAAAACCAAGTTGTAGTCTAACTTCTCTTGCTATACTTAGGTACTGTAACAAGGAAAGTGAGACTAAAAAAAGTTTTCCTTCCATTCAAAAATAAAAAAAGGAAGGCAACTTGCCGAAATTCCTCTTAATAACTTTCTTCACTGGTTTAAAAAAGTAGGAAGTCATGGCTTCATGATGAGGAAAATGTTTGTGTCTGACGTTTTTCTGAATTTAAATCGCTTCATATTCTGATTTTTACTCTATCTCGGTATTGTTTTATGACAAGTTTTGTATCGCATTTTAGAAGAAATAAGAAACTACTTCATAAATAAGAATTCGATTGCTCACAAATTTCTTTGAGAACTACGGAAGTTTTTCAAGGATCTCTTTTTCATACTGTTGGTCACAAATCTGCCTACAATACATGAACCATCTTCCTTTCTCGGTTGAATTTAACCCATTACATTTGCATTTTTAGTGCGATTTAGGAACTGATAGGCACATTTGTTTTAACATATGACCAAGAGATGTCAGCACATGCAGTCTCTGAAGAAGAAGAGCTGCCCATGATGTCGTCGCTTAACTTTAGTGGTTCTTAAGTTGATTATCTGTTCTATGTGTCTGTGTTGCATTTCTCACATTAACTCTTATTACGGGAAAAAAAGAAATAAAAAATAATCGAGATCTCGGCTAAGAATTTTTGGTGCATTTACCTCGGTCAGACTTGTAATTTTCAGGTACGTATCGTTATTATTTTTATTTTGCACAAATGAAAGGACGGTGTTTGTGTGTGTGTGGTGGGGGAAGGGGGAGGTGTGTTTACTAACTGCTGTTATTTTTACTTTTTGGGTAACATTAACCTTCCTCTGATGCTATTGTTAATTAGTACTAATTCTACATGTGTTCAGTTTTTAACTTCTACTACTGTAAACAAAAGAAAATATTTTTCATATTAAGGTTGTATCATTCTTAACACTAATACCAAATTCATTATTATTATTACTACTATTACTGAAGCTAAGGGAATCCGCTGTGCTATTTTTAACAAGAGAAATTAGAAAGAGCTGTCAGATCTTACAAGGAAGTGATACTCGTGGATGTTTCGTCAGTATTCTTACCTCAAGAAATGGTTATTCATCTTTTCTTCCTCGATTTCTGTGTGCTTTCTTTACATTAGAAACGTATTTTCTTGCCCGAAAGGGATTATGCTATTACTTTCAGAAAGAAATTTGTACTCAGCATTTGAAACTGATAATTTTACTCACCGAGCAAAAGGATTGTATCTTGCAACGAAATATAAAGATTTTGGCGTGGCATCGTGAACGCTTCTATTCAGACTAAGTAATTAAATTACCCATGTACCACAATTTTGCACATCCGAATGGAAGAATCTACAAATTTTAATTAGTGTTCTAAAAACATTTCTCTGAAGTTGCTGTAAGGAAATTGTATATGGAAATCTGGCAGTTCGGAGCGTGTTCTAATAACAGCCTTACAACTCTTGAGAATTTGTCAAAGATCAGGTGTTTAGCAGTAGTACTAATCACGTTTCACATCTTTTTATACAGCCAGAAAAAGCTCGTTTTGCTTGTCATGTTAGTTGCTAGCTCTTCCCTCCGCTTATATTTCTAGTGATTATGGATTCGCATTGTTTGGGTCCCAAACCAGGCTTTTTTAGAATCACTAACACGTGTTTTCAAAGAGTATCCCTTACTTCCACAAAATAAAGGTGCATTTTTGTGAACCTCTTAATTGTTATCCTTTCTGGCGAAAGAAGCAGTACAATTTCCCTTTGCAGAAATAATTTTGCATCCACAATAAAAAGAAAAGTGTTTGTCTCACTTTTGTTGGTTTAAAACTAGCTACTTATCTTGTGCAGATATCGTAACTGGTTATACTCCAACTGTGGCAGCTTTGAAATCCGAGCGAAAAGATTTTGAATATTGTCTATCACGTGTATTTTAATTTTGGTTTTGAGTTTATATTATACTTTGACTGTGAAAGAGTGATTTATGTGCTCCGTTAGATGTATAATACGATTTTGTTAAAAGGAACTTTTTTTTATCCAAAACTTCTTTATTGTGTACATTAGATAATTTTGAAAGTGCTCTAAAATGACAGATTGATTAATATCTTTATGAGAGAACGGTATTTTAGGAACAGTGTCGTAGTATTAATAGAATAAGTTGTGAAATAAATGTCACAAACAGGATGAAGTGAAAGAAAAATAACAAGGCTGTTTGGGCCCGCGCTTTAAAATTGAAAAAACCAAATTGATATAAAATATAATTCCCTACATTTTTTATCTATTGTGCTTTATATTTCCTGAAATGTTTCTTGATCTGCCGCTGTTTAAGCAGCAGGCAGAAAAATAAATATTTGATTATCCTAATTTGTGATAGAAAATTGAACTAACGCGATATACGGGTATACCGAAAAATCTTTTCTTCTCCGACATTCAACACAACACCATCCTGGGCAACTCTAAGGGCTACAACCAGTCCTTCGTCCATAATTTGAGGTCATTAGTTTCATGGGAGTGAGGGAACGAGGGCCATAAGATGTTCGTACCACCCATCCGTCATTGGGGATTATAGGTTAGGCTCATCTCGGGCAACTAACCGGAGACCTACACCTCTGACCACTCGGTCACTATGCGTGTCATGCAATTTTCGAATTTTAGCCTCATGAATCTGTAGTAAAAGGCTGAAGACATGTAGTTGAAGGATCTCGAGACGCTTGATATTTTTCTTCTAAAAATGTCTATATCATAGGAAGGAAGATCAATGGGAAACAATTTTTAGTCTGCTTTCCTTTGAAGATTTTTGTTGTTTCCAAAATGGTATAATGAATACTTTTGACTGTTCGTCTAAGATGTATTCTTAGATCTTCATTGTACTGATATGCGCCTTACAGGCTTTGAACTGAACTCTCGCTTGTCGTGAAAGTGTGATTTATGGGCTCCATTAGATGCATAATACGATTTTGTTAAAAGGAATTTTTTTATCCAAAACTCCTTTATTGTGTACATTAGATAATTTGAAAGTGCTCTAAAAATGACAGATTAATTAATATCTTTATGAGAGAACGGTATTTTAGGAACAGTGTCGCAGTATTAATAGATTAAGTTGTGAAATAAATGTCACAAACAGGATGAAGTGAAAGAAAAATAACAAGGCTGTTTGGGCCCGCGCTTTAAAATTGAAAAAACCAAATTGATATAAAATATAATTCCCTACATTTTTTATCTATTGTGCTTTATATTTCCTGAAATGTTTCTTGATCTGCCGCTGTTTAAGCAGCAGGCAGAAAAATAAATATTTGATTATCCTAATTTGTGATAGAAAATTGAACTAACGCGATATACGGGTATACCGAAAAATCTTTTCTTCTCCGACATTCAACACAACACCATCCTGGGCAACTCTAAGGGCTACAACCAGTCCTTCGTCCATAATTTGAGGTCATTAGTTTCATGGGAGTGAGGGAACGAGGGCCATAAGATGTTCGTACCACCCATCCGTCATTGGGGATTATAGGTTAGGCTCATCTCGGGCAACTAACCGGAGACCTACACCTCTGACCACTCAGTCACTATGCGTGTCATGCAATTTTCGAATTTTAGCCTCATGAATCTGTAGTAAAAGGCTGAAGACATGTAGTTGAAGGATCTCGAGACGCTTGATATTTTTTCTTCTAAAAATGTCTATATCATAGGAAGGAAGATGAAAGGGAAACAATTTTTAGTCTGCTTTCCTTTGAATATTTTTGTTGTTTCGAAAATGGTATAATGAATACTTTTGACTGTTCGTTTAAGATGTATTCTTAGATCTTCATTTTACTGATGTGCCCCTTACAGGCTTTGAACTGAACTCTCGCTTGTCGTTAATACCTCTAGGACTTCTACTGCGTGCTAGCGTTCACTTTTTATAAGTCTTGTTACACTGATTTCAAACAGCCTTAGAAAAATAATATAAATGAAGAAAAAGAATACAGTATTCAGATTAATGAAACCAAACTACATTTTAGAACCTTCGTTCCCGCTGTCCGATAACCATTCCAGTAATACAAGATTAATCTAATGCAAAAAAACCAGCTGAACAATTTCATTTCCAAAATGCCTCACTAGCTTTATTTAGCATAAAATGTTAAGAACATCGCTTCAAATATCAGACAAAAAGATTAGCTAATGCGTTAAATTATCATGATATATTGTGAAAAGAAACTGTTGAGTTCAACAGTGTTAAATAAAAGCTGCAGTTTTAAATAATATGTAATTTGATTAAATGATATTAAGTGTCCATCGTGGTGATTCAATGGAAAGCCTTGTTCCTAATTAAAAAAAAGACATTCGGTACATAAATGTAAGAAAGAAAAAAAGAGGCTCAACACTTAATTTTGTGCAATTTTTGTCGCCTAAGTGTCAAACTCTACCCAGTACAAAATCCTGGCTACTCCACTTCAAACACGTTACATTGATATGGTGGGATATACTGGGTGCCCGAAAAATAACTGTGCACTGCAGTAACTGACACTTACCGTGTCAAACTGGTTCTTACAGGAGCTGTTGAAAATAGACTCCACCGACGTCCAGACATGTCTGCACACGTTTCTGCGTATTGGTGGAGACATTTCTCAGAGCATATGTTGTGATTTGTTGGATGTAGGTCGTTATTGCAGCTTGTAGCTCTTCAAGTGTATGCGGATTACCTGCGTACACCTTCCCCTTCAGTGCTGCCCACTGAATCTTTAAAGAAAGTCAATCCCAGAATGTCCTCACCTTCTTCAGGCAGGAACTCTTGGAACCACCTGCAGTGCTGAACACGGGCCTCGTGGTCTGTTTCTTTCAGCTGATGCACCGCAGACACTTTGTACGGGTGGAAACGCAACTTCCTTTTCAGAATATCTTGGGCTGTACTGTTTGGCACATTAGCTTGTTGTGACAGCCGCTTCGCGGACTTCTGTGGTCTCCTCTGTATACTGTCCTGGTTATCTTGTATAGTCTCGTCTGCCGTGGATGGCCTATCGGAATGGGGGCATCCAGAACACTACCAGTTTCCCGAAACCTTGCTATGAGCTGACGTACCGCATTACGGTGAGGGACGTCTGCCTCACGAGATTTCCTGGCGAACTGTTTTTGCACTTCGTCCGTGTAATTGTCATGGCGAAAACATGTTCAACCATCAACACCATTATCCTTGTTCCGAGAAGAGTGATCAATCGACACGTCTACCTCCATCACCCAAGCGCTCGGGAATTACCTTTGCTCGGAATGACAGCTGCGCGTACCTTGGGGTGGGGAGACATGAAGGTTACCAGACTCAGAGCACTTCCACATTGAGGGTCACTTCTACTGTTATTCCATTGAAAATTTCTTTATTATTTCATCACTGCATTTCGTGCATTCAGTGTACAGCCATTATTCGGACACCCTGTCGTTTTACTCAAACTGCCTTGGCGTTGTAATAAAAGGTAGAACATTCAATTATTATTCATATTAGTTTGTGCTATAATGAAAAAAGTTAGACAGATAGAGGCAGGAAAAACTGAATGCTAAGTTACTCGTGTATTTGACACCTTTATTTTTCTCGTTTTACGTCATTTGACATAAAAGGCGCGTGCACATTCATTTAACAAAATATTACTTTCAACCAAATATGTTTAGTTTTCCGCTCGCTATTTGATTTTGTGAATCCCGTCCTTTCCACGAGTACAAAAGGAACGACGTGCGTCAAGATTGCTGCGGTTTTTCTGCATTCGTTGAAATTAATTTTTTTTTAATTTTCAGTTATTACAAATTCTGTATATCACATTAAAAAAGATTCCTATCCAAGTAAAGGCATTTTCTTTTGCCTAATCACATGTTCCCACATACTAATGCGTGCCAAAAAGTTAAGAGATTCGTACATACCCGGAATTGTTGTCATAATTATCAGTTCCCTGCTAGATTCTGGATGAAGGTCTTCCCAAATTTCTTAAATAACTTTCCATTGTAAGCCACATTCCCTTCCATATATATATATTTATCACTTTCTAACGATTTTAGTCACTAATCTTAAAATAAATAAAACTAGTCAGACAGAAAAAAAATTCATCGTCCACAAACTTCTTAGAGAATAGAGCAAGTTTTATCCCAGTTTCGTTTCGGGGGTTTAACAAGCACCATGAGCAATCCTCACGGCAATGAGAAGCCGCCCGTCTCAAATTTAGGGCCATTGCTGAAAATTATCAGCTATCATTAATGTTAAAGTTTATTTTTATTTCCACAAATCCACGATTTTTATGCACTTATTTGAATTATAGAAACTAAACTACAGAATACCACCAGCTAAAAATCTGTGACGTGTGTGAGGAAATCATACAAGTCACCAGTCGCTGACCTTAACTGATGTGCTGTCAGATAACTTATGTCTGCTCTTAACGGATGTGTTGCCATCTCTTTAAATAATGGTTTGGCTGAAAGCTCGGAATTCGTTTTCTATAGTTCACCCTCTTTATGACATTTCTATCCCGATCATCAACTGGGGAAAAAAATATGTTGACGACACAGCGAATAGGAAAAGGCCTACCTGTGGAACTGAAATCCATAATAGCTACAGTTTGCGTTCAATCTTTGGAAAGCAAGGATGGCAAGGCCACTGCGTTTAGTTGCCATTTCCAAGAACTGCTGATTTGATTTATATGCTGATTTTTATTGTCATTAAATGCTTAGTCTCAGTTAATATTCAAAAAGGGAGATAATAAAAAACAAGAAAAAATTAACTGTTGAGATGTCTTGAGTAGTAATGATGCTCCTCGCAACCTTTTTAACTTCGACAATGGCTCAAATATGATTAGTTGTGTTATCATAAATATCAATTTAAAATCATACTCCTGCATCTTTTGGACCTATCTTCCTGTAACTTCGTATTGCACTTTTTAAGAAGCAAAAAGGTTGTTTTTTAAAACGAAAAAAATCACACTTTATATAGCATTTCATCCCAAAACATTCTGTAAAATTCCGGTAAGATTTGTTTTGGTAAATTTTACAATTGTAACACACATACTCTAGGAAATAAAAACTTTGTGTGACTTCTCTGCCACAGCTGTAAAGCGTGTACTGAATTTCAGACTTCCAGTTATGTGACTAGAACATTATGCAGTTTTATCTACAAAAGCAATGAGCAATTTTATTTTCAAATTACCATACTGTAGACAGCTCTCATAGAAGTTTAGAACATTAAATGTTGAAACCTTAGGTTCATATGTTCCATAAAGTATATGTTTTTTGCTTTTTGTTTTACTTCAGTTTCTTGTATTAAAGAAAAATGAGGTACTCAAATACGACTGAAATTTGATATTTTAACAATTAAGAACCGTATACGTTTTTCAGTTAATAATACTTGTATTAAAACCAGAAAATTAATTTTTGGCTTGGCCGCGGAAGTACGAAGGAGGGGACTGTTTGCAGGATGGTTACCCTCGTTGTAAAATTAAAACTCACGCAAAACAAATCGAGTGCTGAAATTCACTTTAGATTTAGTGTCATGAGAATAGCTCCTCCAGATCATTTTGTTAGTGAATTAAAACACTGTACTGCACAAAATAATTTGACTCGTTTGTAGTAACATATTGGTGAAATTTTCGCCCAAATTGTGACTTGGTACTCTCCTCTTAAATATGCTTTAACTAAAGAGTAAAAAATATGAATGCTGTAGGACTCTTTCTTTCCAAAACAACCCTTAATAGCTAATACGATCGTAATAAACAACTATCAGAAGAGTACACCTGCAGTAATCTAATGAATCCCTACTGCTCAGCCTCCTCCCCTTGGAAATAAAGGATGACCGATTTTCAGCACGTCTTTTGTAAAAAAAATATCGTGCTCATGTTATCGGTTTGTCCGTCCGTCCGTCTGTACCCACGATGTCTCTGCAACTACTAGTCGGATTTGAAAAATCCTTTTTGCATTGGAAGCTTGAAATATGCGAATGATGATCCTTCATTTCATTTTTTTTTACGATGTATAATTTCCCCGCTAGAGGGCATAAATGCAGTTAACGTCGAATTCAAAAATACGTTTTAATCCACATATTTGCTTCTAAACATCCGATTGAAAAAAATCTTTTATCTTTCGATTCCATTTATATCGAAGTGTATTTTAGATATAGTTGCTTTTTCAAATTACGCATAGATTTTCTGCTAGGGGACGTAAAAGTAAATTACATTTTTTCCGATAACTCTTCTTCTAAAACTCCGATTTGAAAAAAAAATTCTTCAGCGGATACACCTCCTGATAGAAAATCTTTTTCATGTAATTTCAAATTTTTGGTAAAGAACACTTTGGACACCATGGAGCGTAAGTGTTCATTTTTGCTTCTGATATATTTACCATAAAATCTGAGCTTTTAAAATATCGATTGAAAAAATTCTTTCGTGGACTGATGCCACACACATCGATAAACCTTTTCGGAATATTTTCTTCTGAAAATATTCCACAGTTTCTCTGCCAGGGGGCGTACATGTATATTCTATTTTAGTCAATATATCTACGTCTAGAAGTCCGATTTGAAAAATTTCTTCTTTGTCATATAGTGTTTCTAGTGTGACATATTTTTCATATAATTTGAAAATTTTCAAGTAATTTGTAGATTTTCCGCTAGAGGGTGTAAAGGTAAATTGCGTTTCCCCCTATATCTCTGCTTCTAAATCTCCGATTTGAAAAATAAATTCTGCACCGTATACAGTTCCTGATGGGAAATCGTTTTCACACAATTTCTAATTTTTGTGTAAAAATGGTTTGGCCACCAGGGCGCGTAAATCTTAATTTCCGCTTCTGATGTATTTGCAGCAAAATATGAGCTTCTAAAATCTCGATGGAAAAAAATGTCGTTTGTAGACCGATAGTACTCATGTCGACAAACCGTTTAGAAACATTTTCTTCTTAAAATAATGCAAGGTTTCTACGCCAGGGGGCGTATATGTATATCTTATTTTTGTCAATATCTCTACTTCTAGGAGTCCGATTCGAAAAATTCCTTCTTTGTTCGATAGTGTTTCCGAGGCGAAATGTTTTTCCTAAAAATTCAAAATTTTCAAGTAAATCATAGACTTCCCGCTAGGGGGCACAAAGGCAAATTGCGTTTTCTGCGTTATTTCTGCTTCTAAAAACTTCTTCCTGTATCGCATACAAGACCTGATGGAAAATACTTTTCACACAATTTCTAATGTTTGGTAAAGAATTGTTTGCCCACCAGTGGGCATAAGTGTTAATTTCTGCTTTTGATGTATTTGTAGCAAAATCTGGGCTCCTGAAAACTCGACTAAATTTTTTTTCTTGGACCGATACCGCTCATATGGAAAAACCTTTTGATAATACTTTCTTCCTACAATAATGCATGGTTTTCCCACCAGGGGACGTAAAGTCACATTTTATTTTTGTCGATATCTCTGTTTCTAAGAGACCGATTTGAAACATTCTTTCTGTGTTGGAGAGCGTATCCGGTGCGAAATGTTTCTCTTAATACACAAGTCTGCAACCAGAGGGCGTAAGCTCACGATTCCGTTTACAGCAATATTTCAGTGATTTAAAACCCGATTGAAAAACTTCTTTCTTCCGTCAGATACTATTGTTTTCCATACCGGCTCCATTGACTTTGAATAGCTTTGATAAATTTAATTTGCGTCAGAACGGATTCAAAAGACTTGCTTATTACACCCGAAAATTCGGTGTCATCTTTCTTGTTTGCGTTTATTGCGATTTGATATCTATTCAGGAGGCATCTTTGTTGAAACAAGTCCGAAGAATGAGATTTCCACAGAAGGAGACATTTCTGATGCAAGCATTAATTACCTAAATTGTAAGACTAAATCGGGTAAATCACAAACGACAGTCAAAATTTGATTTGATTTTTGATTGGAGGTTTAACGACCACCGTGAGCAACTCAATGGGCTATAAGCAGTCGCCCGTCCCTAATTTAGGGTCACTGGTTCCAGGGAAGGGAGAGAGCCAGTGCCGTAAGACAAACACAACATCCATGCCTCACCGGGATTCGAACCCGGACCCTGTTCCGACGAATGATCAGAGGCCATCGCTTAGACCACTGCGCCACCGGGGTGGCGTCAAAATTTGGAGGTACATGAAATGTATAAACGAGAAATCTGTGTTACACTCACACAGAAATTTAGCCGGTAAGGGTAAGTACTTGTTATATTACGTTATACAATCAACTCTCGTTACAAGAAAGTTAAAGGGGATTGAAAATCAGTTTCTTATAACCAAAATTTCTTAACAGAAATTAGATTAAAATGGTTAAAACTTCGAAATTAAAGCAGGTACATAACGTACAGTACAGGTATTTTATGAATAAACAAGTGTACACCAATACATAGCTTTTACTTAAAAAAATCTGTTATAGAACTCTATTTTTTTGCATTTACCATTACAATCGTCTCAAATTTTTGGAGTCTAATCAAACATTGCTGTTTCTCTGCTTCTTGAGCACTTGGAATCCTACTCACATAGTCCTTCACCTCCTGAATCATATCCATGACTTCCACCCGCGTTGTCATCAAAGTTGTCATCCTCTTCTTCACTGCTGCTTCCACTTTCTTCAACAGGATTCTCTTGGGCTAAAATTTCGGCGTCTGTCAGCTAAGGCGATATTTGCACACCGTTATCTGTGGTAACAAAATCGTCAAAAGAAACACCTTCCACATGCAATTGAACCCAGTCATCAAGGGGAATTTCATCCTCAAAGTCTTGTTCCAGTTCTGAATTTTCTTCATTTTAAAATCTAGCTTTCCAAAAGCAGTTCTTAATTACTGTGAAGTCCACTGAATTCCAAACGGCGTGTACAAAAGCATTGGCAATTTTCACATCAATTTTCGCTCGTTCCAATCTTTGTTGCGCAATTTTAGGCGCGTCGTTTCATATGAAGCAGTCAGATCGCTAGTTCGCTCGCTAATGCAAGCAGGAAGAAATAGAACTCAAAATCAGTGCAAAATGAAATGAGAACAGATAATACATACGTACTGTGTGTAGCAATGTACCGATCTTCATGTAAGAAAGCGCAGGTGATGACCTAGAACTCTTGGAAAGGGTAAGTGGAACGGGATTTACCCCTTCCAAGAAAACGTTTATCATGCATTGTGGGTACGGGCGAAAGGCAAAAAAAACGATGTGCGTTATCTGGTGGAAATCGCTCGGAAAATGGCCTTGAAATTCCATGGGAGGTAAAGAGAAGAAACATTGCAATACAGGTCGAAATTTTTTTTATTTTGGAAATATTTTTTTGGAACTGTCTTATAACCGAAATTTGACTTTTTTTGCTTTCTTATAAACATGAAACGTTCCTATACTTTAACATTGGGCCAACGAAAGTTATAAATTTCTTTCTTATAACCGTACATTTCTTATAACGGGAGTGTACTGTATTTGTGTTTGGGGTTAAGGG
Source organism: Macrothele yani (assembly GCA_039090855.1). NCBI lineage: Eukaryota > Metazoa > Arthropoda > Arachnida > Araneae > Macrothelidae > Macrothele > Macrothele yani. The sequence continues at coordinate 75,530,031 of CM077017.1, read as the reverse complement.
TTATTATATTTGTGTTTGGGGTTAGCATTAAATTCATTGCGTCTCAGTAGACACCGGGATATCGTCTCAGTGATTCCAGAATGTGGTCTGCCAAATGATTTTTGTGAGGCTTATCTAAAAGCCTGTGCTTCAGGGGACGCCAGTTACTCTCTACACCTTGAGTGTGAGCACCAGTACAAGGATCCATGAAATTGAGAGAATGGTTTACTGTCAGATGTTGGAATCCTCAGCTTGACAAGGTAAGGTATGCAGCTCGCTGGTCCGTCGTGATAGTACTTCTTGGTTGCACATGTTTCTGGATGAGGGGCAGCAATTTCTGCGCAGACTAGTCATTTCCAGGGTAGATCTCCACCCTGAATCGCTTGCACCAACAGAAACAGGGCGAACCAGCTAACTCGCGCTGAGATAAGAGCAAATACGTAACGGAGGCAGCAGCACTGGGAGGAAGGAGCGGAAGCGCCACCTATCGAGAAATGTTTCATTTCTCGTGATTCCACGTTACTTTCTTCTAGCAGACAACGGGGCTGCAAACCGAAGTGCACCCATCAACACAACTCTGGCAGTGTAAGTTTTGTACGTTATACATGCACGCCGCCATTTTTATATCTATAAATGACCCGCATGAACCCATAGCAATCGAGCATAAATAAATATTTCGTTTTTTTCTAATTAAAAAAACTATTTCGCAATGGAAAAATCCATTAAACTTGCTGTGTTCTACGTATGAAACATAAAATTATTCTACATAAAGGTGTGGAAACATGAAATACAATGCGTGCCTACTAAGCAATGGGATTCAAACATAAATATTCATATATGTCGCTATAATTGACGACATTCCCTTTGGTAGACACAAAAGGGCATGTTTGCGAAGCGTTTCAGGCTTTGTTTTTTAAATTCCAAGAAAAACAGCATTCTCAAAACACGAACACTTCTGCCTCTTCCTCCCATAAGAAAACATAGGTTGCGTTGAGTCATAGGCCCACACGGCCCACACGTTGGTAGCGCCATCTGGTGACAAGCGACATTAACGGGCTACTTTTATTTCCAGAGTCGTGCCACCTGATTATCATACACCGTGCGGGCGGATTTACAGGAAAACCAACGAAGCCCAGGCATAGGGCCTCACGATGCCGGAGGGCTTCAAAATGATTTATATACATTTTTTTATTTTACTTCTAAAAAGAGAAAAGTAGTAGCGCGAGGGATAAATTCGCTCTTCTG